>OX122891.2:20387728-21746728 GCA_944738655.2 Andrena hattorfiana
TTGGACTTTGATGAGTTTTTTTTGTCGGAGGAGCTAAATTTGAGTAAATTTAGGTGAAATTAAATCATATTTTTTGGATTTTGTGAAAATTTTTAGTCAAATTTTAGTAAATTTATTTGAAATCAAATTCAATTTTTTTGAATTTTGATGAGTTTTTTTGTCGGAAGAGCTAAATTAGAGTTAATTTAGGTGAAATTAAATCATATTTTTTTGAATTTTGTGAAAATTATTAGTCAAACTTTAATAAATTTTGTTTTAAATCAAATTGTATTTTTTTGGACTTTGGTGAGTTTTTTTGTCGGAGGGAGCTAAATTTGAGTAAATTTAGGTGAAATTACCTCATATTTTTTTTCGATTTTGAGAAAATTTTCAGTCAAATTTTAATAAAATTTTTTGAAATCAAATTCCATTTTTTTTGGATTTTGATGAGTTTTTTGTCGGAGGAGCTAAATTTGAGTAAATTTAGGTGAAATTAACTCATATTTTTATGGATTTTGTGAAAATTTTTGGGCAAATTTTAATATAAATTTTTTTGAAATCAAATTCTATTTTTTTGGTTTTTTATGATTTTTTTGCCGGACGAGCTAAATTTAAATAAATTTAGGGGAAATTAACTCATATTTTTTTGGATTTTGTGAAAATTTTTAGTCAAATTTTAATAAAATTTTTTTAAATCAAATTCGATTTTTTTGGATTTTGATGAGTTTTTTTGTCGGAGGAGCTAAATTTGAATAGATTTAGGGCAAATTAACTCATATTTGTTTTGGATTTTGTGAAAATTTTTAGTCAAACTTTAATAAATTTTGTTTTAAATAAATTCTATTTTTATGGACTTTGGTGAGTTTTTTTGTCGGAGGAGCGAAATTTGAGCAAATTTAGGTGAAATTATCTCATACTTTTTTGGATTTTCTGAAAATTTTTAGTCAAATTTTAATAAAATTGTTTTAAATTAAATTCGATTTTTTTGGACTTTGATGAGTTTTTTTGTCGGAGGAGCTAAATTTGAGTAAATTTAGGTGAAATTAAATCATATTTTTTGGATTTTGTGAAAATTTTTAGTCAAATTTTAGTAAATTTATTTGAAATCAAATTCAATTTTTTTGAATTTTGATGAGTTTTTTTGTCGGAAGAGCTAAATTAGAGTTAATTTAGGTGAAATTAAATCATATTTTTTTGGATTTTGTGAAAATTTTTAGTCAAAGTTTAATAAATTTTTTTTAAATCAAATTCGATTTTTTTGGACTTTAATGAGTTTTTTTTGTCGGAGGAGCTAAATTTGAATAAATTTAGGTGAAATTGAATCATATTTTTTGGATTTTGTGAAAATTTTTAGTCAAATTTTAATAAATTTATTTGAAATCAAATTCAATTTTTTTGAATTTTGATGATTTTTTTGTCGGAGGAGCTAAATTTGAGTAAATTTAGGTGAAATTAAATCATATTTTTTGGATTTTGTGAAAATTTTAGTCAAATTTTAATAAATTTATTTGAAATCAAATTCGATTTTTTTGAATTTTGATGAGTTTTTTGTCGGATGAGCTAAATTTGAATAAATTTAGGGGAAATTAACTCATATTTTTTGGATTTTCTGAAAATCTTTAGTCAAAGTTTAATAAATTTTTTTTAATTCAAATTCGATTTTTTCGGACATTAATGAGATTTTTTGTCGGTGGAGCTAAATTTGAGTAAATTTAGGTGAAATTACCTCATATTTTTTTGGACTTTCTGAAAATTTTTGGTCAAATTTTAATAAATTTGTTTAAATCAAATACGATTTTTTTGGATTTTCTTGAGTTTTTTTGTTGTAGGAGATAAATTTGAGTAAATGTAGGTGAAATTAGCTCATATTTTTTTGGATTTCGTGAAAATTTTCAGTCAAATTTTAATAAAATTTTTTGAAATCAAATTCCATTTTTTTGGATTTTGATGAGTTTTTTTTCGGCGGAGCTAAATTTGAGTAAATTTAGGTGAAATTAACTCATATTTTTATGGATTTTGTGAAAATTTTTGGGCAAATTTTAATATAAATTTTTTTGAAATCAAATTCTATTTTTTTGGTTTTTTATAATTTTTTTTGCCGGACGAGCTAAGTTTGAATAAATTTAGGTGAAATTAAATCATATTTTTTTCGAATTTGTGAAAATTTGTAGTCAAAGTTTAATAAATTTTTTTTAAATCAAATTCGGTTTTTTTGGATTTTGGTGAGTTTTTTTGTCGGAGGAGCTAAATTTGAGTAAATTTACGTGAAATTAACTCATATTTTTTTGGATTTTGAGAAAATTTTTAGTCAAATTTTAATAAATTTTTTTCAAATCAAATTCGATTTTTTTGGACTTTAATTAGTTTTTTTGTCGGAGGAGCTAAATTTGAGTAAATTTAGGTGACATTAAATCATATTTCATTCAATTTTGTGAAAATTTTTAGTCAAATTTTAATCAATTTATTTGAAATCAAATTCGATTTTTTTGAATTTTGATGAGTTTTTTTGTCGGATGAGCTAAATTAGAGTAAATTTAGGTGAAATTAACTCATATTTTTTTTGGATTTTGTGAAAATTTTTAGGCAAATTTTAATAAATTTTTTTGAAATCAAATTCTATTTTTTTTAGGTTTTTATAATTTTTTTTTGGCGGATGAGCTAAATTTGAATAAATTTAGGGGAAATTAACTCATATTTTTTGAATTTTGTGAAAATTTTTAGTCAAACTTTAATAAATTTTGTTTTAAATCAAATTGTATTTTTTTGGACTTTAGTGAGTTTTTTTGTCGGAGGAGCTAAATTTGAGTAAATTTAGGTGAAATTACCTCATATTTTTTTCGATTTTGTGAAAATTTTCAGTCAAATTTTAATAAAATTTTTTGAAATCAAATTCCATTTTTTTGGATTTTGATGAGTTTTTTTGTCGGAGGAGCTAAATTTGAGTAAATTTAGGTGAAATTAACTCATATTTTTATGGATTTTGTGAAAATTTTTGGGCAAATTTTAATATAAATTTTTTTGAAATCAAATTCTATTTTTTTGGTTTTTTATGATTTTTTTGCCGGACAAGCTAAATTTAAATAAATTTAGGGGAAATTAACTCATATTTTTTTGGATTTTGTGAAAATTTTTAGTCAAATTTTAATAAATTTTTTTTTAAATCAAATTCGATTTTTTTGGACTTTGATGAGTTTTTTTGTCGGAGGAGCTAAATTTGAGTAAATTTAGGTGAAATTAAATCATATTTTTTGGATTTTGTGAAAATTTTTAGTCAAATTTTAATAAATTTATTTGAAATCAAATTCAATTTTTTTGAATTTTGATGAATTCTTTTGTCGGAAGAGCTAAATTAGAGTTAATTTAGGTGAAATTAAATCATATTTTTTTGGATTTTGTGAAAATTTTTAGTCAAATTTTAATAAATTTATTTGAAATCAAATTCAATTTTTTTGAATTTTGATGAGTTTTTTTGTCGGATGAGCTAAATTAGAGTAAATTTAGGTGAAATTAACTCATATTTTTTTGGATTTTGTGAAAATTTTTACTCAAATTTTAATTAAATTTTTTGAAATCAAATTCGATTTTTTTGGATTTTGATGAGTTTTTCTGTCGGACGAGCTAAATTTGAATAAATTTAGGGGAAATTAACTCATATTTTTTTGGATTTTGTGAAAATCTTTAGTCAAAGTTTAATAAATTTTTTTTAATTCAAATTCGATTTTTTCGGACATTAATGAGATCTTTTGTCGGTGGAGCTAAATTTGAGTAAATTTAGGTGAAATTACCTCATATTTTTTTGGATTTTCTGAAAATTTTTGGTCAAATTTTAATAAATTTGTTTAAATCAAATACGTTTTTTTGGATTTTCTTGAGTTTTTTTGTTGTAAGAGATAAATTTGTGTAAATGTAGGTGAAATTAGCTCATATTTTTTTGGATTTCGTGAAAATTTTCAGTCAAATTTTAATAAAATTTTTTGAAATCAAATTCCATTTTTTTGGATTTTGATGAGTTTTTTTTCGGAGGAGCTAAATTTGAGTAAATTTATGTGAAATTAACTCATATTTTTATGGATTTTGTGAAAATTTTTGGGCAAATTGTAATATAAATTTTTTTGAAATCAAATTCTATTTTTTTGGTTTTTTATAATTTTTTTTGCCGGACGAGCTAAGTTTGAATAAATTTAGGTGAAATTAAATCATATTTTTTTCGAATTTGTGAAAATTTTTAGTCAACGTTTAATAAATTTTTTTTAAATCAAATTCGGTTTTTTTTTTATTTTGGTGAGTTTTTTTGTCGGAGGAGCTAAATTTGAGTAAATTTACGTGAAATTAACTCATATTTTTTTGGATTTTGAGAAAATTTTTAGTCAAATTTTAATAAATTTTTTACAAATCAAATTCGATTTTTTTGGACTTTAATTAGTTTTTTTGTCGGAGGAGCTAAATTTGAGAAAATTTAGGTGACATTAATTCATATTTCATTCAATTTTGTGAAAATTTTTAGTCAAATTTTAATCAATTTATTTGAAATCAAATTCGATTTTTTTGAATTTTGATGAGTTTTTTTGTCGGATGAGCTAAATTAGAGTAAATTTAGGTGAAATTAACTCATATTTTTTTGGATTTTGTGAAAATTTTTAGGCAAATTTTAATAAATTTTTTTGAAATCAAATTCTATTTTTTTAGGTTTTTATGATTTTTTTTTGGCGGACGAGCTAAATTTGAATAAATTTAGGGGAAATTAACTCATATTTTTTTGGATTTTGTGAAAATTTTTAGTCAAATTTTAATAAATTTATTTGAAATCAAATTCGATTTTTTTTAATTTTGATGAGTTTTTTTGTCGGATGAGCTAAATTAGAGTAAATTTAGGTGAAATTAACTCATATTTTTTTGGATTTTGTGAAAATTTTTAGGCAAATTTTAATAAATTTTTTTGAAATCAAAATCTATTTTTTTGGTTTTTTATGAGTTTTTTTGCCGGACGAGCTAAATTTGAAAAAATTTAGGGGAAATAAACTCATATTTTTTGGATTTTGTGAAAATTTTTAGTCTAGTTTTAATAAATTTTTTTTAAAATCAAATTCGATTTTTTTGGACTTTAATGAATTTTTTGTCGGAGGAGCTAAATTTGAGTAAATTTAGGTGAAATTAAATCATATTTTTTGGATTTTGTGAAAATTTTTAGTCAAATTTTAATAAATTTATTTGAAATCAAATTCAATTTTTTTGAATTTTGATGAGTTTTTTTGTCGGAAGAGCTAAATTAGAGTTAATTTAGGTGAAATTAAATCATATTTTTTTGGATTTTGTGAAAATTTTTAGTCAAAGTTCAATAAATTTTTTTTAAATCAAATTCGATTTTTTTGGACTTTAATGATTTTTTTGTAGGAGGAGCTAAATTTGAGTAAATTTAGGTGAAATTAAATCATATTTTTTGGATTTTGTGAAAATTTTTAGTCAAATTTTAATAACATTTTTTTAAATCAAATTCGATTTTTTTGGATTTTGATGAGTTCTTTTGTCGGAGGAGCTAAATTTGAGTAAATTTAGGTGAAATTAACTCATCTTTTTTTGGATTTTGTGAAAATTTTTAGTCAAATTTTAGTAACGTTTTTTTAAATCAAATTCGATTTTTTTGGATTTTGATGAGTTTTTTTGTCGGAGGGGCTAAATTTCAGTAAATTTACGTGAAATAAAATCATATTTTATTGAATTTTGTGAAAATTTTTAGTCAAATTTTAATAAATTTTTATTAAATCAAATTTGATTTTTTGGAATTTAATGAGTTTTTTTTGTCGTAGGAGCTAAATATGAGTAAATTGAGGTGAAATTAAATCATATTTTTTGGATTTTGTGAAAATTTTTAGTCAAATTTTAATAAATTTATTTGAAATCAAATTCGATTTTTTTGGATTTTGATGAGTTTTTTTGTCGGACGAGCTAAATTTGAATAAATTTAGGGGAAATTAACTCATATTTTTTTGGATTTTGTGAAAATTTTTAGTCAAATTTTAATAAATTTATTTTAAATCAAATTCGATTTTTTGGACATTAATGAGATTTTTTGTCGGAGGAGCTAAATTTGAGTAAATTTAGGTGAAATTAAATCATATTTTTTGGATTTTGTGAAAATTTTTAGTCAAATTTTAATAAATTTATTTGAAATCAAATTCGATTTTTTTTAATTTTGATGAGTTTTTTTGTCGGATGAGCTAAATTAGAGTAAATTTAGGTGAAATTAACTCATATTTTTTTGGATTTTGTGAAAATTTTTAGGCAAATTTTAATAAATTTTTTTGAAATCAAAATCTATTTTTTTGGTTTTTTATGAGTTTTTTTGCCGGACGAGCTAAATTTGAAAAAATTTAGGGGAAATAAACTCATATTTTTTGGATTTTGTGAAAATTTTTAGTCTAGTTTTAATAAATTTTTTTTAAAATCAAATTCGATTTTTTTGGACTTTAATGAATTTTTTGTCGGAGGAGCTAAATTTGAGTAAATTTAGGTGAAATTAAATCATATTTTTTGGATTTTGTGAAAATTTTTAGTCAAATTTTAATAAATTTATTTGAAATCAAATTCAATTTTTTTGAATTTTGATGAGTTTTTTTGTCGGAAGAGCTAAATTAGAGTTAATTTAGGTGAAATTAAATCATATTTTTTTGGATTTTGTGAAAATTTTTAGTCAAAGTTCAATAAATTTTTTTTAAATCAAATTCGATTTTTTTGGACTTTAATGAGTTTTTTGTAGGAGGAGCTAAATTTGAGTAAATTTAGGTGAAATTAAATCATATTTTTTGGATTTTGTGAAAATTTTTAGTCAAATTTTAATAACATTTTTTTAAATCAAATTCGATTTTTTTGGATTTTGATGAGTTCTTTTGTCGGAGGAGCTAAATTTGAGTAAATTTAGGTGAAATTAACTCATCTTTTTTTGGATTTTGTGAAAATTTTTAGTCAAATTTTAGTAACGTTTTTTTAAATCAAATTCGATTTTTTTGGATTTTGATGAGTTTTTTTGTCGGAGGGGCTAAATTTCAGTAAATTTACGTGAAATAAAATCATATTTTATTGAATTTTGTGAAAATTTTTAGTCAAATTTTAATAAATTTTTATTAAATCAAATTTGATTTTTTGGAATTTAATGAGTTTTTTTTGTCGTAGGAGCTAAATATGAGTAAATTGAGGTGAAATTAAATCATATTTTTTGGATTTTGTGAAAATTTTTAGTCAAATTTTAATAAATTTATTTGAAATCAAATTCGATTTTTTTGGATTTTGATGAGTTTTTTTGTCGGACGAGCTAAATTTGAATAAATTTAGGGGAAATTAACTCATATTTTTTTGGATTTTGTGACAATTTTTAGTCAAAGTTTAATAAATTTTTTTTAAATCAAATTCGATTTTTATGGTCTTTAATGACTTTTTTTAAAACGAGCACGACGACCGCGGTCGAACCATTAGAGTAAAACGTAGGCAATGGAACGACGAACAGGGATCAATCGTTGTTTGCTCGATTGGACGATTTTAGACTTTCGTCGAACTACGGTACGAAGGAATCTTAAATCTATCGTAACTTCGAATTACCTCGGAGCGATTGGGGATTTTCGCGGTTTTCTCGAAAACCAGCACGACGACCGCAGTCGAACCATTAGAGTAAAACGTAGGCAATGGAACGACGAACAGGGATCAATTGTTGTTTGGTCGATTGGACGATTTTAGACTTTCGTCAGACTATGGTACGTAGGAATCTTAAATCTATCATAACGTCGAATTACCTCGGAGCGATTGGGGTTTTTCGCGATTTTCTCGAAAACCAGCACGACGACCGCGGTCGAACCAATAGAGTAAAACGTAGGCAATGGAACGACGAACAGGGATCAATGGTTGTTTGGTCGATTGCACGAACTTGTGTTCGGACTACGGTGCGGAAGGAGTCTGAAGTATGTCGGGACTTTGAAATATTTCGGAGCGATTGGGGTTTTTCGCGATTTTCTCGAAAACCAGCACGACGACCGCTGTCGAACCATTAGAGTAAAACGTAGGCAATGGAACGACGAACAGGGATCAATCGTTGTTTGCTCGGTTGGACGATTTTAGACTTTCGTCGGACTACGGTACGCAGGAATCTTAAATCTATCGTAACTTCGAATTACCTCGGAGCGATTGGGTTTTTTCGCGATTTTCTCGAAAACCAGCACGACGACCGCCGTCGAACCATTAGAGTAAAACGTAGGCAATGGAACGACGAACAGGGATCAGTGGCTGTTTGGTCGATTGGACGAACTTGTGTTCGGAATACGGTGCGGAAGGAGTCTGAAATTTGTCGGGACTATGAAATATTTCGGAGCGATTGGGTTTTTTCGCGATTTTCTCGAAAACCAGCACGACGACCGCGGTCGAACCATTAGAGTAAGACGTAGGCAATGGAACGACGAACAGGGACCAATTGTTGTTTGGTCGATTGGACGATTTTAGACTTTCGTCAGACTACGGTACGAAGGAATCTTAAATCTATCGTAATTTCGAATTACCTCGGAGCGATTGGGGTTTTTCGCGATTTCCTCGAAAACCAGCACGACGACCGCGGTCGAACCATTAGAGTAAAACGTAGGCAATGGAACGACCAACAGGGATCAATGGTTGTTTGGTCGATTGGACGAACTTGTGTTCGGAATACGGTGCGGAAGGAGTCTGAAATTTGTCGGGACTTTGAAATATTTCGGAGCGATTGGAGTTTTTCGCGAGTTTCTCGAAAACCAGCGCGACGACCGCGGTCGAACCATAAGAGTAAAACGTAGGCAATGGAACGACGAAGAGGGATCAATGGTTGTTTGCTCGATTGGACGAACTTGTGTTCGGACTACGATGCGGAAGGACTCTGAAATATGTCAGGACTTTGTAATATTTCGGAGCGATTTGAGTTTTTCGCGATTTTCTCGAAAACCAGCACGACGTCCGCGGTCGAACCATTAGAGTAAAACGTAGGCAATGGAACGACGAACAGGGATCAATGGTTGTTTGGTCGATTTGACGAACTGGTGTTCGGAATGCGGTGCGGAAGTGGTCTGAAATTTGTCGGTACTTTGAAATATTTCGGAGCGATTGGGGTTTTTCGCGATTTTCTCGAAAACCAGCACGACGGCCGCTGTCGAACCATTAGAGTAAAACGTAGGCAATGGAACGACGAACAGGGATCAATCGTTGTTTGCTCGGTTGGACGATTTTAGACTTTCGTCGGACTACGGTACGCAGGAATCTTAAATCTATCGTAACTTCGAATTACTTCGGAGCGATTGGGTTTTTTCGCGATTTTCTCGAAAACCAGCACGACGACCGCCGTCGAACCATTAGAGTAAAACGTAGGCAATGGAACGACGAACAGGGATCAGTGGTTGTTTGGTCGATTGGACGATTTTAGACTTTCGTCGGACTACGGTACGCAGGAATCTTAAATCTATCGTAACTTCGAATTACTTCGGAGCGATTGGGTTTTATCGCGATTTTCTCGAAAACCAGCACGACGACCGCCGTCGAACCATTAGAGTAAAACGTAGGCAATGGAACGACGAACAGGGATCAGTGGTTGTTTGGTCGATTGGACGAACTTGTGTTCGGAATACGGTGCGGAAGGAGTCTGAAATTTGTCGGGACTATGAAATATTTAGGAGCGATTGGGGTTTTTGGCGATTTTCTCGAAAACGAGCACGACGACCGCGGTCGAACCATTAGAGTAAAACGTAGGCAATGGAACGACCAACAGGGATCAATTGTTGTTTGCTCGATTGGAAGATTTTAGACTTTCGTCGGACTACGGTACGAAGGAATCTTAAATCTATCGTAACTTCGAATTACCTCGGAGCGATTGGGGTTTTTCGCGATTTTCTCGAAAACCAGCACGACGACCGCGGTCGAACCATTAGAGCAAAACGTAGGCAATGGAACGACGAACAGGGATCAGTGGTTGTTTGGTCGATTGGACGAACTTGTGTTCGGAATACGGTGCGGAAGGAGTCTGAAATTTGTCGGGACTATGAAATATTTCGGAGCGATTGGAGTTTTTCGCGATTTTCTCGAAAACCAGCACGACGACCGCGGTCGAACCATTAGAGTAAAACGTAGGCAATGGAACGACGAACAGGGATCAATTGTTGTTTGGTCGATTGGACGATTTTAGACTTTCGTCGGACTACGGTACGAAGGAATCTTAAATCTATCGTAACTTCGAATTACCTCGGAGCGATTGGGTTTTTTCGCGATTTTCTCGAAAACCAGCACGACGACCGCGGTCGAACCATTAGAGTAAAACGTAGGCAATGGAACGACCAACAGGGATCAATGGTTGTTTGGTCGATTGGACGAACTTGTGTTCGGAATACGATGCGGAAGGAGTCTGAAATTTGTCGGGACTTTGAAATATTTCGGAGCGATTGGAGTCTTTCGCGGTTTTCTCGAAAACCAGCACGACGACCGCGGTCGAACCATTAGAGTAAAACGTAGGCAATGGAACGACGGACAGGGATCAATGGTTGTTTGGTCGATTGGACGAACTGGTGTTCGGAATACGGTGCGGAAGTGGTCTGAAATTTGTCGGTACTTTGAAATATTTCAGAGCGATTGGGGTTTTTCGCGATTTTCTCGAAAACCAGCACGACGACCGCTGTCGAACCATTAGAGTAAAACGTAGGCAATGAAACGACGAACAGGGATCAATCGTTGTTTGCTCGGTTGGACGATTTTAGACTTTCGTCGGACTACGGTACGCAGGAATCTTAAATCTATCGTAACTTCGAATTACCTCGGAGCGACTGGGTTTTTTCGCGATTTTCTCGAAAACCAGCACGTCGACCGACGTCGAACCATTAGAGTAAACCGTAGGCAATGGAACGACGAAAAGGGATCAGTGGTTGTTTGATCGATTGGACGAACTTGTGTTCGGAATACGGTGCGGAAGGAGTCTGAAATTTGTCGGGACTATGAAATATTTCGGAGCGATTGGGTTTTTTCGCGATTTTCTCGAAAACCAGCACGACGACCGCGGTCGAACCATTAGAGTAAAACGTAGGCAATGGAACTACGAACAGGGATCAATCGTTGTTTGCTCGATTGGACGATTTTAGACTTTCGTCGGACTACGGTACGAAGGAATCTTAAATCTATCGTAACTTCCAATTACCTCGGAGCGATTGGGGATTTTCGCGGTTTTCTCGAAAACCAGCACGACGACCGCAGTCGAACCATTAGAGTAAAACGTAGGCAATGGAACGACGAACAGGGATCAATTGTTGTTTGGTCGATTGGACGATTTTAGACTTTCGTCAGACTACGGTACGAAGGAATCTTAAATCTATCATAACGTCGAATTACCTCGGAGCGATTGGGGTTTTTCGCGATTTTCTCGATAACCAGCACGACGACCGCGGTCGAACCATTAGAGTAAAACGTAGGCAATGGAACGAGGAACAGGGATCAATGGTTGTTTGGTCGATTGGACGAACTTGTGTTCGGACTACGGTGCGGAAGGAGTCTGAAGTATGTCGGGACTTTGAAATATTTCGGAGCGATTGGAGTTTTTCGCGATTTTCTCGAAAACCAGCACGACGACCGCGGTCGAACCATTAGAGTAAAACGTAGGCAATGGAACGACGAACAGAGATCAATTGTTGTTTGGTCGATTGGACGATTTTAGACTTTCGTCGGACTACGGTACGAAGGAATCTTAAATCTATCGTAACTTCGAATTACCTCGGAGCGATTGGGGTTTTTCGCGATTTCCTCGAAAACCAGCACGACGACCGCGGTCGAACCATTAGAGTAAAACGTAGGCAATGGAACGACGAACAGGGATCAATTGTTGTTTGGTCGATTGGACGATTTTAGACTTTCGTCGGACTACGGTACGAAGGAATCTTAAATCTATCGTAACTTCGAATTACCTCGGAGCGATTGGGTTTTTTCGCGATTTTCTCGAAAACCAGCACGACGACCGCCGTCGAACCATTAGAGTAAAACGTAGGCAATGGAACGACGAAAAGGGATCAGTGGTTGTTTGGTCGATTGGACGAACTTGTGTTCGGAATACGGTGCGGAAGGTGTCTGAAATTTGTCGGGACTATGAAATATTTCGGAGCGATTGGGTTTTTTCGCGATTTTCTCGAAAACCAGCACGACGACCGCGGTCCAACCATTAGAGTAAAACGTAGGCAATGGAACTACGAACAGGTATCAATCGTTGTTTGCTCGATTGGACGATTTTAGACTTTCGTCGGACTACGGTACGAAGGAATCTTAAATCTATCGTAACTTCGAATTACCTCGGAGCGATTGGGGATTTTCGCGGTTTTCTCGAAAACCAGCACGACGACCGCAGTTGAACCATTAGAGTAAAACGTAGGCAATGGAACGACGAACAGGGATCAATTGTTGTTTGGTCGATTGGACGATTTTAGACTTTCGTCAGACTACGGTACGAAGGAATCTTAAATCTATCATAACGTCGAATTACCTCGGAGCGATTGGGGTTTTTCGCGATTTTCTCAAAAACCAGCACGACGACCGCGGTCGAACCATTAGAGTAAAACGTAGGCAATGGAACGAGGAACAGGGATCAATGGTTGTTTGGTCGATTGGACGAACTTGTGTTCGGACTACGGTGCGGAAGGAGTCTGAAGTATGTCGGGACTTTGAAATATTTCGGAGCGATTGGAGTTTTTCGCGATTTTCTCGAAAACCAGCACGACGACCGCGGTCGAACCATTAGAGTAAAACGTAGGCAATGGAACGACGAACAGGGATCAATTGTTGTTTGGTCGATTGGACGATTTTAGACTTTCGTCGGACTACGGTACGAAGGAATCTTAAATCTATCGTAACTTCGAATTACCTCGGAGCGATTGGGGTTTTTCGCGATTTCCTCGAAAACCAGCACGACGACCGCGGTCGAACCACTAGAGTAAAACGTAGGCAATGGAACGACGAACAGGGATCAATTGTTGTTTGGTCGAATGGACGATTTTAGACTTTCGTCGGACTACGGTACGAAAGAATCTTAAATCTATCGTAACTTCGAATTACCTCGGAGCGATTGGGTTTTTTCGCGATTTTCTCGAAAACCAGCACGACGACCGCGGTCGAACCATTAGAGTAAAACGTAGGCAATGGAACGACCAACAGGGATCAATGGTTGTTTGGTCGATTGGACGATTTTAGACTTTCGTCGGACTACGGTACGAAGGAATCTTAAATCTATCGTAACGTCGAATTACCTCGGAGCGATAGGGTTTTTTCGCGATTTTCTCGAAAACCAGCACGACGACCGCGGTCGAACCATTAGAGTAAAACGCAGGCAATGGAACGACCAACAGGGATCAATGGTTGTTTGGTCGATTGGACGAACTTGTGTTCGGAATACGGTGCGGAAGGAGTCTGAAATTTGTCGGGACTTTGAAATATTTCGGAGCGATTGGAGTTTTTCGCGGTTTTCTCGAAAACCAGCACGACGACTGCGGTCGAACCATTAGAGTAAAACGTAGGCAATGGAACGACGAGCAGGGATCAATGGTTGTTTGGTCGATTGGACGAACTTGTGTTCGGACTACGGTGCCGAAGGAGTCTGAAGTATGTCGGGACTTTGAAATATTTCGGAGCGATTGGAGTTTTTCGCGATTTTCTCGAAAACCAGCACGACGACCGCGGTCGAACCATTAGAGTAAAACGTAGGCAATGGAACGACGAACAGGGATCAATGGTTGTTTGGTCGATTGGACGAACTGGTGTTCGGAATACGGTGCGGAAGTGGTCTGAAATTTGTCGGTACTTTGAAATATTTCAGAGCGATTGGGGTTTTTCGCGATTTTCTCGAAAACCAGCACGACGACCGCGGTCGAACCATTAGAGTAAAACGTAGGCAATGGAACGACGAACAGGGATCAATGGTTGTTTGCTCAATTGGACGAACTTGTGTTCGGACTACGGTGCGGAAGGACTCTGAAATTTGCCGGAACTTTGAAATATTTAGGAGCGAGTGGTGTTTTTGGCGATTTTCTCGAAAACGAGCACGACGACCGCGGTCGAACCATTAGAGTAAAACGTAGGCAATGGAACGACGAACAGGGATCAATCGTTGTTTGCTCGGTTGGACGATTTTAGACTTTCGTCGGACTACGGTACGCAGGAATCTTAAATCTATCGTAACTTCGAATTACCTCGGAGCGATTGGGTTTTTTCGCGATTTTCTCGAAAACCAGCACGACGACCGCCGTCGAAACATTAGAGTAAAACGTAGGCAATGGAACGACGAACAGGGATCAGTGGCTGTTTGGTCGATTGGACGAACTTGTGTTCGGAATACGGTGCGGAAGGTGTCTGAAATTTGTCGGGACTTTGAAATATTTCGGAGCGATTGGAGTTTTTCGCGATTTTCTCGAAAACCAGCACGACGACCGCGGTCGAACCATTAGAGTAAAACGTAGGCAATGGAACGACGAACAGGGATCAATGGTTGTTTGGTCGATTGGACGAACTGGTGTTCGGTATACGGTGCGGAAGTGGTCTGAAATTTGTCGGTACTTTGAAATATTTCGGAGCGATTGGGGTTTTTCGCGATTTTCTCGAAAACCAGCACGACGACAGCTGTCGAACCATTAGAGTAAAACGGAGGCAATGGAACGACGAACAGGGATCAATCGTTGTTTGCTCGGTTGGACGATTTTAGACTTTCGTCGGAATACGGTACGCAGGAATCTTAAATCTATCGTAACTTCTAATTACCTCGGAGCGATTGGATTTTTTCGCGATTTTCTCGAAAACCAGCACGTCGACCGCCGTCGAACCATGAGAGTAAAACGTAGGCAATGGAACGACGAAAAGGGATCAGTGGTTGTTTGGTCGATTGGACGAACTTGTGTTCGGAATACGGTGCGGAAGGTGTCTGAAGTTTGTCGGTACTTTGAAATATATCAGAGCGATTGGGGTTTTTCGCGGTTTTCTCGAAAACCAGCACGACGACCGCAGTCGAACCATTAGAGTAAAACGTAGGCAATGGAACGACGAACAGGGATCAATTGTTGTTTGGTCGATTGGACGATTTTAGACTTTCGTCAGACTACGGTACGAAGGAATCTTAAATCTATCATAACGTCGAATTACCTCGGAGCGATTGGGGTTTTTCGCGATTTTCTCAAAAACCAGCACGACGACCGCGGTCGAACCATTAGAGTAAAACGTAGGCAATGGAACTAGGAACAGGGATCAATGGTTGTTTGGTCGATTGGACGAACTTGTGTTCGGACTACGGTGCGGAAGGAGTCTGAAGTATGTCGGGACTTTGAAATATTTCGGAGCGATTGGAGTTTTTCGCGATTTTCTCGAAAACCAGCACGACGACCGCGGTCGAACCATTAGAGTAAAACGTAATCAATGGAACGACGAACAGGGATCAATTGTTGTTTGGTCGATTGGACGATTTTAGACTTTCGTCGGACTACGGTACGAAGGAATCTTAAATCTATCGTAACTTCGAATTACCTCGGAGCGATTGGGGTTTTTCGCGATTTCCTCGAAAACCAGCACGACGACCGCGGTCGAACCACTAGAGTAAAACGTAGGCAATGGAACGACGAACAGGGATCAATTGTTGTTTGGTCGATTGGACGATTTTAGACTTTCGTCGGACTACGGTACGAAGGAATCTTAAATCTATCGTAACTTCGAATTACCTCGGAGCGATTGGGGTTTTTCGCGGTTTTCTCGAAAACCAGCACGACGACCGCGGTCGAACCATTAGAGTAAAACGTTGGCAATGGAACGACGGACAGGGATCAATGGTTGTTTGGTCGATTGGACGAACTGGTGTTCGGAATACGGTGCGGAAGTGGTCTGAAATTTGTCGGTACTTTGAAATATTTCAGAGCGATTGGGGTTTTTCGCGATTTTCTCGAAAACCAGCACGACGACCGCTGTCGAACCATTAGAGTAAAACGTAGGCAATGAAACGACGAACAGGGATCAATCGTTGTTTGCTCGGTTGGACGATTTTAGACTTTCGTCGGACTACGGTACGCAGGAATCTTAAATCTATCGTAACTTCGAATTACCTCGGAGCGATTGGGTTTTTTCGCGATTTTCTCGAAAACCAGCACGTCGACCGACGTCGAACCATTAGAGTAAACCGTAGGCAATGGAACGACGAAAAGGGATCAGTGGTTGTTTGATCGATTGGACGAACTTGTGTTCGGAATACGGTGCGGAAGGAGTCTGAAATTTGTCGGGACTATGAAATATTTCGGAGCGATTGGGTTTTTTCGCGATTTTCTCGAAAACCAGCACGACGACCGCGGTCGAACCATTAGAGTAAAACGTAGGCAATGGAACTACGAACAGGGATCAATCGTTGTTTGCTCGATTGGTCGATTTTAGACTTTCGCCGGACTACGGTACGAAGGAATCTTAAATCTATCGTAACTTCGAATTACCTCGGAGCGATTGGGGATTTTCGCGGTTTTCTCGAAAACCAGCACGACGACCGCAGTCGAACCATTAGAGTCAAACGTAGGCAATGGAACGACGAACAGGGATCAATTGTTGTTTGGTCGATTGGACGATTTTAGACTTTCGTCAGACTACGGTACGAAGGAATCTTAAATCTATCATAACGTCGAATTACCTCGGAGCGATTGGGGTTTTTCGCGATTTTCTCGTTAACCAGCACGACGACCGCGGTCGAACCATTAGAGTAAAACGTAGGCAATGGAACGAGGAACAGGGATCAATGGTTGTTTGGTCGATTGGACGAACTTGTGTTCGGACTACGGTGCGGAAGGAGTCTGAAGTATGTCGGGACTTTGAAATATTTCGGAGCGATTGGAGTTTTTCGCGATTTTCTCGAAAACCAGCACGACGACCGCGGTCGAACCATTAGAGTAAAACGTAGGCAATGGAACGACGAACAGGGATCAATTGTTGTTTGGTCGATTGGACGATTTTAGACTTTCGTCGGACTACGGTACGAAGGAATCTTAAATCTATCGTAACTTCGAATTACCTCGGAGCGATTGGGGTTTTTCGCGATTTCCTCGAAAACCAGCACGACGACCGCGGTCGAACCATTAGAGTAAAACGTAGGCAATGGAACGACGAACAGGGATCAATTGTTGTTTGGTCGATTGGACGATTTTAGACTTTCGTCGGACTACGGTACGAAGGAATCTTAAATCTATCGTAACTTCGAATTACCTCGGAGCGATTGGGTTTTTTCGCGATTTTCTCGAAAACCAGCACGACGACCGCGGTCGAACCATTAGAGTAAAACGTAGGCAATGGAACGACCAACAGGGATCAATGGTTGTTTGGTCGATTGGACGAACTTGTGTTCGGAATACGGTGCGGAAGGAGTCTGAAATTTGTCGGGACTTTGAAATATTTCGGAGCGATTGGAGTTTTTCGCGGTTTTCTCGAAAACCAGCACGACGACCGCGGTCGAACCATTATAGTGAAACGTAGGCAATGGAACGACGAGCAGGGATCAATGGTTGTTTGGTCGATTGGACGAACTTGTGTTCGGATTACGGTGCGGAAGGACTCTGAAATTTATCGGGACTTTGAAATATTTCGGAGCGATTGGAGTTTTTCGCGATTTTCTCGAAAACCAGCGCGACGACCGCGGTCGAACCATAAGAGTAAAACGTAGGCAATGGAACGACGAACAGGGATCAATGGTTGTTTGCTCGATTGGACGAACTGGTGTTCGGAATACGGTGCGGAAGTTGTCTGAAATTTGTCGGTACTTTGAAATATTTCAGAGCGTTTGGGGTTTTTCGCGATTTTCTCGAAAACCAGCACGACGACCGCTGTCGAACCATTAGAGTAAAACGTAGGCAATGGAACGACGAACAGGGATCAATCGTTGTTTGCTCGGTTGGACGATTTTAGACTTTCGTCGGACTACGGTACTCAGGAATCTTAAATCTATCGTAACTTCGAATTACCTCGGAGCGATTGGGTTTTTTCGCGATTTTCTCGAAAACCAGCACGACGACCGCCGTCGCACCATTAGAGTAAAACGTAGGCAATGGAACGACGAACAGGGATCAATGGTTGTTTGGTCGATTGGCCGAACTGGTGTTCGGAATACGGTGCGGAAGTGGTCTGAAATTTGTCGGTACTTTGAAATATTTCAGAGCGATTGGGGTTTTTCGCGATTTTCTCGAAAACCAGCACGACGACCGCGGTCGAACCATTAGAGTAAAACGTAGGCAATGGAACGACGAACAGGGATCAATCGTTGTTTGCTCGGTTGGACGATTTTAGACTTTCTTCGGACTACGGTACTCAGGAATCTTAAATCTATCGTAACTTCGAATTACCTCGGAGCGATTGGGTTTTTTCGCGATTTTCTCGAAAACCAGCACGACGACCGCCGTCGAACCATTAGAGTAAAACGTAGGCAATGGAACGACGAAAAGGGATCAGTGGTTGTTTGGTCGATTGGACGAACTTGTGTTCGGAATACGGTGCGGAAGTGGTCTGAAATTTGTCGGTACTTTGAAATATTTCAGAGCGATTGGGGTTTTTCGCGGTTTTCTCGAAAACCAGCACGACGACCGCAGTCGAACCATAAGAGTAAAACGTAGGCAATGGAACGACGAACAGGGATCAATTGTTGTTTGGTCGATTGGACGATTTTAGACTTTCGTCAGACTACGGTACGAAGGAATCTTAAATCTATCGTAACGTCGAATTACCTCGGAGCGATAGGGTTTTTTCGCGATTTTCTCGAAAACCAGCACGACGACCGCGGTCGAACCATTAGAGTAAAACGCAGGCAATGGAACGACCAACAGGGATCAATGGTTGTTTGGTCGATTGGACGAACTTGTGTTCGGAATACGGTGCGGAAGGAGTCTGAAATTTGTCGGGACTTTGAAATATTTCGGAGCGATTGGAGTTTTTCGCGGTTTTCTCGAAAACCAGCACGACGACTGCGGTCGAACCATTAGAGTAAAACGTAGGCAATGGAACGACGAGCAGGGATCAATGGTTGTTTGGTCGATTGGACGAACTTGTGTTCGGACTACGGTGCCGAAGGAGTCTGAAGTATGTCGGGACTTTGAAATATTTCGGAGCGATTGGAGTTTTTCGCGATTTTCTCGAAAACCAGCACGACGACCGCGGTCGAACCATTAGAGTAAAACGTAGGCAATGGAACGACGAACAGGGATCAATGGTTGTTTGGTCGATTGGACGAACTGGTGTTCGGAATACGGTGCGGAAGTGGTCTGAAATTTGTCGGTACTTTGAAATATTTCAGAGCGATTGGGGTTTTTCGCGATTTTCTCGAAAACCAGCACGACGACCGCGGTCGAACCATTAGAGTAAAACGTAGGCAATGGAACGACGAACAGGGATCAATGGTTGTTTGCTCAATTGGACGAACTTGTGTTCGGACTACGGTGCGGAAGGACTCTGAAATTTGCCGGAACTTTGAAATATTTAGGAGCGAGTGGTGTTTTTGGCGATTTTCTCGAAAACGAGCACGACGACCGCGGTCGAACCATTAGAGTAAAACGTAGGCAATGGAACGACGAACAGGGATCAATCGTTGTTTGCTCGGTTGGACGATTTTAGACTTTCGTCGGACTACGGTACGCAGGAATCTTAAATCTATCGTAACTTCGAATTACCTCGGAGCGATTGGGTTTTTTCGCGATTTTCTCGAAAACCAGCACGACGACCGCCGTCGAAACATTAGAGTAAAACGTAGGCAATGGAACGACGAACAGGGATCAGTGGCTGTTTGGTCGATTGGACGAACTTGTGTTCGGAATACGGTGCGGAAGGTGTCTGAAATTTGTCGGGACTTTGAAATATTTCGGAGCGATTGGAGTTTTTCGCGATTTTCTCGAAAACCAGCACGACGACCGCGGTCGAACCATTAGAGTAAAACGTAGGCAATGGAACGACGAACAGGGATCAATGGTTGTTTGGTCGATTGGACGAACTGGTGTTCGGTATACGGTGCGGAAGTGGTCTGAAATTTGTCGGTACTTTGAAATATTTCGGAGCGATTGGGGTTTTTCGCGATTTTCTCGAAAACCAGCACGACGACAGCTGTCGAACCATTAGAGTAAAACGGAGGCAATGGAACGACGAACAGGGATCAATCGTTGTTTGCTCGGTTGGACGATTTTAGACTTTCGTCGGAATACGGTACGCAGGAATCTTAAATCTATCGTAACTTCTAATTACCTCGGAGCGATTGGATTTTTTCGCGATTTTCTCGAAAACCAGCACGTCGACCGCCGTCGAACCATGAGAGTAAAACGTAGGCAATGGAACGACGAAAAGGGATCAGTGGTTGTTTGGTCGATTGGACGAACTTGTGTTCGGAATACGGTGCGGAAGGTGTCTGAAGTTTGTCGGTACTTTGAAATATATCAGAGCGATTGGGGTTTTTCGCGGTTTTCTCGAAAACCAGCACGACGACCGCAGTCGAACCATTAGAGTAAAACGTAGGCAATGGAACGACGAACAGGGATCAATTGTTGTTTGGTCGATTGGACGATTTTAGACTTTCGTCAGACTACGGTACGAAGGAATCTTAAATCTATCATAACGTCGAATTACCTCGGAGCGATTGGGGTTTTTCGCGATTTTCTCAAAAACCAGCACGACGACCGCGGTCGAACCATTAGAGTAAAACGTAGGCAATGGAACTAGGAACAGGGATCAATGGTTGTTTGGTCGATTGGACGAACTTGTGTTCGGACTACGGTGCGGAAGGAGTCTGAAGTATGTCGGGACTTTGAAATATTTCGGAGCGATTGGAGTTTTTCGCGATTTTCTCGAAAACCAGCACGACGACCGCGGTCGAACCATTAGAGTAAAACGTAATCAATGGAACGACGAACAGGGATCAATTGTTGTTTGGTCGATTGGACGATTTTAGACTTTCGTCGGACTACGGTACGAAGCAATCTTAAATCTATCGTAACTTCGAATTACCTCGGAGCGATTGGGGTTTTTCGCGATTTCCTCGAAAACCAGCACGACGACCGCGGTCGAACCACTAGAGTAAAACGTAGGCAATGGAACGACGAACAGGGATCAATTGTTGTTTGGTCGATTGGACGATTTTAGACTTTCGTCGGACTACGGTACGAAGGAATCTTAAATCTATCGTAACTTCGAATTACCTCGGAGCGATTGGGGTTTTTCGCGGTTTTCTCGAAAACCAGCACGACGACCGCGGTCGAACCATTAGAGTAAAACGTTGGCAATGGAACGACGGACAGGGATCAATGGTTGTTTGGTCGATTGGACGAACTGGTGTTCGGAATACGGTGCGGAAGTGGTCTGAAATTTGTCGGTACTTTGAAATATTTCAGAGCGATTGGGGTTTTTCGCGATTTTCTCGAAAACCAGCACGACGACCGCTGTCGAACCATTAGAGTAAAACGTAGGCAATGAAACGACGAACAGGGATCAATCGTTGTTTGCTCGGTTGGACGATTTTAGACTTTCGTCGGACTACGGTACGCAGGAATCTTAAATCTATCGTAACTTCGAATTACCTCGGAGCGATTGGGTTTTTTCGCGATTTTCTCGAAAACCAGCACGTCGACCGACGTCGAACCATTAGAGTAAACCGTAGGCAATGGAACGACGAAAAGGGATCAGTGGTTGTTTGATCGATTGGACGAACTTGTGTTCGGAATACGGTGCGGAAGGAGTCTGAAATTTGTCGGGACTATGAAATATTTCGGAGCGATTGGGTTTTTTCGCGATTTTCTCGAAAACCAGCACGACGACCGCGGTCGAACCATTAGAGTAAAACGTAGGCAATGGAACTACGAACAGGGATCAATCGTTGTTTGCTCGATTGGTCGATTTTAGACTTTCGTCGGACTACGGTACGAAGGAATCTTAAATCTATCGTAACTTCGAATTACCTCGGAGCGATTGGGGATTTTCGCGGTTTTCTCGAAAACCAGCACGACGACCGCAGTCGAACCATTAGAGTCAAACGTAGGCAATGGAACGACGAACAGGGATCAATTGTTGTTTGGTCGATTGGACGATTTTAGACTTTCGTCAGACTACGGTACGAAGGAATCTTAAATCTATCATAACGTCGAATTACCTCGGAGCGATTGGGGTTTTTCGCGATTTTCTCGTTAACCAGCACGACGACCGCGGTCGAACCATTAGAGTAAAACGTAGGCAATGGAACGAGGAACAGGGATCAATGGTTGTTTGGTCGATTGGACGAACTTGTGTTCGGACTACGGTGCGGAAGGAGTCTGAAGTATGTCGGGACTTTGAAATATTTCGGAGCGATTGGAGTTTTTCGCGATTTTCTCGAAAACCAGCACGACGACCGCGGTCGAACCATTAGAGTAAAACGTAGGCAATGGAACGACGAACAGGGATCAATTGTTGTTTGGTCGATTGGACGATTTTAGACTTTCGTCGGACTACGGTACGAAGGAATCTTAAATCTATCGTAACTTCGAATTACCTCGGAGCGATTGGGGTTTTTCGCGATTTCCTCGAAAACCAGCACGACGACCGCGGTCGAACCATTAGAGTAAAACGTAGGCAATGGAACGACGAACAGGGATCAATTGTTGTTTGGTCGATTGGACGATTTTAGACTTTCGTCGGACTACGGTACGAAGGAATCTTAAATCTATCGTAACTTCGAATTACCTCGGAGCGATTGGGTTTTTTCGCGATTTTCTCGAAAACCAGCACGACGACCGCGGTCGAACCATTAGAGTAAAACGTAGGCAATGGAACGACCAACAGGGATCAATGGTTGTTTGGTCGATTGGACGAACTTGTGTTCGGAATACGGTGCGGAAGGAGTCTGAAATTTGTCGGGACTTTGAAATATTTCGGAGCGATTGGAGTTTTTCGCGGTTTTCTCGAAAACCAGCACGACGACCGCGGTCGAACCATTATAGTGAAACGTAGGCAATGGAACGACGAGCAGGGATCAATGGTTGTTTGGTCGATTGGACGAACTTGTGTTCGGATTACGGTGCGGAAGGACTCTGAAATTTATCGGGACTTTGAAATATTTCGGAGCGATTGGAGTTTTTCGCGATTTTCTCGAAAACCAGCGCGACGACCGCGGTCGAACCATAAGAGTAAAACGTAGGCAATGGAACGACGAACAGGGATCAATGGTTGTTTGCTCGATTGGACGAACTGGTGTTCGGAATACGGTGCGGAAGTTGTCTGAAATTTGTCGGTACTTTGAAATATTTCAGAGCGTTTGGGGTTTTTCGCGATTTTCTCGAAAACCAGCACGACGACCGCTGTCGAACCATTAGAGTAAAACGTAGGCAATGGAACGACGAACAGGGATCAATCGTTGTTTGCTCGGTTGGACGATTTTAGACTTTCGTCGGACTACGGTACTCAGGAATCTTAAATCTATCGTAACTTCGAATTACCTCGGAGCGATTGGGTTTTTTCGCGATTTTCTCGAAAACCAGCACGACGACCGCCGTCGCACCATTAGAGTAAAACGTAGGCAATGGAACGACGAACAGGGATCAATGGTTGTTTGGTCGATTGGCCGAACTGGTGTTCGGAATACGGTGCGGAAGTGGTCTGAAATTTGTCGGTACTTTGAAATATTTCAGAGCGATTGGGGTTTTTCGCGATTTTCTCGAAAACCAGCACGACGACCGCGGTCGAACCATTAGAGTAAAACGTAGGCAATGGAACGACGAACAGGGATCAATCGTTGTTTGCTCGGTTGGACGATTTTAGACTTTCTTCGGACTACGGTACTCAGGAATCTTAAATCTATCGTAACTTCGAATTACCTCGGAGCGATTGGGTTTTTTCGCGATTTTCTCGAAAACCAGCACGACGACCGCCGTCGAACCATTAGAGTAAAACGTAGGCAATGGAACGACGAAAAGGGATCAGTGGTTGTTTGGTCGATTGGACGAACTTGTGTTCGGAATACGGTGCGGAAGTGGTCTGAAATTTGTCGGTACTTTGAAATATTTCAGAGCGATTGGGGTTTTTCGCGGTTTTCTCGAAAACCAGCACGACGACCGCAGTCGAACCATAAGAGTAAAACGTAGGCAATGGAACGACGAACAGGGATCAATTGTTGTTTGGTCGATTGGACGATTTTAGACTTTCGTCAGACTACGGTACGAAGGAATCTTAAATCTATCGTAACGTCGAATTACCTCGGAGCGATTGGGGTTTTTCGCGATTTTCTCGAAAACCAGCACGACGACCGCGGTCGAACCATTAGAGTAAAACGTTGGCAATGGAACGACGGACAGGGATCAATGGTTGTTTGGTCGATTGGACGAACTGGTGTTCGGAATACGGTGCGGAAGTGGTCTGAAATTTGTCGGTACTTTGAAATATTTCAGAGCGATTGGGGTTTTTCGCGATTTTCTCGAAAACCAGCACGACGACCGCTGTCGAACCATTAGAGTAAAACGTAGGCAATGAAACGACGAACAGGGATCAATCGTTGTTTGCTCGGTTGGACGATTTTAGACTTTCGTCGGACTACGGTACGCAGGAATCTTAAATCAATCGTAACTTCGAATTACCTCGGAGCGATTGGGTTTTTTCGCGATTTTCTCGAAAACCAGCACGTCGACCGACGTCGAACCATTAGAGTAAACCGTAGGCAATGGAACGACGAAAAGGGATCAGTGGTTGTTTGATCGATTGGACGAACTTGTGTTCGGAATACGGTGCGGAAGGAGTCTGAAATTTGTCGGGACTATGAAATATTTCGGAGCGATTGGGTTTTTCGCGATTTTCTCGAAAACCAGCACGACGACCGCGGTCGAACCATTAGAGTAAAACGTAGGCAATGGAACTACGAACAGGGATCAATCGTTGTTTGCTCGATTGGACGATTTTAGACTTTCGTCGGACTACGGTACGAAGGAATCTTAAATCTATCGTAACTTCGAATTACCTCGGAGCGATTGGGGATTTTCGCGGTTTTCTCGAAAACCAGCACGACGACCGCAGTCGAACCATTAGAGTAAAACGTAGGCAATGGAACGACGAACAGGGATCAATTGTTGTTTGGTCGATTGGACGATTTTAGACTTTCGTCAGACTACGGTACGAAGGAATCTTAAATCTATCATAACGTCGAATTACCTCGGAGCGATTGGGGTTTTTCGCGATTTTCTCGTTAACCAGCACGACGACCGCGGTCGAACCATTAGAGTAAAACGTAGGCAATGGAACGAGGAACAGGGATCAATGGTTGTTTGGTCGATTGGACGAACTTGTGTTCGGACTACGGTGCGGAAGGAGTCTGAAGTATGTCGGGACTTTGAAATATTTCGGAGCGATTGGAGTTTTTCGCGATTTTCTCGAAAACCAGCACGACGACCGCGGTCGAACCATTAGAGTAAAACGTAGGCAATGGAACGACGAACAGGGATCAATTGTTGTTTGGTCGATTGGACGATTTTAGACTTTCGTCGGACTACGGTACGAAGGAATCTTAAATCTATCGTAACTTCGAATTACCTCGGAGCGATTGGGGTTTTTCGCGATTTCCTCGAAAACCAGCACGACGACGGCGGTCGAACCATTAGAGTAAAACGTAGGCAATGGAACGACGAACAGGGATCAATTGTTGTTTGGTCGATTGGACGATTTTAGACTTTCGTCGGACTACGGTACGAAGGAATCTTAAATCTATCGTAACTTCGAATTACCTCGGAGCGATTGGGTTTTTTCGCGATTTTCTCGAAAACCAGCACGACGACCGCGGTCGAACCATTAGAGTAAAACGTAGGCAATGGAACGACCAACAGGGATCAATGGTTGTTTGGTCGATTGGACGAACTTGTGTTCGGAATACGGTGCGGAAGAAGTATGAAATTTGTCGGGACTTTGAAATATTTCGGAGCGATTGGAGTTTTTCGCGGTTTTCTCGAAAACCAGCACGACGACCGCGGTCGAACCATTATAGTGAAACGTAGGCAATGGAACGACGAGCAGGGATCAATGGTTGTTTGGTCGATTGGACGAACTTGTGTTCGGATTACGGTGCGGAAGGACTCTGAAATTTATCGGGACTTTGAAATATTTCGGAGCGATTGGAGTTTTTCGCGATTTTCTCGAAAACCAGCGCGACGACCGCGGTCGAACCATAAGAGTAAAACGTAGGCAATGGAACGACGAACAGGGATCAATGGTTGTTTGCTCGATTGGACGAACTGGTGTTCGGAATACGGTGCGGAAGTTGTCTGAAATTTGTCGGTACTTTGAAATATTTCAGAGCGTTTGGGGTTTTTCGCGATTTTCTCGAAAACCAGCACGACGACCGCTGTCGAACCATTAGAGTAAAACGTAGGCAATGGAACGACGAACAGGGATCAATCGTTGTTTGCTCGGTTGGACGATTTTAGACTTTCGTCGGACTACGGTACTCAGGAATCTTAAATCTATCGTAACTTCGAATTACCTCGGAGCGATTGGGTTTTTTCGCGATTTTCTCGAAAACCAGCACGACGACCGCCGTCGAACCATTAGAGTAAAACGTAGGCAATGGAACGACGAAAAGGGATCAGTGGTTGTTTGGTCGATTCGACGAACTTGTGTTCGGAATACGGTGCGGAAGGTGTCTGAAATTTGTCGGGACTATGAAATATTTCGGAGCGATTGGGTTTTTTCGCGATTTTCTCGAAAACCAGCACGACGACCGCGGTCCAACCATTAGAGTAAAACGTAGGCAATGGAACTACGAACAGGTATCAATCGTTGTTTGCTCGATTGGACGATTTTAGACTTTCGTCGGACTACGGTACGAAGGAATCTTAAGTCTATCGTAACTTCGAATTACCTCGGAGCGATTGGGGTATTTCGCGATTTCCTCGAAAACCAGCACGACGACCGCGGTCGAACCACTAGAGTAAAACGTAGGCAATGGAACGACGAACAGGGATCAATTGTTGTTTGGTCGATTGGACGATTTTAGACTTTCGTCGGACTACGGTACGAAAGAATCTTAAATCTATCGTAACTTCGAATTACCTCGGAGCGATTGGGTTTTTTCGCGATTTTCTCGAAAACCAGCACGACGACCGCGGTCGAACCATTAGAGTAAAACGTAGGCAATGGAACGACCAACAGGGATCAATGGTTGTTTGGTCGATTGGACGATTTTAGACTTTCGTCGGACTACGGTACGAAGGAATCTTAAATCTATCGTAACGTCGAATTACCTCGGAGCGATAGGGTTTTTTCGCGATTTTCTCGAAAACCAGCACGACGACCGCGGTCGAACCATTAGAGTAAAACGCAGGCAATGGAACGACCAACAGGGATCAATGGTTGTTTGGTCGATTGGACGAACTTGTGTTCGGAATACGGTGCGGAAGTGGTCTGAAATTTGTCGGTACTTTGAAATATTTCAGAGCGATTGGGGTTTTTCGCGATTTTCTCGAAAACCAGCACGACGACCGCGGTCGAACCATTAGAGTAAAACGCAGGCAATGGAACGACCAACAGGGATCAATGGTTGTTTGGTCGATTGGACGAACTTGTGTTCGGAATACGGTGCGGAAGGAGTCTGAAATTTGTCGGGACTTTGAAATATTTCGGAGCGATTGGAGTTTTTTCGCGATTTTCTCGAAAACCAGCACGACGACCGCGGTCCAACCATTAGAGTAAAACGTAGGCAATGGAACTACGAACAGGTATCAATCGTTGTTTGCTCGATTGGACGATTTTAGACTTTCGTCGGACTACGGTACGAAGCAATCTTAAATCTATCGTAACTTCGAATTACCTCGGAGCGATTGGGGTTTTTCGCGATTTCCTCGAAAACCAGCACGACGACCGCGGTCGAACCACTAGAGTAAAACGTAGGCAATGGAACGACGAACAGGGATCAATTGTTGTTTGGTCGATTGGACGATTTTAGACTTTCGTCGGACTACGGTACGAAAGAATCTTAAATCTATCGTAACTTCGAATTACCTCGGAGCGATTGGGTTTTTTCGCGATTTTCTCGAAAACCAGCACGTCGACCGACGTCGAACCATTAGAGTAAACCGTAGGCAATGGAACGACGAAAAGGGATCAGTGGTTGTTTGATCGATTGGACGAACTTGTGTTCGGAATACGGTGCGGAAGGTGTCTGAAATTTGTCGGGACTATGAAATATTTCGGAGCGATTGGGTTTTTTCGCGATTTTCTCGAAAACCAGCACGACGACCGCGGTCGAACCATTAGAGTAAAACGTAGGCAATGGAACTACGAACAGGGATCAATCGTTGTTTGCTCGATTGGACGATTTTAGACTTTCGTCGGACTACGGTACGAAGGAATCTTAAATCTATCGTAACTTCGAATTACCTCGGAGCGATTGGGGATTTTCGCGGTTTTCTCGAAAACCAGCACGACGACCGCAGTCGAACCATTAGAGTAAAACGTAGGCAATGGAACGACGAACAGGGATCAATTGTTGTTTGGTCGATTGGACGATTTTAGACTTTCGTCAGACTACGGTACGAAGGAATCTTAAATCTATCATAACGTCGAATTACCTCGGAGCGATTGGGGTTTTTCGCGATTTTCTCGTTAACCAGCACGACGACCGCGGTCGAACCATTAGAGTAAAACGTAGGCAATGGAACGAGGAACAGGGATCAATGGTTGTTTGGTCGATTGGACGAACTTGTGTTCGGACTACGGTGCGGAAGGAGTCTGAAGTATGTCGGGACTTTGAAATATTTCGGAGCGATTGGAGTTTTTCGCGATTTTCTCGAAAACCAGCACGACGACCGCGGTCGAACCATTAGAGTAAAACGTAGGCAATGGAACGACGAACAGGGATCAATTGTTGTTTGGTCGATTGGACGATTTTAGACTTTCGTCGGACTACGGTACGAAGGAATCTTAAATCTATCGTAACTTCGAATTACCTCGGAGCGATTGGGTTTTTTCGCGATTTTCTCGAAAACCAGCACGACGACCGCGGTCGAACCATTAGAGTAAAACGTAGGCAATGGAACGACCAACAGGGATCAATGGTTGTTTGGTCGATTGGACGAACTTGTGTTCGGAATACGGTGCGGAAGGAGTCTGAAATTTGTCGGGACTTTGAAATATTTCGGAGCGATTGGAGTTTTTCGCGGTTTTCTCGAAAACCAGCACGACGACCGCGGTCGAACCATTATAGTGAAACGTAGGCAATGGAACGACGAGCAGGGATCAATGGTTGTTTGGTCGATTGGACGAACTTGTGTTCGGATTACGGTGCGGAAGGACTCTGAAATTTATCGGGACTTTGAAATATTTCGGAGCGATTGGAGTTTTTCGCGATTTTCTCGAAAACCAGCGCGACGACCGCGGTCGAACCATAAGAGTAAAACGTAGGCAATGGAACGACGAACAGGGATCAATGGTTGTTTGCTCGATTGGACGAACTGGTGTTCGGAATACGGTGCGGAAGTTGTCTGAAATTTGTCGGTACTTTGAAATATTTCAGAGCGTTTGGGGTTTTTCGCGATTTTCTCGAAAACCAGCACGACGACCGCTGTCGAACCATTAGAGTAAAACGTAGGCAATGGAACGACGAACAGGGATCAATCGCTGTTTGCTCGGTTGGACGATTTTAGACTTTCGTCGGACTACGGTACTCAGGAATCTTAAATCTATCGTAACTTCGAATTACCTCGGAGCGATTGGGTTTTTTCGCGATTTTCTCGAAAACCAGCACGACGACCGCCGTCGAACCATTAGAGTAAAACGTAGGCAATGGAACGACGAAAAGGGATCAGTGGTTGTTTGGTCGATTGGACGAACTTGTGTTCGGAATACGGTGCGGAAGGTGTCTGAAATTTGTCGGGACTATGAAATATTTCGGAGCGATTGGGTTTTTTCGCGATTTTCTCGAAAACCAGCACGACGACCGCGGTCCAACCATTAGAGTAAAACGTAGGCAATGGAACTACGAACAGGTATCAATCGTTGTTTGCTCGATTGGACGATTTTAGACTTTCGTCGGACTACGGTACGAAGGAATCTTAAATCTATCGTAACTTCGAATTACCTCGGAGCGATTGGGGTTTTTCGCGATTTCCTCGAAAACCAGCACGACGACCGCGGTCGAACCACTAGAGTAAAACGTAGGCAATGGAACGACGAACAGGGATCAATTGTTGTTTGGTCGATTGGACGATTTTAGACTTTCGTCGGACTACGGTACGAAAGAATCTTAAATCTATCGTAACTTCGAATTACCTCGGAGCGATTGGGTTTTTTCGCGATTTTCTCGAAAACCAGCACGACGACCGCGGTCGAACCATTAGAGTAAAACGTAGGCAATGGAACGACCAACAGGGATCAATGGTTGTTTGGTCGATTGGACGATTTCAGACTTTCGTCGGACTACGGTACGAAGGAATCTTAAATCTATCGTAACGTCGAATTACCTCGGAGCGATAGGGTTTTTTCGCGATTTTCTCGAAAACCAGCACGACGACCGCGGTCGAACCATTAGAGTAAAACGCAGGCAATGGAACGACCAACAGGGATCAATGGTTGTTTGGTCGATTGGACGAACTTGTGTTCGGAATACGGTGCGGAAGGAGTCTGAAATTTGTCGGGACTTTGAAATATTTCGGAGCGATTGGAGTTTTTCGCGGTTTTCTCGAAAACCAGCACGACGACCGCGGTCGAACCATTAGAGTAAAACGTAGGCAATGGAACGACGAGCAGGGATCAATGGTTGTTTGGTCGATTGGACGAACTTGTGTTCGGACTACGGTGCCGAAGGAGTCTGAAGTATGTCGGGACTTTGAAATATTTCGGAGCGATTGGAGTTTTTCGCGATTTTCTCGAAAACCAGCACGACGACCGCGGTCGAACCATTAGAGTAAAACGTAGGCAATGGAACGACGAACAGGGATCAATGGTTGTTTGGTCGATTGGACGAACTTGTGTTCGGACTACGGTGCGGAAGGAGTCTGAAGTATGTCGGGACTTTGAAATATTTCGGAGCGATTGGAGTTTTTCGCGATTTTCTCGAAAACCAGCACGACGACCGCGGTCGAACCATTAGAGTAAAACGTTGGCAATGGAACGACGAAAAGGGATCAGTGGTTGTTTGATCGATTGGACGAACTTGTGTTCGGAATACGGTGCGGAAGGAGTCTGAAATTTGTCGGGACTATGAAATATTTCGGAGCGATTGGGTTTTTTCGCGATTTTCTCGAAAACCAGCACGACGACCGCGGTCGAACCATTAGAGTAAAACGTAGGCAATGGAACTACGAACAGGGTTCAATCGTTGTTTGCTCGATTGGACGATTTTAGACTTTCGTCGGACTACGGTACGAAGGAATCTTAAATCTATCGTAACTTCGAATTACCTCGGAGCGATTGGGGATTTTCGCGGTTTTCTCGAAAACCAGCACGACGACCGCAGTCGAACCATTAGAGTAAAACGTAGGCAATGGAACGACGAACAGGGATCAATTGTTGTTTGGTCGATTGGACGATTTTAGACTTTCGTCAGACTACGGTACGAAGGAATCTTAAATCTATCATAACGTCGAATTACCTCGGAGCGATTGGGGTTTTTCGCGATTTTCTCGTTAACCAGCACGACGACCGCGGTCGAACCATTAGAGTAAAACGTAGGCAATGGAACGAGGAACAGGGATCAATGGTTGTTTGGTCGATTGGACGAACTTGTGTTCGGACTACGGTGCGGAAGGAGTCTGAAGTATGTCGGGACTTTGAAATATTTCGGAGCGATTGGAGTTTTTCGCGATTTTCTCGAAAACCAGCACGACGACCGCGGTCGAACCATTAGAGTAAAACGTAGGCAATGGAACGACGAAGAGGGATCAATTGTTGTTTGGTCGATTGGACGATTTTAGACTTTCGTCGGACTACGGTACGAAGGAATCTTAAATCTATCGTAACTTCGAATTACCTCGGAGCGATTGGGGTTTTTCGCGATTTCCTCGAAAACCAGCACGACGACCGCGGTCGAACCATTAGAGTAAAACGTAGGCAATGGAACGACGAACAGGGATCAATTGTTGTTTGGTCGATTGGACGATTTTAGACTTTCGTCGGACTACGGTACCAAGGAATCTTAAATCTATCGTAACTTCGAATTACCTCGGAGCGATTGGGTTTTTTCGCGATTTTCTCGAAAACCAGCACGACGACCGCGGTCGAACCATTAGAGTAAAACGTAGGCAATGGAACGACGAAAAGGGATCAGTGGTTGTTTGGTCGATTGGACGAACTTGTGTTCGGAATACGGTGCGGAAGAAGTATGAAATTTGTCGGGACTTTGAAATATTTCGGAGCGATTGGAGTTTTTCGCGGTTTCCTCGAAAACCAGCACGACGACCGCGGTCGAACCATTATAGTGAAACGTAGGCAATGGAACGACGAGCAGGGATCAATGGTTGTTTGGTCGATTGGACGAACTTGTGTTCGGATTACGGTGCGGAAGGACTCTGAAATTTATCGGGACTTTGAAATATTTCGGAGCGATTGGAGTTTTTCGCGATTTTCTCGAAAACCAGCGCGACGACCGCGGTCGAACCATAAGAGTAAAACGTAGGCAATGGAACGACGAACAGGGATCAATGGTTGTTTGCTCGATTGGACGAACTGGTGTTCGGAATACGGTGCGGAAGTTGTCTGAAATTTGTCGGTACTTTGAAATATTTCAGAGCGTTTGGGGTTTTTCGCGATTTTCTCGAAAACCAGCACGACGACCGCTGTCGAACCATTAGAGTAAAACGTAGGCAATGGAACGACGAACAGGGATCAATCGTTGTTTGCTCGGTTGGACGATTTTAGACTTTCGTCGGACTACGGTACTCAGGAATCTTAAATCTATCGTAACTTCGAATTACCTCGGAGCGATTGGGTTTTTTCGCGATTTTCTCGAAAACCAGCACGACGACCGCCGTCGAACCATTAGAGTAAAACGTAGGCAATGGAACGACGAAAAGGGATCAGTGGTTGTTTGGTCGATTGGACGAACTTGTGTTCGGAATACGGTGCGGAAGGTGTCTGAAATTTGTCGGGACTATGAAATATTTCGGAGCGATTGGGTTTTTTCGCGATTTTCTCGAAAACCAGCACGACGACCGCGGTCCAACCATTAGAGTAAAACGTAGGCAATGGAACTACGAACAGGTATCAATCGTTGTTTGCTCGATTGGACGATTTTAGACTTTCGTCGGACTACGGTACGAAGGAATCTTAAATCTATCGTAACTTCGAATTACCCCGGAGCGATTGGGGTTTTTCGCGATTTCCTCGAAAACCAGCACGACGACCGCGGTCGAACCACTAGAGTAAAACGTAGGCAATGGAACGACGAACAGGGATCAATTGTTGTTTGGTCGATTGGACGATTTTAGACTTTCGTCGGACTACGGTACGAAAGAATCTTAAATCTATCGTAACTTCGAATTACCTCGGAGCGATTGGGTTTTTTCGCGATTTTCTCGAAAACCAGCACGACGACCGCGGTCGAACCATTAGAGTAAAACGTAGGCAATGGAACGACCAACAGGGATCAATGGTTGTTTGGTCGATTGGACGATTTTAGACTTTCGTCGGACTACGGTACGAAGGAATCTTAAATCTATCGTAACGTCGAATTACCTCGGAGCGATAGGGTTTTTTCGCGATTTTCTCGAAAACCAGCACGACGACCGCGGTCGAACCATTAGAGTAAAACGCAGGCAATGGAACGACCAACAGGGATCAATGGTTGTTGGGTCGATTGGACGAACTTGTGTTCGGAATACGGTGCGGAAGTGGTCTGAAATTTGTCGGTACTTTGAAATATTTCAGAGCGATTGGGGTTTTTCGCGATTTTCTCGAAAACCAGCACGACGACCGCGGTCGAACCATTAGAGTAAAACGCAGGCAATGGAACGACCAACAGGGATCAATGGTTGTTTGGTCGATTGGACGAACTTGTGTTCGGAATACGGTGCGGAAGGAGTCTGAAATTTGTCGGGACTTTGAAATATTTCGGAGCGATTGGAGTTTTTTCGCGATTTTCTCGAAAACCAGCACGACGACCGCGGTCCAACCATTAGAGTAAAACGTAGGCAATGGAACTACGAACAGGTATCAATCGTTGTTTGCTCGATTGGACGATTTTAGACTTTCGTCGGACTACGGTACGAAGGAATCTTAAATCTATCGTAACTTCGAATTACCTCGGAGCGATTGGGGTTTTTCGCGATTTCCTCGAAAACCAGCACGACGACCGCGGTCGAACCACTAGAGTAAAACGTAGGCAATGGAACGACGAACAGGGATCAATTGTTGTTTGGTCGATTGGACGATTTTAGACTTTCGTCGGACTACGGTACGAAAGAATCTTAAATCTATCGTAACTTCGAATTACCTCGGAGCGATTGGGTTTTTTCGCGATTTTCTCGAAAACCAGCACGTCGACCGACGTCGAACCATTAGAGTAAACCGTAGGCAATGGAACGACGAAAAGGGATCAGTGGTTGTTTGATCGATTGGACGAACTTGTGTTCGGAATACGGTGCGGAAGGAGTCTGAAATTTGTCGGGACTATGAAATATTTCGGAGCGGTTGGGTTTTTTCGCGATTTTCTCGAAAACCAGCACGACGACCGCGGTCGAACCATTAGAGTAAAACGTAGGCAATGGAACTACGAACAGGGATCAATCGTTGTTTGCTCGATTGGACGATTTTAGACTTTCGTCGGACTACGGTACGAAGGAATCTTAAATCTATCGTAACTTCGAATTACCTCGGAGCGATTGGGGATTTTCGCGGTTTTCTCGAAAACCAGCACGACGACCGCAGTCGAACCATTAGAGTAAAACGTAGGCAATGGAACGACGAACAGGGATCAATTGTTGTTTGGTCGATTGGACGATTTTAGACTTTCGTCAGACTACGGTACGAAGGAATCTTAAATCTATCATAACGTCGAATTACCTCGGAGCGATTGGGGTTTTTCGCGATTTTCTCGTTAACCAGCACGACGACCGCGGTCGAACCATTAGAGTAAAACGTAGGCAATGGAACGAGGAACAGGGATCAATGGTTGTTTGGTCGATTGGACGAACTTGTGTTCGGACTACGGTGCGGAAGGAGTCTGAAGTATGTCGGGACTTTGAAATATTTCGGAGCGATTGGAGTTTTTCGCGATTTTCTCGAAAACCAGCACGACGACCGCGGTCGAACCATTAGAGTAAAACGTAGGCAATGGAACGACGAACAGGGATCAATTGTTGTTTGGTCGATTGGACGATTTTAGACTTTCGTCGGACTACGGTACGAAGGAATCTTAAATCTATCGTAACTTCGAATTACCTCGGAGCGATTGGGGTTTTTCGCGATTTCCTCGAAAACCAGCACGACGACCGCGGTCGAACCATTAGAGTAAAACGTAGGCAATGGAACGACGAACAGGGATCAATTGTTGTTTGGTCGATTGGACGATTTTAGACTTTCGTCGGACTACGGTACGAAGGAATCTTAAATCTATCGTAACTTCGAATTACCTCGGAGCGATTGGGTTTTTTCGCGATTTTCTCGAAAACCAGCACGACGACCGCGGTCGAACCATTAGAGTAAAACGTAGGCAATGGAACGACCAACAGGGATCAATGGTTGTTTGGTCGATTGGACGAACTTGTGTTCGGAATACGGTGCGGAAGGAGTCTGAAATTTGTCGGGACTTTGAAATATTTCGGAGCGATTGGAATTTTTCGCGGTTTTCTCGAAAACCAGCACGACGACCGCGGTCGAACCATTATAGTGAAACGTAGGCAATGGAACGACGAGCAGGGATCAATGGTTGTTTGGTCGATTGGACGAACTTGTGTTCGGATTACGGTGCGGAAGGACTCTGAAATTTATCGGGACTTTGAAATATTTCGGAGCGATTGGAGTTTTTCGCGATTTTCTCGAAAACCAGCGCGACGACCGCGGTCGAACCATAAGAGTAAAACGTAGGCAATGGAACGACGAACAGGGATCAATGGTTGTTTGCTCGATTGGACGAACTGGTGTTCGGAATACGGTGCGGAAGTTGTCTGAAATTTGTCGGTACTTTGAAATATTTCAGAGCGTTTGGGGTTTTTCGCGATTTTCTCGAAAACCAGCACGACGACCGCTGTCGAACCATTAGAGTAAAACGTAGGCAATGGAACGACGAACAGGGTTCAATCGTTGTTTGCTCGGTTGGACGATTTTAGACTTTCGTCGGACTACGGTACTCAGGAATCTTAAATCTATCGTAACTTCGAATTACCTCGGAGCGATTGGGTTTTTTCGCGATTTTCTCGAAAACCAGCACGACGACCGCCGTCGAACCATTAGAGTAAAACGTAGGCAATGGAACGACGAAAAGGGATCAGTGGTTGTTTGGTCGATTGGACGAACTTGTGTTCGGAATACGGTGCGGAAGGTGTCTGAAATTTGTCGGGACTATGAAATATTTCGGAGCGATTGGGTTTTTTCGCGATTTTCTCGAAAACCAGCACGACGACCGCGGTCCAACCATTAGAGTAAAACGTAGGCAATGGAACTACGAACAGGTATCAATCGTTGTTTGCTCGATTGGACGATTTTAGACTTTCGTCGGACTACGGTACGAAGGAATCTTAAATCTATCGTAACTTCGAATTACCTCGGAGCGATTGGGGTTTTTCGCGATTTCCTCGAAAACCAGCACGACGACCGCGGTCGAACCACTAGAGTAAAACGTAGGCAATGGAACGACGAACAGGGATCAATTGTCGTTTGGTCGATTGGACGATTTTAGACTTTCGTCGGACTACGGTACGAAAGAATCTTAAATCTATCGTAACTTCGAATTACCTCGGAGCGATTGGGTTTTTTCGCGATTTTCTCGAAAACCAGCACGACGACCGCGGTCGAACCATTAGAGTAAAACGTAGGCAATGGAACGACCAACAGGGATCAATGGTTGTTTGGTCGATTGGACGATTTCAGACTTTCGTCGGACTACGGTACGAAGGAATCTTAAATCTATCGTAACGTCGAATTACCTCGGAGCGATAGGGTTTTTTCGCGATTTTCTCGAAAACCAGCACGACGACCGCGGTCGAACCATTAGAGTAAAACGCAGGCAATGGAACGACCAACAGGGATCAATGGTTGTTTGGTCGATTGGACGAACTTGTGTTCGGAATACGGTGCGGAAGGAGTCTGAAATTTGTCGGGACTTTGAAATATTTCGGAGCGATTGGAGTTTTTCGCGGTTTTCTCGAAAACCAGCACGACGACCGCGGTCGAACCATTAGAGTAAAACGTAGGCAATGGAACGGCGAGCAGGGATCAATGGTTGTTTGGTCGATTGGACGAACTTGTGTTCGGACTACGGTGCCGAAGGAGTCTGAAGTATGTCGGGACTTTGAAATATTTCGGAGCGATTGGAGTTTTTCGCGATTTTCTCGAAAACCAGCACGACGACCGCGGTCGAACCATTAGAGTAAAACGTAGGCAATGGAACGACGAACAGGGATCAATGGTTGTTTGGTCGATTGGACGAACTGGTGTTCGGAATACGGTGCGGAAGTGGTCTGAAATTTGTCGGTACTTTGAAATATTTCAGAGCGATTGGGGTTTTTCGTGATTTTCTCGAAAACCAGCACGACGACCGCGGTCGAACCATTAGAGTAAAACGTAGGCAATGGAACGACGAACAGGGATCAATGGTTGTTTGCTCAATTGGACGAACTTGTGTTCGGACTACGGTGCGGAAGGACTCTGAAATTTGCCGGGACTTTGAAATATTTAGGAGCGAGTGGTGTTTTTGGCGATTTTCTCGAAAACGAGCACGACGACCGCGGTCGAACCATTAGAGTAAAACGTAGGCAATGGAACGACGAACAGGGATCAATCGTTGTTTGCTCGGTTGGACGATTTTAGACTTTCGTCGGACTACGGTACGCAGGAATCTTAAATCTATCGTAACTTCGAATTACCTCGGAGCGATTGGGTTTTTTCGCGATTTTCTCGAAAACCAGCACGACGACCGCCGTCGAAACATTAGAGTAAAACGTAGGCAATGGAACGACGAACAGGGATCAGTGGCTGTTTGGTCGATTGGACGAACTTGTGTTCGGAATACGGTGCGGAAGGTGTCTGAAATTTGTCGGGACTTTGAAATATTTCGGAGCGATTGGAGTTTTTCGCGATTTTCTCGAAAACCAGCACGACGACCGCGGTCGAACCATTAGAGTAAAACGTAGGCAATGGAACGACGAACAGGGATCAATTGTTGTTTGGTCGATTGGACGATTTTAGACTTTCGTCGGACTACGGTACGATGGAATCTTAAATCTATCGTAACTTCGAATTACCTCGGAGCGATTGGGGTTTTTCGCGATTTCCTCGAAAACCAACACGACGACCGCGGTCGAACCACTAGAGTAAAACGTAGGCAATGGAACGACGAACAGGGATCAATTGTTGTTTGGTCGATTGGACGATTTTAGACTTTCGTCGGACTACGGTACGAAGGAATCTTAAATCTATCGTAACTTCGAATTACCTCGGAGCGATTGGGGTTTTTCGCGGTTTTCTCGAAAACCAGCACGACGACCGCGGTCGAACCATTAGAGTAAAACGTAGGCAATGGAACGAGGAACAGGGATCAATGGTTGTTTGGTCGATTGGACGAACTTGTGTTCGGACTACGGTGCGGAAGGAGTCTGAAGTATGTCGGGACTTCGAAATATTTCGGAGCGATTGGAGTTTTTCGCGATTTTCTCGAAAACCAGCACGACGACCGCGGTCGAACCATTAGAGTAAAACGTAGGCAATGGAACGACGAACAGGGATCAGTGGCTGTTTGGTCGATTGGACGAACTTGTGTTCGGAATACGGTGCGGAAGTTGTCTGAAATTTGTCGGTACTTTGAAATATTTCAGAGCGTTTGGGGTTTTTCGCGATTTTCTCGAAAACCAGCACGACGACCGCTGTCGAACCATTAGAGTAAAACGTAGGCAATGGAACGACGAACAGGGATCAATCGTTGTTTGCTCGGTTGGACGATTTTAGACTTTCGTCGGACTACGGTACTCAGGAATCTTAAATCTATCGTAACTTCGAATTACCTCGGAGCGATTGGGTTTTTTCGCGATTTTCTCGAAAACCAGCACGACGACCGCCGTCGAACCATTAGAGTAAAACGTAGGCAATGGAACGACGAAAAGGGATCAGTGGTTGTTTGGTCGATTGGACGAACTTGTGTTCGGAATACGGTGCGGAAGGTGTCTGAAATTTGTCGGGACTATGAAATATTTCGGAGCGATTGGGTTTTTTCGCGATTTTCTCGAAAACCAGCACGACGACCGCGGTCCAACCATTAGAGTAAAACGTAGGCAATGGAACTACGAACAGGTATCAATCGTTGTTTGCTCGATTGGACGATTTTAGACTTTCGTCGGACTACGGTACGAAGGAATCTTAAATCTATCGTAACTTCGAATTACCTCGGAGCGATTGGGGTTTTTCGCGATTTCCTCGAAAACCAGCACGACGACCGCGGTCGAACCACTAGAGTAAAACGTAGGCAATGGAACGACGAACAGGGATCAATTGTTGTTTGGTCGATTGGACGATTTTAGACTTTCGTCGGACTACGGTACGAAAGAATCTTAAATCTATCGTAACTTCGAATTACCTCGGAGCGATAGGGTTTTTTCGCGATTTTCTCGAAAACCAGCACGACGACCGCGGTCGAACCATTAGAGTAAAACGCAGGCAATGGAACGACCAACAGGGATCAATGGTTGTTTGGTCGATTGGACGAACTTGTGTTCGGAATACGGTGCGGAAGGAGTCTGAAATTTGTCGGGACTTTGAAATATTTCGGAGCGATTGGAGTTTTTCGCGGTTTTCTCGAAAACCAGCACGACGACCGCGGTCGAACCATTAGAGTAAAACGTAGGCAATGGAACGACGAGCAGGGATCAATGGTTGTTTGGTCGATTGGACGAACTTGTGTTCGGAATACGGTGCGGAAGGAGTCTGAAATTTGTCGGGACTTTGAAATATTTCGGAGCGATTGGAGTTTTTCGCGGTTTTCTCGAAAACAAGCACGACGACCGCGGTCGAACCATTAGAGTAAAACGTAGGCAATGGAACGACGAACAGGGATCAATGGTTGTTTGGTCGATTGGACGAACTGGTGTTCGGAATACGGTGCGGAAGTGGTCTGAAATTTGCCGGGACTTTGAAATATTTAGGAGCGAGTGGTGTTTTTGGCGATTTTCTCGAAAACGAGCACGACGACCGCGGTCGAACCATTAGAGTAAAACGTAGGCAATGGAACGACGAACAGGGATCAATCGTTGTTTGTTCGGTTGGACGATTTTAGACTTTCGTCGGACTACGGTACGCAGGAATCTTAAATCTATCGTAACTTCGAATTACCTCGGAGCGATTGGGTTTTTTCGCGATTTTCTCGAAAACCAGCACGACGACCGCCGTCGAACCATTAGAGTAAAACGTAGGCAATGGAACGACGAAAAGGGATCAGTGGTTGTTTGGTCGATTGGACGAACTTGTGTTCGGAATACGGTGCGGAAGGTGTCTGACATTTGTCGGGACTATGAAATATTTCGGAGCGATTGGGTTTTTTCGCGATTTTCTCGAAAACCAGCACGACGACCGCGGTCCAACCATTAGAGTAAAACGTAGGCAATGGAACTACGAACAGGTATCAATCGTTGTTTGCTCGATTGGACGATTTTAGACTTTCGTCGGACTACGGTACGAAGGAATCTTAAATCTATCGTAACTTCGAATTACCTCGGAGCGATAGGGTTTTTTCGCGATTTTCTCGAAAACCAGCACGACGACCGCGGTCGAACCATTAGAGTAAAACGCAGGCAATGGAACGACCAACAGGGATCAATGGTTGTTTGGTCGATTGGACGAACTTGTGTTCGGAATACGGTGCGGAAGGAGTCTGAAATTTGTCGGGACTTTGAAATATTTCGGAGCGATTGGAGTTTTTCGCGGTTTTCTCGAAAACCAGCACGACGACCGCGGTCGAACCATTAGAGTAAAACGTAGGCAATGGAACGACGAGCAGGGATCAATGGTTGTTTGGTCGATTGGACGAACTTGTGTTCGGACTACGGTGCGGAAGGAGTCTGAAGTATGTCGGGACTTTGAAATATTTCGGAGCGATTGGAGTTTTTCGCGATTTTCTCGAAAACCAGCACGACGACCGCGGTCGAACCATTAGAGTAAAACGTAGGCAATGGAACGACGAACAGGGATCAATGGTTGTTTGGTCGATTGGACGAACTGGTGTTCGGAATACGGTGCGGAAGTGGTCTGAAATTTGTCGGTACTTTGAAATATTTCAGAGCGATTGGGGTTTTTCGCGATTTTCTCGAAAACCAGCACGACGACCGCGGTCGAACCATTAGAGTAAAACGTAGGCAATGGAACGACGAGCAGGGATCAATGGTTGTTTGGTCGATTGGACGAACTTGTGTTCGGACTACGGTGCGGAAGGAGTCTGAAGTATGTCGGGACTTTGAAATATTTCGGAGCGATTGGAGTTTTTCGCGGTTTTCTCGAAAACCAGCACGACGACCGCGGTCGAACCATTAGAGTAAAACGTAGGCAATGGAACGACGAACAGGGATCAATGGTTGTTTGGTCGATTGGACGAACTGGTGTTCGGAATACGGTGCGGAAGTGGTCTGTAATTTGCCGGGACTTTGAAATATTTAGGAGCGAGTGGTGTTTTTGGCGATTTTCTCGAAAACGAGCACGACGACCGCGGTCGAACCATTAGAGTAAAACGTAGGCAATGGAACGACGAACAGGGATCAATCGTTGTTTGCTCGGTTGGACGATTTTAGACTTTCGTCGGACTACGGTACGCAGGAATCTTAAATCTATCGTAACTTCGAATTACCTCGGAGCGATTGGGTTTTTTCGCGATTTTCTCGAAAACCAGCACGACGACCGCCGTCGAACCATTAGAGTAAAACGTAGGCAATGGAACGACGAACAGGGATCAGTGGCTGTTTGGTCGATTGGACGAACTCGTGTTCGGAATACGGTGCGGAAGGTGTCTGAAATTTGTCGGGACTTTGAAATATTTCGGAGCGATTGGAGTTTTTCGCGATTTTCTCGAAAACCAGCACGACGACCGCGGTCGAACCATTAGAGTAAAACGTAGGCAATGGAACGAGGAACAGGGATCAATTGTTGTTTGGTCGATTGGACGAACTTGTGTTCGGACTACGGTGCGGAAGGAGTCTGAAGTATGTCGGGACTTTGAAATATTTCGGAGCGATTGGAGTTTTTCGCGATTTTCTCGAAAACCAGCACGACGACCGCGGTCGAACCATTAGAGTAAAACGTAGATAATGGAACGACGAACAGGGATCAATGGTTGTTTGGTCGATTGGACGAACTGGTGTTCGGTATACGGTGCGGAAGTGGTCTGAAATTTGTCGGTACTTTGAAATATTTCAGAGCGATTGGGGTTTTTCGCGATTTTCTCGAAAACCAGCACGCCGACCGCTGTCGAACCATTAGAGTAAAACGTAGGCAATGGAACGACGAACAGGGATCAATCGTTGTTTGCTCGGTTGGACGATTTTAGACTTTCGTCGGACTACGGTACGCAGGAATCTTAAATCTATCGTAACTTCGAATTACCTCGGAGCGATTGGGTTTTTTCGCGATTTTCTCGAAAACCAGCACGTCGACCGACGTCGAACCATTAGAGTAAAACGTAGGCAATGGAACGACGAAAAGGGATCAGTGGTTGTTTGGTCGATTGGACGAACTTGTGTTCGGAATACGGTGCGGAAGGTGTCTGAAATTTGTCGGGACTATGAAATATTTCGGAGCGATTGGGTTTTTTCGCGATTTTCTCGAAAACCAGCACGACGACCGCGGTCGAACCATTAGAGTAAAACGTAGGCAATGGAACTACGAACAGGGATCAATCGTTGTTTGCTCGATTGGACGATTTTAGACTTTCATCGGACTACGGTACGAAGGAATCTTAAATCTATCGTAACTTCGAATTACCTCGGAGCGATTGGGGATTTTCGCGGTTTTCTCGAAAAACAGCACGACGACCGCAGTCGAACCATTAGAGTAAAACGTAGGCAATGGAACGACGAACAGGGATCAATTGTTGTTTGGTCGATTGGACGATTTTAGACTTTCGTCAGACTACGGTACGAAGGAATCTTAAATCTATCATAACGTCGAATTACCTCGGAGCGATTGGGGTTTTTCGCGATTTTCTCGATAACCAGCACGACGACCGCGGTCGAACCATTAGAGTAAAACGTAGGCAATGGAACGAGGAACAGGGATCAATTGTTGTTTGGTCGATTGGACGAACTTGTGTTCGGACTACGGTGCGGAAGGAGTCTGAAGTATGTCGGGACTTTGAAATATTTCGGAGCGATTGGAGTTTTTCGCGATTTTCTCGAAAACCAGCACGACGACCGCGGTCGAACCATTAGAGTAAAACGTAGGCAATGGAACGACGAACAGGGATCAATTGTTGTTTGGTCGATTGGACGATTTTAGACTTTCGTCGGACTACGGTACGAAGGAATCTTAAATCTATCGTAACTTCGAATTACCTCGGAGCGATTGGGGTTTTTCGCGATTTCCTCGAAAACCAGCACGACGACCGCGGTCGAACCATTAGAGTAAAACGTAGGCAATGGAACGACGAACAGGGATCAATTGTTGTTTGGTCGATTGGACGAACTTGTGTTCGGAATACGGTGCGGAAGGGGTCTGAAATTTGTCGGGACTTTGAAATATTTCGGAGCGATTGGAGTTTTTCGCGGTTTTCTCGAAAACCAGCACGACGACCGCGGTCGAACCATTAGAGTGAAACGTAGGCAATGGAACGACGAGCAGGGATCAATGGTTGTTTGGTCGATTGGACGAGCTTGTGTTCGGATTACGGTGCGGAAGGGCTCTGAAATTTATCGGGACTTTGAAATATTTCGGAGCGATTGGAGTTTTTCGCGATTTTCTCGAAAACCAGCGCGACGACCGCGGTCGAACCATAAGAGTAAAACGTAGGCAATGGAACGACGAACAGGGATCAATGGTTGTTTGCTCGATTGGACGAACTGGTGTTCGGAATACGGTGCGGAAGTGGTCTGAAATTTGTCGGTACTTTGAAATATTTCAGAGCGATTGGGGTTTTTCGCGATTTTCTCGAAAACCAGCACGACGACCGCTGTCGAACCATTAGAGTAAAACGTAGGCAATGGAACGACGAACAGGGATCAATTGTTGTTTGGTCGATTGGACGAACTTGTGTTCGGACTACGGTGCGGAAGGAGTCTGAAGTATGTCGGGACTTTGAAATATTTCGGAGCGATTGGAGTTTTTCGCGATTTTCTCGAAAACCAGCACGACGACCGCGGTCGAACCATTAGAGTAAAACGTAGGCAATGGAACGACGAGCAGGGATCAATGGTTGTTTGGTCGATTGGACGAACTTGTGTTCGGAATACGGTGCGGAAGGAGTCTGAAATTTGTCGGTACTTTGAAATATTTCAGAGCGATTGGGGTTTTTCGCGATTTTCTCGAAAACCAGCACGACGACCGCGGTCGAACCATTAGAGTAAAACGTAGGCAATGGAACGACGAGCAGGGATCAATGGTTGTTTGGTCGATTGGACGAACTTGTGTTCGGAATACGGTGCGGAAGGAGTCTGAAATTTGTCGGGACTTTGAAATATTTCGGAGCGATTGGAGTTTTTCGCGGTTTTCTCGAAAACCAGCACGACGACCGCGGTCGAACCATTAGAGTAAAACGTAGGCAATGGAACGACGAACAGGGATCAATCGTTGTTTGCTCGGTTGGACGATTTTAGACTTTCGTCGGACTACGGTACGCAGGAATCTTAAATCTATCGTAACTTCGAATTACCTCGGAGCGATTGGGTTTTTTCGCGATTTTCTCGAAAACCAGCACGACGACCGCCGTCGAACCATTAGAGTAAAACGTAGGCAATGGAACGACGAACAGGGATCAGTGGCTGTTTGGTCGATTGGACGAACTCGTGTTCGGAATACGGTGCGGAAGGTGTCTGAAATTTGTCGGGACTTTGAAATATTTCGGAGCGATTGGAGTTTTTCGCGATTTTCTCGAAAACCAGCACGACGACCGCGGTCGAACCATTAGAGTAAAACGTAGGCAATGGAACGACGAACAGGGATCAATCGTTGTTTGCTCGATTGGACGATTTTAGACTTTCGTCGGACTACGGTACGAAGGAATCTTAAATCTATCGTAACTTCGAATTACCTCGGAGCGATTGGGGATTTTCGCGGTTTTCTCGAAAAACAGCACGACGACCGCAGTCGAACCATTAGAGTAAAACGTAGGCAATGGAACGAGGAACAGGGATCAATTGTTGTTTGGTCGATTGGACGAACTTGTGTTCGGACTACGGTGCGGAAGGAGTCTGAAGTATGTCGGGACTTTGAAATATTTCGGAGCGATTGGAGTTTTTCGCGATTTTCTCGAAAACCAGCACGACGACCGCGGTCGAACCATTAGAGTAAAACGTAGGCAATGGAACGACGAACAGGGATCAATTGTTGTTTGGTCGATTGGACGATTTTAGACTTTCGTCGGACTACGGTACGAAGGAATCTTAAATCTATCGTAACTTCGAATTACCTCGGAGCGATTGGGGTTTTTCGCGATTTCCTCGAAAACCAGCACGACGACCGCGGTCGAACCATTAGAGTAAAACGTAGGCAATGGAACGACGAACAGGGATCAATTGTTGTTTGGTCGATTGGACGATTTTAGACTTTCGTCAGACTACGGTACGAAGGAATCTTAAATCTATCATAACGTCGAATTACCTCGGAGCGATTGGGGTTTTTCGCGATTTTCTCGATAACCAGCACGACGACCGCGGTCGAACCATTAGAGTAAAACGTAGGCAATGGAACGAGGAACAGGGATCAATTGTTGTTTGGTCGATTGGACGAACTTGTGTTCGGACTACGGTGCGGAAGGAGTCTGAAGTATGTCGGGACTTTGAAATATTTCGGAGCGATTGGAGTTTTTCGCGATTTTCTCGAAAACCAGCACGACGACCGCGGTCGAACCATTAGAGTAAAACGTAGGCAATGGAACGACGAACAGGGATCAATTGTTGTTTGGTCGATTGGACGATTTTAGACTTTCGTCGGACTACGGTACGAAGGAATCTTAAATCTATCGTAACTTCGAATTACCTCGGAGCGATTGGGGTTTTTCGCGATTTCCTCGAAAACCAGCACGACGACCGCGGTCGAACCATTAGAGTAAAACGTAGGCAATGGAACGACGAACAGGGATCAATTGTTGTTTGGTCGATTGGACGAACTTGTGTTCGGAATACGGTGCGAAAGGGGTCTGAAATTTGTCGGGACTTTGAAATATTTCGGAGCGATTGGAGTTTTTCGCGGTTTTCTCGGAAACCAGCACGACGACCGCGGTCGAACCATTAGAGTGAAACGTAGGCAATGGAACGACGAGCAGGGATCAATGGTTGTTTGGTCGATTGGACGAGCTTGTGTTCGGATTACGGTGCGGAAGGGCTCTGAAATTTATCGGGACTTTGAAATATTTCGGAGCGATTGGAGTTTTTCGCGATTTTCTCGAAAACCAGCGCGACGACCGCGGTCGAACCATAAGAGTAAAACGTAGGCAATGGAACGACGAACAGGGATCAATGGTTGTTTGCTCGATTGGACGAACTGGTGTTCGGAATACGGTGCGGAAGTGGTCTGAAATTTGTCGGTACTTTGAAATATTTCAGAGCGATTGGGGTTTTTCGCGATTTTCTCGAAAACCAGCACGACGACCGCTGTCGAACCATTAGAGTAAAACGTAGGCAATGGAACGACGAACAGGGATCAATTGTTGTTTGGTCGATTGGACGAACTTGTGTTCGGACTACGGTGCGGAAGGAGTCTGAAGTATGTCGGGACTTTGAAATATTTCGGAGCGATTGGAGTTTTTCGCGATTTTCTCGAAAACCAGCACGACGACCGCGGTCGAACCATTAGAGTAAAACGTAGGCAATGGAACGACGAGCAGGGATCAATGGTTGTTTGGTCGATTGGACGAACTTGTGTTCGGAATACGGTGCGGAAGGAGTCTGAAATTTGTCGGTACTTTGAAATATTTCAGAGCGATTGGGGTTTTTCGCGATTTTCTCGAAAACCAGCACGACGACCGCGGTCGAACCATTAGAGTAAAACGTAGGCAATGGAACGACGAGCAGGGATCAATGGTTGTTTGGTCGATTGGACGAACTTGTGTTCGGAATACGGTGCGGAAGGAGTCTGAAATTTGTCGGGACTTTGAAATATTTCGGAGCGATTGGAGTTTTTCGCGATTTTCTCGAAAACCAGCACGACGACCGCGGTCGAACCATTAGAGTAAAACGTAGGCAATGGAACGACGAACAGGGATCAGTGGCTGTTTGGTCGATTGGACGAACTCGTGTTCGGAATACGGTGCGGAAGGTGTCTGAAATTTGTCGGGACTTTGAAATATTTCGGAGCGATTGGAGTTTTTCGCGGTTTTCTCGAAAACCAGCACGACGACCGCGGTCGAACCATTAGAGTAAAACGTAGGCAATGGAACGACGAACAGGGATCAATCGTTGTTTGCTCGGTTGGACGATTTTAGACTTTCGTCGGACTACGGTACGCAGGAATCTTAAATCTATCGTAACTTCGAATTACCTCGGAGCGATTGGGTTTTTTCGCGATTTTCTCGAAAACCAGCACGACGACCGCCGTCGAACCATTAGAGTAAAACGTAGGCAATGGAACGACGAACAGGGATCAGTGGCTGTTTGGTCGATTGGACGAACTCGTGTTCGGAATACGGTGCGGAAGGTGTCTGAAATTTGTCGGGACTTTGAAATATTTCGGAGCGATTGGAGTTTTTCGCGATTTTCTCGAAAACCAGCACGACGACCGCGGTCGAACCATTAGAGTAAAACGTAGGCAATGGAACGACGAACAGGGATCAATCGTTGTTTGCTCGATTGGACGATTTTAGACTTTCGTCGGACTACGGTACGAAGGAATCTTAAATCTATCGTAACTTCGAATTACCTCGGAGCGATTGGGGATTTTCGCGGTTTTCTCGAAAAACAGCACGACGACCGCAGTCGAACCATTAGAGTAAAACGTAGGCAATGGAACGAGGAACAGGGATCAATTGTTGTTTGGTCGATTGGACGAACTTGTGTTCGGACTACGGTGCGGAAGGAGTCTGAAGTATGTCGGGACTTTGAAATATTTCGGAGCGATTGGAGTTTTTCGCGATTTTCTCGAAAACCAGCACGACGACCGCGGTCGAACCATTAGAGTAAAACGTAGGCAATGGAACGACGAACAGGGATCAATTGTTGTTTGGTCGATTGGACGATTTTAGACTTTCGTCGGACTACGGTACGAAGGAATCTTAAATCTATCGTAACTTCGAATTACCTCGGAGCGATTGGGGTTTTTCGCGATTTCCTCGAAAACCAGCACGACGACCGCGGTCGAACCATTAGAGTAAAACGTAGGCAATGGAACGACGAACAGGGATCAATTGTTGTTTGGTCGATTGGACGAACTTGTGTTCGGAATACGGTGCGGAAGGAGTCTGAAATTTGTCGGGACTTTGAAATATTTCGGAGCGATTGGAGTTTTTCGCGGTTTTCTCGAAAACCAGCACGACGACCGCGGTCGAACCATTAGAGTGAAACGTAGGCAATGGAACGACGAGCAGGGATCAATGGTTGTTTGGTCGATTGGACGAGCTTGTGTTCGGATTACGGTGCGGAAGGGCTCTGAAATTTATCGGGACTTTGAAATATTTCGGAGCGATTGGAGTTTTTCGCGATTTTCTCGAAAACCAGCGCGACGACCGCGGTCGAACCATAAGAGTAAAACGTAGGCAATGGAACGACGAACAGGGATCAATGGTTGTTTGCTCGATTGGACGAACTGGTGTTCGGAATACGGTGCGGAAGTGGTCTGAAATTTGTCGGTACTTTGAAATATTTCAGAGCGATTGGGGTTTTTCGCGATTTTCTCGAAAACCAGCACGACGACCGCTGTCGAACCATTAGAGTAAAACGTAGGCAATGGAACGACGAACAGGGATCAATCGTTGTTTGCTCGGTTGGACGATTTTAGACTTTCGTCGGACTACGGTACTCAGGAATCTTAAATCTATCGTAACTTCGAATTACCTCGGAGCGATTGGGTTTTTTCGCAATTTTCTCGAAAAACCAGCACGACGACCGCCGTCGAACCATTAGAGTAAAACGTAGGCAATGGAACGACGAAAAGGGATCAGTGGTTGTTTGGTCGATTGGACGAACTTGTGTTCGGAATACGGTGCGGAAGGTGTCTGAAATTTGTCGGGACTATGAAATATTTCGGAGCGATTGGGTTTTTTCGCGATTTTCTCGAAAACCAGCACGACGACCGCGGTCCAACCATTAGAGTAAAACGTAGGCAATGGAACTACGAACAGGTATCAATCGTTGTTTGCTCGATTGGACGATTTTAGACTTTCGTCGGACTACGGTACGAAGGAATCTTAAATCTATCGTAACTTCGAATTACCTCGGAGCGATTGGGGATTTTCGCGGTTTTCTCGAAAACCAGCGCGACGACCGCAGTCGAACCATTAGAGTAAAACGTAGGCAATGGAACGACGAACAGGGATCAATTGTTGTTTGGTCGATTGGACGATTTTAGACTTTCGTCAGACTACGGTACGAAGGAATCTTAAATCTATCATAACGTCGAATTACCTCGGAGCGATTGGAGTTTTTCGCGATTTTCTCAAAAACCAGCACGACGACCGCGGTCGAACCATTAGAGTAAAACGTAGGCAATGGAACGAGGAACAGGGATCAATGGTTGTTTGGTCGATTGGACGAACTTGTGTTCGGACTACGGTGCGGAAGGAGTCTGAAGTATGTCGGGACTTTGAAATATTTCGGAGCGATTGGAGTTTTTCGCGATTTTCTCGAAAACCAGCACGACGACCGCGGTCGAACCATTAGAGTAAAACGTAGGCAATGGAACGACGAACAGGGATCAATTGTTGTTTGGTCGATTGGACGATTTTAGACTTTCGTCGGACTACGGTACGAAGGAATCTTAAATCTATCGTAACTTCGAATTACCTCGGAGCGATTGGGGTTTTTCGCGATTTCCTCGAAAACCAGCACGACGACCGCGGTCGAACCATTAGAGTAAAACGTAGGCAATGGAACGACGAACAGGGATCAATTGTTGTTTGGTCGATTGGACGATTTTAGACTTTCGTCGGACTACGGTACGAAAGAATCTTAAATCTATCGTAACTTCGAATTACCTCGAAACGATTGGGGTTTTTCGCGATTTCCTCGAAAACCAGCACGACGACCGCGGTCGAACCATTAGAGTAAACCGTAGGCAATGGAACGACCAACAGGGATCAATTGTTGTTTGGTCGATTGGACGATTTTAGACTTTCGTCGGACTACGGTACGAAGGAATCTTAAATCTATCGTAACTTCGAATTACCTCGGAGCGATTGGGGTTTTTCGCGATTTTCTCGAAAACCAGCACGACGACCGCGGTCGAACCATTAGAGTAAAACGTAGGCAATGGAACGACGAACAGGGATCAATGGTCGTTTGGTCGATTGGACGAACTGGTGTTCGGAATACGGTGCGGAAGTGGTCTGAAATTTGTCGGTACTTTGAAATATTTCAGAGCGATTGGGGTTTTTCGCGATTTTCTCGAAAACCAGCACGACGACCGCTGTCGAACCATTAGAGTAAAACGTAGGCAATGGAACGACGAACAGGGATCAATCGTTGTTTGCTCGGTTGGACGATTTTAGACTTTCGTCGGACTACGGTACGCAGGAATCTTAAATCTATCGTAACTTCGAATTACCTCGGAGCGATTGGGTTTTTTCGCGATTTTCTCGAAAACCAGCACGACGACCGCCGTCGAACCATTAGAGTAAAACGTAGGCAATGGAACGACGAACAGGGATCAGTGGCTGTTTGTTCGATTGGACGAACTTGTGTTCGGAATGCGGTGCGTAAGGTGTCTGAAATTTGTCGGGACTTTGAAATATTTCGGAGCGATTGGAGTTTTTCGCGATTTTCTCGAAAACCAGCACGACGACCGCGGTCGAACCATTAGAGTAAAACGTAGGCAATGGAACGACGAACAGGGATCAATGGTTGTTTGGTCGATTGGACGAACTGGTGTTCGGAATGCGGTGCGGAAGTGGTCTGAAATTTGTCGGTACTTTGAAATATTTCGGAGCGATTGGGGTTTTTCGCGATTTTCTCGAAAACCAGCACGACGGCCGCTGTCGAACCATTAGAGTAAAACGTAGGCAATGGAACGACGAACAGGGATCAATCGTTGTTTGCTCGGTTGGACGATTTTAGACTTTCGTCGGACTACGGTACGCAGGAATCTTAAATCTATCGTAACTTCGAATTACTTCGGAGCGATTGGGTTTTTTCGCGATTTTCTCGAAAACCAGCACGACGACCGCCGTCGAACCATTAGAGTAAAACGTAGGCAATGGAACGACGAACAGGGATCAGTGGTTGTTTGGTCGATTGGACGAACTTGTGTTCGGAATACGGTGCGGAAGGAGTCTGAAATTTGTCGGGACTATGAAATATTTCGGAGCGATTGGAGTTTTTCGCGATTTTCTCGAAAACCAGCACGACGTACGCGGTCGAACCATTAGAGTAAAACGTAGGCAATGGAACGACGAACAGGGATCAATGGTTGTTTGCTCAATTGGACGAACTTGTGTTCGGACTACGGTGCGGAAGGACTCTGAAATTTGCCGGGACTTTGAAATATTTAGGAGCGGTTGGGGTTTTTGGCGATTTTCTCGAAAACGAGCACGACGACCGCGGTCGAACCATTAGAGTAAAACGTAGGCAATGGAACGACCAACAGGGATCAATTGTTGTTTGCTCGATTGGAAGATTTTAGACTTTCGTCGGACTACGGTACGAAGGAATCTTAAATCTATCGTAACTTCGAATTACCTCGGAGCGATTGGGGTTTTTCGCGATTTTCTCGAAAACCAGCACGACGACCGCGGTCGAACCATTAGAGTAAAACGTAGGCAATGGAACGACGAACAGGGATCAGTGGTTGTTTGGTCGATTGGACGAACTTGTGTTCGGAATACGGTGCGGAAGGTGTCTGAAATTTGTCGGGACTATGAAATATTTCGGAGCGATTGGAGTTTTTCGCGATTTTCTCGAAAACCAGCACGACGACCGCGGTCGAACCATTAGAGTAAAACGTAGGCAATGGAACGACGAACAGGGATCAATTGTTGTTTGGTCGATTGGACGATTTTAGACTTTCGTCGGACTACGGTACGAAGGAATCTTAAATCTATCGTAACTTCGAATTACCTCGGAGCGATTGGGTTTTTTCGCGATTTTCTCGAAAACCAGCACGACGACCTCGGTCGAACCATTAGAGTAAAACGTAGGCAATGGAACGACCAACAGGGATCAATTGTTGTTTGCTCGATTGGAAGATTTTAGACTTTCGTCGGACTACGGTACGAAGGAATCTTAAATCTATCGTAACTTCGAATTACCTCGGAGCGATTGGGGTTTTTCGCGGTTTTCTCGAAAACCAGCACGACGACCGCGGTCGAACCATTAGAGTGAAACGTAGGCAATGGAACGACGAGCAGGGATCAATGGTTGTTTGGTCGATTGGACGAGCTTGTGTTCGGATTACGGTGCGGAAGGGCTCTGAAATTTATCGGGACTTTGAAATATTTCGGAGCGATTGGAGTTTTTCGCGATTTTCTCGAAAACCAGCGCGACGACCGCGGTCGAACCATAAGAGTAAAACGTAGGCAATGGAACGACGAACAGGGATCAATGGTTGTTTGCTCGATTGGACGAACTGGTGTTCGGAATACGGTGCGGAAGTGGTCTGAAATTTGTCGGTACTTTGAAATATTTCAGAGCGATTGGGGTTTTTCGCGATTTTCTCGAAAACCAGCACGACGACCGCTGTCGAACCATTAGAGTAAAACGTAGGCAATGGAACGACGAACAGGGATCAATTGTTGTTTGGTCGATTGGACGAACTTGTGTTCGGACTACGGTGCGGAAGGAGTCTGAAGTATGTCGGGACTTTGAAATATTTCGGAGCGATTGGAGTTTTTCGCGATTTTCTCGAAAACCAGCACGACGACCGCGGTCGAACCATTAGAGTAAAACGTAGGCAATGGAACGACGAGCAGGGATCAATGGTTGTTTGGTCGATTGGACGAACTTGTGTTCGGAATACGGTGCGGAAGGAGTCTGAAATTTGTCGGTACTTTGAAATATTTCAGAGCGATTGGGGTTTTTCGCGATTTTCTCGAAAACCAGCACGACGACCGCGGTCGAACCATTAGAGTAAAACGTAGGCAATGGAACGACGAGCAGGGATCAATGGTTGTTTGGTCGATTGGACGAACTTGTGTTCGGAATACGGTGCGGAAGTGGTCTGAAATTTGTCGGTACTTTGAAATATTTCAGAGCGATTGGGGTTTTTCGCGATTTTCTCGAAAACCAGCACGACGACCGCTGTCGAACCATTAGAGTAAAACGTAGGCAATGGAACGACGAACAGGGATCAATCGTTGTTTGCTCGGTTGGACGATTTTAGACTTTCGTCGGACTACGGTACGCAGGAATCTTAAATCTATCGTAACTTCGAATTACCTCGGAGCGATTGGGTTTTTTCGCGATTTTCTCGAAAACCAGCACGACGACCGCCGTCGAACCATTAGAGTAAAACGTAGGCAATGGAACGACGAACAGGGATCAGTGGCTGTTTGTTCGATTGGACGAACTTGTGTTCGGAATGCGGTGCGTAAGGTGTCTGAAATTTGTCGGGACTTTGAAATATTTCGGAGCGATTGGAGTTTTTCGCGATTTTCTCGAAAACCAGCACGACGACCGCGGTCGAACCATTAGAGTAAAACGTAGGCAATGGAACGACGAACAGGGATCAATGGTTGTTTGGTCGATTGGACGAACTGGTGTTCGGAATGCGGTGCGGAAGTGGTCTGAAATTTGTCGGTACTTTGAAATATTTCGGAGCGATTGGGGTTTTTGGCGATTTTCTCGAAAACGAGCACGACGACCGCGGTCGAACCATTAGAGTAAAACGTAGGCAATGGAACGACCAACAGGGATCAATTGTTGTTTGCTCGATTGGAAGATTTTAGACTTTCGTCGGACTACGGTACGAAGGAATCTTAAATCTATCGTAACTTCGAATTACCTCGGAGCGATTGGGGTTTTTCGCGATTTTCTCGAAAACCAGCACGACGACCGCGGTCGAACCATTAGAGTAAAACGTAGGCAATGGAACGACGAACAGGGATCAGTGGTTGTTTGGTCGATTGGACGAACTTGTGTTCGGAATACGGTGCGGAAGGTGTCTGAAATTTGTCGGGACTATGAAATATTTCGGAGCGATTGGAGTTTTTCGCGATTTTCTCGAAAACCAGCACGACGACCGCGGTCGAACCATTAGAGTAAAACGTAGGCAATGGAACGACGAACAGGGATCAATTGTTGTTTGGTCGATTGGACGATTTTAGACTTTCGTCGGACTACGGTACGAAGGAATCTTAAATCTATCGTAACTTCGAATTACCTCGGAGCGATTGGGTTTTTTCGCGATTTTCTCGAAAACCAGCACGACGACCTCGGTCGAACCATTAGAGTAAAACGTAGGCAATGGAACGACCAACAGGGATCAATGGTTGTTTGGTCGATTGGACGAACTTGTGTTCGGAATACGATGTGGAAGGAGTCTGAAATTTGTCGGGACTTTGAAATATTTCGGAGCGATTGGAGTCTTTCGCGGTTTTCTCGAAAACCAGCACGACGACCGCGGTCGAACCATTAGAGTAAAACGTAGGCAATGGAACGACGGACAGGGATCAATGGTTGTTTGGTCGATTGGACGAACTGGTGTTCGGAATACGGTGCGGAAGTGGTCTGAAATTTGTCGGTACGTTGAAATATTTCAGAGCGATTGGGGTTTTTCGCGATTTTCTCGAAAACCAGCACGACGACCGCTGTCGAACCATTAGAGTAAAACGTAGGCAATGAAACGACGAACAGGGATCAATCGTTGTTTGCTCGGTTGGACGATTTTAGACTTTCGTCGGACTACGGTACGCAGGAATCTTAAATCTATCGTAACTTCGAATTACCTCGGAGCGACTGGGTTTTTTCGCGATTTTCTCGAAAACCAGCACGTCGACCGACGTCGAACCATTAGAGTAAACCGTAGGCAATGGAACGACGAAAAGGGATCAGTGGTTGTTTGATCGATTGGACGAACTTGTGTTCGGAATACGGTGCGGAAGGAGTCTGAAATTTGTCGGGACTATGAAATATTTCGGAGCGATTGGGTTTTTTCGCGATTTTCTCGAAAACCAGCACGACGACCGCGGTCGAACCATTAGAGTAAAACGTAGGCAATGGAACTACGAACAGGGATCAATCGTTGTTTGCTCGATTGGACGATTTTAGACTTTCGTCGGACTACGGTACGAAGGAATCTTAAATCTATCGTAACTTCGAATTACCTCGGAGCGATTGGGGATTTACGCGGTTTTCTCGAAAACCAGCACAACGACCGCAGTCGAACCATTAGAGTAAAACGTAGGCAATGGAACGACGAACAGGGATCAATTGTTGTTTGGTCGATTGGACGATTTTAGACTTTCGTCGGACTACGGTACGCAGGAATCTTAAATCTATCGTAACTTCGAATTACCTCGGAGCGATTGGGTTTTTTCGCGATTTTCTCGAAAACCAGCACGACGACCGCCGTCGAACCATTAGAGTAAAACGTAGGCAATGGAACGACGAACAGGGATCAATGGTTGTTTGGTCGATTGGACGAACTGGTGTTCGGAATACGGTGCGGAAGTGGTCTGAAATTTGTCGGTACTTTGAAATATTTCAGAGCGATTGGGGTTTTTCGCGATTTTCTCGAAAACCAGCACGACGACCGCTGTCGAACCATTAGAGTAAAACGTAGGCAATGGAACGACGAACAGGGATCAATCGTTGTTTGTTCGGTTGGACGATTTTAGACTTTCGTCGGACTACGGTACGCAGGAATCTTAAATCTATCGTAACTTCGAATTACCTCGGAGCGATTGGGGATTTTCGCGGTTTTCTCGAAAACCAGCACGACGACCGCATTCGAACCATTAGAGTAAAACGTAGGCAATGGAACGACGAACAGGGATCAATCGTTGTTTGCTCGATTGGACGATTTTAGACTTTCGTCGGACTACGGTACGAAGGAATCTTAAATCTATCGTAACTTCGAATTACCTCGGAGCGATTGGGGATTTTCGCGGTTTTCTCGAAAACCAGCACGACGACCGCAGTCGAACCATTAGAGTAAAACGTAGGCAATGGAACGACGAACAGGGATCAATTGTTGTTTGGTCGATTGGACGATTTTAGACTTTCGTCAGACTACGGTACGAAGGAATCTTAAATCTATCATAACGTCGAATTACCTCGGAGCGATTGGGGTTTTTCGCGATTTCCTCGAAAACCAGCACGACGACCGCGGTCGAACCATTAGAGTAAAACGTAGGCAATGGAACGACGAACAGGGATCAATTGTTGTTTGGTCGATTGGACGATTTTAGACTTTCGTCGGACTACGGTACGAAAGAATCTTAAATCTATCGTAACTTCGAATTACCTCGGAGCGATTGGGTTTTTTCGCGATTTTCTCGAAAACCAGCACGACGACCGCGGTCGAACCATTAGAGTAAAACGTAGGCAATGGAACGACCAACAGGGATCAATGGTTGTTTGGTCGATTGGACGATTTTAGACTTTCGTCGGACTACGGTACGAAGGAATCTTAAATCTATCGTAACTTCGAATTACCTCGGAGCGATTGGGTTTTTTCGCGATTTTCTCGAAAACCAGCACGACGACCGCCGTCGAACCATTAGAGTAAAACGTAGGCAATGGAACGACGAACAGGGATCAATGGTCGTTTGGTCGATTGGACGAACTGGTGTTCGGAATACGGTGCGGAAGTGGTCTGAAATTTGTCGGTACTTTGAAATATTTCAGAGCGATTGGGGTTTTTCGCGATTTTCTCGAAAACCAGCACGACGACCGCTGTCGAACCATTAGAGTAAAACGTAGGCAATGGAACGACGGACAGGGATCAATGGTTGTTTGGTCGATTGGACGAACTGGTGTTCGGAATACGGTGCGGAAGTGGTCTGAAATTTGTCGGTACGTTGAAATATTTCAGAGCGATTGGGGTTTTTCGCGATTTTCTCGAAAACCAGCACGACGACCGCCGTCGAACCATTAGAGTAAAACGTAGGCAATGGAACGACGAACAGGGATCAGTGGCTGTTTGTTCGATTGGACGAACTTGTGTTCGGAATGCGGTGCGGAAGGTGTCTGAAATTTGTCGGGACTTTGAAATATTTCGGAGCGATTGGGGTTTTTCGCGATTTTCTCGAAAACCAGCACGACGACCGCGGTCGAACCATTAGAGTAAAACGTAGGCAATGGAACGACGAACAGGGATCAATGGTTGTTTGGTCGATTGGACGAACTGGTGTTCGGAATGCGGTGCGGAAGTGGTCTGAAATTTGTCGGTACTTTGAAATATTTCGGAGCGATTGGGGTTTTTCGCGATTTTCTCGAAAACCAGCACGACGGCCGCTGTCGAACCATTAGAGTAAAACGTAGGCAATGGAACGACGAACAGGGATCAATCGTTGTTTGCTCGGTTGGACGATTTTAGACTTTCGTCGGACTACGGTACGCAGGAATCTTAAATCTATCGTAACTTCGAATTACCTCGGAGCGATTGGGTTTTTTCGCGATTTTCTCGAAAACCAGCACGACGACCGCCGTCGAACCATTAGAGTAAAACGTAGGCAATGGAACGACGAACAGGGATCAGTGGTTGTTTGCTCAATTGGACGAACTTGTGTTCGGACTACGGTGCGGAAGGACTCTGAAATTTGCCGGGACTTTGAAATATTTAGGAGCGGTTGGGGTTTTTGGCGATTTTCTCGAAAACGAGCACGACGACCGCGGTCGAACCATTAGAGTAAAACGTAGGCAATGGAACGACCAACAGGGATCAATTGTTGTTTGGTCGATTGGACGATTTTAGACTTTCGTCGGACTACGGTACGAAGGAATCTTAAATCTATCGTAACTTCGAATTACCTCGGAGCGATTGGGGTTTTTCGCGATTTTCTCGAAAACCAGCACGACGACCGCGGTCGAACCATTAGAGTAAAACGTAGGCAATGGAACGACGAACAGGGATCAATGGTCGTTTGGTCGATTGGACGAACTGGTGTTCGGAATACGGTGCGGAAGTGGTCTGAAATTTGTCGGTACTTTGAAATATTTCAGAGCGATTGGGGTTTTTCGCGATTTTCTCGAAAACCAGCACGACGACCGCTGTCGAACCATTAGAGTAAAACGTAGGCAATGGAACGACGAACAGGGATCAATCGTTGTTTGCTCGGTTGGACGATTTTAGACTTTCGTCGGACTACGGTACGCAGGAATCTTAAATCTATCGTAACTTCGAATTACCTCGGAGCGATTGGGTTTTTTCGCGATTTTCTCGAAAACCAGCACGACGACCGCCGTCGAACCATTAGAGTAAAACGTAGGCAATGGAACGACGAACAGGGATCAGTGGCTGTTTGTTCGATTGGACGAACTTGTGTTCGGAATGCGGTGCGGAAGGTGTCTGAAATTTGTCGGGACTTTGAAATATTTCGGAGCGATTGGAGTTTTTCGCGATTTTCTCGAAAACCAGCACGACGACCGCGGTCGAACCATTAGAGTAAAACGTAGGCAATGGAACGACGAACAGGGATCAATGGTTGTTTGGTCGATTGGACGAACTGGTGTTCGGAATGCGGTGCGGAAGTGGTCTGAAATTTGTCGGTACTTTGAAATATTTCGGAGCGATTGGGGTTTTTCGCGATTTTCTCGAAAACCAGCACGACGGCCGCTGTCGAACCATTAGAGTAAAACGTAGGCAATGGAACGACGAACAGGGATCAATCGTTGTTTGCTCGGTTGGACGATTTTAGACTTTCGTCGGACTACGGTACGCAGGAATCTTAAATCTATCGTAACTTCGAATTACTTCGGAGCGATTGGGTTTTTTCGCGATTTTCTCGAAAACCAGCACGACGACCGCCGTCGAACCATTAGAGTAAAACGTAGGCAATGGAACGACGAACAGGGATCAGTGGTTGTTTGGTCGATTGGACGAACTTGTGTTCGGAATACGGTGCGGAAGGAGTCTGAAATTTGTCGGGACTATGAAATATTTCGGAGCGATTGGAGTTTTTCGCGATTTTCTCGAAAACCAGCACGACGTACGCGGTCGAACCATTAGAGTAAAACGTAGGCAATGGAACGACGAACAGGGATCAATGGTTGTTTGCTCAATTGGACGAACTTGTGTTCGGACTACGGTGCGGAAGGACTCTGAAATTTGCCGGGACTTTGAAATATTTAGGAGCGGTTGGGGTTTTTGGCGATTTTCTCGAAAACGAGCACGACGACCGCGGTCGAACCATTAGAGTAAAACGTAGGCAATGGAACGACCAACAGGGATCAATTGTTGTTTGCTCGATTGGAAGATTTTAGACTTTCGTCGGACTACGGTACGAAGGAATCTTAAATCTATCGTAACTTCGAATTACCTCGGAGCGATTGGGGTTTTTCGCGATTTTCTCGAAAACCAGCACGACGACCGCGGTCGAACCATTAGAGTAAAACGTAGGCAATGGAACGACGAACAGGGATCAGTGGTTGTTTGGTCGATTGGACGAACTTGTGTTCGGAATACGGTGCGGAAGGTGTCTGAAATTTGTCGGGACTATGAAATATTTCGGAGCGATTGGAGTTTTTCGCGATTTTCTCGAAAACCAGCACGACGACCGCGGTCGAACCATTAGAGTAAAACGTAGGCAATGGAACGACGAACAGGGATCAATTGTTGTTTGGTCGATTGGACGATTTTAGACTTTCGTCGGACTACGGTACGAAGGAATCTTAAATCTATCGTAACTTCGAATTACCTCGGAGCGATTGGGTTTTTTCGCGATTTTCTCGAAAACCAGCACGACGACCTCGGTCGAACCATTAGAGTAAAACGTAGGCAATGGAACGACCAACAGGGATCAATGGTTGTTTGGTCGATTGGACGAACTTGTGTTCGGAATACGATGTGGAAGGAGTCTGAAATTTGTCGGGACTTTGAAATATTTCGGAGCGATTGGAGTCTTTCGCGGTTTTCTCGAAAACCAGCACGACGACCGCGGTCGAACCATTAGAGTAAAACGTAGGCAATGGAACGACGGACAGGGATCAATGGTTGTTTGGTCGATTGGACGAACTGGTGTTCGGAATACGGTGCGGAAGTGGTCTGAAATTTGTCGGTACGTTGAAATATTTCAGAGCGATTGGGGTTTTTCGCGATTTTCTCGAAAACCAGCACGACGACCGCTGTCGAACCATTAGAGTAAAACGTAGGCAATGGAACGACGGACAGGGATCAATGGTTGTTTGGTCGATTGGACGAACTGGTGTTCGGAATACGGTGCGGAAGTGGTCTGAAATTTGTCGGTACGTTGAAATATTTCAGAGCGATTGGGGTTTTTCGCGATTTTCTCGAAAACCAGCACGACGACCGCCGTCGAACCATTAGAGTAAAACGTAGGCAATGGAACGACGAACAGGGATCAGTGGCTGTTTGTTCGATTGGACGAACTTGTGTTCGGAATGCGGTGCGGAAGGTGTCTGAAATTTGTCGGGACTTTGAAATATTTCGGAGCGATTGGGGTTTTTCGCGATTTTCTCGAAAACCAGCACGACGACCGCGGTCGAACCATTAGAGTAAAACGTAGGCAATGGAACGACGAACAGGGATCAATGGTTGTTTGGTCGATTGGACGAACTGGTGTTCGGAATGCGGTGCGGAAGTGGTCTGAAATTTGTCGGTACTTTGAAATATTTCGGAGCGATTGGGGTTTTTCGCGATTTTCTCGAAAACCAGCACGACGGCCGCTGTCGAACCATTAGAGTAAAACGTAGGCAATGGAACGACGAACAGGGATCAATCGTTGTTTGCTCGGGTGGACGATTTTAGACTTTCGTCGGACTACGGTACGCAGGAATCTTAAATCTATCGTAACTTCGAATTACCTCGGAGCGATTGGGTTTTTTCGCGATTTTCTCGAAAACCAGCACGACGACCGCCGTCGAACCATTAGAGTAAAACGTAGGCAATGGAACGACGAACAGGGATCAGTGGTTGTTTGCTCAATTGGACGAACTTGTGTTCGGACTACGGTGCGGAAGGACTCTGAAATTTGCCGGGACTTTGAAATATTTAGGAGCGGTTGGGGTTTTTGGCGATTTTCTCGAAAACGAGCACGACGACCGCGGTCGAACCATTAGAGTAAAACGTAGGCAATGGAACGACCAACAGGGATCAATTGTTGTTTGGTCGATTGGACGATTTTAGACTTTCGTCGGACTACGGTACGAAGGAATCTTAAATCTATCGTAACTTCGAATTACCTCGGAGCGATTGGGGTTTTTCGCGATTTTCTCGAAAACCAGCACGACGACCGCGGTCGAACCATTAGAGTAAAACGTAGGCAATGGAACGACGAACAGGGATCAATGGTCGTTTGGTCGATTGGACGAACTGGTGTTCGGAATACGGTGCGGAAGTGGTCTGAAATTTGTCGGTACTTTGAAATATTTCAGAGCGATTGGGGTTTTTCGCGATTTTCTCGAAAACCAGCACGACGACCGCTGTCGAACCATTAGAGTAAAACGTAGGCAATGGAACGACGAACAGGGATCAATCGTTGTTTGCTCGGTTGGACGATTTTAGACTTTCGTCGGACTACGGTACGCAGGAATCTTAAATCTATCGTAACTTCGAATTACCTCGGAGCGATTGGGTTTTTTCGCGATTTTCTCGAAAACCAGCACGACGACCGCCGTCGAACCATTAGAGTAAAACGTAGGCAATGGAACGACGAACAGGGATCAGTGGCTGTTTGTTCGATTGGACGAACTTGTGTTCGGAATGCGGTGCGGAAGGTGTCTGAAATTTGTCGGGACTTTGAAATATTTCGGAGCGATTGGAGTTTTTCGCGATTTTCTCGAAAACCAGCACGACGACCGCGGTCGAACCATTAGAGTAAAACGTAGGCAATGGAACGACGAACAGGGATCAATGGTTGTTTGGTCGATTGGACGAACTGGTGTTCGGAATGCGGTGCGGAAGTGGTCTGAAATTTGTCGGTACTTTGAAATATTTCGGAGCGATTGGGGTTTTTCGCGATTTTCTCGAAAACCAGCACGACGGCCGCTGTCGAACCATTAGAGTAAAACGTAGGCAATGGAACGACGAACAGGGATCAATCGTTGTTTGCTCGGTTGGACGATTTTAGACTTTCGTCGGACTACGGTACGCAGGAATCTTAAATCTATCGTAACTTCGAATTACTTCGGAGCGATTGGGTTTTTTCGCGATTTTCTCGAAAACCAGCACGACGACCGCCGTCGAACCATTAGAGTAAAACGTAGGCAATGGAACGACGAACAGGGATCAGTGGTTGTTTGGTCGATTGGACGAACTTGTGTTCGGAATACGGTGCGGAAGGAGTCTGAAATTTGTCGGGACTATGAAATATTTCGGAGCGATTGGAGTTTTTCGCGATTTTCTCGAAAACCAGCACGACGTACGCGGTCGAACCATTAGAGTAAAACGTAGGCAATGGAACGACGAACAGGGATCAATGGTTGTTTGCTCAATTGGACGAACTTGTGTTCGGACTACGGTGCGGAAGGACTCTGAAATTTGCCGGGACTTTGAAATATTTAGGAGCGGTTGGGGTTTTTGGCGATTTTCTCGAAAACGAGCACGACGACCGCGGTCGAACCATTAGAGTAAAACGTAGGCAATGGAACGACCAACAGGGATCAATTGTTGTTTGCTCGATTGGAAGATTTTAGACTTTCGTCGGACTACGGTACGAAGGAATCTTAAATCTATCGTAACTTCGAATTACCTCGGAGCGATTGGGGTTTTTCGCGATTTTCTCGAAAACCAGCACGACGACCGCGGTCGAACCATTAGAGTAAAACGTAGGCAATGGAACGACGAACAGGGATCAGTGGTTGTTTGGTCGATTGGACGAACTTGTGTTCGGAATACGGTGCGGAAGGTGTCTGAAATTTGTCGGGACTATGAAATATTTCGGAGCGATTGGAGTTTTTCGCGATTTTCTCGAAAACCAGCACGACGACCGCGGTCGAACCATTAGAGTAAAACGTAGGCAATGGAACGACGAACAGGGATCAATTGTTGTTTGGTCGATTGGACGATTTTAGACTTTCGTCGGACTACGGTACGAAGGAATCTTAAATCTATCGTAACTTCGAATTACCTCGGAGCGATTGGGTTTTTTCGCGATTTTCTCGAAAACCAGCACGACGACCTCGGTCGAACCATTAGAGTAAAACGTAGGCAATGGAACGACCAACAGGGATCAATGGTTGTTTGGTCGATTGGACGAACTTGTGTTCGGAATACGATGTGGAAGGAGTCTGAAATTTGTCGGGACTTTGAAATATTTCGGAGCGATTGGAGTCTTTCGCGGTTTTCTCGAAAACCAGCACGACGACCGCGGTCGAACCATTAGAGTAAAACGTAGGCAATGGAACGACGGACAGGGATCAATGGTTGTTTGGTCGATTGGACGAACTGGTGTTCGGAATACGGTGCGGAAGTGGTCTGAAATTTGTCGGTACGTTGAAATATTTCAGAGCGATTGGGGTTTTTCGCGATTTTCTCGAAAACCAGCACGACGACCGCTGTCGAACCATTAGAGTAAAACGTAGGCAATGAAACGACGAACAGGGATCAATCGTTGTTTGCTCGGTTGGACGATTTTAGACTTTCGTCGGACTACGGTACGCAGGAATCTTAAATCTATCGTAACTTCGAATTACCTCGGAGCGACTGGGTTTTTTCGCGATTTTCTCGAAAACCAGCACGTCGACCGACGTCGAACCATTAGAGTAAACCGTAGGCAATGGAACGACGAAAAGGGATCAGTGGTTGTTTGATCGATTGGACGAACTTGTGTTCGGAATACGGTGCGGAAGGAGTCTGAAATTTGTCGGGACTATGAAATATTTCGGAGCGATTGGGTTTTTTCGCGATTTTCTCGAAAACCAGCACGACGACCGCGGTCGAACCATTAGAGTAAAACGTAGGCAATGGAACTACGAACAGGGATCAATCGTTGTTTGCTCGATTGGACGATTTTAGACTTTCGTCGGACTACGGTACGAAGGAATCTTAAATCTATCGTAACTTCGAATTACCTCGGAGCGATTGGGGATTTACGCGGTTTTCTCGAAAACCAGCACAACGACCGCAGTCGAACCATTAGAGTAAAACGTAGGCAATGGAACGACGAACAGGGATCAATTGTTGTTTGGTCGATTGGACGATTTTAGACTTTCGTCAGACTACGGTACGAAGGAATCTTAAATCTATCATAACTTCGAATTACCTCGGAGCGATTGGGTTTTTTCGCGATTTTCTCGAAAACCAGCACGACGACCGCCGTCGAACCATTAGAGTAAAACGTAGGCAATGGAACGACGAACAGGGATCAATGGTCGTTTGGTCGATTGGACGAACTGGTGTTCGGAATACGGTGCGGAAGTGGTCTGAAATTTGTCGGTACTTTGAAATATTTCAGAGCGATTGGGGTTTTTCGCGATTTTCTCGAAAACCAGCACGACGACCGCTGTCGAACCATTAGAGTAAAACGTAGGCAATGGAACGACGAACAGGGATCAATCGTTGTTTGTTCGGTTGGACGATTTTAGACTTTCGTCGGACTACGGTACGCAGGAATCTTAAATCTATCGTAACTTCGAATTACCTCGGAGCGATTGGGTTTTTTCGCGATTTTCTCGAAAACCAGCACGACGACCGCCGTCGAACCATTAGAGTAAAACGTAGGCAATGGAACGACGAACAGGGATCAATGGTTGTTTGGTCGATTGGACGAACTGGTGTTCGGAATACGGTGCGGAAGTGGTCTGAAATTTGTCGGTACTTTGAAATATTTCAGAGCGATTGGGGTTTTTCGCGATTTTCTCGAAAACCAGCACGACGACCGCTGTCGAACCATTAGAGTAAAACGTAGGCAATGGAACGACGAACAGGGATCAATCGTTGTTTGTTCGGTTGGACGATTTTAGACTTTCGTCGGACTACGGTACGCAGGAATCTTAAATCTATCGTAACTTCGAATTACCTCGGAGCGATTGGGGATTTTCGCGGTTTTCTCGAAAACCAGCACGACGACCGCATTCGAACCATTAGAGTAAAACGTAGGCAATGGAACGACGAACAGGGATCAATCGTTGTTTGCTCGATTGGACGATTTTAGACTTTCGTCGGACTACGGTACGAAGGAATCTTAAATCTATCGTAACTTCGAATTACCTCGGAGCGATTGGGGATTTTCGCGGTTTTCTCGAAAACCAGCACGACGACCGCAGTCGAACCATTAGAGTAAAACGTAGGCAATGGAACGACGAACAGGGATCAATTGTTGTTTGGTCGATTGGACGATTTTAGACTTTCGTCAGACTACGGTACGAAGGAATCTTAAATCTATCATAACGTCGAATTACCTCGGAGCGATTGGGGTTTTTCGCGATTTCCTCGAAAACCAGCACGACGACCGCGGTCGAACCATTAGAGTAAAACGTAGGCAATGGAACGACGAACAGGGATCAATTGTTGTTTGGTCGATTGGACGATTTTAGACTTTCGTCGGACTACGGTACGAAAGAATCTTAAATCTATCGTAACTTCGAATTACCTCGGAGCGATTGGGTTTTTTCGCGATTTTCTCGAAAACCAGCACGACGACCGCGGTCGAACCATTAGAGTAAAACGTAGGCAATGGAACGACCAACAGGGATCAATGGTTGTTTGGTCGATTGGACGATTTTAGACTTTCGTCGGACTACGGTACGAAGGAATCTTAAATCTATCGTAACTTCGAATTACCTCGGAGCGATTGGGTTTTTTCGCGATTTTCTCGAAAACCAGCACGACGACCGCCGTCGAACCATTAGAGTAAAACGTAGGCAATGGAACGACGAACAGGGATCAATGGTCGTTTGGTCGATTGGACGAACTGGTGTTCGGAATACGGTGCGGAAGTGGTCTGAAATTTGTCGGTACTTTGAAATATTTCAGAGCGATTGGGGTTTTTCGCGATTTTCTCGAAAACCAGCACGACGACCGCTGTCGAACCATTAGAGTAAAACGTAGGCAATGGAACGACGGACAGGGATCAATGGTTGTTTGGTCGATTGGACGAACTGGTGTTCGGAATACGGTGCGGAAGTGGTCTGAAATTTGTCGGTACGTTGAAATATTTCAGAGCGATTGGGGTTTTTCGCGATTTTCTCGAAAACCAGCACGACGACCGCCGTCGAACCATTAGAGTAAAACGTAGGCAATGGAACGACGAACAGGGATCAGTGGCTGTTTGTTCGATTGGACGAACTTGTGTTCGGAATGCGGTGCGGAAGGTGTCTGAAATTTGTCGGGATTTTGAAATATTTCGGAGCGATTGGGGTTTTTCGCGATTTTCTCGAAAACCAGCACGACGACCGCGGTCGAACCATTAGAGTAAAACGTAGGCAATGGAACGACGAACAGGGATCAATGGTTGTTTGGTCGATTGGACGAACTGGTGTTCGGAATGCGGTGCGGAAGTGGTCTGAAATTTGTCGGTACTTTGAAATATTTCGGAGCGATTGGGGTTTTTCGCGATTTTCTCGAAAACCAGCACGACGGCCGCTGTCGAACCATTAGAGTAAAACGTAGGCAATGGAACGACGAACAGGGATCAATCGTTGTTTGCTCGGTTGGACGATTTTAGACTTTCGTCGGACTACGGTACGCAGGAATCTTAAATCTATCGTAACTTCGAATTACCTCGGAGCGATTGGGTTTTTTCGCGATTTTCTCGAAAACCAGCACGACGACCGCCGTCGAACCATTAGAGTAAAACGTAGGCAATGGAACGACGAACAGGGATCAGTGGTTGTTTGCTCAATTGGACGAACTTGTGTTCGGACTACGGTGCGGAAGGACTCTGAAATTTGCCGGGACTTTGAAATATTTAGGAGCGGTTGGGGTTTTTGGCGATTTTCTCGAAAACGAGCACGACGACCGCGGTCGAACCATTAGAGTAAAACGTAGGCAATGGAACGACCAACAGGGATCAATTGTTGTTTGCTCGATTGGAAGATTTTAGACTTTCGTCGGACTACGGTACGAAGGAATCTTAAATCTATCGTAACTTCGAATTACCTCGGAGCGATTGGGGTTTTTCGCGATTTTCTCGAAAACCAGCACGACGACCGCGGTCGAACCATTAGAGTAAAACGTAGGCAATGGAACGACGAACAGGGATCAGTGGTTGTTTGGTCGATTGGACGAACTTGTGTTCGGAATACGGTGCGGAAGGTGTCTGAAATTTGTCGGGACTATGAAATATTTCGGAGCGATTGGAGTTTTTCGCGATTTTCTCGAAAACCAGCACGACGACCGCGGTCGAACCATTAGAGTAAAACGTAGGCAATGGAACGACGAACAGGGATCAATTGTTGTTTGGTCGATTGGACGATTTTAGACTTTCGTCGGACTACGGTACGAAGGAATCTTAAATCTATCGTAACTTCGAATTACCTCGGAGCGATTGGGTTTTTTCGCGATTTTCTCGAAAACCAGCACGACGACCGCGGTCGAACCATTAGAGTAAAACGTAGGCAATGGAACGACCAACAGGGATCAATGGTTGTTTGGTCGATTGGACGAACTTGTGTTCGGAATACGATGCGGAAGGTGTCTGAAATTTGTCGGGACTTTGAAATATTTCGGAGCGATTGGGGTCTTTCGCGGTTTTCTCGAAAACCAGCACGACGACCGCGGTCGAACCATTAGAGTAAAACGTAGGCAATGGAACGACGGACAGGGATCAATGGTTGTTTGGTCGATTGGACGAACTGGTGTTCGGAATACGGTGCGGAAGTGGTCTGAAATTTGTCGGTACGTTGAAATATTTCAGAGCGATTGGGGTTTTTCGCGATTTTCTCGAAAACCAGCACGACGACCGCTGTCGAACCATTAGAGTAAAACGTAGGCAATGGAACGACGAACAGGGATCAATCGTTGTTTGCTCGATTGGACGATTTTAGACTTTCGTCGGACTACGGTACGAAGGAATCTTAAATCTATCGTAACTTCGAATTACCTCGGAGCGATTGGGGATTTACGCGGTTTTCTCGAAAACCAGCACGACGACCGCAGTCGAACCATTAGAGTAAAACGTAGGCAATGGAACGACGAACAGGGATCAATTGTTGTTTGGTCGATTGGACGATTTTAGACTTTCGTCAGACTACGGTACGAAGGAATCTTAAATCTATCATAACTTCGAATTACCTCGGAGCGATTGGGTTTTTTCGCGATTTTCTCGAAAACCAGCACGACGACCGCGGTCGAACCATTAGAGTAAAACGTAGGCAATGGAACGACCAACAGGGATCAATGGTTGTTTGGTCGATTGGACGATTTTAGACTTTCGTCGGACTACGGTACGAAGGAATCTTAAATCTATCGTAACTTCGAATTACCTCGGAGCGATTTGAGTTTTTCGCGATTTTCTCGAAAACCAGCACGACGACCGCGGTCGAACCATTAGAGTAAAACGTAGGCAATGGAACGACGAACAGGGATCAATGGTCGTTTGGTCGATTGGACGAACTGGTGTTCGGAATACGGTGCGGAAGTGGTCTGAAATTTGTCGGTACTTTGAAATATTTCAGAGCGATTGGGGTTTTTCGCGATTTTCTCGAAAACCAGCACGACGACCGCTGTCGAACCATTAGAGTAAAACGTAGGCAATGGAACGACGAACAGGGATCAATCGTTGTTTGCTCGGTTGGACGATTTTAGACTTTCGTCGGACTACGGTACGCAGGAATCTTAAATCTATCGTAACTTCGAATTACCTCGGAGCGATTGGGTTTTTTCGCGATTTTCTCGAAAACCAGCACGACGACCGCCGTCGAACCATTAGAGTAAAACGTAGGCAATGGAACGACGAACAGGGATCAGTGGTTGTTTGCTCAATTGGACGAACTTGTGTTCGGACTACGGTGCGGAAGGACTCTGAAATTTGCCGGGACTTTGAAATATTTAGGAGCGGTTGGGGTTTTTGGCGATTTTCTCGAAAACGAGCACGACGACCGCGGTCGAACCATTAGAGTAAAACGTAGGCAATGGAACGACCAACAGGGATCAATTGTTGTTTGCTCGATTGGAAGATTTTAGACTTTCGTCGGACTACGGTACGAAGGAATCTTAAATCTATCGTAACTTCGAATTACCTCGGAGCGATTGGGGTTTTTCGCGATTTTCTCGAAAACCAGCACGACGACCGCGGTCGAACCATTAGAGTAAAACGTAGGCAATGGAACGACGAACAGGGATCAGTGGTTGTTTGGTCGATTGGACGAACTTGTGTTCGGAATACGGTGCGGAAGGTGTCTGAAATTTGTCGGGACTATGAAATATTTCGGAGCGATTGGAGTTTTTCGCGATTTTCTCGAAAACCAGCACGACGACCGCGGTCGAACCATTAGAGTAAAACGTAGGCAATGGAACGACGAACAGGGATCAATTGTTGTTTGGTCGATTGGACGATTTTAGACTTTCGTCGGACTACGGTACGAAGGAATCTTAAATCTATCGTAACTTCGAATTACCTCGGAGCGATTGGGTTTTTTCGCGATTTTCTCGAAAACCAGCACGACGACCGCGGTCGAACCATTAGAGTAAAACGTAGGCAATGGAACGACCAACAGGGATCAATGGTTGTTTGGTCGATTGGACGAACTTGTGTTCGGAATACGATGCGGAAGGTGTCTGAAATTTGTCGGGACTTTGAAATATTTCGGAGCGATTGGGGTCTTTCGCGGTTTTCTCGAAAACCAGCACGACGACCGCGGTCGAACCATTAGAGTAAAACGTAGGCAATGGAACGACGGACAGGGATCAATGGTTGTTTGGTCGATTGGACGAACTGGTGTTCGGAATACGGTGCGGAAGTGGTCTGAAATTTGTCGGTACGTTGAAATATTTCAGAGCGATTGGGGTTTTTCGCGATTTTCTCGAAAACCAGCACGACGACCGCTGTCGAACCATTAGAGTAAAACGTAGGCAATGGAACGACGAACAGGGATCAATCGTTGTTTGCTCGATTGGACGATTTTAGACTTTCGTCGGACTACGGTACGAAGGAATCTTAAATCTATCGTAACTTCGAATTACCTCGGAGCGATTGGGGATTTACGCGGTTTTCTCGAAAACCAGCACGACGACCGCAGTCGAACCATTAGAGTAAAACGTAGGCAATGGAACGACGAACAGGGATCAATTGTTGTTTGGTCGATTGGACGATTTTAGACTTTCGTCAGACTACGGTACGAAGGAATCTTAAATCTATCATAACTTCGAATTACCTCGGAGCGATTGGGTTTTTTCGCGATTTTCTCGAAAACCAGCACGACGACCGCGGTCGAACCATTAGAGTAAAACGTAGGCAATGGAACGACCAACAGGGATCAATGGTTGTTTGGTCGATTGGACGATTTTAGACTTTCGTCGGACTACGGTACGAAGGAATCTTAAATCTATCGTAACTTCGAATTACCTCGGAGCGATTTGAGTTTTTCGCGATTTTCTCGAAAACCAGCACGACGACCGCGGTCGAACCATTAGAGTAAAACGTAGGCAATGGAACGACGAACAGGGATCAATGGTCGTTTGGTCGATTGGACGAACTGGTGTTCGGAATACGGTGCGGAAGTGGTCTGAAATTTGTCGGTACTTTGAAATATTTCAGAGCGATTGGGGTTTTTCGCGATTTTCTCGAAAACCAGCACGACGACCGCTGTCGAACCATTAGAGTAAAACGTAGGCAATGGAACGACGAACAGGGATCAATCGTTGTTTGTTCGGTTGGACGATTTTAGACTTTCGTCGGACTACGGTACGCAGGAATCTTAAATCTATCGTAACTTCGAATTACCTCGGAGCGATTGGGTTTTTTCGCGATTTTCTCGAAAACCAGCACGACGACCGCCGTCGAACCATTAGAGTAAAACGTAGGCAATGGAACGACGAACAGGGATCAATGGTTGTTTGGTCGATTGGACGAACTGGTGTTCGGAATACGGTGCGGAAGTGGTCTGAAATTTGTCGGTACTTTGAAATATTTCAGAGCGATTGGGGTTTTTCGCGATTTTCTCGAAAACCAGCACGACGACCGCTGTCGAACCATTAGAGTAAAACGTAGGCAATGGAACGACGAACAGGGATCAATCGTTGTTTGTTCGGTTGGACGATTTTAGACTTTCGTCGGACTACGGTACGCAGGAATCTTAAATCTATCGTAACTTCGAATTACCTCGGAGCGATTGGGGATTTTCGCGGTTTTTTCGAAAACCAGCACGACGACCGCATTCGAACCATTAGAGTAAAACGTAGGCAATGGAACGACGAACAGGGATCAATCGTTGTTTGCTCGATTGGACGATTTTAGACTTTCGTCGGACTACGGTACGAAGGAATCTTAAATCTATCGTAACTTCGAATTACCTCGGAGCGATTGGGGATTTTCGCGGTTTTCTCGAAAACCAGCACGACGACCGCAGTCGAACCATTAGAGTAAAACGTAGGCAATGGAACGACGAACAGGGATCAATTGTTGTTTGGTCGATTGGACGATTTTAGACTTTCGTCAGACTACGGTACGAAGGAATCTTAAATCTATCATAACGTCGAATTACCTCGGAGCGATTGGGGTTTTTCGCGATTTCCTCGAAAACCAGCACGACGACCGCGGTCGAACCATTAGAGTAAAACGTAGGCAATGGAACGACGAACAGGGATCAATTGTTGTTTGGTCGATTGGACGATTTTAGACTTTCGTCGGACTACGGTACGAAAGAATCTTAAATCTATCGTAACTTCGAATTACCTCGGAGCGATTGGGTTTTTTCGCGATTTTCTCGAAAACCAGCACGACGACCGCGGTCGAACCATTAGAGTAAAACGTAGGCAATGGAACGACCAACAGGGATCAATGGTTGTTTGGTCGATTGGACGATTTTAGACTTTCGTCGGACTACGGTACGAAGGAATCTTAAATCTATCGTAACTTCGAATTACCTCGGAGCGATTGGGGTTTTTCGCGATTTTCTCGAAAACCAGCACGACGACCGCGGTCGAACCATTAGAGTAAAACGTAGGCAACGGAACGACGAACAGGGATCAATGGTCGTTTGGTCGATTGGACGAACTGGTGTTCGGAATACGGTGCGGAAGTGGTCTGAAATTTGTCGGTACTTTGAAATATTTCAGAGCGATTGGGGTTTTTCGCGATTTTCTCGAAAACCAGCACGACGACCGCTGTCGAACCATTAGAGTAAAACGTAGGCAATGGAACGACGGACAGGGATCAATGGTTGTTTGGTCGATTGGACGAACTGGTGTTCGGAATACGGTGCGGAAGTGGTCTGAAATTTGTCGGTACGTTGAAATATTTCAGAGCGATTGGGGTTTTTCGCGATTTTCTCGAAAACCAGCACGACGACCGCGGTCGAACCATTAGAGTAAAACGTAGGCAATGGAACGACGAACAGGGATCAGTGGTTGTTTGGTCGATTGGACGAACTTGTGTTCGGAATACGGTGCGGAAGGAGTCTGAAATTTGTCGGGACTATGAAATATTTCGGAGCGATTGGAGTTTTTCGCGATTTTCTCGAAAACCAGCACGACGACCGCGGTCGAACCATTAGAGTAAAACGTAGGCAATGGAACGACGAACAGGGATCAATTGTTGTTTGGTCGATTGGACGATTTTAGACTTTCGTCGGACTACGGTACGCAGGAATCTTAAATCTATCGTAACTTCGAATTACTTCGGAGCGATTGGGTTTTTTCGCGATTTTCTCGAAAACCAGCACGACGACCGCCGTCGAACCATTAGAGTAAAACGTAGGCAATGGAACGACGAACAGGGATCAGTGGTTGTTTGGTCGATTGGACGAACTTGTGTTCGGAATACGGTGCGGAAGGAGTCTGAAATTTGTCGGGACTATGAAATATTTCGGAGCGATTGGAGTTTTTCGCGATTTTCTCGAAAACCAGCACGACGTACGCGGTCGAAACATGAGAGTAAAACGTAGGCAATGGAACGACGAACAGGGATCAATGGTTGTTTGCTCAATTGGACGAACTTGTGTTCGGACTACGGTGCGGAAGGACTCTGAAATTTGTCGGGACTTTGAAATATTTCGGAGCGATTGGAGTCTTTCGCGGTTTTCTCGAAAACCAGCACGACGACCGCGGTCGAACCATTAGAGTAAAACGTAGGCAATGGAACGACGGACAGGGATCAATGGTTGTTTGGTTGATTGGACGAACTGGTGTTCGGAATACGGTGCGGAAGTGGTCTGAAATTTGTCGGTACTTTGAAATATTTCAGAGCGATTGGGGTTTTTCGCGATTTTCTCGAAAACCAGCACGACGACCGCTGTCGAACCATTAGAGTAAAACGTAGGCAATGAAACGACGAACAGGGATCAATCGTTGTTTGCTCGGTTGGACGATTTTAGACTTTCGTCGGACTACGGTACGCAGGAATCTTAAATCTATCGTAACTTCGAATTACCTCGGAGCGATTGGGTTTTTTCGCGATTTTCTCGAAAACCAGCACGTCGACCGACGTCGAACCATTAGAGTAAACCGTAGGCAATGGAACGACGAAAAGGGATCAGTGGTTGTTTGATCGATTGGACGAACTTGTGTTCGGAATACGGTGCGGAAGGAGTCTGAAATTTGTCGGGACTATGAAATATTTCGGAGCGATTGGGTTTTTTCGCGATTTTCTCGAAAACCAGCACGACGACCGCGGTCGAACCATTAGAGTAAAACGTAGGCAATGGAACTACGAACAGGGATCAATCGTTGTTTGCTCGATTGGACGATTTTAGACTTTCGTCGCACTACGGTACAAAGGAATCTTAAATCTATCATAACTTCGAATTACCTCGGAGCGATTGGGGTTTTTCGCGACTTCCTCGAAAACCAGCACGACGACCGCGGTCGAACCATTAGAGTAAAACGTAGGCAATGGAACGACGAACAGGGATCAATTGTTGTTTGGTCGATTGGACGATTTTAGACTTTCGTCGGACTACGGTACGAAGGAATCTTAAATCTATCGTAACTTCGAATTACCTCGGAGCGATTGGGTTTTTTCGCGATTTTCTCGAAAACCAGCACGACGACCGCGGTCGAACCATTAGAGTAAAACGTAGGCAATGGAACGACCAACAGGGATCAATGGTTGTTTGGTCGATTGGACGAACTTGTGTTCGGAATACGGTGCGGAAGGAGTCTGAATTTTGTCGGGACTTTGAAATATTTCGGAGCGATTGGAGTTTTTCGCGGTTTTCTCGAAAACCAGCGCGACGACCGCGGTCGAACCATAAGAGTAAAACGTAGGCAATGGAACGACGAACAGGGATCAATGGTTGTTTGCTCGATTGGACGAACTGGTGTTCGGAATACGGTGCGGAAGTTGTCTGAAATTTGTCGGTACTTTGAAATATTTCAGAGCGTTTGGGGTTTTTCGCGATTTTCTCGAAAACCAGCACGACGACCGCTGTCGAACCATTAGAGTAAAACGTAGGCAATGGAACGACGAACATGGATCAATCGTTGTTTGCTCGGTTGGACGATTTTAGACTTTCGTCGGACTACGGTACTCAGGAATCTTAAATCTATCGTAACTTCGAATTACCTCGGAGCGATTGGGTTTTTTCGCGATTTTCTCGAAAACCAGCACGACGACCGCCGTCGAACCATTAGAGTAAAACGTAGGCAATGGAACGACGAAAAGGGATCAGTGGTTGTTTGGTCGATTGGACGAACTTGTGTTCGGAATACGGTGCGGAAGGTGTCTGAAATTTGTCGGGACTATGAAATATTTCGGAGCGATTGGGTTTTTTCGCGATTTTGTCGAAAACCAGCACGACGACCGCGGTCCAACCATTAGAGTAAAACGTAGGCAATGGAACTACGAACAGGTATCAATCGTTGTTTGCTCGATTGGACGATTTTAGACTTTCGTCGGACTACGGTACGAAGGAATCTTAAATCTATCGTAACTTCGAATTACCTCGGAGCGATTGGGGATTTTCGCGGTTTTCTCGAAAACCAGCACGACGACCGCAGTCGAACCATTAGAGTAAAACGTAGGCAATGGAACGACGAACAGGGATCAATTGTTGTTTGGTCGATTGGACGATTTTAGACTTTCGTCAGACTACGGTACGAAGGAATCTTAAATCTATCATAACGTCGAATTACCTCGGAGCGATTGGGGTTTTTCGCGATTTTCTCAAAAACCAGCACGACGACCGCGGTCGAACCATTAGAGTAAAACGCAGGCAATGGAACGACCAACAGGGATCAATGGTTGTTTGGTCGATTGGACGAACTTGTGTTCGGAATACGGTGCGGAAGGAGTCTGAAATTTGTCGGGACTTTGAAATATTTCGGAGCGATTGGAGTTTTTCGCGGTTTTCTCGAAAACCAGCACGACGACCGCGGTCGAACAATTAGAGTAAAACGTAGGCAATGGAACGACGAGCAGGGATCAATGGTTGTTTGGTCGATTGGACGAACTTGTGTTCGGACTACGGTGCGGAAGGAGTCTGAAGTATGTCGGGACTTTGAAATATTTCGGAGCGATTGGAGTTTTTCGCGATTTTCTCGAAAACCAGCACGACGACCGCGGTCGAACCATTAGAGTAAAACGTAGGCAATGGAACGACGAACAGGGATCAATGGTTGTTTGGTCGATTGGACGAACTGGTGTTCGGAATACGGTGCGGAAGTGGTCTGAAATTTGTCGGTACTTTGAAATATTTCAGAGCGATTGGGGTTTTTCGCGATTTTCTCGAAAACCAGCACGACGACCGCGGTCGAACCATTAGAGTAAAACGTAGGCAATGGAACGACGAACAGGGATCAATCGTTGTTTGCTCGATTGGACGATTTTAGACTTTCGTCGGACTACGGTACGAAGGAATCTTAAATCTATCGTAACTTCGAATTACCTCGGAGCGATTGGGGATTTACGCGGTTTTCTCGAAAACCAGCACGACGACCGCAGTCGAACCATTAGAGTAAAACGTAGGCAATGGAACGACGAACAGGGATCAATTGTTGTTTGGTCGATTGGACGATTTTAGACTTTCGTCAGACTACGGTACGAAGGAATCTTAAATCTATCATAACTTCGAATTACCTCGGAGCGATTGGGTTTTTTCGCGATTTTCTCGAAAACCAGCACGACGACCGCGGTCGAACCATTAGAGTAAAACGTAGGCAATGGAACGACCAACAGGGATCAATGGTTGTTTGGTCGATTGGACGATTTTAGACTTTCGTCGGACTACGGTACGAAGGAATCTTAAATCTATCGTAACTTCGAATTACCTCGGAGCGATTTGAGTTTTTCGCGATTTTCTCGAAAACCAGCACGACGACCGCGGTCGAACCATTAGAGTAAAACGTAGGCAATGGAACGACGAACAGGGATCAATGGTCGTTTGGTCGATTGGACGAACTGGTGTTCGGAATACGGTGCGGAAGTGGTCTGAAATTTGTCGGTACTTTGAAATATTTCAGAGCGATTGGGGTTTTTCGCGATTTTCTCGAAAACCAGCACGACGACCACTGTCGAACCATTAGAGTAAAACGTAGGCAATGGAACAACGAACAGGGATCAATCGTTGTTTGTTCGGTTGGACGATTTTAGACTTTCGTCGGACTACGGTACGCAGGAATCTTAAATCTATCGTAACTTCGAATTACCTCGGAGCGATTGGGTTTTTTCGCGATTTTCTCGAAAACCAGCACGACGACCGCCGTCGAACCATTAGAGTAAAACGTAGGCAATGGAACGACGAACAGGGATCAATGGTTGTTTGGTCGATTGGACGAACTGGTGTTCGGAATACGGTGCGGAAGTGGTCTGAAATTTGTCGGTACTTTGAAATATTTCAGAGCGATTGGGGTTTTTCGCGATTTTCTCGAAAACCAGCACGACGACCGCTGTCGAACCATTAGAGTAAAACGTAGGCAATGGAACGACGAACAGGGATCAATCGTTGTTTGTTCGGTTGGACGATTTTAGACTTTCGTCGGACTACGGTACGCAGGAATCTTAAATCTATCGTAACTTCGAATTACCTCGGAGCGATTGGGGATTTTCGCGGTTTTCTCGAAAACCAGCACGACGACCGCATTCGAACCATTAGAGTAAAACGTAGGCAATGGAACGACGAACAGGGATCAATCGTTGTTTGCTCGATTGGACGATTTTAGACTTTCGTCGGACTACGGTACGAAGGAATCTTAAATCTATCGTAACTTCGAATTACCTCGGAGCGATTGGGGATTTTCGCGGTTTTCTCGAAAACCAGCACGACGACCGCAGTCGAACCATTAGAGTAAAACGTAGGCAATGGAACGACGAACAGGGATCAATTGTTGTTTGGTCGATTGGACGATTTTAGACTTTCGTCAGACTACGGTACGAAGGAATCTTAAATCTATCATAACGTCGAATTACCTCGGAGCGATTGGGGTTTTTCGCGATTTCCTCGAAAACCAGCACGACGACCGCGGTCGAACCATTAGAGTAAAACGTAGGCAATGGAACGACGAACAGGGATCAATTGTTGTTTGGTCGATTGGACGATTTTAGACTTTCGTCGGACTACGGTACGAAAGAATCTTAAATCTATCGTAACTTCGAATTACCTCGGAGCGATTGGGTTTTTTCGCGATTTTCTCGAAAACCAGCACGACGACCGCGGTCGAACCATTAGAGTAAAACGTAGGCAATGGAACGACCAACAGGGATCAATGGTTGTTTGGTCGATTGGACGATTTTAGACTTTCGTCGGACTACGGTACGAAGGAATCTTAAATCTATCGTAACTTCGAATTACCTCGGAGCGATTGGGGTTTTTCGCGATTTTCTCGAAAACCAGCACGACGACCGCGGTCGAACCATTAGAGTAAAACGTAGGCAATGGAACGACGAACAGGGATCAATGGTCGTTTGGTCGATTGGACGAACTGGTGTTCGGAATACGGTGCGGAAGTGGTCTGAAATTTGTCGGTACTTTGAAATATTTCAGAGCGATTGGGGTTTTTCGCGATTTTCTCGAAAACCAGCACGACGACCGCTGTCGAACCATTAGAGTAAAACGTAGGCAATGGAACGACGGACAGGGATCAATGGTTGTTTGGTCGATTGGACGAACTGGTGTTCGGAATACGGTGCGGAAGTGGTCTGAAATTTGTCGGTACGTTGAAATATTTCAGAGCGATTGGGGTTTTTCGCGATTTTCTCGAAAACCAGCACGACGACCGCGGTCGAACCATTAGAGTAAAACGTAGGCAATGGAACGACGAACAGGGATCAGTGGTTGTTTGGTCGATTGGACGAACTTGTGTTCGGAATACGGTGCGGAAGGAGTCTGAAATTTGTCGGGACTATGAAATATTTCGGAGCGATTGGAGTTTTTCGCGATTTTCTCGAAAACCAGCACGACGACCGCGGTCGAACCATTAGAGTAAAACGTAGGCAATGGAACGACGAACAGGGATCAATTGTTGTTTGGTCGATTGGACGATTTTAGACTTTCGTCGGACTACGGTACGCAGGAATCTTAAATCTATCGTAACTTCGAATTACTTCGGAGCGATTGGGTTTTTTCGCGATTTTCTCGAAAACCAGCACGACGACCGCCGTCGAACCATTAGAGTAAAACGTAGGCAATGGAACGACGAACAGGGATCAGTGGTTGTTTGGTCGATTGGACGAACTTGTGTTCGGAATACGGTGCGGAAGGAGTCTGAAATTTGTCGGGACTATGAAATATTTCGGAGCGATTGGAGTTTTTCGCGATTTTCTCGAAAACCAGCACGACGTACGCGGTCGAAACATTAGAGTAAAACGTAGGCAATGGAACGACGAACAGGGATCAATGGTTGTTTGCTCAATTGGACGAACTTGTGTTCGGACTACGGTGCGGAAGGACTCTGAAATTTGTCGGGACTTTGAAATATTTCGGAGCGATTGGAGTCTTTCGCGGTTTTCTCGAAAACCAGCACGACGACCGCGGTCGAACCATTAGAGTAAAACGTAGGCAATGGAACGACGGACAGGGATCAATGGTTGTTTGGTTGATTGGACGAACTGGTGTTCGGAATACGGTGCGGAAGTGGTCTGAAATTTGTCGGTACTTTGAAATATTTCAGAGCGATTGGGGTTTTTCGCGATTTTCTCGAAAACCAGCACGACGACCGCTGTCGAACCATTAGAGTAAAACGTAGGCAATGAAACGACGAACAGGGATCAATCGTTGTTTGCTCGGTTGGACGATTTTAGACTTTCGTCGGACTACGGTACGCAGGAATCTTAAATCTATCGTAACTTCGAATTACCTCGGAGCGATTGGGTTTTTTCGCGATTTTCTCGAAAACCAGCACGTCGACCGACGTCGAACCATTAGAGTAAACCGTAGGCAATGGAACGACGAAAAGGGATCAGTGGTTGTTTGATCGATTGGACGAACTTGTGTTCGGAATACGGTGCGGAAGGAGTCTGAAATTTGTCGGGACTATGAAATATTTCGGAGCGATTGGGTTTTTTCGCGATTTTCTCGAAAACCAGCACGACGACCGCGGTCGAACCATTAGAGTAAAACGTAGGCAATGGAACTACGAACAGGGATCAATCGTTGTTTGCTCGATTGGACGATTTTAGACTTTCGTCGCACTACGGTACAAAGGAATCTTAAATCTATCATAACTTCGAATTACCTCGGAGCGATTGGGGTTTTTCGCGATTTCCTCGAAAACCAGCACGACGACCGCGGTCGAACCATTAGAGTAAAACGTAGGCAATGGAACGACGAACAGGGATCAATTGTTGTTTGGTCGATTGGACGATTTTAGACTTTCGTCGGACTACGGTACGAAGGAATCTTAAATCTATCGTAACTTCGAATTACCTCGGAGCGATTGGGTTTTTTCGCGATTTTCTCGAAAACCAGCACGACGACCGCGGTCGAACCATTAGAGTAAAACGTAGGCAATGGAACGACCAACAGGGATCAATGGTTGTTTGCTCGATTGGACGAACTGGTGTTCGGAATACGGTGCGGAAGTTGTCTGAAATTTGTCGGTACTTTGAAATATTTCAGAGCGTTTGGGGTTTTTCGCGATTTTCTCGAAAACCAGCACGACGACCGCTGTCGAACCATTAGAGTAAAACGTAGGCAATGGAACGACGAACAGGGATCAATCGTTGTTTGCTCGGTTGGACGATTTTAGACTTTCGTCGGACTACGGTACTCAGGAATCTTAAATCTATCGTAACTTCGAATTACCTCGGAGCGATTGGGTTTTTTCGCGATTTTCTCGAAAACCAGCACGACGACCGCCGTCGAACCATTAGAGTAAAACGTAGGCAATGGAACGACGAAAAGGGATCAGTGGTTGTTTGGTCGATTGGACGAACTTGTGTTCGGAATACGGTGCGGAAGGTGTCTGAAATTTGTCGGGAATATGAAATATTTCGGAGCGATTGGGTTTTTTCGCGATTTTCTCGAAAACCAGCACGACGACCGCGGTCCAACCATTAGAGTAAAACGTAGGCAATGGAACTACGAACAGGTATCAATCGTTGTTTGCTCGATTGGACGATTTTAGACTTTCGTCGGACTACGGTACGAAGGAATCTTAAATCTATCGTAACTTCGAATTACCTCGGAGCGATTGGGGATTTTCGCGGTTTTCTCGAAAACCAGCACGACGACCGCAGTCGAACCATTAGAGTAAAACGTAGGCAATGGAACGACGAACAGGGATCAATTGTTGTTTGGTCGATTGGACGATTTTAGACTTTCGTCAGACTACGGTACGAAGGAATCTTAAATCTATCATAACGTCGAATTACCTCGGAGCGATTGGGGTTTTTCGCGATTTTCTCAAAAACCAGCACGACGACCGCGGTCGAACCATTAGAGTAAAACGCAGGCAATGGAACGACCAACAGGGATCAATGGTTGTTTGGTCGATTGGACGAACTTGTGTTCGGAATACGGTGCGGAAGGAGTCTGAAATTTGTCGGGACTTTGAAATATTTCGGAGCGATTGGAGTTTTTCGCGGTTTTCTCGAAAACCAGCACGACGACCGCGGTCGAACAATTAGAGTAAAACGTAGGCAATGGAACGACGAGCAGGGATCAATGGTTGTTTGGTCGATTGGACGAACTTGTGTTCGGACTACGGTGCGGAAGGAGTCTGAAGTATGTCGGGACTTTGAAATATTTCGGAGCGATTGGAGTTTTTCGCGATTTTCTCGAAAACCAGCACGACGACCGCGGTCGAACCATTAGAGTAAAACGTAGGCAATGGAACGACGAACAGGGATCAATGGTTGTTTGGTCGATTGGACGAACTGGTGTTCGGAATACGGTGCGGAAGTGGTCTGAAATTTGTCGGTACTTTGAAATATTTCAGAGCGATTGGGGTTTTTCGCGATTTTCTCGAAAACCAGCACGACGACCGCGGTCGAACCATTAGAGTAAAACGTAGGCAATGGAACGACGAACAGGGATCAATGGTTGTTTGCTCAATTGGACGAACTTGTGTTCGGACTACGGTGCGGAAGGACTCTGAAATTTGCCGGGACTTTGAAATATTTAGGAGCGAGTGGTGTTTTTGGCGATTTTCCCGAAAACGAGCACGACGACCGCGGTCGAACCATTAGAGTAAAACGTAGGCAATGGAACGACGAACAGGGATCAATCGTTGTTTGCTCGGTTGGACGATTTTAGACTTTCGTCGGACTACGGTACGCAGGAATCTTAAATCTATCGTAACTTCGAATTACCTCGGAGCGATTGGGTTTTTTCGCGATTTTCTCGAAAACCAGCACGACGACCGCCGTCGAAACATTAGAGTAAAACGTAGGCAATGGAACGACGAACAGGGATCAGTGGCTGTTTGGTCGATTGGACGAACTTGTGTTCGGAATACGGTGCGGAAGGTGTCTGAAATTTGTCGGGACTTTGAAATATTTCGGAGCGATTGGAGTTTTTCGCGATTTTCTCGAAAACCAGCACGACGACCGCGGTCGAACCATTAGAGTAAAACGTAGGCAATGGAACGACGAACAGGGATCAATGGTTGTTTGGTCGATTGGACGAACTTGTGTTCGGTATACGGTGCGGAAGTGGTCTGAAATTTGTCGGTACTTTGAAATATTTCAGAGCGATTGGGGTTTTTCGCGATTTTCTCGAAAACCAGCACGACGACAGCTGTCGAACCATTAGAGTAAAACGGAGGCAATGGAACGACGAACAGGGATCAATCGTTGTTTGCTCGGTTGGACGATTTTAGACTTTCGTCGGAATACGGTACGCAGGAATCTTAAATCTATCGTAACTTCGAATTACCTCGGAGCGATTGGGTTTTTTCGCGATTTTCTCGAAAACCAGCACGTCGACCGCCGTCGAACCATTAGAGTAAAACGTAGGCAATGGAACGACGAAAAGGGATCAGTGGTTGTTTGGTCGATTGGACGAACTTGTGTTCGGAATACGGTGCGGAAGGTGTCTGAAATTTGTCGGTACTTTGAAATATTTCAGAGCGATTGGGGTTTTTCGCGGTTTTCTCGAAAACCAGCACGACGACCGCAGTCGAACCATTAGAGTAAAACGTAGGCAATGGAACGACGAACAGGGATCAATTGTTGTTTGGTCGATTGGACGATTTTAGACTTTCGTCAGACTACGGTACGAAGGAATCTTAAATCTATCATAACGTCGAATTACCTCGGAGCGATTGGGGTTTTTCGCGATTTTCTCAAAAACCAGCACGACGACCGCGGTCGAACCATTAGAGTAAAACGTGGGCAATGGAACGAGGAACAGGGATCAATGGTTGTTTGGTCGATTGGACGAACTTGTGTTCGGACTACGGTGCGGAAGGAGTCTGAAGCATGTCGGGACTTTGAAATATTTCGGAGCGATTGGAGTTTTTCGCGATTTTCTCGAAAACCAGCACGACGACCGCGGTCGAACCATTAGAGTAAAACGTAGGCAATGGAACGACGAACAGGGATCAATTGTTGTTTGGTCGATTGGACGATTTTAGACTTTCGTCGGACTACGGTACGAAGGAATCTTAAATCTATCATAACGACGAATTACCTCGGAGCGATTGGGGTTTTTCGCGATTTTCTCAAAAACCAGCACGACGACCGCGGTCGAACCATTAGAGTAAAACGCAGGCAATGGAACGACCAACAGGGATCAATGGTTGTTTGGTCGATTGGACGAACTTGTGTTCGGAATACGGTGCGGAAGGAGTCTGAAATTTGTCGGGACTTTGAAATATTTCGGAGCGATTGGAGTTTTTCGCGGTTTTCTCGAAAACCAGCACGACGACCGCGGTCGAACAATTAGAGTAAAACGTAGGCAATGGAACGACGAGCAGGGATCAATGGTTGTTTGGTCGATTGGACGAACTTGTGTTCGGACTACGGTGCGGAAGGAGTCTGAAGTATGTCGGGACTTTGAAATATTTCGGAGCGATTGGAGTTTTTCGCGATTTTCTCGAAAACCAGCACGACGACCGCGGTCGAACCATTAGAGTAAAACGTAGGCAATGGAACGACGAACAGGGATCAATGGTTGTTTGGTCGATTGGACGAACTGGTGTTCGGAATACGGTGCGGAAGTGGTCTGAAATTTGTCGGTACTTTGAAATATTTCAGAGCGATTGGGGTTTTTCGCGATTTTCTCGAAAACCAGCACGACGACCGCGGTCGAACCATTAGAGTAAAACGTAGGCAATGGAACGACGAACAGGGATCAATGGTTGTTTGCTCAATTGGACGAACTTGTGTTCGGACTACGGTGCGGAAGGACTCTGAAATTTGCCGGGACTTTGAAATATTTAGGAGCGAGTGGTGTTTTTGGCGATTTTCCCGAAAACGAGCACGACGACCGCGGTCGAACCATTAGAGTAAAACGTAGGCAATGGAACGACGAACAGGGATCAATCGTTGTTTGCTCGGTTGGACGATTTTAGACTTTCGTCGGACTACGGTACGCAGGAATCTTAAATCTATCGTAACTTCGAATTACCTCGGAGCGATTGGGTTTTTTCGCGATTTTCTCGAAAACCAGCACGACGACCGCCGTCGAAACATTAGAGTAAAACGTAGGCAATGGAACGACGAACAGGGATCAGTGGCTGTTTGGTCGATTGGACGAACTTGTGTTCGGAATACGGTGCGGAAGGTGTCTGAAATTTGTCGGGACTTTGAAATATTTCGGAGCGATTGGAGTTTTTCGCGATTTTCTCGAAAACCAGCACGACGACCGCGGTCGAACCATTAGAGTAAAACGTAGGCAATGGAACGACGAACAGGGATCAATGGTTGTTTGGTCGATTGGACGAACTTGTGTTCGGTATACGGTGCGGAAGTGGTCTGAAATTTGTCGGTACTTTGAAATATTTCAGAGCGATTGGGGTTTTTCGCGATTTTCTCGAAAACCAGCACGACGACAGCTGTCGAACCATTAGAGTAAAACGGAGGCAATGGAACGACGAACAGGGATCAATCGTTGTTTGCTCGGTTGGACGATTTTAGACTTTCGTCGGAATACGGTACGCAGGAATCTTAAATCTATCGTAACTTCGAATTACCTCGGAGCGATTGGGTTTTTTCGCGATTTTCTCGAAAACCAGCACGTCGACCGCCGTCGAACCATTAGAGTAAAACGTAGGCAATGGAACGACGAAAAGGGATCAGTGGTTGTTTGGTCGATTGGACGAACTTGTGTTCGGACTACGGTGCGGAAGTGGTCTGAAATTTGTCGGTACTTTGAAATATTTCAGAGCGATTGGGGTTTTTCGCGATTTTCTCGAAAACCAGCACGACGACCGCTGTCGAACCATTAGAGTAAAACGTAGGCAATGAAACGACGAACAGGGATCAATTGTTGTTTGGTCGATTGGACGATTTTAGACTTTCGTCGGACTACGGTACGAAGGAATCTTAAATCTATCGTAACTTCGAATTACCTCGGAGCGATTGGGTTTTTTCGCGATTTTCTCGAAAACCAGCACGTCGACCGACGTCGAACCATTAGAGTAAACCGTAGGCAATGGAACGACGAAAAGGGATCAGTGGTTGTTTGATCGATTGGACGAACTTGTGTTCGGAATACGGTGCGGAAGGAGTCTGAAATTTGTCGGGACTATGAAATATTTCGGAGCGATTGGGTTTTTTCGCGATTTTCTCGAAAACCAGCACGACGACCGCGGTCGAACCATTAGAGTAAAACGTAGGCAATGGAACTACGAACAGGGATCAATCGTTGTTTGCTCGATTGGACGATTTTAGACTTTCGTCGGACTACGGTACGAAGGAATCTTAAATCTATCGTAACTTCGAATTACCTCGGAGCGATTGGGGATTTTCGCGGTTTTCTCGAAAACCAGCACGACGACCGCAGTCGAACCATTAGAGTAAAACGTAGGCAATGGAACGACGAACAGGGATCAATTGTTGTTTGGTCGATTGGACGATTTTAGACTTTCGTCAGACTACGGTACGAAGGAATCTTAAATCTATCATAACGTCGAATTACCTCGGAGCGATTGGGGTTTTTCGCGATTTTCTCGATAACCAGCACGACGACCGCGGTCGAACCATTAGAGTAAAACGTAGGCAATGGAACGAGGAACAGGGATCAATGGTTGTTTGGTCGATTGGACGAACTTGTGTTCGGACTACGGTGCGGAAGGAGTCTGAAGTATGTCGGGACTTTGAAATATTTCGGAGCGATTGGAGTTTTTCGCGATTTTCTCGAAAACCAGCACGACGACCGCGGTCGAACCATTAGAGTAAAACGTAGGCAATGGAACGACGAACAGGGATCAATTGTTGTTTGGTCGATTGGACGATTTTAGACTTTCGTCGGACTACGGTACGAAGGAATCTTAAATCTATCGTAACTTCGAATTACCTCGGAGCGATTGGGGTTTTTCGCGATTTCCTCGAAAACCAGCACGACGACCGCGGTCGAACCATTAGAGTAAAACGTAGGCAATGGAACGACGAACAGGGATCAATTGTTGTTTGGTCGATTGGACGATTTTAGACTTTCGTCGGACTACGGTACGAAGGAATCTTAAATCAATCGTAACTTCGAATTACCTCGGAGCGATTGGGTTTTTTCGCGATTTTCTCGAAAACCAGCACGACGACCGCGGTCGCACCATTAGAGTAAAACGTAGGCAATGGAACGACCAACAGGGATCAATGGTTGTTTGGTCGATTGGACGAACTTGTGTTCGGAATACGGTGCGGAAGGAGTCTGAAATTTGTCGGGACTTTGAAATATTTCGGAGCGATTGGAGTTTTTCGCGGTTTTCTCGAAAACCAGCACGACGACCGCGGTCGAACCATTATAGTGAAACGTAGGCAATGGAACGACGAGCAGGGATCAATGGTTGTTTGGTCGATTGGACGAACTTGTGTTCGGATTACGGTGCGGAAGGTGTCTGAAATTTGTCGGGACTATGAAATATTTCGGAGCGATTGGGTTTTTTCGCGATTTTCTCGAAAACCAGCACGACGACCGCGGTCCAACCATTAGAGTAAAACGTAGGCAATGGAACTACGAACAGGTATCAATCGTTGTTTGCTCGATTGGACGATTTTAGACTTTCGTCGGACTACGGTACGAAGGAATCTTAAATCTATCGTAACTTCGAATTACCTCGGAGCGATAGGGTTTTTTCGCGATTTTCTCGAAAACCAGCACGACGACCGCGGTCGAACCATTAGAGTAAAACGCAGGCAATGGAACGACCAACAGGGATCAATGGTTGTTTGGTCGATTGGACGAACTTGTGTTCGGAATGCGGTGCGGAAGGAGTCTGAAATTTGTCGGGACTTTGAAATATTTCGGAGCGATTGGAGTTTTTCGCGGTTTTCTCGAAAACCAGCACGACGACCGCGGTCGAACCATTAGAGTAAAACGTAGGCAATGGAACGACGAGCAGGGATCAATGGTTGTTTGGTCGATTGGACGAACTTGTGTTCGGACTACGGTGCGGAAGGAGTCTGAAGTATGTCGGGACTTTGAAATATTTCGGAGCGATTGGAGTTTTTCGCGATTTTCTCGAAAACCAGCACGACGACCGCGGTCGAACCATTAGAGTAAAACGTAGGCAATGGAACGACGAACAGGGATCAATCGTTGTTTGCTCGGTTGGACGATTTTAGACTTTCGTCGGACTACGGTACGCAGGAATCTTAAATCTATCGTAACTTCGAATTACCTCGGAGCGATTGGGTTTTTTCGCGATTTTCTCGAAAACCAGCACGTCGACCGGCGTCGAACCATTAGAGTGAAACGTAGGCAATGGAACGACGAGCAGGGATCAATGGTTGTTTGGTCGATTGGACGAACTTGTGTTCGGATTACGGTGCGGAAGGACTCTGAAATTTATCGGGACTTTGAAATATTTCGGAGCGATTGGAGTTTTTCGCGATTTTCTCGAAAACCAGCACGACGACCGCTGTCGAACCATTAGAGTAAAACGTAGGCAATGGAACGACGAACAGGGATCAATCGTTGTTTGCTCGGTTGGACGATTTTAGACTTTCGTCGGACTACGGTACTCAGGAATCTTAAATCTATCGTAACTTCGAATTACCTCGAAGCGATTGGGTTTTTTCGCGATTTTCTCGAAAACCAGCACGACGACCGCCGTCGAAACATTAGAGTAAAACGTAGGCAATGGAACGACGAAAAGGGATCAGTGGTTGTTTGGTCGATTGGACGAACTTGTGTTCGGAATACGGTGCGGAAGGTGTCTGAAATTTGTCGGGACTATGAAATATTTCGGAGCGATTGGGTTTTTTCGCGATTTTCTCGAAAACCAGCACGACGACCGCGGTCCAACCATTAGAGTAAAACGTAGGCAATGGAACTACGAACAGGTATCAATCGTTGTTTGCTCGATTGGACGATTTCAGACTTTCGTCGGACTACGGTACGAAGGAATCTTAAATCTATCGTAACTTCGAATTACCTCGGAGCGATTGGGGATTTTCGCGGTTTTCTCGAAAACCAGCGCGACGACCGCAATCGAACCATTAGAGTAAAACGTAGGCAATGGAACGACGAACAGGGATCAATTGTTGTTTGGTCGATTGGACGATTTTAGACTTTCGTCAGACTACGGTACGAAGGAATCTTAAATCTATCATAACGTCGAATTACCTCGGAGCGATTGGGGTTTTTCGCGATTTTCTCAAAAACCAGCACGACGACCGCGGTCGAACCATTAGAGTAAAACGTAGGCAATGGAACGAGGAACAGGGATCAATGGTTGTTTGGTCGATTGGACGAACTTGTGTTCGGACTACGGTGCGGAAGGAGTCTGAAGTATGTCGGGACTTTGAAATATTTCGGAGCGATTGGAGTTTTTCGCGATTTTCTCGAAACCAGCACGACGACCGCGGTCGAACCATTAGAGTAAAACGTAGGCAATGGAACGACGAACAGGGAACAATTGTTGTTTGGTCGATTGGACGATTTTATACTTTCGTCGGACTACGGTACGAAGGAATCTTAAATCTATCGTAACTTCGAATTACCTCGGAGCGATTGGGGTTTTTCGCGATTTCCTCGAAAACCAGCACGACGACCGCGGTCGAACCATTAGAGTAAAACGTAGGCAATGGAACGACGAACAGGGATCAATTGTTGTTTGGTCGATTGGACGATTTTAGACTTTCGTCGGACTACGGTACGAAAGAATCTTAAATCTATCGTAACTTCGAATTACCTCGGAGCGATTGGGTTTATTCGCGATTTTCTCGAAAACCAGCACGACGACCGTGGTCGAACCATTAGAGTAAAACGTAGGCAATGGAACGACCAACAGGGATCAATGGTTGTTTGGTCGATTGGACGATTTTAGACTTTCGTCGGACTACGGTACGAAGGAATCTTAAATCTATCGTAACTTCGAATTACCTCGGAGCGATTGGGGTTTTTCGCGATTTTCTCGAAAACCAGCACGACGACCGCGGTCGAACCATTAGAGTAAAACGTAGGCAATGGAACGACGAACAGGGATCAATGGTCGTTTGGTCGATTGGACGAACTGGTGTTCGGAATACGGTGCGGAAGTGGTCTGAAATTTGTCGGTACTTTGAAATATTTCAGAGCGATTGGGGTTTTTCGCGATTTTCTCGAAAACCAGCACGACGACCGCTGTCGAACCATTAGAGTAAAACGTAGGCAATGGAACGACGAACAGGGATCAATCGTTGTTTGCTCGGTTGGACGATTTTAGACTTTCGTCGGACTACGGTACGCAGGAATCTTAAATCTATCGTAACTTCGAATTACCTCGGAGCGATTGGGTTTTTTCGCGATTTTCTCGAAAACCAGCACGACGACCGCCGTCGAACCATTAGAGTAAAACGTAGGCAATGGAACGACGAACAGGGATCAGTGGCTGTTTGTTCGATTGGACGAACTTGTGTTCGGAATGCGGTGCGGAAGGTGTCTGAAATTTGTCGGGACTTTGAAATATTTCGGAGCGATTGGAGTTTTTCGCGATTTTCTCGAAAACCAGCACGACGACCGCGGTCGAACCATTAGAGTAAAACGTAGGCAATGGAACGACGAACAGGGATCAATGGTTGTTTGGTCGATTGGACGAACTGGTGTTCGGAATACGGTGCGTAAGTGGTCTGAAATTTGTCGGTACTTTGAAATATTTCAGAGCGATTGGGGTTTTTCGCTATTTTCTCGAAAACCAGCACGACGACCGCTGTCGAACCATTAGAGTAAAACGTAGGCAATGGAACGACGAACAGGGATCAATCGTTGTTTGCTCGGTTGGACGATTTTAGACTTTCGTCGGACTACGGTACGCAGGAATCTTAAATCTATCGTAACTTCGAATTACCTCGGAGCGATTGGGTTTTTTCGCGATTTTCTCGAAAACCAGCACGTCGACCGACGTCGAACCATTAGAGTGAAACGTAGGCAATGGAACGACGAGCAGGGATCAATGGTTGTTTGGTCGATTGGACGAACTTGTGTTCGGATTACGGTGCTGAAGGACTCTGAAATTTATCGGGACTTTGAAATATTTCGGAGCGATTGGAGTTTTCCGCGATTTTCTCGAAAACCAGCACGACGACCGCTGTCGAACCATTAGAGTAAAACGTAGGCAATGGAACGACGAACAGGGATCAATCGTTGTTTGCTCGGTTGGACGATTTTAGACTTTCGTCGGACTACGGTACTCAGGAATCTTAAATCTATCGTAACTTCGAATTACCTCGAAGCGATTGGGTTTTTTCGCGATTTTCTCGAAAACCAGCACGACGACCGCCGTCGAACCATTAGAGTAAAACGTAGGCAATGGAACGACGAAAAGGGATCAGTGGTTGTTTGGTCGATTGGACGAACTTGTGTTCGGAATACGGTGCGGAAGGTGTCTGAAATTTGTCGGGACTATGAAATATTTCGGAGCGATTGGGTTTTTTCGCGATTTTCTCGAAAACCAGCACGACGACCGCGGTCCAACCATTAGAGTAAAACGTAGGCAATGGAACTACGAACAGGTATCAATCGTTGTTTGCTCGATTGGACGATTTTAGACTTTCGTCGGACTACGGTACGAAGGAATCTTAAATCTATCGTAACTTCGAATTACCTCGGAGCGATTGGGGATTTTCGCGGTTTTCTCGAAAACCAGCACGAAGACCGCAGTCGAACCATTAGAGTAAAACGTAGGCAATGGAACGACGAACAGGGGTCAATTGTTGTTTGGTCGATTGGACGATTTTAGACTTTCGTCAGACTACGGTACGAAGGAATCTTAAATCTATCATAACGTCGAATTACCTCGGAGCGATTGGGGTTTTTCGCGATTTCCTCGAAAATCAGCACGACGACCGCGGTCGAACCATTAGAGTAAAACGTAGGCAATGGAACGACGAACAGGGATCAATTGTTGTTTGGTCGATTGGACGATTTTAGACTTTCGTCGGACTACGGTACGAAGGAATCTTAAATCTATCGTAACTTCGAATTACCTCGGAGCGATTGGGGTTTTTCGCGATTTTCTCGAAAACCAGCACGACGACCGCGGTCGAACCATTAGAGTAAAACGTAGGCAATGGAACGACGAACAGGGATCAATGGTCGTTTGGTCGATTGGACGAACTGGTGTTCGGAATACGGTGCGGAAGTGGTCTGAAATTTGTCGGTACTTTGAAATATTTCAGAGCGATTGGGGTTTTTCGCGATTTTCTCGAAAACCAGCACGACGACCGCTGTCGAACGATTAGAGTAAAACGTAGGCAATGGAACGACGAACAGGGATCAGTGGCTGTTTGGTCGATTGGACGATTTTAGACTTTCGTCGGACTACGGTACGAAGGAATCTTAAATCTATCGTAACTTCGAATTACCTCGGAGCGATTGGGGATTTTCGCGGTTTTCTCGAAAACCAGCACGACGACCGCAGTCGAACCATTAGAGTAAAACGTAGGCAATGGAACGACGAACAGGGATCAATGGTCGTTTGGTCGATTGGACGAACTGGTGTTCGGAATACGGTGCGGAAGTGGTCTGAAATTTGTCGGTACTTTGAAATATTTCAGAGCGATTGGGGTTTTTCGCGATTTTCTCGAAAACCAGCACGACGACCGCTGTCGAACCATTAGAGTAAAACGTAGGCAATGGAACGACGAACAGGGATCAATCGTTGTTTGTTCGGTTGGACGATTTTAGACTTTCGTCGGACTACGGTACGCAGGAATCTTAAATCTATCGTAACTTCGAATTACCTCGGAGCGATTGGGTTTTTTCGCGATTTTCTCGAAAACCAGCACGACGACCGCGGTCGAACCATTAGAGTAAAACGTAGGCAATGGAACGACGAGCAGGGATCAATGGTTGTTTGGTCGATTGGACGAACTTGTGTTCGGACTACGGTGCGGAAGGAGTCTGAAGTATGTCGGGACATTGAAATATTTCGGAGCGATTGGAGTTTTTCGCGATTTTCTCGAAAACCAGCACGACGACCGCGGTCGAACCATTAGAGTAAAACGTAGGCAATGGAACGACGAACAGGGATCAATGGTTGTTTGGTCGATTGGACGAACTGGTGTTCGGAATACGGTGCGGAAGTGGTCTGAAATTTGTCGGTACTTTGAAATATTTCAGAGCGATTGGGGTTTTTCGCGATTTTCTCGAAAACCAGCACGACGACCGCTGTCGAACCATTAGAGTAAAACGTAGGCAATGGAACGACGAACAGGGATCAATCGTTGTTTGTTCGGTTGGACGATTTTAGACTTTCGTCGGACTACGGTACGCAGGAATCTTAAATCTATCGTAACTTCGAATTACCTCGGAGCGATTGGGTTTTTTCGCGATTTTCTCGAAAACCAGCACGTCGACCGCCGTCGAACCATTAGAGTAAAACGTAGGGAATGGAACGACGAACAGGGATCAATTGTTGTTTGGTCGATTGGACGATTTTAGACTTTCGTCAGACTACGGTACGAAGGAATCTTAAATCTATCATAACGTCGAATTACCTTGGAGCGATTGGGGTTTTTCGCGATTTTCTCAAAAACCAGCACGACGACCGCGGTCGAACCATTAGAGTAAAACGTAGGCAATGGAACGAGGAACAGGGATCAATGGTTGTTTGGTCGATTGGACGAACTTGTGTTCGGACTACGGTGCGGAAGGTGTCTGAAGTATGTCGGGACTTTGAAATATTTCGGAGCGATTGGAGTTATTCGCGATTTTCTCGAAAACCAGCACGACGACCGCGGTCGAACCATTAGAGTAAAACGTAGGCAATGGAACGACGAACAGGGATCAATTGTTGTTTGGTCGATTGGACGATTTTAGACTTTCGTCGGACTACGGTACGAAGGAATCTTAAATCTATCGTAACTTCGAATTACCTCGGAGCGATTGGGGTCTTTCGCGATTTCCTCGAAAACCAGCACGACGACCGCGGTCGAACCATTAGAGTAAAACGTAGGCAATGGAACGACGAACAGGGATCAATTGTTGTTTGGTCGATTGGACGATTTTAGACTTTCGTCGGACTACGGTACGAAAGAATCTTAAATCTATCGTAACTTCGAATTACCTCGGAGCGATTGGGTTTTTTCGCGATTTTCTCGAAAACCAGCACGACGACCGCGGTCGAACCATTAGAGTAAAACGTAGGCAATGGAACGACCAACAGGGATCAATGGTTGTTTGGTCGATTGGACGATTTTAGACTTTCGTCGGACTACGGTACGAAGGAATCTTAAATCTATCGTAACTTCGAATTACCTCGGAGCGATTGGGGTTTTTCGCGATTTTCTCGAAAACCAGCACGACGACCGCTGTCGAACCATTAGAGTAAAACGTAGGCAATGGAACGACGAACAGGGATCAATCGTTGTTTGTTCGGTTGGACAATTTTAGACTTTCGTCGGACTACGGTACGCAGGAATCTTAAATCTATCGTAACTTCGAATTACCTCGGAGCGATTGGGTTTTTTCGCGATTTTCTCGAAAACCAGCACGTCGACCGCCGTCGAACCATTAGAGTAAAACGTAGGGAATGGAACGACGAACAGGGATCAATTGTTGTTTGGTCGATTGGACGATTTTAGACTTTCGTCAGACTACGGTACGAAGGAATCTTAAATCTATCATAACGTCGAATTACCTTGGAGCGATTGGGGTTTTTCGCGATTTTCTCAAAAACCAGCACGACGACCGCGGTCGAACCATTAGAGTAAAACGTAGGCAATGGAACGAGGAACAGGGATCAATGGTTGTTTGGTCGATTGGACGAACTTGTGTTCGGACTACGGTGCGGAAGGTGTCTGAAGTATGTCGGGACTTTGAAATATTTCGGAGCGATTGGAGTTATTCGCGATTTTCTCGAAAACCAGCACGACGACCGCGGTCGAACCATTAGAGTAAAACGTAGGCAATGGAACGACGAACAGGGATCAATTGTTGTTTGGTCGATTGGACGATTTTAGACTTTCGTCGGACTACGGTACGAAGGAATCTTAAATCTATCGTAACTTCGAATTACCTCGGAGCGATTGGGGTCTTTCGCGATTTCCTCGAAAACCAGCACGACGACCGCGGTCGAACCATTAGAGTAAAACGTAGGCAATGGAACGACGAACAGGGATCAATTGTTGTTTGGTCGATTGGACGATTTTAGACTTTCGTCGGACTACGGTACGAAAGAATCTTAAATCTATCGTAACTTCGAATTACCTCGGAGCGATTGGGTTTTTTCGCGATTTTCTCGAAAACCAGCACGACGACCGCGGTCGAACCATTAGAGTAAAACGTAGGCAATGGAACGACCAACAGGGATCAATGGTTGTTTGGTCGATTGGACGATTTTAGACTTTCGTCGGACTACGGTACGAAGGAATCTTAAATCTATCGTAACTTCGAATTACCTCGGAGCGATTGGGGTTTTTCGCGATTTTCTCGAAAACCAGCACGACGACCGCGGTCGAACCATTAGAGTAAAACGTAGGCAATGGAACGACGAACAGGGATCAATGGTCGTTTGGTCGATTGGACGAACTGGTGTTCGGAATACGGTGCGGAAGTGGTCTGAAATTTGTCGGTACTTTGAAATATTTCAGAGCGATTGGGGTTTTTCGCGATTTTCTCGAAAACCAGCACGACGACCGCCGTCGAACCATTAGAGTAAAACGTAGGCAATGGAACGACGAACAGGGATCAGTGGCTGTTTGGTCGATTGGACGAACTTGTGTTCGGAATACGGTGCGGAAGGTGTCTGAAATTTGTCGGGACTTTGAAATATTTCGGAGCGATTGGAGTTTTTCGCGATTTTCTCGAAAACCAGCACGTCGACCGCCGTCGAACCATTAGAGTAAAACGTAGGCAATGGAACGACGAACAGGGATCAATTGTTGTTTGTTCGATTGGACGATTTTAGACTTTCGTCAGACTACGGTACGAAGGAATCTTAAATCTATCATAACGTCGAATTACCTTGGAGCGATTGGGGTTTTTCGCGATTTTCTCAAAAACCAGCACGACGACCGCGGTCGAACCATTAGAGTAAAACGTAGGCAATGGAACGAGGAACAGGGATCAATGGTTGTTTGGTGGATTGGACGAACTTGTGTTCGGACTACGGTGCGGAAGGAGTCTGAAGTATGTCGGGACTTTCAAATATTTCGGAGCGATTGGAGTTATTCGCGATTTTCTCGAAAACCAGCACGACGACCGCGGTCGAACCATTAGAGTAAAACGTAGGCAATGGAACGACGAACAGGGATCAATTGTTGTTTGGTCGATTGGACGATTTTAGACTTTCGTCGGACTACGGTACGAAGGAATCTTAAATCTATCGTAACTTCGAATTACCTCGGAGCGATTGGGGTCTTTCGCGATTTCCTCGAAAACCAGCACGACGACCGCGGTCGAACCATTAGAGTAAAACGTAGGCAATGGAACGACGAACAGGGATCAATTGTTGTTTGGTCGATTGGACGATTTTAGACTTTCGTCGGACTACGGTACGAAAGAATCTTAAATCTATCGTAACTTCGAATTACCTCGGAGCGATTGGGTTTTTTCGCGATTTTCTCGAAAACCAGCACGACGACCGCGGTCGAACCATTAGAGTAAAACGTAGGCAATGGAACGACCAACAGGGATCAATGGTTGTTTGGTCGATTGGACGATTTTAGACTTTCGTCGGACTACGGTACGAAGGAATCTTAAATCTATCGTAACTTCGAATTACCTCGGAGCGATTGGGGTTTTTCGCGATTTTCTCGAAAACCAGCACGACGACCGCGGTCGAACCATTAGAGTAAAACGTAGGCAATGGAACGACGAACAGGGTTCAATGGTCGTTTGGTCGATTGGACGAACTGGTGTTCGGAATACGGTGCGGAAGTGGTCTGAAATTTGTCGGTACTTTGAAATATTTCAGAGCGATTGGGGTTTTTCGCGATTTTCTCGAAAACCAGCACGACGACCGCTGTCGAACCATTAGAGTAAAACGTAGGCAATGGAACGACGAACAGGGATCAATCGTTGTTTGCTCGGTTGGACGATTTTAGACTTTCGTCGGACTACGGTACGCAGGAATCTTAAATCTATCGTAACTTCGAATTACCTCGGAGCGATTGGGTTTTTTCGCGATTTTCTCGAAAACCAGCACGACGACCGCGGTCGAACCATTAGAGTAAAACGTAGGCAATGGAACGACCAACAGGGATCAATGGTTGTTGGGTCGATTGGACGATTTTAGACTTTCGTCGGACTACGGTACGCAGGAATCTTAAATCTATCGTAACTTCGAATTACCTCGGAGCGATTGGGTTTTTTCGCGATTTTCTCGAAAACCAGCACGACGACCGCCGTCGAACCATTAGAGTAAAACGTAGGCAATGGAACGACGAACAGGGATCAGTGGCTGTTTGTTCGATTGGACGAACTTGTGTTCGGAATGCGGTGCGGAAGGTGTCTGAAATTTGTCGGGACTTTGAAATATTTCGGAGCGATTGGAGTTTTTCGCGATTTTCTCGAAAACCAGCACGACGACCGCGGTCGAACCATTAGAGTAAAACGTAGGCAATGGAACGACGAACAGGGATCAATGGTTGTTTGGTCGATTGGACGAACTGGTGTTCGGAATACGGTGCGTAAGTGGTCTGAAATTTGTCGGTACTTTGAAATATTTCAGAGCGATTGGGGTTTTTCGCGATTTTCTCGAAAACCAGCACGACGACCGCTGTCGAACCATTAGAGTAAAACGTAGGCAATGGAACGACGAACAGGGATCAATCGTTGTTTGCTCGGTTGGACGATTTTAGACTTTCGTCGGACTACGGTACGCAGGAATCTTAAATCTATCGTAACTTCGAATTACCTCGGAGCGATTGGGTTTTTTCGCGATTTTCTCGAAAACCAGCACGTCGACCGACGTCGAACCATTAGAGTGAAACGTAGGCAATGGAACGACGAGCAGGGATCAATGGTTGTTTGGTCGATTGGACGAACTGGTGTTCGGAATACGGTGCGTAAGTGGTCTGAAATTTATCGGGACTTTGAAATATTTCGGAGCGATTGGAGTTTTTCGCGATTTTCTCGAAAACCAGCACGACGACCGCGGTCCAACCATTAGAGTAAAACGTAGGCAATGGAACTACGAACAGGTATCAATCGTTGTTTGCTCGATTGGACGATTTTAGACTTTCGTCGGACTACGGTACGAAGGAATCTTAAATCTATCGTAACTTCGAATTACCTCGGAGCGATTGGGGATTTTCGCGGTTTTCTCGAAAACCAGCACGACGACCGCAGTCGAACCATTAGAGTAAAACGTAGGCAATGGAACGACGAACAGGGATCAATTGTTGTTTGGTCGATTGGACGATTTTAGACTTTCGTCGGACTACGGTACGAAGGAATCTTAAATCTATCGTAACTTCGAATTACCTCGGAGCGATTGGGGTTTTTCGCGATTTCCTCGAAAACCAGCACGACGACCGCGGTCGAACCATTAGAGTAAAACGTAGGCAATGGAACGACGAACAGGGATCAATTGTTGTTTGGTCGATTGGACGATTTTAGACTTTCGTCGGACTACGGTACGAAAGAATCTTAAATCTATCGTAACTTCGAATTACCTCGGAGCGATTGGGGATTTTCGCGGTTTTCTCGAAAACCAGCACGACGACCGCAGTCGAACCATTAGAGTAAAACGTAGGCAATGGAACGACCAACAGGGATCAATGGTTGTTTGCTCGATTGGACGATTTTAGACATTCGTCGGACTACGGTACGAAGGAATCTTAAATCTATCGTAACTTCGAATTACCTCGGAGCGATTGGGGTTTTTCGCGATTTTCTCGAAAACCAGCACGACGACCGCGGTCGAACCATTAGAGTAAAACGTAGGCAATGGAACGACCAACAGGGATCAATGGTTGTTTGGTCGATTGGACGATTTTAGACTTTCGTCGGACTACGGTACGCAGGAATCTTAAATCTATCGTAACTTCGAATTACCTCGGAGCGATTGCAGTTTTTCGCGATTTTCTCGAAAACCAGCACGACGACCGCGGTCGAACCATTAGAGTAAAACGTAGGCAATGGAACGACGAACAGGGATCAATTGTTGTTTGGTCGATTGGACGATTTTAGACTTTCGTCGGACTACGGTACGAAGGAATCTTAAATCTATCGTAACTTCGAATTACCTCGGAGCGATTGGGGTTTTTCGCGATTTCCTCGAAAACCAGCACGACGACCGCGGTCGAACCATTAGAGTAAAACGTAGGCAATGGAACGACGAACAGGGATCAATTGTTGTTTGGTCGATTGGACGATTTTAGACTTTCGTCGGACTACGGTACGAAAGAATCTTAAATCTATCGTAACTTCGAATTACCTCGGAGCGATTGGGTTTTTTCGCGATTTTCTCGAAAACCAGCACGACGACCGCGGTCGAACCATTAGAGTAAAACGTAGGCAATGGAACGACCAACAGGGATCAATGGTTGTTTGCTCGATTGGACGATTTTAGACTTTCGTCGGACTACGGTACGAAGGAATCTTAAATCTATCGTAACTTCGAATTACCTCGGAGCGATTGGGGTTTTTCGCGATTTTCTCGAAAACCAGCAGGACGACCGCGGTCGAACCATTAGAGTAAAACGTAGGCAATGGAACGACCAACAGGGATCAATGGTTGTTTGGTCGATTGGACGATTTTAGACTTTTGTCGGACTACGGTACGCAGGAATCTTAAATCTATCGTAACTTCGAGTTACCTCGGAGCGATTGGGTTTTTTCGCGATTTTCTCGAAAACCAGCACGACGACCGCCGTCGAACCATCAGAGTAAAACGTAGGCAATGGAACGACGAACAGGGATCAGTGGCTGTTTGTTCGATTGGACGAACTTGTGTTCGGAATGCGGTGCGGAAGGTGTCTGAAATTTGTCGGGACTTTGAAATATTTCGGAGCGATTGGAGTTTTTCGCGATTTTCTCGAAAACCAGCACGACGACCGCGGACGAACCATTAGAGTAAAACGTAGGCAATGGAACGACGAACAGGGATCAATGGTTGTTTGCTCGATTGGACGAACTGGTGTTCGGAATACGGTGCGTAAGTGGTCTGAAATTTGTCGGTACTTTGAAATATTTCAGAGCGATTGGGGTTTTTCGCGATTTTCTCGAAAACCAGCACGACGACCGCTGTCGAACCATTAGAGTAAAACGTAGGCAATGGAACGACGAACAGGGATCAATCGTTGTTTGCTCGGTTGGACGATTTTAGACTTTCGTCGGACTACGGTACGCAGGAATCTTAAATCTATCGTAACTTCGAATTACCTCGGAGCGATTGGGTTTTTTCGCGATTTTCTCGAAAACCAGCACGTCGACCGACGTCGAACCATTAGAGTGAAACGTAGGCAATGGAACGACGAGCAGGGATCAATGGTTGTTTGGTCGATTGGACGAACTTGTGTTCGGATTACGGTGCGGAAGGACTCTGAAATTTATCGGGACTTTGAAATATTTCGGAGCGATTGGAGTTTTTCGCGATTTTCTCGAAAACCAGCACGACGACCGCTGTCGAACCATTAGAGTAAAACGTAGGCAATGGAACGACGAACAGGGATCAATGGTTGTTTGGTCGATTGGGCGATTTTAGACTTTCGTCGGACTACGGTACGAAGGAATCTTAAATCTATCGTAACTTCGAATTACCTCGGAGCGATTGGGGTTTTTCGCGATTTCCTCGAAAACCAGCACGACGACCGCGGTCGAACCATTAGAGTAAAACGTAGGCAATGGAACGACGAACAGGGATCAATTGTTGTTTGGTCGATTGGACGATTTTAGACTTTCGTCGGACTACGGTACGAAAGAATCTTAAATCTATCGTAACTTCGAATTACCTCGGAGCGATTGGGTTTTTTCGCGATTTTCTCGAAAACCAGCACGACGACCGCGGTCGAACCATTAGAGTAAAACGTAGGCAATGGAACGACCAACAGGGATCAATGGTTGTTTGGTCGATTGGACGATTTTAGACTTTCGTCGGACTACGGTACGAAGGAATCTTAAATCTATCGTAACTTCGAATTACCTCGGAGCGATTGGGGTTTTTCGCGATTTCCTCGAAAACCAGCACGACGACCGCGGTCGAACCATTAGAGTAAAACGTAGGCAATGGAACGACGAACAGGGATCAATCGTTGTTTGCTCGGTTGGACGATTTTAGACTTTCGTCGGACTACGGTACTCAGGAATCTTAAATCTATCGTAACTTCGAATTACCTCGAAGCGATTGGGTTTTTTCGCGATTTTCTCGAAAACCAGCACGACGACCGCCGTCGAACCATTAGAGTAAAACGTAGGCAATGGAACGACGAAAAGGGATCAGTGGTTGTTTGGTCGATTGGACGAACTTGTGTTCGGACTACGGTGCGGAAGGAGTCTGAAGTATGTCGGGACTTTGAAATATTTCGGAGCGATTGGAGTTTTTCGCGATTTTCTCGAAAACCAGCACGACGACCGCGGTCGAACCATTAGAGTAAAACGTAGGCAATGGAACGATGAACAGGGATCAATTGTTGTTTGGTCGATTGGACGATTTTAGACTTTCGTCGGACTACGGTACGAAGGAATCTTAAATCTATCGTAACTTCGAATTACCTCGGAGCGATTGGGGTTTTTCGCGATTTCCTCGAAAACCAGCACGACGACCGCGGTCGAACCATTAGAGTAAAACGTAGGCAATGGAACGACGAACAGGGATCAATTGTTGTTTGGTCGATTGGACGATTTTAGACTTTCGTCGGACTACGGTACGAAAGAATCTTAAATCTATCGTAACTTCGAATTACCTCGGAGCGATTGGGTTTTTTCGCGATTTTCTCGAAAACCAGCACGACGACCGCGGTCGAACCATTAGAGTAAAACGTAGGCAATGGAACGACCAACAGGGATCAATGGTTGTTTGGTCGATTGGACGATTTTAGACTTTCGTCGGACTACGGTACGAAGGAATCTTAAATCTATCGTAACTTCGAATTACCTCGGAGCGATTGGGGTTTTTCGCGATTTTCTCGAAAACCAGCACGACGACCGCGGTCGAACCATTAGAGTAAAACGTAGGCAATGGAACGACGAACAGGGATCAATCGTTGTTTGCTCGGTTGGACGATTTTAGACTTTCGTCGGACTACGGTACGCAGGAATCTTAAATCTATCGTAATTTCGAATTACCTCGGAGCGATTGGGTTTTTTCGCGATTTTCTCGAAAACCAGCACGACGACCGCCGTCGAACCATTAGAGTAAAACGTAGGCAATGGAACGACGAACAGGGATCAGTGGCTGTTTGGTCGATTGGACGAACTTGTGTTCGGAATGCGGTGCGGAAGGTGTCTGAAATTTGTCGGGACTTTGAAATATTTCGGAGCGATTGGAGTTTTTCGCGATTTTCTCGAAAACCAGCACGACGACCGCGGTCGAACCATTAGAGTAAAACGTAGGCAATGGAACGACGAACAGGGATCAATGGTTGTTTGGTCGATTGGACGAACTGGTGTTCGGAATACGGTGCGTAAGTGGTCTGAAATTTGTCGGTACTTTGGAATATTTCAGAGCGATTGGGGTTTTTCGCGATTTTCTCGAAAACCAGCACGACGACCGCTGTCGAACCATTAGAGTAAAACGTAGGCAATGGAACGACGAACAGGGATCAATCGTTGTTTGCTCGGTTGGACGATTTTAGACTTTCGTCGGACTACGGTACGCAGGAATCTTAAATCTATCGTAACTTCGAATTACCTCGGAGCGATTGGGTTTTTTCGCGATTTTCTCGAAAACCAGCACGACGACCGCGGTCGAACCATTAGAGTAAAACGTAGGCAATGGAACGACCAACAGGGATCAATGGTTGTTTGCTCGATTGGACGATTTTAGACTTTCGTCGGACTACGGTACGAAGGAATCTTAAATCTATCGTAACTTCGAATTACCTCGGAGCGATTGGGGTTTTTCGCGATTTTCTCGAAAACCAGCAGGACGACCGCGGTCGAACCATTAGAGTAAAACGTAGGCAATGGAACGACCAACAGGGATCAATGGTTGTTTGGTCGATTGGACGATTTTAGACTTTCGTCGGACTACGGTACGCAGGAATCTTAAATCTATCGTAACTTCGAATTACCTCGGAGCGATTGGGTTTTTTCGCGATTTTCTCGAAAACCAGCACGACGACCGCCGTCGAACCATTAGAGTAAAACGTAGGCAATGGAACGACGAACAGGGATCAGTGGCTGTTTGTTCGATTGGACGAACTTGTGTTCGGAATGCGGTGCGGAAGGACTCTGAAATTTATCGGGACTTTGAAATATTTCGGAGCGATTGAAGTTTTTCGCGATTTTCTCGAAAACCAGCACGACGACCGCTGTCGAACCATTAGAGTAAAACGTAGGCAATGGAACGACGAACAGGGATCAATGGTTGTTTGGTCGATTGGACGATTTTAGACTTTCGTCGGACTACGGTACGAAGGAATCTTAAATCTATCGTAACTTCGAATTACCTCGGAGCGATTGGGGTTTTTCGCGATTTCCTCGAAAACCAGCACGACGACCGCGGTCGAACCATTAGAGTAAAACGTAGGCAATGGAACGACGAACAGGGATCAATTGTTGTTTGGTCGATTGGACGATTTTAGACTTTCGTCGGACTACGGTACGAAAGAATCTTAAATCTATCGTAACTTCGAATTACCTCGGAGCGATTGGGTTTTTTCGCGATTTTCTCGAAAACCAGCACGACGACCGCGGTCGAACCATTAGAGTAAAACGTAGGCAATGGAACGACCAACAGGGATCAATGGTTGTTTGGTCGATTGGACGATTTTAGACTTTCGTCGGACTACGGTACGAAGGAATCTTAAATCTATCGTAACTTCGAATTACCTCGGAGCGATTGGGGTTTTTCGCGATTTCCTCGAAAACCAGCACGACGACCGCGGTCGAACCATTAGAGTAAAACGTAGGCAATGGAACGACGAACAGGGATCAATCGTTGTTTGCTCGGTTGAACGATTTTAGACTTTCGTCGGACTACGGTACTCAGGAATCTTAAATCTATCGTAACTTCGAATTACCTCGAAGCGATTGGGTTTTTTCGCGATTTTCTCGAAAACCAGCACGACGACCGCCGTCGAACCATTAGAGTAAAACGTAGGCAATGGAACGACGAAAAGGGATCAGTGGTTGTTTGGTCGATTGGACGAACTTGTGTTCGGACTACGGTGCGGAAGGAGTCTGAAGTATGTCGGGACTTTGAAATATTTCGGAGCGATTGGAGTTTTTCGCGATTTTCTCGAAAACCAGCACGACGACCGCGGTCGAACCATTAGAGTAAAACGTAGGCAATGGAACGATGAACAGGGATCAATTGTTGTTTGGTCGATTGGACGATTTTAGACTTTCGTCGGACTACGGTACGAAGGAATCTTAAATCTATCGTAACTTCGAATTACCTCGGAGCGATTGGGGTTTTTCGCGATTTCCTCGAAAACCAGCACGACGACCGCGGTCGAACCATTAGAGTAAAACGTAGGCAATGGAACGACGAACAGGGATCAATTGTTGTTTGGTCGATTGGACGATTTTAGACTTTCGTCGGACTACGGTACGAAAGAATCTTAAATCTATCGTAACTTCGAATTACCTCGGAGCGATTGGGTTTTTTCGCGATTTTCTCGAAAACCAGCACGACGACCGCGGTCGAACCATTAGAGTAAAACGTAGGCAATGGAACGACCAACAGGGATCAATGGTTGTTTGGTCGATTGGACGATTTTAGACTTTCGTCGGACTACGGTACGAAGGAATCTTAAATCTATCGTAACTTCGAATTACCTCGGAGCGATTGGGGTTTTTCGCGATTTTCTCGAAAACCAGCACGACGACCGCGGTCGAACCATTAGAGTAAAACGTAGGCAATGGAACGACGAACAGGGATCAATCGTTGTTTGCTCGGTTGGACGATTTTAGACTTTCGTCGGACTACGGTACGCAGGAATCTTAAATCTATCGTAACTTCGAATTACCTCGGAGCGATTGGGTTTTTTCGCGATTTTCTCGAAAACCAGCACGACGACCGCCGTCGAACCATTAGAGTAAAACGTAGGCAATGGAACGACGAACAGGGATCAGTGGCTGTTTGGTCGATTGGACGAACTTGTGTTCGGAATGCGGTGCGGAAGGTGTCTGAAATTTGTCGGGACTTTGAAATATTTCGGAGCGATTGGAGTTTTTCGCGATTTTCTCGAAAACCAGCACGACGACCGCGGTCGAACCATTAGAGTAAAACGTAGGCAATGGAACGACGAACAGGGATCAATGGTTGTTTGGTCGATTGGACGAACTGGTGTTCGGAATACGGTGCGTAAGTGGTCTGAAATTTGTCGGTACTTTGGAATATTTCAGAGCGATTGGGGTTTTTCGCGATTTTCTCGAAAACCAGCACGACGACCGCTGTCGAACCATTAGAGTAAAACGTAGGCAATGGAACGACGAACAGGGATCAATCGTTGTTTGCTCGGTTGGACGATTTTAGACTTTCGTCGGACTACGGTACGCAGGAATCTTAAATCTATCGTAACTTCGAATTACCTCGGAGCGATTGGGTTTTTTCGCGATTTTCTCGAAAACCAGCACGTCGACCGCCGTCGAACCATTAGAGTAAAACGTAGGCAATGGAACGACGAAAAGGGATCAGTGGTTGTTTGGTCGATTGGACGAACTTGTGTTCGGAATACGGTGCGGAAGGTGTCTGAAATTTGTCGGGACTTTGAAATATTTCGGAGCGATTGGAGTTTTTCGCGATTTTCTCGAAAACCAGCACGACGACCGCGGTCGAACCATTAGAGTAAAACGTAGGCAATGGAACGACGAACAGGGATCAATGGTTGTTTGGTCGATTGGACGAACTGGTGTTCGGAATACGGTGCGGAAGTGGTCTGAAATTTGTCGGTACTTTGAAATATTTCAGAGCGATTGGGGTTTTTCGCGATTTTCTCGAAAACCAGCACGACGACCGCTGTCGAACCATTAGAGTAAAACGTAGGCAATGGAACGACGAACAGGGATCAATCGTTGTTTGCTCGGTTGGACGATTTTAGACTTTCGTCGGACTACGGTACGCAGGAATCTTAAATCTATCGTAACTTCGAATTACCTCGGAGCGATTGGGTTTTTTCGCGATTTTCTCGAAAACCAGCACGTCGACCGCCGTCGAACCATTAGAGTAAAACGTAGGCAATGGAACGACGAAAAGGGATCAGTGGTTGTTTGGTCGATTGGACGAACTTGTGTTCGGAATACGGTGCGGAAGGAGTCTGAAATTAGTCGGGACTATGAAATATTTCGGAGCGATTGGGTTTTTTCGCGATTTTCTCGAAAACCAGCACGACGACCGCGGTCGAACCATTAGAGTAAAACGTAGGCAATGGAACTACGAACAGGGATCAATCGTTGTTTGCTCGATTGGACGATTTTAGACTTTCGTCGTACTACGGTACGAAGGAATCTTAAATCTATCGTAACTTCGAATTACCTCGGAGCGATTGGGGATTTTCGCGGTTTTCTCGAAAACCAGCACGATGACCGCAGTCGAACCATTAGAGTAAAACGTAGGCAATGGAACGACGAACAGGGATCAATTGTTGTTTGGTCGATTGGACGATTTCAGACTTTCGTCAGACTACGGTACGAAGGAATCTTAAATCTATCATAACGTCGAATTACCTCGGAGCGATTGGGGTTTTTCGCGATTTTCTCGATAACCAGCACGACGACCGCGGTCGAACCATTAGAGTAAAACGTAGGCAATGGAACGAGGAACAGGGATCAATGGTTGTTTGGTCGATTGGACGAACTTGTGTTCGGACTACGGTGCGGAAGGAGTCTGAAGTATGTCGGGATTTTGAAATATTTCGGAGCGATTGGAGTTTTTCGCGATTTTCTCGAAAACCAGCACGACGACCGCGGTCGAACCATTAGAGTAAAACGTAGGCAATGGAACGACGAACAGGGATCAATTGTTGTTTGGTCGATTGGACGATTTTAGACTTTCGTCGGACTACGGTACGAAGGAATCTTAAATCTATCGTAACTTCGAATTACCTCGGAGCGATTGGGGTTTTTCGCGATTTCCTCGAAAACCAGCACGACGACCGCGGTCGAACCATTAGAGTAAAACGTAGGCAATCGAACGACGAACAGGGATCAATTGTTGTTTGGTCGATTGGACGATTTTAGACTTTCGTCGGACTACGGTACGAAGGAATCTTAAATCTATCGTAACTTCGAATTACCTCGGAGCGATTGGGTTTTTTCGCGATTTTCTCGAAAACCAGCACGACGACCGCGGTCGAACCATTAGAGTAAAGCGTAGGCAATGGAACGACCAACAGGGATCAATGGTTGTTTGGTCGATTGGACGAACTTGTGTTCGGAATACGGTGCGGAAGGAGTCTGAAATTTGTCAGGACTTTGAAATATTTCGGAGCGATTGGAGTTTTTCGCGGTTTTCTCGAAAACCAGCACGACGACCGCGGTCGAACCATTAGAGTGAAACGTAGGCAATGGAACGTCGAGCAGGGATCAATGGTTGTGTGGTCGATTGGACGAACTTGTGTTCGGTTACGGTGCGGAAGGACTCTGAAATTTGTCGGGACTTTGAAATATTTCGGAGCGATTGGAGTTTTTCGCGATTTTCTCGAAAACCAGCGCGACGACCGCGGTCGAACCATAAGAGTAAAACGTAGGCAATGGAACGACGAACAGGGATCAATGGTTGTTTGCTCGATTGGACGAACTTGTGTTCGGACTACGGTGCGGAAGGACTCTGAAATATGTCAGGACTTTGTAATATTTCGGAGCGATTGGAGTCTTTCGCGATTTTCTCGAAAACCAGCACGACGACCGCGGTCGAACCATTAGAGTAAAACGTAGGCAATGGAACGACGAACAGGGATCAATGGTTGTTTGGTCGATTGGACGAACTGGTGTTCGGAATACGGTGCGGAAGTGGTCTGAAATTTGTCGGTACTTTGAAATATTTCAGAGCGATTGGGGTTTTTCGCGATTTTCTCGAAAACCAGCACGACGACCGCTGTCGAACCATTAGAGTAAAACGTAGGCAATGGAACGACGAACAGGGATCAATCGTTGTTTGCTCGGTTGGACGATTTTAGACTTTCGTCGGACTACGGTACGCAGGAATCTTAAATCTATCGTAACTTCGAATTACCTCGGAGCGATTGGGTTTTTTCCCGATTTTCTCGAAAACCAGCACGTCGACCGCGGTCGAACCATTAGAGTAAAACGTAGGCAATGGAACGTCCAACAGGGATCAATGGTTGTTTGGTCGATTGGACGAACTTGTGTTCGGAATACGGTGCGGAAGGAGTCTGAAATTTGTCGGGACTTTGAAATATTTCGGAGCGATTGGAGTTTTTCGCGGTTTTCTCGAAAACCAGCACGACGACCGCGGTCGAACCATTAGAGTGAAACGTAGGCAATGGAACGACGAGCAGGGATCAATGGTTGCTTGGTCGATTGGACGAACTTGTGTTCGGATTACGGTGCGGAAGGAGTCTGAAGTATGTCGGGACTTTGAAATATTTCGGAGCGATTGGAGTTTTTCGCGATTTTCTCGAAAACCAGAACGACGACCGCGGTCCAACCATTAGAGTAAAACGTAGGCAATGGAACGATGAACAGGGATCAATTGTTGTTTGGTCGATTGGACGATTTTAGACTTTCGTCGGACTACGGTACGAAGGAATCTTAAATCTATCGTAACTTCGAATTACCTCGGAGCGATTGGGGTTTTTCGCGATTTCCTCGAAAACCAGCACGACGACCGCGGTCGAACCATTAGAGTAAAACGTAGGCAATGGAACGACGAACAGGGATCAATTGTTGTTTGGTCGATTGGACGATTTTAGACTTTCGTCGGACTACGGTACGAAAGAATCTTAAATCTATCGTAACTTCGAATTACCTCGGAGCGATTGGGTTTTTTCGCGATTTTCTCGAAAACCAGCACGACGACCGCGGTCGAACCATTAGAGTAAAACGTAGGCAATGGAACGACCAACAGGGATCAATGGTTGTTTGGTCGATTGGACGATTTTAGACTTTCGTCGGACTACGGTACGAAGGAATCTTAAATCTATCGTAACTTCGAATTACCTCGGAGCGATTGGGGTTTTTCGCGATTTTCTCGAAAACCAGCACGACGACCGCGGTCGAACCATTAGAGTAAAACGTAGGCAATGGAACGACGAACAGGGATCAATCGTTGTTTGCTCGGTTGGACGATTTTAGACTTTCGTCGGACTACGGTACGCAGGAATCTTAAATCTATCGTAACTTCGAATTACCTCGGAGCGATTGGGTTTTTTCGCGATTTTCTCGAAAACCAGCACGACGACCGCCGTCGAACCATTAGAGTAAAACGTAGGCAATGGAACGACGAACAGGGATCAGTGGCTGTTTGGTCGATTGGACGAACTTGTGTTCGGAATGCGGTGCGGAAGGTGTCTGAAATTTGTCGGGACTTTGAAATATTTCGGAGCGATTGGAGTTTTTCGCGATTTTCTCGAAAACCAGCACGACGACCGCGGTCGAACCATTAGAGTAAAACGTAGGCAATGGAACGACGAACAGGGATCAATGGTTGTTTGGTCGATTGGACGAACTGGTGTTCGGAATACGGTGCGTAAGTGGTCTGAAATTTGTCGGTACTTTGGAATATTTCAGAGCGATTGGGGTTTTTCGCGATTTTCTCGAAAACCAGCACGACGACCGCTGTCGAACCATTAGAGTAAAACGTAGGCAATGGAACGACGAACAGGGATCAATCGTTGTTTGCTCGGTTGGACGATTTTAGACTTTCGTCGGACTACGGTACGCAGGAATCTTAAATCTATCGTAACTTCGAATTACCTCGGAGCGATTGGGTTTTTTCCCGATTTTCTCGAAAACCAGCACGTCGACCGCGGTCGAACCATTAGAGTAAAACGTAGGCAATGGAACGTCCAACAGGGATCAATGGTTGTTTGGTCGATTGGACGAACTTGTGTTCGGAATACGGTGCGGAAGGAGTCTGAAATTTGTCGGGACTTTGAAATATTTCGGAGCGATTGGAGTTTTTCGCGGTTTTCTCGAAAACCAGCACGACGACCGCGGTCGAACCATTAGAGTGAAACGTAGGCAATGGAACGACGAGCAGGGATCAATGGTTGTTTGGTCGATTGGACGAACTTGTGTTCGGATTACGGTGCGGAAGGACTCTGAAATTTGTCGGGACTTTGAAATATTTCGGAGCGATTGGAGTTTTTCACGATTTTCTCGAAAACCAGCGCGACGACCGCGGTCGAACCATAAGAGTAAAACGTAGGCAATGGAACGACGAACAGGGATCAATCGTTGTTTGCTCGGTTGGACGATTTTAGACTTTCGTCGGACTACGGTACTCAGGAATCTTAAATCTATCGTAAATTCGAATTACCTCGGAGCGATTGGGTTTTTTCGCGATTTTCTCGAAAACCAGCACGACGACCGCGGTCCAACCATTAGAGTAAAACGTAGGCAATGGAACGACGAACAGGGATCAATCGTTGTTTGCTCGGTTGAACGATTTTAGACTTTCGTCGGACTACGGTACTCAGGAATCTTAAATCTATCGTAACTTCGAATTACCTCGAAGCGATTGGGTTTTTTCGCGATTTTCTCGAAAACCAGCACGACGACCGCCGTCGAACCATTAGAGTAAAACGTAGGCAATGGAACGACGAAAAGGGATCAGTGGTTGTTTGGTCGATTGGACGAACTTGTGTTCGGACTACGGTGCGGAAGGAGTCTGAAGTATGTCGGGACTTTGAAATATTTCGGAGCGATTGGAGTTTTTCGCGATTTTCTCGAAAACCAGCACGACGACCGCTGTCGAACCATTAGAGTAAAACGTAGGCAATGGAACGACGAACAGGGATCAATGGTTGTTTGGTCGATTGGACGATTTTAGACTTTCGTCGGACTACGGTACGAAGGAATCTTAAATCTATCGTAACTTCGAATTACCTCGGAGCGATTGGGGTTTTTCGCGATTTCCTCGAAAACCAGCACGACGACCGCGGTCGAACCATTAGAGTAAAACGTAGGCAATGGAACGACGAACAGGGATCAATTGTTGTTTGGTCGATTGGACGATTTTAGACTTTCGTCGGACTACGGTACGAAAGAATCTTAAATCTATCGTAACTTCGAATTACCTCGGAGCGATTGGGTTTTTTCGCGATTTTCTCGAAAACCAGCACGACGACCGCGGTCGAACCATTAGAGTAAAACGTAGGCAATGGAACGACCAACAGGGATCAATGGTTGTTTGGTCGATTGGACGATTTTAGACTTTCGTCGGACTACGGTACGAAGGAATCTTAAATCTATCGTAACTTCGAATTACCTCGGAGCGATTGGGGTTTTTCGCGATTTCCTCGAAAACCAGCACGACGACCGCGGTCGAACCATTAGAGTAAAACGTAGGCAATGGAACGACGAACAGGGATCAATCGTTGTTTGCTCGGTTGGACGATTTTAGACTTTCGTCGGACTACGGTACTCAGGAATCTTAAATCTATCGTAACTTCGAATTACCTCGAAGCGATTGGGTTTTTTCGCGATTTTCTCGAAAACCAGCACGACGACCGCCGTCGAACCATTAGAGTAAAACGTAGGCAATGGAACGACGAAAAGGGATCAGTGGTTGTTTGGTCGATTGGACGAACTTGTGTTCGGACTACGGTGCGGAAGGAGTCTGAAGTATGTCGGGACTTTGAAATATTTCGGAGCGATTGGAGTTTTTCGCGATTTTCTCGAAAACCAGCACGACGACCGCGGTCGAACCATTAGAGTAAAACGTAGGCAATGGAACGATGAACAGGGATCAATTGTTGTTTGGTCGATTGGACGATTTTAGACTTTCGTCGGACTACGGTACGAAGGAATCTTAAATCTATCGTAACTTCGAATTACCTCGGAGCGATTGGGGTTTGTCGCGATTTCCTCGAAAACCAGCACGACGACCGCGGTCGAACCATTAGAGTAAAACGTAGGCAATGGAACGACGAACAGGGATCAATTGTTGTTTGGTCGATTGGACGATTTTAGACTTTCGTCGGACTACGGTACGAAAGAATCTTAAATCTATCGTAACTTCGAATTACCTCGGAGCGATTGGGTTTTTTCGCGATTTTCTCGAAAACCAGCACGACGACCGCGGTCGAACCATTAGAGTAAAACGTAGGCAATGGAACGACCAACAGGGATCAATGGTTGTTTGGTCGATTGGACGATTTTAGACTTTCGTCGGACTACGGTACGAAGGAATCTTAAATCTATCGTAACTTCGAATTACCTCGGAGCGATTGGGGTTTTTCGCGATTTTCTCGAAAACCAGCACGACGACCGCGGTCGAACCATTAGAGTAAAACGTAGGCAATGGAACGACGAACAGGGATCAATCGTTGTTTGCTCGGTTGGACGATTTTAGACTTTCGTCGGACTACGGTACGCAGGAATCTTAAATCTATCGTAATTTCGAATTACCTCGGAGCGATTGGGTTTTTTCGCGATTTTCTCGAAAACCAGCACGACGACCGCCGTCGAACCATTAGAGTAAAACGTAGGCAATGGAACGACGAACAGGGATCAGTGGCTGTTTGGTCGATTGGACGAACTTGTGTTCGGAATGCGGTGCGGAAGGTGTCTGAAATTTGTCGGGACTTTGAAATATTTCGGAGCGATTGGAGTTTTTCGCGATTTTCTCGAAAACCAGCACGACGACCGCGGTCGAACCATTAGAGTAAAACGTAGGCAATGGAACGACGAACAGGGATCAATGGTTGTTTGGTCGATTGGACGAACTGGTGTTCGGAATACGGTGCGTAAGTGGTCTGAAATTTGTCGGTACTTTGGAATATTTCAGAGCGATTGGGGTTTTTCGCGATTTTCTCGAAAACCAGCACGACGACCGCTGTCGAACCATTAGAGTAAAACGTAGGCAATGGAACGACGAACAGGGATCAATCGTTGTTTGCTCGGTTGGACGATTTTAGACTTTCGTCGGACTACGGTACGCAGGAATCTTAAATCTATCGTAACTTCGAATTACCTCGGAGCGATTGGGTTTTTTCGCGATTTTCTCGAAAACCAGCACGACGACCGCGGTCGAACCATTAGAGTAAAACGTAGGCAATGGAACGACCAACAGGGATCAATGGTTGTTTGCTCGATTGGACGATTTTAGACTTTCGTCGGACTACGGTACGAAGGAATCTTAAATCTATCGTAACTTCGAATTACCTCGGAGCGATTGGGGTTTTTCGCGATTTTCTCGAAAACCAGCAGGACGACCGCGGTCGAACCATTAGAGTAAAACGTAGGCAATGGAACGACCAACAGGGATCAATGGTTGTTTGGTCGATTGGACGATTTTAGACTTTCGTCGGACTACGGTACGCAGGAATCTTAAATCTATCGTAACTTCGAATTACCTCGGAGCGATTGGGTTTTTTCGCGATTTTCTCGAAAACCAGCACGACGACCGCCGTCGAACCATTAGAGTAAAACGTAGGCAATGGAACGACGAACAGGGATCAGTGGCTGTTTGTTCGATTGGACGAACTTGTGTTCGGAATGCGGTGCGGAAGGTGTCTGAAATTTGTCGGGACTTTGAAATATTTCGGAGCGATTGGAGTTTTTCGCGATTTTCTCGAAAACCAGCACGACGACCGCGGTCGAACCATTAGAGTAAAACGTAGGCAATGGAACGACGAACAGGGATCAATGGTTGTTTGCTCGATTGGACGAACTGGTGTTCGGAATACGGTGCGTAAGTGGTCTGAAATTTGTCGGTACTTTGAAATATTTCAGAGCGATTGGGGTTTTTCGCGATTTTCTCGAAAACCAGCACGACGACCGCTGTCGAACCATTAGAGTAAAACGTAGGCAATGGAACGACGAACAGGGATCAATCGTTGTTTGCTCGGTTGGACGATTTTAGACTTTCGTCGGACTACGGTACGCAGGAATCTTAAATCTATCGTAACTTCGAATTACCTCGGAGCGATTGGGTTTTTTCGCGATTTTCTCGAAAACCAGCACGTCGACCGACGTCGAACCATTAGAGTGAAACGTAGGCAATGGAACGACGAGCAGGGATCAATGGTTGTTTGGTCGATTGGACGAACTTGTGTTCGGATTACGGTGCGGAAGGACTCTGAAATTTATCGGGACTTTGAAATATTTCGGAGCGATTGAAGTTTTTCGCGATTTTCTCGAAAACCAGCACGACGACCGCTGTCGAACCATTAGAGTAAAACGTAGGCAATGGAACGACGAACAGGGATCAATGGTTGTTTGGTCGATTGGACGATTTTAGACTTTCGTCGGACTACGGTACGAAGGAATCTTAAATCTATCGTAACTTCGAATTACCTCGGAGCGATTGGGGTTTTTCGCGATTTCCTCGAAAACCAGCACGACGACCGCGGTCGAACCATTAGAGTAAAACGTAGGCAATGGAACGACGAACAGGGATCAATTGTTGTTTGGTCGATTGGACGATTTTAGACTTTCGTCGGACTACGGTACGAAAGAATCTTAAATCTATCGTAACTTCGAATTACCTCGGAGCGATTGGGTTTTTTCGCGATTTTCTCGAAAACCAGCACGACGACCGCGGTCGAACCATTAGAGTAAAACGTAGGCAATGGAACGACCAACAGGGATCAATGGTTGTTTGGTCGATTGGACGATTTTAGACTTTCGTCGGACTACGGTACGAAGGAATCTTAAATCTATCGTAACTTCGAATTACCTCGGAGCGATTGGGGTTTTTCGCGATTTCCTCGAAAACCAGCACGACGACCGCGGTCGAACCATTAGAGTAAAACGTAGGCAATGGAACGACGAACAGGGATCAATCGTTGTTTGCTCGGTTGAACGATTTTAGACTTTCGTCGGACTACGGTACTCAGGAATCTTAAATCTATCGTAACTTCGAATTACCTCGAAGCGATTGGGTTTTTTCGCGATTTTCTCGAAAACCAGCACGACGACCGCCGTCGAACCATTAGAGTAAAACGTAGGCAATGGAACGACGAACAGGGATCAATCGTTGTTTGCTCGGTTGGACGATTTTAGACTTTCGTCGGACTACGGTACGCAGGAATCTTAAATCTATCGTAACTTCGAATTACCTCGGAGCGATTGGGTTTTTTCGCGATTTTCTCGAAAACCAGCACGTCGACCGCCGTCGAACCATTAGAGTAAAACGTAGGCAATGGAACGACGAAAAGGGATCAGTGGTTGTTTGGTCGATTGGACGAACTTGTGTTCGGAATACGGTGCGGAAGGTGTCTGAAATTTGTCGGGACTTTGAAATATTTCGGAGCGATTGGAGTTTTTCGCGATTTTCTCGAAAACCAGCACGACGACCGCGGTCGAACCATTAGAGTAAAACGTAGGCAATGGAACGACGAACAGGGATCAATGGTTGTTTGGTCGATTGGACGAACTGGTGTTCGGAATACGGTGCGGAAGTGGTCTGAAATTTGTCGGTACTTTGAAATATTTCAGAGCGATTGGGGTTTTTCGCGATTTTCTCGAAAACCAGCACGACGACCGCTGTCGAACCATTAGAGTAAAACGTAGGCAATGGAACGACGAACAGGGATCAATCGTTGTTTGCTCGGTTGGACGATTTTAGACTTTCGTCGGACTACGGTACGCAGGAATCTTAAATCTATCGTAACTTCGAATTACCTCGGAGCGATTGGGTTTTTTCGCGATTTTCTCGAAAACCAGCACGTCGACCGCCGTCGAACCATTAGAGTAAAACGTAGGCAATGGAACGACGAAAAGGGATCAGTGGTTGTTTGGTCGATTGGACGAACTTGTGTTCGGAATACGGTGCGGAAGGAGTCTGAAATTTGTCGGGACTCTGAAATATTTCGGAGCGATTGGGTTTTTTCGCGATTTTCTCGAAAACCAGCACGACGACCGCGGTCGAACCATTAGAGTAAAACGTAGGCAATGGAACTACGAACAGGGATCAATCGTTGTTTGCTCGATTGGACGATTTTAGACTTTCGTCGGACTACGGTACGAAGGAATCTTAAATCTATCGTAACTTCGAATTACCTCGGAGCGATTGGGGATTTTCGCGGTTTTCTCGAAAACCAGCACGATGACCGCAGTCGAACCATTAGAGTAAAACGTAGGCAATGGAACGACGAACAGGGATCAATTGTTGTTTGGTCGATTGGACGATTTCAGACTTTCGTCAGACTACGGTACGAAGGAATCTTAAATCTATCATAACGTCGAATTACCTCGGAGCGATTGGGGTTTTTCGCGATTTTCTCGATAACCAGCACGACGACCGCGGTCGAACCATTAGAGTAAAACGTAGGCAATGGAACGAGGAACAGGGATCAATGGTTGTTTGGTCGATTGGACGAACTTGTGTTCGGACTACGGTGCGGAAGGGGTCTGAAGTATGTCGGGATTTTGAAATATTTCGGAGCGATTGGAGTTTTTCGCGATTTTCTCGAAAACCAGCACGACGACCGCGGTCGAACCATTAGAGTAAAACGTAGGCAATGGAACGACGAACAGGGATCAATTGTTGTTTGGTCGATTGGACGATTTTAGACTTTCGTCGGACTACGGTACGAAGGAATCTTAAATCTATCGTAACTTCGAATTACCTCGGAGCGATTGGGGTTTTTCGCGATTTCCTCGAAAACCAGCACGACGACCGCGGTCGAACCATTAGAGTAAAACGTAGGCAATCGAACGACGAACAGGGATCAATTGTTGTTTGGTCGATTGGACGATTTTAGACTTTCGTCGGACTACGGTACGAAGGAATCTTAAATCTATCGTAACTTCGAATTACCTCGGAGCGATTGGGTTTTTTCGCGATTTTCTCGAAAACCAGCACGACGACCGCGGTCGAACCATTAGAGTAAAGCGTAGGCAATGGAACGACCAACAGGGATCAATGGTTGTGTGGTCGATTGGACGAACTTGTGTTCGGTTACGGTGCGGAAGGACTCTGAAATTTGTCGGGACTTTGAAATATTTCGGAGCGATTGGAGTTTTTCGCGATTTTCTCGAAAACCAGCGCGACGACCGCGGTCGAACCATAAGAGTAAAACGTAGGCAATGGAACGACGAACAGGGATCAATGGTTGTTTGCTCGATTGGACGAACTTGTGTTCGGACTACGGTGCGGAAGGACTCTGAAATATGTCAGGACTTTGTAATATTTCGGAGCGATTGGAGTCTTTCGCGATTTTCTCGAAAACCAGCACGACGACCGCGGTCGAACCATTAGAGTAAAACGTAGGCAATGGAACGACGAACAGGGATCAATGGTTGTTTGGTCGATTGGACGAACTGGTGTTCGGAATACGGTGCGGAAGTGGTCTGAAATTTGTCGGTACTTTGAAATATTTCAGAGCGATTGGGGTTTTTCGCGATTTTCTCGAAAACCAGCACGACGACCGCTGTCGAACCATTAGAGTAAAACGTAGGCAATGGAACGACGAACAGGGATCAATCGTTGTTTGCTCGGTTGGACGATTTTAGACTTTCGTCGGACTACGGTACGCAGGAATCTTAAATCTATCGTAACTTCGAATTACCTCGGAGCGATTGGGTTTTTTCCCGATTTTCTCGAAAACCAGCACGTCGACCGCGGTCGAACCATTAGAGTAAAACGTAGGCAATGGAACGTCCAACAGGGATCAATGGTTGTTTGGTCGATTGGACGAACTTGTGTTCGGAATACGGTGCGGAAGGAGTCTGAAATTTGTCGGGACTTTGAAATATTTCGGAGCGATTGGAGTTTTTCGCGGTTTTCTCGAAAACCAGCACGACGACCGCGGTCGAACCATTAGAGTGAAACGTAGGCAATGGAACGACGAGCAGGGATCAATGGTTGTTTGGTCGATTGGACGAACTTGTGTTCGGATTACGGTGCGGAAGGACTCTGAAATTTGTCGGGACTTTGAAATATTTCGGAGCGATTGGAGTTTTTCACGATTTTCTCGAAAACCAGCGCGACGACCGCGGTCGAACCATAAGAGTAAAACGTAGGCAATGGAACGACGAACAGGGATCAATCGTTGTTTGCTCGGTTGGACGATTTTAGACTTTCGTCGGACTACGGTACTCAGGAATCTTAAATCTATCGTAACTTCGAATTACCTCGAAGCGATTGGGTTTTTTCGCGATTTTCTCGAAAACCAGCACGACGACCGCCGTCGAACCATTAGAGTAAAACGTAGGCAATGGAACGACGAAAAGGGATCAGTGGTTGTTTGGTCGATTGGACGAACTTGTGTTCGGACTACGGTGCGGAAGGAGTCTGAAGTATGTCGGGACTTTGAAATATTTCGGAGCGATTGGAGTTTTTCGCGATTTTCTCGAAAACCAGCACGACGACCGCGGTCGAACCATTAGAGTAAAACGTAGGCAATGGAACGATGAACAGGGATCAATTGTTGTTTGGTCGATTGGACGATTTTAGACTTTCGTCGGACTACGGTACGAAGGAATCTTAAATCTATCGTAACTTCGAATTACCTCGGAGCGATTGGGGTTTTTCGCGATTTCCTCGAAAACCAGCACGACGACCGCGGTCGAACCATTAGAGTAAAACGTAGGCAATGGAACGACGAACAGGGATCAATTGTTGTTTGGTCGATTGGACGATTTTAGACTTTCGTCGGACTACGGTACGAAAGAATCTTAAATCTATCGTAACTTCGAATTACCTCGGAGCGATTGGGTTTTTTCGCGATTTTCTCGAAAACCAGCACGACGACCGCGGTCGAACCATTAGAGTAAAACGTAGGCAATGGAACGACCAACAGGGATCAATGGTTGTTTGGTCGATTGGACGATTTTAGACTTTCGTCGGACTACGGTACGAAGGAATCTTAAATCTATCGTAACTTCGAATTACCTCGGAGCGATTGGGTTTTTTCGCGATTTTCTCGAAAACCAGCACGTCGACCGCCGTCGAACCATTAGAGTAAAACGTAGGCAATGGAACGACGAAAAGGGATCAGTGGTTGTTTGGTCGATTGGACGAACTTGTGTTCGGAATACGGTGCGGAAGGTGTCTGAAATTTGTCGGGACTTTGAAATATTTCGGAGCGATTGGAGTTTTTCGCGATTTTCTCGAAAACCAGCACGACGACCGCGGTCGAACCATTAGAGTAAAACGTAGGCAATGGAACGACGAACAGGGATCAATGGTTGTTTGGTCGATTGGACGAACTGGTGTTCGGAATACGGTGCGGAAGTGGTCTGAAATTTGTCGGTACTTTGAAATATTTCAGAGCGATTGGGGTTTTTCGCGATTTTCTCGAAAACCAGCACGACGACCGCTGTCGAACCATTAGAGTAAAACGTAGGCAATGGAACGACGAACAGGGATCAATCGTTGTTTGCTCGGTTGGACGATTTTAGACTTTCGTCGGACTACGGTACGCAGGAATCTTAAATCTATCGTAACTTCGAATTACCTCGGAGCGATTGGGTTTTTTCGCGATTTTCTCGAAAACCAGCACGTCGACCGCCGTCGAACCATTAGAGTAAAACGTAGGCAATGGAACGACGAAAAGGGATCAGTGGTTGTTTGGTCGATTGGACGAACTTGTGTTCGGAATACGGTGCGGAAGGAGTCTGAAATTTGTCGGGACTATGAAATATTTCGGAGCGATTGGGTTTTTTCGCGATTTTCTCGAAAACCAGCACGACGACCGCGGTCGAACCATTAGAGTAAAACGTAGGCAATGGAACTACGAACAGGGATCAATCGTTGTTTGCTCGATTGGACGATTTTAGACTTTCGTCGGACTACGGTACGAAGGAATCTTAAATCTATCGTAACTTCGAATTACCTCGGAGCGACTGGGGATTTTCGCGGTTTTCTCGAAAACCAGCACGACGACCGCAGTCGAACCATTAGAGTAAAACGTAGGCAATGGAACGACGAACAGGGATCAATTGTTGTTTGGTCGATTGGACGATTTTAGACTTTCGTCAGACTACGGTACGAAGGAATCTTAAATCTATCATAACGTCGAATTACCTCGGAGCGATTGGGGTTTTTCGCGATTTTCTCGATAACCAGCACGACGACCGCGGTCGAACCATTAGAGTAAAACGTAGGCAATGGAACGAGGAACAGGGATCAATGGTTGTTTGGTCGATTGGACGAACTTGTGTTCGGACTACGGTGCGGAAGGAGTCTGAACTATGTCGGGACTTTGAAATATTTCAGAGCGATTGGGGTTTTTCGCGATTTTCTCGAAAACCAGCACGACGACCGCTGTCGAACCATTAGAGTAAAACGTAGGCAATGGAACGACGAACAGGGATCAATCATTGTTTGCTCGGTTGGACGATTTTAGACTTTCGTCGGACTACGGTACGCAGGAATCTTAAATCTATCGTAACTTCGAATTACCTCGGAGCGATTGGGTTTTTTCGTGATTTTCTCGAAAACCAGCACGTCGACCGCCGTCGAACCATTAGAGTAAAACGTAGGCAATGGAACGACGAAAAGGGATCAGTGGTTGTTTGGTCGATTGGACGAACTTGTGTTCGGAATACGGTGCGGAAGGAGTCTGAAATTTGTCGGGACTATGAAATATTTCGGAGCGATTGGGTTTTTTCGCGATTTTCTCGAAAACCAGCACGACGACCGCGGTCGAACCATTAGAGTAAAACGCAGGCAATGGAACTACGAACAGGGATCAATCGTTGTTTGCTCGATTGGACGATTTTAGACTTTCGTCGGACTACGGTACGAAGGAATCTTAAATCTATCGTAACTTCGAATTACCTCGGAGCGATTGGGGATTTTCGCGGTTTTCTCGAAAACCAGCACGATGACCGCAGTCGAACCATTAGAGTAAAACGTAGGCAATGGAACGACGAACAGGGATCAATTGTTGTTTGGTCGATTGGACGATTTCAGACTTTCGTCAGACTACGGTACGAAGGAATCTTAAATCTATCATAACGTCGAATTACCTCGGAGCGATTGGGGTTTTTCGCGATTTTCTCGATAACCAGCACGACGACCGCGGTCGAACCATTAGAGTAAAACGTAGGCAATGGAACGAGGAACAGGGATCAATGGTTGTTTGGTCGATTGGACGAACTTGTGTTCGGACTACGGTGCGGAAGGAGTCTGAAGTATGTCGGGATTTTGAAATATTTCGGAGCGATTGGAGTTTTTCGCGATTTTCTCGAAAACCAGCACGACGACCGCGGTCGAACCATTAGAGTAAAACGTAGGCAATGGAACGACGAACAGGGATCAATTGTTGTTTGGTCGATTGGACGATTTTAGACTTTCGTCGGACTACGGTACGAAGGAATCTTAAATCTATCGTAACTTCGAATTACCTCGGAGCGATTGGGGTTTTTCGCGATTTCCTCGAAAACCAGCACGACGACCGCGGTCGAACCATTAGAGTAAAACGTAGGCAATCGAACGACGAACAGGGATCAATTGTTGTTTGGTCGATTGGACGATTTTGGACTTTCGTCGGACTACGGTACGAAGGAATCTTAAATCTATCGTAACTTCGAATTACCTCGGAGCGATTGGGTTTTTTCGCGATTTTCTCGAAAACCAGCACGACGACCGCGGTCGAACCATTAGAGTAAAGCGTAGGCAATGGAACGACCAACAGGGATCAATGGTTGTTTGGTCGATTGGACGAACTTGTGTTCGGAATACGGTGCGGAAGGAGTCTGAAATTTGTCAGGACTTTGAAATATTTCGGAGCGATTGGAGTTTTTCGCGGTTTTCTCGAAAACCAGCACGACGACCGCGGTCGAACCATTAGAGTGAAACGTAGGCAATGGAACGTCGAGCAGGGATCAATGGTTGTGTGGTCGATTGGACGAACTTGTGTTCGGATTACGGTGCGGAAGGACTCTGAAATTTGTCGGGACTTTGAAATATTTCGGAGCGATTGGAGTTTTTCGCGATTTTCTCGAAAACCAGCGCGACGACCGCGGTCGAACCATAAGAGTAAAACGTAGGCAATGGAACGACGAACAGGGATCAATGGTTGTTTGCTCGATTGGACGAACTTGTGTTCGGACTACGGTGCGGAAGGACTCTGAAATATGTCAGGACTTTGTAATATTTCGGAGCGATTGGAGTCTTTCGCGATTTTCTCGAAAACCAGCACGACGACCGCGGTCGAACCATTAGAGTAAAACGTAGGCAATGGAACGACGAACAGGGATCAATGGTTGTTTGGTCGATTGGACGAACTGGTGTTCGGAATACGGTGCGGAAGTGGTCTGAAATTTGTCGGTACTTTGAAATATTTCAGAGCGATTGGGGTTTTTCGCGATTTTCTCGAAAACCAGCACGACGACCGCTGTCGAACCATTAGAGTAAAACGTAGGCAATGGAACGACGAACAGGGATCAATCGTTGTTTGCTCGGTTGGACGATTTTAGACTTTCGTCGGACTACGGTACGCAGGAATCTTAAATCTATCGTAACTTCGAATTACCTCGGAGCGATTGGGTTTTTTCCCGATTTTCTCGAAAACCAGCACGTCGACCGCGGTCGAACCATTAGAGTAAAACGTAGGCAATGGAACGACCAACAGGGATCAATGGTTGTTTGGTCGATTGGACGAACTTGTGTTCGGAATACGGTGCGGAAGGAGTCTGAAATTTGTCGGGACTTTGAAATATTTCGGAGCGATTGGAGTTTTTCGCGGTTTTCTCGAAAACCAGCACGACGACCGCGGTCGAACCATTAGAGTGAAACGTAGGCAATGGAACGACGAGCAGGGATCAATGGTTGTTTGGTCGATTGGACGAACTTGTGTTCGGATTACGGTGCGGAAGGACTCCGAAATTTGTCGGGACTTTGAAATATTTCGGAGCGATTGGAGTTTTTCACGATTTTCTCGAAAACCAGCGCGACGACCGCGGTCGAACCATAAGAGTAAAACGTAGGCAATGGAACGACGAACAGGGATCAATCGTTGTTTGCTCGGTTGGACGATTTTAGACTTTCGTCGGACTACGGTACTCAGGAATCTTAAATCTATCGTAAATTCGAATTACCTCGGAGCGATTGGGTTTTTTCGCGATTTTCTCGAAAACCAGCACGACGACCGCGGTCCAACCATTAGAGTAAAACGTAGGCAATGGAACTACGAACAGGTATCAATCATTGTTTGCTCGATTGGACGATTTTAGACTTTCGTCGGACTACAGTACGAAGGAATCTTAAATCTATCGTAACTTCGAATTACCTCGGAGCGATTGGGGATTTTCGCGGTTTTCTCGAAAACCAGCACGACGACCGCAGTCGAACCATTAGAGTAAAACGTAGGCAATGGAACGACGAACAGGGATCAATTGTTGTTTGGTCGATTGGACGATTTTAGACTTTCGTCAGACTACGGTACGAAGGAATCTTAAATCTATCATAACGTCGAATTTCCTCGGAGCGATTGGGGTTTTTCGCGATTTTCTCAAAAACCAGCACGACGACCGCGGTCGAACCATTAGAGTAAAACGTAGGCAATGGAACGAGGAACAGGGATCAATGGTTGTTTGGTCGATTGGACGAACTTGTGTTCGGACTACGGTGCGGAAGGAGTCTGAAGTATGTCGGGACTTTGAAATATTTCGGAGCGATTGGAGTTTTTCGCGATTTTCTCGAAAACCAGCACGACGACCGCGGTCGAACCATTAGAGTAAAACGTAGGCAATGGAACGACGAACAGGGATCAATTGTTGTTTGGTCGATTGGACGATTTTAGACTTTCGTCAGACTACGGTACGAAGGAATCTTAAATCTATCATAACGTCGAATTACCTCGGAGCGATTGGGGTTTTTCGCGATTTTCTCAAAAACCAGCACGACGACCGCGGTCGAACCATTAGAGTAAAACGTAGGCAATGGAACGAGGAACAGGGATCAATGGTTGTTTGGTCGATTGGACGAACTTGTGTTCGGACTACGGTGCGGAAGGAGTCTGAAGTATGTCGGGACTTTGAAATATTTCGGAGCGATTGGAGTTTTTCGCGATTTTCTCGAAAACCAGCACGACGACCGCGGTCGAACCATTAGAGTAAAACGAAGGCAATGGAACGACGAACAGGGATCAATGGTTGTTTGGTCGATTGGACGAACTGGTTTTCGGAATACGGTGCGGAAGTGGTCTGAAATTTGTCGGTACTTTGAAATATTTCAGAGCGATTGGGGTTTTTCGCGATTTTCTCGAAAACCAGCACGACGACCGCGGTCGAACCATTAGAGTAAAACGTAGGCAATGGAACGACGAACAGGGATCAATAGTTGTTTGCTCAATTGGACGAACTTGTGTTCGGACTACGGTGCGGAAGGACTCTGAAATTTGCCGGGACTTTGAAATATTTAGGAGCGATTGGGGTTTTTGGCGATTTTCTCGAAAACGAGCACGACGACCGCGGTCGAACCAATAGAGTAAAACGTAGGCAATGGAACGACGAACAGGGATCAATGGTTGTTTGGTCGATTGGACGAACTGGTGTTCGGAATACGGTGCGGAAGGTGTCTGAAATTTGTCGGGACTTCGAATTACCTCGGAGCGATTGGGTTTTTTCGCGATTTTCTCGAAAACCAGCACGACGACCGCGTTCGAACCATTAGAGTAAAACGTAGGCAATGGAACGACGAACAGGGATCAATGGTTGTTTGGTCGATTGGACGAACTGGTGTTCGGAATACGGTGCGGAAGTGGTCTGAAATTTGTCGGTAGTTTGAAATATTTCAGAGCGATTGGGGTTTTTCGCGATTTTCTCGAAAACCAGCACGACGACCGCGGTCGAACCATTAGAGTAAAACGTAGGCAATGGAACTACGAACAGGGATCAATCGTTGTTTGCTCGATTGGACGATTTTAGACTTTCGTCGGAATACGGTACGAAGGAATCTTAAATCTATCGTAACTTCGAATTACCTCGGAGCGATTGGGGATTTTCGCGTTTTTCTCGAAAACCAGCACGACGACCGCAGTCGAACCATTAGAGTAAAACGTAGGCAATGGAACGACGAACAGGGATCAATGGTTGTTTGCTCGGTTGGACGATTTTAGACTTTCGTCGGACTACGGTACTCAGGAATCTTAAATCTATCGTAACTTCGAATTACCTCGGAGCGATTGGGTTTTTTCGCGATTTTCTCGAAAACCAGCACGACGACCGCCGTCGAACCATTAGAGTAAAACGTAGGCAATGGAACGACGAAAAGGGATCAGTGGTTGTTTGGTCGATTGGACGAACTTGTGTTCGGAATACGGTGCGGAAGGTGTCTGAAATTTGTCGGGACTATGAAATATTTCGGAGCGATTGGGTTTTTTCGCGATTTTCTCGAAAACCAGCACGACGACCGCGGTCCAACCATTAGAGTAAAACGTAGGCAATGGAACTCCGAACAGGTATCAATCGTTGTTTGCTCGATTGGACGATTTTAGACTTTCGTCGGACTACGGTACGAAGGAATCTTAAATCTATCGTAACTTCGAATTACCTCGGAGCAATTGGGGATTTTCGCGGTTTTCTCGAAAACCAGCACGACGACCGCAGTCGAACCATTAGAGTAAAACGTAGGCAATGGAACGACGAACAGGGATCAATTGTTGTTTGGTCGATTGGACGATTTTAGACTTTCGTCAGACTACGGTACGAAGGAATCTTAAATCTATCATAACGTCGAATTACCTCGGAGCGATTGGGGTTTTTCGCGATTTTCTCAAAAACCAGCACGACGACCGCGGTCGAACCATTAGAGTAAAACGTAGGCAATGGAACGAGGAACAGGGATCAATGGTTGTTTGGTCGATTGGACGAACTTGTGTTCGGACTACGGTGCGGAAGGAGTCTGAAGTATGTCGGGACGTTGAAATATTTCGGAGCGATTGGAGTTTTTCGCGATTTTCTCGAAAACCAGCACGACGACCGCGGTCGAACCATTAGAGTAAAACGTAGGCAATGGAACGACGAACAGGGATCAATGGTTGTTTGGTCGATTGGACGAACTGGTGTTCGGAATACGGTGCGGAAGTGGTCTGGAATTTGTCGGTACTTTGAAATATTTCAGAGCGATTGGGGTTTTTCGCGATTTTCTCGAAAACCAGCACGACGACCGCGGTCGAACCATTAGAGTAAAACGTAGGCAATGGAACGACGAACAGAGATCAATGGTTGTTTGCTCAATTGGACGAACTTGTGTTCGGACTACGGTGCGGAAGGACTCTGAAATTTGCCGGGACTTTGAAATATTTAGGAGCGATTGGGGTTTTTGGCGATTTTCTCGAAAACGAGCACGACGACCGCGGTCGAACCATTAGAGTAAAACGTAGGCAATGGAACGACGAACAGGGATCAATGGTTGTTTGGTCGATTGGACGAACTGGTGTTCGGAATACGGTGCGGAAGGTGTCTGAAATTTGTCGGGACTTTGAAATATTTCGGAGCGATTGGAGTTTTTCGCGATTTTCTCGAAAACCAGCACGACGACCGCGGTCGAACCATTAGAGTAAAACGTAGGCAATGGAACGACGAACAGGGATCAATGGTTGTTTGGTCGATTGGACGAACTGGTGTTCGGAATACGGTGCGGAAGTGGTCTGAAATTTGTCGGTACTTTGAAATATTTCAGAGCGATTGGTGTTTTTCGCGATTTTCTCGAAAACCAGCACGACGACCGCTGTCGAACCATTAGAGTAAAACGTAGGCAATGGAACGACGAACAGGGATCAATCGTTGTTTGCTCGGTTGGACGATTTTAGACTTTCGTCGGACTACGGTACTCAGGAATCTTAAATCAATCGTAACTTCGAATTACCTCGGAGCGATTGGGTTTTTTCGCGATTTTCTCGAAAACCAGCACGACGACCGCCGTCGAACCATTAGAGTAAAACGTAGGCAATGGAACGACGAAAAGGGATCAGTGGTTGTTTGGTCGATTGGACGAACTTGTGTTCGGAATACGGTGCGGAAGGTGTCTGAAATTTGTCGGGACTATGAAATATTTCGGAGCGATTGGGTTTTTTCGCGATTTTCTCGAAAACCAGCACGACGACCGCAGTCGAACCATTAGAGTAAAACGTAGGCAATGGAACTACGAACAGGCATCAATCGTTGTTTGCTCGATTGGACGATTTTAGACTTTCGTCGGAATACGGTACGAAGGAATCTTAAATCTATCGTAACTTCGAATTACCTCGGAGCGATTGGGGATTTTCGCGGTTTTCTCGAAAACCAGCACGACGACCGCAGTCGAACCATTAGAGTAAAACGTAGGCAATGGAACGACGAACAGGGATCAATGGTTGTTTGCTCGGTTGGACGATTTTAGACTTTCGTCGGACTACGGTACTCAGGAATCTTAAATCAATCGTAACTTCGAATTACCTCGGAGCGATTGGGGATTTTCGCGGTTTTCTCGAAAACCAGCACGACGACCGCAGTCGAACCATTAGAGTAAAACGTAGGCAATGGAACGACGAACAGGGATCAATTGTTGTTTGCTCGATTGGACGATTTTAGACTTTCGTCGGAATACGGTACGAAGGAATCTTAAATCTATCGTAACTTCGAATTACCTCGGAGCGATTGGGGATTTTCGCGGTTTTCTCAAAAACCAGCACGACGACCGCAGTCGAACCATTAGAGTAAAACGTAGGCAATGGAACGACGAGCAGGGATCAATTGTTGTTTGGTCGATTGGACGAACTTGTGTTCGGATTGCGGTGCGGAAGGACTCTGAAATTTATCGGGACTTTGAAATATTTCGGAGCAATTGGAGTTTTTCGCGATTTTCTCGAAAACCAGCGCGACGACCGCGGTCGAACCATAAGAGTAAAACGTAGGCAATGGAACGACGAAAAGGGATCAGTGGTTGTTTGGTCGATTGGACGAACTTGTGTTCGGAATACGGTGCGGAAGGTGTCTGAAATTTGTCGGGACTATGAAATATTTCGGAGCGATTGGGTTTTTTCGCGATTTTCTCGAAAACCAGCACGACGACCGCGGTCGAACCATTAGAGTAAAACGTAGGCAATGGAACGACGAACAGGGATCAATGGTTGTTTGGTCGATTGGACGAACTGGTGTTCGGAATACGGTGCGGAAGTGGTCTGAAATTTGTCGGTACTTTGAAATATTTCAGAGCGATTGGGGTTTTTCGCGATTTTCCCGAAAACCAGCACGACGACCGCTGTCGAACCATTAGAGTAAAACGTAGGCAATGGAACGACGAACAGGGATCAATCGTTGTTTGCTCGGTTGGACGATTTTAGACTTTCGTCGGACTACGGTACGAAGGAATCTTAAATCTATCGTAACTTCGAATTACCTCGGAGCGATTGGGGATTTTCGCGGTTTTCTCGAAAACCAGCACGACGACCGCAGTCGAACCATTAGAGTAAAACGTAGGCAATGGAACGACGAGCAGGGATCAATTGTTGTTTGGTCGATTGGACGATTTTAGACTTTCGTCAGACTACGGTACGAAGGAATCTTAAATCTATCATAACGTCGAATTACCTCGGAGCGATTGGGGTTTTTCGCGATTTTCTCGATAACCAGCACGACGACCGCGGTCGAACCATTAGAGTAAAACGTAGGCAATGGAACGAGGAACAGGGATCAATGGTTGTTTGGTCGATTGGACGAACTTGTGTTCGGAATACGGTGCGGAAGGAGTCTGAAATTTGTCGGGACTTTGAAATATTTCGGAGCGATTGGAGTTTTTCGCGGTTTTCTCGAAAACCAGCACGACGACCGCGGTCGAACCATTAGAGTGAAACGTAGGCAATGGAACGACGAGCAGGGATCAATGGTTGTTTGGTCGATTGGACGAACTTGTGTTCGGATTGCGGTGCGGAAGGACTCTGAAATTTATCGGGACTTTGAAATATTTCGGAGCAATTGGAGTTTTTCGCGATTTTCTCGAAAACCAGCGCGACGACCGCGGTCGAACCATAAGAGTAAAACGTAGGCAATGGAACGACGAACAGGGATCAATGGTTGTTTGCTCGGTTGGACGATTTTAGACTTTCGTCGGACTACGGTACTCAGGAATCTTAAATCTATCGTAACTTCGAATTACCTCGGAGCGATTGGGGATTTTCGCGGTTTTCTCGAAAACCAGCACGACGACCGCAGTCGAACCATTAGAGTAAAACGTAGGCAATGGAACGACGAACAGGGATCAATTGTTGTTTGGTCGATTGGACGATTTTAGACTTTCGTCAGACTACGGTACGAAGGAATCTTAAATCTATCATAACGACGAATTACCTCGGAGCGATTGGGGTTTTTCGCGATTTTCTCGATAACCAGCACGACGACCGCGGTCGAACCATTAGAGTAAAACGTAGGCAATGGAACGAGGAACAGGGATCAATGGTTGTTTGGTCGATTGGACGAACTTGTGTTCGGAATACGGTGCGGAAGGAGTCTGAAATTTGTCGGGACTTTGAAATATTTCGGAGCGATTGGAGTTTTTTGCGATTTTCTCGAAAACCAGCACGACGACCGCGGTCGAACCATTAGAGTAAAACGTTGGCAATGGAACGACGAACAGGGATCAATTGTTGTTTGGTCGATTGGACGATTTTAGACTTTCGTCGGACTACGGTACGAAGGAATCTTAAATCTATCGTAACTTCGAATTACCTCGGAGCGATTTTCTCGAAAACCAGCACGACGACCGCGGTCGAACCATTAGAGTAAAACGTAGGCAATGGAACGACCAACAGGGATCAATGGTTGTTTGGTCTGTTACGTCCTGAAGGGACTTTTGTGAATCACCCCGAGCGGTTGAGATGAATTATCGGGTTCTTGCTCTGTTAAGGTGCTAAAGCACGCCTTGACTACAATTACTGTGGATCGGGGAGGTAATACAGGGGTCGAATAAAAGAGTACAAGGGATATAAAGGAAAAAATCTATCAAGAAAATATATTGTTACAGAAATTAGTCAGAATTTCATACCTCGAGACGGCGCTTCGTCTCAGCTGTCGCTCGCTGTTATCGCACGGCACGCTTGCCGTCTCGCGTTTCGCTCGCTCGCTGTGTCGCTCTACCTAGCGCAGGTCGTGGTCGCTCGTTCTGGTTTCGGGTAGCACACGGAAGTCGGTGACCTGGGGTCCGTCGCACCTCTTAGTCTCGGATCGTCGCTTATCTTCGCGGTCGTACGTCGGTCCTGATTGACGCACAAGGGCACTCCCGGCTAGGCCGTTCTCGGTGTGCCGGATGGAGTTACCCTTTTACGAATTACTATCGGCCGAATGCGCTACGCGGAATCAACGCGGAGACGTGGTCGCGGTATCTAGACGGCCCTCCGGCTCGTCGTGACTCCCTAACTTGAACTCTCGAATCTGAATGAATCTTTCCGGCTCTCGATCACGGGCCGAACCTCGAACGATCCCCATAAGTGGGGGATACTGCCCCGTCGGCAGCTGCCGATTGCCTTGCTAATTTCCTGAATATTGCGAAATATCCGGGACCGACACGAGCGCGGGCGCCGTCCCTATGACTGTTGCCATGGGCTAAGCACAACGTGACTTCTACACGCGAGGCGATTCCGCTGAATCGCCTTTTGAGAGAAAGCGACGCGAGGACAGCGAGCACGGGATGGACCTGAAGGGTCTATGTAACACCTCCCCCCTTAGACACGAAACAGTCTCGTGAGGCCGTTTCGTAGTAATCACGTGCGTAGCTGTCGGTGCGTACACTTTCCTAACGGCTTAAAATTACGATTAACGCTATTAAATTTCAAGGGGTCGCAAGGGAATGCAATGAATGAATCGTGATTAAGCGAAGACTAAAGAAGCCATATATTGTTATATTATAACTCAAAGTGAAAGAAATAAAATTTATAAAGCAAAAGGAATGAATGGAATACATTATATATATATATATATAAAAGAAAAGAGAAAATATTGGAAGCGGTTAATTAGCGATGGGGGGGGGGGCCTTGGACGATGCTCTTTTAAGGCTGAGAGGCTGTGATCCTATTATTCAGCCCCAGCAGGCACAATCCACGGGATGTCACGCTCTTTTGGCCGCTCCAGCGGCCTTGGTGCGTTGATGATCGGGTACGCTGGCAGGTAGCGTGGCTCTATTTCCAGCATTGCCCGGATGCACCCAGTGCAGTCGGTAGGTATGGACCATTGCAGATGCCGGGCCCGGCATTGGTGACACTTCGTGAGGGCGACTGCTCTCACCTCTTCTGCGAGCCAATGTATTGGTACCTTACGGTACTCGCTGAAGTCTTCCGGCGGATTTATCCATGCACACGGGTCGCAGAGTGTCTGCCTGGTCCGGACCCCGTGCGTCCACACTTGGCCCGTTCCGCCGACGGTCTGCGTTGGTCTTATACAGACTCGCCTCCAGAATGGTGCGTGGAGGTGCCTTGGCAGTAGTACCTCAGCAAGTGATGACCGCTGATATTTCACGTCGTTAAATTTTGACGCGTACATTTTACTGTTTTACGTTTAAGACAACTATCGACGGGGACCGTGAAAAAATTTGTAATGACTGTCCCTCGTCCGCTTGATTAATGTTTTATATGCTATTATCCCTACTACCTAATTATCGCAGCAGAGCGCATCGCGGGGGTCGATTCTACAGGTATCGCGTGGGGTTTTAGCTGCTATCAGCGAGGTACTTCCTAGAATACATTGAAGTACGGCTCGGCGTCCGCGAAACTTTTCTGTCTTTCCACGTAGGCTCTATATCCTGTGCTCGTGGGTGGTATAACGGGTAGGTCTGGGGGAAAAGATGTTATCGCTAGAGGACGGGGTCTGGAAATTATAGGAGGGGAGGGACGGTGTGGTGTCATTTCAATATTAACCTTTGTCTCTTTCCTTAAGGGCTCGCGATGTTGATTTTGACGTGCCCTCAAAACACGGTATCCAATCCAGATAACGAGGATGATTATGAAAATGCCTCCTAGTCCTGGTAATCCATAGGTAACATATGTTGATAAATTTTTTGTCCGATGGTGTGTTGCTATTTCTCTTGCTTGTCTCTCTATATCCTCCAATGCGATTGCATTAGCTTTTGCATGGGAATCTTGAAGGGTTCCCTGAGGTTCCTTTTCTTGGTAGTCAGTTAAAATTTTTACATGATGTTCCGTGAGGGTTAGCAGAATTTCCGAAATGTTGATGCCGATAGATGGTTTGTAGATGGTTGTTAATGCCTCGGTGTCCACTCCGGTTGCCCAAATCTGGTCGGTCCCGATTTTGGCCTCACAGTCTCTCCTTAGTTGTAATATTCCCGCCCCCTGTAGCACTTCATATCCGGCTGCGTGCTTATTGCATCGGACCTGCAGTGCCAGGGTGTCCTTGACGGAATATATCCAGGTGTTAGGTGTGATCAACTTCTTCAGATATGTTCGGCCCCCGGGAAGAGCTTGAATGTTGCAGCTAGGCCACTCGATATTTTGTGGTTTTAATAGGGCATTCGTTTCGCAGTTTGGTGCCTTTTCGAAATCTTGGAGGGGTACGCTGAGTTCACACATGTACATCCGAGGGTGTTTTCTGCATCCTACGATGTAGTTCTCGTCGGGCATGAAGTATTGAGAGTTCATTTGGTTGATTGCTAAATATGCCGTTCTTGGCTTTATAAATATAGGGGTAGAGACATTGGTCGATATAGTTTGAAAGGAAGGGCAGGGCTGAAGGTAATAAAGGTCGAAGGGAATTTGATCTAGTAAAGGGATGTCGAGTGACACGATAATTCGGCCATGTGAATAAACCACGTTTAATTTGGTCACCCCTTGTAGCTGTTCGGAATTTAATTCTTCCGGAGTCAGCGGGAATTCATAAGGAGTCGATTCGCGGATTCGTTCGCAAGTATTTGCCAGCTGGCTAGGTGAAAGAACGGCCGGATGTAAGATACCAAGTTTCGCGAACGTGAGCGCGTCCGTAATTACGATTAACGCGGTTACATATTCGTCCACGTGTCTGGTCATTAAGAACGTCCACGACGAAAAAGCTAGTTCTAATTCTAATTTTGTTTCGCGCTTGTCTAGTTGACGAGTACCCGACGCTATTTCCTTAATTCTATCGCCCATGGTTTGCACGGAGCTTGTTACAGTTTTAAACGAATCGTGTATATCCTGAAATTCTGATTTTATAATGTGCGTTTGGTTTGCTAACAATTCGGCGAGATGATTTTGATCTTTATAAAGCTTATCTATTTCCTTATTATAATACTGCGCATCGTCGCTGTCCAGGGTTCCGAAAAGGGCCTTGCTCAGCGATCCGATGAATCCCAATGGTACAGATCGTTTAGAACGGGGGAATCGTGGTTTCCCTATTATACTGAGTAACAATTCCTCGTAACGTTTGGCGTCGAGGAGTTTACGTTGTAGGGCCGTGTTAAGGGCGTCGGCCGGGCAAGGCGTCCAGTTGTATGTTGTACATAACGCTTTCATTCTGTTGATCTGGGGTTGCGTTAGCGGTCGCGAGGCCAGTATTTCGGCGACTCCGATGCCCGTGACCAGTCTCCATTGGGTATGGAAAACTCGGAGAGGTCGAATTTTTTCGTAGTACAAGCCCGGGTTGGGGCTCAGCGGTGATATTTGGTAGTCTCCATCTATGGTGTTACTAGCAACGCTCATCCAGAGGAACGTAAATATTAGTGGGCCACGTCCGTCCATGGTGGCTGTAGTACTCGGTTTTCCGAAATGTCTTACGCGGGGAATTCTATTGTTTTAAGTAATTGTCTACCGTAAATACGAAAAACAAGTGAGATTGAGGGGAAGGGTGTGAATTCTATTGTTTTCGAACATATTATTTAAATCAATATTATTTGAAAACAAGTGAGATTAAGGAGGGGAGATAAGGAATTGAAAATGATAACAAAAGAAATGAAATTAGATCTATAAGGGGTCGGACCTTGGTTATGGGAGTCAGCTAAATGAGCTTTTCCGCCGGTCCGTTGTAAGCTTAAACCACATGGAATACGCTCCACTGGCGTCAAGGTGGCTTATCTTTAATATAAGCATGTTTCAATTTGTCGAAATGTTTAATAATCTGTTGGCCCTCATCCGTAATTAATATTGCATTGTTTTGTTCGGTAATTGCTTTTATTTTGTACGGACCTATGTAATGGGGATCAAATTTATGAAGGCGCGGTTCCTTTTGCACGTAAACGAGGTCATTTTCCGCGAATGTGACTTGGTTACTTTTCTGGTCATAAATATTCTTTGAACGTGATTTGCTCGCGTCCAAGTTTGATCTTGTGGTGTTTCGAATTTCGTCTAAACGTTCTACCAAATTTTGTACGTATGTCGGATACGTTAGTAGCTCCTCGTGGGACATAGGCGTAGATGGGTCTCGAGCTAATTGTCCGAAAATCACCTCATATGGAGTGAACTTTGTTGCTTCATGCACCGAGGTGTTGTATGAGTACATAGCGAATGGAAGGAGAAGGTCCCAATCTTCGTATCTCTCTAGGTAATGTTTCAAGTATTCGGTTAAGACGATATGACTTCTTTCCAGAGAACCGTTAGTCTGGGGTCGGTATCCCGAAGTAGTTACGTGTTTAATTTTGAACGTATGAGCTATTCTCTGTATTGTGTTATTAATGAAGCTCGTTCCGCGGTCCGTTAATATTGCGCGCGGCGCGCCGAAAATCGCGATAAAGTAACGTGATAACGCGTCGGCCACGGTAAGGGCTCGGATGTCGGGTAATGGCACGGCCATACAGAATTTAGATAATTGACATTGCATTGTAAGTACATGACGGTTTCCGCTAGGGGTAAGGGGAAGCGGACCTACGGTGTCTAGGGCTACTTTATCGAAAGGCCGTGCAGGCGTATCTGTGATTAGCATTGGTTCCCGAGTTTTAATTCGTACGAGCTTTTGTTCTTGGCAACTCTGGCATCTACGTACGTAATTCTCTACATCCCGATGTAGGTGGGGCCAGTCAAACAGGTTGCGTATGCGTCGGTACGTTTTCGTTACGCCCTTATGCCCTCCTATCATGGTTTCGTGGTAGTGACGAATGATATTTTCGCGTTCGTTTTCTGGCGGTGATTTAACTTCGCCGGAACAGATTATAATTGAGATGGGCGTACGTTTGAAAATAATTTTGCAATGTTTTCGGAGCGTTTCAGCATCGAATCGGTGTAGAGTTTCTCCGTGCGCCGCTATTCGAAGCGACCGGACGTGGATTTCGGTTTCTACGGCGTCCCTGAGCGCCATTAGTGCTGACACCAGCTCTCCTGTTCCCATTTCATGGTAGAAGTTTCGTGCTCCAATGATGCTAAAAATTTTTCCTATTTCGTTGCGAGTGATTATTACATGATTTTTAGAGAATTCCTCAGATATTAATTTTGTTTCATCAAGGAGACCTGTAGCTATTAGAGTTTTACAAATTGGGCTAGTTAATAATCTGTCGGATGATATAAAATGAGCATAGTTGTCAGGGTGAGATGTAAGGGTGGTCCTCACAATTTTTACTAAACATTTTGTTGGCTCTGCTCCGTGTGCCGAGGTGTATTCAGGCGATTCCTGGGAACCCCTTTGCAAATTAGGGGGGTCTTTGAATGGCCCCACGGCTGTTCCATAAAGTTCTGTTGCGTCGGGCATTTTGATTACCTCGGGCCTTGGGTTCATGCTCGAATCTTTTCTAGGAGGCGGTTGATCATTCAGTTCTTCCATGTCTTCAACCTTCGGACCGATCATGGTTGATTGCGGGATGTCCAGGGCTTCTTCGTAGAGAGGTACGCCCCACGACACTCGCTTCTTAGGGTCAGATTGTGGTTTTGCCTTTTGAGGACTAGTATTTTCGCGGGCGTTTTTTGGTGTCTCCACCTCGTCGTGGGGGAGGCTTCCCGCGATGGTGATTCTCGCCTCCGTTTCCGGGGCCTTGGGGGTATTAATGGTCCCGTGGGTGGAGTCCAAGTCTTCTCCTTCGATGTACTCCCATTCGGGTGGTTCGTCCAGGCGCTTTAAAAAGGCGTATTGATCCTCCGTATATTCACCTGCTCCCGGGCCCTCCGTTAACATGGGGGAGTAGTCTGCTTCAAAATCTTCAACTCCGTTACGATCATACCGTACCCCCTTGTTTTTGGAGGGGTACTCCTCATCCAGGCTTTTTAAGAGTGTGATTTCTTCCTGCGAAAATGGACCCATGCATGAGTCTTCGTTTAGACTAATTGAGTCCTCGTTGCTTTCTTCCAGATCTTCGTCCTGGAATTCGGGCAGTCCCGTTCGTCCATGTGTTGTGTCCAAAACGGTAGAGTTGGCCCTTATCTCTATCTCTCCCGTTTCGTCTCTTGATAGCGTAGAATCGTCTATAAACGACGGTGGTTCTTCATAATTAGGCCGTGGCTGGCCATGACGGCGCTCCGCTACGCGCGCCGCTATGCCTTCGTTTCCACTATTGGGCGCGGTCTCCTTCGATATTGTCGGAAAAGCGTGTGAGACCGGGTTTCGTGATAGCGCGTCGGCGTTTGCATTTACTCTGCCGGGTTTGTAGATTATTTCGTAATTGTAATCGGCTAGCGTAATTTTCCATCGGGCGAGTCGCGATACCGGGTCTTTTACCGAAAATAACCATTGAAGTGGCCGGTGGTCAGTTACTAAGGAAAATTTCCGTCCATAAATGTATGTCCGAAATTGTTTTACAGCGTAGATGATCGCGTAGCACTCCTTTTCTGTCGTCGAGTAGTTTCCTTGGCAAGGTGAGAGTACCTGTGAGGCGTACGCTATTGGCGGGTCCTCGCCTATTTTGCCTTGGCTTAGAATCGCGCCGACTGCTACGTCAGACGCGTCGGTAGTAATGATAAACGGTTCGTCGAAATTTTGGTAACGCAAAACCGGTTCTTGGCAAAGCACTTGACGCAAATCTTCGAAACTTTCTTGGTGTTTCTCTGACCAATAAAAGGGAATTTTCGGGGTTGTTAAATTTGTAAGGGGTTTAGCGCGCTTTGCCATGTCCGGAATAAAGCGACGGTAATAATTTACGAGACCCAAGAATTGCTTCAAATTTTTTCGATCTTTTGGTACGGGGAAGGCAGCGACGGCCTTAATTTTCTCAGGATTGGGTCTTACTCCGTCAGCTGCTATTATATGACCCAAATATATGACCTTGTCCTTCAAGAACTTGGCCTTTTCTGTCTGTAGGGTTAAGTTATGCTCGCGTAAGCGTTCGAAGAATCTCTCGAGTCGGTGTTCGTGCTCCTCGAGTGTGCGTGAATATACGACCACGTCGTCTAGGTACACGAACAACTCCTTACCGATAAGCCCCCTTAACACGTGGTTCATTAAACGCTGGAATGTGGCCGGGGCGTTTTTAATCCGAATGGCATGCGGAGATATTCGTAGTGTCCGTCGGGAGTGGTAAACGCAGTTTTGGCACGGTCTTCGGAAGCCATGGGAATTTGATGAAAACCGTTTGCTAAGTCGAAAACTGAAAAATATTTGGCACCACCTAATCGGTCGAGGATGTCAGTAATTCGCGGCAAGGGGAATCGGTCGTCGATCGTTTTTGCGTTCAAGATTCTAAAATCGGCCACCACCCTCCATCGTTTGTTTCCTTTTTCGTCCTGCTTCTTCGGGACCACGTGCAGAGGTGAGTTATGTGGCGACGACGAAGGCGCGATTATTCCCAATTCCTCCAAATTGTGCATTTGTCGAGCAATTTCTTCGTCCATCAACGGGGAATGTGGGTATTGTCGTGTAAACACGGGCGTTGGATCGGTCAACGGGATGGTGTGCTCTATTGATGTCGTTCCGCCAAGCGGGTCTCCGGGTACGAAAAACCTGTCTGAATACCTTACGACTAAATCTTCGATTGAACGACGCGGTTCCGGATCTAATTCTTCCAATTTTAATGTTTCTACTATATGTTGTAGCCGTTCCTCGTGGGGTTTCTGTTCCACGCGGTAGTCTCCCAGATCCTGATCTTCGTTAGCGTCGAATTCTTCCTCGAAAAAGGGGGTAGGGCAATCCTTCTCATCATCCTCGGGACAGTCCCGGGTTTCAGGGAGGCAAATGCTCACCACGTTCCCATTCGACTCGGGTTCTGGTGGTTTGCTTAAACGCGCCAAGAAGTCCTTGTGGCTTTGCTTACATTCCACTAACGTGCGTTCTAACTCCTTATAATTGGAGAAAACTACCGGGCTGATTGGGTGTTTAGCCGTTACCATAGTGCGTTGGTGATAGGAAACGATGGCTTCTTCCTGAAGCAAATATGGGCTCCCGACGAGGCCTGCGATCCCTTCGGGTAGAGTGGGCATGCGCATCACATGGAATAATGCCCAACTGCCGTTAATCTTTACAACGGTCGTCCCTAAGGTCATGACCTTTCCGTTCAAACCGTTAATTTCGAGGGGAGTCGTGCTGAGGACCATGGCCTTTTCGCTTGCAGATCCGATTTCTAACAGGTTCAAAGCGGAACCCGTGTCTACGATGAATTCTCCCTCACCGTTCTCCAGTTGTTCAGACTTGACCTGGATGCGGGGGGACTCCGCGCGTATGAGTCCCGTTGCTGGTTCTGACCCTGGGGCGATCTTTGGGCTTGCGAGGAGGACCCGCCCGCCTCGTTCTGGTTGAACGGGCGGGCGCGCTGGGAGTTTAAATGACCGGTATTTTCGGTTGACGTTCCACGTTCCGTCGATCCTCGCGATTCTTGAGTTTCATATCCCCCTGGTTCGCGTGATTGATATCTTTGTGATTCCGGAGGTTCTGACCTTTGAGGTTCGCGGGGTCGGTACCATTGAGGTTCGCGAGGTTCATATCTTTGGGGTTCGCGGGGCTGGTAGCGTCTATCGCTTTGATATCTTCCGCGTGCTCCTCTGCCGCGTGGAATATACGGTCTGGGTTCGTAGTCCAACGGGCGTTCACCTTGCCTCGTCAGCACAGCGTAGGGACGGTGTTCCGGCGTCAAATCGCGATAATACTGGTCCCGATCATGTTCGTTTTGATAGCGCGGGGAGCTATATGCAGAGTAGGAAGATTGAGGCTCGTAGTACGAGTCCTCTTCGCGGGGTTGTCTCCATTCGGTCCATTTACGCTGGGGGTCATACGGCGAGGGCGGACGCGCGTTCCGAGTGTATTCGTTCGTGTTCTCGCGCGGCAAACCGGATAATTCTTGCTCTCGCCTTTGAGTGTGTACTGCTAAATCGAACGCGTCGTGCAAAGATCCGGGATTTGACAAAGCTACTTTAGTCGAAATTCTTTGGGGTAACGCCGTGATAAACGAGGTCCGTGCCAATCGTTCTACATCAGCTATGGTTTTCTCGACATTTTGTCCGATCAATTCTTTCGCTCTTACAGTCACCTGTCGATACAGGCGAGCCACGCGGTGGATAAAGTCTATTAGACGCTCCCGGGGAAACATGCTTATACGTTCCAATTCCAGTCGAAGCTCCTCATAACCGCGACATGGGGAATATCGGACCCTTAGAAGGGAGAGCAGATCGGCCACGCTTTGGCAACCTTTATCCTCGACATAGTATCTAATAGGATCTGTTAATTTGTATATAAGCTCGGACAGAAATCTTTCTTCCTGACCGGGCGGAACACGCCTTATTGCGCGCTGTATTGAGGCGGCAAAGTCCTCCAGGGTTACAAAATCGGGGTCGAAACGGGGAATGTTGTCGAGCGCCCGATACACTCTCTCTTCGTCTTCTCGGAAACGCCATATGTCTATTGTAGACATGTCTGGGTCGTTCGTCCGAGAACCCAAAGAAGGCCGATCGCTCGAGGAGGGCGGTACCGGAGGAGGAATAACCGGAGGAGCGATAGCAGAAGTTCGGGAATCAGAAAACTGTTGTGGAGGAGGTGATCTCAAAATACCACCCGGCATTGTTATGCAATGCCCGGCAAGAGACTTTGAGTAATGGGAAGTGTAGTCAAGTTACGAGCAGATAAGATTGCGGCTGTCGCAGTTCGTAGCGACGGCGTGCAAGGGAAAAAAAAGAAAGAAAGAAAAAGTGGATCCCACTTCTGACACCAGTTTGTTACGTCCTGAAGGGACTTTTGTGAATCACCCCGAGCGGTTGAGATGAATTATCGGGTTCTTGCTCTGTTAAGGTGCTAAAGCACGCCTTGACTACACTTACTGTGGATCGGGGAGGTAATACAGGGGTCGAATAAAAGAGTACAAGGGATATAAAGGAAAAAATCAATCAAGAAAATATATTGTTACAGAAATTAGTCAGAATTTCATACCTCGAGACGGCGCTTCGTCTCAGCTGTCGCTCGCTGTTATCGCACGGCACGCTTGCCGTCTCGCGTTTCGCTCGCTTGCTGTGTCGCTCTACCTAGCGCAGGTCGTGGTCGCTCGTTCTGGTTTCGGGTAGCACACGGAAGTCGGTGACCTGGGGTCCGTCGCGCCTCTTAGTCTCGGATCGTCGCTTATCTTCGCGGTCGTACGTCGGTCCTGATTGACGCACAAGGGCACTCCCGGCTAGGCCGTTCTCGGTGTGCCGGATGGAGTTACCCTTTTACGAATTACTATCGGCCGAATGCGCTACGCGGAATCAACGCGGAGACGTGGTCGCGGTATCTAGACGGCCCTCCGGCTCGTCGTGACTCCCTAACTTGAACTCTCGAATCTGAATGAATCTTTCCGGCTCTCGATCACGGGCCGAACCTCGAACGATCCCCATAAGTGGGGGATACTGCCCCGTCGGCAGCTGCCGATTGCCTTGCTAATTTCCTGAATATTGCGAAATATCCGGGACCGACACGAGCGCGGGCGCCGTCCCTATGACTGTTGCCATGGGCTAAGCACAACGTGACTTCTACACGCGAGGCGATTCCGCTGAATCGCCTTTTGAAAGAAAGCGACGCGAGGACAGCGAGCACGGGATGGACCTGAAGGGTCTATGTAACAGGTCGATTGGACGAACTTGTGTTCGGAATACGGTGCGGAAGGAGTCTGAAATTTTTCGGGACTTTGAAATATTTCGGAGCGATTGGAGTTTTTCGCGGTTTTCTCGAAAACCAGCACGACGACCGCGGTCGAACCATTAGAGTGAAACGTAGGCAATGGAACGACGAGCAGGGATCAATGGTTGTTTGGTCGATTGGACGAACTTGTGTTCGGATTACGGTGCGGAAGGACTCTGAAATTTATCGGGACTTTGAAATATTTCGGAGCGATTGGAGTTTTTCGCGATTTTCTCGAAAACCAGCGCGACGACCGCGGTCGAACCATAAGAGTAAAACGTAGGCAATGGAACGACGAACAGGGATCAATGGTTGTTTGCTCGATAGGACGAACTGGTGTTCGGAATACGGTGCGGAAGTGGTCTGAAATTTGTCGGCACTTTGAAATATTTCAGAGCGATTGGGGTTTTTCGCGATTTTCTCGAAAACCAGCACGACGACCGCTGTCGAACCATTAGAGTAAAACGTAGGCAATGGAACGGCGAACAGGGATCAATCGTTGTTTGCTCAGTTGGACGATTTTAGACTTTCGTCGGACTACGGTACTCAGGAATCTTAAATCTATCGTAACTTCGAATTACCTCGGAGCGATTGGGTTTTTTCGCGATTTTCTCGAAAACCAGCACGACGACCGCCGTCGAACCATTAGAGTAAAACGTAGGCAATGGAACGACGAAAAGGGATCAGTGGTTGTTTGGTCGATTGGACGAACTTGTGTTCGGAATACGGTGCGGAAGGTGTCTGAAATTTGTCGGGACTATGAAATATTTCGGAGCGATTGGGTTTTTTCGCGATTTTCTCGAAAACCAGCACGACGACCGCGGCCGAACCATTAGAGTGAAACGTAGGCAATGGAACGACGAGCAGAGGTCAATGGTTGTTTGGTCGATTGGACGAACTTGTGTTCGGATTACGGTGCGGAAGGACTCTGAAATTTATCGGGACTTTGAAATATTTCGGAGCGATTGGAGTTTTTCGCGGTTTTCTCGAAAACCAGCACGACGACCGCGGTCGAACCATTAGAGTGAAACGTAGGCAATGGAACGACGAGCAGGGATCAATGGTTGTTTGGTCGATTGGACGAACTTGTGTTCGGAATACGGTGCGGAAGGTGTCTGAAATTTGTCGGGACTATGAAATATTTCGGAGCGATTGGGTTTTTTCGCGATTTTCTCGAAAACCAGCACGACGACCGCGGTCCAACCATTAGAGTAAAACGTAGGCAATGGAACTACGAACAGGTATCAATCGTTGTTTGCTCGATTGGACGATTTTAGACTTTCGTCGGACTACGGTACGAAGGAATCTTAAATCTATCGTAACTTCGAATTACCTCGGAGCGATTGGGGATTTTCGCGGTTTTCTCGAAAACCAGCACGACGACCGCAGTCGAACCATTAGAGTAAAACGTAGGCAATGGAACGACGAACAGGGATCAATTGTTGTTTGGTCGATTGGACGATTTTAGACTTTCGTCAGACTACGGTACGAAGGAATCTTAAATCTATCGTAACTTCGAATTACCTCGGAGCGATTGGGGTTTTTCGCGATTTCCTCGAAAACCAGCACGACCACCGCGGTCGAACCATTAGAGTAAAACGTAGGCAATGGAACGACGAACAGGGATCAATTGTTGTTTGGTCGATTGGACGATTTTAGACTTTCGTCAGACTACGGTACGAAGGAATCTTAAATCTATCATAACGTCGAATTACCTCGGACCGATTGGGGTTTTTCGCGATTTTCTCAAAAACCAGCACGACGACCGCGGTCGAACCATTAGAGTAAAACGTAGGCAATGGAACGACCAACAGGGATCAATGGTTGTTTGATCGATTGGACGAACTTGTGTTCGGAATACGGTGCGGAAGGAGTCTGAAATTTGTCGGGACTTTGAAATATTTCGGAGCGATTGGAGTTTTTCGCGGTTTTCTCGAAAACCAGCACGACGACCGCGGTCCAACCATTAGAGTAAAACGTAGGCAATGGAACTACGAACAGGTATCAATCGTTGTTTGCTCGATTGGACGATTTTAGACTTTCGTCGGACTACGGTACGAAGGAATCTTAAATCTATCGTAACTTCGAATTACCTCGGAGCGATTGGGGATTTTCGCGGTTTTCTCGAAAACCAGCACGACGACCGCAGTCGAACCATTAGAGTAAAACGTAGTCAATGGAACGACGAACAGGGATCAATTGTTGTTTGGTCGATTGGACGATTTTAGACTTTCGTCAGACTACGGTACGAAGGAATCTTAAATCTATCATAACGTCGAATTACCTCGGACCGATTGGGGTTTTTCGCGATTTTCTCAAAAACCAGCACGACGACCGCGGTCGAACCATTAGAGTAAAACGTAGGCAATGGAACGAGGAACAGGGATCAATGGTTGTTTGGTCGATTGGACGAACTTGTGTTCGGACTACGGTGCGGAAGGAGTCTGAAGTATGTCGGGACTTTGAAATATTTCGGAGCGATTGGAGTTTTTCGCGATTTTCTCGAAAACCAGCACGACGACCGCGGTCGAACCATTAGAGTAAAACGTAGGCAATGGAACGACGAACAGGGATCAATTATTGTTTGTTCGATTGGACGATTTTAGACTTTCGTCGGACTACGGTACGAAGGAATCTTAAATCTATCGTAACTTCGAATTACCTCGGAGCGATTGGGGTTTTTCGCGATTTCCTCGAAAACCAGCACGACGACCGCGGTCGAACCATTAGAGTAAAACGTAGGCAATGGAACGACGAACAGGGATCAATTGTTGTTTGGTCGATTGGACGATTTTAGACTTTCGTCGGACTACGGTACGAAGGAATCTTAAATCTATCGTAACTTCGAATTACCTCGGAGCGATTGGGGTTTTTCGCGATTTCCTCGAAAACCAGCACGACCACCGCGATCGAACCATTAGAGTAAAACGTAGGCAATGGAACGACGAACAGGGATCAATTGTTGTTTGGTCGATTGGACGATTTTAGACTTTCGTCGGACTACGGTACGAAGGAATCTTAAATCTATCATAACGTCGAATTACCTCGGAGCGATTGGGGTTTTTCGCGATTTTCTCAAAAACCAGCACGACGACCGCGGTCGAACCATTAGAGTAAAACGTAGGCAATGGAACGACCAACAGGGATCCATGGTTGTTTGGTCGATTGGACGAACTTGTGTTCGGACTACGGTGCGGAAGGAGTCTGAATTATGTCGGGACTTTGAAATATTTCGGAGCGATTGGGGTTTTTCGCGAATTTCTCGAAAACCAGCACGACGACCGCGGTCGAACCATTAGAGTAAAACGTAGGCAATGGAACGACGAGCAGGGATCAATGGTTGTTTGGTCGATTGGACGAACTTGTGTTCGGACTACGGTGCGGAAGGAGTCTGAAGTATGTCGGGACTTTGAAATATTTCGGAGCGATTGGGGTTTTTCGCGATTTTCTCGAAAACCAGCACGACGACCGCGGTCGAACCATTAGAGTAATACGTAGGCAATGGAACGACGAGCAGGGATCAATGATTGTTTGGTCGATTGGACGAACTTGTGTTCGGACTACGGTGCGGAAGGAGTCTGAATTATGTCGGGACTTTGAAATATTTCGGAGCGATTGGGGTTTTTCGCGATTTTCTCGAAAACCAGCACGACGACCGCGGTCGAACCATTAGAGTAAAACGTAGGCAATGGAACGACGAACAGGGATCAATTGTTGTTTGGTCGATTGGACGATTTTAGACTTTCGTCGGACTACGGTACGAAGGAATCTTAAATCTATCGTAACTTCGAATTACCTCGGAGCGATTGGGTTTTTTCGCAATTTTCTCGAAAACCAGCACGACGACCGCGGTCGAACCATTAGAGTAAAACGTAGGCAATGGAACGACCAACAGGGATCAATGGTTGTTTGGTCGATTGGACGATTTTAGACTTTCGTCGGACTACGGTACGAAGGAATCTTAAATCTATCGTAACTTCGAATTACCTCGGAGCGATTGGGTTTTTTCGCGATTTTCTCGAAAACCAGCACGACGACCGCGGTCGAACCATTAGAGTAAAACGTAGGCAATGGAACGACCAACAGGGATCAATGGTTGTTTGGTCGATTGGACGAACTTGTGTTCGGAATACGGTGCGGAAGGAGTCTGAAGTATGTCGGGACTTTGAAATATTTCGGAGCGATTGGAGTTTTTCGCGATTTTCTCGAAAACCAGCACGACGACCGCGGTCGAACCATTAGAGTAAAACGTAGGCAATGGAACGACCAACAGGGATCAATGGTTGTTTGGTCGATTGGACGATTTTAGACTTTCGTCGGACTACGGTACGAAGGAATCTTAAATCTATCGTAACTTCGAATTACCTCGGAGCGATTGGGTTTTTTCGCAATTTTCTCGAAAACCAGCACGACGACCGCGGTCGAACCATTAGAGTAAAACGTAGGCAATGGAACGACCAACAGGGATCAATGGTTGTTTGGTCGATTGGACGATTTTAGACTTTCGTCGGACTACGGTACGAAGGAATCTTAAATCTATCGTCACTTCGAATTACCTCGGAGCGATTGGGTTTTTTCGCGATTTTCTCGAAAACCAGCACGACGACCGCGGTCGAACCATTAGAGTAAAACGTAGGCAATGGAACGACCAACAGGGATCAATGGTTGTTTGGTCGATTGGACGAACTTGTGTTCGGAATACGGTGCGGAAGGAGTCTGAAATTTGTCGGGACTTTGAAATATTTCGGAGCGATTGGAGTTTTTCGCGGTTTTCTCGAAAACCAGCACGACGACCGCGGTCGAACCATTAGAGTAAAACGTAGGCAATGGAACGACGAGCAGGGATCAATGATTGTTTGGTCGATTGGACGAACTTGTGTTCGGACTACGGTGCGGAAGGAGTCTGAAGTATGTCGGGACTTTGAAATATTTCGGAGCGATTGGAGTTTTTCGCGATTTTCTCGAAAACCAGCACGACGACCGCGGTCGAACCATTAGAGTAAAACGTAGGCAATGGAACGACGAACAGGGATCAATTGTTGTTTGGTCGATTGGACGATTTTAGACTTTCGTCGGACTACGGTACGAAGGAATCTTAAATCTATCATAACGTCGAATTACCTCGGAGCGATTGGGGTTTTTCGCGATTTCCTCGAAAACCAGCACGACGACCGCGGTCGAACCATTAGAGTAAAACGTAGGCAATGGAACGACGAACAGGGATCAATGGTTGTTTGGTCGATTGGACGAACTGGTGTTCGGAATACGGTGCGGAAGTGGTCTGAAATTTGTCGGTACTTTGAAATATTTCAGAGCGATTGGGGTTTTTCGCGATTTTCTCGAAAACCAGCACGACGACCGCGGTCGAACCATTAGAGTAAAACGTAGGCAATGGAACGACCAACAGGGATCAATGGTTGTTTGGTCGATTGGACGATTTTAGACTTTCGTCGGACTACGGTACGAAGGAATCTTAAATCTATCGTAACTTCGAATTACCTCGGAGCGATTGGGTTTTTTCGCAATTTTCTCGAAAACCAGCACGACGACCGCGGTCGAACCATTAGAGTAAAACGTAGGCAATGGAACGACCAACAGGGATCAATGGTTGTTTGGTCGATTGGACGATTTTAGACTTTCGTCGGACTACGGTACGAAGGAATCTTAAATCTATCGTCACTTCGAATTACCTCGGAGCGATTGGGTTTTTTCGCGATTTTCTCGAAAACCAGCACGACGACCGCGGTCGAACCATTAGAGTAAAACGTAGGCAATGGAACGACCAACAGGGATCAATGGTTGTTTGGTCGATTGGACGAACTTGTGTTCGGAATACGGTGCGGAAGGAGTCTGAAATTTGTCGGGACTTTGAAATATTTCGGAGCGATTGGAGTTTTTCGCGGTTTTCTCGAAAACCAGCACGACGACCGCGGTCGAACCATTAGAGTAAAACGTAGGCAATGGAACGACGAGCAGGGATCAATGATTGTTTGGTCGATTGGACGAACTTGTGTTCGGACTACGGTGCGGAAGGAGTCTGAAGTATGTCGGGACTTTGAAATATTTCGGAGCGATTGGAGTTTTTCGCGATTTTCTCGAAAACCAGCACGACGACCGCGGTCGAACCATTAGAGTAAAACGTAGGCAATGGAACGACGAACAGGGATCAATTGTTGTTTGGTCGATTGGACGATTTTAGACTTTCGTCGGACTACGGTACGAAGGAATCTTAAATCTATCATAACGTCGAATTACCTCGGAGCGATTGGGGTTTTTCGCGATTTCCTCGAAAACCAGCACGACGACCGCGGTCGAACCATTAGAGTAAAACGTAGGCAATGGAACGACGAACAGGGATCAATGGTTGTTTGGTCGATTGGACGAACTGGTGTTCGGAATACGGTGCGGAAGTGGTCTGAAATTTGTCGGTACTTTGAAATATTTCAGAGCGATTGGGGTTTTTCGCGATTTTCTCGAAAACCAGCACGACGACCGCGGTCGAACCATTAGAGTAAAACGTAGGCAATGGAACGACGAACAGGGATCAATGGTTGTTTGCTCAATTGGACGAACTTGTGTTCGGACTACGGTGCGGAAGGACTCTGAAATTTGCCGGGACTTTGAAATATTTAGGAGCGATTGGGGTTTTTGGCGATTTTCTCGAAAACGAGCACGACGACCGCGGTCGAACCATTAGAGTAAAACGTAGGCAATGGAACGACCAACAGGGATCAATTGTTGTTTGCTCGATTGGAAGATTTTAGACTTTCGTCGGACTACGGTACGAAGGAATCTTAAATCTATCGTAACTTCGAATTACCTCGGAGCGATTGGGGTTTTTCGCGATTTTCTCGAAAACCAGCACGACGACCGCGGTCGAACCATTAGAGTAAAACGTAGGCAATGGAACGACGAGCAGGGATCAATGATTGTTTGGTCGATTGGACGAACTTGTGTTCGGACTACGGTGCGGAAGGAGTCTGAAGTATGTCGGGACTTTGAAATATTTCGGAGCGATTGGAGTTTTTCGCGATTTTCTCGAAAACCAGCACGACGACCGCGGTCGAACCATTAGAGTAAAACGTAGGCAATGGAACGACGAACAGGGATCAATTGTTGTTTGGTCGATTGGACGATTTTAGACTTTCGTCGGACTACGGTACGAAGGAATCTTAAATCTATCATAACGTCGAATTACCTCGGAGCGATTGGGGTTTTTCGCGATTTTCTCAAAAACCAGCACGACGACCGCGGTCGAACCATTAGAGTAAAACGTAGGCAATGGAACGACCAACAGGGATCAATGGTTGTTTGGTCGATTGGACGAACTTGTGTTCGGAATACGGTGCGGAAGGAGTCTGAAATTTGTCGGGACTTTGAAATATTTCGGAGCGATTGGAGTTTTTCGCGGTTTTATCGAAAACCAGCACGACGACCGCGGTCGAACCATTAGAGTAAAACGTAGGCAATGGAACGACGAGCAGGGATCAATGATTGTTTGGTCGATTGGACGAACTTGTGTTCTGACTACGGTGCGGAAGGAGTCTGAAGTATGTCGGGACTTTGAAATATTTCGGAGCGATTGGAGTTTTTCGCGATTTTCTCGAAAACCAGCACGACGACCGCGGTCGAACCATTAGAGTAAAACGTAGGCAATGGAACGACGAACAGGGGTCAATGGTTGTTTGGACGATTGGACGAACTGGTGTTCGGAATACGGTGCGGAAGTGGTCTGAAATTTGTCGGTACTTTGAAATATTTCAGAGCGATTGGGGTTTTTCGCGATTTTCTCGAAAACCAGCACGACGACCGCGGTCGAACCATTAGAGTAAAACGTAGGCAATGGAACGACGAGCAGGGATCAATGGTTGTTTGGTCGATTGGACGAACTTGTGTTCGGACTACGGTGCGGAAGGAGTCTGAAGTATGTCGGGACTTTGAAATATTTCGGAGCGATTGGAGTTTTTCGCGATTTTCTCGAAAACCAGCACGACGACCGCGGTCGAACCATTAGAGTAAAACGTAGGCAATGGAACGACGAACAGGGATCAATTGTTGTTTGGTCGATTGGACGATTTTAGACTTTCGTCGGACTACGGTACGAAGGAATCTTAAATCTATCGTAACTTCGAATTACCTCGGAGCGATTGGGTTTTTTCGCAATTTTCTCGAAAACCAGCACGACGACCGCGGTCGAACCATTAGAGTAAAACGTAGGCAATGGAACGACCAACAGGGATCAATGGTTGTTTGGTCGATTGGACGATTTTAGACTTTCGTCGGACTACGGTACGAAGGAATCTTAAATCTATCGTCACTTCGAATTACCTCGGAGCGATTGTGTTTTTTCGCGATTTTCTCGAAAACCAGCACGACGACCGCGGTCGAACCATTAGAGTAAAACGTAGGCAATGGAACGACCAACAGGGATCAATGGTTGTTTGGTCGATTGGACGAACTTGTGTTCGGACTACGGTGCGGAAGGTGTCTGAAGTATGTCGGGACTTTGAAATATTTCGGAGCGATTGGAGTTTTTCGCGATTTTCTCGAAAACCAGCACGACGACCGCGGTCGAACCATTAGAGTAAAACGTAGGCAATGGAACGACGAACAGGGATCAATGGTTGTTTGGTCGATTGGACGAACTGGTGTTCGGAATACGGTGCGGAAGTGGTCTGAAATTTGTCGGTACTTTGAAATATTTCAGAGCGATTGGGGTTTTTCGCGATTTTCTCGAAAACCAGCACGACGACCGCGGTCGAACCATTAGAGTAAAACGTAGGCAATGGAACGACGAACAGGGATCAATGGTTGTTTGCTCAATTGGACGAACTTGTGTTCGGACTACGGTGCGGAAGGACTCTGAAATTTGCCGGGACTTTGAAATATTTAGGAGCGATTGGGGTTTTTGGCGATTTTCTCGAAAACGAGCACGACGACCGCGGTCGAACCATTAGAGTAAAACGTAGGCAATGGAACGACCAACGGGGATCAATTGTTGTTTGCTCGATTGGAAGATTTTAGACTTTCGTCGGACTACGGTACGAAGGAATCTTAAATCTATCGTAACTTCGAATTACCTCGGAGCGATTGGGGTTTTTCGCGATTTTCTCGAAAACCAGCACGACGACCGCGGTCGAACCATTAGAGTAAAACGTAGGCAATGGAACGACCAACAGGGATCAATGGTTGTTTGGTCGATTGGACGATTTTAGACTTTCGTCGGACTACGGTACGAAGGAATCTTAAATCTATCGTCACTTCGAATTACCTCGGAGCGATTGTGTTTTTTCGCGATTTTCTCGAAAACCAGCACGACGACCGCGGTCGAACCATTAGAGTAAAACGTAGGCAATGGAACGACCAACAGGGATCAATGGTTGTTTGGTCGATTGGACGAACTTGTGTTCGGAATACGGTGCGGAAGGAGTCTGAAATTTGTCGGGACTTTGAAATATTTCGGAGCGATTGGAGTTTTTCGCGGTTTTCTCGAAAACCAGCACGACGACCGCGGTCGAACCATTAGAGTAAAACGTAGGCAATGGAACGACGAGCAGGGATCAATGATTGTTTGGTCGATTGGACGAACTTGTGTTCGGACTACGGTGCGGAAGGTGTCTGAAGTATGTCGGGACTTTGAAATATTTCGGAGCGATTGGAGTTTTTCGCGATTTTCTCGAAAACCAGCACGACGACCGCGGTCGAACCATTAGAGTAAAACGTAGGCAATGGAACGACGAACAGGGATCAATGGTTGTTTGGTCGATTGGACGAACTGGTGTTCGGAATACGGTGCGGAAGGGGTCTGAAATTTGTCGGTACTTTGAAATATTTCATAGCGATTGGGGTTTTTCGCGATTTTCTCGAAAACCAGCACGACGACCGCTGTCGAACCATTAGAGTAAAACGTAGGCAATGGAACCACGAACAGGGATCAATCGTTGTTTGCTCGGTTGGACGATTTTAGACTTTCGTCGGACTACGGTACGCAGGAATCTTAAATCTATCGTAACTTCGAATTACCTCGGAGCGATTGGGTTTTTTCGCGATTTTCTCGAAAACCAGCACGACGACCGCCGTCGAACCATTAGAGTAAAACGTAGGCAATGGAACGACGAACAGGGATCAGTGGCTGTTTGGTCGATTGGACGAACTTGTGTTCGGAATACGGTGCGGAAGGTGTCTGAAATTTGTCGGGACTTTGAAATATTTCGGAGCGATTGGAGTTTTTCGCGATTTTCTCGAAAACCAGCACGACGACCGCGGTCGAACCATTAGAGTAAAACGTAGGCAATGGAACGACGAACAGGGATCAATCGTTGTTTGCTCGGTTGGACGATTTTAGACTTTCGTCGGACTACGGTACGCAGGAATCTTAAATCTATCATAACTTCGAATTACCTCGGAGCGATTGGGTTTTTTCGCGTTTTTCTCGAAAACCAGCACGACGACCGCCGTCGAACCATTAGAGTAAAACGTAGGCAATGGAACGACGAACAGGGATCAGTGGTTGTTTGGTCGATTGGACGATTTTAGACTTTCGTCGGACTACGGTACGAAGGAATCTTAAATCTATCGTAACTTTGAATTACCTCGGAGCGATTGGGGTTTTTCGCGATTTCCTCGAAAACCAGCACGACGACCGCGGTCGAACCATTAGAGTAAAACGTAGGCAATGGAACGGCCAACAGGGATCAATGGTTGTTTGGTCGATTGGACGAACTGGTGTTCGGAATACGGTGCGGAAGTGGTCTGAAATTTGTCGGTACTTTGAAATATTTCAGAGCGATTGGGGTTTTTCGCGATTTTCTCGAAAACCAGCACGACGACCGCGGTCGAACCATTAGAGTAAAACGTAGGCAATGGAACGACGAGCAGGGATCAATGGTTGTTTGGTCGATTGGACGAACTTGTGTTCGGACTACGGTGCGGAAGGACTCTGAAGTATGTCCGGACATTGAAATATTTCGGAGCGATTGGAGTTTTTCGCGATTTTCTCGAAAACCAGCACGACGACCGCGGTCGAACCATTAGAGTAAAACGTAGGCAATGGAACGACGAACAGGGGTCAATGGTTGTTTGGACGATTGGACGAACTGGTGTTCGGAATACGGTGCGGAAGTGGTCTGAAATTTGTCGGTACTTTGAAATATTTCAGAGCGATTGGGGTTTTTCGCGATTTTCTCGAAAACCAGCACGACGACCGCGGTCGAACCATTAGAGTAAAACGTAGGCAATGGAACGACGAGCAGGGATCAATGGTTGTTTGGTCGATTGGACGAACTTGTGTTCGGACTACGGTGCGGAAGGAGTCTGAAGTATGTCGGGACTTTGAAATATTTCGGAGCGATTGGAGTTTTTCGCGATTTTCTCGAAAACCAGCACGACGACCGCGGTCGAACCATTAGAGTAAAACGTAGGCAATGGAACGACGAACAGGGATCAATTGTTGTTTGGTCGATTGGACGATTTTAGACTTTCGTCGGACTACGGTACGAAGGAATCTTAAATCTATCGTAACTTCGAATTACCTCGGAGCGATTGGGTTTTTTCGCAATTTTCTCGAAAACCAGCACGACGACCGCGGTCGAACCATTAGAGTAAAACGTAGGCAATGGAACGACCAACAGGGATCAATGGTTGTTTGGTCGATTGGACGATTTTAGACTTTCGTCGGACTACGGTACGAAGGAATCTTAAATCTATCGTCACTTCGAATTACCTCGGAGCGATTGTGTTTTTTCGCGATTTTCTCGAAAACCAGCACGACGACCGCGGTCGAACCATTAGAGTAAAACGTAGGCAATGGAACGACCAACAGGGATCAATGGTTGTTTGGTCGATTGGACGAACTTGTGTTCGGACTACGGTGCGGAAGGTGTCTGAAGTATGTCGGGACTTTGAAATATTTCGGAGCGATTGGAGTTTTTCGCGATTTTCTCGAAAACCAGCACGACGACCGCGGTCGAACCATTAGAGTAAAACGTAGGCAATGGAACGACGAACAGGGATCAATGGTTGTTTGGTCGATTGGACGAACTGGTGTTCGGAATACGGTGCGGAAGTGGTCTGAAATTTGTCGGTACTTTGAAATATTTCAGAGCGATTGGGGTTTTTCGCGATTTTCTCGAAAACCAGCACGACGACCGCGGTCGAACCATTAGAGTAAAACGTAGGCAATGGAACGACGAACAGGGATCAATGGTTGTTTGCTCAATTGGACGAACTTGTGTTCGGACTACGGTGCGGAAGGACTCTGAAATTTGCCGGGACTTTGAAATATTTAGGAGCGATTGGGGTTTTTGGCGATTTTCTCGAAAACGAGCACGACGACCGCGGTCGAACCATTAGAGTAAAACGTAGGCAATGGAACGACCAACAGGGATCAATTGTTGTTTGCTCGATTGGAAGATTTTAGACTTTCGTCGGACTACGGTACGAAGGAATCTTAAATCTATCGTAACTTCGAATTACCTCGGAGCGATTGGGGTTTTTCGCGATTTTCTCGAAAACCAGCACGACGACCGCGGTCGAACCATTAGAGTAAAACGTAGGCAATGGAACGACCAACAGGGATCAATGGTTGTTTGGTCGATTGGACGATTTTAGACTTTCGTCGGACTACGGTACGAAGGAATCTTAAATCTATCGTCACTTCGAATTACCTCGGAGCGATTGTGTTTTTTCGCGATTTTCTCGAAAACCAGCACGACGACCGCGGTCGAACCATTAGAGTAAAACGTAGGCAATGGAACGACCAACAGGGATCAATGGTTGTTTGGTCGATTGGACGAACTTGTGTTCGGAATACGGTGCGGAAGGAGTCTGAAATTTGTCGGGACTTTGAAATATTTCGGAGCGATTGGAGTTTTTCGCGGTTTTCTCGAAAACCAGCACGACGACCGCGGTCGAACCATTAGAGTAAAACGTAGGCAATGGAACGACGAGCAGGGATCAATGATTGTTTGGTCGATTGGACGAACTTGTGTTCGGACTACGGTGCGGAAGGTGTCTGAAGTATGTCGGGACTTTGAAATATTTCGGAGCGATTGGAGTTTTTCGCGATTTTCTCGAAAACCAGCACGACGACCGCGGTCGAACCATTAGAGTAAAACGTAGGCAATGGAACGACGAACAGGGATCAATGGTTGTTTGGTCGATTGGACGAACTGGTGTTCGGAATACGGTGCGGAAGGGGTCTGAAATTTGTCGGTACTTTGAAATATTTCATAGCGATTGGGGTTTTTCGCGATTTTCTCGAAAACCAGCACGACGACCGCTGTCGAACCATTAGAGTAAAACGTAGGCAATGGAACCACGAACAGGGATCAATCGTTGTTTGCTCGGTTGGACGATTTTAGACTTTCGTCGGACTACGGTACGCAGGAATCTTAAATCTATCGTAACTTCGAATTACCTCGGAGCGATTGGGTTTTTTCGCGATTTTCTCGAAAACCAGCACGACGACCGCCGTCGAACCATTAGAGTAAAACGTAGGCAATGGAACGACGAACAGGGATCAGTGGCTGTTTGGTCGATTGGACGAACTTGTGTTCGGAATACGGTGCGGAAGGTGTCTGAAATTTGTCGGGACTTTGAAATATTTCGGAGCGATTGGAGTTTTTCGCGATTTTCTCGAAAACCAGCACGACGACCGCGGTCGAACCATTAGAGTAAAACGTAGGCAATGGAACGACGAACAGGGATCAATCGTTGTTTGCTCGGTTGGACGATTTTAGACTTTCGTCGGACTACGGTACGCAGGAATCTTAAATCTATCGTAACTTCGAATTACCTCGGAGCGATTGGGTTTTTTCGCGTTTTTCTCGAAAACCAGCACGACGACCGCCGTCGAACCATTAGAGTAAAACGTAGGCAATGGAACGACGAACAGGGATCAGTGGTTGTTTGGTCGATTGGACGATTTTAGACTTTCGTCGGACTACGGTACGAAGGAATCTTAAATCTATCGTAACTTTGAATTACCTCGGAGCGATTGGGGTTTTTCGCGATTTCCTCGAAAACCAGCACGACGACCGCGGTCGAACCATTAGAGTAAAACGTAGGCAATGGAACGGCCAACAGGGATCAATGGTTGTTTGGTCGATTGGACGAACTGGTGTTCGGAATACGGTGCGGAAGTGGTCTGAAATTTGTCGGTACTTTGAAATATTTCAGAGCGATTGGGGTTTTTCGCGATTTTCTCGAAAACCAGCACGACGACCGCGGTCGAACCATTAGAGTAAAACGTAGGCAATGGAACGACGAGCAGGGATCAATGGTTGTTTGGTCGATTGGACGAACTTGTGTTCGGACTACGGTGCGGAAGGACTCTGAAGTATGTCCGGACATTGAAATATTTCGGAGCGATTGGAGTTTTTCGCGATTTTCTCGAAAACCAGCACGACGACCGCGGTCGAACCATTAGAGTAAAACGTAGGCAATGGAACGACGAACAGGGATCAATTGTTGTTTGTTCGATTGGACGATTTTAGACTTTCGTCGGACTACGGTACGAAGGAATCTTAAATCTATCGTAACTTCGAATTACCTCGGAGCGATTAGGTTTTTTCGCAATTTTCTCGAAAACCAGCACGACGACCGCGGTCGAACCATTAGAGTAAAACGTAGGCAATGGAACGACCAACAGGGATCAATGGTTGTTTGGTCGATTGGACGAACTTGTGTTCGGAATACGGTGCGGAAGGAGTCTGAAGTATGTCGGGACTTTGAAATATTTCGGAGCGATTGGAGTTTTTCGCGATTTTCTCGAAAACCAGCACGACGACCGCGGTCGAACCATTAGAGTAAAACGTAGGCAATGGAACAACGAACAGGGATCAATTGTTGTTTGTTCGATTGGACGATTTTAGACTTTCGTCGGACTACGGTACGAAGGAATCTTAAATCTATCGTAACTTCGAATTACCTCGGAGCGATTGGGGTTTTTCGCGATTTCCTCGAAAACCAGCACGACGACCGCGGTCGAACCATTAGAGTAAAACGTAGGCAATGGAACGACGAACAGGGATCAATTGTTGTTTGGTCGATTGGACGATTTTAGACTTTCGTCGGACTACGGTACGAAGGAATCTTAAATCCATCGTAACTTCGAATTACCTCGGAGCGATTGGGTTTTTTCGCAATTTTCTCGAAAACCAGCACGACGACCGCGGTCGAACCATTAGAGTAAAACGTAGGCAATGGAACGACCAACAGGGATCAATGGTTGTTTGGTCGATTGGACGATTTTAGACTTTCGTCGGACTACGGTACGAAGGAATCTTAAATCTATCGTAACTTCGAATTACCTCGGAGCGATTGGGGTTTTTCGCGATTTCCTCGAAAACCAGCACGACGACCGCGGTCGAACCATTAGAGTAAAACGTAGGCAATGGAACGACGAACAGGGATCAATTGTTATTTGGTCGATTGGACGATTTTAGACTTTCGTCGGACTACGGTACGAAGGAATCTTAAATCTATCATAACGTCGAATTACCTCGGAGCGATTGGGGTTTTTCGCGATTTTCTCAAAAACCAGCACGACGACCGCGGTCGAACCATTAGAGTAAAACGTAGGCTATGGAACGACCAACAGGGATCAATGGTTGTTTGGTCGATTGGACGAACTTGTGTTCGGAATACGGTGCGGAAGGAGTCTGAAATTTGTCGGGACTTTGAAATATTTCGGAGCGATTGGAGTTTTTCGCGGTTTTCTCGAAAACCAGCACGACGAACGCGGTCGAACCATTAGAGTAAAACGTAGGCAATGGAACGACGAGCAGGGATCAATGATTGTTTGGTCGATTGGACGAACTTGTGTACGGACTACGGTGCGGAAGGAGTCTGAAGTATGTCGGGACTTTGAAATATTTCGGAGCGATTGGAGTTTTTCGCGATTTTCTCGAAAACCAGCACGACGACCGCGGTCGAACCATTAGAGTAAAACGTAGGCAATGGAACGACGAACAGGGATCAATGGTTGTTTGGTCGATTGGACGAACTGGTGTTCGGAATACGGTGCGGAAGTGGTCTGAAATTTGTCGGTACTTTGAAATATTTCAGAGCGATTGGGGTTTTTCGCGATTTTCTCGAAAACCAGCACGACGACCGCGGTCGAACCATTAGAGTAAAACGTAGGCAATGGAACGACGAGCAGGGATCAATGGTTGTTTGGTCGATTGGACGAACTTGTGTTCGGACTACGGTGCGGAAGGAGTCTGAAGTATGTCGGGACTTTGAAATATTTCGGAGCGATTGGAGTTTTTCGCGATTTTCTCGAAAACCAGCACGACCACCGCGGTCGAACCATTAGAGTAAAACGTAGGCAATGGAACGACGAACAGGGATCAATTGTTGTTTGTTCGATTGGACGATTTTAGACTTTCGTCGGACTACGGTACGAAGGAATCTTAAATCTATCGTAACTTCGAATTACCTCGGAGCGATTGGGGTTTTTCGCGATTTTCTCGAAAACCAGCACGACGACCGCGGTCGAACCATTAGAGTAAAACGTAGGCAATGGAACGACGAACAGGGATCAATTGTTGTTTGGTCGATTGGACGATTTTAGACTTTCGTCGGACTACGGTACGAAGGAATCTTAAATCTATCGTAACTGCGAATTACCTCGGAGCGATTGGGTTTTTTCGCAATTTTCTCGAAAACCAGCACGACGACCGCGGTCGAACCATTAGAGTAAAACGTAGGCAATGGAACGACCAACAGGGATCAATGGTTGTTTGGTCGATTGGACGATTTTAGACTTTCGTCGGACTACGGTACGAAGGAATCTTAAATCTATCGTCACTTCGAATTACCTCGGAGCGATTGTGTTTTTTCGCGATTTTCTCGAAAACCAGCACGACGACCGCGGTCGAAACATTAGAGTAAAACGTAGGCAATGGAACGACCAACAGGGATCAATGGTTGTTTGGTCGATTGGACGAACTTGTGTTCGGAATACGGTGCGGAAGGAGTCTGAAATTTGTCGGGACTTTGAAATATTTCGGAGCGATTGGAGTTTTTCGCGGTTTTCTCGAAAACCAGCACGACGACCGCGGTCGAACCATTAGAGTAAAACGTAGGCAATGGAACGACGAGCAGGGATCAATGATTGTTTGGTCGATTGGACGAACTTGTGTTCGGACTACGGTGCGGAAGGTGTCTGAAGTATGTCGGGACTTTGAAATATTTCGGAGCGATTGGAATTTTTCGCGATTTTCTCGAAAACCAGCACGACGACCGCGGTCGAACCATTAGAGTAAAACGTAGGCAATGGAACGACGAACAGGGATCAATGGTTGTTTGGTCGATTGGACGAACTGGTGTTCAGAATACGGTGCGGAAGTGGTCTGAAATTTGTCGGTACTTTGAAATATTTCAGAGCGATTGGGGTTTTTCGCGATTTTCTCGAAAACCAGCACGACGACCGCGGTCGAACCATTAGAGTAAAACGTAGGCAATGGAACGACGAACAGGGATCAATGGTTGTTTGCTCAATTGGACGAACTTGTGTTCGGACTACGGTGCGGAAGGACTCTGAAATTTGCCGGGACTTTGAAATATTTAGGAGCGATTGGGGTTTTTGGCGATTTTCTCGAAAACGAGCACGACGACCGCGGTCGAACCATTAGAGTAAAACGTAGGCAATGGAACGACCAACAGGGATCAATTGTTGTTTGCTCGATTGGAAGATTTTAGACTTTCGTCGGACTACGGTACGAAGGAATCTTAAATCTATCGTAACTTCGAATTACATCGGAGCGATTGGGGTTTTTCGCGATTTTCTCGAAAACCAGCACGACGACCGCGGTCGAACCATTAGAGTAAAACGTAGGCAATGGAACGACGAACAGGGATCAATGGTTGTTTGGTCGATTGGACGAACTGGTGTTCGGAATACGGTGCGGAAGGGGTCTGAAATTTGTCGGTACTTTGAAATATTTCATAGCGATTGGGGTTTTTCGCGATTTTCTCAAAAACCAGCACGACGACCGCTGTCGAACCATTAGAGTAAAACGTAGGCAATGGAACCACGAACAGGGATCAATCGTTGTTTGCTCGGTTGGACGATTTTAGACTTTCGTCGGACTACGGTACGCAGGAATCTTAAATCTATCGTAACTTCGAATTACCTCGGAGCGATTGGGTTTTTTCGCGATTTTCTCGAAAACCAGCACGACGACCGCCGTCGAACCATTAGAGTAAAACGTAGGCAATGGAACGACGAACAGGGATCAGTGGCTGTTTGGTCGATTGGACGAACTTGTGTTCGGAATACGGTGCGGAAGGTGTCTGAAATTTGTCGGGACTTTGAAATATTTCGGAGCGATTGGAGTTTTTCGCGATTTTCTCGAAAACCAGCACGACGACCGCGGTCGAACCATTAGAGTAAAACGTAGGCAATGGAACGACGAACAGGGATCAATCGTTGTTTGCTCGTTTGGACGATTTTAGACTTTCGTCGGACTACGGTACGCAGGAATCTTAAATCTATCGTAACTTCGAATTACCTCGGAGCGATTGGGTTTTTTCGCGATTTTCTCGAAAACCAGCACGACGACCGCCGTCGAACCATTAGAGTAAAACGTAGGCAATGGAACGACGAACAGGGATCAGTGGCTGTTTGGTCGATTGGACGAACTTGTGTTCGGAATACGGTGCGGAAGGTGTCTGAAATTTGTCGGGACTTTGAAATATTTCGGTGCGATTGGAGTTTTTCGCGATTTTCTCGAAAACCAGCACGACGACCGCGGTCGAACCATTAGAGTAAAACGTAGGCAATGGAACGACGAACAGGGATCAATTGTTGTTTGTTCGATTGGACGATTTTAGACTTTCGTCGGACTACGGTACGAAGGAATCTTAAATCTATCGTAACTTCGAATTACCTCGGAGCGATTGGGGTTTTTCGCGATTTCCTCGAAAACCAGCACGACGACCGCGGTCGAACCATTAGAGTAAAACGTAGGCAATGGAACGGCCAACAGGGATCAATGGTTGTTTGGTCGATTGGACGAACTGGTGTTCGGAATACGGTGCGGAAGTGATCTGAAATTTGTCGGTACTTTGAAATATTTCAGAGCGATTGGGGTTTTTCGCGATTTTCTCGAAAACCAGCACGACGACCGCGGTCGAACCATTAGAGTAAAACGTAGGCAATGGAACGACGAGCAGGGATCAATGGTTGTTTGGTCGATTGGACGAACTTGTGTTCGGACTACGGTGCGGAAGGAGTCTGAAGTATGTCGGGACATTGAAATATTTCGGAGCGATTGGAGTTTTTCGCGATTTTCTCGAAAACCAGCACGACGACCGCGGTCGAACCATTAGAGTAAAACGTAGGCAATGGAACGACGAACAGGGATCAATTGTTGTTTGTTCGATTGGACGATTTTAGACTTTCGTCGGACTACGGTACGAAGGAATCTTAAATCTATCGTAACTTCGAATTACCTCGGAGCGATTGGGGTTTTTCGCGATTTCCTCGAAAACCAGCACGACGACCGCGGTCGAACCATTAGAGTAAAACGTAGGCAATGGAACGACGAACAGGGATCAATTGTTGTTTGGTCGATTGGACGATTTTAGACTTTCGTCGGACTACGGTACGAAGGAATCTTAAATCTATCGTAACTTCGAATTACCTCGGAGCGATTGGGTTTTTTCGCAATTTTCTCGAAAACCAGCACGACGACCGCGGTCGAACCATTAGAGTAAAACGTAGGCAATGGAACGACCAACAGGGATCAATGGTTGTTTGGTCGATTGGACGATTTTAGACTTTCGTCGGACTACGGTACGAAGGAATCTTAAATCTATCGTAACTTCGAATTACCTCGGAGCGATTGGGGTTTTTCGCGATTTCCTCGAAAACCAGCACGACGACCGCGGTCGAACCATTAGAGTAAAACGTAGGCAATGGAACGACGAACAGGGATCAATTGTTATTTGGTCGATTGGACGATTTTAGACTTTCGTCGGACTACGGTACGAAGGAATCTTAAATCTATCATAACGTCGAATTACCTCGGAGCGATTGGGGTTTTTCGCGATTTTCTCAAAAACCAGCACGACGACCGCGGTCGAACCATTAGAGTAAAACGTAGGCAATGGAACGACCAACAGGGATCAATGGTTGTTTGGTCGATTGGACGATTTTAGACTTTCGTCTAACTACGGTACGAAGGAATCTTAAATCTATCGTAACTTCGAATTACCTCGGAGCGATTGGGGTTTTTCGCGATTTCCTCGAAAACCAGCACGACGACCGCGGTCGAACCATTAGAGTAAAACGTAGGCAATGGAACGGCCAACAGGGATCAATGGTTGTTTGGTCGATTGGACGAACTGGTGTTCGGAATACGGTGCGGAAGTGGTCTGAAATTTGTCGGTACTTTGAAATATTTCAGAGCGATTGGGGTTTTTCGCGATTTTCTCGAAAACCAGCACGACGACCGCGGTCGAACCATTAGAGTAAAACGTAGGCAATGGAACGACGAGCAGGGATCAATGGTTGTTTGGTCGATTGGACGAACTTGTGTTCGGACTACGGTGCGGAAGGAGTCTGAAGTATGTCGGGACATTGAAATATTTCGGAGCGATTGGAGTTTTTCGCGATTTTCTCGAAAACCAGCACGACGACCGCGGTCGAACCATTAGAGTAAAACGTAGGCAATGGAACGACGAACAGGGATCAATTGTTGTTTGTTCGATTGGACGATTTTAGACTTTCGTCGGACTACGGTACGAAGGAATCTTAAATCTATCGTAACTTCGAATTACCTCGGAGCGATTGGGGTTTTTCGCGATTTCCTCGAAAACCAGCACGACGACCGCGGTCGAACCATTAGAGTAAAACGTAGGCAATGGAACGACGAACAGGGATCAATTGTTGTTTGGTCGATTGGACGATTTTAGACTTTCGTCGGACTACGGTACGAAGGAATCTTAAATCTATCGTAACTTCGAATTACCTCGGAGCGATTGGGTTTTTTCGCAATTTTCTCGAAAACCAGCACGACGACCGCGGTCGAACCATTAGAGTAAAACGTAGGCAATGGAACGACGAGCAGGGATCAATGGTTGTTTGGTCGATTGGACGAACTTGTGTTCGGACTACGGTGCGGAAGGAGTCTGAAGTATGTCGGGACATTGAAATATTTCGGAGCGATTGGAGTTTTTCGCGATTTTCTCGAAAACCAGCACGACGACCGCGGTCGAACCATTAGAGTAAAACGTAGGCAATGGAACGACGAACAGGGATCAATTGTTGTTTGTTCGATTGGACGATTTTAGACTTTCGTCGGACTACGGTACGAAGGAATCTTAAATCTATCGTAACTTCGAATTACCTCGGAGCGATTGGGGTTTTTCGCGATTTCCTCGAAAACCAGCACGACGACCGCGGTCGAACCATTAGAGTAAAACGTAGGCAATGGAACGACGAACAGGGATCAATTGTTGTTTGGTCGATTGGACGATTTTAGACTTTCGTCGGACTACGGTACGAAGGAATCTTAAATCTATCGTAACTTCGAATTACCTCGGAGCGATTGGGTTTTTTCGCAATTTTCTCGAAAACCAGCACGACGACCGCGTTCGAACCATTAGAGTAAAACGTAGGCAATGGAACGACGAACAGGGATCAATGATTGTTTGGTCGATTGGACGAACTTGTGTTCGGACTACGGTGCGGAAGGAGTCTGAAGTATGTCGGGACTTTGAAATATTTCGGAGCGATTGGAGTTTTTCGCGATTTTCTCGAAAACCAGCACGACGACCGCGGTCGAACCATTAGAGTAAAACGTAGGCAATGGAACGACGAACAGGGATCAATGGTTGTTTGGTCGATTGGACGAACTGGGGTTCGGAATACGGTGCGGAAGTGGTCTGAAATTTGTCGGTACTTTGAAATATTTCAGAGCGATTGGGGTTTTTCGCGATTTTCTCGAAAACCAGCACGACGACCGCGGTCGAACCATTAGAGTAAAACGTAGGCAATGGAACGACGAGCAGGGATCAATGGTTGTTTGGTCGATTGGACGAACTTGTGTTCGGACTACGGTGCGGAAGGAGTCTGAAGTATGTCGGGACTTTGAAATATTTCGGAGCGATTGGAGTTTTTCGCGATTTTCTCGAAAACCAGCACGACGACCGCGGTCGAACCATTAGAGTAAAACGTAGGCAATGGAACGACGAACAGGGATCAATTGTTGTTTGTTCGATTGGACGATTTTAGACTTTCGTCGGACTACTGTACGAGGGAATCTTAAATCTATCGTAACTTCGAATTACCTCGGAGCGATTGGGGTTTTTCGCGATTTCCTCGAAAACCAGCACGACGACCGCGGTCGAACCATTAGAGTAAAACGTAGGCAATGGAACGACGAACAGGGATCAATTGTTGTTTGGTCGATTGGACGATTTTAGACTTTCGTCGGACTACGGTACGAAGGAATCTTAAATCTATCGTCACTTCGAATTACCTCGGAGCGATTGGGTTTTTTCGCGATTTTCTCGAAAACCAGCACGACGACCGCGGTCGAACCATTAGAGTAAAACGTAGGCAATGGAACGACCAACAGGGATCAATGGTTGTTTGGTCGATTGGACGATTTTAGACTTTCGTCGGACTACGGTACGAAGGAATCTTAAATCTATCGTAACTTCGAATTACCTCGGAGCGATTGGAGTTTTTCGCGGTTTTCTCGAAAACCAGCACGACGACCGCGGTCGAACCATTAGAGTAAAACGTAGGCAATGGAACGACGAGCAGGGATCAATGATTGTTTGGTCGATTGGACGAACTTGTGTTCGGACTACGGTGCGGAAGGAGTCTGAAGTATGTCGGGACTTTGAAATATTTCGGAGCGATTGGAGTTTTTCGCGATTTTCTCGAAAACCAGCACGACGACCGCGGTCGAACCATTAGAGTAAAACGTAGGCAATGGAACTACGAACAGGTATCAATCGTTGTTTGCTCGATTGGACGATTTTAGACCTACGTCGGACTACGGTACGAAGGAATCTTAAATCTATCGTAACTTCGAATTACCTCGGAGCGATTGGGGATTTTCGCGGTTTTCTCGAAAACCAGCACGACGACCGCAGTCGAACCATTAGAGTAAAACGTAGGCAATGGAACGACGAACAGGGATCAATTGTTGTTTGGTCGATTGGACGATTTAAGACTTTCGTCGGACTACGGTACGAAGGAATCTTAAATCTATCATAACGTCGAATTACCTCGGAGCGATTGGGGTTTTTCGCGATTTCCTCGAAAAGCAGCACGACGACCGCGGTCGAACCATTAGAGTAAAACGTAGGCAATGGAACGACGAACAGGGATCAATGGTTGTTTGGTCGATTGGACGAACTGGTGTTCGGAATACGGTGCGGAAGTGGTCTGAAATTTGTCGGTACTTTGAAATATTTCAGAGCGATTGGGGTTTTTCGCGATTTTCTCGAAAACCAGCACGACGACCGCGGTCGAACCATTAGAGTAAAACGTAGGCAATGGAACGACGAACAGGGATCAATTGTTGTTTGTTCGATTTGACGATTTTAGACTTTCGTCGGACTACGGTACGAAGGAATCTTAAATCTATCGTAACTTCGAATTACCTCGGAGCGATTGGGGTTTTTCGCGATTTCCTCGAAAACCAGCACGACGACCGCGGTCGAACCATTAGAGTAAAACGTAGGCAATGGAACGACGAACAGGGATCAATTGTTGTTTGTTCGATTGGACGATTTTAGACTTTCGTCGGACTACGGTACGAAGGAATCTTAAATCTATCGTAACTTCGAATTACCTCGGAGCGATTGGGGTTTTTCGCGATTTCCTCGAAAACCAGCACGACGACCGCGGTCGAACCATTAGAGTAAAACGTAGGCAATGGAACGACGAACAGGGATCAATTGTTGTTTGTTCGATTGGACGATTTTAGACTTTCGTCGGACTACGGTACGAAGGAATCTTAAATCTATCGTAACTTCGAATTACCTCGGAGCGATTGGGGTTTTTCGCGATTTCCTCGAAAACCAGCACGACGACCGCGGTCGAACCATTAGAGTAAAACGTAGGCAATGGAACAACGAACAGGGATCAATTGTTGTTTGGTCGATTGGACGATTTTAGACTTTCGTCGGACTACGGTACGAAGGAATCTTAAATCTATCGTAACTTCGAATTACCTCGGAGCGATTGGGGTTTTTCGCGATTTCCTCGAAAACCAGCACGACGACCGCGGTCGAACCATTAGAGTAAAACGTAGGCAATGGAACGACGAACAGGGATCAATGGTTGTTTGGTCGATTGGACGAACTGGTGTTCGGAATACGGTGCGGAAGTGGTCTGAAATTTGTGGGTACGTTGAAATATTTCAGAGCGATTGGGGTTTTTCGCGATTTTCTCGAAAACCAGCACGACGACCGCGGTCGAACCATTCGAGTAAAACGTAGGCAATGGAACGACCAACAGGGATCAATGGTTGTTTGGTCGATTGGACGATTTTAGACTTTCGTCGGACTACGGTACGAAGGAATCTTAAATCTATCGTAACTTCGAATTACCTCGGAGCGATTGGGGTTTTTCGCGATTTCCTCGAAAACCAGCACGACGACCGCGGTCGAACCATTAGAGTAAAACGTAGGCAATGGAACGACGAACAGGGATCAATTGTTGTTTGGTCGATTGGACGATTTTAGACTTTCGTCGGACTACGGTACGAAGGAATCTTAAATCTATCGTAACTTCGAATTACCTCGGAGCGATTGGGTTTTTTCGCAATTTTCTCGAAAACCAGCACGACGACCGCGGTCGAACCATTAGAGTAAAACGTAGGCAATGGAACGACCAACAGGGATCAATGGTTGTTTGGTCGATTGGACGATTTTAGACTTTCGTCGGACTACGGTACGAAGGAATCTTAAATTTGTCGGGACTTTGAAATATTTCGGAGCGATTGGAGTTTTTCGCGGTTTTCTCGAAAACCAGCACGACGACCGCGGTCGAACCATTAGAGTAAAACGTAGGCAATGGAACGACGAACAGGGATCAATGGTTGTTTGGTCGATTGGACGAACTGGTGTTCGGAATACGGTGCGGAAGTGGTCTGAAATTTGTCGGTTCTTTGAAATATTTCAGAGCGATTGGGGTTTTTCGCGATTTTCTCGAAAACCAGCACGACGACCGCGGTCGAACCATTAGAGTAAAACGTAGGCAATGGAACGACGAGCAGGGATCAATGGTTGTTTGGTCGATTGGACGAACTTGTGTTCGGACTACGGTGCGGAAGGAGTCTGAAGTATGTCGGGACTTTGAAATATTTCGGAGCGATTGTAGTTTTTCGCGATTTTCTCGAAAACCAGCACGACGACCGCGGTCGAACCATTAGAGTAAAACGTAGGCAATGGAACGACGAACAGGGATCAATTGTTGTTTGTTCGATTGGACGATTTTAGACTTTCGTCGGACTACGGTACGAAGGAATCTTAAATCTATCGTAACTTCGAATTACCTCGGAGCGATTGGGTTTTTTCGCAATTTTCTCGAAAACCAGCACGACGACCGCGGTCGCACCATTAGAGTAAAACGTAGGCAATGGAACGACCAACAGGGATCAATGGTTGTTTGGTCGATTGGACGATTTTAGACTTTCGTCGGACTACGGTACGAAGGAATCTTAAATCTATCGTCACTTCGAATTACCTCGGAGCGATTGGGGTTTTTCGCGATTTTCTCAAAAACCAGCACGACGACCGCGGTCGAACCATTAGAGTAAAACGTAGGCAATGGAACGACCAACAGGGATCAATGGTTGTTTGGTCGATTGGACGAACTTGTGTTCGGAATACGGTGCGGAAGTAGTCTGAAATTTGTCGGGACTTTGAAATATTTCGGAGCGATTGGAGTTTTTCGCGATTTTCTCGAAAACCAGCACGACGACCGCGGTCGAACCATTAGAGTAAAACGTAGGCAATGGAACGACGAACAGGGATCAATGGTTGTTTGGTCGATTGGACGAACTGGTGTTCGGAATACGGTGCGGAAGTGGTCTGAAATTTGTCGGTTCTTTGAAATATTTCAGAGCGATTGGGGTTTTTCGCGATTTTCTCGAAAACCAGCACGACGACCGCGGTCGAACCATTAGAGTAAAACGTAGGCAATGGAACGACGAGCAGGGATCAATGGTTGTTTGGTCGATTGGACGAACTTGTGTTCGGACTACGGTGCGGAAGGAGTCTGAAGTATGTCGGGACTTTGAAATATTTCGGAGCGATTGGAGTTTTTCGCGATTTTCTCGAAAACCAGCACGACGACCGCGGTCGAACCATTAGAGTAAAACGTAGGCAATGGAACGACGAACAGGGATCAATTGTTGTTTGTTCGATTGGACGATTTTAGACTTTCGTCGGACTACGGTACGAAGGAATCTTAAATCTATCGTAACTTCGAATTACCTCGGAGCGATTGGGGTTTTTCGCGATTTTCTCGAAAACCAGCACGACGACCGCGGTCGAACCATTAGAGTAAAACGTAGGCAATGGAACGACCAACAGGGATCAATGGTTGTTTGGTTGATTGGACGAACTTGTGTTCGGAATACGGTGCGGAAGGAGTCTGAAATTTGTCGGGACATTGAAATATTTCGGAGCGATTGGAGTTTTTCGCGGTTTTCTCGAAAACCAGCACGACGACCGCGGTCGAACCATTAGAGTAAAACGTAGGCAATGGAACGACGAACAGGGATCAATGGTTGTTTGGTCGATTGGACGAACTGGTGTTCGGAATACGGTGCGGAAGTGGTCTGAAATTTGTCGGTTCTTTGAAATATTTCAGAGCGATTGGGGTTTTTCGCGATTTTCTCGAAAACCAGCACGACGACCGCGGTCGAACCATTAGAGTAAAACGTAGGCAATGGAACGACGAGCAGGGATCAATGGTTGTTTGGTCGATTGGACGATCTTGTGTTCGGACTACGGTGCGGAAGGAGTCTGAAGTATGTCGGGACTTTGAAATATTTCGGAGCGATTGTAGTTTTTCGCGATTTTCTCGAAAACCAGCACGACGACCGCGGTCGAACCATTAGAGTAAAACGTAGGCAATGGAACGACGAACAGGGATCAATTGTTGTTTGTTCGATTGGACGATTTTAGACTTTCGTCGGACTACGGTACGAAGGAATCTTAAATCAATCGTAACTTCGAATTACCTCGGAGCGATTGGGGTTTTTCGCGATTTCCTCGAAAACCAGCACGACGACCGCGGTCGAACCATTAGAGTAAAACGTAGGCAATGGAACGACGAACAGGGATCAATGGTTGTTTGGTCGATTGGACGATTTTAGACTTTCGTCGGACTACGGTACGAAGGAATCTTAAATCTATCGTAACTTCGAATTACCTCGGAGCGATTGGGTTTTTTCGCAATTTTCTCGAAAACCAGCACGACGACCGCGGTCGAACCATTAGAGTAAAACGTAGGCAATGGAACGACCAACAGGGATCAATGGTTGTTTGGTCGATTGGACGATTTTAGACTTTCGTCGGACTACGGTACGAAGGAATCTTAAATCTATCGTCACTTCGAATTACCTCGGAGCGATTGGGTTTTTTCGCGATTTTCTCGAAAACCAGCACGACGACCGCGGTCGAACCATTAGAGTAAAACGTAGGCAATGGAACGACCAACAGGGATCAATGGTTGTTTGGTCGATTGGACGATTTTAGACTTTCGTCGGACTACGGTACGAAGGAATCTTAAATCTGTCGTCACTTCGAATTACCTCGGAGCGATTGGGTTTTTTCGCGATTTTCTCGAAAACCAGCACGACGACCGCGGTCGAACCATTAGAGTAAAACGTAGGCAATGGAACGACCAACAGGGATCAATGGTTGTTTGGTCGATTGGACGAACTTGTGTTCGGAATACGGTGCGGAAGGAGTCTGAAATTTGTCGGGACTTTGAAATATTTCGGAGCGATTGGAGTTTTTCGCGGTTTTCTCGAAAACCAGCACGACGACCGCGGTCGAACCATTAGAGTAAAACGTAGGCAATGGAACGACGAACAGGGATCAATGGTTGTTTGGTCGATTGGACGAACTGGTGTTCGGAATACGGTGCGGAAGTGGTCTGAAATTTGTCGGTTCTTTGAAATATTTCAGAGCGATTGGGGTTTTTCGCGATTTTCTCGAAAACCAGCACGACGACCGCGGTCGAACCATTAGAGTAAAACGTAGGCAATGGAACGACGAGCAGGGATCAATGGTTGTTTGGTCGATTGGACGAACTTGTGTTCGGACTACGGTGCGGAAGGAGTCTGAAGTATGTCGGGACTTTGAAATATTTCGGAGCGATTGTAGTTTTTCGCGATTTTCTCGAAAACCAGCACGACGACCGCGGTCGAACCATTAGAGTAAAACGTAGGCAATGGAACGACGAACAGGGATCAATTGTTGTTTGTTCGATTGGACGATTTTAGACTTTCGTCGGACTACGGTACGAAGGAATCTTAAATCTATCGTAACTTCGAATTACCTCGGAGCGATTGGGTTTTTTCGCAATTTTCTCGAAAACCAGCACGACGACCGCGGTCGCACCATTAGAGTAAAACGTAGGCAATGGAACGACCAACAGGGATCAATGGTTGTTTGGTCGATTGGACGATTTTAGACTTTCGTCGGACTACGATACGAAGGAATCTTAAATCTATCGTCACTTCGAATTACCTCGGAGCGATTGGGGTTTTTCGCGATTTTCTCAAAAACCAGCACGACGACCGCGGTCGAACCATTAGAGTAAAACGTAGGCAATGGAACGACCAACAGGGATCAATGGTTGTTTGGTCGATTGGACGAACTTGTGTTCGGAATACGGTGCGGAAGTAGTCTGAAATTTGTCGGGACTTTGAAATATTTCGGAGCGATTGGAGTTTTTCGCGATTTTCTCGAAAACCAGCACGACGACCGCGGTCGAACCATTAGAGTAAAACGTAGGCAATGGAACGACGAACAGGGATCAATGGTTGTTTGGTCGATTGGACGAACTGGTGTTCGGAATACGGTGCGGAAGTGGTCTGAAATTTGTCGGTTCTTTGAAATATTTCAGAGCGATTGGGGTTTTTCGCGATTTTCTCGAAAACCAGCACGACGACCGCGGTCGAACCATTAGAGTAAAACGTAGGCAATGGAACGACGAGCAGGGATCAATGGTTGTTTGGTCGATTGGACGAACTTGTGTTCGGACTACGGTGCGGAAGGAGTCTGAAGTATGTCGGGACTTTGAAATATTTCGGAGCGATTGGAGTTTTTCGCGATTTTCTCGAAAACCAGCACGACGACCGCGGTCGAACCATTAGAGTAAAACGTAGGCAATGGAACGACGAACAGGGATCAATTGTTGTTTGTTCGATTGGACGATTTTAGACTTTCGTCGGACTACGGTACGAAGGAATCTTAAATCTATCGTAACTTCGAATTACCTCGGAGCGATTGGGGTTTTTCGCGATTTCCTCGAAAACCAGCACGACGACCGCGGTCGAACCATTAGAGTAAAACGTAGGCAATGGAACGACGAACAGGGATCAATGGTTGTTTGGTCGATTGGACGATTTTAGACTTTCGTCGGACTACGGTACGAAGGAATCTTAAATCTATCCTAACTTCGAATTACCTCGGAGCGATTGGGTTTTTTCGCAATTTTCTCGAAAACCAGCACGACGACCGCGGTCGAACCATTAGAGTAAAACGTAGGCAATGGAACGACCAACAGGGATCAATGGTTGTTTGGTCGATTGGACGATTTTAGACTTTCGTCGGACTACGGTACGAAGGAATCTTAAATCTATCGTCACTTCGAATTACCTCGGAGCGATTGGGTTTTTTCGCGATTTTTTCGAAAACCAGCACGACGACCGCGGTCGAACCATTAGAGTAAAACGTAGGCAATGGAACGACCAACAGGGATCAATGGTTGTTTGGTTGATTGGACGACCTTGTGTTCGGAATACGGTGCGGAAGGAGTCTGAAATTTGTCGGTTCTTTGAAATATTTCAGAGCGATTGGGGTTTTTCGCGATTTTCTCGAAAACCAGCACGACGACCGCGGTCGAACCATTAGAGTAAAACGTAGGCAATGGAACGACGAACAGGGATCAATTGTTGTTTGTTCGATTGGACGATTTTAGACTTTCGTCGGACTACGGTACGAAGGAATCTTAAATCTATCGTAACTTCGAATTACCTCGGAGCGATTGGGTTTTTTCGCAATTTTCTCGAAAACCAGCACGACGACCGCGGTCGAACCATTAGAGTAAAACGTAGGCAATGGAACGACCAACAGGGATCAATGGTTGTTTGGTCGATTGGACGATTTTAGACTTTCGTCGGACTACGGTACGAAGGAATCTTAAATCTATCGTCACTTCGAATTACCTCGGAGCGATTGGGTTTTTTCGCGATTTTCTCGAAAACCAGCACGACGACCGCGGTCGAACCATTAGAGTAAAACGTAGGCAATGGAACGACCAACAGGGATCAATGGTTGTTTGGTCGATTGGACGAACTTGTGTTCGGAATACGGTGGGGAAGGAGTCTGAAATTTGTCGGGACTTTGAAATATTTCGGAGCGATTGGAGTTTTTCGCGGTTTTCTCGAAAACCAGCACGACGACCGCGGTCGAACCATTAGAGTAAAACGTAGGCAATGGAACGACGAGCAGGGATCAATGATTGTTTGATCGATTGGACGAACTTGTGTTCGGACTACGGTGCGGAAGGAGTCTGAAGTATGTCGGGACTTTGAAATATTTCGGAGCGATTGGAGTTTTTCGCGATTTTCTCGAAAACCAGCACGACGACCGCGGTCGAACCATTAGAGTAAAACGTAGGCAATGGAACGACGAACAGGGATCAATTGTTGTTTGGTCGATTGGACGGTTTTAGACTTTCGTCGGACTACGGTACGAAGGAATCTTAAATCTATCATAACGTCGAATTACCTCGGAGCGATTGGGGTTTTTCGCGATTTCCTCGAAAACCAGCACGACGACCGCGGTCGAACCATTAGAGTAAAACGTAGGCAATGGAACGACGAACAGGGATCAATGGTTGTTTGGTCGATTGGACGAACTGGTGTTCGGAATACGGTGCGGAAGTGGTCTGAAATTTGTCGGTACTTTGAAATATTTCAGAGCGATTGGGGTTTTTCGCGATTTTCTCGAAAACCAGCACGACGACCGCGGTCGAACCATTAGAGTAAAACGTAGGCAATGGAACGACGAACAGGGATCAATGGTTGTTTGCTCAATTGGACGAACTTGTGTTCGGACTACGGTGTGGAAGGACTCTGAAATTTGCCGGGACTTTGAAATATTTAGGAGCGATTGGGGTTTTTGGCGATTTTCTCGAAAACGAGCACGACGACCGCGGTCGAACCATTAGAGTAAAACGTAGGCAATGGAACGACCAACAGGAATCAATTGTTGTTTGCTCGATTGGAAGATTTTAGACTTTCGTCGGACTACGGTACGAAGGAATCTTAAATCTATCGTAACTTCGAATTACCTCGGAGCGATTGGGGTTTTTCGCGATTTTCTCGAAAACCAGCACGACGACCGCGGTCGATCCATTAGAGTAAAACGTAGGCAATGGAACGACGAGCAGGGATCAATGATTGTTTGGTCGATTGGACGAACTTGTGTTCGGACTACGGTGCGGAAGGAGTCTGAAGTATGTCGGGACTTTGAAATATTTCGGAGCGATTGGAGTTTTTCGCGATTTTCTCGAAAACCAGCACGACGACCGCGGTCGAACCATTAGAGTAAAACGTAGGCAATGGAACGACGAACAGGGATCAATTGTTGTTTGGTCGATTGGACGATTTTAGACTTTCGTCGGACTACGGTACGAAGGAATCTTAAATCTATCATAACGTCGAATTACCTCGGAGCGATTGGGGTTTTTCGCGATTTTCTCAAAAACCAGTACGACGACCGCGGTCGAACCATAAGAGTAAAACGTAGGCAATGGAACGACGAACAGGGATCAATTGTTGTTTGTTCGATTGGACGATTTTAGACTTTCGTCGGACTACGGTACGAAGGAATCTTAAATCTATCGTAACTTCGAATTACCTCGGAGCGATTGGGTTTTTTCGCAATTTTCTCGAAAACCAGCACGACGACCGCGGTCGAACCATTAGAGTAAAACGTAGGCAATGGAACGACCAACAGGGATCAATGGTTGTTTGGTCGATTGGACGATTTTAGACTTTCGTCGGACTACGGTACGAAGGAATCTTAAATCTATCGTCACTTCGAATTACCTCGGAGCGATTGTGTTTTTTCGCGATTTTCTCGAAAACCAGCACGACGACCGCGGTCGAACCATTAGAGTAAAACGTAGGCAATGGAACGACCAACAGGGATCAATGGTTGTTTGGTCGATTGGACGAACTTGTGTTCGGAATACGGTGCGGAAGGTGTCTGAAGTATGTCGGGACTTTGAAATATTTCGGAGCGATTGGAGTTTTTCGCGGTTTTCTCGAAAACCAGCACGACGACCGCGGTCGAACCATTAGAGTAAAACGTAGGCAATGGAACGACGAGCAGGGATCAATGATTGTTTGGTCGATTGGACGAACTTGTGTTCGGACTACGGTGCGGAAGGTGTCTGAAGTATGTCGGGACTTTGAAATATTTCGGAGCGATTGGAGTTTTTCGCGATTTTCTCGAAAACCAGCACGACGACCGCGGTCGAACCATTAGAGTAAAACGTAGGCAATGGAACGACGAACAGGGATCAATGGTTGTTTGGTCGATTGGACGAACTGGTGTTCGGAATACGGTGCGGAAGTGGTCTGAAATTTGTCGGTACTTTGAAATATTTCGGAGCGATTGGAGTTTTTCGCGATTTTCTCGAAAACCAGCACGACGACCGCGGTCGAACCATTAGAGTAAAACGTAGGCAATGGAACGACGAACAGGGATCAATGGTTGTTTGCTCAATTGGACGAACTTGTGTTCGGACTACGGTGCGGAAGGACTCTGAAATTTGCCGGGACTTTGAAATATTTAGGAGCGATTGGGGTTTTTGGCGATTTTCTCGAAAACGAGCACGACGACCGCGGTCGAACCATTAGAGTAAAACGTAGGCAATGGAACGACCAACAGGGATCAATGGTTGTTTGGTCGATTGGACGATTTTAGACTTTCGTCGGACTACGGTACGAAGGAATCTTAAATCTATCGTCACTTCGAATTACCTCGGAGCGATTGTGTTTTTTCGCGATTTTCTCGAAAACCAGCACGACGACCGCGGTCGAACCATTAGAGTAAAACGTAGGCAATGGAACGACCAACAGGGATCAATGGTTGTTTGGTCGATTGGACGAACTTGTGTTCGGAATACGGTGCGGAAGGTGTCTGAAGTATGTCGGGACTTTGAAATATTTCGGAGCGATTGGAGTTTTTCGCGGTTTTCTCGAAAACCAGCACGACGACCGCGGTCGAACCATTAGAGTAAAACGTAGGCAATGGAACGACGAGCAGGGATCAATGATTGTTTGGTCGATTGAACGAACTTGTGTTCGGACTACGGTGCGGAAGGTGTCTGAAGTATGTCGGGACTTTGAAATATTTCGGAGCGATTGGAGTTTTTCGCGATTTTCTCGAAAACCAGCACGACGACCGCGGTCGAACCATTAGAGTAAAACGTAGGCAATGGAACGACGAACAGGGATCAATGGTTGTTTGGTCGATTGGACGAACTGGTGTTCGGAATACGGTGCGGAAGTGGTCTGAAATTTGTCGGTACTTTGAAATATTTCGGAGCGATTGGAGTTTTTCGCGATTTTCTCGAAAACCAGCACGACGACCGCGGTCGAACCATTAGAGTAAAACGTAGGCAATGGAACGACGAACAGGGATCAATGGTTGTTTGCTCAATTGGACGAACTTGTGTTCGGACTACGGTGCGGAAGGACTCTGAAATTTGCCGGGACTTTGAAATATTTAGGAGCGATTGGGGTTTTTGGCGATTTTCTCGAAAACGAGCACGACGACCGCGGTCGAACCATTAGAGTAAAACGTAGGCAATGGAACGACCAACAGGGATCAATTGTTGTTTGCTCGATTGGAAGATTTTAGACTTTCGTCGGACTACGGTACGAAGGAATCTTAAATCTATCGTAACTTCGAATTATCTCGGAGCGATTGGGGTTTTTCGCGATTTTCTCGAAAACCAGCACGACGACCGCGGTCGAACCATTAGAGTGAAACGTAGGCAATGGAACGACGAACAGGGATCAATGGTTGTTTGGTCGATTGGACGAACTGGTGTTCGGAATACGGTGCGGAAGGGGTCTGAAATTTGTCGGTACTTTGAAATATTTCATAGCGATTGGGGTTTTTCGCGATTTTCTCGAAAACCAGCACGACGACCGCTGTCGAACCATTAGAGTAAAACGTAGGCAATGGAACCACGAACAGGGATCAATCGTTGTTTGCTCGGTTGGACGATTTTAGACTTTCGTCGGACTACGGTACGCAGGAATCTTAAATCTATCGTAACTTCGAATTACCTCGGAGCGATTGGGTTTTTTCGCGATTTTCTCGAAAACCAGCACGACGACCGCCGTCGAACCATTAGAGTAAAACGTAGGCAATGGAACGACGAACAGGGATCAGTGGCTGTTTGGTCGATTGGACGAACTTGTGTTCGGAATACGGTGCGGAAGGTGTCTGAAATTTGTCGGGACTTTGAAATATTTCGGAGCGATTGGAGTTTTTCGCGATTTTCTCGAAAACCAGCACGACGACCGCGGTCGAACCATTAGAGTAAAACGTAGGCAATGGAACGACGAACAGGGATCAATCGTTGTTTGCTCGGTTGGACGATTTTAGACTTTCGTCGGACTACGGTACGCAGGAATCTTAAATCTATCATAACTTCGAATTACCTCGGAGCGATTGGGTTTTTTCGCGATTTTCTCGAAAACCAGCACGACGACCGCCGTCGAACCATTAGAGTAAAACGTAGGCAATGGAACGACGAACAGGGATCAGTTGCTGTTTGGTCGATTGGACGAACTTGTGTTCGGAATACGGTGCGGAAGGTGTCTGAAATTTGTCGGGACTTTGAAATATTTCGGAGCGATTGGAGTTTTTCGCGATTTTCTCGAAAACCAGCACGACGACCGCGGTCGAACCATTAGAGTAAAACGTAGGCAATGGAACGACGAACAGGGATCAATTGTTGTTTGTTCGATTGGACGATTTTAGACTTTCGTCGGACTACGGTACGAAGGAATCTTAAATCTATCGTAACTTCGAATTACCTCGGAGCGATTGGGGTTTTTCGCGATTTCCTCGAAAACCAGCACGACGACCGCGGTCGAACCATTAGAGTAAAACGTAGGCAATGGAACGGCCAACAGGGATCAATGGTTGTTTGGTCGATTGGACGAACTGGTGTTCGGAATACGGTGCGGAAGTGGTCTGAAATTTGTCGGTACTTTGAAATATTTCAGAGCGATTGGGGTTTTTCGCGATTTTCTCGAAAACCAGCACGACGACCGCGGTCGAACCATTAGAGTAAAACGTAGGCAATGGAACGACGAGCAGGGATCAATGGTTGTTTGGTCGATTGGACGAACTTGTGTTCGGACTACGGTGCGGAAGGAGTCTGAAGTATGTCGGGACATTGAAATATTTCGGAGCGATTGGAGTTTTTCGCGATTTTCTCGAAAACCAGCACGACGACCGCGGTCGAACCATTAGAGTAAAACGTAGGCAATGGAACGACGAACAGGGATCAATTGTTGTTTGTTCGATTTGACGATTTTAGACTTTCGTCGGACTACGGTACGAAGGAATCTTAAATCTATCGTAACTTCGAATTACCTCGGAGCGATTGGGGTTTTTCGCGATTTCCTCGAAAACCAGCACGACGACCGCGGTCGAACCATTAGAGTAAAACGTAGGCAATGGAACGACGAACAGGGATCAATGGTTGTTTGGTCGATTGGACGAACTGGTGTTCGGAATACGGTGCGGAAGTGGTCTGAAATTTGTCGGTACTTTGAAATATTTCAGAGCGATTGGGGTTTTTCGCGATTTTCTCGAAAACCAGCACGACGACCGCGGTCGAAACATTAGAGTAAAACGTAGGCAATGGAACGACCAACAGGGATCAATGGTTGTTTGGTCGATTGGACGATTTTAGACTTTCGTCGGACTACGGTACGAAGGAATCTTAAATCTATCGTAACTTCGAATTACCTCGGAGCGATTGGGTTTTTTCGCAATTTTCTCGAAAACCAGCACGACGACCGCGGTCGAACCATTAGAGTAAAACGTAGGCAATGGAACGACCAACAGGGATCAATGGTTGTTTGGTCGATTGGACGATTTTAGACTTTCGTCGGACTACGGTACGAAGGAATCTTAAATCTATCATAACGTCGAATTACCTCGGAGCGATTGGGGTTTTTCGCGATTTTCTCAAAAACCAGCACGACGACCGCGGTCGAACCATTAGAGTAAAACGTAGGCAATGGAACGACCAACAGGGATCAATGGTTGTTTGGTCGATTGGACGAACTTGTGTTCGGAATACGGTGCGGAAGTAGTCTGAAATTTGTCGGGACTTTGAAATATTTCAGAGCGATTGGGGTTTTTCGCGATTTTCTCGAAAACCAGCACGACGACCGCGGTCGAACCATTAGAGTAAAATGTAGGCAATGGAACGACGAGCAGGGATCAATGGTTGTTTGGTCGATTGGACGAACTTGTGTTCGGACTACGGTGCGGAAGGAGTCTGAAGTATGTCGGGACTTTGAAATATTTCGGAGCGATTGGAGTTTTTCGCGATTTTCTCGAAAACCAGCACGACGACCGCGGTCGAACCATTAGAGTAAAACGTAGGCAATAAAACGACGAACAGGGATCAATTGTTGTTTGTTCGATTGGACGATTTTAGACTTTCGTCGGACTACGGTACGAAGGAATCTTAAATCTATCGTAACTTCGAATTACCTCGGAGCGATTGGGGTTTTTCGCGATTTCCTCGAAAACCAGCACGACGACCGCGGTCGAACCATTAGAGTAAAACGTAGGCAATGGAACGACGAACAGGGATCAATGGTTGTTTGGTCGATTGGACGAACTGGTGTTCGGAATACGGGGCGGAAGTGGTCTGAAATTTGTCGGTACTTTGAAATATTTCAGAGCGATTGGGGTTTTTCGCGATTTTCTCGAAAACCAGCACGACGACCGCGGTCGAACCATTAGAGTAAAACGTAGGCAATGGAACGACGAGCAGGGATCAATGGTTGTTTGGTCGATTGGACGAACTTGTGTTCGGACTACGGTGCGGAAGGAGTCTGAAGTATGTCGGGACTTTGAAATATTTCGGAGCGATTGGAGTTTTTCGCGATTTTCTCGAAAACCAGCACGACGACCGCGGTCGAACCATTAGAGTAAAACGTAGGCAATGGAACGACGAAAAGGGATCAATTGTTGTTTGTTCGATTGGACGATTTTAGACTTTCGTCGGACTACGGTACGAAGGAATCTTAAATCTATCGTAACTTCGAATTACCTCGGAGCGATTGGGGTTTTTCGCGATTTCCTCGAAAACCAGCACGACGACCGCGGTAGAACCATTAGAGTAAAACGTAGGCAATGGAACGACGAACAGGGATCAATGGTTGTTTGGTCGATTGGACGATTTTAGACTTTCGTCGGACTACGGTACGAAGGAATCTTAAATCTATCGTAACTTCGAATTACCTCGGAGCGATTGGGGTTTTTCGCGATTTCCTCGAAAACCAGCACGACGACCGCGGTCGAACCATTAGAGTAAAACGTAGGCAATGGAACGACGAACAGGGATCAATGGTTGTTTGGTCGATTGGACGAACTGGTGTTCGGAATACGGGGCGGAAGTGGTCTGAAATTTGTCGGTACTTTGAAATATTTCAGAGCGATTGGGGTTTTTCGCGATTTTCTCGAAAACCAGCACGACGACCGCGGTCGAACCATTAGAGTAAAACGTAGGCAATGGAACGACCAACAGGGATCAATGGTTGTTTGGTCGATTGGACGATTTTAGACTTTCGTCGGACTACGGTACGAAGGAATCTTAAATCTATCATAACGTCGAATTACCTCGGAGCGATTGGGGTTTTTCGCGATTTTCTCAAAAACCAGCACGACGACCGCGGTCGAACCATTAGAGTAAAACGTAGGCAATGGAACGACCAACAGGGATCAATGGTTGTTTGGTCGATTGGACGAACTTGTGTTCGGAATACGGTGCGGAAGTAGTCTGAAATTTGTCGGGACTTTGAAATATTTCGGAGCGATTGGAGTTTTTCGCGATTTTCTCGAAAACCAGCACGACGACCGCGGTCGAACCATTAGAGTAAAACGTAGGCAATGGAACGACGAACAGGGATCAATGGTTGTTTGGTCGATTGGACGAACTGGTGTTCGGAATACGGTGCGGAAGTGGTCTGAAATTTGTCGGTACTTTGAAATATTTCAGAGCGATTGGGGTTTTTCGCGATTTTCTCGAAAACCAGCACGACGACCGCGGTCGAACCATTAGAGTAAAATGTAGGCAATGGAACGACGAGCAGGGATCAATGGTTGTTTGGTCGATTGGACGAACTTGTGTTCGGACTACGGTGCGGAAGGAGTCTGAAGTATGTCGGGACTTTGAAATATTTCGGAGCGATTGGAGTTTTTCGCGATTTTCTCGAAAACCAGCACGACGACCGCGGTCGAACCATTAGAGTAAAACGTAGGCAATAAAACGACGAACAGGGATCAATTGTTGTTTGTTCGATTGGACGATTTTAGACTTTCGTCGGACTACAGTACGAAGGAATCTTAAATCTATCGTAACTTCGAATTACCTCGGAGCGATTGGGGTTTTTCGCGATTTCCTCGAAAACCAGCACGACGACCGCGGTCGAACCATTAGAGTAAAACGTAGGCAATGGAACGACGAACAGGGATCAATGGTTGTTTGGTCGATTGGACGAACTGGTGTTCGGAATACGGTGCGGAAGTGGTCTGAAATTTGTCGGTACTTTGAAATATTTCAGAGCGATTGGGGTTTTTCGCGATTTTCTCGAAAACCAGCACGACGACCGCGGTCGAACCATTAGAGTAAAACGTAGGCAATGGAACGACCAACAGGGATCAATGGTTGTTTGGTCGATTGGACGATTTTAGACTTTCGTCGGACTACGGTACGAAGGAATCTTAAATCTATCGTAACTTCGAATTACCTCGGAGCGATTGGGTTTTTTCGCAATTTTCTCGAAAACCAGCACGACGACCGCGGTCGAACCATTAGAGTAAAACGTAGGCAATGGAACGACCAACAGGGATCAATGGTTGTTTGGTCGATTGGACGATTTTAGACTTTCGTCGGACTACGGTACGAAGGAATCTTAAATCTATCATAACGTCGAATTACCTCGGAGCGATTGGGGTTTTTCGCGATTTTCTCAAAAACCAGCACGCCGACCGCGGTCGAACCATTAGAGTAAAACGTAGGCAATGGAACGACCAACAGGGATCAATGGTTGTTTGGTCGATTGGACGAACTTGTGTTCGGAATACGGTGCGGAAGTAGTCTGAAATTTGTCGGGACTTTGAAATATTTCGGAGCGATTGGAGTTTTTCGCGATTTTCTCGAAAACCAGCACGACGACCGCGGTCGAACCATTAGAGTAAAACGTAGGCAATGGAACGACGAACAGGGATCAATGGTTGTTTGGTCGATTGGACGAACTGGTGTTCGGAATACGGTGCGGAAGTGGTCTGAAATTTGTCGGTACTTTGAAATATTTCAGAGCGATTGGGGTTTTTCGCGATTTTCTCGAAAACCAGCACGACGACCGCGGTCGAACCATTAGAGTAAAACGTAGGCAATGGAACGACGAGCAGGGATCAATGGTTGTTTGGTCGATTGGACGAACTTGTGTTCGGACTACGGTGCGGAAGGAGTCTGAAGTATGTCGGGACTTTGAAATATTTCGGAGCGATTGGAGTTTTTCGCGATTTTCTCGAAAACCAGCACGACGACCGCGGTCGAACCATTAGAGTAAAACGTAGGCAATGGAACGACGAACAGGGATCAATTGTTGTTTGTTCGATTGGACGATTTTAGACTTTCGTCGGACTACGGTACGAAGGAATCTTAAATCTATCGTAACTTCGAATTACCTCGGAGCGATTGGGGTTTTTCGCGATTTCCTCGAAAACCAGCACGACGACCGCGGTCGAACCATTAGAGTAAAACGTAGGCAATGGAACGACGAACAGGGATCAATGGTTGTTTGGTCGATTGGACGATTTTAGACTTTCGTCGGACTACGGTACGAAGGAATCTTAAATCTATCGTAACTTCGAATTACCTCGGAGCGATTGGGTTTTTTCGCAATTTTCTCGAAAACCAGCACGACGACCGCGGTCGAACCATTAGAGTAAAACGTAGGCAATGGAACGACCAACAGGGATCAATGGTTGTTTGGTCGATTGGACGATTTTAGACTTTCGTCGGACTACGGTACGAAGGAATCTTAAATCTATCGTCACTTCGAATTACCTCGGAGCGATTGGGTTTTTTCGCGATTTTCTCGAAAACCAGCACGACGACCGCGGTCGAACCATTAGAGTAAAACGTAGGCAATGGAACGACCAACAGGGATCAATGGTTGTTTGGTCGATTGGACGAACTTGTGTTCGGAATACGGTGCGGAAGGAGTCTGAAATTTGTCGGGACTTTGAAATATTTCGGAGCGATTGGAGTTTTTCGCGGTTTTCTCGAAAACCAGCACGACGACCGCGGTCGAACCATTAGAGTAAAACGTAGGCAATGGAACGACGAGCAGGGATCAATGTTTGTTTGGTCGATTGGACGAACTTGTGTTCGGACTACGGTGCGGAAGGAGTCTGAAGTATGTCGGGACTTTGAAATATTTCGGAGCGATTGGAGTTTTTCGCGATTTTCTCGAAAACCAGCACGACGACCGCGGTCGAACCATTAGAGTAAAACGTAGGCAATGGAACGACGAACAGGGATCAATTGTTGTTTGGTCGATTGGACGGTTTTAGACTTTCGTCGGACTACGGTACGAAGGAATCTTAAATCTATCATAACGTCGAATTACCTCGGAGCGATTGGGGTTTTTCGCGATTTCCTCGAAAACCAGCACGACGACCGCGGTCGAACCATTAGAGTAAAACGTAGGCAATGGAACGACGAACAGGGATCAATGGTTGTTTGGTCGATTGGACGAACTGGTGTTCGGAATACGGTGCGGAAGTGGTCTGAAATTTGTCGGTACTTTGAAATATTTCAGAGCGATTGGGGTTTTTCGCGATTTTCTCGAAAACCAGCACGACGACCGTTGTCGAACCATTAGAGTAAAACGTAGGCAATGGAACGACCAACAGGGATCAATGGTTGTTTGGTCGATTGGACGATTTTAGACTTTCGTCGGACTACGGTACGAAGGAATCTTAAATCTATCGTCACTTCGAATTACCTCGGAGCGATTGGGTTTTTTCGCGATTTTCTCGAAAACCAGCACGACGACCGCGGTCGAACCATTAGAGTAAAACGTAGGCAATGGAACGACCAACAGGGATCAATGGTTGTTTGCTCAATTGGACGAACTTGTGTTCGGACTACGGTGCGGAAGGACTCTGAAATTTGCCGGGACTTTGAAATATTTAGGAGCGATTGGGGTTTTTGGCGATTTTCTCGAAAACGAGCACGACGACCGCGGTCGAACCATTAGAGTAAAACGTAGGCAATGGAACGACCAACAGGGATCAATTGTTGTTTGCTCGATTGGAAGATTTTAGACTTTCGTCGGACTACGGTACGAAGGAATCTTAAATCTATCGTAACTTCGAATTATCTCGGAGCGATTGGGGTTTTTCGCGATTTTCTCGAAAACCAGCACGACGACCGCGGTCGAACCATTAGAGTGAAACGTAGGCAATGGAACGACGAACAGGGATCAATGGTTGTTTGGTCGATTGGACGAACTGGTGTTCGGAATACGGTGCGGAAGGGGTCTGAAATTTGTCGGTACTTTGAAATATTTCATAGCGATTGGGGTTTTTCGCGATTTTCTCGAAAACCAGCACGACGACCGCTGTCGAACCATTAGAGTAAAACGTAGGCAATGGAACCACGAACAGGGATCAATCGTTGTTTGCTCGGTTGGACGATTTTAGACTTTCGTCGGACTACGGTACGCAGGAATCTTAAATCTATCGTAACTTCGAATTACCTCGGAGCGATTGGGTTTTTTCGCGATTTTCTCGAAAACCAGCACGACGACCGCCGTCGAACCATTAGAGTAAAACGTAGGCAATGGAACGACGAACAGGGATCAGTGGCTGTTTGGTCGATTGGACGAACTTGTGTTCGGAATACGGTGCGGAAGGTGTCTGAAATTTGTCGGGACTTTGAAATATTTCGGAGCGATTGGAGTTTTTCGCGATTTTCTCGAAAACCAGCACGACGACCGCGGTCGAACCATTAGAGTAAAACGTAGGCAATGGAACGACGAACAGGGATCAATCGTTGTTTGCTCGGTTGGACGATTTTAGACTTTCGTCGGACTACGGTACGCAGGAATCTTAAATCTATCATAACTTCGAATTACCTCGGAGCGATTGGGTTTTTTCGCGATTTTCTCGAAAACCAGCACGACGACCGCCGTCGAACCATTAGAGTAAAACGTAGGCAATGGAACGACGAACAGGGATCAGTTGCTGTTTGGTCGATTGGACGAACTTGTGTTCGGAATACGGTGCGGAAGGTGTCTGAAATTTGTCGGGACTTTGAAATATTTCGGAGCGATTGGGTTTTTTCGCGATTTTCTCGAAAACCAGCACGACGACCGCGGTCGAACCATTAGAGTAAAACGTAGGCAATGGAACGACCAACAGGGATCAATGGTTGTTTGCTCGATTGGAAGATTTTAGACTTTCGTCGGACTACGGTACGAAGGAATCTTAAATCTATCGTAACTTCGAATTATCTCGGAGCGATTGGGGTTTTTCGCGATTTTCTCGAAAACCAGCACGACGACCGCGGTCGAACCATTAGAGTGAAACGTAGGCAATGGAACGACGAACAGGGATCAATGGTTGTTTGGTCGATTGGACGAACTGGTGTTCGGAATACGGTGCGGAAGGGGTCTGAAATTTGTCGGTACTTTGAAATATTTCATAGCGATTGGGGTTTTTCGCGATTTTCTCGAAAACCAGCACGACGACCGCTGTCGAACCATTAGAGTAAAACGTAGGCAATGGAACCACGAACAGGGATCAATCGTTGTTTGCTCGGTTGGACGATTTTAGACTTTCGTCGGACTACGGTACGCAGGAATCTTAAATCTATCGTAACTTCGAATTACCTCGGAGCGATTGGGTTTTTTCGCGATTTTCTCGAAAACAAGCACGACGACCGCCGTCGAACCATTAGAGTAAAACGTAGGCAATGGAACGACGAACAGGGATCAGTGGCTGTTTGGTCGATTGGACGAACTTGTGTTCGGAATACGGTGCGGAAGGTGTCTGAAATTTGTCGGGACTTTGAAATATTTCGGAGCGATTGGAGTTTTTCGCGATTTTCTCGAAAACCAGCACGACGACCGCGGTCGAACCATTAGAGTAAAACGTAGGCAATGGAACGACGAACAGGGATCAATCGTTGTTTGCTCGGTTGGACGATTTTAGACTTTCGTCGGACTACGGTACGCAGGAATCTTAAATCTATCATAACTTCGAATTACCTCGGAGCGATTGGGTTTTTTCGCGATTTTCTCGAAAACCAGCACGACGACCGCCGTCGAACCATTAGAGTAAAACGTAGGCAATGGAACGACGAACAGGGATCAGTTGCTGTTTGGTCGATTGGACGAACTTGTGTTCGGAATACGGTGCGGAAGGTGTCTGAAATTTGTCGGGACTTTGAAATATTTCGGAGCGATTGGAGTTTTTCGCGATTTTCTCGAAAACCAGCACGACGACCGCGGTCGAACCATTAGAGTAAAACGTAGGCAATGGAACGACGAACAGGGATCAATTGTTGTTTGTTCGATTGGACGATTTTAGACTTTCGTCGGACTACGGTACGAAGGAATCTTAAATCTATCGTAACTTCGAATTACCTCGGAGCGATTGGGGTTTTTCGCGATTTCCTCGAAAACCAGCACGACGACCGCGGTCGAACCATTAGAGTAAAACGTAGGCAATGGAACGGCCAACAGGGATCAATGGTTGTTTGGTCGATTGGACGAACTGGTGTTCGGAATACGGTGCGGAAGTGGTCTGAAATTTGTCGGTACTTTGAAATATTTCAGAGCGATTGGGGTTTTTCGCGATTTTCTCGAAAACCAGCACGACGACCGCGGTCGAACCATTAGAGTAAAACGTAGGCAATGGAACGACGAGCAGGGATCAATGGTTGTTTGGTCGATTGGACGAACTTGTGTTCGGACTACGGTGCGGAAGGAGTCTGAAGTATGTCGGGACATTGAAATATTTCGGAGCGATTGGAGTTTTTCGCGATTTTCTCGAAAACCAGCACGACGACCGCGGTCGAACCATTAGAGTAAAACGTAGGCAATGGAACGACGAACAGGGATCAATTGTTGTTTGTTCGATTTGACGATTTTAGACTTTCGTCGGACTACGGTACGAAGGAATCTTAAATCTATCGTAACTTCGAATTACCTCGGAGCGATTGGGGTTTTTCGCGATTTCCTCGAAAACCAGCACGACGACCGCGGTCGAACCATTAGAGTAAAACGTAGGCAATGGAACGACGAACAGGGATCAATGGTTGTTTGGTCGATTGGACGAACTGGTGTTCGGAATACGGTGCGGAAGTGGTCTGAAATTTGTCGGTACTTTGAAATATTTCAGAGCGATTGGGGTTTTTCGCGATTTTCTCGAAAACCAGCACGACGACCGCGGTCGAACCATTAGAGTAAAACGTAGGCAATGGAACGACCAACAGGGATCAATGGTTGTTTGGTCGATTGGACGATTTTAGACTTTCGTCGGACTACGGTACGAAGGAATCTTAAATCTATCGTAACTTCGAATTACCTCGGAGCGATTGGGTTTTTTCGCAATTTTCTCGAAAACCAGCACGACGACCGCGGTCGAACCATTAGAGTAAAACGTAGGCAATGGAACGACCAACAGGGATCAATGGTTGTTTGGTCGATTGGACGATTTTAGACTTTCGTCGGACTACGGTACGAAGGAATCTTAAATCTATCATAACGTCGAATTACCTCGGAGCGATTGGGGTTTTTCGCGATTTTCTCAAAAACCAGCACGACGACCGCGGTCGAACCATTAGAGTAAAACGTAGGCAATGGAACGACCAACAGGGATCAATGGTTGTTTGGTCGATTGGACGAACTTGTGTTCGGAATACGGTGCGGAAGTAGTCTGAAATTTGTCGGGACTTTGAAATATTTCGGAGCGATTGGAGTTTTTCGCGATTTTCTCGAAAACCAGCACGACGACCGCGGTCGAACCATTAGAGTAAAACGTAGGCAATGGAACGACGAACAGGGATCAATGGTTGTTTGGTCGATTGGACGAACTGGTGTTCGGAATACGGTGCGGAAGTGGTCTGAAATTTGTCGGTACTTTGAAATATTTCAGAGCGATTGGGGTTTTTCGCGATTTTCTCGAAAACCAGCACGACGACCGCGGTCGAACCATTAGAGTAAAATGTAGGCAATGGAACGACGAGCAGGGATCAATGGTTGTTTGGTCGATTGGACGAACTTGTGTTCGGACTACGGTGCGGAAGGAGTCTGAAGTATGTCGGGACTTTGAAATATTTCGGAGCGATTGGAGTTTTTCGCGATTTTCTCGAAAACCAGCACGACGACCGCGGTCGAACCATTAGAGTAAAACGTAGGCAATAAAACGACGAACAGGGATCAATTGTTGTTTGTTCGATTGGACGATTTTAGACTTTCGTCGGACTACGGTACGAAGGAATCTTAAATCTATCGTAACTTCGAATTACCTCGGAGCGATTGGGGTTTTTCGCGATTTCCTCGAAAACCAGCACGACGACCGCGGTCGAACCATTAGAGTAAAACGTAGGCAATGGAACGACGAACAGGGATCAATGGTTGTTTGGTCGATTGGACGAACTGGTGTTCGGAATACGGTGCGGAAGTGGTCTGAAATTTGTCGGTACTTTGAAATATTTCAGAGCGATTGGGGTTTTTCGCGATTTTCTCGAAAACCAGCACGACGACCGCGGTCGAACCATTAGAGTAAAACGTAGGCAATGGAACGACCAACAGGGATCAATGGTTGTTTGGTCGATTGGACGATTTTAGACTTTCGTCGGACTACGGTACGAAGGAATCTTAAATCTATCGTAACTTCGAATTACCTCGGAGCGATTGGGTTTTTTCGCAATTTTCTCGAAAACCAGCACGACGACCGCGGTCGAACCATTAGAGTAAAACGTAGGCAATGGAACGACCAACAGGGATCAATGGTTGTTTGGTCGATTGGACGATTTTAGACTTTCGTCGGACTACGGTACGAAGGAATCTTAAATCTATCATAACGTCGAATTACCTCGGAGCGATTGGGGTTTTTCGCGATTTTCTCAAAAACCAGCACGACGACCGCGGTCGAACCATTAGAGTAAAACGTAGGCAATGGAACGACCAACAGGGATCAATGGTTGTTTGGTCGAATGGACGAACTTGTGTTCGGAATACGGTGCGGAAGTAGTCTGAAATTTGTCGGGACTTTGAAATATTTCGGAGCGATTGGAGTTTTTCGCGATTTTCTCGAAAACCAGCACGACGACCGCGGTCGAACCATTAGAGTAAAACGTAGGCAATGGAACGACGAACAGGGATCACTGGTTGTTTGGTCGATTGGACGAACTGGTGTTCGGAATACGGTGCGGAAGTGGTCTGAAATTTGTCGGTACTTTGAAATATTTCAGAGCGATTGGGGTTTTTCGCGATTTTCTCGAAAACCAGCACGACGACCGCGGTCGAACCATTAGAGTAAAACGTAGGCAATGGAACGACGAGCAGGGATCAATGGTTGTTTGGTCGATTGGACGAACTTGTGTTCGGACTACGGTGCGGAAGGAGTCTGAAGTATGTCGGGACTTTGAAATATTTCGGAGCGATTGGAGTTTTTCGCGATTTTCTCGAAAACCAGCACGACGACCGCGGTCGAACCATTAGAGTAAAACGTAGGCAATGGAACGACGAACAGGGATCAATTGTTGTTTGTTCGATTGGACGATTTTAGACTTTCGTCGGACTACGGTACGAAGGAATCTTAAATCTATCGTAACTTCGAATTACCTCGGAGCGATTGGGGTTTTTCGCGATTTCCTCGAAAACCAGCACGACGACCGCGGTAGAACCATTAGAGTAAAACGTAGGCAATGGAACGACGAACAGGGATCAATGGTTGTTTGGTCGATTGGACGATTTTAGACTTTCGTCGGACTACGGTACGAAGGAATCTTAAATCTATCGTAACTTCGAATTACCTCGGAGCGATTGGGGTTTTTCGCGATTTCCTCGAAAACCAGCACGACGACCGCGGTCGAACCATTAGAGTAAAACGTAGGCAATGGAACGACGAACAGGGATCAATGGTTGTTTGGTCGATTGGACGAACTGGTGTTCGGAATACGGGGCGGAAGTGGTCTGAAATTTGTCGGTACTTTGAAATATTTCAGAGCGATTGGGGTTTTTCGCGATTTTCTCGAAAACCAGCACGACGACCGCGGTCGAACCATTAGAGTAAAACGTAGGCAATGGAACGACCAACAGGGATCAATGGTTGTTTGGTCGATTGGACGATTTTAGACTTTCGTCGGACTACGGTACGAAGGAATCTTAAATCTATCATAACGTCGAATTACCTCGGAGCGATTGGGGTTTTTCGCGATTTTCTCAAAAACCAGCACGACGACCGCGGTCGAACCATTAGAGTAAAACGTAGGCAATGGAACGACCAACAGGGATCAATGGTTGTTTGGTCGATTGGACGAACTTGTGTTCGGAATACGGTGCGGAAGTAGTCTGAAATTTGTCGGGACTTTGAAATATTTCGGAGCGATTGGAGTTTTTCGCGATTTTCTCGAAAACCAGCACGACGACCGCGGTCGAACCATTAGAGTAAAACGTAGGCAATGGAACGACGAACAGGGATCAATGGTTGTTTGGTCGATTGGACGAACTGGTGTTCGGAATACGGTGCGGAAGTGGTCTGAAATTTGTCGGTACTTTGAAATATTTCAGAGCGATTGGGGTTTTTCGCGATTTTCTCGAAAACCAGCACGACGACCGCGGTCGAACCATTAGAGTAAAATGTAGGCAATGGAACGACGAGCAGGGATCAATGGTTGTTTGGTCGATTGGACGAACTTGTGTTCGGACTACGGTGCGGAAGGAGTCTGAAGTATGTCGGGACTTTGAAATATTTCGGAGCGATTGGAGTTTTTCGCGATTTTCTCGAAAACCAGCACGACGACCGCGGTCGAACCATTAGAGTAAAACGTAGGCAATAAAACGACGAACAGGGATCAATTGTTGTTTGTTCGATTGGACGATTTTAGACTTTCGTCGGACTACAGTACGAAGGAATCTTAAATCTATCGTAACTTCGAATTACCTCGGAGCGATTGGGGTTTTTCGCGATTTCCTCGAAAACCAGCACGACGACCGCGGTCGAACCATTAGAGTAAAACGTAGGCAATGGAACGACGAACAGGGATCAATGGTTGTTTGGTCGATTGGACGAACTGGTGTTCGGAATACGGTGCGGAAGTGGTCTGAAATTTGTCGGTACTTTGAAATATTTCAGAGCGATTGGGGTTTTTCGCGATTTTCTCGAAAACCAGCACGACGACCGCGGTCGAACCATTAGAGTAAAACGTAGGCAATGGAACGACCAACAGGGATCAATGGTTGTTTGGTCGATTGGACGATTTTAGACTTTCGTCGGACTACGGTACGAAGGAATCTTAAATCTATCGTAACTTCGAATTACCTCGGAGCGATTGGGTTTTTTCGCAATTTTCTCGAAAACCAGCACGACGACCGCGGTCGAACCATTAGAGTAAAACGTAGGCAATGGAACGACCAACAGGGATCAATGGTTGTTTGGTCGATTGGACGATTTTAGACTTTCGTCGGACTACGGTACGAAGGAATCTTAAATCTATCATAACGTCGAATTACCTCGGAGCGATTGGGGTTTTTCGCGATTTTCTCAAAAACCAGCACGACGACCGCGGTCGAACCATTAGAGTAAAACGTAGGCAATGGAACGACCAACAGGGATCAATGGTTGTTTGGTCGATTGGACGAACTTGTGTTCGGAATACGGTGCGGAAGTAGTCTGAAATTTGTCGGGACTTTGAAATATTTCGGAGCGATTGGAGTTTTTCGCGATTTTCTCGAAAACCAGCACGACGATCGCGGTCGAACCATTAGAGTAAAACGTAGGCAATGGAACGACGAACAGGGATCAATGGTTGTTTGGTCGATTGGACGAACTGGTGTTCGGAATACGGTGCGGAAGTGGTCTGAAATTTGTCGGTACTTTGAAATATTTCAGAGCGATTGGGGTTTTTCGCGATTTTCTCGAAAACCAGCACGACGACCGCGGTCGAACCATTAGAGTAAAACGTAGGCAATGGAACGACGAGCAGGGATCAATGGTTGTTTGGTCGATTGGACGAACATGTGTTCGGACTACGGTGCGGAAGGAGTCTGAAGTATGTCGGGACTTTGAAATATTTCGGAGCGATTGGAGTTTTTCGCGATTTTCTCGAAAACCAGCACGACGACCGCGGTCGAACCATTAGAGTAAAACGTAGGCAATGGAACGACGAACAGGGATCAATTGTTGTTTGTTCGATTGGACGATTTTAGACTTTCGTCGGACTACGGTACGAAGGAATCTTAAATCTATCGTAACTTCGAATTACCTCGGAGCGATTGGGGTTTTTCGCGATTTCCTCGAAAACCAGCACGACGACCGCGGTCGAACCATTAGAGTAAAACGTAGGCAATGGAACGACGAACAGGGATCAATGGTTGTTTGGTCGATTGGACGATTTTAGACTTTCGTCGGACTACGGTACGAAGGAATCTTAAATCTATCGTAACTTCGAATTACCTCGGAGCGATTGGGTTTTTTCGCAATTTTCTCGAAAACCAGCACGACGACCGCGGTCGAACCATTAGAGTAAAACGTAGGCAATGGAACGACCAACAGGGATCAATGGTTGTTTGGTCGATTGGACGATTTTAGACTTTCGTCGGACTACGGTACGAAGGAATCTTAAATCTATCGTCACTTCGAATTACCTCGGAGCGATTGGGTTTTTTCGCGATTTTCTCGAAAACCAGCACGACGACCGCGGTCGAACCATTAGAGTAAAACGTAGGCAATGGAACGACCAACAGGGATCAATGGTTGTTTGGTCGATTGGACGAACTTGTGTTCGGAATACGGTGCGGAAGGAGTCTGAAATTTGTCGGGACTTTGAAATATTTCGGAGCGATTGGAGTTTTTCGCGGTTTTCTCGAAAACCAGCACGACGACCGCGGTCGAACCATTAGAGTAAAACGTAGGCAATGGAACGACGAGCAGGGATCAATGATTGTTTGGTCGATTGGACGAACTTGTGTTCGGACTACGGTGCGGAAGGAGTCTGAAGTATGTCGGGACTTTGAAATATTTCGGAGCGATTGGAGTTTTTCGCGATTTTCTCGAAAACCAGCACGACGACCGCGGTCGAACCATTAGAGTAAAACGTAGGCAATGGAACGACGAACAGGGATCAATTGTTGTTTGGTCGATTGGACGGTTTTAGACTTTCGTCGGACTACGGTACGAAGGAATCTTAAATCTATCATAACGTCGAATTACCTCGGAGCGATTGGGGTTTTTCGCGATTTCCTCGAAAACCAGCACGACGACCGCGGTCGAACCATTAGAGTAAAACGTAGGCAATGGAACGACGAACAGGGATCAATGGTTGTTTGGTCGATTGGACGAACTGGTGTTCGGAATACGGTGCGGAAGTGGTCTGAAATTTGTCGGTACTTTGAAATATTTCAGAGCGATTGGGGTTTTTCGCGATTTTCTCGAAAACCAGCACGACGACCGCGGTCGAACCATTAGAGTAAAACGTAGGCAATGGAACGACGAACAGGGATCAATGGTTGTTTGCTCAATTGGACGAACTTGTGTTCGGACTACGGTGCGGAAGGACTCTGAAATTTGCCGGGACTTTGAAATATTTAGGAGCGATTGGGGTTTTTGGCGATTTTCTCGAAAACGAGCACGACGACCGCGGTTGAACCATTAGAGTAAAACGTAGGCAATGGAACGACCAACAGGGATCAATTGTTGTTTGCTCGATTGGAAGATTTTAGACTTTCGTCGGACTACGGTACGAAGGAATCTTAAATCTATCGTAACTTCGAATTACCTCGGAGCGATTGGGGTTTTTCGCGATTTTCTCGAAAACCAGCACGACGACCGCGGTCGAACCATTAGAGTAAAACGTAGGCAATGGAACGACGAGCAGGGATCAATGATTGTTTGGTCGATTGGACGAACTTGTGTTCGGACTACGGTGCGGAAGGAGTCTGAAGTATGTCGGGACTTTGAAATATTTCGGAGCGATTGGAGTTTTTGGCGATTTTCTCGAAAACGAGCACGACGACCGCGGTCGAACCATTAGAGTAAAACGTAGGCAATGGAACGACGAACAGGGATCAATTGTTGTTTGGTCGATTGGACGATTTTAGACTTTCGTCGGACTACGGTACGAAGGAATCTTAAATCTATCGTAACTTCGAATTATCTCGGAGCGATTGGGGTTTTTCGCGATTTTCTCGAAAACCAGCACGATGACCGCGGTCGAACCATTAGAGTAAAACGTAGGCAATGGAACGACGAACAGGGATCAATGGTTGTTTGGTCGATTGGACGAACTGGTGTTCGGAATACGGTGCGGAAGGGGTCTGAAATTTGTCGGTACTTTGAAATATTTCATAGCGATTGGGGTTTTTCGCGATTTTCTCGAAAACCAGCACGACGACCGCTGTCGAACCATTAGAGTAAAACGTAGGCAATGGAACCACGAACAGGGATCAATCGTTGTTTGCTCGGTTGGACGATTTTAGACTTTCGTCGGACTACGGTACGCAGGAATCTTAAATCTATCGTAACTTCGAATTACCTCGGAGCGATTGGGTTTTTTCGCGATTTTCTCAAAAACCAGCACGACGACCGCGGTCGAACCATTAGAGTAAAACGTAGGCAATGGAACGACCAACAGGGATCAATGGTTGTTTGGTCGATTGGACGAACTTGTGTTCGGAATACGGTGCGGAAGTAGTCTGAAATTTGTCGGGACTTTGAAATATTTCGGAGCGATTGGAGTTTTTCGCGATTTTCTCGAAAACCAGCACGACGACCGCGGTCGAACCATTAGAGTAAAACGTAGGCAATGGAACGACGAACAGGGATCAATGGTTGTTTGGTCGATTGGACGAACTGGTGTTCGGAATACGGTGCGGAAGTGGTCTGAAATTTGTCGGTACTTTGAAATATTTCAGAGCGATTGGGGTTTTTCGCGATTTTCTCGAAAACCAGCACGACGACCGCGGTCGAACCATTAGAGTAAAATGTAGGCAATGGAACGACGAGCAGGGATCAATGGTTGTTTGGTCGATTGGACGAACTTGTGTTCGGACTACGGTGCGGAAGGAGTCTGAAGTATGTCGGGACTTTGAAATATTTCGGAGCGATTGGGTTTTTTCGCAATTTTCTCGAAAACCAGCACGACGACCGCGGTCGAACCATTAGAGTAAAACGTAGGCAATGGAACGACCAACAGGGATCAATGGTTGTTTGTTCGATTGGACGATTTTAGACTTTCGTCGGACTACGGTACGAAGGAATCTTAAATCTATCGTAACTTCGAATTACCTCGGAGCGATTGGGGTTTTTCGCGATTTCCTCGAAAACCAGCACGACGACCGCGGTCGAACCATTAGAGTAAAACGTAGGCAATGGAACGACGAACAGGGATCAATGGTTGTTTGGTCGATTGGACGATTTTAGACTTTCGTCGGACTACGGTACGAAGGAATCTTAAATCTATCGTAACTTCGAATTACCTCGGAGCGATTGGGGTTTTTCGCGATTTCCTCGAAAACCAGCACGACGACCGCGGTCGAACCATTAGAGTAAAACGTAGGCAATGGAACGACGAACAGGGATCAATGGTTGTTTGGTCGATTGGACGAACTGGTGTTCGGAATACGGGGCGGAAGTGGTCTGAAATTTGTCGGTACTTTGAAATATTTCAGAGCGATTGGGGTTTTTCGCGATTTTCTCGAAAACCAGCACGACGACCGCGGTCGAACCATTAGAGTAAAACGTAGGCAATGGAACGACCAACAGGGATCAATGGTTGTTTGGTCGATTGGACGATTTTAGACTTTCGTCGGACTACGGTACGAAGGAATCTTAAATCTATCGTAACTTCGAATTACCTCGGAGCGATTGGGTTTTTTCGCAATTTTCTCGAAAACCAGCACGACGACCGCGGTCGAACCATTAGAGTAAAACGTAGGCAATGGAACGACCAACAGGGATCAATGGTTGTTTGGTCGATTGGACGATTTTAGACTTTCGTCGGACTACGGTACGAAGGAATCTTAAATCTATCATAACGTCGAATTACCTCGGAGCGATTGGGGTTTTTCGCGATTTTCTCAAAAACCAGCACGACGACCGCGGTCGAACCATTAGAGTAAAACGTAGGCAATGGAACGACCAACAGGGATCAATGGTTGTTTGGTCGATTGGACGAACTTGTGTTCGGAATACGGTGCGGAAGTAGTCTGAAATTTGTCGGGACTTTGAAATATTTCGGAGCGATTGGAGTTTTTCGCGATTTTCTCGAAAACCAGCACGACGACCGCGTTCGAACCATTAGAGTAAAACGTAGGCAATGGAACGACGAACAGGGATCAATGGTTGTTTGGTCGATTGGACGAACTGGTGTTCGGAATACGGTGCGGAAGTGGTCTGAAATTTGTCGGTACTTTGAAATATTTCAGAGCGATTGGGGTTTTTCGCGATTTTCTCGAAAACCAGCACGACGACCGCGGTCGAACCATTAGAGTAAAATGTAGGCAATGGAACGACGAGCAGGGATCAATGGTTGTTTGGTCGATTGGACGAACTTGTGTTCGGACTACGGTGCGGAAGGAGTCTGAAGTATGTCGGGACCTTGAAATATTTCGGAGCGATTGGAGTTTTTCGCGATTTTCTCGAAAACCAGCACGACGACCGCGGTCGAACCATTAGAGTAAAACGTAGGCAATAAAACGACGAACAGGGATCAATTGTTGTTTGTTCGATTGGACGATTTTAGACTTTCGTCGGACTACGGTACGAAGGAATCTTAAATCTATCGTAACTTCGAATTACCTCGGAGCGATTGGGGTTTTTCGCGATTTCCTCGAAAACCAGCACGACGACCGCGGTCGAACCATTAGAGTAAAACGTAGGCAATGGAACGACGAACAGGGATCAATGGTTGTTTGGTCGATTGGACGAACTGGTGTTCGGAATACGGTGCGGAAGTGGTCTGAAATTTGTCGGTACTTTGAAATATTTCAGAGCGATTGGGGTTTTTCGCGATTTTCTCGAAAACCAGCACGACGACCGCGGTCGAACCATTAGAGTAAAACGTAGGCAATGGAACGACCAACAGGGATCAATGGTTGTTTGGTCGATTGGACGATTTTAGACTTTCGTCGGACTACGGTACGAAGGAATCTTAAATCTATCATAACGTCGAATTACCTCGGAGCGATTGGGGTTTTTCGCGATTTTCTCAAAAACCAGCACGACGACCGCGGTCGAACCATTAGAGTAAAACGTAGGCAATGGAACGACCAACAGGGATCAATGGTTGTTTGGTCGATTGGACGAACTTGTGTTCGGAATACGGTGCGGAAGTAGTCTGAAATTTGTCGGGACTTTGAAATATTTCGGAGCGATTGGAGTTTTTCGCGATTTTCTCGAAAACCAGCACGACGACCGCGGTCGAACCATTAGAGTAAAACGTAGGCAATGGAACGACGAACAGGGATCAATGGTTGTTTGGTCGATTGGACGAACTGGTGTTCGGAATACGGTGCGGAAGTGGTCTGAAATTTGTCGGTACTTTGAAATATTTCAGAGCGATTGGGGTTTTTCGCGATTTTCTCGAAAACCAGCACGACGACCGCGGTCGAACCATTAGAGTAAAACGTAGGCAATGGAACGACGAGCAGGGATCAATGGTTGTTTGGTCGATTGGACGAACTTGTGTTCGGACTACGGTGCGGAAGGAGTCTGAAGTATGTCGGGACTTTGAAATATTTCGGAGCGATTGGAGTTTTTCGCGATTTTCTCGAAAACCAGCACGACGACCGCGGTCGAACCATTAGAGTAAAACGTAGGCAATGGAACGGCGAACAGGGATCAATTGTTGTTTGTTCGGTTGGACGATTTTAGACTTTCGTCGGACTACGGTACGAAGGAATCTTAAATCTATCGTAACTTCGAATTACCTCGGAGCGATTGGGGTTTTTCGCGATTTCCTCGAAAACCAGCACGACGACCGCGGTCGAACCATTAGAGTAAAACGTAGGCAATGGAACGACGAACAGGGATCAATGGTTGTTTGGTCGATTGGACGATTTTAGACTTTCGTCGGACTACGGTACGAAGGAATCTTAAATCTATCGTAACTTCGAATTACCTCGGAGCGATTGGGTTTTTTCGCAATTTTCTCGAAAACCAGCACGACGACCGCGGTCGAACCATTAGAGTAAAACGTAGGCAATGGAACGACCAACAGGGATCAATGGTTGTTTGGTCGATTGGACGATTTTAGACTTTCGTCGGACTACGGTACGAAGGAATCTTAAATCTATCGTCACTTCGAATTACCTCGGAGCGATTGGGTTTTTTCGCGATTTTCTCGAAAACCAGCACGACGACCGCGGTCGAACCATTAGAGTAAAACGTAGGCAATGGAACGACCAACAGGGATCAATGGTTGTTTGGTCGATTGGACGAACTTGTGTTCGGAATACGGTGCGGAAGGAGTCTGAAATTTGTCGGGACTTTGAAATATTTCGGAGCGATTGGAGTTTTTCGCGGTTTTCTCGAAAACCAGCACGACGACCGCGGTCGAACCATTAGAGTAAAACGTAGGCAATGGAACGACGAGCAGGGATCAATGATTGTTTGGTCGATTGGACGAACTTGTGTTCGGACTACGGTGCGGAAGGAGTCTGAAGTATGTCGGGACTTTGAAATATTTCGGAGCGATTGGAGTTTTTCGCGATTTTCTCGAAAACCAGCACGACGACCGCGGTCGAACCATTAGAGTAAAACGTAGGCAATGGAACGACGAACAGGGATCAATTGTTGTTTGGTCGATTGGACGGTTTTAGACTTTCGTCGGACTACGGTACGAAGGAATCTTAAATCTATCATAACGTCGAATTACCTCGGAGCGATTGGGGTTTTTCGCGATTTCCTCGAAAACCAGCACGACGACCGCGGTCGAACCATTAGAGTAAAACGTAGGCAATGGAACGACGAACAGGGATCAATGGTTGTTTGGTCGATTGGACGAACTGGTGTTCGGAATACGGTGCGGAAGTGGTCTGAAATTTGTCGGTACTTTGAAATATTTCAGAGCGATTGGGGTTTTTCGCGATTTTCTCGAAAACCAGCACGACGACCGCGGTCGAACCATTAGAGTAAAACGTAGGCAATGGAACGACGAACAGGGATCAATGGTTGTTTGCTCAATTGGACGAACTTGTGTTCGGACTACGGTGCGGAAGGTCTCTGAAATTTGCCGGGACTTTGAAATATTTAGGAGCGATTGGGGTTTTTGGCGATTTTCTCGAAAACGAGCACGACGACCGCGGTTGAACCATTAGAGTAAAACGTAGGCAATGGAACGACCAACAGGGATCAATTGTTGTTTGCTCGATTGGAAGATTTTAGACTTTCGTCGGACTACGGTACGAAGGAATCTTAAATCTATCGTAACTTCGAATTACCTCGGAGCGATTGGGGTTTTTCGCGATTTTCTCGAAAACCAGCACGACGACCGCGGTCGAACCATTAGAGTAAAACGTAGGCAATGGAACGACGAGCAGGGATCAATGATTGTTTGGTCGATTGGACGAACTTGTGTTCGGACTACGGTGCGGAAGGAGTCTGAAGTATGTCGGGACTTTGAAATATTTCGGAGCGATTGGAGTTTTTGGCGATTTTCTCGAAAACGAGCACGACGACCGCGGTCGAACCATTAGAGTAAAACGTAGGCAATGGAACGACGAACAGGGATCAATTGTTGTTTGGTCGATTGGACGATTTTAGACTTTCGTCGGACTACGGTACGAAGGAATCTTAAATCTATCGTAACTTCGAATTATCTCGGAGCGATTGGGGTTTTTCGCGATTTTCTCGAAAACCAGCACGACGACCGCGGTCGAACCATTAGAGTAAAACGTAGGCAATGGAACGACGAACAGGGATCAATGGTTGTTTGGTCGATTGGACGAACTGGTGTTCGGAATACGGTGCGGAAGGGGTCTGAAATTTGTCGGTACTTTGAAATATTTCATAGCGATTGGGGTTTTTCGCGATTTTCTCGAAAACCAGCACGACGACCGCTGTCGAACCATTAGAGTAAAACGTAGGCAATGGAACCACGAACAGGGATCAATCGTTGTTTGCTCGGTTGGACGATTTTAGACTTTCGTCGGACTACGGTACGCAGGAATCTTAAATCTATCGTAACTTCGAATTACCTCGGAGCGATTGGGTTTTTTCGCGATTTTCTCGAAAACCAGCACGACGACCGCCGTCGAACCATTAGAGTAAAACGTAGGCAATGGAACGACGAACAGGGATCAGTGGCTGTTTGGTCGATTGGACGAACTTGTGTTCGGAATACGGTGCGGAAGGTGTCTGAAATTTGTCGGGACTTTGAAATATTTCGGAGCGATTGGAGTTTTTCGCGATTTTCTCGAAAACCAGCACGACGACCGCGGTCGAACCATTAGAGTAAAACGTAGGCAATGGAACGACGAACAGGAATCAATCGTTGTTTGCTCGGTTGGACGATTTTAGACTTTCGTCGGACTACGGTACGCAGGAATCTTAAATCTATCATAACTTCGAATTACCTCGGAGCGATTGGGTTTTTTCGCGATTTTCTCGAAAACCAGCACGACGACCGCCGTCGAACCATTAGAGTAAAACGTAGGCAATGGAACGACGAACAGGGATCAGTGGCTGTTTGGTCGATTGGACGAACTTGTGTTCGGAATACGGTGCGGAAGGTGTCTGAAATTTGTCGGGACTTTGAAATATTTCGGAGCGATTGGAGTTTTTCGCGATTTTCTCGAAAACCAGCACGACGACCGCGGTCGAACCATTAGAGTAAAACGTAGGCAATGGAACGACGAACAGGGATCAATTGTTGTTTGTTCGATTGGACGATTTTAGACTTTCGTCGGACTACGGTACGAAGGAATCTTAAATCTATCGTAACTTCGAATTACCTCGGAGCGATTGGGGTTTTTCGCGATTTCCTCGAAAACCAGCACGACGACCGCGGTCGAACCATTAGAGTAAAACGTAGGCAATGGAACGGCCAACAGGGATCAATGGTTGTTTGGTCGATTGGACGAACTGGTGTTCGGAATACGGTGCGGAAGTGGTCTGAAATTTGTCGGTACTTTGAAATATTTCAGAGCGATTGGGGTTTTTCGCGATTTTCTCGAAAACCAGCACGACGACCGCGGTCGAACCATTAGAGTAAAACGTAGGCAATGGAACGACGAGCAGGGATCAATGGTTGTTTGGTCGATTGGACGAACTTGTGTTCGGACTACGGTGCGGAAGGAGTCTGAAGTATGTCGGGACATTGAAATATTTCGGAGCGATTGGAGTTTTTCGCGATTTTCTCGAAAACCAGCACGACGACCGCGGTCGAACCATTAGAGTAAAACGTAGGCAATGGAACGACGAACAGGGATCAATTGTTGTTTGTTCGATTTGACGATTTTAGACTTTCGTCGGACTACGGTACGAAGGAATCTTAAATCTATCGTAACTTCGAATTACCTCGGAGCGATTGGGGTTTTTCGCGATTTCCTCGAAAACCAGCACGACGACCGCGGTCGAACCATTAGAGTAAAACGTAGGCAATGGAACGACGAACAGGGATCTATTGTTGTTTGTTCGATTGGACGATTTTAGACTTTCGTCGGACTACGGTACGAAGGAATCTTAAATCTATCGTAACTTCGAATTACCTCGGAGCGATTGGGGTTTTTCGCGATTTCCTCGAAAACCAGCACGACGACCGCGGTGGAACCATTAGAGTAAAACGTAGGCAATGGAACAACGAACAGGGATCAATTGTTGTTTGGTCGATTGGACGATTTTAGACTTTCGTCGGACTACGGTACGAAGGAATCTTAAATCTATCGTAACTTCGAATTACCTCGGAGCGATTGGGGTTTTTCGCGATTTCCTCGAAAACCAGCACGACGACCGCGGTCGAACCATTAGAGTAAAACGTAGGCAATGGAACGACGAACAGGGATCAATGGTTGTTTGGTCGATTGGACGAACTGGTGTTCGGAATACGGTGCGGAAGTGGTCTGAAATTTGTCGGTACTTTGAAATATTTCAGAGCGATTGGGGTTTTTCGCGATTTTCTCGAAAACCAGCACGACGACCGCGGTCGAACCATTAGAGTAAAACGTAGGCAATGGAACGACCAACAGGGATCAATGGTTGTTTGGTCGATTGGACGATTTTAGACTTTCGTCGGACTACGGTACGAAGGAATCTTAAATCTATCGTAACTTCGAATTACCTCGGAGCGATTGGGTTTTTTCGCAATTTTCTCGAAAACCAGCACGACGACCGCGGTCGAACCATTAGAGTAAAACGTAGGCAATGGAACGACCAACAGGGATGAATGGTTGTTTGGTCGATTGGACGATTTTAGACTTTCGTCGGACTACGGTACGAAGGAATCTTAAATCTATCATAACGTCGAATTACCTCGGAGCGATTGGGGTTTTTCGCGATTTTCTCAAAAACCAGCACGACGACCGCGGTCGAACCATTAGAGTAAAACGTAGGCAATGGAACGACCAACAGGGATCAATGGTTGTTTGGTCGATTGGACGAACTTGTGTTCGGAATACGGTGCGGAAGTAGTCTGAAATTTGTCGGGACTTTGAAATATTTCGGAGCGATTGGAGTTTTTCGCGATTTTCTCGAAAACCAGCACGACGACCGCGGTCGAACCATTAGAGTAAAACGTAGGCAATGGAACGACGAACAGGGATCAATGGTTGTTTGGTCGATTGGACGAACTGGTGTTCGGAATACGGTGCGGAAGTGGTCTGAAATTTGTCGGTACTTTGAAATATTTCAGAGCGATTGGGGTTTTTCGCGATTTTCTCGAAAACCAGCACGACGACCGCGGTCGAACCATTAGAGTAAAACGTAGGCAATGGAACGACGAGCAGGGATCAATGGTTGTTTGGTCGATTGGACGAACTTGTGTTCGGACTACGGTGCGGAAGGAGTCTGAAGTATGTCGGGACTTTGAAATATTTCGGAGCGATTGGAGTTTCCGCGATTTTCTCGAAAACCAGCACGACGACCGCGGTCGAACCATTAGAGTAAAACATAGGCAATGGAACGACGAACAGGGATCAATTGTTGTTTGTTCGATCGGACGATTTTAGACTTTCGTCGGACTACGGTACGAAGGAATCTTAAATCTATCGTAACTTCGAATTACCTCGGAGCGATTGGGGTTTTTCGCGATTTCCTCGAAAACCAGCACGACGACCGCGGTCGAACCATTAGAGTAAAACGTAGGCAATGGAACGACGAACAGGGATCAATGGTTGTTTGGTCGATTGGACGATTTTAGACTTTCGTCGGACTACGGTACGAAGAAATCTTAAATCTATCGTAACTTCGAATTACCTCGGAGCGATTGGGTTTTTTCGCAATTTTCTCGAAAACCAGCACGACGACCGCGGTCGAACCATTAGAGTAAAACGTAGGCAATGGAACGACCAACAGGGATCAATGGTTGTTTGGTCGATTGGACGATTTTAGACTTTCGTCGGACTACGGTACGAAGGAATCTTAAATCTATCGTCACTTCGAATTACCTCGGAGCGATTGGGTTTTTTCGCGATTTTCTCGAAAACCAGCACGACGACCGCGGTCGAACCATTAGAGTAAAACGTAGGCAATGGAACGACCAACAGGGATCAATGGTTGTTTGGTCGATTGGACGAACTTGTGTTCGGAATACGGTGCGGAAGGAGTCTGAAATTTGTCGGGACTTTGAAATATTTCGGAGCGATTGGAGTTTTTCGCGGTTTTCTCGAAAACCAGCACGACGACCGCGGTCGAACCATTAGAGTAAAACGTAGGCAATGGAACGACGAGCAGGGATCAATGATTGTTTGGTCGATTGGACGAACTTGTGTTCGGACTACGGTGCGGAAGGAGTCTGAAGTATGTCGGGACTTTGAAATATTTCGGAGCGATTGGAGTTTTTCGCGATTTTCTCGAAAACCAGCACGACGACCGCGGTCGAACCATTAGAGTAAAACGTAGGCAATGGAACGACGAACAGGGATCAATTGTTGTTTGGTCGATTGGACGGTTTTAGACTTTCGTCGGACTACGGTACGAAGGAATCTTAAATCTATCATAACGTCGAATTACCTCGGAGCGATTGGGGTTTTTCGCGATTTCCTCGAAAACCAGCACGACGACCGCGGTCGAACCATTAGAGTAAAACGTAGGCAATGGAACGACGAACAGGGATCAATGGTTGTTTGGTCGATTGGACGAACTGGTGTTCGGAATACGGTGCGGAAGTGGTCTGAAATTTGTCGGTACTTTGAAATATTTCAGAGCGATTGGGGTTTTTCGCGATTTTCTCGAAAACCAGCACGACGACCGCGGTCGAACCATTAGAGTAAAACGTAGGCAATGGAACGACGAACAGGGATCAATTGTTGTTTGTTCGATTTGACGATTTTAGACTTTCGTCGGACTACGGTACGAAGGAATCTTAAATCTATCGTAACTTCGAATTACCTCGGAGCGATTGGGGTTTTTCGCGATTTCCTCGAAAACCAGCACGACGACCGCGGTCGAACCATTAGAGTAAAACGTAGGCAATGGAACGACCAACAGGGATCAATGGTTGTTTGGTCGATTGGACGATTTTAGACTTTCGTCGGACTACGGTACGAAGGAATCTTAAATCTATCGTAACTTCGAATTACCTCGGAGCGATTGGGTTTTTTCGCAATTTTCTCGAAAACCAGCACGACGACCGCGGTCGAACCATTAGAGTAAAACGTAGGCAATGGAACGACCAACAGGGATCAATGGTTGTTTGGTCGATTGGACGATTTTAGACTTTCGTCGGACTACGGTACGAAGGAATCTTAAATATATCATAACGTCGAATTACCTCGGAGCGATTGGGGTTTTTCGCGATTTTCTCAAAAACCAGCACGACGACCGCGGTCGAACCATTAGAGTAAAACGTAGGCAATGGAACGACCAACAGGGATCAATGGTTGTTTGGTCGATTGGACGAACTTGTGTTCGGAATACGGTGCGGAAGTAGTCTGAAATTTGTCGGGACTTTGAAATATTTCGGAGCGATTGGAGTTTTTCGCGATTTTCTCGAAAACCAGCACGACGACCGCGGTCGAACCATTAGAGTAAAACGTAGGCAATGGAACGACGAACAGGGATCAATGGTTGTTTGGTCGATTGGACGAACTGGTGTTCGGAATACGGTGCGGAAGTGGTCTGAAATTTGTCGGTACTTTGAAATATTTCAGAGCGATTGGGGTTTTTCGCGATTTTCTCGAAAACCAGCACGACGACCGCGGTCGAACCATTAGAGTAAAATGTAGGCAATGGAACGACGAGCAGGGATCAATGGTTGTTTGGTCGATTGGACGAACTTGTGTTCGGACTACGGTGCGGAAGGAGTCTGAAGTATGTCGGGACTTTGAAATATTTCGGAGCGATTGGAGTTTTTCGCGATTTTCTCGAAAACCAGCACGACGACCGCGGTCGAACCATTAGAGTAAAACGTAGGCAATAAAACGACGAACAGGGATCAATTGTTGTTTGGTCGATTGGACGATTTTAGACTTTCGTCGGACTACGGTACGAAGGAATCTTAAATCTATCGTAACTTCGAATTACCTCGGAGCGATTGGGGTTTTTCGCGATTTCCTCGAAAACCAGCACGACGACCGCGGTCGAACCATTAGAGTAAAACGTAGGCAATGGAACGACGAACAGGGATCAATGGTTGTTTGGTCGATTGGACGAACTGGTGTTCGGAATACGGTGCGGAAGTGGTCTGAAATTTGTCGGTACTTTGAAATATTTCAGAGCGATTGGGGTTTTTCGCGATTTTCTCGAAAACCAGCACGACGACCGCGGTCGAACCATTAGAGTAAAACGTAGGCAATGGAACGACCAACAGGGATCAATGGTTGTTTGGTCGATTGGACGATTTTAGACTTTCCTCGGACTACGGTACGAAGGAATCTTAAATCTATCGTAACTTCGAATTACCTCGGAGCGATTGGGTTTTTTCGCAATTTTCTCGAAAACCAGCACGACGACCGCGGTCGAACCATTAGAGTAAAACGTAGGCAATGGAACGACCAACAGGGATCAATGGTTGTTTGGTCGATTGGACGATTTTAGACTTTCGTCGGACTACGGTACGACGGAATCTTAAATCTATCATAACGTCGAATTACCGCGGAGCGATTGGGGTTTTTCGCGATTTTCTCAAAAACCAGCACGACGACCGCGGTCGAACCATTAGAGTAAAACGTAGGCAATGGAACGACCAACAGGGATCAATGGTTGTTTGGTCGATTGGACGAACTTGTGTTCGGAATACGGTGCGGAAGTAGTCTGAAATTTGTCGGGACTTTGAAATATTTCGGAGCGATTGGAGTTTTTCGCGATTTTCTCGAAAACCAGCACGACGACCGCGGTCGAACCATTAGAGTAAAACGTAGGCAATGGAACGACGAACAGGGATCAATGGTTGTTTGGTCGATTGGACGAACTGGTGTTCGGAATACGGTGCGGAAGTGGTCTGAAATTTGTCGGTACTTTGAAATATTTCAGAGCGATTGGGGTTTTTCGCGATTTTCTCGAAAACCAGCACGACGACCGCGGTCGAACCATTAGAGTAAAATGTAGGCAATGGAACGACGAGCAGGGATCAATGGTTGTTTGGTCGATTGGACGAACTTGTGTTCGGACTACGGTGCGGAAGGAGTCTGAAGTATGTCGGGACTTTGAAATATTTCGGAGCGATTGGAGTTTTTCGCGATTTTCTCGAAAACCAGCACGACGACCGCGGTCGAACCATTAGAGTAAAACGTAGGCAATAAAACGACGAACAGGGATCAATTGTTGTTTGTTCGATTGGACGATTTTAGACTTTCGTCGGACTACGGTACGAAGGAATCTTAAATCTTTCGTAACTTCGAATTACCTCGGAGCGATTGGGGTTTTTCGCGATTTCCTCGAAAACCAGCACGACGACCGCGGTCGAACCATTAGAGTAAAACGTAGGCAATGGAACGACGAACAGGGATCAATGGTTGTTTGGTCGATTGGACGAACTGGTGTTCGGAATACGGTGCGGAAGTGGTCTGAAATTTGTCGGTACTTTGAAATATTTCAGAGCGATTGGGGTTTTTCGCGATTTTCTCGAAAACCAGCACGACGACCGCGGTCGAACCATTAGAGTAAAACGTAGGCAATGGAACGACCAACAGGGATCAATGGTTGTTTGGTCGATTGGACGATTTTAGACTTTCGTCGGACTACGGTACGAAGGAATCTTAAATCTATCGTAACTTCGAATTACCTCGGAGCGATTGGGTTTTTTCGCAATTTTCTCGAAAACCAGCACGACGACCGCGGTCGAACCATTAGAGTAAAACGTAGGCAATGGAACGACCAACAGGGATCAATGGTTGTTTGGTCGATTGGACGATTTTAGACTTTCGTCGGACTACGGTACGACGGAATCTTAAATCTATCATAACGTCGAATTACCTCGGAGCGATTGGGGTTTTTCGCGATTTTCTCAAAAACCAGCACGACGACCGCGGTCGAACCATTAGAGTAAAACGTAGGCAATGGAACGACCAACAGGGATCAATGGTTGTTTGGTCGATTGGACGAACTTGTGTTCGGAATACGGTGCGGAAGTAGTCTGAAATTTGTCGGGACTTTGAAATATTTCGGAGCGATTGGAGTTTTTCGCGATTTTCTCGAAAACCAGCACGACGACCGCGGTCGAACCATTAGAGTAAAACGTAGGCAATGGAACGACGAACAGGGATCAATGGTTGTTTGGTCGATTGGACGAACTGGTGTTCGGAATACGGTGCGGAAGTGGTCTGAAATTTGTCGGTACTTTGAAATATTTCAGAGCGATTGGGGTTTTTCGCGATTTTCTCGAAAACCAGCACGACGACCGCGGTCGAACCATTAGAGTAAAACGTAGGCAATGGAACGACGAACAGGGATCAATGGTTGTTTGGTCGATTGGACGAACTGGTGTTCGGAATACGGTGCGGAAGTGGTCTGAAATTTGTCGGTACTTTGAAATATTTCAGAGCGATTGGGGTTTTTCGCGATTTTCTCGAAAACCAGCACGACGACCGCGGTCGAACCATTAGAGTAAAACGTAGGCAATGGAACGACCAACAGGGATCAATGGTTGTTTGGTCGATTGGACGATTTTAGACTTTCGTCGGACTACGGTACGAAGGAATCTTAAATCTATCGTAACTTCGAATTACCTCGGAGCGATTGGGTTTTTTCGCAATTTTCTCGAAAACCAGCACGACGACCGCGGTCGAACCATTAGAGTAAAACGTAGGCAATGGAACGACCAACAGGGATGAATGGTTGTTTGGTCGATTGGACGATTTTAGACTTTCGTCGGACTACGGTACGAAGGAATCTTAAATCTATCATAACGTCGAATTACCTCGGAGCGATTGGGGTTTTTCGCGATTTTCTCAAAAACCAGCACGACGACCGCGGTCGAATCATTAGAGTAAAACGTAGGCAATGGAACGACCAACAGGGATCAATGGTTGTTTGGTCGATTGGACGAACTTGTGTTCGGAATACGGTGCGGAAGTAGTCTGAAATTTGTCGGGACTTTGAAATATTTCGGAGCGATTGGAGTTTTTCGCGATTTTCTCGAAAACCAGCACGACGACCGCGGTCGAACCATTAGAGTAAAACGTAGGCAATGGAACGACGAACAGGGATCAATGGTTGTTTGGTCGATTGGACGAACTGGTGTTCGGAATACGGTGCGGAAGTGGTCTGAAATTTGTCGGTACTTTGAAATATTTCAGAGCGATTGGGGTTTTTCGCGATTTTCTCGAAAACCAGCACGACGACCGCGGTCGAACCATTAGAGTAAAACGTAGGCAATGGAACGACGAGCAGGGATCAATGGTTGTTTGGTCGATTGGACGAACTTGTGTTCGGACTACGGTGCGGAAGGAGTCTGAAGTATGTCGGGACTTTGAAATATTTCGGAGCGATTGGAGTTTCCGCGATTTTCTCGAAAACCAGCACGACGACCGCGGTCGAACCATTAGAGTAAAACATAGGCAATGGAACGACGAACAGGGATCAATTGTTGTTTGTTCGATCGGACGATTTTAGACTTTCGTCGGACTACGGTACGAAGGAATCTTAAATCTATCGTAACTTCGAATTACCTCGGAGCGATTGGGGTTTTTCGCGATTTCCTCGAAAACCAGCACGACGACCGCGGTCGAACCATTAGAGTAAAACGTAGGCAATGGAACGACGAACAGGGATCAATGGTTGTTTGGTCGATTGGACGATTTTAGACTTTCGTCGGACTACGGTACGAAGAAATCTTAAATCTATCGTAACTTCGAATTACCTCGGAGCGATTGGGTTTTTTCGCAATTTTCTCGAAAACCAGCACGACGACCGCGGTCGAACCATTAGAGTAAAACGTAGGCAATGGAACGACCAACAGGGATCAATGGTTGTTTGGTCGATTGGACGATTTTAGACTTTCGTCGGACTACGGTACGAAGGAATCTTAAATCTATCGTCACTTCGAATTACCTCGGAGCGATTGGGTTTTTTCGCGATTTTCTCGAAAACCAGCACGACGACCGCGGTCGAACCATTAGAGTAAAACGTAGGCAATGGAACGACCAACAGGGATCAATGGTTGTTTGGTCGATTGGACGAACTTGTGTTCGGAATACGGTGCGGAAGGAGTCTGAAATTTGTCGGGACTTTGAAATATTTCGGAGCGATTGGAGTTTTTCGCGGTTTTCTCGAAAACCAGCACGACGACCGCGGTCGAACCATTAGAGTAAAACGTAGGCAATGGAACGACGAGCAGGGATCAATGATTGTTTGGTCGATTGGACGAACTTGTGTTCGGACTACGGTGCGGAAGGAGTCTGAAGTATGTCGGGACTTTGAAATATTTCGGAGCGATTGGAGTTTTTCGCGATTTTCTCGAAAACCAGCACGACGACCGCGGTCGAACCATTAGAGTAAAACGTAGGCAATGGAACGACGAACAGGGATCAATTGTTGTTTGGTCGATTGGACGGTTTTAGACTTTCGTCGGACTACGGTACGAAGGAATCTTAAATCTATCATAACGTCGAATTACCTCGGAGCGATTGGGGTTTTTCGCGATTTCCTCGAAAACCAGCACGACGACCGCGGTCGAACCATTAGAGTAAAACGTAGGCAATGGAACGACGAACAGGGATCAATGGTTGTTTGGTCGATTGGACGAACTGGTGTTCGGAATACGGTGCGGAAGTGGTCTGAAATTTGTCGGTACTTTGAAATATTTCAGAGCGATTGGGGTTTTTCGCGATTTTCTCGAAAACCAGCACGACGACCGCGGTCGAACCATTAGAGTAAAACGTAGGCAATGGAACGACGAACAGGGATCAATTGTTGTTTGTTCGATTTGACGATTTTAGACTTTCGTCGGACTACGGTACGAAGGAATCTTAAATCTATCGTAACTTCGAATTACCTCGGAGCGATTGGGGTTTTTCGCGATTTCCTCGAAAACCAGCACGACGACCGCGGTCGAACCATTAGAGTAAAACGTAGGCAATGGAACGACCAACAGGGATCAATGGTTGTTTGGTCGATTGGACGATTTTAGACTTTCGTCGGACTACGGTACGAAGGAATCTTAAATCTATCGTAACTTCGAATTACCTCGGAGCGATTGGGTTTTTTCGCAATTTTCTCGAAAACCAGCACGACGACCGCGGTCGAACCATTAGAGTAAAACGTAGGCAATGGAACGACCAACAGGGATCAATGGTTGTTTGGTCGATTGGACGATTTTAGACTTTCGTCGGACTACGGTACGAAGGAATCTTAAATATATCATAACGTCGAATTACCTCGGAGCGATTGGGGTTTTTCGCGATTTTCTCAAAAACCAGCACGACGACCGCGGTCGAACCATTAGAGTAAAACGTAGGCAATGGAACGACCAACAGGGATCAATGGTTGTTTGGTCGATTGGACGAACTTGTGTTCGGAATACGGTGCGGAAGTAGTCTGAAATTTGTCGGGACTTTGAAATATTTCGGAGCGATTGGAGTTTTTCGCGATTTTCTCGAAAACCAGCACGACGACCGCGGTCGAACCATTAGAGTAAAACGTAGGCAATGGAACGACGAACAGGGATCAATGGTTGTTTGGTCGATTGGACGAACTGGTGTTCGGAATACGGTGCGGAAGTGGTCTGAAATTTGTCGGTACTTTGAAATATTTCAGAGCGATTGGGGTTTTTCGCGATTTTCTCGAAAACCAGCACGACGACCGCGGTCGAACCATTAGAGTAAAATGTAGGCAATGGAACGACGAGCAGGGATCAATGGTTGTTTGGTCGATTGGACGAACTTGTGTTCGGACTACGGTGCGGAAGGAGTCTGAAGTATGTCGGGACTTTGAAATATTTCGGAGCGATTGGAGTTTTTCGCGATTTTCTCGAAAACCAGCACGACGACCGCGGTCGAACCATTAGAGTAAAACGTAGGCAATAAAACGACGAACAGGGATCAATTGTTGTTTGGTCGATTGGACGATTTTAGACTTTCGTCGGACTACGGTACGAAGGAATCTTAAATCTATCGTAACTTCGAATTACCTCGGAGCGATTGGGGTTTTTCGCGATTTCCTCGAAAACCAGCACGACGACCGCGGTCGAACCATTAGAGTAAAACGTAGGCAATGGAACGACGAACAGGGATCAATGGTTGTTTGGTCGATTGGACGAACTGGTGTTCGGAATACGGTGCGGAAGTGGTCTGAAATTTGTCGGTACTTTGAAATATTTCAGAGCGATTGGGGTTTTTCGCGATTTTCTCGAAAACCAGCACGACGACCGCGGTCGAACCATTAGAGTAAAACGTAGGCAATGGAACGACCAACAGGGATCAATGGTTGTTTGGTCGATTGGACGATTTTAGACTTTCGTCGGACTACGGTACGAAGGAATCTTAAATCTATCGTAACTTCGAATTACCTCGGAGCGATTGGGTTTTTTCGCAATTTTCTCGAAAACCAGCACGACGACCGCGGTCGAACCATTAGAGTAAAACGTAGGCAATGGAACGACCAACAGGGATCAATGGTTGTTTGGTCGATTGGACGATTTTAGACTTTCGTCGGACTACGGTACGACGGAATCTTAAATCTATCATAACGTCGAATTACCGCGGAGCGATTGGGGTTTTTCGCGATTTTCTCAAAAACCAGCACGACGACCGCGGTCGAACCATTAGAGTAAAACGTAGGCAATGGAACGACCAACAGGGATCAATGGTTGTTTGGTCGATTGGACGAACTTGTGTTCGGAATACGGTGCGGAAGTAGTCTGAAATTTGTCGGGACTTTGAAATATTTCGGAGCGATTGGAGTTTTTCGCGATTTTCTCGAAAACCAGCACGACGACCGCGGTCGAACCATTAGAGTAAAACGTAGGCAATGGAACGACGAACAGGGATCAATGGTTGTTTGGTCGATTGGACGAACTGGTGTTCGGAATACGGTGCGGAAGTGGTCTGAAATTTGTCGGTACTTTGAAATATTTCAGAGCGATTGGGGTTTTTCGCGATTTTCTCGAAAACCAGCACGACGACCGCGGTCGAACCATTAGAGTAAAATGTAGGCAATGGAACGACGAGCAGGGATCAATGGTTGTTTGGTCGATTGGACGAACTTGTGTTCGGACTACGGTGCGGAAGGAGTCTGAAGTATGTCGGGACTTTGAAATATTTCGGAGCGATTGGAGTTTTTCGCGATTTTCTCGAAAACCAGCACGACGACCGCGGTCGAACCATTAGAGTAAAACGTAGGCAATAAAACGACGAACAGGGATCAATTGTTGTTTGTTCGATTGGACGATTTTAGACTTTCGTCGGACTACGGTACGAAGGAATCTTAAATCTTTCGTAACTTCGAATTACCTCGGAGCGATTGGGGTTTTTCGCGATTTCCTCGAAAACCAGCACGACGACCGCGGTCGAACCATTAGAGTAAAACGTAGGCAATGGAACGACGAACAGGGATCAATGGTTGTTTGGTCGATTGGACGAACTGGTGTTCGGAATACGGTGCGGAAGTGGTCTGAAATTTGTCGGTACTTTGAAATATTTCAGAGCGATTGGGGTTTTTCGCGATTTTCTCGAAAACCAGCACGACGACCGCGGTCGAACCATTAGAGTAAAACGTAGGCAATGGAACGACCAACAGGGATCAATGGTTGTTTGGTCGATTGGACGATTTTAGACTTTCGTCGGACTACGGTACGAAGGAATCTTAAATCTATCGTAACTTCGAATTACCTCGGAGCGATTGGGTTTTTTCGCAATTTTCTCGAAAACCAGCACGACGACCGCGGTCGAACCATTAGAGTAAAACGTAGGCAATGGAACGACCAACAGGGATCAATGGTTGTTTGGTCGATTGGACGATTTTAGACTTTCGTCGGACTACGGTACGACGGAATCTTAAATCTATCATAACGTCGAATTACCTCGGAGCGATTGGGGTTTTTCGCGATTTTCTCAAAAACCAGCACGACGACCGCGGTCGAACCATTAGAGTAAAACGTAGGCAATGGAACGACCAACAGGGATCAATGGTTGTTTGGTCGATTGGACGAACTTGTGTTCGGAATACGGTGCGGAAGTAGTCTGAAATTTGTCGGGACTTTGAAATATTTCGGAGCGATTGGAGTTTTTCGCGATTTTCTCGAAAACCAGCACGACGACCGCGGTCGAACCATTAGAGTAAAACGTAGGCAATGGAACGACGAACAGGGATCAATGGTTGTTTGGTCGATTGGACGAACTGGTGTTCGGAATACGGTGCGGAAGTGGTCTGAAATTTGTCGGTACTTTGAAATATTTCAGAGCGATTGGGGTTTTTCGCGATTTTCTCGAAAACCAGCACGACGACCGCGGTCGAACCATTAGAGTAAAACGTAGGCAATGGAACGACGAGCAGGGATCAATGGTTGTTTGGTCGATTGGACGAACTTGTGTTCGGACTACGGTGCGGAAGGAGTCTGAAGTATGTCGGGACTTTGAAATATTTCGGAGCGATTGGAGTTTTTCGCGATTTTCTCGAAAACCAGCACGACGACCGCGGTCGAACCATTAGAGTAAAACGTAGGCAATGGAACGACGAACAGGGATCAATTGTTGTTTGTTCGATTGGACGATTTTAGACTTTCGTCGGACTACGGTACGAAGGAATCTTAAATCTATCGTAACTTCGAATTACCTCGGAGCGATTGGGGTTTTTCGCGATTTCCTCGAAAACCAGCACGACGACCGCGGTCGAACCATTAGTGTAAAACGTAGGCAATGGAACGACGAACAGGGATCAATGGTTGTTTGGTCGATTGGACGATTTTAGACTTTCGTCGGACTACGGTACGAAGGAATCTTAAATCTATCGTAACTTCGAATTACCTCGGAGCGATTGGGTTTTTTCGCAATTTTCTCGAAAACCAGCACGACGACCGCGGTCGAACCATTAGAGTAAAACGTAGGCAATGGAACGACCAACAGGGATCAATGGTTGTTTGGTCGATTGGACGATTTTAGACTTTCGTCGGACTACGGTACGAAGGAATCTTAAATCTATCGTCACTTCGAATTACCTCGGAGCGATTGGGTTTTTTCGCGATTTTCTCGAAAACCAGCACGACGACCGCGGTCGAACCATTAGAGTAAAACGTAGGCAATGGAACGACCAACAGGGATCAATGGTTGTTTGGTCGATTGGACGAACTTGTGTTCGGAATACGGTGCGGAAGGAGTCTGAAATTTGTCGGGACTTTGAAATATTTCGGAGCGATTGGAGTTTTTCGCGGTTTTCTCGAAAACCAGCACGACGACCGCGGTCGAACCATTAGAGTAAAACGTAGGCAATGGAACGACGAGCAGGGATCAATGATTGTTTGGTCGATTGGACGAACTTGTGTTCGGACTACGGTGCGGAAGGAGTCTGAAGTATGTCGGGACTTTGAAATATTTCGGAGCGATTGGAGTTTTTGGCGATTTTCTCGAAAACGAGCACGACGACCGCGGTCGAACCATTAGAGTAAAACGTAGGCAATGGAACGACGAACAGGGATCAATTGTTGTTTGGTCGATTGGACGGTTTTAGACTTTCGTCGGACTACGGTACGAAGGAATCTTAAATCTATCATAACGTCGAATTACCTCGGAGCGATTGGGGTTTTTCGCGATTTCCTCGAAAACCAGCACGACGACCGCGGTCGAACCATTAGAGTAAAACGTAGGCAATGGAACGACGAACAGGGATCAATGGTTGTTTGGTCGATTGGACGAACTGGTGTTCGGAATACGGTGCGGAAGTGGTCTGAAATTTGTCGGTACTTTGAAATATTTCAGAGCGATTGGGGTTTTTCGCGATTTTCTCGAAAACCAGCACGACGACCGCGGTCGAACCATTAGAGTAAAACGTAGGCAATGGAACGACGAACAGGGATCAATGGTTGTTTGCTCAATTGGACGAACTTGTGTTCGGACTACGGTGCGGAAGGACTCTGAAATTTGCCGGGACTTTGAAATATTTAGGAGCGATTGGGGTTTTTGGCGATTTTCTCGAAAACGAGCACGACGACCGCGGTTGAACCATTAGAGTAAAACGTAGGCAATGGAACGACCAACAGGGATCAATTGTTGTTTGCTCGATTGGAAGATTTTAGACTTTCGTCGGACTACGGTACGAAGGAATCTTAAATCTATCGTAACTTCGAATTACCTCGGAGCGATTGGGGTTTTTCGCGATTTTCTCGAAAACCAGCACGACGACCGCGGTCGAACCATTAGAGTAAAACGTAGGCAATGGAACGACGAGCAGGGATCAATGATTGTTTGGTCGATTGGACGAACTTGTGTTCGGACTACGGTGCGGAAGGAGTCTGAAGTATGTCGGGACTTTGAAATATTTCGGAGCGATTGGAGTTTTTGGCGATTTTCTCGAAAACGAGCACGACGACCGCGGTCGAACCATTAGAGTAAAACGTAGGCAATGGAACGACGAACAGGGATCAATTGTTGTTTGGTCGATTGGACGATTTTAGACTTTCGTCGGACTACGGTACGAAGGAATCTTAAATCTATCGTAACTTCGAATTATCTCGGAGCGATTGGGGTTTTTCGCGATTTTCTCGAAAACCAGCACGACGACCGCGGTCGAACCATTAGAGTAAAACGTAGGCAATGGAACGACGAACAGGGATCAATGGTTGTTTGGTCGATTGGACGAACTGGTGTTCGGAATACGGTGCGGAAGGGGTCTGAAATTTGTCGGTACTTTGAAATATTTCATAGCGATTGGGGTTTTTCGCGATTTTCTCGAAAACCAGCACGACGACCGCTGTCGAACCATTAGAGTAAAACGTAGGCAATGGAACCACGAACAGGGATCAATCGTTGTTTGCTCGGTTGGACGATTTTAGACTTTCGTCGGACTACGGTACGCAGGAATCTTAAATCTATCGTAACTTCGAATTACCTCGGAGCGATTGGGTTTTTTCGCGATTTTCTCGAAAACCAGCACGACGACCGCCGTCGAACCATTAGAGTAAAACGTAGGCAATGGAACGACGAACAGGGATCAGTGGCTGTTTGGTCGATTGGACGAACTTGTGTTCGGAATACGGTGCGGAAGGTGTCTGAAATTTGTCGGGACTTTGAAATATTTCGGAGCGATTGGAGTTTTTCGCGATTTTCTCGAAAACCAGCACGACGACCGCGGTCGAACCATTAGAGTAAAACGTAGGCAATGGAACGACGAACAGGGATCAATCGTTGTTTGCTCGGTTGGACGATTTTAGACTTTCGTCGGACTACGGTACGCAGGAATCTTAAATCTATCATAACTTCGAATTACCTCGGAGCGATTGGGTTTTTTCGCGATTTTCTCGAAAACCAGCACGACGACCGCCGTCGAACCATTAGAGTAAAACGTAGGCAATGGAACGACCAACAGGGATCAATTGTTGTTTGCTCGATTGGAAGATTTTAGACTTTCGTCGGACTACGGTACGAAGGAATCTTAAATCTATCGTAACTTCGAATTACCTCGGAGCGATTGGGGTTTTTCGCGATTTTCTCGAAAACCAGCACGACGACCGCGGTCGAACCATTAGAGTAAAACGTAGGCAATGGAACGACGAGCAGGGATCAATGATTGTTTGGTCGATTGGACGAACTTGTGTTCGGACTACGGTGCGGAAGGAGTCTGAAGTATGTCGGGACTTTGAAATATTTCGGAGCGATTGGAGTTTTTGGCGATTTTCTCGAAAACGAGCACGACGACCGCGGTCGAACCATTAGAGTAAAACGTAGGCAATGGAACGACGAACAGGGATCAATTGTTGTTTGGTCGATTGGACGATTTTAGACTTTCGTCGGACTACGGTACGAAGGAATCTTAAATCTATCGTAACTTCGAATTATCTCGGAGCGATTGGGGTTTTTCGCGATTTTCTCGAAAACCAGCACGACGACCGCGGTCGAACCATTAGAGTAAAACGTAGGCAATGGAACGACGAACAGGGATCAATGGTTGTTTGGTCGATTGGACGAACTGGTGTTCGGAATACGGTGCGGAAGGGGTCTGAAATTTGTCGGTACTTTGAAATATTTCATAGCGATTGGGGTTTTTCGCGATTTTCTCGAAAACCAGCACGACGACCGCGGTCGAACCATTAGAGTAAAACGTAGGCAATGGAACGACGAACAGGGATCAATCGTTGTTTGCTCGGTTGGACGATTTTAGACTTTCGTCGGACTACGGTACGCAGGAATCTTAAATCTATCATAACTTCGAATTACCTCGGAGCGATTGGGTTTTTTCGCGATTTTCTCGAAAACCAGCACGACGACCGCCGTCGAACCATTAGAGTAAAACGTAGGCAATGGAACGACGAACAGGGATCAGTGGCTGTTTGGTCGATTGGACGAACTTGTGTTCGGAATACGGTGCGGAAGGTGTCTGAAATTTGTCGGGACTTTGAAATATTTCGGAGCGATTGGAGTTTTTCGCGATTTTCTCGAAAACCAGCACGACGACCGCGGTCGAACCATTAGAGTAAAACGTAGGCAATGGAACGACGAACAGGGATCAATTGTTGTTTGTTCGATTGGACGATTTTAGACTTTCGTCGGACTACGGTACGAAGGAATCTTAAATCTATCGTAACTTCGAATTACCTCGGAGCGATTGGGGTTTTTCGCGATTTCCTCGAAAACCAGCACGACGACCGCGGTCGAACCATTAGAGTAAAACGTAGGCAATGGAACGGCCAACAGGGATCAATGGTTGTTTGGTCGATTGGACGAACTGGTGTTCGGAATACGGTGCGGAAGTGGTCTGAAATTTGTCGGTACTTTCAAAAAATTTCAGAGCGATTGGGGTTTTTCGCGATTTTCTCGAAAACCAGCACGACGACCGCGGTCGAACCATTAGAGTAAAACGTAGGCAATGGAACGACGAGCAGGGATCAATGGTTGTTTGGTCGATTGGACGAACTTGTGTTCGGACTACGGTGCGGAAGGAGTCTGAAGTATGTCGGGACATTGAAATATTTCGGAGCGATTGGAGTTTTTCGCGATTTTCTCGAAAACCAGCACGACGACCGCGGTCGAACCATTAGAGTAAAACGTAGGCAATGGAACGACGAACAGGGATCAATTGTTGTTTGTTCGATTTGACGATTTTAGACTTTCGTCGGACTACGGTACGAAGGAATCTTAAATCTATCGTAACATCGAATTACCTCGGAGCGATTGGGGTTTTTCGCGATTTCCTCGAAAACCAGCACGACGACCGCGGTCGAACCATTAGAGTAAAACGTAGGCAATGGAACAACGAACAGGGATCAATTGTTGTTTGGTCGATTGGACGATTTTAGACTTTCGTCGGACTACGGTACGAAGGCATCTTAAATCTATCGTAACTTCGAATTACCTCGGAGCGATTGGGGTTTTTCGCGATTTCCTCGAAAACCAGCACGACGACCGCGGTCGAACCATTAGAGTAAAACGTAGGCAATGGAACGACCAACAGGGATCAATGGTTGTTTGGTCGATTGGACGATTTTAGACTTTCGTCGGACTACGGTACGAAGGAATCTTAAATCTATCGTAACTTCGAATTACCTCGGAGCGATTGGGTTTTTTCGCAATTTTCTCGAAAACCAGCACGACGACCGCGGTCGAACCATTAGAGTAAAACGTAGGCAATGGAACGACCAACAGGGATGAATGGTTGTTTGGTCGATTGGACGATTTTAGACTTTCGTCGGACTACGGTACGAAGGAATCTTAAATCTATCGTAACTTCGAATTACCTCGGAGCGATTGGGTTTTTTCGCAATTTTCTCGAAAACCAGCACGACGACCGCGGTCGAACCATTAGAGTAAAACGTAGGCAATGGAACGACGAACAGGGATCAATGGTTGTTTGGTCGATTGGACGAACTGGTGTTCGGAATACGGTGCGGAAGTGGTCTGAAATTTGTCGGTACTTTGAAATATTTCAGAGCGATTGGGGTTTTTCGCGATTTTCTCGAAAACCAGCACGACGACCGCGGTCGAACCATTAGAGTAAAACGTAGGCAATGGAACGACCAACAGGGATCAATGGTTGTTTGGTCGATTGGACGATTTTAGACTTTCGTCGGACTACGGTACGAAGGAATCTTAAATCTATCGTAACTTCGAATTACCTCGGAGCGATTGGGTTTTTTCGCAATTTTCTCGAAAACCAGCACGACGACCGCGGTCGAACCATTAGAGTAAAACGTAGGCAATGGAACGACCAACAGGGATCAATGGTTGTTTGGTCGATTGGACGATTTTAGACTTTCGTCGGACTACGGTACGAAGGAATCTTAAATCTATCATAACGTCGAATTACCTCGGAGCGATTGGGGTTTTTCGCGATTTTCTCAAAAACCAGCACGACGACCGCGGTCGAACCATTAGAGTAAAACGTAGGCAATGGAACGACCAACAGGGATCAATGGTTGTTTGGTCGATTGGACGAACTTGTGTTCGGAATACGGTGCGGAAGTAGTCTGAAATTTGTCGGGACTTTGAAATATTTCGGAGCGATTGGAGTTTTTCGCGATTTTCTCGAAAACCAGCACGACGACCGCGGTCGAACCATTAGAGTAAAACGTAGGCAATGGAACGACGAACAGGGATCAATGGTTGTTTGGTCGATTGGACGAACTGGTGTTCGGAATACGGTGCGGAAGTGGTCTGAAATTTGTCGGTACTTTGAAATATTTCAGAGCGATTGGGGTTTTTCGCGATTTTCTCGAAAACCAGCACGACGACCGCGGTCGAACCATTAGAGTAAAACGTAGGCAATGGAACGACGAGCAGGGATCAATGGTTGTTTGGTCGATTGGACGAACTTGTGTTCGGACTACGGTGCGGAAGGAGTCTGAAGTATGTCGGGACTTTGAAATATTTCGGAGCGATTGGAGTTTTTCGCGATTTTCTCGAAAACCAGCACGACGACCGCGGTCGAACCATTAGAGTAAAACATAGGCAATGGAACGACGAACAGGGATCAATTGTTGTTTGTTCGATTGGACGATTTTAGACTTTCGTCGGACTACGGTACGAAGGAATCTTAAATCTATCGTAACTTCGAATTACCTCGGAGCGATTGGGGTTTTTCGCGATTTCCTCGAAAACCAGCACGACGACCGCGGTCGAACCATTAGAGTAAAACGTAGGCAATGGAACGACGAACAGGGATCAATGGTTGTTTGGTCGATTGGACGATTTTAGACTTTCGTCGGACTACGGTACGAAGAAATCTTAAATCTATCGTAACTTCGAATTACCTCGGAGCGATTGGGTTTTTTCGCAATTTTCTCGAAAACCAGCACGACGACCGCGGTCGAATCATTAGAGTAAAACGTAGGCAATGGAACGACCAACAGGGATCAATGGTTGTTTGGTCGATTGGACGATTTTAGACTTTCGTCGGACTACGGTACGAAGGAATCTTAAATCTATCGTCACTTCGAATTACCTCGGAGCGATTGGGTTTTTTCGCGATTTTCTCGAAAACCAGCACGACGACCGCGGTCGAACCATTAGAGTAAAACGTAGGCAATGGAACGACCAACAGGGATCAATGGTTGTTTGGTCGATTGGACGAACTTGTGTTCGGAATACGGTGCGGAAGGAGTCTGAAATTTGTCGGGACTTTGAAATATTTCGGAGCGATTGGAGTTTTTCGCGGTTTTCTCGAAAACCAGCACGACGACCGCGGTCGAACCATTAGAGTAAAACGTAGGCAATGGAACGACGAGCAGGGATCAATGATTGTTTGGTCGATTGGACGAACTTGTGTTCGGACTACGGTGCGGAAGGAGTCTGAAGTATGTCGGGACTTTGAAATATTTCGGAGCGATTGGAGTTTTTCGCGATTTTCTCGAAAACCAGCACGACGACCGCGGTCGAACCATTAGAGTAAAACGTAGGCAATGGAACGACGAACAGGGATCAATTGTTGTTTGGTCGATTGGACGGTTTTAGACTTTCGTCGGACTACGGTACGAAGGAATCTTAAATCTATCATAACGTCGAATTACCTCGGAGCGATTGGGGTTTTTCGCGATTTCCTCGAAAACCAGCACGACGACCGCGGTCGAACCATTAGAGTAAAACGTAGGCAATGGAACGACGAACAGGGATCAATGGTTGTTTGGTCGATTGGACGAACTAGTGTTCGGAATACGGTGCGGAAGTGGTCTGAAATTTGTCGGTACTTTGAAATATTTCAGAGCGATTGGGGTTTTTCGCGATTTTCTCGAAAACCAGCACGACGACCGCGGTCGAACCATTAGAGTAAAACGTAGGCAATGGAACGACGAACAGGGATCAATGGTTGTTTGCTCAATTGGACGAACTTGTGTTCGGACTACGGTGCGGAAGGACTCTGAAATTTGCCGGGACTTTGAAATGTTTAGGAGCGATTGGGGTTTTTGGCGATTTTCTCGAAAACGAGCACGACGACCGCGGTTGAACCATTAGAGTAAAACGTAGGCAATGGAACGACGAGCAGGGATCAATGGTTGTTTGGTCGATTGGACGAACTTGTGTTCGGACTACGGTGCGGAAGGAGTCTGAAGTATGTCGGGACTGAAATATTTCGGAGCGATTGGAGTTTTTCGCGATTTTCTCGAAAACCAGCACGACGACCGCGGTCGAACCATTAGAGTAAAACATAGGCAATGGAACGACGAACAGGGATCAATTGTTGTTTGTTCGATTGGACGATTTTAGACTTTCGTCGGACTACGGTACGAAGGAATCTTAAATCTATCGTAACTTCGAATTACCTCGGAGCGATTGGGGTTTTTCGCGATTTCCTCGAAAACCAGCACGACGACCGCGGTCGAACCATTAGAGTAAAACGTAGGCAATGGAACGACGAACAGGGATCAATGGTTGTTTGGTCGATTGGACGATTTTAGACTTTCGTCGGACTACGGTACGAAGAAATCTTAAATCTATCGTAACTTCGAATTACCTCGGAGCGATTGGGTTTTTTCGCAATTTTCTCGAAAACCAGCACGACGACCGCGGTCGAACCATTAGAGTAAAACGTAGGCAATGGAACGACCAACAGGGATCAATGGTTGTTTGGTCGATTGGACGATTTTAGACTTTCGTCGGACTACGGTACGAAGGAATCTTAAATCTATCGTCACTTCGAATTACCTCGGAGCGATTGGGTTTTTTCGCGATTTTCTCGAAAACCAGCACGACGACCGCGGTCGAACCATTAGAGTAAAACGTAGGCAATGGAACGACCAACAGGGATCAATGGTTGTTTGGTCGATTGGACGAACTTGTGTTCGGAATACGGTGCGGAAGGAGTCTGAAATTTGTCGGGACTTTGAAATATTTCGGAGCGATTGGAGTTTTTCGCGGTTTTCTCGAAAACCAGCACGACGACCGCGGTCGAACCATTAGAGTAAAACGTAGGCAATGGAACGACGAGCAGGGATCAATGATTGTTTGGTCGATTGGACGAACTTGTGTTCGGACTACGGTGCGGAAGGAGTCTGAAGTATGTCGGGACTTTGAAATATTTCGGAGCGATTGGAGTTTTTCGCGATTTTCTCGAAAACCAGCACGACGACCGCGGTCGAACCATTAGAGTAAAACGTAGGCAATGGAACGACGAACAGGGATCAATTGTTCTTTGGTCGATTGGACGGTTTTAGACTTTCGTCGGACTACGGTACGAAGGAATCTTAAATCTATCATAACGTCGAATTACCTCGGAGCGATTGGGGTTTTTCGCGATTTCCTCGAAAACCAGCACGACGACCGCGGTCGAACCATTAGAGTAAAACGTAGGCAATGGAACGACGAACAGGGATCAATGGTTGTTTGGTCGATTGGACGAACTAGTGTTCGGAATACGGTGCGGAAGTGGTCTGAAATTTGTCGGTACTTTGAAATATTTCAGAGCGATTGGGGTTTTTCGCGATTTTCTCGAAAACCAGCACGACGACCGCGGTCGAACCATTAGAGTAAAACGTAGGCAATGGAACGACGAACAGGGATCAATGGTTGTTTGCTCAATTGGACGAACTTGTGTTCGGACTACGGTGCGGAAGGACTCTGAAATTTGCCGGGACTTTGAAATATTTAGGAGCGATTGGGGTTTTTGGCGATTTTCTCGAAAACGAGCACGACGACCGCGGTCGAACCATTAGAGTAAAACGTAGGCAATGGAACGACGAACAGGGATCAATTGTTGTTTGTTCGATTGGACGATTTTAGACTTTCGTCGGACTATTGTACGAAGGAATCTTAAATCTATCGTAACTTCGAATTAACTCGGAGCGATTGGGGTTTTTCGCGATTTCCTCGAAAACCAGCACGACGACCGCGGTCGAACCATTAGAGTAAAACGTAGGCAATGGAACGACGAACAGGGATCAATGGTTGTTTGGTCGATTGGACGAACTGGTGTTCGGAATACGGTGCGGAAGTGGTCTGAAATTTGTCGGTACTTTGAAATATTTCAGAGCGATTGGGGTTTTTCGCGATTTTCTCGAAAACCAGCACGACGACCGCGGTCGAACCATTAGAGTAAAACGTAGGCAATGGAACGACGAACAGGGATCAATTGTTGTTTGTTCGATTTGACGATTTTAGACTTTCGTCGGACTACGGTACGAAGGAATCTTAAATCTATCGTAACTTCGAATTACCTCGGAGCGATTGGGGTTTTTCGCGATTTCCTCGAAAACCAGCACGACGACCGCGGTCGAACCATTAGAGTAAAACGTAGGCAATGGAACGACGAACAGCTATCAATTGTTGTTTGTTCGATTAGACGATTTTAGACTTTCGTCGGACTACGGTACGAAGGAATCTTAAATCTATCGTAACTTCGAATTACCTCGGAGCGATTGGGGTTTTTCGCGATTTCCTCGAAAACCAGCACGACGACCGCGGTCGAACCATTAGAGTAAAACGTAGGCAATGGAACGACCAACAGGGATCAATGGTTGTTTGGTCGATTGGACGAACTTGTGTTCGGAATACGGTGCGGAAGGAGTCTGAAATTTGTCGGGACTTTGAAATATTTCGGAGCGAATGGAGTTTTTCGCGGTTTTCTCGAAAACCAGCACGACGACCGCGGTCGAACCATTAGAGTAAAACGTAGGCAATGGAACGACGAGCAGGGATCAATGATTGTTTGGTCGATTGGACGAACTTGTGTTCGCACTACGGTGCGGAAGGTGTCTGAAGTATGTCGGGACTTTGAAATATTTCGGAGCGATTGGAGTTTTTCGCGATTTTCTCGAAAACCAGCACGACGACCGCGGTCGAACCATTAGAGTAAAACGTAGGCAATGGAACGACGAACAGGGATCAATGGTTGTTTGGTCGATTGGACGAACTGGTGTTCGGAATACGGTGCGGAAGTGGTCTGAAATTTGTCGGTACTTTGAAATATTTCGGAGCGATTGGAGTTTTTCGCGATTTTCTCGAAAACCAGCACGACGACCGCGGTCGAACCATTAGAGTAAAACGTAGGCAATGGAACTACGAACAGGTATCAATCGTTGTTTGCTCGATTGGACGATTTTAGACCTACGTCGGACTACGGTACGAAGGAATCTTAAATCTATCGTAACTTCGAATTACCTCGGAGCGATTGGGGATTTTCGCGGTTTTCTCGAAAACCAGCACGACGACCGCAGTCGAACCATTAGAGTAAAACGTAGGCAATGGAACGACGAACAGGGATCAATTGTTGTTTGGTCGATTGGACGATTTTAGACTTTCGTCGGACTACGGTACGAAGGAATCTTAAATCTATCATAACGTCGAATTACCTCGGAGCGATTGGGGTTTTTCGCGATTTCCTCGAAAACCAGCACGACGACCGCGGTCGAACCATTAGAGTAAAACGTAGGCAATGGAACGACGAACAGGGATCAATGGTTGTTTGGTCGATTGGACGAACTGGTGTTCGGAATACGGTGCGGAAGTGGTCTGAAATTTGTCGGTACTTTGAAATATTTCAGAGCGATTGGGGTTTTTCGCGATTTTCTCGAAAACCAGCACGACGACCGCGGTCGAACCATTAGAGTAAAACGTAGGCAATGGAACGACGAACAGGGATCAATTGTTGTTTGTTCGATTTGACGATTTTAGACTTTCGTCGGACTACGGTACGAAGGAATCTTAAATCTATCGTAACTTCGAATTACCTCGGAGCGATTGGGGTTTTTCGCGATTTCCTCGAAAACCAGCACGACGACCGCGGTCGAACCATTAGAGTAAAACGTAGGCAATGGAACGACGAACAGGGATCAATTGTTGTTTGTTCGATTAGACGATTTTAGACTTTCGTCGGACTACGGTACGAAGGAATCTTAAATCTATCGTAACTTCGAATTACCTCGGAGCGATTGGGGTTTTTCGCGATTTCCTCGAAAACCAGCACGACGACCGCGGTCGAACCATTAGAGTAAAACGTAGGCAATGGAACGACGAACAGGGATCAATTGTTGTTTGTTCGATTGGACGATTTTAGACTTTCGTCGGACTACGGTACGAAGGAATCTTAAATCTATCGTAACTTCGAATTACCTCGGAGCGATTGGGGTTTTTCGCGATTTCCTCGAAAACCAGCACGACGACCGCGGTCGAACCATTAGAGTAAAACGTAGGCAATGGAACAACGAACAGGGATCAATTGTTGTTTGGTCGATTGGACGATTTTAGACTTTCGTCGGACTACGGTACGAAGGAATCTTAAATCTATCGTAACTTCGAATTACCTCGGAGCGATTGGGGTTTTTCGCGATTTCCTCGAAAACCAGCACGACGACCGCGGTCGAACCATTAGAGTAAAACGTAGGCAATGGAACGACGAACAGGGATCAATGGTTGTTTGGTCGATTGGACGAACTGGTGTTCGGAATACGGTGCGGAAGTGGTCTGAAATTTGTGGGTACTTTGAAATATTTCAGAGCGATTGGGGTTTTTCGCGATTTTCTCGAAAACCAGCACGACGACCGCGGTCGAACCATTAGAGTAAAACGTAGGCAATGGAACGACCAACAGGGATCAATGGTTGTTTGTTCGATTTGACGATTTTAGACTTTCGTCGGACTACGGTACGAAGGAATCTTAAATCTATCGTAACTTCGAATTACCTCGGAGCGATTGGGGTTTTTCGCGATTTCCTCGAAAACCAGCACGACGACCGCGGTCGAACCATTAGAGTAAAACGTAGGCAATGGAACGACCAACAGGGATCAATGGTTGTTTGGTCGATTGGACGAACTTGTGTTCGGAATACGGTGCGGAAGGAGTCTGAAATTTGTCGGGACTTTGAAATATTTCGGAGCGATTGGAGTTTTTTCGCAATTTTCTCGAAAACCAGCACGACGACCGCGGTCGCACCATTAGAGTAAAACGTAGGCAATGGAACGACCAACAGGGATCAATGGTTGTTTGGTCGATTGGACGATTTTAGACTTTCGTCGGACTACGGTACGAAGGAATCTTAAATCTATCGTCACTTCGAATTACCTCGGAGCGATTGGGGTTTTTCGCGATTTTCTCAAAAACCAGCACGACGACCGCGGTCGAACCATTAGAGTAAAACGTAGGCAATGGAACGACCAACAGGGATCAATGGTTGTTTGGTCGATTGGACGAACTTGTGTTCGGAATACGGTGCGGAAGTAGTCTGAAATTTGTCGGGACTTTGAAATATTTCGGAGCGATTGGAGTTTTTCGCGATTTTCTCGAAAACCAGCACGACGACCGCGGTCGAACCATTAGAGTAAAACGTAGGCAATGGAACGACGAACAGGGATCAATGGTTGTTTGGTCGATTGGACGAACTGGTGTTCGGAATACGGTGCGGAAGTGGTCTGAAATTTGTCGGTTCTTTGAAATATTTCAGAGCGATTGGGGTTTTTCGCGATTTTCTCGAAAACCAGCACGACGACCGCGGTCGAACCATTAGAGTAAAACGTAGGCAATGGAACGACGAGCAGGGATCAATGGTTGTTTGGTCGATTGGACGAACTTGTGTTCGGACTACGGTGCGGAAGGAGTCTGAAGTATGTCGGGACTTTGAAATATTTCGGAGCGATTGGAGTTTTTCGCGATTTTCTCGAAAACCAGCACGACGACCGCGGTCGAACCATTAGAGTAAAACGTAGGCAATGGAACGACGAACAGGGATCAATTGTTGTTTGTTCGATTGGACGATTTTAGACTTTCGTCGGACTACGGTACGAAGGAATCTTAAATCTATCGTAACTTCGAATTACCTCGGAGCGATTGGGGTTTTTCGCGATTTCCTCGAAAACCAGCACGACGACCGCGGTCGAACCATTAGAGTAAAACGTAGGCAATGGAACGACGAACAGGGATCAATGGTTGTTTGGTCGATTGGACGATTTTAGACTTTCGTCGGACTACGGTACGAAGGAATCTTAAATCTATCGTAACTTCGAATTACCTCGGAGCGATTGGGTTTTTTCGCAATTTTCTCGAAAACCAGCACGACGACCGCGGTCGAACCATTAGAGTAAAACGTAGGCAATGGAACGACCAACAGGGATCAATGGTTGTTTGGTCGATTGGACGATTTTAGACTTTCGTCGGACTACGGTACGAAGGAATCTTAAATCTATCGTCACTTCGAATTACCTCGGAGCGATTGGGTTTTTTCGCGATTTTCTCGAAAACCAGCACGACGACCGCGGTCGAACCATTAGAGTAAAACGTAGGCAATGGAACGACCAACAGGGATCAATGGTTGTTTGGTCGATTGGACGAACTTGTGTTCGGAATACGGTGCGGAAGGAGTCTGAAATTTGTCGGGACTTTGAAATATTTCGGAGCGATTGGAGTTTTTCGCGGTTTTCTCGAAAACCAGCACGACGACCGCGGTCGAACCATTAGAGTAAAACGTAGGCAATGGAACGACGAACAGGGATCAATGGTTGTTTGGTCGATTGGACGAACTGGTGTTCGGAATACGGTGCGGAAGTGGTCTGAAATTTGTCGGTTCTTTGAAATATTTCAGAGCGATTGGGGTTTTTCGCGATTTTCTCGAAAACCAGCACGACGACCGCGGTCGAACCATTAGAGTAAAACGTAGGCAATGGAACGACGAGCAGGGATCAATGGTTGTTTGGTCGATTGGACGAACTTGTGTTCGGACTACGGTGCGGAAGGAGTCTGAAGTATGTCGGGACTTTGAAATATTTCGGAGCGATTGGAGTTTTTCGCGATTTTCTCGAAAACCAGCACGACGACCGCGGTCGAACCATTAGAGTAAAACGTAGGCAATGGAACGACGAACAGGGATCAATTGTTGTTTGTTCGATTGGACGATTTTAGACTTTCGTCGGACTACGGTACGAAGGAATCTTAAATCTATCGTAACTTCGAATTACCTCGGAGCGATTGGGGTTTTTCGCGATTTCCTCGAAAACCAGCACGACGACCGCGGTCGAACCATTAGAGTAAAACGTAGGCAATGGAACGACGAACAGGGATCAATGGTTGTTTGGTCGATTGGACGATTTTAGACTTTCGTCGGACTACGGTACGAAGGAATCTTAAATCTATCGTAACTTCGAATTACCTCGGAGCGATTGGGTTTTTTCGCAATTTTCTCGAAAACCAGCACGACGACCGCGGTCGAACCATTAGAGTAAAACGTAGGCAATGGAACGACCAACAGGGATCAATGGTTGTTTGGTCGATTGGACGATTTTAGACTTTCGTCGGACTACGGTACGAAGGAATCTTAAATCTATCGTCACTTCGAATTACCTCGGAGCGATTGGGTTTTTTCGCGATTTTCTCGAAAACCAGCACGACGACCGCGGTCGAACCATTAGAGTAAAACGTAGGCAATGGAACGACCAACAGGGATCAATGGTTGTTTGGTCGATTGGACGAACTTGTGTTCGGAATACGGTGCGGAAGGAGTCTGAAATTTGTCGGGACTTTGAAATATTTCGGAGCGATTGGAGTTTTTCGCGGTTTTCTCGAAAACCAGCACGACGACCGCGGTCGAACCATTAGAGTAAAACGTAGGCAATGGAACGACGAGCAGGGATCAATGATTGTTTGGTCGATTGGACGAACTTGTGTTCGGACTACGGTGCGGAAGGAGTCTGAAGTATGTCGGGACTTTGAAATATTTCGGAGCGATTGGAGTTTTTCGCGATTTTCTCGAAAACCAGCACGACGACCGCGGTCGAACCATTAGAGTAAAACGTAGGCAATGGAACGACGAACAGGGATCAATTGTTGTTTGGTCGATTGGACGGTTTTAGACTTTCGTCGGACTACGGTACGAAGGAATCTTAAATCTATCATAACGTCGAATTACCTCGGAGCGATTGGGGTTTTTCGCGATTTCCTCGAAAACCAGCACGACGACCGCGGTCGAACCATTAGAGTAAAACGTAGGCAATGGAACGACGAACAGGGATCAATGGTTGTTTGGTCGATTGGACGAACTGGTGTTCGGAATACGGTGCGGAAGTGGTCTGAAATTTGTCGGTACTTTGAAATATTTCAGAGCGATTGGGGTTTTTCGCGATTTTCTCGAAAACCAGCACGACGACCGCGGTCGAACCATTAGAGTAAAACGTAGGCAATGGAACGACGAACAGGGATCAATGGTTGTAAGCTCAATTGGACGAACTTGTGTTCGGACTACGGTGCGGAAGGACTCTGAAATTTGCCGGGACTTTGAAATATTTAGGAGCGATTGGGGTTTTTGGCGATTTTCTCGAAAACGAGCACGACGACCGCGGTTGAACCATTAGAGTAAAACGTAGGCAATGGAACGACCAACAGGGATCAATTGTTGTTTGCTCGATTGGAAGATTTTAGACTTTCGTCGGACTACGGTACGAAGGAATCTTAAATCTATCGTAACTTCGAATTACCTCGGAGCGATTGGGGTTTTTCGCGATTTTCTCGAAAACCAGCACGACGACCGCGGTCGAACCATTAGAGTAAAACGTAGGCAATGGAACGACGAGCAGGGATCAATGATTGTTTGGTCGATTGGGCGAACTTGTGTTCGGACTACGGTGCGGAAGGAGTCTGAAGTATGTCGGGACTTTGAAATATTTCGGAGCGATTGGAGTTTTTGGCGATTTTCTCGAAAACGAGCACGACGACCGCGGTCGAACCATTAGAGTAAAACGTAGGCAATGGAACGACGAACAGGGATCAATTGTTGTTTGGTCGATTGGACGATTTTAGACTTTCGTCGGACTACGGTACGAAGGAATCTTAAATCTATCGTAACTTCGAATTATCTCGGAGCGATTGGGGTTTTTCGCGATTTTCTCGAAAACCAGCACGACGACCGCGGTCGAACCATTAGAGTAAAACGTAGGCAATGGAACGACGAACAGGGATCAATTGTTGTTTGGTCGATTGGACGATTTTAGACTTTCGTCGGACTACGGTACGAAGGAATCTTAAATCTATCGTCACTTCGAATTACCTCGGAGCGATTGTGTTTTTTCGCGATTTTCTCGAAAACCAGCACGACGACCGCGGTCGAACCATTAGAGTAAAACGTAGGCAATGGAACGACCAACAGGGATCAATGGTTGTTTGGTCGATTGGACGATTTTAGACTTTCGTCGGACTACGGTACGAAGGAATCGTAAATCTATCGTAACTTCGAATTACCTCGGAGCGATTGGGTTTTTTCGCAATTTTCTCGAAAACCAGCACGACGACCGCGGTCGAACCATTAGAGTAAAACGTAGGCAATGGAACGACCAACAGGGATCAATGGTTGTTTGGTCGATTGGACGATTTTAGACTTTCGTCGGACTACGGTACGAAGGAATCTTAAATCTATCATAACGTCGAATTACCTCGGAGCGATTGGGGTTTTTCGCGATTTTCTCAAAAACCAGCACGACGACCGCGGTCGAACCATTAGAGTAAAACGTAGGCAATGGAACGACCAACAGGGATCAATGGTTGTTTGGTCGATTGGACGAACTTGTGTTCGGAATACGGTGCGGAAGTAGTCTGAAATTTGTCGGGACTTTGAAATATTTCGGAGCGATTGGAGTTTTTCGCGATTTTCTCGAAAACCAGCACGACGACCGCGGTCGAACCATTAGAGTAAAACGTAGGCAATGGAACGACGAACAGGGATCAATGGTTGTTTGGTCGATTGGACGAACTGGTGTTCGGAATACGGTGCGGAAGTGGTCTGAAATTTGTCGGTACTTTGAAATATTTCAGAGCGATTGGGGTTTTTCGCGATTTTCTCGAAAACCAGCACGACGACCGCGGTCGAACCATTAGAGTAAAACGTAGGCAATGGAACGACGAGCAGGGATCAATGGTTGTTTGGTCGATTGGACGAACTTGTGTTCGGACTACGGTGCGGAAGGAGTCTGAAGTATGTCGGGACTTTGAAATATTTCGGAGCGATTGGAGTTTTTCGCGATTTTCTCGAAAACCAGCACGACGACCGCGGTCGAACCATTAGAGTAAAACGTAGGCAATGGAACGACGAACAGGGATCAATTGTTGTTTGTTCGATTGGACGATTTTAGACTTTCGTCGGACTACGGTACGAAGGAATCTTAAATCTATCGTAACTTCGAATTACCTCGGAGCGATTGGGGTTTTTCGCGATTTCCTCGAAAACCAGCACGACGACCGCGGTCGAACCATTAGAGTAAAACGTAGGCAATGGAACGACGAACAGGGATCAATGGTTGTTTGGTCGATTGGACGATTTTAGACTTTCGTCGGACTACGGTACGAAGGAATCTTAAATCTATCGTAACTTCGAATTACCTCGGAGCGATTGGGTTTTTTCGCAATTTTCTCGAAAACCAGCACGACGACCGCGGTCGAACCATTAGAGTAAAACGTAGGCAATGGAACGACCAACAGGGATCAATGGTTGTTTGGTCGATTGGACGATTTTAGACTTTCGTCGGACTACGGTACGAAGGAATCTTAAATCTATCGTCACTTCGAATTACCTCGGAGCGATTGGGTTTTTTCGCGATTTTCTCGAAAACCAGCACGACGACCGCCGTCGAACCATTAGAGTAAAACGTAGGCAATGGAACGACGAACAGGGATCAGTGGCTGTTTGGTCGATTGGACGAACTTGTGTTCGGAATACGGTGCGGAAGGTGTCTGAAATTTGTCGGGACTTTGAAATATTTCGGAGCGATTGGAGTTTTTCGCGATTTTCTCGAAAACCAGCACGACGACCGCGGTCGAACCATTAGAGTAAAACGTAGGCAATGGAACGACGAACAGGGATCAATCGTTGTTTGCTCGGTTGGACGATTTTAGACTTTCGTCGGACTACGGTACGCAGGAATCTTAAATCTATCATAACTTCGAATTACCTCGGAGCGATTGGGTTTTTTCGCGATTTTCTCGAAAACCAGCACGACGACCGCCGTCGAACCATTAGAGTAAAACGTAGGCAATGGAACGACGAACAGGGATCAGTTGCTGTTTGGTCGATTGGACGAACTGGTGTTCGGAATACGGTGCGGAAGGGGTCTGAAATTTGTCGGTACTTTGAAATATTTCATAGCGATTGGGGTTTTTCGCGATTTTCTCGAAAACCAGCACGACGACCGCTGTCGAACCATTAGAGTAAAACGTAGGCAATGGAACCACGAACAGGGATCAATCGTTGTTTGCTCGGTTGGACGATTTTAGACTTTCGTCGGACTACGGTACGCAGGAATCTTAAATCTATCGTAACTTCGAATTACCTCGGAGCGATTGGGTTTTTTCGCGATTTTCTCGAAAACCAGCACGACGACCGCCGTCGAACCATTAGAGTAAAACGTAGGCAATGGAACGACGAACAGGGATCAGTGGCTGTTTGGTCGATTGGACGAACTTGTGTTCGGAATACGGTGCGGAAGGTGTCTGAAATTTGTCGGGACTTTGAAATATTTCGGAGCGATTGGAGTTTTTCGCGATTTTCTCGAAAACCAGCACGACGACCGCGGTCGAACCATTAGAGTAAAACGTAGGCAATGGAACGACGAACAGGGATCAATCGTTGTTTGCTCGGTTGGACGATTTTAGACTTTCGTCGGACTACGGTACGCAGGAATCTTAAATCTATCATAACTTCGAATTACCTCGGAGCGATTGGGTTTTTTCGCGATTTTCTCGAAAACCAGCACGACGACCGCCGTCGAACCATTAGAGTAAAACGTAGGCAATGGAACGACGAACAGGGATCAGTTGCTGTTTGGTCGATTGGACGAACTTGTGTTCGGAATACGGTGCGGAAGGTGTCTGAAATTTGTCGGGACTTTGAAATATTTCGGAGCGATTGGAGTTTTTCGCGATTTTCTCGAAAACCAGCACGACGACCGCGGTCGAACCATTAGAGTAAAACGTAGGCAATGGAACGACGAACAGGGATCAATTGTTGTTTGTTCGATTGGACGATTTTAGACTTTCGTCGGACTACGGTACGAAGGAATCTTAAATCTATCGTAACTTCGAATTACCTCGGAGCGATTGGGGTTTTTCGCGATTTCCTCGAAAACCAGCACGACGACCGCGGTCGAACCATTAGAGTAAAACGTAGGCAATGGAACAACGAACAGGGATCAATTGTTGTTTGGTCGATTGGACGATTTTAGACTTTCGTCGGACTACGGTACGAAGGAATCTTAAATCTATCGTAACTTCGAATTACCTCGGAGCGATTGGGGTTTTTCGCGATTTCCTCGAAAACCAGCACGACGACCGCGGTCGAACCATTAGAGTAAAACGTAGGCAATGGAACAACGAACAGGGATCAATTGTTGTTTGGTCGATTGGACGATTTTAGACTTTCGTCGGACTACGGTACGAAGGAATCTTAAATCTATCATAACTTCGAATTACCTCGGAGCGATTGGGTTTTTTCGCGATTTTCTCGAAAACCAGCACGACGACCGCGGTCGAACCATTAGAGTAAAACGTAGGCAATGGAACGACGAGCAGGGATCAATGGTTGTTTGGTCGATTGGACGAACTTGTGTTCGGACTACGGTGCGGAAGGAGTCTGAAGTATGTCGGGACATTGAAATATTTCGGAGCGATTGGAGTTTTTCGCGATTTTCTCGAAAACCAGCACGACGACCGCGGTCGAACCATTAGAGTAAAACGTAGGCAATGGAACGACGAACAGGGATCAATTGTTGTTTGTTCGATTTGACGATTTTAGACTTTCGTCGGACTACGGTACGAAGGAATCTTAAATCTATCGTAACTTCGAATTACCTCGGAGCGATTGGGGTTTTTCGCGATTTCCTCGAAAACCAGCACGACGACCGCGGTCGAACCATTAGAGTAAAACGTAGGCAATGGAACGACGAACAGGGATCAATTGTTGTTTGTTCGATTGGACGATTTTAGACTTTCGTCGGACTACGGTACGAAGGAATCTTAAATCTATCGTAACTTCGAATTACCTCGGAGCGATTGGGGTTTTTCGCGATTTCCTCGAAAACCAGCTCGACGACCGCGGTCGAACCATTAGAGTAAAACGTAGGCAATGGAACAACGAACAGGGATCAATTGTTGTTTGGTCGATTGGACGATTTTAGACTTTCGTCGGACTACGGTACGAAGGAATCTTAAATCTATCGTAACTTCGAATTACCTCGGAGCGATTGGGGTTTTTCGCGATTTCCTCGAAAACCAGCACGACGACCGCGGTCGAACCATTAGAGTAAAACGTAGGCAATGGAACGACGAACAGGGATCAATGGTTGTTTGGTCGATTGGACGAACTGGTGTTCGGAATACGGTGCGGAAGTGGTCTGAAATTTGTCGGTACTTTGAAATATTTCAGAGCGATTGGGGTTTTTCGCGATTTTCTCGAAAACCAGCACGACGACCGCGGTCGAACCATTAGAGTAAAACGTAGGCAATGGAACGACCAACAGGGATCAATGGTTGTTTGGTCGATTGGACGATTTTAGACTTTCGTCGGACTACGGTACGAAGGAATCTTAAATCTATCGTAACTTCGAATTACCTCGGAGCGATTGGGTTTTTTCGCAATTTTCTCGAAAACCAGCACGACGACCGCGGTCGAACCATTAGAGTAAAACGTAGGCAATGGAACGACCAACAGGGATCAATGGTTGTTTGGTCGATTGGACGATTTTAGACTTTCGTCGGACTACGGTACGAAGGAATCTTAAATCTATCATAACGTCGAATTACCTCGGAGCGATTGGGGTTTTTCGCGATTTTCTCAAAAACCAGCACGACGACCGCGGTCGAACCATTAGAGTAAAACGTAGGCAATGGAACGACCAACAGGGATCAATGGTTGTTTGGTCGATTGGACGAACTTGTGTTCGGAATACGGTGCGGAAGTAGTCTGAAGTATGTCGGGACTTTGAAATATTTCGGAGCGATTGGAGTTTTTCGCGATTTTCTCGAAAACCAGCACGACGACCGCGGTCGAACCATTAGAGTAAAACGTAGGCAATGGAACGACGAACAGGGATCAATTGTTGTTTGTTCGATTGGACGATTTTAGACTTTCGTCGGACTACGGTACGAAGGAATCTTAAATCTATCGTAACTTCGAATTACCTCGGAGCGATTGGGGTTTTTCGCGATTTCCTCGAAAACCAGCACGACGACCGCGGTCGAACCATTAGAGTAAAACGTAGGCAATGGAACAACGAACAGGGATCAATTGTTGTTTGGTCGATTGGACGATTTTAGACTTTCGTCGGACTACGGTACGAAGGAATCTTAAATCTATCGTAACTTCGAATTACCTCGGAGCGATTGGGGTTTTTCGCGATTTCCTCGAAAACCAGCACGACGACCGCGGTCGAACCATTAGAGTAAAACGTAGGCAATGGAACAACGAACAGGGATCAATTGTTGTTTGGTCGATTGGACGATTTTAGACTTTCGTCGGACTACGGTACGAAGGAATCTTAAATCTATCATAACTTCGAATTACCTCGGAGCGATTGGGTTTTTTCGCGATTTTCTCGAAAACCAGCACGACGACCGCGGTCGAACCATTAGAGTAAAACGTAGGCAATGGAACGACGAGCAGGGATCAATGGTTGTTTGGTCGATTGGACGAACTTGTGTTCGGACTACGGTGCGGAAGGAGTCTGAAGTATGTCGGGACATTGAAATATTTCGGAGCGATTGGAGTTTTTCGCGATTTTCTCGAAAACCAGCACGACGACCGCGGTCGAACCATTAGAGTAAAACGTAGGCAATGGAACGACGAACAGGGATCAATTGTTGTTTGTTCGATTTGACGATTTTAGACTTTCGTCGGACTACGGTACGAAGGAATCTTAAATCTATCGTAACTTCGAATTACCTCGGAGCGATTGGGGTTTTTCGCGATTTCCTCGAAAACCAGCACGACGACCGCGGTCGAACCATTAGAGTAAAACGTAGGCAATGGAACGACGAACAGGGATCAATTGTTGTTTGTTCGATTGGACGATTTTAGACTTTCGTCGGACTACGGTACGAAGGAATCTTAAATCTATCGTAACTTCGAATTACCTCGGAGCGATTGGGGTTTTTCGCGATTTCCTCGAAAACCAGCTCGACGACCGCGGTCGAACCATTAGAGTAAAACGTAGGCAATGGAACAACGAACAGGGATCAATTGTTGTTTGGTCGATTGGACGATTTTAGACTTTCGTCGGACTACGGTACGAAGGAATCTTAAATCTATCGTAACTTCGAATTACCTCGGAGCGATTGGGGTTTTTCGCGATTTCCTCGAAAACCAGCACGACGACCGCGGTCGAACCATTAGAGTAAAACGTAGGCAATGGAACGACGAACAGGGATCAATGGTTGTTTGGTCGATTGGACGAACTGGTGTTCGGAATACGGTGCGGAAGTGGTCTGAAATTTGTCGGTACTTTGAAATATTTCAGAGCGATTGGGGTTTTTCGCGATTTTCTCGAAAACCAGCACGACGACCGCGGTCGAACCATTAGAGTAAAACGTAGGCAATGGAACGACCAACAGGGATCAATGGTTGTTTGGTCGATTGGACGATTTTAGACTTTCGTCGGACTACGGTACGAAGGAATCTTAAATCTATCGTAACTTCGAATTACCTCGGAGCGATTGGGTTTTTTCGCAATTTTCTCGAAAACCAGCACGACGACCGCGGTCGAACCATTAGAGTAAAACGTAGGCAATGGAACGACCAACAGGGATCAATGGTTGTTTGGTCGATTGGACGATTTTAGACTTTCGTCGGACTACGGTACGAAGGAATCTTAAATCTATCATAACGTCGAATTACCTCGGAGCGATTGGGGTTTTTCGCGATTTTCTCAAAAACCAGCACGACGACCGCGGTCGAACCATTAGAGTAAAACGTAGGCAATGGAACGACCAACAGGGATCAATGGTTGTTTGGTCGATTGGACGAACTTGTGTTCGGAATACGGTGCGGAAGTAGTCTGAAATTTGTCGGGACTTTGAAATATTTCGGAGCGATTGGAGTTTTTCGCTTTTTTCTCGAAAACCAGCACGACGACCGCGGTCGAACCATTAGAGTAAAACGTAGGCAATGGAACGACGAACAGGGATCAATGGTTGTTTGGTCGATTGGACGAACTGGTGTTCGGAATACGGTGCGGAAGTGGTCTGAAATTTGTCGGTACTTTGAAATATTTCAGAGCGATTGGGGTTTTTCGCGATTTTCTCGAAAACCAGCACGACGACCGCGGTCGAACCATTAGAGTAAAACGTAGGCAATGGAACGACGAGCAGGGATCAATGGTTGTTTGGTCGATTGGACGAACTTGTGTTCGGACTACGGTGCGGAAGGAGTCTGAAGTATGTCGGGACTTTGAAATATTTCGGAGCGATTGGAGTTTTTCGCGATTTTCTCGAAAACCAGCACGACGACCGCGGTCGAACCATTAGAGTAAAACGTAGGCAATGGAACGACGAACAGGGATCAATCGTTGTTTGCTCGGTTGGACGATTTTAGACTTTCGTCGGACTACGGTACGCAGGAATCTTAAATCTATCATAACTTCGAATTACCTCGGAGCGATTGGGTTTTTTCGCGATTTTCTCGAAAACCAGCACGACGACCGCCGTCGAACCATTAGAGTAAAACGTAGGCAATGGAACGACGAACAGGGATCAGTTGCTGTTTGGTCGATTGGACGAACTTGTGTTCGGAATACGGTGCGGAAGGTGTCTGAAATTTGTCGGGACTTTGAAATATTTCGGAGCGATTGGAGTTTTTCGCGATTTTCTCGAAAACCAGCACGACGACCGCGGTCGAACCATTAGAGTAAAACGTAGGCAATGGAACGACGAACAGGGATCAATTGTTGTTTGTTCGATTGGACGATTTTAGACTTTCGTCGGACTACGGTACGAAGGAATCTTAAATCTATCGTAACTTCGAATTACCTCGGAGCGATTGGGGTTTTTCGCGATTTCCTCGAAAACCAGCACGACGACCGCGGTCGAACCATTAGAGTAAAACGTAGGCAATGGAACAACGAACAGGGATCAATTGTTGTTTGGTCGATTGGACGATTTTAGACTTTCGTCGGACTACGGTACGAAGGAATCTTAAATCTATCGTAACTTCGAATTACCTCGGAGCGATTGGGGTTTTTCGCGATTTCCTCGAAAACCAGCACGACGACCGCGGTCGAACCATTAGAGTAAAACGTAGGCAATGGAACAACGAACAGGGATCAATTGTTGTTTGGTCGATTGGACGATTTTAGACTTTCGTCGGACTACGGTACGAAGGAATCTTAAATCTATCATAACTTCGAATTACCTCGGAGCGATTGGGTTTTTTCGCGATTTTCTCGAAAACCAGCACGACGACCGCGGTCGAACCATTAGAGTAAAACGTAGGCAATGGAACGACGAGCAGGGATCAATGGTTGTTTGGTCGATTGGACGAACTTGTGTTCGGACTACGGTGCGGAAGGAGTCTGAAGTATGTCGGGACATTGAAATATTTCGGAGCGATTGGAGTTTTTCGCGATTTTCTCGAAAACCAGCACGACGACCGCGGTCGAACCATTAGAGTAAAACGTAGGCAATGGAACGACGAACAGGGATCAATTGTTGTTTGTTCGATTTGACGATTTTAGACTTTCGTCGGACTACGGTACGAAGGAATCTTAAATCTATCGTAACTTCGAATTACCTCGGAGCGATTGGGGTTTTTCGCGATTTCCTCGAAAACCAGCACGACGACCGCGGTCGAACCATTAGAGTAAAACGTAGGCAATGGAACGACGAACAGGGATCAATTGTTGTTTGTTCGATTGGACGATTTTAGACTTTCGTCGGACTACGGTACGAAGGAATCTTAAATCTATCGTAACTTCGAATTACCTCGGAGCGATTGGGGTTTTTCGCGATTTCCTCGAAAACCAGCTCGACGACCGCGGTCGAACCATTAGAGTAAAACGTAGGCAATGGAACAACGAACAGGGATCAATTGTTGTTTGGTCGATTGGACGATTTTAGACTTTCGTCGGACTACGGTACGAAGGAATCTTAAATCTATCGTAACTTCGAATTACCTCGGAGCGATTGGGGTTTTTCGCGATTTCCTCGAAAACCAGCACGACGACCGCGGTCGAACCATTAGAGTAAAACGTAGGCAATGGAACGACGAACAGGGATCAATGGTTGTTTGGTCGATTGGACGAACTGGTGTTCGGAATACGGTGCGGAAGTGGTCTGAAATTTGTCGGTACTTTGAAATATTTCAGAGCGATTGGGGTTTTTCGCGATTTTCTCGAAAACCAGCACGACGACCGCGGTCGAACCATTAGAGTAAAACGTAGGCAATGGAACGACCAACAGGGATCAATGGTTGTTTGGTCGATTGGACGATTTTAGACTTTCGTCGGACTACGGTACGAAGGAATCTTAAATCTATCGTAACTTCGAATTACCTCGGAGCGATTGGGTTTTTTCGCAATTTTCTCGAAAACCAGCACGACGACCGCGGTCGAACCATTAGAGTAAAACGTAGGCAATGGAACGACCAACAGGGATCAATGGTTGTTTGGTCGATTGGACGATTTTAGACTTTCGTCGGACTACGGTACGAAGGAATCTTAAATCTATCATAACGTCGAATTACCTCGGAGCGATTGGGGTTTTTCGCGATTTTCTCAAAAACCAGCACGACGACCGCGGTCGAACCATTAGAGTAAAACGTAGGCAATGGAACGACCAACAGGGATCAATGGTTGTTTGGTCGATTGGACGAACTTGTGTTCGGAATACGGTGCGGAAGTAGTCTGAAATTTGTCGGGACTTTGAAATATTTCGGAGCGATTGGAGTTTTTCGCGATTTTCTCGAAAACCAGCACGACGACCGCGGTCGAACCATTAGAGTAAAACGTAGGCAATGGAACGACGAACAGGGATCAATGGTTGTTTGGTCGATTGGACGAACTGGTGTTCGGAATACGGTGCGGAAGTGGTCTGAAATTTGTCGGTACTTTGAAATATTTCAGAGCGATTGGGGTTTTTCGCGATTTTCTCGAAAACCAGCACGACGACCGCGGTCGAACCATTAGAGTAAAACGTAGGCAATGGAACGACGAGCAGGGATCAATGGTTGTTTGGTCGATTGGACGAACTTGTGTTCGGACTACGGTGCGGAAGGAGTCTGAAGTATGTCGGGACTTTGAAATATTTCGGAGCGATTGGAGTTTTTCGCGATTTTCTCGAAAACCAGCACGACGACCGCGGTCGAACCATTAGAGTAAAACGTAGGCAATGGAACGACGAACAGGGATCAATTGTTGTTTGTTCGATTGGACGATTTTAGACTTTCGTCGGACTACGGTACGAAGGAATCTTAAATCTATCGTAACTTCGAATTACCTCGGAGCGATTGGGGTTTTTCGCGATTTCCTCGAAAACCAGCACGACGACCGCGGTCGAACCATTAGAGTAAAACGTAGGCAATGGAACGACGAACAGGGATCAATGGTTGTTTGGTCGATTGGACGATTTTAGACTTTCGTCGGACTACGGTACGAAGGAATCTTAAATCTATCGTAACTTCGAATTACCTCGGAGCGATTGGGTTTTTTCGCAATTTTCTCGAAAACCAGCACGACGACCGCGGTCGAACCATTAGAGTAAAACGTAGGCAATGGAACGACCAACAGGGATCAATGGTTGTTTGGTCGATTGGACGATTTTAGACTTTCGTCGGACTACGGTACGAAGGAATCTTAAATCTATCGTCACTTCGAATTACCTCGGAGCGATTGGGTTTTTTCGCGATTTTCTCGAAAACCAGCACGACGACCGCGGTCGAACCATTAGAGTAAAACGTAGGCAATGGAACGACCAACAGGGATCAATGGTTGTTTGGTCGATTGGACGAACTTGTGTTCGGAATACGGTGCGGAAGGAGTCTGAAATTTGTCGGGACTTTGAAATATTTCGGAGCGATTGGAGTTTTTCGCGGTTTTCTCGAAAACCAGCACGACGACCGCGGTCGAACCATTAGAGTAAAACGTAGGCAATGGAACGACGAGCACGGATCAATGATTGTTTGGTCGATTGGACGAACTTGTGTTCGGACTACGGTGCGGAAGGAGTCTGAAGTATGTCGGGACTTTGAAATATTTCGGAGCGATTGGAGTTTTTCGCGATTTTCTCGAAAACCAGCACGACGACCGCGGTCGAACCATTAGAGTAAAACGTAGGCAATGGAACGACGAACAGGGATCAATTGTTGTTTGGTCGATTGGACGGTTTTAGACTTTCGTCGGACTACGGTACGAAGGAATCTTAAATCTATCATAACGTCGAATTACCTCGGAGCGATTGGGGTTTTTCGCGATTTCCTCGAAAACCAGCACGACGACCGCGGTCGAACCATTAGAGTAAAACGTAGGCAATGGAACGACGAACAGGGATCAATGGTTGTTTGGTCGATTGGACGAACTGGTGTTCGGAATACGGTGCGGAAGTGGTCTGAAATTTGTCGGTACTTTGAAATATTTCAGAGCGATTGGGGTTTTTCGCGATTTTCTCGAAAACCAGCACGACGACCGCGGTCGAACCATTAGAGTAAAACGTAGGCAATGGAACGACGAACAGGGATCAATGGTTGTTTGCTCAATTGGACGAACTTGTGTTCGGAATACGGTGCGGAAGGTGTCTGAAATTTGTCGGGACTTTGAAATATTTCGGAGCGATTGGAGTTTTTCGCGATTTTCTCGAAAACCAGCACGACGACCGCGGTCGAACCATTAGAGTAAAACGTAGGCAATGGAACGACGAACAGGGATCAATCGTTGTTTGCTCGGTTGGACGATTTTAGACTTTCGTCGGACTACGGTACGCAGGAATCTTAAATCTATCATAACTTCGAATTACCTCGGAGCGATTGGGTTTTTTCGCGATTTTCTCGAAAACCAGCACGACGACCGCCGTCGAACCATTAGAGTAAAACCTAGGCAATGGAACGACGAACAGGGATCAGTTGCTGTTTGGTCGATTGGACGAACTTGTGTTCGGAATACGGTGCGGAAGGTGTCTGAAATTTGTCGGGACTTTGAAATATTTCGGAGCGATTGGAGTTTTTCGCGATTTTCTCGAAAACCAGCACGACGACCGCGGTCGAACCATTAGAGTAAAACGTAGGCAATGGAACGACGAACAGGGATCAATTGTTGTTTGTTCGATTGGACGATTTTAGACTTTCGTCGGACTACGGTACGAAGGAATCTTAAATCTATCGTAACTTCGAATTACCTCGGAGCGATTGGGGTTTTTCGCGATTTCCTCGAAAACCAGCACGACGACCGCGGTCGAACCATTAGAGTAAAACGTAGGCAATGGAACGGCCAACAGGGATCAATGGTTGTTTGGTCGATTGGACGAACTGGTGTTCGGAATACGGTGCGGAAGTGGTCTGAAATTTGTCGGTACTTTGAAATATTTCAGAGCGATTGGGGTTTTTCGCGATTTTCTCGAAAACCAGCACGACGACCGCGGTCGAACCATTAGAGTAAAACGTAGGCAATGGAACGACGAGCAGGGATCAATGGTTGTTTGGTCGATTGGACGAACTTGTGTTCGGACTACGGTGCGGAAGGAGTCTGAAGTATGTCGGGACATTGAAATATTTCGGAGCGATTGGAGTTTTTCGCGATTTTCTCGAAAACCAGCACGACGACCGCGGTCGAACCATTAGAGTAAAACGTAGGCAATGGAACGACGAACAGGGATCAATTGTTGTTTGTTCGATTTGACGATTTTAGACTTTCGTCGGACTACGGTACGAAGGAATCTTAAATCTATCGTAACTTCGAATTACCTCGGAGCGATTGGGGTTTTTCGCGATTTCCTCGAAAACCAGCACGACGACCGCGGTCGAACCATTAGAGTAAAACGTAGGCAATGGAACGACGAACAGGGATCAATTGTTGTTTGTTCGATTGGACGATTTTAGACTTTCGTCGGACTACGGTACGAAGGAATCTTAAATCTATCGTAACTTCGAATTACCTCGGAGCGATTGGGGTTTTTCGCGATTTCCTCGAAAACCAGCACGACGACCGCGGTCGAACCATTAGAGTAAAACGTAGGCAATGGAACAACGAACAGGGATCAATTGTTGTTTGGTCGATTGGACGATTTTAGACTTTCGTCGGACTACGGTACAAAGGAATCTTAAATCTATCGTAACTTCGAATTACCTCGGAGCGATTGGGGTTTTTCGCGATTTCCTCGAAAACCAGCACGACGACCGCGGTCGAACCATTAGAGTAAAACGTAGGCAATGGAACGACGAACAGGGATCAATGGTTGTTTGGTCGATTGGACGAACTGGTGTTCGGAATACGGTGCGGAAGTGGTCTGAAATTTGTCGGTACTTTGAAATATTTCAGAGCGATTGGGGTTTTTCGCGATTTTCTCGAAAACCAGCACGACGACCGCGGTCGAACCATTAGAGTAAAACGTAGGCAATGGAACGACCAACAGGGATCAATGGTTGTTTGGTCGATTGGACGATTTTAGACTTTCGTCGGACTACGGTACGAAGGAATCTTAAATCTATCGTAACTTCGAATTACCTCGGAGCGATTGGGTTTTTTCGCAATTTTCTCGAAAACCAGCACGACGACCGCGGTCGAACCATTAGAGTAAAACGTAGGCAATGGAACGACCAACAGGGATCAATGGTTGTTTGGTCGATTGGACGATTTTAGACTTTCGTCGGACTACGGTACGAAGGAATCTAAAATCTATCATAACGTCGAATTACCTCGGAGCGATTGGGGTTTTTCCCGATTTTCTCAAAAACCAGCACGACGACCGCGGTCGAACCATTAGAGTAAAACGTAGGCAATGGAACGACCAACAGGGATCAATGGTTGTTTGGTCGATTGGACGAACTTGTGTTCGGAATACGGTGCGGAAGTAGTCTGAAATTTGTCGGGACTTTGAAATATTTCGGAGCGATTGGAGTTTTTCGCGATTTTCTCGAAAACCAGCACGACGACCGCGGTCGAACCATTAGAGTAAAACGTAGGCAATGGAACGACGAACAGGGATCAATGGTTGTTTGGTCGATTGGACGAACTGGTGTTCGGAATACGGTGCGGAAGTGGTCTGAAATTTGTCGGTACTTTGAAATATTTCAGAGCGATTGGGGTTTTTCGCGATTTTCTCGAAAACCAGCACGACGACCGCGGTCGAACCATTAGAGTAAAACGTAGGCAATGGAACGACGAACAGGGATCAATCGTTGTTTGCTCGGTTGGACGATTTTAGACTTTCGTCGGACTACGGTACGCAGGAATCTTAAATCTATCATAACTTCGAATTACCTCGGAGCGATTGGGTTTTTTCGCGATTTTCTCGAAAACCAGCACGACGACCGCCGTCGAACCATTAGAGTAAAACGTAGGCAATGGAACGACGAACAGGGATCAGTTGCTGTTTGGTCGATTGGACGAACTTGTGTTCGGAATACGGTGCGGAAGGTGTCTGAAATTTGTCGGGACTTTGAAATATTTCGGAGCGATTGGAGTTTTTCGCGATTTTCTCGAAAACCAGCACGACGACCGCGGTCGAACCATTAGAGTAAAACGTAGGCAATGGAACGACGAACAGGGATCAATTGTTGTTTGTTCGATTGGACGATTTTAGACTTTCGTCGGACTACGGTACGAAGGAATCTTAAATCTATCGTAACTTCGAATTACCTCGGAGCGATTGGGGTTTTTCGCGATTTCCTCGAAAACCAGCACGACGACCGCGGTCGAACCATTAGAGTAAAACGTAGGCAATGGAACAACGAACAGGGATCAATTGTTGTTTGGTCGATTGGACGATTTTAGACTTTCGTCGGACTACGGTACGAAGGAATCTTAAATCTATCATAACTTCGAATTACCTCGGAGCGATTGGGTTTTTTCGCGATTTTCTCGAAAACCAGCACGACGACCGCGGTCGAACCATTAGAGTAAAACGTAGGCAATGGAACGACGAGCAGGGATCAATGGTTGTTTGGTCGATTGGACGAACTTGTGTTCGGACTACGGTGCGGAAGGAGTCTGAAGTATGTCGGGACATTGAAATATTTCGGAGCGATTGGAGTTTTTCGCGATTTTCTCGAAAACCAGCACGACGACCGCGGTCGAACCATTAGAGTAAAACGTAGGCAATGGAACGACGAACAGGGATCAATTGTTGTTTGTTCGATTTGACGATTTTAGACTTTCGTCGGACTACGGTACGAAGGAATCTTAAATCTATCGTAACTTCGAATTACCTCGGAGCGATTGGGGTTTTTCGCGATTTCCTCGAAAACCAGCACGACGACCGCGGTCGAACCATTAGAGTAAAACGTAGGCAATGGAACGACGAACAGGGATCAATTGTTGTTTGTTCGATTGGACGATTTTAGACTTTCGTCGGACTACGGTACGAAGGAATCTTAAATCTATCGTAACTTCGAATTACCTCGGAGCGATTGGGGTTTTTCGCGATTTCCTCGAAAACCAGCACGACGACCGCGGTCGAACCATTAGAGTAAAACGTAGGCAATGGAACAACGAACAGGGATCAATTGTTGTTTGGTCGATTGGACGATTTTAGACTTTCGTCGGACTACGGTACAAAGGAATCTTAAATCTATCGTAACTTCGAATTACCTCGGAGCGATTGGGGTTTTTCGCGATTTCCTCGAAAACCAGCACGACGACCGCGGTCGAACCATTAGAGTAAAACGTAGGCAATGGAACGACGAACAGGGATCAATGGTTGTTTGGTCGATTGGACGAACTGGTGTTCGGAATACGGTGCGGAAGTGGTCTGAAATTTGTCGGTACTTTGAAATATTTCAGAGCGATTGGGGTTTTTCGCGATTTTCTCGAAAACCAGCACGACGACCGCGGTCGAACCATTAGAGTAAAACGTAGGCAATGGAACGACCAACAGGGATCAATGGTTGTTTGGTCGATTGGACGATTTTAGACTTTCGTCGGACTACGGTACGAAGGAATCTTAAATCTATCGTAACTTCGAATTACCTCGGAGCGATTGGGTTTTTTCGCAATTTTCTCGAAAACCAGCACGACGACCGCGGTCGAACCATTAGAGTAAAACGTAGGCAATGGAACGACCAACAGGGATCAATGGTTGTTTGGTCGATTGGACGATTTTAGACTTTCGTCGGACTACGGTACGAAGGAATCTTAAATCTATCATAACGTCGAATTACCTCGGAGCGATTGGGGTTTTTCCCGATTTTCTCAAAAACCAGCACGACGACCGCGGTCGAACCATTAGAGTAAAACGTAGGCAATGGAACGACCAACAGGGATCAATGGTTGTTTGGTCGATTGGACGAACTTGTGTTCGGAATACGGTGCGGAAGTAGTCTGAAATTTGTCGGGACTTTGAAATATTTCGGAGCGATTGAAGTTTTTCGCGATTTTCTCGAAAACCAGCTCGACGACCGCGGTCGAACCATTAGAGTAAAACGTAGGCAATGGAACGACGAACAGGGATCAATGGTTGTTTGGTCGATTGGACGAACTGGTGTTCGGAATACGGTGCGGAAGTGGTCTGAAATTTGTCGGTACTTTGAAATATTTCAGAGCGATTGGGGTTTTTCGCGATTTTCTCGAAAACCAGCACGACGACCGCGGTCGAACCATTAGAGTAAAACGTAGGCAATGGAACGACGAACAGGGATCAATGGTTGTTTGGTCGATTGGACGAACTGGTGTTCGGAATACGGTGCGGAAGTGGTCTGAAATTTGTCGGTACTTTGAAATATTTCAGAGCGATTGGGGTTTTTCGCGATTTTCTCGAAAACCAGCACGACGACCGCGGTCGAACCATTAGAGTAAAACGTAGGCAATGGAACGACGAACAGGGATCAATGGTTGTTTGCTCAATTGGACGAACTTGTGTTCGGACTACGGTGCGGAAGGACTCTGAAATTTGCCGGGACTTTGAAATATTTAGGAGCGATTGGGGTTTTTGGCGATTTTCTCGAAAACCAGCACGACGACCGCGGTCGAACCATTAGAGTAAAACGTAGGCAATGGAACGACGAACAGGGATCAATGGTTGTTTGCTCAATTGGACGAACTTGTGTTCGGACTACGGTGCGGAAGGACTCTGAAATTTGCCGGGACTTTGAAATATTTAGGAGCGATTGGGGTTTTTGGCGATTTTCTCGAAAACGAGCACGACGACCGCGGTCGAACCATTAGAGTAAAACGTAGGCAATGGAACGACCAACAGGGATCAATTGTTGTTTGCTCGATTGGAAGATTTTAGACTTTCGTCGGACTACGGTACGAAGGAATCTTAAATCTATCGTAACTTCGAATTACCTCGGAGCGATTGGGGTTTTTCGCGATTTTCTCGAAAACCAGCACGACGACCGCGGTCGAACCATTAGAGTAAAACGTAGGCAATGGAACGACGAACAGGGATCAATGGTTGTTTGGTCGATTGGACGAACTGGTGTTCGGAATACGGTGCGGAAGTGGTCTGAAATTTGTCGGTACTTTGAAATATTTCAGAGCGATTGGGGTTTTTCGCGATTTTCTCGAAAACCAGCACGACGACCGCGGTCGAACCATTAGAGTAAAACGTAGGCAATGGACCGACGAACAGGGATCAATTGTTGTTTGTTCGATTGGACGATTTTAGACTTTCGTCGGACTACGGTACGAAGGAATCTTAAATCTATCGTAACTTCGAATTACCTCGGAGCGATTGGGGTTTTTCGCGATTTCCTCGAAAACCAGCACGACGACCGCGGTCGAACCATTAGAGTAAAACGTAGGCAATGGAACGACCAACAGGGATCAATTGTTGTTTGCTCGATTGGAAGATTTTAGACTTTCGTCGGACTACGGTACGAAGGAATCTTAAATCTATCGTCACTTCGAATTACCTCGGAGCGATTGGGTTTTTTCGCGATTTTCTCGAAAACCAGCACGACGACCGCGGTCGAACCATTAGAGTAAAACGTAGGCAATGGAACGACCAACAGGGATCAATGGTTGTTTGGTCGATTGGACGAACTTGTGTTCGGAATACGGTGCGGAAGGAGTCTGAAATTTGTCGGGACTTTGAAATATTTCGGAGCGATTGGAGTTTTTCGCGGTTTTCTCGAAAACCAGCACGACGACCGCGGTCGAACCATTAGAGTAAAACGTAGGCAATGGAACGACGAGCAGGGATCAATGATTGTTTGGTCGATTGGACGAACTTGTGTTCGGACTACGGTGCGGAAGGAGTCTGAAGTATGTCGGGACTTTGAAATATTTCGGAGCGATTGGAGTTTTTCGCGATTTTCTCGAAAACCAGCACGACGACCGCGGTCGAACCATTAGAGTAAAACGTAGGCAATGGAACGACGAACAGGGATCAATTGTTGTTTGGTCGATTGGACGATTTTAGACTTTCGTCGGACTACGGTACGAAGGAATCTTAAATCTATCATAACGTCGAATTACCTCGGAGCGATTGGTGTTTTTCGCGATTTCCTCGAAAACCAGCACGACGACCGCGGTCGAACCATTAGAGTAAAACGTAGGCAATGGAACGACGAACAGGGATCAATGGTTGTTTGGTCGATTGGACGAACTGGTGTTCGGAATACGGTGCGGAAGTGGTCTGAAATTTGTCGGTACTTTGAAATATTTCAGAGCGATTGGGGTTTTTCGCGATTTTCTCGAAAACCAGCACGACGACCGCGGTCGAACCATTAGAGTAAAACGTAGGCAATGGAACGACGAACAGGGATCAATGGTTGTTTGCTCAATTGGACGAACTTGTGTTCGGACTACGGTGCGGAAGGACTCTGAAATTTGCCGGGACTTTGAAATATTTAGGAGCGATTGGGGTTTTTGGCGATTTTCTCGAAAACGAGCACGACGACCGCGGTCGAACCATTAGAGTAAAACGTAGGCAATGGAACGACCAACAGGGATCAATTGTTGTTTGCTCGATTGGAAGATTTTAGACTTTCGTCGGACTACGGTACGAAGGAATCTTAAATCTATCGTAACTTCGAATTACATCGGAGCGATTGGGGTTTTTCGCGATTTCCTCGAAAACCAGCACGACGACCGCGGTCGAACCATTAGAGTAAAACGTAGGCAATGGAACGACGAGCAGGGATCAATGATTGTTTGGTCGATTGGACGAACTTGTGTTCGGACTACGGTGCGGAAGGAGTCTGAAGTATGTCGGGACTTTGAAATATTTCGGAGCGATTGGAGTTTTTCGCGATTTTCTCGAAAACCAGCACGACGACCGCGGTCGAACCATTAGAGTAAAACGTAGGCAATGGAACGACGAACAGGGATCAATTGTTGTTTGGTCGATTGGACGATTTTAGACTTTCGTCGGACTACGGTACGAAGGAATCTTAAATCTATCATAACGTCGAATTACCTCGGAGCGATTGGGGTTTTTCGCGATTTTCTCAAAAACCAGCACGACGACCGCGGTCGAACCATTAGAGTAAAACGTAGGCAATGGAACGACCAACAGGGATCAATGGTTGTTTGGTCGATTGGACGAACTTGTGTTCGGAATACGGTGCGGAAGGAGTCTGAAATTTGTCGGGACTTTGAAATATTTCGGAGCGATTGGAGTTTTTCGCGGTTTTCTCGAAAACCAGCACGACGACCGCGGTCGAACCATTAGAGTAAAACGTAGGCAATGGAACGACGAGCAGGGATCAATGATTGTTTTGTCGATTGGACGAACTTGTGTTCGGACTACGGTGCGGAAGGAGTCTGAAGTATGTCGGGACTTTGAAATATTTCGGAGCGATTGGAGTTTTTCGCGATTTTCTCGAAAACCAGCACGACGACCGCGGTCGAACCATTAGAGTAAAACGTAGGCAATGGAACGACGAACAGGGATCAATGGTTGTTTGGTCGATTGGACGAACTGGTGTTCGGAATACGGTGCGGAAGTGGTCTGAAATTTGTCGGTACTTTGAAATATTTCAGAGCGATTGGGGTTTTTCGCGATTTTCTCGAAAACCAGCACGACGACCGCGGTCGAACCATTAGAGTAAAACGTAGGCAATGGAACGACGAGCAGGGATCAATGATTGTTTGGTCGATTGGACGAACTTGTGTTCGGACTACGGTGCGGAAGGAGTCTGAAGTATGTCGGGACTTTGAAATATTTCGGAGCGATTGGAGTTTTTCGCGATTTTCTCGAAAACCAGCACGACGACCGCGGTCGAACCATTAGAGTAAAACGTAGGCAATGGAACGACGAACAGGGATCAATTGTTGTTTGGTCGATTGGACGATTTTAGACTGTCGTCGGACTACGGTACGAAGGAATCTTAAATCTATCATAACGTCGAATTACCTCGGAGCGATTGGGGTTTTTCGCGATTTCCTCGAAAACCAGCACGACGACCGCGGTCGAACCATTAGAGTAAAACGTAGGCAATGGAACGACGAACAGGGATCAATGGTTGTTTGGTCGATTGGACGAACTGGTGTTCGGAATACGGTGCGGAAGTGGTCTGAAATTTGTCGGTACTTTGAAATATTTCAGAGCGATTGGGGTTTTTCGCGATTTTCTCGAAAACCAGCACGACGACCGCGGTCGAACCATTAGAGTAAAACGTAGGCAATGGAACGACGAACAGGGATCAATGGTTGTTTGCTCAATTGGACGAACTTGTGTTCGGACTACGGTGCGGAAGGACTCTGAAATTTGCCGGGACTTTGAAATATTTAGGAGCGATTGGGGTTTTTCGCGATTTTCTCGAAAACGAGCACGACGACCGCGGTCGAACCATTAGAGTAAAACGTAGGCAATGGAACGACCAACAGGGATCAATTGTTGTTTGCTCGATTGGAAGATTTTAGACTTTCGTCGGACTACGGTACGAAGGAATCTTAAATCTATCGTAACTTCGAATTACATCGGAGCGATTGGGGTTTTTCGCGATTTTCTCGAAAACCAGCACGACGACCGCGGTCGAACCATTAGAGTAAAACGTAGGCAATGGAACGACGAGCAGGGATCAATGATTGTTTGGTCGATTGGACGAACTTGTGTTCGGACTACGGTGCGGAAGGAGTCTGAAGTATGTCGGGACTTTGAAATATTTCGGAGCGATTGGAGTTTTTCGCGATTTTCTCGAAAACCAGCACGACGACCGCGGTCGAACCATTAGAGTAAAACGTAGGCAATGGAACGACGAACAGGGATCAATTGTTGTTTGGTCGATTGGACGATTTTAGACTTTCGTCGGACTACGGTACGAAGGAATCTTAAATCTATCATAACGTCGAATTACCTCGGAGCGATTGGGGTTTTTCGCGATTTCCTCGAAAACCAGCACGACGACCGCGGTCGAACCATTAGAGTAAAACGTAGGCAATGGAACGACGAACAGGGATCAATGGTTGTTTGGTCGATTGGACGAACTGGTGTTCGGAATACGGTGCGGAAGTGGTCTGAAATTTGTCGGTACTTTGAAATATTTCAGAGCGATTGGGGTTTTTCGCGATTTTCTCGAAAACCAGCACGACGACCGCGGTCGAACCATTAGAGTAAAACGTAGGCAATGGAACGACGAACAGGGATCAATGGTTGTTTGCTCAATTGGACGAACTTGTGTTCGGACTACGGTGCGGAAGGACTCTGAAATTTGCCGGGACTTTGAAATATTTAGGAGCGATTGGGGTTTTTGGCGATTTTCTCGAAAACGAGCACGACGACCGCGGTCGAACCATTAGAGTAAAACGTAGGCAATGGAACGACCAACAGGGATCAATTGTTGTTTGCTCGATTGGAAGATTTTAGACTTTCGTCGGACTACGGTACGAAGGAATCTTAAATCTATCGTAACTTCGAATTACATCGGAGCGATTGGGGTTTTTCGCGATTTTCTCGAAAACCAGCACGACGACCGCGGTCGAACCATTAGAGTAAAACGTAGGCAATGGAACGACGAGCAGGGATCAATGATTGTTTGGTCGATTGGACGAACTTGTGTTCGGACTACGGTGCGGAAGGAGTCTGAAGTATGTCGGGACTTTGAAATATTTCGGAGCGATTGGAGTTTTTCGCGATTTTCTCGAAAACCAGCACGACGACCGCGGTCGAACCATTAGAGTAAAACGTAGGCAATGGAACGACGAACAGGGATCAATTGTTGTTTGGTCGATTGGACGATTTTAGACTTTCGTCGGACTACGGTACGAAGGAATCTTAAATCTATCATAACGTCGAATTACCTCGGAGCGATTGGGGTTTTTCGCGATTTCCTCGAAAACCAGCACGACGACCGCGGTCGAACCATTAGAGTAAAACGTAGGCAATGGAACGACGAACAGGGATCAATGGTTGTTTGGTCGATTGGACGAACTGGTGTTCGGAATACGGTGCGGAAGTGGTCTGAAATTTGTCGGTACTTTGAAATATTTCAGAGCGATTGGGGTTTTTCGCGATTTTCTCGAAAACCAGCACGACGACCGCGGTCGAACCATTAGAGTAAAACGTAGGCAATGGAACGACGAACAGGGATCAATGGTTGTTTGCTCAATTGGACGAACTTGTGTTCGGACTACGGTGCGGAAGGACTCTGAAATTTGCCGGGACTTTGAAATATTTAGGAGCGATTGGGGTTTTTGGCGATTTTCTCGAAAACGAGCACGACGACCGCGGTCGAACCATTAGAGTAAAACGTAGGCAATGGAACGACCAACAGGGATCAATTGTTGTTTGCTCGATTGGAAGATTTTAGACTTTCGTCGGACTACGGTACGAAGGAATCTTAAATCTATCGTAACTTCGAATTACATCGGAGCGATTGGGGTTTTTCGCGATTTTCTCGAAAACCAGCACGACGACCGCGGTCGAACCATTAGAGTAAAACGTAGGCAATGGAACGACGAACAGGGATCAATTGTTGTTTGGTCGATTGGACGATTTTAGACTTTCGTCGGACTACGGTACGAAGGAATCTTAAATCTATCATAACGTCGAATTACCTCGGAGCGATTGGGGTTTTTCGCGATTTCCTCGAAAACCAGCACGACGACCGCGGTCGAACCATTAGAGTAAAACGTAGGCAATGGAACGGCCAACAGGGGTCAATGGTTGTTTGGTCGATTGGACGAACTGGTGTTCGGAATACGGTGCGGAAGTGGTCTGAAATTTGTCGGTACTTTGAAATATTTCAGAGCGATTGGGGGTTTTCGCGATTTTCTCGAAAACCAGCACGACGACCGCGGTCGAACCATTAGAGTAAAACGTAGGCAATGGAACGACGAGCAGGGATCAATGGTTGTTTGGTCGATTGGACGAACTTGTGTTCGGACTACGGTGCGGAAGGAGTCTGAAGTATGTCGGGACATTGAAATATTTCGGAGCGATTGGAGTTTTTCGCGATTTTCTCGAAAACCAGCACGACGACCGCGGTCGAACCATTAGAGTAAAACGTAGGCAATGGAACGACGAACAGGGATCAATTGTTGTTTGTTCGATTTGACGATTTTAGACTTTCGTCGGACTACGGTACGAAGGAATCTTAAATCTATCGTAACTTCGAATTACCTCGGAGCGATTGGGGTTTTTCGCGATTTCCTCGAAAACCAGCACGACGACCGCGGTCGAACCATTAGAGTAAAACGTAGGCAATGGAACGACGAACAGGGATCAATTGTTGTTTGTTCGATTGGACGATTTTAGACTTTCGTCGGACTACGGTACGAAGGAATCTTAAATCTATCGTAACTTCGAATTACCTCGGAGCGATTGGGGTTTTTCGCGATTTCCTCGAAAACCAGCACGACGACCGCGGTCGAACCATTAGAGTAAAACGTAGGCAATGGAACAACGAACAGGGATCAATTGTTGTTTGGTCGATTGGACGATTTTAGACTTTCGTCGGACTACGGTACGAAGGAATCTTAAATCTATCGTAACTTCGAATTACCTCGGAGCGATTGGGGTTTTTCGCGATTTCCTCGAAAACCAGCACGACGACCGCGGTCGAACCATTAGAGTAAAACGTAGGCAATGGAACGACGAACAGGGATCAATGGTTGTTTGGTCGATTGGACGAACTGGTGTTCGGAATACGGTGCGGAAGTGGTCTGAAATTTGTCGGTACTTTGAAATATTTCAGAGCGATTGGGGTTTTTCGCGATTTTCTCGAAAACCAGCACGACGACCGCGGTCGAACCATTAGAGTAAAACGTAGGCAATGGAACGGCCAACAGGGATCAATGGTTGTTTGGTCGATTGGACGATTTTAGACTTTCGTCGGACTACGGTACGAAGGAATCTTAAATCTATCGTAACTTCGAATTACCTCGGAGCGATTGGGTTTTTTCGCAATTTTCTCGAAAACCAGCACGACGACCGCGGTCGAACCATTAGAGTAAAACGTAGGCAATGGAACGACCAACAGGGATGAATGGTTGTTTGGTCGATTGGACGATTTTAGACTTTCGTCGGACTACGGTACGAAGGAATCTTAAATCTATCATAACGTCGAATTACCTCGGAGCGATTGGGGTTTTTCGCGATTTTCTCAAAAACCAGCACGACGACCGCGGTCGAACCATTAGAGTAAAACGTAGGCAATGGAACGACCAACAGGGTTCAATGGTTGTTTGGTCGATTGGACGAACTTGTGTTCGGAATACGGTGCGGAAGTAGTCTGAAATTTGTCGGGACTTTGAAATATTTCGGAGCGATTGGAGTTTTTCGCGATTTTCTCGAAAACCAGCACGACGACCGCGGTCGAACCATTAGAGTAAAACGTAGGCAATGGAACGACGAACAGGGATCAATGGTTGTTTGGTCGATTGGACGAACTGGTGTTCGGAATACGGTGCGGAAGTGGTCTGAAATTTGTCGGTACTTTGAAATATTTCAGAGCGATTGGGGTTTTTCGCGATTTTCTCGAAAACCAGCACGACGACCGCGGTCGAACCATTAGAGTAAAACGTAGGCAATGGAACGACGAACAGGGATCAATGGTTGTTTGGTCGATTGGACGAACTGGTGTTCGGAATACGGTGCGGAAGTGGTCTGAAATTTGTCGGTACTTTGAAATATTTCAGAGCGATTGGGGTTTTTCGCGATTTTCTCGAAAACCAGCACGACGACCGCGGTCGAACCATTAGAGTAAAACGTAGGCAATGGAACGACGAACAGGGATCAATGGTTGTTTGCTCAATTGGACGAACTTGTGTTCGGACTACGGTGCGGAAGGACTCTGAAATTTGCCGGGACTTTGAAATATTTAGGAGCGATTGGGGTTTTTGGCGATTTTCTCGAAAACCAGCACGACGACCGCGGTCGAACCATTAGAGTAAAACGTAGGCAATGGAACGACGAACAGGGATCAATGGTTGTTTGCTCAATTGGACGAACTTGTGTTCGGACTACGGTGCGGAAGGACTCTGAAATTTGCCGGGACTTTGAAATATTTAGGAGCGATTGGGGTTTTTGGCGATTTTCTCGAAAACGAGCACGACGACCGCGGTCGAACCATTAGAGTAAAACGTAGGCAATGGAACGACCAACAGGGATCAATTGTTGTTTGCTCGATTGGAAGATTTTAGACTTTCGTCGGACTACGGTACGAAGGAATCTTAAATCTATCGTAACTTCGAATTACCTCGGAGCGATTGGGGTTTTTCGCGATTTTCTCGAAAACCAGCACGACGACCGCGGTCGAACCATTAGAGTAAAACGTAGGCAATGGAACGACGAACAGGGATCAATGGTTGTTTGGTCGATTGGACGAACTGGTGTTCGGAATACGGTGCGGAAGTGGTCTGAAATTTGTCGGTACTTTGAAATATTTCAGAGCGATTGGGGTTTTTCGCGATTTTCTCGAAAACCAGCACGACGACCGCGGTCGAACCATTAGAGTAAAACGTAGGCAATGGACCGACGAACAGGGATCAATTGTTGTTTGTTCGATTGGACGATTTTAGACTTTCGTCGGACTACGGTACGAAGGAATCTTAAATCTATCGTAACTTCGAATTACCTCGGAGCGATTGGGGTTTTTCGCGATTTCCTCGAAAACCAGCACGACGACCGCGGTCGAACCATTAGAGTAAAACGTAGGCAATGGAACGACCAACAGGGATCAATTGTTGTTTGGTCGATTGGACGAACTTGTGTTCGGAATACGGTGCGGAAGGAGTCTGAAATTTGTCGGGACTTTGAAATATTTCGGAGCGATTGGAGTTTTTCGCGGTTTTCTCGAAAACCAGCACGACGACCGCGGTCGAACCATTAGAGTAAAACGTAGGCAATGGAACGACGAGCAGGGATCAATGATTGTTTGGTCGATTGGACGAACTTGTGTTCGGACTACGGTGCGGAAGGAGTCTGAAGTATGTCGGGACTTTGAAATATTTCGGAGCGATTGGAGTTTTTCGCGATTTTCTCGAAAACCAGCACGACGACCGCGGTCGAACCATTAGAGTAAAACGTAGGCAATGGAACGACGAACAGGGATCAATTGTTGTTTGGTCGATTGGACGATTTTAGACTTTCGTCGGACTACGGTACGAAGGAATCTTAAATCTATCATAACGTCGAATTACCTCGGAGCGATTGGTGTTTTTCGCGATTTCCTCGAAAACCAGCACGACGACCGCGGTCGAACCATTAGAGTAAAACGTAGGCAATGGAACGACGAACAGGGATCAATGGTTGTTTGGTCGATTGGACGAACTGGTGTTCGGAATACGGTGCGGAAGTGGTCTGAAATTTGTCGGTACTTTGAAATATTTCAGAGCGATTGGGGTTTTTCGCGATTTTCTCGAAAACCAGCACGACGACCGCGGTCGAACCATTAGAGTAAAACGTAGGCAATGGAACGACGAACAGGGATCAATGGTTGTTTGCTCAATTGGACGAACTTGTGTTCGGACTACGGTGCGGAAGGACTCTGAAATTTGCCGGGACTTTGAAATATTTAGGAGCGATTGGGGTTTTTGGCGATTTTCTCGAAAACGAGCACGACGACCGCGGTCGAACCATTAGAGTAAAACGTAGGCAATGGAACGACCAACAGGGATCAATTGTTGTTTGCTCGATTGGAAGATTTTAGACTTTCGTCGGACTACGGTACGAAGGAATCTTAAATCTATCGTAACTTCGAATTACATCGGAGCGATTGGGGTTTTTCGCGATTTTCTCGAAAACCAGCACGACGACCGCGGTCGAACCATTAGAGTAAAACGTAGGCAATGGAACGACGAGCAGGGATCAATGATTGTTTGGTCGATTGGACGAACTTGTGTTCGGACTACGGTGCGGAAGGAGTCTGAAGTATGTCGGGACTTTGAAATATTTCGGAGCGATTGGAGTTTTTCGCGATTTTCTCGAAAACCAGCACGACGACCGCGGTCGAACCATTAGAGTAAAACGTAGGCAATGGAACGACGAACAGGGATCAATTGTTGTTTGGTCGATTGGACGATTTTAGACTTTCGTCGGACTACGGTACGAAGGAATCTTAAATCTATCATAACGTCGAATTACCTCGGAGCGATTGGGGTTTTTCGCGATTTTCTCAAAAACCAGCACGACGACCGCGGTCGAACCATTAGAGTAAAACGTAGGCAATGGAACGACCAACAGGGATCAATGGTTGTTTGGTCGATTGGACGAACTTGTGCTCGGAATACGGTGCGGAAGGAGTCTGAAATTTGTCGGGACTTTGAAATATTTCGGAGCGATTGGAGTTTTTCGCGGTTTTCTCGAAAACCAGCACGACGACCGCGGTCGAACCATTAGAGTAAAACGTAGGCAATGGAACGACGAACAGGGATCAATGATTGTTTTGTCGATTGGACGAACTTGTGTTCGGACTACGGTGCGGAAGGAGTCTGAAGTATGTCGGGACTTTGAAATATTTCGGAGCGATTGGAGTTTTTCGCGATTTTCTCGAAAACCAGCACGACGACCGCGGTCGAACCATTAGAGTAAAACGTAGGCAATGGAACGACGAACAGGGATCAATGGTTGTTTGGTCGATTGGACGAACTGGTGTTCGGAATACGGTGCGGAAGTGGTCTGAAATTTGTCGGTACTTTGAAATATTTCAGAGCGATTGGGGTTTTTCGCGATTTTCTCGAAAACCAGCACGACGACCGCGGTCGAACCATTAGAGTAAAACGTAGGCAATGGAACGACGAGCAGGGATCAATGATTGTTTGGTCGATTGGACGAACTTGTGTTCGGACTACGGTGCGGAAGGAGTCTGAAGTATGTCGGGACTTTGAAATATTTCGGAGCGATTGGAGTTTTTCGCGATTTTCTCGAAAACCAGCACGACGACCGCGGTCGAACCATTAGAGTAAAACGTAGGCAATGGAACGACGAACAGGGATCAATTGTTGTTTGGTCGATTGGACGATTTTAGACTTTCGTCGGACTACGGTACGAAGGAATCTTAAATCTATCATAACGTCGAATTACCTCGGAGCGATTGGGGTTTTTCGCGATTTCCTCGAAAACCAGCACGACGACCGCGGTCGAACCATTAGAGTAAAACGTAGGCAATGGAACGACGAACAGGGATCAATGGTTGTTTGGTCGATTGGACGAACTGGTGTTCGGAATACGGTGCGGAAGTGGTCTGAAATTTGTCGGTACTTTGAAATATTTCAGAGCGATTGGGGTTTTTCGCGATTTTCTCGAAAACCAGCACGACGACCGCGGTCGAACCATTAGAGTAAAACGTAGGCAATGGAACGACGAACAGGGATCAATGGTTGTTTGCTCAATTGGACGAACTTGTGTTCGGACTACGGTGCGGAAGGACTCTGAAATTTGCCGGGACTTTGAAATATTTAGGAGCGATTGGGGTTTTTGGCGATTTTCTCGAAAACGAGCACGACGACCGCGGTCGAACCATTAGAGTAAAACGTAGGCAATGGAACGACCAACAGGGATCAATTGTTGTTTGGTCGATTGGACGATTTTAGACTTTCGTCGGACTACGGTACGAAGGAATCTTAAATCTATCGTAACTTCGAATTACCTCGGAGCGATTGGGGTTTTTCGCGATTTCCTCGAAAACCAGCACGACGACCGCGGTCGAACCATTAGAGTAAAACGTAGGCAATGGAACAACGAACAGGGATCAATTGTTGTTTGGTCGATTGGACGATTTTAGACTTTCGTCGGACTACGGTACGAAGGAATCTTAAATCTATCGTAACTTCGAATTACCTCGGAGCGATTGGGGTTTTTCGCGATTTCCTCGAAAACCAGCACGACGACCGCGGTCGAACCATTAGAGTAAAACGTAGGCAATGGAACGACGAACAGGGATCAATGGTTGTTTGGTCGATTGGACGAACTGGTGTTCGGAATACGGTGCGGAAGTGGTCTGAAATTTGTCGGTACTTTGAAATATTTCAGAGCGATTGGGGTTTTTCGCGATTTTCTCGAAAACCAGCACGACGACCGCGGTCGAACCATTAGAGTAAAACGTAGGCAATGGAACGGCCAACAGGGATCAATGGTTGTTTGGTCGATTGGACGATTTTAGACTTTCGTCGGACTACGGTACGAAGGAATCTTAAATCTATCGTAACTTCGAATTACCTCGGAGCGATTGGGTTTTTTCGCAATTTTCTCGAAAACCAGCACGACGACCGCGGTCGAACCATTAGAGTAAAACGTAGGCAATGGAACGACCAACAGGGATGAATGGTTGTTTGGTCGATTGGACGATTTTAGACTTTCGTCGGACTACGGTACGAAGGAATCTTAAATCTATCATAACGTCGAATTACCTCGGAGCGATTGGGGTTTTTCGCGATTTTCTCAAAAACCAGCACGACGACCGCGGTCGAACCATTAGAGTAAAACGTAGGCAATGGAACGACCAACAGGGTTCAATGGTTGTTTGGTCGATTGGACGAACTTGTGTTCGGAATACGGTGCGGAAGTAGTCTGAAATTTGTCGGGACTTTGAAATATTTCGGAGCGATTGGAGTTTTTCGCGATTTTCTCGAAAACCAGCACGACGACCGCGGTCGAACCATTAGAGTAAAACGTAGGCAATGGAACGACGAACAGGGATCAATGGTTGTTTGGTCGATTGGACGAACTGGTGTTCGGAATACGGTGCGGAAGTGGTCTGAAATTTGTCGGTACTTTGAAATATTTCAGAGCGATTGGGGTTTTTCGCGATTTTCTCGAAAACCAGCACGACGACCGCGGTCGAACCATTAGAGTAAAACGTAGGCAATGGAACGACGAACAGGGATCAATGGTTGTTTGGTCGATTGGACGAACTGGTGTTCGGAATACGGTGCGGAAGTGGTCTGAAATTTGTCGGTACTTTGAAATATTTCAGAGCGATTGGGGTTTTTCGCGATTTTCTCGAAAACCAGCACGACGACCGCGGTCGAACCATTAGAGTAAAACGTAGGCAATGGAACGACGAACAGGGATCAATGGTTGTTTGCTCAATTGGACGAACTTGTGTTCGGACTACGGTGCGGAAGGACTCTGAAATTTGCCGGGACTTTGAAATATTTAGGAGCGATTGGGGTTTTTGGCGATTTTCTCGAAAACCAGCACGACGACCGCGGTCGAACCATTAGAGTAAAACGTAGGCAATGGAACGACGAACAGGGATCAATGGTTGTTTGCTCAATTGGACGAACTTGTGTTCGGACTACGGTGCGGAAGGACTCTGAAATTTGCCGGGACTTTGAAATATTTAGGAGCGATTGGGGTTTTTGGCGATTTTCTCGAAAACGAGCACGACGACCGCGGTCGAACCATTAGAGTAAAACGTAGGCAATGGAACGACCAACAGGGATCAATTGTTGTTTGCTCGATTGGAAGATTTTAGACTTTCGTCGGACTACGGTACGAAGGAATCTTAAATCTATCGTAACTTCGAATTACCTCGGAGCGATTGGGGTTTTTCGCGATTTTCTCGAAAACCAGCACGACGACCGCGGTCGAACCATTAGAGTAAAACGTAGGCAATGGAACGACGAACAGGGATCAATGGTTGTTTGGTCGATTGGACGAACTGGTGTTCGGAATACGGTGCGGAAGTGGTCTGAAATTTGTCGGTACTTTGAAATATTTCAGAGCGATTGGGGTTTTTCGCGATTTTCTCGAAAACCAGCACGACGACCGCGGTCGAACCATTAGAGTAAAACGTAGGCAATGGACCGACGAACAGGGATCAATTGTTGTTTGTTCGATTGGACGATTTTAGACTTTCGTCGGACTACGGTACGAAGGAATCTTAAATCTATCGTAACTTCGAATTACCTCGGAGCGATTGGGGTTTTTCGCGATTTCCTCGAAAACCAGCACGACGACCGCGGTCGAACCATTAGAGTAAAACGTAGGCAATGGAACGACCAACAGGGATCAATTGTTGTTTGGTCGATTGGACGAACTTGTGTTCGGAATACGGTGCGGAAGGAGTCTGAAATTTGTCGGGACTTTGAAATATTTCGGAGCGATTGGAGTTTTTCGCGGTTTTCTCGAAAACCAGCACGACGACCGCGGTCGAACCATTAGAGTAAAACGTAGGCAATGGAACGACGAGCAGGGATCAATGATTGTTTGGTCGATTGGACGAACTTGTGTTCGGACTACGGTGCGGAAGGAGTCTGAAGTATGTCGGGACTTTGAAATATTTCGGAGCGATTGGAGTTTTTCGCGATTTTCTCGAAAACCAGCACGACGACCGCGGTCGAACCATTAGAGTAAAACGTAGGCAATGGAACGACGAACAGGGATCAATTGTTGTTTGGTCGATTGGACGATTTTAGACTTTCGTCGGACTACGGTACGAAGGAATCTTAAATCTATCATAACGTCGAATTACCTCGGAGCGATTGGTGTTTTTCGCGATTTCCTCGAAAACCAGCACGACGACCGCGGTCGAACCATTAGAGTAAAACGTAGGCAATGGAACGACGAACAGGGATCAATGGTTGTTTGGTCGATTGGACGAACTGGTGTTCGGAATACGGTGCGGAAGTGGTCTGAAATTTGTCGGTACTTTGAAATATTTCAGAGCGATTGGGGTTTTTCGCGATTTTCTCGAAAACCAGCACGACGACCGCGGTCGAACCATTAGAGTAAAACGTAGGCAATGGAACGACGAACAGGGATCAATGGTTGTTTGCTCAATTGGACGAACTTGTGTTCGGACTACGGTGCGGAAGGACTCTGAAATTTGCCGGGACTTTGAAATATTTAGGAGCGATTGGGGTTTTTGGCGATTTTCTCGAAAACGAGCACGACGACCGCGGTCGAACCATTAGAGTAAAACGTAGGCAATGGAACGACCAACAGGGATCAATTGTTGTTTGCTCGATTGGAAGATTTTAGACTTTCGTCGGACTACGGTACGAAGGAATCTTAAATCTATCGTAACTTCGAATTACATCGGAGCGATTGGGGTTTTTCGCGATTTTCTCGAAAACCAGCACGACGACCGCGGTCGAACCATTAGAGTAAAACGTAGGCAATGGAACGACGAGCAGGGATCAATGATTGTTTGGTCGATTGGACGAACTTGTGTTCGGACTACGGTGCGGAAGGAGTCTGAAGTATGTCGGGACTTTGAAATATTTCGGAGCGATTGGAGTTTTTCGCGATTTTCTCGAAAACCAGCACGACGACCGCGGTCGAACCATTAGAGTAAAACGTAGGCAATGGAACGACGAACAGGGATCAATTGTTGTTTGGTCGATTGGACGATTTTAGACTTTCGTCGGACTACGGTACGAAGGAATCTTAAATCTATCATAACGTCGAATTACCTCGGAGCGATTGGGGTTTTTCGCGATTTTCTCAAAAACCAGCACGACGACCGCGGTCGAACCATTAGAGTAAAACGTAGGCAATGGAACGACCAACAGGGATCAATGGTTGTTTGGTCGATTGGACGAACTTGTGCTCGGAATACGGTGCGGAAGGAGTCTGAAATTTGTCGGGACTTTGAAATATTTCGGAGCGATTGGAGTTTTTCGCGGTTTTCTCGAAAACCAGCACGACGACCGCGGTCGAACCATTAGAGTAAAACGTAGGCAATGGAACGACGAACAGGGATCAATGATTGTTTTGTCGATTGGACGAACTTGTGTTCGGACTACGGTGCGGAAGGAGTCTGAAGTATGTCGGGACTTTGAAATATTTCGGAGCGATTGGAGTTTTTCGCGATTTTCTCGAAAACCAGCACGACGACCGCGGTCGAACCATTAGAGTAAAACGTAGGCAATGGAACGACGAACAGGGATCAATGGTTGTTTGGTCGATTGGACGAACTGGTGTTCGGAATACGGTGCGGAAGTGGTCTGAAATTTGTCGGTACTTTGAAATATTTCAGAGCGATTGGGGTTTTTCGCGATTTTCTCGAAAACCAGCACGACGACCGCGGTCGAACCATTAGAGTAAAACGTAGGCAATGGAACGACGAGCAGGGATCAATGATTGTTTGGTCGATTGGACGAACTTGTGTTCGGACTACGGTGCGGAAGGAGTCTGAAGTATGTCGGGACTTTGAAATATTTCGGAGCGATTGGAGTTTTTCGCGATTTTCTCGAAAACCAGCACGACGACCGCGGTCGAACCATTAGAGTAAAACGTAGGCAATGGAACGACGAACAGGGATCAATTGTTGTTTGGTCGATTGGACGATTTTAGACTTTCGTCGGACTACGGTACGAAGGAATCTTAAATCTATCATAACGTCGAATTACCTCGGAGCGATTGGGGTTTTTCGCGATTTCCTCGAAAACCAGCACGACGACCGCGGTCGAACCATTAGAGTAAAACGTAGGCAATGGAACGACGAACAGGGATCAATGGTTGTTTGGTCGATTGGACGAACTGGTGTTCGGAATACGGTGCGGAAGTGGTCTGAAATTTGTCGGTACTTTGAAATATTTCAGAGCGATTGGGGTTTTTCGCGATTTTCTCGAAAACCAGCACGACGACCGCGGTCGAACCATTAGAGTAAAACGTAGGCAATGGAACGACGAACAGGGATCAATGGTTGTTTGCTCAATTGGACGAACTTGTGTTCGGACTACGGTGCGGAAGGACTCTGAAATTTGCCGGGACTTTGAAATATTTAGGAGCGATTGGGGTTTTTGGCGATTTTCTCGAAAACGAGCACGACGACCGCGGTCGAACCATTAGAGTAAAACGTAGGCAATGGAACGACCAACAGGGATCAATTGTTGTTTGCTCGATTGGAAGATTTTAGACTTTCGTCGGACTACGGTACGAAGGAATCTTAAATCTATCGTAACTTCGAATTACCTCGGAGCGATTGGGGTTTTTCGCGATTTCCTCGAAAACCAGCACGACGACCGCGGTCGAACCATTAGAGTAAAACGTAGGCAATGGAACGACGAACAGGGATCAATTGTTGTTTGGTCGATTGGACGATTTTAGACTTTCGTCGGACTACGGTACGAAGGAATCTTAAATCTATCATAACGTCGAATTACCTCGGAGCGATTGGGGTTTTTCGCGATTTTCTCAAAAACCAGCACGACGACCGCGGTCGAACCATTAGAGTAAAACGTAGGCAATGGAACGACCAACAGGGATCAATGGTTGTTTGGTCGATTGGACGAACTTGTGTTCGGAATACGGTGCGGAAGGAGTCTGAAATTTGTCGGGACTTTGAAATATTTTGGAGCGATTGGAGTTTTTCGCGGTTTTCTCGAAAACCAGCACGACGACCGCGGTCGAACCATTAGAGTAAAACGTAGGCAATGGAACGACGAGCAGGGATCAATGATTGTTTTGTCGATTGGACGAACTTGTGTTCGGACTACGGTGCGGAAGGAGTCTGAAGTATGTCGGGACTTTGAAATATTTCGGAGCGATTGGAGTTTTTCGCGATTTTCTCGAAAACCAGCACGACGACCGCGGTCGAACCATTAGAGTAAAACGTAGGCAATGGAACGACGAACAGGGATCAATGGTTGTTTGGTCGATTGGACGAACTGGTGTTCGGAATACGGTGCGGAAGTGGTCTGAAATTTGTCGGTACTTTGAAATATTTCGGAGCGATTGGGGTTTTTCGCGATTTTCTCGAAAACCAGCACGACGACCGCGGTCGAACCATTAGAGTAAAACGTAGGCAATGGAACGACGAACAGGGATCAATGGTTGTTTGCTCAATTGGACGAACTTGTGTTCGGACTGCGGTGCGGAAGGACTCTGAAATTTGCCGGGACTTTGAAATATTTAGGAGCGATTGGGGTTTTTGGCGATTTTCTCGAAAACGAGCACGACGACCGCGGTCGAACCATTAGAGTAAAACGTAGGCAATGGAACGACCAACAGGGATCAATTGTTGTTTGCTCGATTGGAAGATTTTAGACTTTCATCGGACTACGGTACGAAGGAATCTTAAATCTATCGTAACTTCGAATTACCTCGGAGCGATTGGGGTTTTTCGCGATTTTCTCGAAAACCAGCACGACGACCGCGGTCGAACCATTAGAGTAAAACGTAGGCAATGGAACGACGAACAGGGATCAATTGTTGTTTGGTCGATTGGACGATTTTAGACTTTCGTCGGACTACGGTACGAAGGAATCTTAAATCTATCATAACGTCGAATTACCTCGGAGCGATTGGGGTTTTTCGCGATTTTCTCAAAAACCAGCACGACGACCGCGGTCGAACCATTAGAGTAAAACGTAGGCAATGGAACGACCAACAGGGATCAATGGTTGTTTGGTCGATTGGACGAACTTGTGTTCGGAATACGGTGCGGAAGGAGTCTGAAATTTGTCGGGACTTTGAAATATTTTGGAGCGATTGGAGTTTTTCGCGGTTTTCTCGAAAACCAGCACGACGACCGCGGTCGAACCATTAGAGTAAAACGTAGGCAATGGAACGACGAGCAGGGATCAATGATTGTTTTGTCGATTGGACGAACTTGTGTTCGGACTACGGTGCGGAAGGAGTCTGAAGTATGTCGGGACTTTGAAATATTTCGGAGCGATTGGAGTTTTTCGCGATTTTCTCGAAAACCAGCACGACGACCGCGGTCGAACCATTAGAGTAAAACGTAGGCAATGGAACGACGAACAGGGATCAATGGTTGTTTGGTCGATTGGACGAACTGGTGTTCGGAATACGGTGCGGAAGTGGTCTGAAATTTGTCGGTACTTTGAAATATTTCAGAGCGATTGGGGTTTTTCGCGATTTTCTCGAAAACCAGCACGACGACCGCGGTCGAACCATTAGAGTAAAACGTAGGCAATGGAACGACGAACAGGGATCAATGGTTGTTTGCTCAATTGGACGAACTTGTGTTCGGACTACGGTGCGGAAGGACTCTGAAATTTGCCGGGACTTTGAAATATTTAGGAGCGATTGGGGTTTTTGGCGATTTTCTCGAAAACGAGCACGACGACCGCGGTCGAACCATTAGAGTAAAACGTAGGCAATGGAACGACCAACAGGGATCAATTGTTGTTTGCTCGATTGGAAGATTTTAGACTTTCATCGGACTACGGTACGAAGGAATCTTAAATCTATCGTAACTTCGAATTACCTCGGAGCGATTGGGGTTTTTCGCGATTTTCTCGAAAACCAGCACGACGACCGCGGTCGAACCATTAGAGTAAAACGTAGGCAATGGAACGACGAACAGGGATCAATGGTTGTTTGGTCGATTGGACGAACTGGTGTTCGGAATACGGTGCGGAAGTGGTCTGAAATTTGTCGGTACTTTGAAATATTTCAGAGCGATTGGGGTTTTTCGCGATTTTCTCGAAAACCAGCACGACGACCGCGGTCGAACCATTAGAGTAAAACGTAGGCAATGGAACGACGAACAGGGATCAATTGTTGTTTGTTCGATTGGACGATTTTAGACTTTCATCGGACTACGGTACGAAGGAATCTTAAATCTATCGTAACTTCGAATTACCTCGGAGCGATTGGGGTTTTTCGCGATTTCCTCGAAAACCAGCACGACGACCGCGGTCGAACCATTAGAGTAAAACGTAGGCAATGGAACGGCCAACAGGGATCAATGGTTGTTTGGTCGATTGGACGAACTTGTGTTCGGACTACGGTGCGGAAGGAGTCTGAAGTATGTCGGGACTTTGAAATATTTCGGAGCGATTGGAGTTTTTCGCGGTTTTCTCGAAAACCAGCACGACGACCGCGGTCGAACCATTAGAGTAAAACGTAGGCAATGGAACGACGAGCAGGGATCAATGATTGTTTTGTCGATTGGACGAACTTGTGTTCGGACTACGGTGCGGAAGGAGTCTGAAGTATGTCGGGACTTTGAAATATTTCGGAGCGATTGGAGTTTTTCGCGATTTTCTCGAAAACCAGCACGACGACCGCGGTCGAACCATTAGAGTAAAACGTAGGCAATGGAACGACGAACAGGGATCAATGGTTGTTTGGTCGATTGGACGAACTGGTGTTCGGAATACGGTGCGGAAGTGGTCTGAAATTTGTCGGTACTTTGAAATATTTCAGAGCGATTGGGGTTTTTCGCGATTTTCTCGAAAACCAGCACGACGACCGCGGTCGAACCATTAGAGTAAAACGTAGGCAATGGAACGACGAACAGGGATCAATGGTTGTTTGCTCAATTGGACGAACTTGTGTTCGGACTACGGTGCGGAAGGACTCTGAAATTTGCCGGGAATTTGAAATATTTAGGAGCGATTGGGGTTTTTGGCGATTTTCTCGAAAACGAGCACGACGACCGCGGTCGAACCATTAGAGTAAAACGTAGGCAATGGAACGACCAACAGGGATCAATTGTTGTTTGCTCGATTGGAAGATTTTAGACTTTCGTCGGACTACGGTACGAAGGAATCTTAAATCTATCGTAACTTCGAATTACCTCGGAGCGATTGGGGTTTTTCGCGATTTTCTCGAAAACCAGCACGACGACCGCGGTCGAACCATTAGAGTAAAACGTAGGCAATGGAACGACGAACAGGGATCAATGGTTGTTTGGTCGATTGGACGAACTGGTGTTCGGAATAGGGTGCGGAAGTGGTCTGAAATTTGTCGGTACTTTGAAATATTTCAGAGCGATTGGGGTTTTTCGCGATTTTCTCGAAAACCAGCACGACGACCGCGGTCGAACCATTAGAGTAAAACGTAGGCAATGGAACGACGAACTGGGATCAATTGTTGTTTGTTCGATTGGACGATTTTAGACTTTCGTCGGACTACGGTACGAAGGAATCTTAAATCTATCGTAACTTCGAATTACCTCGGAGCGATTGGGGTTTTTCGCGATTTCCTCGAAAACCAGCACGACGACCGCGGTCGAACCATTAGAGTAAAACGTAGGCAATGGAACGACGAACAGGGATCAATTGTTGTTTGTTCGATTGGACGATTTTAGACTTTCGTCGGACTACGGTACGAAGGAATCTTAAATCTATCGTAACTTCGAATTACCTCGGAGCGATTGGGGTTTTTCGCGGTTTCCTCGAAAACCAGCACGACGACCGCGGTCGAACCATTAGAGTAAAACGTAGGCAATGGAACGACGAACAGGGATCAATTGTTGTTTGGTCGATTGGACGATTTTAGACTTTCGTCGGACTACGGTACGAAGGAATCTTAAATCTATCGTAACTTCGAATTACCTCGGAGCGATTGGGGTTTTTCGCGATTTCCTCGAAAACCAGCACGACGACCGCGGTCGAACCATTAGAGTAAAACGTAGGCAATGGAACGACGAACAGGGATCAATGGTTGTTTGGTCGATTGGACGAACTGGTGTTCGAAATACGGTGCGGAAGTGGTCTGAAATTTGTCGGTACTTTGAAATATTTCAGAGCGATTGGGGTTTTTCGCGATTTTCTCGAAAACCAGCACGACGACCGCGGTCGAACCATTAGAGTAAAACGTAGGCAATGGAACGACGAGCAGGGATCAATGGTTGTTTGGTCGATTGGACGAACTTGTGTTCGGACTACGGTGCGGAAGGAGTCTGAAGTATGTCGGGACATTGAAATATTTCGGAGCGATTGGAGTTTTTCGCGATTTTCTCGAAAACCAGCACGACGACCGCGGTCGAACCATTAGAGTAAAACGTAGGCAATGGAACGACGAACTGGGATCAATTGTTGTTTGTTCGATTGGACGATTTTAGACTTTCGTCGGACTACGGTACGAAGGAATCTTAAATCTATCGTAACTTCGAATTACCTCGGAGCGATTGGGGTTTTTCGCGATTTCCTCGAAAACCAGCACGACGACCGCGGTCGAACCATTAGAGTAAAACGTAGGCAATGGAACGACGAACAGGGATCAATTGTTGTTTGTTCGATTGGACGATTTTAGACTTTCGTCGGACTACGGTACGAAGGAATCTTAAATCTATCGTAACTTCGAATTACCTCGGAGCGATTGGGGTTTTTCGCGATTTCCTCGAAAACCAGCACGACGACCGCGGTCGAACCATTAGAGTAAAACGTAGGCAATGGAACGACGAACAGGGATCAATTGTTGTTTGGTCGATTGGACGATTTTAGACTTTCGTCGGACTACGGTACGAAGGAATCTTAAATCTATCGTAACTTCGAATTACCTCGGAGCGATTGGGGTTTTTCGCGATTTCCTCGAAAACCAGCACGACGACCGCGGTCGAACCATTAGAGTAAAACGTAGGCAATGGAACGACGAACAGGGATCAATGGTTGTTTGGTCGATTGGACGAACTGGTGTTCGGAATACGGTGCGGAAGTGGTCTGAAATTTGTCGGTACTTTGAAATATTTCAGAGCGATTGGGGTTTTTCGCGATTTTCTCGAAAACCAGCACGACGACCGCGGTCGAACCATTAGAGTAAAACGTAGGCAATGGAACGACCAACAGGGATCAATGGTTGTTTGGTCGATTGGACGATTTTAGACTTTCGTCGGACTACGGTACGAAGGAATCTTAAATCTATCGTAACTTCGAATTACCTCGGAGCGATTGGGTTTTTTCGCAATTTTCTCGAAAACCAGCACGACGACCGCGGTCGAACCATTAGAGTAAAACGTAGGCAATGGAACGACGAACAGGGATCAATGGTTGTTTGCTCAATTGGACGAACTTGTGTTCGGACTACGGTGCGGAAGGACTCTGAAATTTGCCGGGACTTTGAAATATTTAGGAGCGATTGGTGTTTTTGGCGATTTTCTCGAAAACGAGCACGACGACCGCGGTCGAACCATTAGAGTAAAACGTAGGCAATGGAACGACCAACAGGGATCAATTGTTGTTTGCTCGATTGGAAGATTTTAGACTTTCGTCGGACTACGGTACGAAGGAATCTTAAATCTATCGTAACTTCGAATTACCTCGGAGCGATTGGTGTTTTTCGCGATTTCCTCGAAAACCAGCACGACGACCGCGGTCGAACCATTAGAGTAAAACGTAGGCAATGGAACGACCAACAGGGATCAATGGTTGTTTGGTCGATTGGACGAACTTGTGATCGGAATACGGTGCGGAAGGAGTCTGAAATTTGTCGGGACTTTGAAATATTTCGGAGCGATTGGAGTTTTTCGCGATTTTCTCGAAAACCAGCACGACGACCGCGGTCGAACCATTAGAGTAAAACGTAGGCAATGGAACTTCGAACAGGGATCAATTGTTGTTTGGTCGATTGGACGAACTTGTGTTCGGACTACGGTGCGGAAGGAGTCTGAAGTATGTCGGGACTTTGAAATATTTCGGAGCGATTGGAGTTTTTCGCAATTTTCTCGAAAACCAGCACGACGACCGCGGTCGAACCATTAGAGTAAAACGTAGGCAATGGAACGACCAACAGGGATCAATTGTTGTTTGCTCGATTGGACGATTTTAGACTTTCGTCGGACTACGGTACGAAGGAATCTTAAATCTATCGTAACTTCGAATTACCTCGGAGCGATTGGGGTTTTTCGCGATTTCCTCGAAAACCAGCACGACGACCGCGGTCGAACCATTAGAGTAAAACGTAGGCAATGGAACGACGAACAGGGATCAATTGTTGTTTGGTCGATTGGACGATTTTAGACTTTCGTCGGACTACGGTACGAAGGAATCTTAAATCTATCGTAACTTCGAATTACCTCGGAGCGATTGGGTTTTTTCGCAATTTTCTCGAAAACCAGCACGACGACCGCGGTCGAACCATTAGAGTAAAACGTAGGCAATGGAACGACCAACAGGGATCAATGGTTGTTTGGTCGATTGGACGATTTTAGACTTTCGTCGGACTACGGTACGAAGGAATCTTAAATCTATCGTCACTTCGAATTACCTCGGAGCGATTGGGGTTTTTCGCGATTTTCTCGAAAACCAGCACGACGACCGCGGTCGAACCATTAGAGTAAAACGTAGGCAATGGAACGACCAACAGGGATCAATGGTTGTTTGGTCGATTGGACGAACTTGTGTTCGGAATACGGTGCGGAAGGAGTCTGAAATTTGTCGGGACTTTGAAATATTTCGGAGCGATTGGAGTTTTTCGCGGTTTTCTCGAAAACCAGCACGACGACCGCGGTCGAACCATTAGAGTAAAACGTAGGCAATGGAACGACGAGCAGGGATCAATGATTGTTTGGTCGATTGGACGAACTTGTGTTCGGACTACGGTGCGGAAGGAGTCTGAAGTATGTCGGGACTTTGAAATATTTCGGAGCGATTGGAGTTTTTCGCGATTTTCTCGAAAACCAGCACGACGACCGCGGTCGAACCATTAGAGTAAAACGTAGGCAATGGAACTTCGAACAGGGATCAATTGTTGTTTGGTCGATTGGACGATTTTAGACTTTCGTCGGACTACGGTACGAAGGAATCTTAAATCTATCATAACGTCGAATTACCTCGGAGCGATTGGGGTTTTTCGCGATTTCCTCGAAAACCAGCACGACGACCGCGGTCGAACCATTAGAGTAAAACGTAGGCAATGGAACGACGAACAGGGATCAATGGTTGTTTGGTCGATTGGACGAACTGGTGTTCGGAATACGGTGCGGAAGTGGTCTGAAATTTGTCGGTACTTTGAAATATTTCAGAGCGATTGGGGTTTTTCGCGATTTTCTCGAAAACCAGCACGACGACCGCGGTCGAACCATTAGAGTAAAACGTAGGCAATGGAACGACGAACAGGGATCAATGGTTGTTTGCTCAATTGGACGAACTTGTGTTCGGACTACGGTGCGGAAGGGCTCTGAAATTTGCCGGGACTTTGAAATATTTAGGAGCGATTGGGGTTTTTGGCGTTTTTCTCGAAAACGAGCACGACGACCGCGGTCGAACCATTAGAGTAAAACGTAGGCAATGGAACGACCAACAGGGATCAATTGTTGTTTGCTCGATTGGAAGATTTTAGACTTTCGTCGGACTACGGTACGAAGGAATCTTAAATCTATCGTAACTTCGAATTACCTCGGAGCGATTGGTGTTTTTCGCGATTTCCTCGAAAACCAGCACGACGACCGCGGTCGAACCATTAGAGTAAAACGTAGGCAATGGAACGACCAACAGGTATCAATGGTTGTTTGGTCGATTGGACGAACTTGTGATCGGAATACGGTGCGGAAGGAGTCTGAAATTTGTCGGGACTTTGAAATATTTCGGAGCGATTGGAGTTTTTCGCGATTTTCTCGAAAACCAGCACGACGACCGCGGTCGAACCATTAGAGTAAAACGTAGGCAATGGAACGACGAACAGGGATCAATGGTTGTTTGGTCGATTGGACGAACTGGTGTTCGGAATACGGTGCGGAAGTGGTCTGAAATTTGTCGGTACTTTGAAATATTTCAGAGCGATTGGGGTTTTTCGCGATTTTCTCGAAAACCAGCACGACGACCGCGGTCGAACCATTAGAGTAAAACGTAGGCAATGGAACGACGAGCAGGGATCAATGGTTGTTTGGTCGATTGGACGAACTTGTGTTCGGACTACGGTGCGGAAGGAGTCTGAAGTATGTCGGGACTTTGAAATATTTCGGAGCGATTGGAGTTTTTCGCAATTTTCTCGAAAACCAGCACGACGACCGCGGTCGAACCATTAGAGTAAAACGTAGGCAATGGAACGACCAACAGGGATCAATTGTTGTTTGCTCGATTGGACGATTTTAGACTTTCGTCGGACTACGGTACGAAGGAATCTTAAATCTATCGTAACTTCGAATTACCTCGGAGCGATTGGGGTTTTTCGCGATTTCCTCGAAAACCAGCACGACGACCGCGGTCGAACCATTAGAGTAAAACGTAGGCAATGGAACGACGAACAGGGATCAATTGTTGTTTGGTCGATTGGACGATTTTAGACTTTCGTCGGACTACGGTACGAAGGAATCTTAAATCTATCGTAACTTCGAATTACCTCGGAGCGATTGGGTTTTTTCGCAATTTTCTCGAAAACCAGCACGACGACCGCGGTCGAACCATTAGAGTAAAACGTAGGCAATGGAACGACCAACAGGGATCAATGGTTGTTTGGTCGATTGGACGATTTTAGACTTTCGTCGGACTACGGTACGAAGGAATCTTAAATCTATCGTAACTTCGAATTACCTCGGAGCGATTGGGGTTTTTCGCGATTTTCTCGAAAACCAGCACGACGACCGCGGTCGAACCATTAGAGTAAAACGTAGGCAATGGAACGACCAACAGGGATCAATGGTTGTTTGGTCGATTGGACGAACTTGTGTTCGGAATACGGTGCGGAAGGAGTCTGAAATTTGTCGGGACTTTGAAATATTTCGGAGCGATTGGAGTTTTTCGCGGTTTTCTCGAAAACCAGCACGACGACCGCGGTCGAACCATTAGAGTAAAACGTAGGCAATGGAACGACGAGCAGGGATCAATGATTGTTTGGTCGATTGGACGAACTTGTGTTCGGACTACGGTGCGGAAGGAGTCTGAAGTATGTCGGGACTTTGAAATATTTCGGAGCGATTGGAGTTTTTCGCGATTTTCTCGAAAACCAGCACGACGACCGCGGTCGAACCATTAGAGTAAAACGTAGGCAATGGAACGACGAACAGGGATCAATTGTTGTTTGGTCGATTGGACGATTTTAGACTTTCGTCGGACTACGGTACGAAGGAATCTTAAATCTATCATAACGTCGAATTACCTCGGAGCGATTGGGGTTTTTCGCGATTTCCTCGAAAACCAGCACGACGACCGCGGTCGAACCATTAGAGTAAAACGTAGGCAATGGAACGACGAACAGGGATCAATGGTTGTTTGGTCGATTGGACGAACTGGTGTTCGGAATACGGTGCGGAAGTGGTCTGAAATTTGTCGGTACTTTGAAATATTTCAGAGCGATTGGGGTTTTTCGCGATTTTCTCGAAAACCAGCACGACGACCGCGGTCGAACCATTAGAGTAAAACGTAGGCAATGGAACGACGAACAGGGATCAATGGTTGTTTGCTCAATTGGACGAACTTGTGTTCGGACTACGGTGCGGAAGGGCTCTGAAATTTGCCGGGACTTTGAAATATTTAGGAGCGATTGGGGTTTTTGGCGTTTTTCTCGAAAACGAGCACGACGACCGCGGTCGAACCATTAGAGTAAAACGTAGGCAATGGAACGACCAACAGGGATCAATTGTTGTTTGCTCGATTGGAAGATTTTAGACTTTCGTCGGACTACGGTACGAAGGAATCTTAAATCTATCGTAACTTCGAATTACCTCGGAGCGATTGGGGTTTTTCGCGATTTTCTCGAAAACCAGCACGACGACCGCGGTCGAACCATTAAAGTAAAACGTAGGCAATGGAACGACGAGCAGGGATCAATGATTGTTTGGTCGATTGGACGAACTTGTGTTCGGACTACGGTGCGGAAGGAGTCTGAAGTATGTCGGGACTTTGAAATATTTCGGAGCGATTGGAGTTTTTCGCGATTTTCTCGAAAACCAGCACGACGACCGCGGTCGAACCATTAGAGTAAAACGTAGGCAATGGAACGACGAACAGGGATCAATTGTTGTTTGGTCGATTGGACGATTTTAGACTTTCGTCGGACTACGGTACGAAGGAATCTTAAATCTATCATAACGTCGAATTACCTCGGAGCGATTGGGGTTTTTCGCGATTTTCTCAAAAACCAGCACGACGACCGCGGTCGAACCATTAGAGTAAAACGTAGGCAATGGAACGACCAACAGGGATCAATGGTTGTTTGGTCGATTGGACGAACTTGTGTTCGGAATACGGTGCGGAAGGAGTCTGAAATTTGTCGGGACTTTGAAATATTTCGGAGCGATTGGAGTTTTTCGCGGTTTTCTCGAAAACCAGCACGACGACCGCGGTCGAACCATTAGAGTAAAACGTAGGCAATGGAACGACGAGCAGGGATCAATGATTGTTTGGTCGATTGGACGAACTTGTGTTCGGACTACGGTGCGGAAGGAGTCTGAAGTATGTCGGGACTTTGAAATATTTCGGAGCGATTGGAGTTTTTCGCAATTTTCTCGAAAACCAGCACGACGACCGCGGTCGAACCATTAGAGTAAAACGTAGGCAATGGAACGACGAACAGGGATCAATGGTTGTTTGGTCGATTGGACGAACTGGTGTTCGGAATACGGTGCGGAAGTGGTCTGAAATTTGTCGGTACTTTGAAATATTTCAGAGCGATTGGGGTTTTTCGCGATTTTCTCGAAAACCAGCACGACGACCGCGGTCGAACCATTAGAGTAAAACGTAGGCAATGGAACGACGAGCAGGGATCAATGGTTGTTTGGTCGATTGGACGAACTTGTGTTCGGACTACGGTGCGGAAGGAGTCTGAAGTATGTCGGGACTTTGAAATATTTCGGAGCGATTGGAGTTTTTCGCGATTTTCTCGAAAACCAGCACGACGACCGCGGTCGAACCATTAGAGTAAAACGTAGGCAATGGAACGACGAACAGGGATCAATTGTTGTTTGGTCGATTGGACGATTTTAGACTTTCGTCGGACTACGGTACGAAGGAATCTTAAATCTATCGTAACTTCGAATTACCTCGGAGCGATTGGGTTTTTTCGCAATTTTCTCGAAAACCAGCACGACGACCGCGGTCGAACCATTAGAGTAAAACGTAGGCAATGGAACGACCAACAGGGATCAATGGTTGTTTGGTCGATTGGACGATTTTAGACTTTCGTCGGACTACGGTACGAAGGAATCTTAAATCTATCGTCACTTCGAATTACCTCGGAGCGATTGGGGTTTTTCGCGATTTTCTCGAAAACCAGCACGACGACCGCGGTCGAACCATTAGAGTAAAACGTAGGCAATGGAACGACCAACAGGGATCAATGGTTGTTTGGTCGATTGGACGAACTTGTGTTCGGAATACGGTGCGGAAGGAGTCTGAAATTTGTCGGGACTTTGAAATATTTCGGAGCGATTGGAGTTTTTCGCGGTTTTCTCGAAAACCAGCACGACGACCGCGGTCGAACCATTAGAGTAAAACGTAGGCAATGGAACGACGAGCAGGGATCAATGATTGTTTGGTCGATTGGACGAACTTGTGTTCGGACTACGGTGCGGAAGGAGTCTGAAGTATGTCGGGACTTTGAAATATTTCGGAGCGATTGGAGTTTTTCGCGATTTTCTCGAAAACCAGCACGACGACCGCGGTCGAACCATTAGAGTAAAACGTAGGCAATGGAACGACGAACAGGGATCAATTGTTGTTTGGTCGATTGGACGATTTTAGACTTTCGTCGGACTACGGTACGAAGGAATCTTAAATCTATCATAACGTCGAATTACCTCGGAGCGATTGGGGTTTTTCGCGATTTCCTCGAAAACCAGCACGACGACCGCGGTCGAACCATTAGAGTAAAACGTAGGCAATGGAACGACGAACAGGGATCAATGGTTGTTTGGTCGATTGGACGAACTGGTGTTCGGAATACGGTGCGGAAGTGGTCTGAAATTTGTCGGTACTTTGAAATATTTCAGAGCGATTGGGGTTTTTCGCGATTTTCTCGAAAACCAGCACGACGACCGCGGTCGAACCATTAGAGTAAAACGTAGGCAATGGAACGACGAACAGGGATCAATGGTTGTTTGCTCAATTGGACGAACTTGTGTTCGGACTACGGTGCGGAAGGGCTCTGAAATTTGCCGGGACTTTGAAATATTTAGGAGCGATTGGGGTTTTTGGCGTTTTTCTCGAAAACGAGCACGACGACCGCGGTCGAACCATTAGAGTAAAACGTAGGCAATGGAACGACCAACAGGGATCAATTGTTGTTTGCTCGATTGGAAGATTTTAGACTTTCGTCGGACTACGGTACGAAGGAATCTTAAATCTATCGTAACTTCGAATTACCTCGGAGCGATTGGGGTTTTTCGCGATTTTCTCGAAAACCAGCACGACGACCGCGGTCGAACCATTAAAGTAAAACGTAGGCAATGGAACGACGAGCAGGGATCAATGATTGTTTGGTCGATTGGACGAACTTGTGTTCGGACTACGGTGCGGAAGGAGTCTGAAGTATGTCGGGACTTTGAAATATTTCGGAGCGATTGGAGTTTTTCGCGATTTTCTCGAAAACCAGCACGACGACCGCGGTCGAACCATTAGAGTAAAACGTAGGCAATGGAACGACGAACAGGGATCAATTGTTGTTTGGTCGATTGGACGATTTTAGACTTTCGTCGGACTACGGTACGAAGGAATCTTAAATCTATCATAACGTCGAATTACCTCGGAGCGATTGGGGTTTTTCGCGATTTTCTCAAAAACCAGCACGACGACCGCGGTCGAACCATTAGAGTAAAACGTAGGCAATGGAACGACCAACAGGGATCAATGGTTGTTTGGTCGATTGGACGAACTTGTGTTCGGAATACGGTGCGGAAGGAGTCTGAAATTTGTCGGGACTTTGAAATATTTCGGAGCGATTGGAGTTTTTCGCGGTTTTCTCGAAAACCAGCACGACGACCGCGGTCGAACCATTAGAGTAAAACGTAGGCAATGGAACGACGAGCAGGGATCAATGATTGTTTGGTCGATTGGACGAACTTGTGTTCGGACTACGGTGCGGAAGGAGTCTGAAGTATGTCGGGACTTTGAAATATTTCGGAGCGATTGGAGTTTTTCGCAATTTTCTCGAAAACCAGCACGACGACCGCGGTCGAACCATTAGAGTAAAACGTAGGCAATGGAACGACGAACAGGGATCAATGGTTGTTTGGTCGATTGGACGAACTGGTGTTCGGAATACGGTGCGGAAGTGGTCTGAAATTTGTCGGTACTTTGAAATATTTCAGAGCGATTGGGGTTTTTCGCGATTTTCTCGAAAACCAGCACGACGACCGCGGTCGAACCATTAGAGTAAAACGTAGGCAATGGAACGACGAGCAGGGATCAATGGTTGTTTGGTCGATTGGACGAACTTGTGTTCGGACTACGGTGCGGAAGGAGTCTGAAGTATGTCGGGACTTTGAAATATTTCGGAGCGATTGGAGTTTTTCGCGATTTTCTCGAAAACCAGCACGACGACCGCGGTCGAACCATTAGAGTAAAACGTAGGCAATGGAACGACGAACAGGGATCAATTGTTGTTTGGTCGATTGGACGATTTTAGACTTTCGTCGGACTACGGTACGAAGGAATCTTAAATCTATCGTAACTTCGAATTACCTCGGAGCGATTGGGTTTTTTCGCAATTTTCTCGAAAACCAGCACGACGACCGCGGTCGAACCATTAGAGTAAAACGTAGGCAATGGAACGACCAACAGGGATCAATGGTTGTTTGGTCGATTGGACGATTTTAGACTTTCGTCGGACTACGGTACGAAGGAATCTTAAATCTATCGTCACTTCGAATTACCTCGGAGCGATTGGGGTTTTTCGCGATTTTCTCGAAAACCAGCACGACGACCGCGGTCGAACCATTAGAGTAAAACGTAGGCAATGGAACGACCAACAGGGATCAATGGTTGTTTGGTCGATTGGACGAACTTGTGTTCGGAATACGGTGCGGAAGGAGTCTGAAATTTGTCGGGACTTTGAAATATTTCGGAGCGATTGGAGTTTTTCGCGGTTTTCTCGAAAACCAGCACGACGACCGCGGTCGAACCATTAGAGTAAAACGTAGGCAATGGAACGACGAGCAGGGATCAATGATTGTTTGGTCGATTGGACGAACTTGTGTTCGGACTACGGTGCGGAAGGAGTCTGAAGTATGTCGGGACTTTGAAATATTTCGGAGCGATTGGAGTTTTTCGCGATTTTCTCGAAAACCAGCACGACGACCGCGGTCGAACCATTAGAGTAAAACGTAGGCAATGGAACGACGAACAGGGATCAATTGTTGTTTGGTCGATTGGACGATTTTAGACTTTCGTCGGACTACGGTACGAAGGAATCTTAAATCTATCATAACGTCGAATTACCTCGGAGCGATTGGGGTTTTTCGCGATTTCCTCGAAAACCAGCACGACGACCGCGGTCGAACCATTAGAGTAAAACGTAGGCAATGGAACGACGAACAGGGATCAATGGTTGTTTGGTCGATTGGACGAACTGGTGTTCGGAATACGGTGCGGAAGTGGTCTGAAATTTGTCGGTACTTTGAAATATTTCAGAGCGATTGGGGTTTTTCGCGATTTTCTCGAAAACCAGCACGACGACCGCGGTCGAACCATTAGAGTAAAACGTAGGCAATGGAACGACGAACAGGGATCAATGGTTGTTTGCTCAATTGGACGAACTTGTGTTCGGACTACGGTGCGGAAGGGCTCTGAAATTTGCCGGGACTTTGAAATATTTAGGAGCGATTGGGGTTTTTGGCGTTTTTCTCGAAAACGAGCACGACGACCGCGGTCGAACCATTAGAGTAAAACGTAGGCAATGGAACGACCAACAGGGATCAATTGTTGTTTGCTCGATTGGAAGATTTTAGACTTTCGTCGGACTACGGTACGAAGGAATCTTAAATCTATCGTAACTTCGAATTACCTCGGAGCGATTGGGGTTTTTCGCGATTTTCTCGAAAACCAGCACGACGACCGCGGTCGAACCATTAAAGTAAAACGTAGGCAATGGAACGACGAGCAGGGATCAATGATTGTTTGGTCGATTGGACGAACTTGTGTTCGGACTACGGTGCGGAAGGAGTCTGAAGTATGTCGGGACTTTGAAATATTTCGGAGCGATTGGAGTTTTTCGCGATTTTCTCGAAAACCAGCACGACGACCGCGGTCGAACCATTAGAGTAAAACGTAGGCAATGGAACGACGAACAGGGATCAATTGTTGTTTGGTCGATTGGACGATTTTAGACTTTCGTCGGACTACGGTACGAAGGAATCTTAAATCTATCATAACGTCGAATTACCTCGGAGCGATTGGGGTTTTTCGCGATTTTCTCAAAAACCAGCACGACGACCGCGGTCGAACCATTAGAGTAAAACGTAGGCAATGGAACGACCAACAGGGATCAATGGTTGTTTGGTCGATTGGACGAACTTGTGTTCGGAATACGGTGCGGAAGGAGTCTGAAATTTGTCGGGACTTTGAAATATTTCGGAGCGATTGGAGTTTTTCGCGGTTTTCTCGAAAACCAGCACGACGACCGCGGTCGAACCATTAGAGTAAAACGTAGGCAATGGAACGACGAGCAGGGATCAATGATTGTTTGGTCGATTGGACGAACTTGTGTTCGGACTACGGTGCGGAAGGAGTCTGAAGTATGTCGGGACTTTGAAATATTTCGGAGCGATTGGAGTTTTTCGCAATTTTCTCGAAAACCAGCACGACGACCGCGGTCGAACCATTAGAGTAAAACGTAGGCAATGGAACGACGAACAGGGATCAATGGTTGTTTGGTCGATTGGACGAACTGGTGTTCGGAATACGGTGCGGAAGTGGTCTGAAATTTGTCGGTACTTTGAAATATTTCAGAGCGATTGGGGTTTTTCGCGATTTTCTCGAAAACCAGCACGACGACCGCGGTCGAACCATTAGAGTAAAACGTAGGCAATGGAACGACGAGCAGGGATCAATGGTTGTTTGGTCGATTGGACGAACTTGTGTTCGGACTACGGTGCGGAAGGAGTCTGAAGTATGTCGGGACTTTGAAATATTTCGGAGCGATTGGAGTTTTTCGCGGTTTTCTCGAAAACCAGCACGACGACCGCGGTCGAACCATTAGAGTAAAACGTAGGCAATGGAACGACGAGCAGGGATCAATGATTGTTTGGTCGATTGGACGAACTTGTGTTCGGACTACGGTGCGGAAGGAGTCTGAAGTATGTCGGGACTTTGAAATATTTCGGAGCGATTGGAGTTTTTCGCAATTTTCTCGAAAACCAGCACGACGACCGCGGTCGAACCATTAGAGTAAAACGTAGGCAATGGAACGACGAACAGGGATCAATGGTTGTTTGGTCGATTGGACGAACTGGTGTTCGGAATACGGTGCGGAAGTGGTCTGAAATTTGTCGGTACTTTGAAATATTTCAGAGCGATTGGGGTTTTTCGCGATTTTCTCGAAAACCAGCACGACGACCGCGGTCGAACCATTAGAGTAAAACGTAGGCAATGGAACGACGAGCAGGGATCAATGGTTGTTTGGTCGATTGGACGAACTTGTGTTCGGACTACGGTGCGGAAGGAGTCTGAAGTATGTCGGGACTTTGAAATATTTCGGAGCGATTGGAGTTTTTCGCGATTTTCTCGAAAACCAGCACGACGACCGCGGTCGAACCATTAGAGTAAAACGTAGGCAATGGAACGACGAACAGGGATCAATTGTTGTTTGGTCGATTGGACGATTTTAGACTTTCGTCGGACTACGGTACGAAGGAATCTTAAATCTATCGTAACTTCGAATTACCTCGGAGCGATTGGGTTTTTTCGCAATTTTCTCGAAAACCAGCACGACGACCGCGGTCGAACCATTAGAGTAAAACGTAGGCAATGGAACGACCAACAGGGATCAATGGTTGTTTGGTCGATTGGACGATTTTAGACTTTCGTCGGACTACGGTACGAAGGAATCTTAAATCTATCGTCACTTCGAATTACCTCGGAGCGATTGGGTTTTTTCGCGATTTTCTCGAAAACCAGCACGACGACCGCGGTCGAACCATTAGAGTAAAACGTAGGCAATGGAACGACCAACAGGGATCAATGGTTGTTTGGTCGATTGGACGAACTTGTGTTCGGAATACGGTGCGGAAGGAGTCTGAAATTTGTCGGGACTTTGAAATATTTCGGAGCGATTGGAGTTTTTCGCGGTTTTCTCGAAAACCAGCACGACGACCGCGGTCGAACCATTAGAGTAAAACGTAGGCAATGGAACGACGAGCAGGGATCAATGATTGTTTGGTCGATTGGACGAACTTGTGTTCGGACTACGGTGCGGAAGGAGTCTGAAGTATGTCGGGACTTTGAAATATTTCGGAGCGATTGGAGTTTTTCGCGATTTTCTCGAAAACCAGCACGACGACCGCGGTCGAACCATTAGAGTAAAACGTAGGCAATGGAACGACGAACAGGTATCAATGGTTGTTTGGTCGATTGGACGAACTGGTGTTCGGAATACGGTGCGGAAGTGGTCTGAAATTTGTCGGTACTTTGAAATATTTCAGAGCGATTGGGGTTTTTCGCGATTTTCTCGAAAACCAGCACGACGACCGCGGTCGAACCATTAGAGTAAAACGTAGGCAATGGAACGACGAACAGGGATCAATGGTTGTTTGCTCAATTGGACGAACTTGTGTTCGGACTACGGTGCGGAAGGACTCTGAAATTTGCCGGGACTTTGAAATATTTAGGAGCGATTGGGGTTTTTGGCGATTTTCTCGAAAACGAGCACGACGACCGCGGTCGAACCATTAGAGTAAAACGTAGGCAATGGAACGACCAACAGGGATCAATTGTTGTTTGCTCGATTGGAAGATTTTAGACTTTCGTCGGACTACGGTACGAACGAATCTTAAATCTATCGTAACTTCGAATTACCTCGGAGCGATTGGGGTTTTTCGCGATTTCCTCGAAAACCAGCACGACGACCGCGGTCGAACCATTAGAGTAAAACGTAGGCAATGGAACGACCAACAGGGATCAATGGTTGTTTGGTCGATTGGACGAATTTGTGTTCGGAATACGGTGCGGAAGGAGTCTGAAATTTGTCGGGACTTTGAAATATTTCGGAGCGATTGGAGTTTTTCGCGATTTTCTCGAAAACCAGCACGACGACCGCGGTCGAACCATTAGAGTAAAACGTAGGCAATGGAACGACGAACAGGGATCAATGGTTGTTTGGTCGATTGGACGAACTGGTGTTCGGAATACGGTGCGGAAGTGGTCTGAAATTTGTCGGTACTTTGAAATATTTCAGAGCGATTGGGGTTTTTCGCGATTTTCTCGAAAACCAGCACGACGACCGCGGTCGAACCATTAGAGTAAAACGTAGGCAATGGAACGACGAGCAGGGATCAATGGTTGTTTGGTCGATTGGACGAACTTGTGTTCGGACTACGGTGCGGAAGGAGTCTGAAGTATGTCGGGACTTTGAAATATTTCGGAGCGATTGGAGTTTTTCGCAATTTTCTCGAAAACCAGCACGACGACCGCGGTCGAACCATTAGAGTAAAACGTAGGCAATGGAACGACGAACAGGGATCAATTGTTGTTTGTTCGATTGGACGATTTTAGACTTTCGTCGGACTACGGTACGAAGGAATCTTAAATCTATCGTAACTTCGAATTACCTCGGAGCGATTGGGGTTTTTCGCGATTTCCTCGAAAACCAGCACGACGACCGCGGTCGAACCATTAGAGTAAAACGTAGGCAATGGAACGACGAACAGGGATCAATTGTTGTTTGGTCGATTGGACGATTTTAGACTTTCGTCGGACTACGGTACGAAGGAATCTTAAATCTATCGTAACTTCGAATTACCTCGGAGCGATTGGGTTTTTTCGCAATTTTCTCGAAAACCAGCACGACGACCGCGGTCGAACCATTAGAGTAAAACGTAGGCAATGGAACGACCAACAGGGATCAATGGTTGTTTGGTCGATTGGACGATTTTAGACTTTCGTCGGACTACGGTACGAAGGAATCTTAAATCTATCGTCACTTCGAATTACCTCGGAGCGATTGGGGTTTTTCGCGATTTTCTCGAAAACCAGCACGACGACCGCGGTCGAACCATTAGAGTAAAACGTAGGCAATGGAACGACCAACAGGGATCAATGGTTGTTTGGTCGATTGGACGAACTTGTGTTCGGAATACGGTGCGGAAGGAGTCTGAAATTTGTCGGGTCTTTGAAATATTTCGGAGCGATTGGAGTTTTTCGCGGTTTTCTCGAAAACCAGCACGACGACCGCGGTCGAAACATTAGAGTAAAACGTAGGCAATGGAACGACGAGCAGGGATCAATGATTGTTTGGTCGATTGGACGAACTTGTGTTCGGACTACGGTGCGGAAGGAGTCTGAAGTATGTCGGGACTTTGAAAAATTTCGGAGCGATTGGAGTTTTTCGCGATTTTCTCGAAAACCAGCACGACGACCGCGGTCGAACCATTAGAGTAAAACGTAGGCAATGGAACGACGAACAGGGATCAATTGTTGTTTGGTCGATTGGACGATTTTAGACTTTCGTCGGACTACGGTACGAAGGAATCTTAAATCTATCGTGACTTCGAATTACCTCGGAGCGATTGGGTTTTTTCGCAATTTTCTCGAAAACCAGCACGACGACCGCGGTCGAACCATTAGAGTAAAGCGTAGGCAATGGAACGACCAACAGGGATCAATGGTTGTTTGGTCGATTGGACGATTTTAGACTTTCGTCGGACTACGGTACGAAGGAATCTTAAATCTATCGTCACTTCGAATTACCTCGGAGCGATTGGGGTTTTTCGCGATTTTCTCGAAAACCAGCACGACGACCGCGGTCGAACCATTAGAGTAAAACGTAGGCAATGGAACGACCAACAGGGATCAATGGTTGTTTGGTCGATTGGACGAACTTGTGTTCGGAATACGGTGCGGAAGGAGTCTGAAATTTGTCGGGACTTTGAAATATTTCGGAGCGATTGGAGTTTTTCGCGGTTTTCTCGAAAACCAGCACGACGACCGCGGTCGAACCATTAGAGTAAAACGTAGGCAATGGAACGACGAGCAGGGATCAATGATTGTTTGGTCGATTGGACGAACTTGTGTTCGGACTACGGTGCGGAAGGAGTCTGAAGTATGTCGGGACTTTGAAATATTTCGGAGCGATTGGAGTTTTTCGCGATTTTCTCGAAAACCAGCACGACGACCGCGGTCGAACCATTAGAGTAAAACGTAGGCAATGGAACGACGAACAGGCATCAATTGTTGTTTGGTCGATTGGACGATTTTAGACTTTCGTCGGACTACGGTACGAAGGAATCTTAAATCTATCATAACGTCGAATTACCTCGGAGCGATTGGGGTTTTTCGCGATTTCCTCGAAAACCAGCACGACGACCGCGGTCGAACCATTAGAGTAAAACGTAGGCAATGGAACGACGAACAGGGATCAATGGTTGTTTGGTCGATTGGACGAACTGGTGTTCGGAATACGGTGCGGAAGTGGTCTGAAATTTGTCGGTACTTTGAAATATTTCAGAGCGATTGGGGTTTTTCGCGATTTTCTCGAAAACCAGCACGACGACCGCGGTCGAACCATTAGAGTAAAACGTAGGCAATGGAACGACGAACAGGGATCAATGGTTGTTTGCTCAATTGGACGAACTTGTGTTCGGACTACGGTGCGGAAGGGCTCTGAAATTTGCCGGGACTTTGAAATATTTAGGAGCGATTGGGGTTTTTGGCGTTTTTCTCGAAAACGAGCACGACGACCGCGGTCGAACCATTAGAGTAAAACGTAGGCAATGGAACGACCAACAGGGATCAATTGTTGTTTGCTCGATTGGAAGATTTTAGACTTTCGTCGGACTACGGTACGAAGGAATCTTAAATCTATCGTAACTTCGAATTACCTCGGAGCGATTGGGGTTTTTCGCGATTTTCTCGAAAACCAGCACGACGACCGCGGTCGAACCATTAAAGTAAAACGTAGGCAATGGAACGACGAGCAGGGATCAATGATTGTTTGGTCGATTGGACGAACTTGTGTTCGGACTACGGTGCGGAAGGAGTCTGAAGTATGTCGGGACTTTGAAATATTTCGGAGCGATTGGAGTTTTTCGCGATTTTCTCGAAAACCAGCACGACGACCGCGGTCGAACCATTAGAGTAAAACGTAGGCAATGGAACGACGAACAGGGATCAATTGTTGTTTGGTCGATTGGACGATTTTAGACTTTCGTCGGACTACGGTACGAAGGAATCTTAAATCTATCATAACGTCGAATTACCTCGGAGCGATTGGGGTTTTTCGCGATTTTCTCAAAAACCAGCACGACGACCGCGGTCGAACCATTAGAGTAAAACGTAGGCAATGGAACGACCAACAGGGATCAATGGTTGTTTGGTCGATTGGACGAACTTGTGTTCGGAATACGGTGCGGAAGGAGTCTGAAATTTGTCGGGACTTTGAAATATTTCGGAGCGATTGGAGTTTTTCGCGGTTTTCTCGAAAACCAGCACGACGACCGCGGTCGAACCATTAGAATAAAACGTAGGCAATGGAACGACGAGCAGGGATCAATGATTGTTTGGTCGATTGGACGAACTTGTGCTCGGACTACGGTGCGGAAGGAGTCTGAAGTATGTCGGGACTTTGAAATATTTCGGAGCGATTGGAGTTTTTCGCAATTTTCTCGAAAACCAGCACGACGACCGCGGTCGAACCATTAGAGTAAAACGTAGGCAATGGAACGACGAACAGGGATCAATGGTTGTTTGGTCGATTGGACGAACTGGTGTTCGGAATACGGTGCGGAAGTGGTCTGAAATTTGTCGGTACTTTGAAATATTTCAGAGCGATTGGGGTTTTTCGCGATTTTCTCGAAAACCAGCACGACGACCGCGGTCGAACCATTAGAGTAAAACGTAGGCAATGGAACGACGAGCAGGGATCAATGGTTGTTTGGTCGATTGGACGAACTTGTGTTCGGACTACGGTGCGGAAGGAGTCTGAAGTATGTCGGGACTTTGAAATATTTCGGAGCGATTGGAGTTTTTCGCGGTTTTCTCGAAAACCAGCACGACGACCGCGGTCGAACCATTAGAGTAAAACGTAGGCAATGGAACGACGAGCAGGGATCAATGATTGTTTGGTCGATTGGACGAACTTGTGTTCGGACTACGGTGCGGAAGGAGTCTGAAGTATGTCGGGACTTTGAAATATTTCGGAGCGATTGGAGTTTTTCGCAATTTTCTCGAAAACCAGCACGACGACCGCGGTCGAACCATTAGAGTAAAACGTAGGCAATGGAACGACGAACAGGGATCAATGGTTGTTTGGTCGATTGGACGAACTGGTGTTCGGAATACGGTGCGGAAGTGGTCTGAAATTTGTCGGTACTTTGAAATATTTCAGAGCGATTGGGGTTTTTCGCGATTTTCTCGAAAACCAGCACGACGACCGCGGTCGAACCATTAGAGTAAAACGTAGGCAATGGAACGACGAGCAGGGATCAATGGTTGTTTGGTCGATTGGACGAACTTGTGTTCGGACTACGGTGCGGAAGGAGTCTGAAGTATGTCGGGACTTTGAAATATTTCGGAGCGATTGGAGTTTTTCGCGATTTTCTCGAAAACCAGCACGACGACCGCGGTCGAACCATTAGAGTAAAACGTAGGCAATGGAACGACGAACAGGGATCAATTGTTGTTTGGTCGATTGGACGATTTTAGACTTTCGTCGGACTACGGTACGAAGGAATCTTAAATCTATCGTAACTTCGAATTACCTCGGAGCGATTGGGTTTTTTCGCAATTTTCTCGAAAACCAGCACGACGACCGCGGTCGAACCATTAGAGTAAAACGTAGGCAATGGAACGACCAACAGGGATCAATGGTTGTTTGGTCGATTGGACGATTTTAGACTTTCGTCGGACTACGGTACGAAGGAATCTTAAATCTATCGTCACTTCGAATTACCTCGGAGCGATTGGGTTTTTTCGCGATTTTCTCGAAAACCAGCACGACGACCGCGGTCGAACCATTAGAGTAAAACGTAGGCAATGGAACGACCAACAGGGATCAATGGTTGTTTGGTCGATTGGACGAACTTGTGTTCGGAATACGGTGCGGAAGGAGTCTGAAATTTGTCGGGACTTTGAAATATTTCGGAGCGATTGGAGTTTTTCGCGGTTTTCTCGAAAACCAGCACGACGACCGCGGTCGAACCATTAGAGTAAAACGTAGGCAATGGAACGACGAGCAGGGATCAATGATTGTTTGGTCGATTGGACGAACTTGTGTTCGGACTACGGTGCGGAAGGAGTCTGAAGTATGTCGGGACTTTGAAATATTTCGGAGCGATTGGAGTTTTTCGCGATTTTCTCGAAAACCAGCACGACGACCGCGGTCGAACCATTAGAGTAAAACGTAGGCAATGGAACGACGAACAGGGATCAATGGTTGTTTGGTCGATTGGACGAACTGGTGTTCGGAATACGGTGCGGAAGTGGTCTGAAATTTGTCGGTACTTTGAAATATTTCAGAGCGATTGGGGTTTTTCGCGATTTTCTCGAAAACCAGCACGACGACCGCGGTCGAACCATTAGAGTAAAACGTAGGCAATGGAACGACGAACAGGGATCAATGGTTGTTTGCTCAATTGGACGAACTTGTGTTCGGACTACGGTGCGGAAGGACTCTGAAATTTGCCGGGACTTTGAAATATTTAGGAGCGATTGGGGTTTTTGGCGATTTTCTCGAAAACGAGCACGACGACCGCGGTCGAACCATTAGAGTAAAACGTAGGCAATGGAACGACCAACAGGGATCAATTGTTGTTTGCTCGATTGGAAGATTTTAGACTTTCGTCGGACTACGGTACGAACGAATCTTAAATCTATCGTAACTTCGAATTACCTCGGAGCGATTGGGGTTTTTCGCGATTTCCTCGAAAACCAGCACGACGACCGCGGTCGAACCATTAGAGTAAAACGTAGGCAATGGAACGACCAACAGGGATCAATGGTTGTTTGGTCGATTGGACGAATTTGTGTTCGGAATACGGTGCGGAAGGAGTCTGAAATTTGTCGGGACTTTGAAATATTTCGGAGCGATTGGAGTTTTTCGCGATTTTCTCGAAAACCAGCACGACGACCGCGGTCGAACCATTAGAGTAAAACGTAGGCAATGGAACGACGAACAGGGATCAATGGTTGTTTGGTCGATTGGACGAACTGGTGTTCGGAATACGGTGCGGAAGTGGTCTGAAATTTGTCGGTACTTTGAAATATTTCAGAGCGATTGGGGTTTTTCGCGATTTTCTCGAAAACCAGCACGACGACCGCGGTCGAACCATTAGAGTAAAACGTAGGCAATGGAACGACGAGCAGGGATCAATGGTTGTTTGGTCGATTGGACGAACTTGTGTTCGGACTACGGTGCGGAAGGAGTCTGAAGTATGTCGGGACTTTGAAATATTTCGGAGCGATTGGAGTTTTTCGCAATTTTCTCGAAAACCAGCACGACGACCGCGGTCGAACCATTAGAGTAAAACGTTGGCAATGGAACGACGAACAGGGATCAATTGTTGTTTGTTCGATTGGACGATTTTAGACTTTCGTCGGACTACGGTACGAAGGAATCTTAAATCTATCGTAACTTCGAATTACCTCGGAGCGATTGGGGTTTTTCGCGATTTCCTCGAAAACCAGCACGACGACCGCGGTCGAACCATTAGAGTAAAACGTAGGCAATGGAACGACGAACAGGGATCAATTGTTGTTTGGTCGATTGGACGATTTTAGACTTTCGTCGGACTACGGTACGAAGGAATCTTAAATCTATCGTAACTTCGAATTACCTCGGAGCGATTGGGTTTTTTCGCAATTTTCTCGAAAACCAGCACGACGACCGCGGTCGAACCATTAGAGTAAAACGTAGGCAATGGAACGACCAACAGGGATCAATGGTTGTTTGGTCGATTGGACGATTTTAGACTTTCGTCGGACTACGGTACGAAGGAATCTTAAATCTATCGTCACTTCGAATTACCTCGGAGCGATTGGGGTTTTTCGCGATTTTCTCGAAAACCAGCACGACGACCGCGGTCGAACCATTAGAGTAAAACGTAGGCAATGGAACGACCAACAGGGATCAATGGTTGTTTGGTCGATTGGACGAACTTGTGTTCGGAATACGGTGCGGAAGGAGTCTGAAATTTGTCGGGTCTTTGAAATATTTCGGAGCGATTGGAGTTTTTCGCGGTTTTCTCGAAAACCAGCACGACGACCGCGGTCGAACCATTAGAGTAAAACGTAGGCAATGGAACGACGAGCAGGGATCAATGATTGTTTGGTCGATTGGACGAACTTGTGTTCGGACTACGGTGCGGAAGGAGTCTGAAGTATGTCGGGACTTTGAAATATTTCGGAGCGATTGGAGTTTTTCGCGATTTTCTCGAAAACCAGCACGACGACCGCGGTCGAACCATTAGAGTAAAACGTAGGCAATGGAACGACGAACAGGGATCAATTGTTGTTTGGTCGATTGGACGATTTTAGACTTTCGTCGGACTACGGTACGAAGGAATCTTAAATCTATCATAACGTCGAATTACCTCGGAGCGATTGGGGTTTTTCGCGATTTCCTCGAAAACCAGCACGACGACCGCGGTCGAACCATTAGAGTAAAACGTAGGCAATGGAACGACGAACAGGGATCAATGGTTGTTTGGTCGATTGGACGAACTGGTGTTCGGAATACGGTGCGGAAGTGGTCTGAAATTTGTCGGTACTTTGAAATATTTCAGAGCGATTGGGGTTTTTCGCGATTTTCTCGAAAACCAGCACGACGACCGCGGTCGAACCATTAGAGTAAAACGTAGGCAATGGAACGACGAACAGGGATCAATGGTTGTTTGCTCAATTGGACGAACTTGTGTTCGGACTACGGTGCGGAAGGGCTCTGAAATTTGCCGGGACTTTGAAATATTTAGGAGCGATTGGGGTTTTTGGCGTTTTTCTCGAAAACGAGCACGACGACCGCGGTCGAACCATTAGAGTAAAACGTAGGCAATGGAACGACCAACAGGGATCAATTGTTGTTTGCTCGATTGGAAGATTTTAGACTTTCGTCGGACTACGGTACGAAGGAATCTTAAATCTATCGTAACTTCGAATTACCTCGGAGCGATTGGGGTTTTTCGCGATTTTCTCGAAAACCAGCACGACGACCGCGGTCGAACCATTAAAGTAAAACGTAGGCAATGGAACGACGAGCAGGGATCAATGATTGTTTGGTCGATTGGACGAACTTGTGTTCGGACTACGGTGCGGAAGGAGTCTGAAGTATGTCGGGACTTTGAAATATTTCGGAGCGATTGGAGTTTTTCGCGATTTTCTCGAAAACCAGCACGACGACCGCGGTCGAACCATTAGAGTAAAACGTAGGCAATGGAACGACGAACAGGGATCAATTGTTGTTTGGTCGATTGGACGATTTTAGACTTTCGTCGGACTACGGTACGAAGGAATCTTAAATCTATCATAACGTCGAATTACCTCGGAGCGATTGGGGTTTTTCGCGATTTTCTCAAAAACCAGCACGACGACCGCGGTCGAACCATTAGAGTAAAACGTAGGCAATGGAACGACCAACAGGGATCAATGGTTGTTTGGTCGATTGGACGAACTTGTGTTCGGAATACGGTGCGGAAGGTGTCTGAAATTTGTCGGGACTTTGAAATATTTCGGAGCGATTGGAGTTTTTCGCGGTTTTCTCGAAAACCAGCACGACGACCGCGGTCGAACCATTAGAGTAAAACGTAGGCAATGGAACGACGAGCAGGGATCAATGATTGTTTGGTCGATTGGACGAACTTGTGTTCGGACTACGGTGCGGAAGGAGTCTGAAGTATGTCGGGACTTTGAAATATTTCGGAGCGATTGGAGTTTTTCGCAATTTTCTCGAAAACCAGCACGACGACCGCGGTCGAACCATTAGAGTAAAACGTAGGCAATGGAACGACGAACAGGGATCAATGGTTGTTTGGTCGATTGGACGAACTGGTGTTCGGAATACGGTGCGGAAGTGGTCTGAAATTTGTCGGTACTTTGAAATATTTCAGAGCGATTGGGGTTTTTCGCGATTTTCTCGAAAACCAGCACGACGACCGCGGTCGAACCATTAGAGTAAAACGTAGGCAATGGAACGACGAGCAGGGATCAATGGTTGTTTGGTCGATTGGACGAACTTGTGTTCGGACTACGGTGCGGAAGGAGTCTGAAGTATGTCGGGACTTTGAAATATTTCGGAGCGATTGGAGTTTTTCGCGATTTTCTCGAAAACCAGCACGACGACCGCGGTCGAACCATTAGAGTAAAACGTAGGCAATGGAACGACGAACAGGGATCAATTGTTGTTTGGTCGATTGGACGATTTTAGACTTTCGTCGGACTACGGTACGAAGGAATCTTAAATCTATCGTAACTTCGAATTACCTCGGAGCGATTGGGTTTTTTCGCAATTTTCTCGAAAACCAGCACGACGACCGCGGTCGAACCATTAGAGTAAAACGTAGGCAATGGAACGACCAACAGGGATCAATGGTTGTTTGGTCGATTGGACGATTTTAGACTTTCGTCGGACTACGGTACGAAGGAATCTTAAATCTATCGTCACTTCGAATTACCTCGGAGCGATTGGGTTTTTTCGCGATTTTCTCGAAAACCAGCACGACGACCGCGGTCGAACCATTAGAGTAAAACGTAGGCAATGGAACGACCAACAGGGATCAATGGTTGTTTGGTCGATTGGACGAACTTGTGTTCGGAATACGGTGCGGAAGGAGTCTGAAATTTGTCGGGACTTTGAAATATTTCGGAGCGATTGGAGTTTTTCGCGGTTTTCTCGAAAACCAGCACGACGACCGCGGTCGAACCATTAGAGTAAAACGTAGGCAATGGAACGACGAGCAGGGATCAATGATTGTTTGGTCGATTGGACGAACTTGTGTTCGGACTACGGTGCGGAAGGAGTCTGAAGTATGTCGGGACTTTGAAATATTTCGGAGCGATTGGAGTTTTTCGCGATTTTCTCGAAAACCAGCACGACGACCGCGGTCGAACCATTAGAGTAAAACGTAGGCAATGGAACGACGAACAGGGATCAATGGTTGTTTGGTCGATTGGACGAACTGGTGTTCGGAATACGGTGCGGAAGTGGTCTGAAATTTGTCGGTACTTTGAAATATTTCAGAGCGATTGGGGTTTTTCGCGATTTTCTCGAAAACCAGCACGACGACCGCGGTCGAACCATTAGAGTAAAACGTAGGCAATGGAACGACGAACAGGGATCAATGGTTGTTTGCTCAATTGGACGAACTTGTGTTCGGACTACGGTGCGGAAGGACTCTGAAATTTGCCGGGACTTTGAAATATTTAGGAGCGATTGGGGTTTTTGGCGATTTTCTCGAAAACGAGCACGACGACCGCGGTCGAACCATTAGAGTAAAACGTAGGCAATGGAACGACCAACAGGGATCAATTGTTGTTTGCTCGATTGGAAGATTTTAGACTTTCGTCGGACTACGGTACGAAGGAATCTTAAATCTATCGTAACTTCGAATTACCTCGGAGCGATTGGGGTTTTTCGCGATTTTCTCGAAAACCAGCACGACGACCGCGGTCGAACCATTAGAGTAAAACGTAGGCAATGGAACGACGAACAGGAATCAATGGTTGTTTGGTCGATTGGACGAACTGGTGTTCGGAATACGGTGCGGAAGGGGTCTGAAATTTGTCGGTACTTTGAAATATTTCATAGCGATTGGGGTTTTTCGCGATTTTCTCGAAAACCAGCACGACGACCGCTGTCGAACCATTAGAGTAAAACGTAGGCAATGGAACGACGAACAGGGATCAATCGTTGTTTGCTCGGTTGGACGATTTTAGACTTTCGTCGGACTACGGTACGCAGGAATCTTAAATCTATCGTAACTTCGAATTACCTCGGAGCGATTGGGTTTTTTCGCGATTTTCTCGAAAACCAGCACGACGACCGCCGTCGAACCATTAGAGTAAAACGTAGGCAATGGAACGACGAACAGGGATCAGTGGCTGTTTGGTCGATTGGACGAACTTGTGTTCGGAATACGGTGCGGAAGGTGTCTGAAATTTGTCGGGACTTTGAAATATTTCGGAGCGATTGGAGTTTTTCGCGATTTTCTCGAAAACCAGCACGACGACCGCGGTCGAACCATTAGAGTAAAACGTAGGCAATGGAACGACGAACAGGGATCAATCGTTGTTTGCTCGGTTGGACGATTTTAGACTTTCGTCGGACTACGGTACGCAGGAATCTTAAATCTATCGTAACTTCGAATTACCTCGGAGCGATTGGGTTTTTTCGCGATTTTCTCGAAAACCAGCACGACGACCGCCGTCGAACCATTAGAGTAAAACGTAGGCAATGGAACGACGAACAGGGATCAGTGGCTATTTGGTCGATTGGACGAACTTGTGTTCGGAATACGGTGCGGAAGGTGTCTGAAATTTGTCGGGACTTTGAAATATTTCGGAGCGATTGGAGTTTTTCGCGATTTTCTCGAAAACCAGCACGACGACCGCGGTCGAACCATTAGAGTAAAACGTAGGCAATGGAACGACGAACAGGGATCAATTGTTGTTTTTTCGATTGGACGATTTTAGACTTTCGTCGGACTACGGTACGAAGGAATCTTAAATCTATCGTAACTTCGAATTACCTCGGAGCGATTGGGGTTTTTCGCGATTTCCTCGAAAACCAGCACGACGACCGCGGTCGAACCATTAGAGTAAAACGTAGGCAATGGAACGACGAACAGGGATCAATTGTTGTTTGGTCGATTGGACGATTTTAGACTTTCGTCGGACTACGGTACGAAGGAATCTTAAATCTATCATAACGTCGAATTACCTCGGAGCGATTGGGGTTTTTCGCGATTTTCTCAAAAACCAGCACGACGACCGCGGTCGAACCATTAGAGTAAAACGTAGGCAATGGAACGACCAACAGGGATCAATGGTTGTTTGGTCGATTGGACGAACTTGTGTTCGGAATACGGTGCGGAAGGTGTCTGAAATTTGTCGGGACTTTGAAATATTTCGGAGCGATTGGAGTTTTTCGCGGTTTTCTCGAAAACCAGCACGACGACCGCGGTCGAACCATTAGAGTAAAACGTAGGCAATGGAACGACGAGCAGGGATCAATGATTGTTTGGTCGATTGGACGAACTTGTGTTCGGACTACGGTGCGGAAGGAGTCTGAAGTATGTCGGGACTTTGAAATATTTCGGAGCGATTGGAGTTTTTCGCGATTTTCTCGAAAACCAGCACGACGACCGCGGTCGAACCATTAGAGTAAAACGTAGGCAATGGAACGACGAGCAGGGATCAATGATTGTTTGGTCGATTGGACGAACTTGTGTTCGGACTACGGTGCGGAAGGAGTCTGAAGTATGTCGGGACTTTGAAATATTTCGGAGCGATTGGAGTTTTTCGCGATTTTCTCGAAAACCAGCACGACGACCGCGGTCGAACCATTAGAGTAAAACGTAGGCAATGGAACGACGAACAGGGATCAATGGTTGTTTGGTCGATTGGACGAACTGGTGTTCGGAATACGGTGCGGAAGTGGTCTGAAATTTGTCGGTACTTTGAAATATTTCAGAGCGATTGGGGTTTTTCGCGATTTTCTCGAAAACCAGCACGACGACCGCGGTCGAACCATTAGAGTAAAACGTAGGCAATGGAACGACGAACAGGGATCAATGGTTGTTTGCTCAATTGGACGAACTTGTGTTCGGACTACGGTGCGGAAGGACTCTGAAATTTGCCGGGACTTTGAAATATTTAGGAGCGATTGGGGTTTTTGGCGATTTTCTCGAAAACGAGCACGACGACCGCGGTCGAACCATTAGAGTAAAACGTAGGCAATGGAACGACCAACAGGGATCAATTGTTGTTTGCTCGATTGGAAGATTTTAGACTTTCGTCGGACTACGGTACGAAGGAATCTTAAATCTATCGTAACTTCGAATTACCTCGGAGCGATTGGGGTTTTTCGCGATTTTCTCGAAAACCAGCACGACGACCGCGGTCGAACCATTAGAGTAAAACGTAGGCAATGGAACGACGAACAGGGATCAATGGTTGTTTGGTCGATTGGACGAACTGGTGTTCGGAATACGGTGCGGAAGGGGTCTGAAATTTGTCGGTACTTTGAAATATTTCATAGCGATTGGGGTTTTTCGCGATTTTCTCGAAAACCAGCACGACGACCGCTGTCGAACCATTAGAGTAAAACGTAGGCAATGGAACGACGAACAGGGATCAATCGTTGTTTGCTCGGTTGGACGATTTTAGACTTTCGTCGGACTACGGTACGCAGGAATCTTAAATCTATCGTAACTTCGAATTACCTCGGAGCGATTGGGTTTTTTCGCGATTTTCTCGAAAACCAGCACGACGACCGCCGTCGAACCATTAGAGTAAAACGTAGGCAATGGAACGACGAACAGGGATCAGTGGCTGTTTGGTCGATTGGACGAACTTGTGTTCGGAATACGGTGCGGAAGGTGTCTGAAATTTGTCGGGACTTTGAAATATTTCGGAGCGATTGGAGTTTTTCGCGATTTTCTCGAAAACCAGCACGACGACCGCGGTCGAACCATTAGAGTAAAACGTAGGCAATGGAACGACGAACAGGGATCAATTGTTGTTTGTTCGATTGGACGATTTTAGACTTTCGTCGGACTTCGGTACGAAGGAATCTTAAATCTATCGTAACTTCGAATTACCTTGGAGCGATTGGGGTTTTTCGCGATTTCCTCGAAAACCAGCACGACGACCGCGGTCGAACCATTAGAGTAAAACGTAGGCAATGGAACGACGAACAGGGATCAATTGTTGTTTGGTCGATTGGACGATTTTAGACTTTCGTCGGACTACGGTACGAAGGAATCTTAAATCTATCATAACGTCGAATTACCTCGGAGCGATTGGGGTTTTTCGCGATTTTCTCAAAAACCAGCACGACGACCGCGGTCGAACCATTAGAGTAAAACGTAGGCAATGGAACGACCAACAGGGATCAATGGTTGTTTGGTCGATTGGACGAACTTGTGTTCGGAATACGGTGCGGAAGGAGTCTGAAATTTGTCGGGACTTTGAAATATTTCGGAGCGATTGGAGTTTTTCGCGGTTTTCTCGAAAACCAGCACGACGACCGCGGTCGAACCATTAGAGTAAAACGTAGGCAATGGAACGACGAGCAGGGATCAATGATTGTTTGGTCGATTGGACGAACTTGTGTTCGGACTACGGTGCGGAAGGAGTCTGAAGTATGTCGGGACTTTGAAATATTTCGGAGCGATTGGAGTTTTTCGCGATTTTCTCGAAAACCAGCACGACGACCGCGGTCGAACCATTAGAGTAAAACGTAGGCAATGGAACGACGAACAGGGATCAATGGTTGTTTGGTCGATTGGACGAACTGGTGTTCGGAATACGGTGCGGAAGTGGTCTGAAATTTGTCGGTACTTTGAAATATTTCAGAGCGATTGGGGTTTTTCGCGATTTTCTCGAAAACCAGCACGACGACCGCGGTCGAACCATTAGAGTAAAACGTAGGCAATGGAACGACGAGCAGGGATCAATGGTTGTTTGGTCGATTGGACGAACTTGTGTTCGGACTACGGTGCGGAAGGAGTCTGAAGTATGTCGGGACTTTGAAATATTTCGGAGCGATTGGAGTTTTTCGCGATTTTCTCGAAAACCAGCACGACGACCGCGGTCGAACCATTAGAGTAAAATGTAGGCAATGGAACGACGAACAGGGATCAATTGTTGTTTGTTCGATTGGACGATTTTAGACTTTCGTCGGACTACGGTACGAAGGAATCTTAAATCTATCGTAACTTCGAATTACCTCGGAGCGATTGGGGTTTTTCGCGATTTCCTCGAAAACCAGCACGACGACCGCGGTCGAACCATTAGAGTAAAACGTAGGTAATGGAACGACGAACAGGGATCAATTGTTGTTTGGTCGATTGGACGATTTTAGACTTTCGTCGGACTACGGTACGAAGGAATCTTAAATCTATCGTAACTTAGAATTACCTCGGAGCGATTGGGTTTTTTCGCAATTTTCTCGAAAACCAGCACGACGACCGCGGTCGAACCATTAAAGTAAAACGTAGGCAATGGAACGACCAACAGGGATCAATGGTTGTTTGGTCGATTGGACGATTTTAGACTTTCGTCGGACTACGGTACGAAGGAATCTTAAATCTATCGTAACTTCGAATTACCTCGGAGCGATTGGGGTTTTTCGCGATTTCCTCGAAAACCAGCACGACGACCGCGGTCGAACCATTAGAGTAAAACGTAGGCAATGGAACGACGAACAGGGATCAATTGTTGTTTGGTCGATTGGACGATTTTAGACTTTCGTCGGACTACGGTACGAAGTAATCTTAAATCTATCATAACGTCGAATTACCTCGGAGCGATTGGGGTTTTTCGCGATTTTCTCAAAAACCAGCACGACGACCGCGGTCGAACCATTAGAGTAAAACGTAGGCAATGGAACGACCAACAGGGATCAATGGTTGTTTGTTCGATTGGACGAACTGGTGTTCGGAATACGGTGCAGAAGTGGTCTGAAATTTGTCGGTACTTTGAAATATTTCAGAGCGATTGGGGTTTTTCGCGATTTTCTCGAAAACCAGCACGACGACCGCGGTCGAACCATTAGAGTAAAACGTAGGCAATGGAACGACGAGCAGGGATAAATGGTTGTTTGGTCGATTGGACGAACTTGTGTTCGGACTACGGTGCGGAAGGAGTCTGAAGTATGCCGGGACTTTGAAATATTTCGGAGCGATTGGAGTTTTTCGCGATTTTCTCGAAAACCAGCACGACGACCGCGGTCGAACCATTAGAGTAAAACGTAGGCAATGGAACGACGAACAGGGACCAATTGTTGTTTGTTCGATTGGACGATTTTAGACTTTCGTCGGACTACGGTACGAAGGAATCTTAAATCTATCGTAACTTCGAATTACCTCGGAGCGATTGGGGTTTTTCGCGATTTCCTCGAAAACCAGCACGACGACCGCGGTCGAACCATTAGAGTAAAACGTAGGCAATGGAACGACGAACAGGGATCCATTGTTGTTTGGTCGATTGGACGATTTTAGACTTTCGTCGGACTACGGTACGAAGGAATCTTAAATCTATCATAACGTCGAATTACCTCGGAGCGATTGGGGTTTTTCGCGATTTTCTCAAAAACCAGCACGACGACCGCGGTCGAACCATTAGAGTAAAACGTAGGCAATGGAACGACCAACAGGGATCAATGGTTGTTTGGTCGATTGGACGAACTTGTGTTCGGAATACGGTGCGGAAGGAGTCTGAAATTTGTCGGGACTTTGAAATATTTCGGAGCGATTGGAGTTTTTCGCGGTTTTCTCGAAAACCAGCACGACGACCGCGGTCGAACCATTAGAGTAAAACGTAGGCAATGGAACGACGAGCAGGGATCAATGATTGTTTGGTCGATTGGACGAACTTGTGTTCGGACTACGGTGCGGAAGGAGTCTGAAGTATGTCGGGACTTTGAAATATTTCGGAGTGATTGGAGTTTTTCGCGATTTTCTCGAAAACCAGCACGACGACCGCGGTCGAACCATTAGAGTAAAACGTAGGCAATGGAACGACGAACAGGGATCAATGGTTGTTTGGTCGATTGGACGAACTGGTGTTCGGAATACGGTGCGGAAGTGGTCTGAAATTTGTCGGTACTTTGAAATATTTCAGAGCGATTGGGGTTTTTCGCGATTTTCTCGAAAACCAGCACGACGACCGCGGTCGAACCATTAGAGTAAAACGTAGGCAATGGAACGACGAGCAGGGATCAATGGTTGTTTGGTCGATTGGACGAACTTGTGTTCGGACTACGGTGCGGAAGGAGTCTGAAGTATGTCGGGACTTTGAAATATTTCGGAGCGATTGGAGTTTTTCGCGATTTTCTCGAAAACCAGCACGACGACCGCGGTCGAACCATTAGAGTAAAACGTAGGCAATGGAACGACGAACAGGGATCAATTGTTGTTTGTTCGATTGGACGATTTTAGACTTTCGTCGGACTACGGTACGAAGGAATCTTAAATCTATCGTAACTTCGAATTACCTCGGAGCGATTGGGGTTTTTCGCGATTTCCTCGAAAACCAGCACGACGACCGCGGTCGAACCATTAGAGTAAAACGTAGGTAATGGAACGACGAACAGGGATCAATTGTTGTTTGGTCGATTGGACGATTTTAGACTTTCGTCGGACTACGGTACGAAGGAATCTTAAATCTATCGTAACTTCGAATTACCTCGGAGCGATTGGGTTTTTTCGCAATTTTCTCGAAAACCAGCACGACGACCGCGGTCGAACCATTAAAGTAAAACGTAGGCAATGGAACGACCAACAGGGATCAATGGTTGTTTGGTCGATTGGACGATTTTAGACTTTCGTCGGACTACGGTACGAAGGAATCTTAAATCTATCGTAACTTCGAATTACCTCGGAGCGATTGGGGTTTTTCGCGATTTCCTCGAAAACCAGCACGACGACCGCGGTCGAACCATTAGAGTAAAACGTAGGCAATGGAACGACGAACAGGGATCAATTGTTGTTTGGTCGATTGGACGATTTTAGACTTTCGTCGGACTACGGTACGAAGGAATCTTAAATCTATCATAACGTCGAATTACCTCGGAGCGATTGGGGTTTTTCGCGATTTTCTCAAAAACCAGCACGACGACCGCGGTCGAACCATTAGAGTAAAACGTAGGCAATGGAACGACCAACAGGGATCAATGGTTGTTTGGTCGATTGGACGAACTGGTGTTCGGAATACGGTGCGGAAGGGGTCTGAAATTTGTCGGTACTTTGAAATATTTCATAGCGATTGGGGTTTTTCGCGATTTTCTCGAAAACCAGCACGACGACCGCTGTCGAACCATTAGAGTAAAACGTAGGCAATGGAACGACGAACAGGGATCAATCGTTGTTTGCTCGGTTGGACGATTTTAGACTTTCGTCGGACTACGGTACGCAGGAATCTTAAATCTATCGTAACTTCGAATTACCTCGGAGCGATTGGGTTTTTTCGCGATTTTCTCGAAAACCAGCACGACGACCGCCGTCGAACCATTAGAGTAAAACGTAGGCAATGGAACGACGAACAGGGATCAGTGGCTGTTTGGTCGATTGGACGAACTTGTGTTCGGAATACGGTGCGGAAGGTGTCTGAAATTTGTCGGGACTTTGAAATATTTCGGAGCGATTGGAGTTTTTCGCGATTTTCTCGAAAACCAGCACGACGACCGCGGTCGAACCATTAGAGTAAAACGTAGGCAATGGAACGACGAACAGGGATCAATCGTTGTTTGCTCGGTTGGACGATTTTAGACTTTCGTCGGACTACGGTACGCAGGAATCTTAAATCTATCGTAACTTCGAATTACCTCGGAGCGATTGGGTTTTTTCGCGATTTTCTCGAAAACCAGCACGACGACCGCCGTCGAACCATTAGAGTAAAACGTAGGCAATGGAACGACGAACAGGGATCAGTGGCTATTTGGTCGATTGGACGAACTTGTGTTCGGAATACGGTGCGGAAGGTGTCTGAAATTTGTCGGGACTTTGAAATATTTCGGAGCGATTGGAGTTTTTCGCGATTTTCTCGAAAACCAGCACGACGACCGCGGTCGAACCATTAGAGTAAAACGTAGGCAATGGAACGACGAACAGGGATCAATTGTTGTTTTTTCGATTGGACGATTTTAGACTTTCGTCGGACTACGGTACGAAGGAATCTTAAATCTATCGTAACTTCGAATTACCTCGGAGCGATTGGGGTTTTTCGCGATTTCCTCGAAAACCAGCACGACGACCGCGGTCGAACCATTAGAGTAAAACGTAGGCAATGGAACGACGAACAGGGATCAATTGTTGTTTGGTCGATTGGACGATTTTAGACTTTCGTCGGACTACGGTACGAAGGAATCTTAAATCTATCATAACGTCGAATTACCTCGGAGCGATTGGGGTTTTTCGCGATTTTCTCAAAAACCAGCACGACGACCGCGGTCGAACCATTAGAGTAAAACGTAGGCAATGGAACGACCAACAGGGATCAATGGTTGTTTGGTCGATTGGACGAACTTGTGTTCGGAATACGGTGCGGAAGGAGTCTGAAATTTGTCGGGACTTTGAAATATTTCGGAGCGATTGGAGTTTTTCGCGGTTTTCTCGAAAACCAGCACGACGACCGCGGTCGAACCATTAGAGTAAAACGTAGGCAATGGAACGACGAGCAGGGATCAATGATTGTTTGGTCGATTGGACGAACTTGTGTTCGGACTACGGTGCGGAAGGAGTCTGAAGTATGTCGGGACTTTGAAATATTTCGGAGCGATTGGAGTTTTTCGCGATTTTCTCGAAAACCAGCACGACGACCGCGGTCGAACCATTAGAGTAAAACGTAGGCAATGGAACGACGAGCAGGGATCAATGATTGTTTGGTCGATTGGACGAACTTGTGTTCGGACTACGGTGCGGAAGGAGTCTGAAGTATGTCGGGACTTTGAAATATTTCGGAGCGATTGGAGTTTTTCGCGATTTTCTCGAAAACCAGCACGACGACCGCGGTCGAACCATTAGAGTAAAACGTAGGCAATGGAACGACGAACAGGGATCAATGGTTGTTTGGTCGATTGGACGAACTGGTGTTCGGAATACGGTGCGGAAGTGGTCTGAAATTTGTCGGTACTTTGAAATATTTCAGAGCGATTGGGGTTTTTCGCGATTTTCTCGAAAACCAGCACGACGACCGCGGTCGAACCATTAGAGTAAAACGTAGGCAATGGAACGACGAACAGGGATCAATGGTTGTTTGCTCAATTGGACGAACTTGTGTTCGGACTACGGTGCGGAAGGACTCTGAAATTTGCCGGGACTTTGAAATATTTAGGAGCGATTGGGGTTTTTGGCGATTTTCTCGAAAACGAGCACGACGACCGCGGTCGAACCATTAGAGTAAAACGTAGGCAATGGAACGACCAACAGGGATCAATTGTTGTTTGCTCGATTGGAAGATTTTAGACTTTCGTCGGACTACGGTACGAAGGAATCTTAAATCTATCGTAACTTCGAATTACCTCGGAGCGATTGGGGTTTTTCGCGATTTTCTCGAAAACCAGCACGACGACCGCGGTCGAACCATTAGAGTAAAACGTAGGCAATGGAACGACGAACAGGAATCAATGGTTGTTTGGTCGATTGGACGAACTGGTGTTCGGAATACGGTGCGGAAGGGGTCTGAAATTTGTCGGTACTTTGAAATATTTCATAGCGATTGGGGTTTTTCGCGATTTTCTCGAAAACCAGCACGACGACCGCTGTCGAACCATTAGAGTAAAACGTAGGCAATGGAACGACGAACAGGGATCAATCGTTGTTTGCTCGGTTGGACGATTTTAGACTTTCGTCGGACTACGGTACGCAGGAATCTTAAATCTATCGTAACTTCGAATTACCTCGGAGCGATTGGGTTTTTTCGCGATTTTCTCGAAAACCAGCACGACGACCGCCGTCGAACCATTAGAGTAAAACGTAGGCAATGGAACGACGAACAGGGATCAGTGGCTGTTTGGTCGATTGGACGAACTTGTGTTCGGAATACGGTGCGGAAGGTGTCTGAAATTTGTCGGGACTTTGAAATATTTCGGAGCGATTGGAGTTTTTCGCGATTTTCTCGAAAACCAGCACGACGACCGCGGTCGAACCATTAGAGTAAAACGTAGGCAATGGAACGACGAACAGGGATCAATCGTTGTTTGCTCGGTTGGACGATTTTAGACTTTCGTCGGACTACGGTACGCAGGAATCTTAAATCTATCGTAACTTCGAATTACCTCGGAGCGATTGGGTTTTTTCGCGATTTTCTCGAAAACCAGCACGACGACCGCCGTCGAACCATTAGAGTAAAACGTAGGCAATGGAACGACGAACAGGGATCAGTGGCTATTTGGTCGATTGGACGAACTTGTGTTCGGAATACGGTGCGGAAGGTGTCTGAAATTTGTCGGGACTTTGAAATATTTCGGAGCGATTGGAGTTTTTCGCGATTTTCTCGAAAACCAGCACGACGACCGCGGTCGAACCATTAGAGTAAAACGTAGGCAATGGAACGACGAACAGGGATCAATTGTTGTTTTTTCGATTGGACGATTTTAGACTTTCGTCGGACTACGGTACGAAGGAATCTTAAATCTATCGTAACTTCGAATTACCTCGGAGCGATTGGAGTTTTTCGCGGTTTTCTCGAAAACCAGCACGACGACCGCGGTCGAACCATTAGAGTAAAACGTAGGCAATGGAACGACGAGCAGGGATCAATGATTGTTTGGTCGATTGGACGAACTTGTGTTCGGACTACGGTGCGGAAGGAGTCTGAAGTATGTCGGGACTTTGAAATATTTCGGAGCGATTGGAGTTTTTCGCGATTTTCTCGAAAACCAGCACGACGACCGCGGTCGAACCATTAGAGTAAAACGTAGGCAATGGAACGACGAGCAGGGATCAATGATTGTTTGGTCGATTGGACGAACTTGTGTTCGGACTACGGTGCGGAAGGAGTCTGAAGTATGTCGGGACTTTGAAATATTTCGGAGCGATTGGTGTTTTTCGCGATTTTCTCGAAAACCAGCACGTCGACCGCGGTCGAACCATTAGAGTAAAACGTAGGCAATGGAACGACGAACAGGGATCAATGGTTGTTTGGTCGATTGGACGAACTGGTGTTCGGAATACGGTGCGGAAGTGGTCTGAAATTTGTCGGTACTTTGAAATATTTCAGAGCGATTGGGGTTTTTCGCGATTTTCTCGAAAACCAGCACGACGACCGCGGTCGAACCATTAGAGTAAAACGTAGGCAATGGAACGACGAACAGGGATCAATGGTTGTTTGCTCAATTGGACGAACTTGTGTTCGGACTACGGTGCGGAAGGACTCTGAAATTTGCCGGGACTTTGAAATATTTAGGAGCGATTGGGGTTTTTGGCGATTTTCTCGAAAACGAGCACGACGACCGCGGTCGAACCATTAGAGTAAAACGTAGGCAATGGAACGACCAACAGGGATCAATTGTTGTTTGCTCGATTGGAAGATTTTAGACTTTCGTCGGACTACGGTACGAAGGAATCTTAAATCTATCGTAACTTCGAATTACCTCGGAGCGATTGGGGTTTTTCGCGATTATCTCGAAAACCAGCACGACGACCGCGGTCGAACCATTAGAGTAAAACGTAGGCAATGGAACGACGAACAGGAATCAATGGTTGTTTGGTCGATTGGACGAACTGGTGTTCGGAATACGGTGCGGAAGGGGTCTGAAATTTGTCGGTACTTTGAAATATTTCATAGCGATTGGGGTTTTTCGCGATTTTCTCGAAAACCAGCACGACGACCGCGGTCGAACCATTAGAGTAAAACGTAGGCAATGGAACGACGAACAGGGATCAATTGTTGTTTTTTCGATTGGACGATTTTAGACTTTCGTCGGACTACGGTACGAAGGAATCTTAAATCTATCGTAACTTCGAATTACCTCGGAGCGATTGGGGTTTTTCGCGATTTCCTCGAAAACCAGCACGACGACCGCGGTCGAACCATTAGAGTAAAACGTAGGCAATGGAACGACGAACAGGGATCAATTGTTGTTTGGTCGATTGGACGATTTTAGACTTTCGTCGGACTACGGTACGAAGGAATCTTAAATCTATCATAACGTCGAATTACCTCGGAGCGATTGGGGTTTTTCGCGATTTTCTCAAAAACCAGCACGACGACCGCGGTCGAACCATTAGAGTAAAACGTAGGCAATGGAACGACCAACAGGGATCAATGGTTGTTTGGTCGATTGGACGAACTTGTGTTCGGAATACGGTGCGGAAGGTGTCTGAAATTTGTCGGGACTTTGAAATATTTCGGAGCGATTGGAGTTTTTCGCGATTTTCTCGAAAACCAGCACGACGACCGCGGTCGAACCATTAGAGTAAAACGTAGGCAATGGAACGACGAACAGGGATCAATGGTTGTTTGGTCGATTGGACGAACTGGTGTTCGGAATACGGTGCGGAAGTGGTCTGAAATTTGTCGGTACTTTGAAATATTTCAGAGCGATTGGGGTTTTTCGCGATTTTCTCGAAAACCAGCACGACGACCGCGGTCGAACCATTAGAGTAAAACGTAGGCAATGGAACGACGAACAGGGATCAATGGTTGTTTGCTCAATTGGACGAACTTGTGTTCGGACTACGGTGCGGAAGGACTCTGAAATTTGCCGGGACTTTGAAATATTTAGGAGCGATTGGGGTTTTTGGCGATTTTCTCGAAAACGAGCACGACGACCGCGGTCGAACCATTAGAGTAAAACGTAGGCAATGGAACGACCAACAGGGATCAATTGTTGTTTGCTCGATTGGAAGATTTTAGACTTTCGTCGGACTACGGTACGAAGGAATCTTAAATCTATCGTAACTTCGAATTACCTCGGAGCGATTGGGGTTTTTCGCGATTATCTCGAAAACCAGCACGACGACCGCGGTCGAACCATTAGAGTAAAACGTAGGCAATGGAACGACGAACAGGAATCAATGGTTGTTTGGTCGATTGGACGAACTGGTGTTCGGAATACGGTGCGGAAGGGGTCTGAAATTTGTCGGTACTTTGAAATATTTCATAGCGATTGGGGTTTTTCGCGATTTTCTCGAAAACCAGCACGACGACCGCGGTCGAACCATTAGAGTAAAACGTAGGCAATGGAACGACGAACAGGGATCAATTGTTGTTTGTTCGATTGGACGATTTTAGACTTTCGTCGGACTACGGTACGAAGGAATCTTAAATCTATCGTAACTTCGAATTACCTCGGAGCGATTGGGGTTTTTCGCGATTTCCTCGAAAACCAGCACGACGACCGCGGTCGAACCATTAGAGTAAAACGTAGGCAATGGAACGACGAACAGGGATCAATTGGACGATTTTAGACTTTCGTCGGACTACGGTACGAAGGAATCTTAAATCTATCGTATCTTCGAATTACCTCGGAGCGATTGGGTTTTTTCGCAATTTTCTCGAAAACCAGCACGACGACCGCGGTCGAACCATTAGAGTAAAACGTAGGCAATGGAACGACCAACAGGGATCAATGGTTGTTTGGTCGATTGGACGATTTTAGACTTTCGTCGGACTACGGTACGAAGGAATCTTAAATCTATCGTCACTTAGAATTACCTCGGAGCGATTGGGTTTTTTCGCGATTTTCTCGAAAACCAGCACGACGACCGCGGTCGAACCATTAGAGTAAAACGTAGGCAATGGAACGACCAACAGGGATCAATGGTTGTTTGGTCGATTGGACGAACTTGTGTTCGGAATACGGTGCGGAAGTGGTCTGAAATTTGTCGGTACTTTGAAATATTTCAGAGCGATTGGGGTTTTTCGCGATTTTCTCGAAAACCAGCACGACGACCGCGGTCGAACCATTAGAGTAAAACGTAGGCAATGGAACGACGAGCAGGGATCAATGATTGTTTGGTCGATTGGACGAACTTGTGTTCGGACTACGGTGCGGAAGGAGTCTGAAGTATGTCGGGACTTTGAAATATTTCGGAGCGATTGGAGTTTTTCGCGATTTTCTCGAAAACCAGCACGACGACCGCGGTCGAACCATTAGAGTAAAACGTAGGCAATGGAACGACGAACAGGGATCAATGGTTGTTTGGTCGATTGGACGAACTGGTGTTCGGAATACGGTGCGGAAGTGGTCTGAAATTTGTCGGTACTTTGAAATATTTCAGAGCGATTGGGGTTTTTCGCGATTTTCTCGAAAACCAGCACGACGACCGCGGTCGAACCATTAGAGTAAAACGTAGGCAATGGAACGACGAACAGGGATCAATGTTTGTTTGCTCAATTGGACGAACTTGTGTTCGGACTACGGTGCGGAAGGACTCTGAAATTTGCCGGGACTTTGAAATATTTAGGAGCGATTGGGGTTTTTGGCGATTTTCTCGAAAACGAGCACGACGACCGCGGTCGAACCATTAGAGTAAAACGTAGGCAATGGAACGACCAACAGGGATCAATTGTTGTTTGCTCGATTGGAAGATTTTAGACTTTCGTCGGACTACGGTACGAAGGAATCTTAAATCTATCGTAACTTCGAATTACCTCGGAGCGATTTTCTCGAAAACCAGCACGACGACCGCGGTCGAACCATTAGAGTAAAACGTAGGCAATGGAACGACGAACAGGGATCAATGGTTGTTTGGTCGATTGGACGAACTGGTGTTCGGAATACGGTGCGGAAGGGGTCTGAAATTTGTCGGTACTTTGAAATATTTCATAGCGATTGGGGTTTTTCGCGATTTTCTCGAAAACCAGCACGACGACCGCTGTCGAACCATTAGAGTAAAACGTAGGCAATGGAACGACGAACAGGGATCAATCGTTGTTTGCTCGGTTGGACGATTTTAGACTTTCGTCGGACTACGGTACGCAGGAATCTTAAATCTATCGTAACTTCGAATTACCTCGGAGCGATTGGGTTTTTTCGCGATTTTCTCGAAAACCAGCACGACGACCGCCGTCGAACCATTAGAGTAAAACGTAGGCAATGGAACGACGAACAGGGATCAGTGGCTGTTTGGTCGATTGGACGAACTTGTGTTCGGAATACGGTGCGGAAGGTGTCTGAAATTTGTCGGGACTTTGAAATATTTCGGAGCGATTGGAGTTTTTCGCGATTTTCTCGAAAACCAGCACGACGACCGCGGTCGAACCATTAGAGTAAAACGTAGGCAATGGAACGACGAACAGGGATCAATTGTTGTTTGTTCGATTGGACGATTTTAGACTTTCGTCGGACTTCGGTACGAAGGAATCTTAAATCTATCGTAACTTCGAATTACCTCGGAGCGATTGGGGTTTTTCGCGATTTGCTCGAAAACCAGCACGACGACCGCGGTCGAACCATTAGAGTAAAACGTAGGCAATGGAACGACGAACAGGGATCAATTGTTGTTTGGTCGATTGGACGATTTTAGACTTTCGTCGGACTACGGTACGAAGGAATCTTAAATCTATCATAACGTCGAATTACCTCGGAGCGATTGGGGTTTTTCGCGATTTTCTCAAAAACCAGCACGACGACCGCGGTCGAACCATTAGAGTAAAACGTAGGCAATGGAACGACCAACAGGGATCAATGGTTGTTTGGTCGATTGGACGAACTTGTGTTCGGAATACGGTGCGGAAGGAGTCTGAAATTTGTCGGGACTTTGAAATATTTCGGAGCGATTGGAGTTTTTCGCGGTTTTCTCGAAAACCAGCACGACGACCGCGGTCGAACCATTAGAGTAAAACGTAGGCAATGGAACGACGAGCAGGGATCAATGATTGTTTGGTCGATTGGACGAACTTGTGTTCGGACTACGGTGCGGAAGGAGTCTGAAGTATGTCGGGACTTTGAAATATTTCGGAGCGATTGGAGTTTTTCGCGATTTTCTCGAAAACCAGCACGACGACCGCGGTCGAACCATTAGAGTAAAACGTAGGCAATGGAACGACGAACAGGGATCAATTGTTGTTTGTTCGATTGGACGATTTTAGACTTTCGTCGGACTACGGTACGAAGGAATCTTAAATCTATCGTAACTTCGAATTACCTCGGAGCGATTGGGGTTTTTCGCGATTTCCTCGAAAACCAGCACGACGACCGCGGTCGAACCATTAGAGTAAAACGTAGGTAATGGAACGACGAACAGGGATCAATTGTTGTTTGGTCGATTGGACGATTTTAGACTTTCGTCGGACTACGGTACGAAGGAATCTTAAATCTATCGTAACTTAGAATTACCTCGGAGCGATTGGGTTTTTTCGCAATTTTCTCGAAAACCAGCACGACGACCGCGGTCGAACCATTAAAGTAAAACGTAGGCAATGGAACGACCAACAGGGATCAATGCTTGTTTGGTCGATTGGACGATTTTAGACTTTCGTCGGACTACGGTACGAAGGAATCTTAAATCTATCGTAACTTCGAATTACCTCGGAGCGATTGGGGTTTTTCGCGATTTCCTCGAAAACCAGCACGACGACCGCGGTCGAACCATTAGAGTAAAACGTAGGCAATGGAACGACGAACAGGGATCAATTGTTGTTTGGTCGATTGGACGATTTTAGACTTTCGTCGGACTACGGTACGAAGTAATCTTAAATCTATCATAACGTCGAATTACCTCGGAGCGATTGGGGTTTTTCGCGATTTTCTCAAAAACCAGCACGACGACCGCGGTCGAACCATTAGAGTAAAACGTAGGCAATGGAACGACCAACAGGGATCAATGGTTGTTTGGTCGATTGGACGAACTGGTGTTCGGAATACGGTGCAGAAGTGGTCTGAAATTTGTCGGTACTTTGAAATATTTCAGAGCGATTGGGGTTTTTCGCGATTTTCTCGAAAACCAGCACGACGACCGCGGTCGAACCATTAGAGTAAAACGTAGGCAATGGAACGACGAGCAGGGATAAATGGTTGTTTGGTCGATTGGACGAACTTGTGTTCGGACTACGGTGCGGAAGGAGTCTGAAGTATGCCGGGACTTTGAAATATTTCGGAGCGATTGGAGTTTTTCGCGATTTTCTCGAAAACCAGCACGACGACCGCGGTCGAACCATTAGAGTAAAACGTAGGCAATGGAACGACGAACAGGGACCAATTGTTGTTTGTTCGATTGGACGATTTTAGACTTTCGTCGGACTACGGTACGAAGGAATCTTAAATCTATCGTAACTTCGAATTACCTCGGAGCGATTGGGGTTTTTCGCGATTTCCTCGAAAACCAGCACGACGACCGCGGTCGAACCATTAGAGTAAAACGTAGGCAATGGAACGACGAACAGGGATCCATTGTTGTTTGGTCGATTGGACGATTTTAGACTTTCGTCGGACTACGGTACGAAGGAATCTTAAATCTATCATAACGTCGAATTACCTCGGAGCGATTGGGGTTTTTCGCGATTTTCTCAAAAACCAGCACGACGACCGCGGTCGAACCATTAGAGTAAAACGTAGGCAATGGAACGACCAACAGGGATCAATGGTTGTTTGGTCGATTGGACGAACTTGTGTTCGGAATACGGTGCGGAAGGAGTCTGAAATTTGTCGGGACTTTGAAATATTTCGGAGCGATTGGAGTTTTTCGCGGTTTTCTCGAAAACCAGCACGACGACCGCGGTCGAACCATTAGAGTAAAACGTAGGCAATGGAACGACGAGCAGGGATCAATGATTGTTTGGTCGATTGGACGAACTTGTGTTCGGACTACGGTGCGGAAGGAGTCTGAAGTATGTCGGGACTTTGAAATATTTCGGAGCGATTGGAGTTTTTCGCGATTTTCTCGAAAACCAGCACGACGACCGCGGTCGAACCATTAGAGTAAAACGTAGGCAATGGAACGACGAACAGGGATCAATGGTTGTTTGGTCGATTGGACGAACTGGTGTTCGGAATACGGTGCGGAAGTGGTCTGAAATTTGTCGGTACTTTGAAATATTTCAGAGCGATTGGGGTTTTTCGCGATTTTCTCGAAAACCAGCACGACGACCGCGGTCGAACCATTAGAGTAAAACGTAGGCAATGGAACGACGAGCAGGGATCAATGGTTGTTTGGTCGATTGGACGAACTTGTGTTCGGACTACGGTGCGGAAGGAGTCTGAAGTATGTCGGGACTTTGAAATATTTCGGAGCGATTGGAGTTTTTCGCGATTTTCTCGAAAACCAGCACGACGACCGCGGTCGAACCATTAGAGTAAAACGTAGGCAATGGAACGACGAACAGGGATCAATTGTTGTTTGTTCGATTGGACGATTTTAGACTTTCGTCGGACTACGGTACGAAGGAATCTTAAATCTATCGTAACTTCGAATTACCTCGGAGCGATTGGGGTTTTTCGCGATTTCCTCGAAAACCAGCACGACGACCGCGGTCGAACCATTAGAGTAAAACGTAGGTAATGGAACGACGAATAGGGATCAATGGTTGTTTGGTCGATTGGACGATTTTAGACTTTCGTCGGACTACGGTACGAAGGAATCTTAAATCTATCGTAACTTCGAATTACCTCGGAGCGATTGGGTTTTTTCGCAATTTTCTCGAAAACCAGCACGACGACCGCGGTCGAACCATTAAAGTAAAACGTAGGCAATGGAACGACCAACAGGGATCAATGGTTGTTTGGTCGATTGGACGATTTTAGACTTTCGTCGGACTACGGTACGAAGGAATCTTAAATCTATCGTAACTTCGAATTACCTCGGAGCGATTGGGGTTTTTCGCGATTTCCTCGAAAACCAGCACGACGACCGCGGTCGAACCATTAGAGTAAAACGTAGGCAACGGAACGACGAACAGGGATCAATTGTTGTTTGGTCGATTGGACGATTTTAGACTTTCGTCGGACTACGGTACGAAGGAATCTTAAATCTATCATAACGTCGAATTACCTCGGAGCGATTGGGGTTTTTCGCGATTTTCTCAAAAACCAGCACGACGACCGCGGTCGAACCATTAGAGTAAAACGTAGGCAATGGAACGACCAACAGGGATCAATGGTTGTTTGGTCGATTGGACGAACTGGTGTTCGGAATACGGTGCGGAAGTGGTCTGAAATTTGTCGGTACTTTGAAATATTTCAGAGCGATTGGGGTTTTTCGCGATTTTCTCGAAAACCAGCACGACGACCGCGGTCGAACCATTAGAGTAAAACGTAGGCAATGGAACGACGAACAGGGATCAATTGTTGTTTGTTCGATTGGACGATTTTAGACTTTCGTCGGACTACGGTACGAAGGAATCTTAAATCTATCGTAACTTCGAATTACCTCGGAGCGATTGGGGTTTTTCGCGATTTCCTCGAAAACCAGCACGACGACCGCGGTCGAACCATTAGAGTAAAACGTAGGCAATGGAACGACGAACAGGGATCAATTGTTGTTTGGTCGATTGGACGATTTTAGACTTTCGTCGGACTACGGTACGAAGGAATCTTAAATCTATCGTAACTTCGAATTACCTCGGAGCGATTGGGGTTTTTCGCGATTTCCTCGAAAACCAGCACGACGACCGCGGTCGAACCATTAGAGTAAAACGTAGGCAATGGAACGACGAGCAGGGATCAATGATTGTTTGGTCGATTGGACGAACTTGTGTTCGGACTACGGTGCGGAAGGAGTCTGAAATATGCCGGGACTTTGAAATATTTCGGAGCGATTGGAGTTTTTCGCGATTTTCTCGAAAACCAGCACGACGACCGCGGTCGAACCATTAGAGTAAAACGTAGGCAATGGAACGACGAACAGGGATCAATTGTTGTTTGTTCGATTGGACGATTTTAGACTTTCGTCGGACTACGGTACGAAGGAATCTTAAATCTATCGTAACTTCGAATTACCTCGGAGCGATTGGGTTTTTTCGCGATTTTCTCGAAAACCAGCACGACGACCGCGGTCGAACCATTAGAGTAAAACGTAGGCAATGGAACGACCAACAAGGATCAATGGTTGTTTGGTCGATTGGACGAACTTGTGTTCGGAATACGGTGCGGAAGGAGTCTGAAATTTGTCGGGACTTTGAAATATTTCGGAGCGATTGGAGTTTTTCGCGGTTTTCTCGAAAACCAGCACGACGACCGCGGTCGAACCATTAGAGTAAAACGTAGGCAATGGAACGACGAGCAGGGATCAATGATTGTTTGGTCGATTGGACGAACTTGTGTTCGGACTACGGTGCGGAAGGAGTCTGAAGTATGTCGGGACTTTGAAATATTTCGGAGCGATTGGAGTTTTTCGCGATTTTCTCGAAAACCAGCACGACGACCGCGGTCGAACCATTAGAGTAAAACGTAGGCAATGGAACGACGAACAGGGATCAATGGTTGTTTGGTCGATTGGACGAACTGGTGTTCGGAATACGGTGCGGAAGTGGTCTGAAATTTGTCGGTACTTTGAAATATTTCAGAGCGATTGGGGTTTTTCGCGATTTTCTCGAAAACCAGCACGACGACCGCGGTCGAACCATTAGAGTAAAACGTAGGCAATGGAACGACGAGCAGGGATCAATGGTTGTTTGGTCGATTGGACGAACTTGTGTTCGGACTACGGTGCGGAAGGAGTCTGAAGTATGTCGGGACTTTGAAATATTTCGGAGCGATTGGAGTTTTTCGCGATTTTCTCGAAAACCAGCACGACGACCGCGGTCGAACCATTAGAGTAAAACGTAGGCAATGGAACGACCAACAGGGATCAATGGTTGTTTGGTCGATTGGACGATTTTAGACTTTCGTCGGACTACGGTACGAAGGAATCTTAAATCTATCGTCACTTCGAATTACCTCGGAGCGATTGGGTTTTTTCGCGATTTTCTCGAAAACCAGCACGACGACCGCGGTCGAACCATTAAAGTAAAACGTAGGCAATGGAACGACCAACAGGGATCAATGCTTGTTTGGTCGATTGGACGATTTTAGACTTTCGTCGGACTACGGTACGAAGGAATCTTAAATCTATCGTAACTTCGAATTACCTCGGAGCGATTGGGGTTTTTCGCGATTTCCTCGAAAACCAGCACGACGACCGCGGTCGAACCATTAGAGTAAAACGTAGGCAATGGAACGACGAACAGGGATCAATTGTTGTTTGGTCGATTGGACGATTTTAGACTTTCGTCGGACTACGGTACGAAGTAATCTTAAATCTATCATAACGTCGAATTACCTCGGAGCGATTGGGGTTTTTCGCGATTTTCTCAAAAACCAGCACGACGACCGCGGTCGAACCATTAGAGTAAAACGTAGGCAATGGAACGACCAACAGGGATCAATGGTTGTTTGGTCGATTGGACGAACTGGTGTTCGGAATACGGTGCAGAAGTGGTCTGAAATTTGTCGGTACTTTGAAATATTTCAGAGCGATTGGGGTTTTTCGCGATTTTCTCGAAAACCAGCACGACGACCGCGGTCGAACCATTAGAGTAAAACGTAGGCAATGGAACGACGAGCAGGGATAAATGGTTGTTTGGTCGATTGGACGAACTTGTGTTCGGACTACGGTGCGGAAGGAGTCTGAAGTATGCCGGGACTTTGAAATATTTCGGAGCGATTGGAGTTTTTCGCGATTTTCTCGAAAACCAGCACGACGACCGCGGTCGAACCATTAGAGTAAAACGTAGGCAATGGAACGACGAACAGGGACCAATTGTTGTTTGTTCGATTGGACGATTTTAGACTTTCGTCGGACTACGGTACGAAGGAATCTTAAATCTATCGTAACTTCGAATTACCTCGGAGCGATTGGGGTTTTTCGCGATTTCCTCGAAAACCAGCACGACGACCGCGGTCGAACCATTAGAGTAAAACGTAGGCAATGGAACGACGAACAGGGATCCATTGTTGTTTGGTCGATTGGACGATTTTAGACTTTCGTCGGACTACGGTACGAAGGAATCTTAAATCTATCATAACGTCGAATTACCTCGGAGCGATTGGGGTTTTTCGCGATTTTCTCAAAAACCAGCACGACGACCGCGGTCGAACCATTAGAGTAAAACGTAGGCAATGGAACGACCAACAGGGATCAATGGTTGTTTGGTCGATTGGACGAACTTGTGTTCGGAATACGGTGCGGAAGGAGTCTGAAATTTGTCGGGACTTTGAAATATTTCGGAGCGATTGGAGTTTTTCGCGGTTTTCTCGAAAACCAGCACGACGACCGCGGTCGAACCATTAGAGTAAAACGTAGGCAATGGAACGACGAGCAGGGATCAATGATTGTTTGGTCGATTGGACGAACTTGTGTTCGGACTACGGTGCGGAAGGAGTCTGAAGTATGTCGGGACTTTGAAATATTTCGGAGCGATTGGAGTTTTTCGCGATTTTCTCGAAAACCAGCACGACGACCGCGGTCGAACCATTAGAGTAAAACGTAGGCAATGGAACGACGAACAGGGATCAATGGTTGTTTGGTCGATTGGACGAACTGGTGTTCGGAATACGGTGCGGAAGTGGTCTGAAATTTGTCGGTACTTTGAAATATTTCAGAGCGATTGGGGTTTTTCGCGATTTTCTCGAAAACCAGCACGACGACCGCGGTCGAACCATTAGAGTAAAACGTAGGCAATGGAACGACGAACAGGGATCAATTGTTGTTTGTTCGATTGGACGATTTTAGACTTTCGTCGGACTACGGTACGAAGGAATCTTAAATCTATCGTAACTTCGAATTACCTCGGAGCGATTGGGGTTTTTCGCGATTTCCTCGAAAACCAGCACGACGACCGCGGTCGAACCATTAGAGTAAAACGTAGGTAATGGAACGACGAATAGGGATCAATTGTTGTTTGGTCGATTGGACGATTTTAGACTTTCGTCGGACTACGGTACGAAGGAATCTTAAATCTATCGTAACTTCGAATTACCTCGGAGCGATTGGGTTTTTTCGCAATTTTCTCGAAAACCAGCACGACGACCGCGGTCGAACCATTAGAGTAAAACGTAGGCAATGGAACGACCAACAGGGATCAATGGTTGTTTGGTCGATTGGACGATTTTAGACTTTCGTCGGACTACGGTACGAAGGAATCTTAAATCTATCGTAACTTCGAATTACCTCGGAGCGATTGGGGTTTTTCGCGATTTCCTCGAAAACCAGCACGACGACCGCGGTCGAACCATTAGAGTAAAACGTAGGCAATGGAACGACGAACAGGGATCAATTGTTGTTTGGTCGATTGGACGATTTTAGACTTTCGTCGGACTACGGTACGAAGGAATCTTAAATCTATCGTAACTTCGAATTACCTCGGAGCGATTGGGGTTTTTCGCGATTTCCTCGAAAACCAGCACGACGACCGCGGTCGAACCATTAGAGTAAAACGTAGGCAATGGAACGACGAGCAGGGATCAATGATTGTTTGGTCGATTGGACGAACTTGTGTTCGGACTACGGTGCGGAAGGAGTCTGAAATATGCCGGGACTTTGAAATATTTCGGAGCGATTGGAGTTTTTCGCGATTTTCTCGAAAACCAGCACGACGACCGCGGTCGAACCATTAGAGTAAAACGTAGGCAATGGAACGACGAACAGGGATCAATTGTTGTTTGTTCGATTGGACGATTTTAGACTTTCGTCGGACTACGGTACGAAGGAATCTTAAATCTATCGTAACATCGAATTACCTCGGAGCGATTGGGGTTTTTCGCGATTTCCTCGAAAACCAGCACGACGAACGCGGTCGAACCATTAGAGTAAAACGTAGGCAATGGAACGACGAACAGGGATCAATTGTTGTTTGGTCGATTGGACGATTTTAGACTTTCGTCGGACTACGGTACGAAGGAATCTTAAATCTATCGTAACTTCGAATTACCTCGGAGCGATTGGGTTTTTTCGCAATTTTCTCGAAAACCAGCACGACGACCGCGGTCGAACCATTAGAGTAAAACGTAGGCAATGGAACGACCAACAGGGATCAATGGTTGTTTGGTCGATTGGACGATTTTAGACTTTCGTCGGACTACGGTACGAAGGAATCTTAAATCTATCGTCACTTCGAATTACCTCGGAGCGATTGGGTTTTTTCGCGATTTTCTCGAAAACCAGCACGACGACCGCGGTCGAACCATTAGAGTAAAACGTAGGCAATGGAACGACCAACAAGGATCAATGGTTGTTTGGTCGATTGGACGAACTTGTGTTCGGAATACGGTGCGGAAGGAGTCTGAAATTTGTCGGGACTTTGAAATATTTCGGAGCGATTGGAGTTTTTCGCGGTTTTCTCGAAAAACAGCACGACGACCGCGGTCGAACCATTAGAGTAAAACGTAGGCAATGGAACGACGAGCAGGGATCAATGATTGTTTGGTCGATTGGACGAACTTGTGTTCGGACTACGGTGCGGAAGGAGTCTGAAGTATGTCGGGACTTTGAAATATTTCGGAGCGATTGGAGTTTTTCGCGATTTTCTCGAAAACCAGCACGACGACCGCGGTCGAACCATTAGAGTAAAACGTAGGCAATGGAACGACGAACAGGGATCAATGGTTGTTTGGTCGATTGGACGAACTGGTGTTCGGAATACGGTGCGGAAGTGGTCTGAAATTTGTCGGTACTTTGAAATATTTCAGAGCGATTGGGGTTTTTCGCGATTTTCTCGAAAACCAGCACGACGACCGCGGTGGAACCATTAGAGTAAAACGTAGGCAATGGAACGACGAGCAGGGATCAATGGTTGTTTGGTCGATTGGACGAACTTGTGTTCGGACTACGGTGCGGAAGGAGTCTGAAGTATGTCGGGACTTTGAAATATTTCGGAGCGATTGGAGTTTTTCGCGATTTTCTCGAAAACCAGCACGACGACCGCGGTCGAACCATTAGAGTAAAACGTAGGCAATGGAACGACGAACAGGGATCAATTGTTGTTTGGTCGATTGGACGATTTTAGACTTTCGTCGGACTACGGTACGAAGGAATCTTAAATCTATCGTAACTTCGAATTACCTCGGAGCGATTGGGTTTTTTCGCAATTTTCTCGAAAACCAGCACGACGACCGCGGTCGAACCATTAAAGTAAAACGTAGGCAATGGAACGACCAACAGGGATCAATGGTTGTTTGGTCGATTGGACGATTTTAGACTTTCGTCGGACTACGGTACGAAGGAATCTTAAATCTATCGTAACTTCGAATTACCTCGGAGCGATTGGGATTTTTCGCGATTTCCTCGAAAACCAGCACGACGACCGCGGTCGAACCATTAGAGTAAAACGTAGGCAATGGAACGACGAACAGGGATCAATTGTTGTTTGGTCGATAGGACGATTTTAGACTTTCGTCGGACTACGGTACGAAGGAATCTTAAATCTATCATAACGTCGAATTACCTCGGAGCGATTGGGGTTTTTCGCGATTTTCTCAAAAACCAGCACGACGACCGCGGTCGAGCCATTAGAGTAAAACGTAGGCAATGGAACGACCAACAGGGATCAATGGTTGTTTGGTCGATTGGACGAACTGGTGTTCGGAATACGGTGCGGAAGTGGTCTGAAATTTGTCGGTACTTTGAAATATTTCAGTGCGATTGGGGTTTTTCGCGATTTTCCCGAAAACCAGCACGACGACCGCGGTCGAACCATTAGAGTAAAACGTAGGCAATGGAACGACGAGCAGGGATAAATGGTTGTTTGGTCGATTGGACGAACTTGTGTTCGGACTACGGTGCGGAAGGAGTCTGAAGTATGCGGGGACTTTGAAATATTTCGGAGCGATTGTAGTTTTTCGCGATTTTCTCGAAAACCAGCACGACGACCGCGGTCGAACCATTAGAGTAAAACGTAGGCAATGGAACGACGAACAGGGATCAATTGTTGTTTGTTCGATTGGACGATTTTAGACTTTCGTCGGACTACGGTACGAAGGAATCTTAAATCTATCGTAACTTCGAATTACCTCGGAGCGATTGGGGTTTTTCGCGATTTCCTCGAAAACCAGCACGACGAACGCGGTCGAACCATTAGAGTAAAACGTAGGCAATGGAACGACGAACAGGGATCAATTGTTGTTTGGTCGATTGGACGATTTTAGACTTTCGTCGGACTACGGTACGAAGGAATCTTAAATCTATCGTAACTTCGAATTACCTCGGAGCGATTGGGTTTTTTCGCAATTTTCTCGAAAACCAGCACGACGACCGCGGTCGAACCATTAGAGTAAAACGTAGGCAATGGAACGACCAACAGGGATCAATGGTTGTTTGGTCGATTGGACGATTTTAGACTTTCGTCGGACTACGGTACGAAGGAATCTTAAATCTATCGTCACTTCGAATTACCTCGGAGCGATTGGGTTTTTTCGCGATTTTCTCGAAAACCAGCACGACGACCGCGGTCGAACCATTAGAGTAAAACGTAGGCAATGGAACGACCAACAAGGATCAATGGTTGTTTGGTCGATTGGACGAACTTGTGTTCGGAATACGGTGCGGAAGGAGTCTGAAATTTGTCGGGACTTTGAAATATTTCGGAGCGATTGGAGTTTTTCGCGGTTTTCTCGAAAACCAGCACGACGACCGCGGTCGAACCATTAGAGTAAAACGTAGGCAATGGAACGACGAGCAGGGATCAATGATTGTTTGGTCGATTGGACGAACTTGTGTTCGGACTACGGTGCGGAAGTAGTCTGAAGTATGTCGGGACTTTGAAATATTTCGGAGCGATTGGAGTTTTTCGCGATTTTCTCGAAAACCAGCACGACGACCGCGGTCGAACCATTAGAGTAAAACGTAGGCAATGGAACGACGAACAGGGATCAATGGTTGTTTGGTCGACTGGACGAACTGGTGTTCGGAATACGGTGCGGAAGTGGTCTGAAATTTGTCGGTACTTTGAAATATTTCATAGCGATTGGGGTTTTTCGCGATTTTCTCGAAAACCAGCACGACGACCGCTGTCGAACCATTAGAGTAAAACGTAGGCAATGGAACGACGAGCAGGGATCAATGATTGTTTGGTCGATTGGACGAACTTGTGTTCGGACTACGGTGCGGAAGGTCTCTGAAATTTGCCGGGACTTTGAAATATTTAGGAGCGATTGGGGTTTTTGGCGATTTTCTCGAAAACGAGCACGACGACCGCGGTCGAACCATTAGAGTAAAACGTAGGCAATGGAACGACCAACAGGGATCAATTGTTGTTTGCTCGATTGGAAGATTTTAGACTTTCGTCGGACTACGGTACGAAGGAATCTTAAATCTATCGTAACTTCGAATTACCTCGGAGCGATTGGGGTTTTTCGCGATTTTCTCGAAAACCAGCACGACGACCGCGGTCGAACCATTAGAGTAAAACGTAGGCAATGGAACGACGAACAGGGATCAATGGTTGTTTGGTCGATTGGACGAACTGGTGTTCGGAATACGGTGCGGAAGGGGTCTGAAATTTGTCGGTACTTTGAAATATTTCATAGCGATTGGGGTTTTTCGCGATTTTCTCGAAAACCAGCACGACGACCGCTGTCGAACCATTAGAGTAAAACGTAGGCAATGGAACGACGAACAGGGATCAATCGTTGTTTGCTCGGTTGGACGATTTTAGACTTTCGTCGGACTACGGTACGCAGGAATCTTAAATCTATCGTAACTTCGAATTACCTCGGAGCGATTGGGTTTTTTCGCGATTTTCTCGAAAACCAGCACGACGACCGCCGTCGAACCATTAGAGTAAAACGTAGGCAATGGAACGACGAACAGGGATCAGTGGCTGTTTGGTCGATTGGACGAACTTGTGTTCGGAATACGGTGCGGAAGGTGTCTGAAATTTGTCGGGACTTTGAAATATTTCGGAGCGATTGGAGTTTTTCGCGATTTTCACGAAAACCAGCACGACGACCGCGGTCGAACCATTAGAGTAAAACGTAGGCAATGGAACGACGAACAGGGATCAGTGGCTGTTTGGTCGATTGGACGAACTTGTGTTCGGAATACGGTGCGGAAGGTGTCTTAAATTTGTCGGGACTTTGAAATATTTCGGAGCGATTGGAGTTTTTCGCGGTTTTCTCGAAAACCAGCACGACGACCGCGGTCGAACCATTAGAGTAAAACGTAGGCAATGGAACGACGAGCAGGGATCAATGATTGTTTGGTCGATTGGACGAACTTGTGTTCGGACTACGGTGCGGAAGGAGTCTGAAGTATGTCGGGACTTTGAAATATTTCGGAGCGATTGGAGTTTTTCGCGATTTTCTCGAAAACCAGCACGACGACCGCGGTCGAACCATTAGAGTAAAACGTAGGCAATGGAACGACGAACAGGGATCAATTGTTGTTTGTTCGATTGGACGATTTTAGACTTTCGTCGGACTACGGTACGAAGGAATCTTAAATCTATCGTAACTTCGAATTACCTCGGAGCGATTGGGGTTTTTCGCGATTTCCTCGAAAACCAGCACGACGACCGCGGTCGAACCATTAGAGTAAAACGTAGGCAATGGAACGACGAACAGGGATCAATTGTTGTTTGGTCGATTGGACGATTTTAGACTTTCGTCGGACTACGGTACGAAGGAATCTTAAATCTATCATAACGTCGAATTACCTCGGAGCGATTGGGGTTTTTCGCGATTTTCTCAAAAACCAGCAAGACGACCGCGGTCGAACCATTAGAGTAAAACGTAGGCAATGGAACGACCAACAGGGATCAATGGTTGTTTGGTCGATTGGACGAACTGGTGTTCGGAATACGGTGCGGAAGTGGTCTGAAATTTGTCGGTACTTTGAAATATTTCAGAGCGATTGGGGTTTTTCGCGATTTTCTCGAAAACCAGCACGACGACCGCGGTCGAACCATTAGAGTAAAACGTAGGCAATGGAACGACGAGCAGGGATAAATGGTTGTTTGGTCGATTGGACGAACTTGTGTTCGGACTACGGTGCGGAAGGAGTCTGAAGTATGTCGGGACTTTGAAATATTTCGGAGCGATTGGAGTTTTTCGCGATTTTCTCGAAAACCAGCACGACGACCGCGGTCGAACCATTAGAGTAAAACGTAGGCAATGAAACGACGAACAGGGATCAATTGTTGTTTGTTCGATTGGACGATTTTAGACTTTCGTCGGACTACGGTACGAAGGAATCTTAAATCTATCGTAACTTCGAATTACCTCGGAGCGATTGGGGTTTTTCGCGATTTCCTCGAAAACCAGCACGACGAACGCGGTCGAACCATTAGAGTAAAACGTAGGCAATGGAACGACGAACAGGGATCAATTGTTGTTTGGTCGATTGGACGATTTTAGACTTTCGTCGGACTACGGTACGAAGGAATCTTAAATCTATCGTAACTTCGAATTACCTCGGAGCGATTGGGTTTTTTCGCAATTTTCTCGAAAACCAGCACGACGACCGCGGTCGAACCATTAGAGTAAAACGTAGGCAATGGAACGACCAACAGGGATCAATGGTTGTTTGGTCGATTGGACGATTTTAGACTTTCGTCGGACTACGGTACGAAGGAATCTTAAATCTATCGTCACTTCGAATTACCTCGGAGCGATTGGGTTTTTTCGCGATTTTCTCGAAAACCAGCACGACGACCGCGGTCGAACCATTAGAGTAAAACGTAGGCAATGGAACGACCAACAGGGATCAATGGTTGTTTGGTCGATTGGACGAACTTGTGTTCGGAATACGGTGCGGAAGGAGTCTGAAATTTGTCGGGACTTTGAAATATTTCGGAGCGATTGGAGTTTTTCGCGGTTTTCTCGAAAACCAGCACGACGACCGCGGTCGAACCATTAGAGTAAAACGTAGGCAATGGAACGACGAGCAGGGATCAATGATTGTTTGGTCGATTGGACGAACTTGTGTTCGGACTACGGTGCGGAAGGAGTCTGAAGTATGTCGGGACTTTGAAATATTTCATAGCGATTGGGGTTTTTCGCGATTTTCTCGAAAACCAGCACGACGACCGCTGTCGAACCATTAGAGTAAAACGTAGGCAATGGAACGACGAACAGGGATCAATCGTTGTTTGCTCGGTTGGACGATTTTAGATTTTCGTCGGACTAGGGTACGCAGGAATCTTAAATCTATCGTAACTTCGAATTACCTCGGAGCGATTGGGTTTTTTCGCGATTTTCTCGAAAACCAGCACGACGACCGCCGTCGAACCATTAGAGTAAAACGTAGGCAATGGAACGACGAACAGGGATCAGTGGCTGTTTGGTCGATTGGACGAACTTGTGTTCGGAATACGGTGCGGAAGTTGTCTGAAATTTGTCGGGACTTTGAAATATTTCGGAGCGATTGGAGTTTTTCGCGATTTTCTCGAAAACCAGCACGACGACCGCGGTCGAACCATTAGAGTAAAACGTAGGCAATGGAACGACGAACAGGGATCAATTGTTGTTTGGTCGATTGGACGATTTTAGACTTTCGTCGGACTACGGTACGAAGGAATCTTAAATCTATCGTAACTTCGAATTACCTCGGAGCGATTGGGGTTTTTCGCGATTTCCTCGAAAACCAGCACGACGACCGCGGTCGAACCATTAGAGTAAAACGTAGGCAATGGAACGACCAACAGGGATCAATGGTTGTTTGGTCGATTGGACGATTTTAGACTTTCGTCGGGCTACGGTACGAAGGAATCTTAAATCTATCGTAACTTCGAATTACCTCGGAGCGATTGGGGATTTTCGCGGTTTTCTCGAAAACCAGCACGACGACCGCAGTCGAACCATTAGAGTAAAACGTAGGCAATGGAACGACGAACAGGGATCAATTGTTGTTTCGTCGATTGGACGATTTTAGACTTTCGTCAGACTACGGTACGAAGGAATCTTAAATCTATCATAACGTCGAATTACCTCGGAGCGATTGGGGTTTTTCGCGATTTTTTCGATAACCAGCACGACGACCGCGGTCGAACCATTAGAGTAAAACGTAGGCAATGGAACGAGGAACAGGGATCAATGGTTGTTTGGTCGATTGGACGATTTTAGACTTTCGTCGGACTACGGTACGCAGGAATCTTAAATCTATCGTAACTTCGAATTACCTCGGAGCGATTGGGTTTTTTCGCGATTTTCTCGAAAACCAGCACGACGACCGCCGTCGAACCATTAGAGTAAAACGTAGGCAATGGAACGACGAACAGGGATCAGTGGCTGTTTGGTCGATTGGACGAACTTGTGTTCGGAATACGGTGCGGAAGGTGTCTGAAATTTGTCGGGACTTTGAAATATTTCGGAGCGATTGGAGTTTTTCGCGATTTTCACGAAAACCAGCACGACGACCGCGGTCGAACCATTAGAGTAAAACGTAGGCAATGGAACGACGAACAGGGATCAGTGGCTGTTTGGTCGATTGGACGAACTTGTGTTCGGAATACGGTGCGGAAGGTGTCTTAAATTTGTCGGGACTTTGAAATATTTCGGAGCGATTGGAGTTTTTCGCGGTTTTCTCGAAAACCAGCACGACGACCGCGGTCGAACCATTAGAGTAAAACGTAGGCAATGGAACGACGAGCAGGGATCAATGATTGTTTGGTCGATTGGACGAACTTGTGTTCGGACTACGGTGCGGAAGGAGTCTGAAGTATGTCGGGACTTTGAAATATTTCGGAGCGATTGGAGTTTTTCGCGATTTTCTCGAAAACCAGCACGACGACCGCGGTCGAACCATTAGAGTAAAACGTAGGCAATGGAACGACGAACAGGGATCAATTGTTGTTTGTTCGATTGGACGATTTTAGACTTTCGTCGGACTACGGTACGAAGGAATCTTAAATCTATCGTAACTTCGAATTACCTCGGAGCGATTGGGGTTTTTCGCGATTTCCTCGAAAACCAGCACGACGACCGCGGTCGAACCATTAGAGTAAAACGTAGGCAATGGAACGACGAACAGGGATCAATTGTTGTTTGGTCGATTGGACGATTTTAGACTTTCGTCGGACTACGGTACGAAGGAATCTTAAATCTATCATAACGTCGAATTACCTCGGAGCGATTGGGGTTTTTCGCGATTTTCTCAAAAACCAGCAAGACGACCGCGGTCGAACCATTAGAGTAAAACGTAGGCAATGGAACGACCAACAGGGATCAATGGTTGTTTGGTCGATTGGACGAACTGGTGTTCGGAATACGGTGCGGAAGTGGTCTGAAATTTGTCGGTACTTTGAAATATTTCAGAGCGATTGGGGTTTTTCGCGATTTTCTCGAAAACCAGCACGACGACCGCGGTCGAACCATTAGAGTAAAACGTAGGCAATGGAACGACGAGCAGGGATAAATGGTTGTTTGGTCGATTGGACGAACTTGTGTTCGGACTACGGTGCGGAAGGAGTCTGAAGTATGTCGGGACTTTGAAATATTTCGGAGCGATTGGAGTTTTTCGCGATTTTCTCGAAAACCAGCACGACGACCGCGGTCGAACCATTAGAGTAAAACGTAGGCAATGGAACGACGAACAGGGATCAATTGTTGTTTGTTCGATTGGACGATTTTAGACTTTCGTCGGACTACGGTACGAAGGAATCTTAAATCTATCGTAACTTCGAATTACCTCGGAGCGATTGGGGTTTTTCGCGATTTCCTCGAAAACCAGCACGACGAACGCGGTCGAACCATTAGAGTAAAACGTAGGCAATGGAACGACGAACAGGGATCAATTGTTGTTTGGTCGATTGGACGATTTTAGACTTTCGTCGGACTACGGTACGAAGGAATCTTAAATCTATCGTAACTTCGAATTACCTCGGAGCGATTGGGTTTTTTCGCAATTTTCTCGAAAACCAGCACGACGACCGCGGTCGAACCATTAGAGTAAAACGTAGGCAATGGAACGACCAACAGGGATCAATGGTTGTTTGGTCGATTGGACGATTTTAGACTTTCGTCGGACTACGGTACGAAGGAATCTTAAATCTATCGTCACTTCGAATTACCTCGGAGCGATTGGGTTTTTTCGCGATTTTCTCGAAAACCAGCACGACGACCGCGGTCGAACCATTAGAGTAAAACGTAGGCAATGGAACGACCAACAGGGATCAATGGTTGTTTGGTCGATTGGACGAACTTGTGTTCGGAATACGGTGCGGAAGGAGTCTGAAATTTGTCGGGACTTTGAAATATTTCGGAGCGATTGGAGTTTTTCGCGGTTTTCTCGAAAACCAGCACGACGACCGCGGTCGAACCATTAGAGTAAAACGTAGGCAATGGAACGACGAGCAGGGATCAATGATTGTTTGGTCGATTGGACGAACTTGTGTTCGGACTACGGTGCGGAAGGAGTCTGAAGTATGTCGGGACTTTGAAATATTTCGGAGCGATTGGAGTTTTTCGCGATTTTCTCGAAAACCAGCACGACGACCGCGGTCGAACCATTAGAGTAAAACGTACGCAATGGAACGACGAACAGGGATCAATGGTTGTTTGGTCGACTGGACGAACTGGTGTTCGGAATACGGTGCGGAAGTGGTCTGAAATTTGCCGGGACTTTGAAATATTTAGGAGCGATTGGGGTTTTTGGCGATTTTCTCGAAAACGAGCACGACGACCGCGGTCGAACCATTAGAGTAAAACGTAGGCAATGGAACGACCAACAGGGATCAATTGTTGTTTGCTCGATTGGAAGATTTTAGACTTTCGTCGGACTACGGTACGAAGGAATCTTAAATCTATCGTAACTTCGAATTACCTCGGAGCGATTGGGGTTTTTCGCGATTTTCTCGAAAACCAGCACGACGACCGCGGTCGAACCATTAGAGTAAAACGTAGGCAATGGAACGACGAACAGGGATCAATGGTTGTTTGGTCGATTGGACGAACTGGTGTTCGGAATACGGTGCGGAAGGGGTCTGAAATTTGTCGGTACTTTGAAATATTTCATAGCGATTGGGGTTTTTCGCGATTTTCTCGAAAACCAGCACGACGACCGCTGTCGAACCATTAGAGTAAAACGTAGGCAATGGAACGACGAACAGGGATCAATCGTTGTTTGCTCGGTTGGACGATTTTAGATTTTCGTCGGACTAGGGTACGCAGGAATCTTAAATCTATCGTAACTTCGAATTACCTCGGAGCGATTGGGTTTTTTCGCGATTTTCTCGAAAACCAGCACGACGACCGCCGTCGAACCATTAGAGTAAAACGTAGGCAATGGAACGACGAACAGGGATCAGTGGCTGTTTGGTCGATTGGACGAACTTGTGTTCGGAATACGGTGCGGAAGTTGTCTGAAATTTGTCGGGACTTTGAAATATTTCGGAGCGATTGGAGTTTTTCGCGATTTTCTCGAAAACCAGCACGACGACCGCGGTCGAACCATTAGAATAAAACGTAGGCAATGGAACGACGAACAGGGATCAATTGTTGTTTGGTCGATTGGCCGATTTTAGACTTTCGTCGGACTACGGTACGAAGGAATCTTAAATCTATCGTAACTTCGAATTACCTCGGAGCGATTGGGGTTTTTCGCGATTTCCTCGAAAACCAGCACGACGACCGCGGTCGAACCATTAGAGTAAAACGTAGGCAATGGAACGACCAACAGGGATCAATGGTTGTTTGGTCGATTGGACGATTTTAGACTTTCGTCGGGCTACGGTACGAAGGAATCTTAAATCTATCGTAACTTCGAATTACCTCGGAGCGATTGGGGATTTTCGCGGTTTTCTCGAAAACCAGCACGACGACCGCAGTCGAACCATTAGAGTAAAACGTAGGCAATGGAACGACGAACAGGGATCAATTGTTGTTTGGTCGATTGGACGATTTTAGACTTTCGTCAGACTACGGTACGAAGGAATCTTAAATCTATCATAACGTCGAATTACCTCGGAGCGATTGGGGTTTTTCGCGATTTTTTCGATAACCAGCACGACGACCGCGGTCGAACCATTAGAGTAAAACGTAGGCAATGGAACGAGGAACAGGGATCAATGGTTGTTTGGTCGATTGGACGAACTTGTGTTCGGACTACGGTGCGGAAGGAGTCTGAAGTATGTCGGGACTTTGAAATATTTCGGAGCGATTGGAGTTTTTCGCGATTTTCTCGAAAACCAGCACGACGACCGCGGTCGAACCATTAGAGTAAAACGTAGGCAATGGAACGACGAACAGGGATCAATTGTTGTTTGGTCGATTGGACGATTTTAGACTTTCGTCGGACTACGGTACGAAGGAATCTTAAATCTATCGTAACTTCGAATTACCTCGGAGCGATTGGGGTTTTTCGCGATTTCCTCGAAAACCAGCACGACGACCGCGGTCGAACCATTAGAGTAAAACGTAGGCAATGGAACGACGAACAGGGATCAATTGTTGTTTGGTCGATTGGCCGATTTTAGACTTTCGTCGGACTACGGTACGAAGGAATCTTAAATCTATCGTAACTTCGAATTACCTCGGAGCGATTGGGTTTTTTCGCGATTTTCTCGAAAACCAGCACGACGACCGCGGTCGAACCATTAGAGTAAAACGTAGGCAATGGAACGACGAACAGGGATCAATTGTTGTTTGTTCGATTGGACGATTTTAGAATTTCGTCGGACTACGGTACGAAGGAATCTTAAATCTATCGTAACTTCGAATTACCTCGGAGCGATTGGGGTTTTTCGCGATTTCCTCGAAAACCAGCACGACGACCGCGGTCGAACCATTAGAGTAAAACGTAGGCAATGGAACGACGAACAGGGATCAATTGTTGTTTGGTCGATTGGACGATTTTAGACTTTCGTCGGACTACGGTACGAAGGAATCTTAAATCTATCGTAACTTCGAATTACCTCGGAGCGATTGGGTTTTTTCGCAATTTTCTCGAAAACCAGCACGACGACCGCGGTCGAACCATTAGAGTAAAACGTAGGCAATGGAACGACCAACAGGGATCAATGGTTGTTTGGTCGATTGGACGATTTTAGACTTTCGTCGGACTACGATACGAAGGAATCTTAAATCTATCGTCACTTCGAATTACCTCGGAGCGATTGGGTTTTTTCGCGATTTTCTCCAAAACCAGCACGACGACCGCGGTCGAACCATTAGAGTAAAACGTAGGCAATGGAACGACCAACAGGGATCAATGGTTGTTTGGTCGATTGGACGAACTTGTGTTCGGAATACGGTGCGCAAGGAGTCTGAAATTTGTCGGGACTTTGAAATATTTCGGAGCGATTGGAGTTTTTCGCGGTTTTCTCGAAAACCAGCACGACGACCGCGGTCGAACCATTAGAGTAAAACGTAGGCAATGGAACGACGAGCAGGGATCAATGATTGTTTGGTCGATTGGACGAACTTGTGTTCGGATTACGGTGCGGAAGGACTCTGAAATTTATCGGGACTTTGAAATATTTCGGAGCGATTGGAGTTTTTCGCGATTTTTTCGAAAACCAGCACGACGACCGCGGTCGAACCATTAGAGTAAAACGTAGGCAATGGAACTACGAACAGGTATCAATCGTTGTTTGCTCGATTGGACGATTTTAGACTTTCGTCGGACTACGGTACGAAGGAATCTTAAATCTATCGTAACTTCGAATTACCTCGGAGCGATTGGGGATTTTCGCGGTTTTCTCGAAAACCAGCACGACGACCGCAGTCGAACCATTAGAGTAAAACGTAGGCAATGGAACGACGAACAGGGATCAATGGTTGTTTGGTCGATTGGACGAACTTGTGTTCGGATTACGGTGCGGAAGGACTCTGAAATTTATCGGGACTTTGAAATATTTCGGAGCGATTGGAGTTTTTCGCGATTTTCTCGAAAACCAGCACGACGACCGCGGTCGAACCATTAGAGTAAAACGTAGGCAATGGAACGACGAACAGGGATCAATTGTTGTTTGGTCGATTGGACGATTTTAGACTTTCGTCGGACTACGGTACGAAGGAATCTTAAATCTATCGTAACTTCGAATTACCTCGGAGCGATTGGGTTTTTTCGCAATTTTCTCGAAAACCAGCACGACGACCGCGGTCGAACCATTAGAGTAAAACGTAGGCAATGGAACGACCAACAGGGATCAATGGTTGTTTGGTCGATTGGACGATTTTAGACTTTCGTCGGACTACGATACGAAGGAATCTTAAATCTATCGTCACTTCGAATTACCTCGGAGCGATTGGGTTTTTTCGCGATTTTCTCGAAAACCAGCACGACGACCGCGGTCGAACCATTAGAGTAAAACGTAGGCAATGGAACGACCAACAGGGATCAATGGTTGTTTGGTCGATTGGACGAACTTGTGTTCGGAATACGGTGCGGAAGGAGTCTGAAATTTGTCGGTACTTTGAAATATTTCATAGCGATTGGGGTTTTTCGCGATTTTCTCGAAAACCAGCACGACGACCGCTGTCGAACCATTAGAGTAAAACGTAGGCAATGGAACGACGAACAGGGATCAATCGTTGTTTGCTCGGTTGGACGATTTTAGACTTTCGTCGGACTACGGTACGCAGGAATCTTAAATCTATCGTAACTTCGAATTACCTCGGAGCGATTGGGTTTTTTCGCGATTTTCTCGAAAACCAGCACGACGACCGCCGTCGAACCATTAGAGTAAAACGTAGGCAATGGAACGACGAACAGGGATCAGTGGCTGTTTGGTCGATTGGACGAACTTGTGTTCGGAATACGGTGCGGAAGTTGTCTGAAATTTGTCGGGACTTTGAAATATTTCAGAGCGATTGGAGTTTTTCGCGATTTTCTCGAAAACCAGCACGACGACCGCGGTCGAACCATTAGAGTAAAACGTAGGCAATGGAACGACGAACAGGGACCAATTGTTGTTTGGTCGATTGGACGATTTTAGACTTTCGTCGGACTACGGTAGGAAGGAATCTTAAATCTATCGTAATTTCGAATTACCTCGGAGCGATTGGGGTTTTTCGCGATTTCCTCGAAAACCAGCACGACGACCGCGGTCGAACCATTAGAGTAAAACGTAGGCAATGGAACGACCAACAGGGATCAATGGTTGTTTGGTCCATTGGACGAACTTGTGTTCGGAATACGGTGCGGAAGGAGTCTGAAATTTGTCGGGACTTTGAAATATTTCGGAGCGATTGGGGTTTTTCGCGATTTTCTCGAAAACCAGCACGACGACCGCGGTCGAACCATTAGAGTAAAACGTAGGCAATGGAACGACGAACAGGGATCAATTGTTGTTTGGTCGATTGGACGATTTTAGACTTTCGTCGGGCTACGGTACGAAGGAATCTTAAATCTATCGTAACTTCGAATTACCTCGGAGCGATTGGGGATTTTCGCGGTTTTCTCGAAAACCAGCACGACGACCGCAGTCGAACCATTAGAGTAAAACGTAGGCAATGGAACGACGAACAGGGATCAATTGTTGTTTGGTCGATTGGACGATTTTAGACTTTCGTCAGACTACGGTACGAAGGAATCTTAAATCTATCATAACGTCGAATTACCTCGGAGCGATTGGGGTTTTTCGCGATTTTTTCGATAACCAGCACGACGACCGCGGTCGAACCATTAGAGTAAAACGTAGGCAATGGAACGAGGAACAGGGATCAATGGTTGTTTGGTCGATTGGACGAACTTGTGTTCGGACTACGGTGCGGAAGGAGTCTGAAGTATGTCGGGACTTTGAAATATTTCGGAGCGATTGGAGTTTTTCGCGATTTTCTCGAAAACCAGCACGACGACCGCGGTCGAACCATTAGAGTAAAACGTAGGCAATGGAACGACGAACAGGGATCAATTGTTGTTTGGTCGATTGGACGATTTTAGACTTTCGTCGGACTACGGTACGAAGGAATCTTAAATCTATCGTAACTTCGAATTACCTCGGAGCGATTGGGGTTTTTCGCGATTTCCTCGAACACCAGCACGACGACCGCGGTCGAACCATTAGAGTAAAACGTAGGCAATGGAACGACCAACAGGGATCAATGGTTGTTTGGTCGATTGGACGAACTTGTGTTCGGAATACGGTGCGGAAGGGGTCTGAAATTTGTCGGGACTTTGAAATATTTCGGAGCGATTGGAGTTTTTCGCGGTTTTCTCGAAAACCAGCACGACGACCGCGGTCGAACCATTAGAGTAAAACGTAGGCAATGGAACGACGAGCAGGGATCAATGATTGTTTGGTCGATTGAACGAACTTGTGTTCGGACTACGGTGCGGAAGGAGTCTGAAGTATGTCGGGACTTTGAAATATTTCGGAGCGATTGGAGTTTTTCGCGATTTTCTCGAAAACCAGCACGACGACCGCGGTCGAATCATTAGAGTAAAACGTAGGCAATGGAACGACGAACAGGGATCAATGGTTGTTTGGTCGATTGGACGAACTGGTGTTCGGAATACGGTGCGGAAGTGGTCTGAAATTTGTCGGTACTTTGAAATATTTCAGAGCGATTGGGGTTTTTCGCGATTTTCTCGAAAACCAGCACGACGACCGCGGTCGAACCATTAGAGTAAAACGTAGGCAATGGAACGACGAGCAGGGATCAATGGTTGTTTGGTCGATTGGACGAACTTGTGTTCGGACTACGGTGCGGAAGGAGTCTGAAGTATGTCGGGACTTTGAAATATTTCGGAGCGATTGGAGTTTTTCGCGATTTTCTCGAAAACCAGCACGACGACCGCGGTCGAACCATTAGAGTAAAACGTAGGCAATGGAACGACCAACAGGGATCAATGGTTGTTTGGTCGATTGGACGATTTTAGACTTTCGTCGGACTACGGTACGAAGGAATCTTAAATCTATCGTCACTTCGAATTACCTCGGAGCGATTGGGTTTTTTCGCGATTTTCTCGAAAACCAGCACGACGACCGCGGTCGAACCATTAGAGTAAAACGTAGGCAATGGAACGACCAACAGGGATCAATGGTTGTTTGGTCGATTGGACGAACTTGTGTTTGGAATACGGTGCGGAAGGTGTCTGAAATTTGTCGGGACTTTGAAATATTTCGGAGCGATTGGAGTTTTTCGCGGTTTTCTCGAAAACCAGCACGACGACCGCGGTCGAACCATTAGAGTAAAACGTAGGCAATGGAACGACGAGCAGGGATCAATGATTGTTTGGTCGATTGGACGAACTTGTGTTCGGACTACGGTGCGGAAGGAGTCTGAAGTATGTCGGGACTTTGAAATATTTCGGAGCGATTGGAGTTTTTCGCGATTTTCTCGAAAACCAGCACGACGACCGCGGTCGAACCATTAGAGTAAAACGTAGGCAATGGAACGACGAACAGGGATCAATCGTTGTTTGCTCGGTTGGACGATTTTAGACTTTCGTCGGACTACGGTACGCAGGAATCTTAAATCTATCGTAACTTCGAATTACCTCGGAGCGATTGGGTTTTTTCGCGATTTTCTCGAAAACCAGCACGTCGACCGCCGTCGAACCATTAGAGTAAAACGTAGGCAATTCAACGACGAAAAGGGATCAGTGGTTGTTTGGTCGATTGGACGAACTTGTGTTCGCAATACGGTGCGGAAGGAGTCTGAAATTTGTCGGGACTTTGAAATATTTCGGAGCGATTGGAGTTTTTCGCGGTTTTCTCGAAAACCAGCACGACGACCGCGGTCGAACCATTAGAGTAAAACGTAGGCAATGGAACGACGAGCAGGGATCAATGGTTGTTTGGTCGATTGGACGAACTTGTGTTCGGACTACGGTGCGGAAGGTGTCTGAAGTATGTCGGGACTTTGAAATATTTCGGAGCGATTGGAGTTTTTCGCGATTTTCTCGAAAACCAGCACGTCGACCGCCGTCGAACCATTAGAGTAAAACGTAGGCAATTGAACGACGAAAAGGGATCAGTGGTTGTTTGGTCGATTGGACGAACTTGTGTTCGGAATACGGTGCGGAAGGAGTCTGAAATTTGTCGGGACTATGAAATATTTCGGAGCGATTGGGTTTTTTCGCGATTTTCTCGAAAACCAGCACGACGACCGAGGTCGAACCATTAGAGTAAAACGTAGGCAATGGAACTACGAACAGGGATCAATCGTTGTTTGCTCGATTGGACGATTTTAGACTTTCGTCGGACTACGGTACGAAGGAATCTTAAATCTATCGTAACTTCGAATTACCTCGGAGCGATTGGGGATTTTCGCGGTTTTCTCGAAAACCAGCACGACGACCGCAGTCGAACCATTAGAGTAAAACGTAGGCAATGGAACGACGAACAGGGATCAATTGTTGTTTGGTCGATTGGACGATTTTAGACTTTCGTCAGACTACGGTACGAAGGAATCTTAAATCTATCATAACGTCGAATTACCTCGGAGCGATTGGGGTTTTTCGCGATTTTCTCGATAACCAGCACGACGACCGCGGTCGAACCATTAGAGTAAAACGTAGGCAATGGAACGAGGAACAGGGATCAATGGTTGTTTGGTCGATTGGACGAACTTGTGTTCGGACTACGGTGCGGAAGTAGTCTGAAGTATGTCGGGACTTTGAAATATTTCGGAGCGATTGGAGTTTTTCGCGATTTTCTCGAAAACCAGCACGACGACCGCGGTCGAACCATTAGAGTAAAACGTAGGCAATGGAACGACGAACAGGGATCAATTGTTGTTTGGTCGATTGGACGATTTTAGACTTTCGTCGGACTACGGTACGAAGGAATCTTAAATCTATCGTAACTTCGAATTACCTCAGAGCGATTGGGGTTTTTCGCGATTTCCTCGAAAACCAGCACGACGACCGCGGTCGAACCATTAGAGTAAAACGTAGGCAATGGAACGACGAGCAGGGATCAATGGTTGTTTGGTCGATTGGACGAACTTGTGTTCGGACTACGGTGCGGAAGGAGTCTGAAGTATGTCGGGACTTTGAAATATTTCGGAGCGATTGGAGTTTTTCGCGATTTTCTCGAAAACCAACACGACGACCGCGGTCGAACCATTAGAGTAAAACGTAGGCAATGGAACGACGAACAGGGATAAATCGTTGTTTTCTCGGTTGGACGATTTTAGACTTTCGTCGGACTACGGTACGAAGGAATCTTAAATCTATCATAACGTCGAATTACCTCGGAGCGATTGGGGATTTTCGCGGTTTTCTCGAAAACCAGCACGACGACCGCAGTCGAACCATTAGAGTAAAACGTAGGCAATGGAACGACGAACAGGGATCAATTATTGTTTGGTCGATTGGACGATTTTAGACTTTCGTCAGACTACGGTACGAAGGAATCTTAAATCTATCGGAACTTTGAATTACCTCGGAGCGATTGGGTTTTTTCGCGATTTTCTCGAAAACCAGCACGACGACCGCGGTCGAACCATTAGAGTAAAACGTAGGCAATGGAACGACCAACAGGGATCAATGGTTGTTTGGTCGATTGGACGGACTTGTGTTCGGAATACGGTGCGGAAGGAGTCTGAAATTTGTCGGGACTTTGAAATATTTCAGAGCGATTGGGGTTTTTCGCGGTTTTCTCGAAAACCAGCACGACGACCGCGGTCGAACCATTAGAGTAAAACGTAGGCAATGGAACGACCAACAGGGATCAATGGTTGTTTGGTCGATTGGACGGACTTGTGTTCGGAATACGGTGCGGAAGGAGTCTGAAATTTGTCGGGACTTTGAAATATTTCAGAGCGATTGGGGTTTTTCGCGGTTTTCTCGAAAACCAGCACGACGACCGCTGTCGAACCATTAGAGTAAAACGTAGGCAATGGAACGACGAACAGGGATCAATCGTTGTTTGCTCGATTGGACGAATTTAGACTTTCGTCGGACTACGGTACGAAGGAATCTTAAATCTATCGTAACTTCGAATTACCTCGGAGCGATTGGGTTTTTCGCGATTTTCTCGAAAACCAGCACGACGACCGCCGTCGAACCATTAGAGTAAAACGTAGGCAATGGAACGACGAAAAGGGATCAGTGGTTGTTTGGTCGATTGGACGAACTTGTGTTCGGAATACGGTGCGGAAGGTGTCTGAAATTTGTCGGGACTATGAAATATTTCGGAGCGATTGGGTTTTTTCGCGATTTTCTCGACAACCAGCACGACGACCGCGGTCGAACCATTAGAGTAAAACGTAGGCAATGGAACTACGAACAGGTATCAATCGTTGTTTGCTCGATTGGACGATTTTAGACTTTCGTCGGACTACGGTACGAAGGAATCTTAAATCTATCGTAACTTCGAATTACCTCGGAGCGATTGGGGATTTTCGCGGTTTTCTCGAAAACCAGCACGACGACCGCAGTCGAACCATTAGAGTAAAACGTAGGCAATGGAACGACGAACAGGGATCAATTGTTGTTTGGTCGATGGGACGATTTTAGACTTTCGTCAGACTACGGTACGAAGGAATCTTAAATCTATCATAACGTCGAATTACCTCGGAGCGATTGGGGTTTTTCGCGATTTTCTCAAAAATCAGCACGACGACCGCGGTCGAACCATTAGAGTAAAACGTAGGCAATGGGACGAGGAACAGGGATCAATGGTTGTTTGGTCGATTGGACGAACTTGTGTTCGGACTACGGTGCGGAAGGAGTCTGAAATTTGTCGGGACTTTGAAATATTTCAGAGCGATTGGGGTTTTTCGCGGTTTTCTCGAAAACCAGCACGACGACCGCGGTCGAACCATTAGAGTAAAACGTAGGCAATGGAACGACGAGCAGGGATTAATGGTTGTTTGGTCGATTGGACGAACTTGTGTTCGGATTACGGTGCGGAAGGACTCTGAAATTTATCGGGACTTTGAAATATTTCGGAGCGATTGGAGTTTTTCGCGATTTTCTCGAAAACCAGCGCGACGACCGCGGTCGAACCATAAGAGTAAAACGTAGGCAATGGAACGACGAACTGGGATCAATGGTTGTTTGCTCGATTGGACGAACTGGTGTTCGGAATACGGTGCGGAAGGTGTCTGAAATTTGTCGGGACTATGAAATATTTCGGAGCGATTGGGTTTTTTCGCGATTTTCTCGACAACCAGCACGACGACCGCGGTCGAACCATTAGAGTAAAACGTAGGCAATGGAACTACGAACAGGTATCAATCGTTGTTTGCTCGATTGGACGATTTTAGACTTTCGTCGGACTACGGTACGAAGGAATCTTAAATCTATCGTAACTTCGAATTACCTCGGAGCGATTGGGGATTTTCGCGGTTTTCTCGAAAACCAGCACGACGACCGCAGTCGAACCATTAGAGTAAAACGTAGGCAATGGAACGACGAACAGGGATCAATTGTTGTTTGGTCGATTGGACGATTTTAGACTTTCGTCAGACTACGGTACGAAGGAATCTTAAATCTATCATAACGTCGAATTACCTCGGAGCGATTGGGATTTTTCGCGATTTTCTCAAAAACCAGCACGACGACCGCGGTCGAACCATTAGAGTAAAACGTAGGCAATGGGACGAGGAACAGGGATCAATGGTTGTTTGGTCGATTGGACGAACTTGTGTTCGGACTACGGTGCGGAAGGAGTCTGAAGTATGTCGGGACTTTGAAATATTTCGGAGCGATTGGAGTTTTTCGCGATTTTCTCGAAAACCAGCACGACGACCGCGGTCGAACCATTAGAGTAAAACGTAGGCAATGGAACGACGAACAGGGATCAATGGTTGTTTGGTCGATTGGACGAACTGGTGTTCGGAATACGGTGCGGAAGGGGTCTGAAATTTGTCGGTACTTTGAAATATTTCAGAGCGATTGGGGTTTTTCGCGATTTTCTCGAAAACCAGCACGACGACCGCTGTCGAACCATTAGAGTAAAACGTAGGCAATGGAACGACGAACAGGGATCAATCGTTGTTTGCTCGGTTGGACGATTTTAGACTTTCGTCGGACTACGGTACGCAGGAATCTTAAATCTATCGTAACTTCGAATTACCTCGGAGCGATTGGGTTTTTTCGCGATTTTCTCGAAAACCAGCACGACGACCGCCGTCGAACCATTAGAGTAAAACGTAGGCAATGGAACGACGAACAGGGATCAGTGGCTGTGTGGTCGATTGGACGAACTTGTGTTCGGAATACGGTGCGGAAGGAGTCTGAAATTTGTCGGGACTTTGAAATATTTCGGAGCGATTGGAGTTTTTCGCGATTTTCTCGAAAACCAGCACGACGACCGCGGTCGAACCATTAGAGTAAAACGTAGGCAATGGAACGACGAACAGGGACCAATTGTTGTTTGGTCGATTGGACGATTTTAGACTTTCGTCGGACTACGGTACGAAGGAATCTTAAATCTATCGTAATTTCGAATTACCTCGGAGCGATTGGGGTTTTTCGCGATTTCCTCGAAAACCAGCACGACGACCGCGTCCGAACCATTAGAGTAAAACGTAGGCAATGGAACGACCAACAGGGATCAATGGTTGTTTGGTCGATTGGACGAACTTGTGTTCGGAATACGGTGCGGAAGGAGTCTGAAATTTGTCGGGACTTTGAAATATTTCGGAGCGATTGGAGTGTTTCGCGATTTTCTCGAAAACCAGCACGACGACCGCGGTCGAACCATTAGAGTAAAACGTAGGCAATGGAACGACGAACAGGGATCAATGGTTGTTTGGTCGATTGGACGAACTGGTGTTCGGAATACGGTGCGGAAGTGGTCTGAAATTTGTCGGTACTTTGAAATATTTCAGAGCGATTGGGGTTTTTCGCGATTTTCTCGAAAACCAGCACGACGACCGCGGTCGAACCATTAGAGTAAAACGTAGGCAATGGAACGACGAACAGGGATCAATGGTTGTTTGCTCAATTGGACGAACTTGTGTTCGGACTACGGTGCGGAAGGACTCTGAAATTTGCCGGGACTTTGAAATATTTAGGAGCGATTGGGGTTTTTGGCGATTTTCTCGAAAACGAGCACGACGACCGCGGTCGAACCATTAGAGTAAAACGTAGGCAACGGAACGACCAACAGGGATCAATTGTTGTTTGCTCGATTGGAAGATTTTAGACTTTCGTCGGACTACGGTACGAAGGAATCTTAAATCTATCGTAACTTCGAATTACCTCGGAGCGATTGGGGTTTTTCGCGATTTTCTCGAAAACCAGCACGACGACCGCGGTCGGACCATTAGAGTAAAACGTAGGCAATGGAACGACGAACAGGGATCAATGGTTGTTTGGTCGATTGGACGAACTGGTGTTCGGAATACGGTGCGGAAGGGGTCTGAAATTTGTCGTTACTTTGAAATATTTCGGAGCGATTGGGGTTTTTCGCGATTTTCTCGAAAACCAGCACGACGGCCGCGGTCGAACCATTAGAGTAAAACGTAGGCAATGGAACGACGAACAGGGATCAATCGTTGTTTGCTCGGTTGGACGATTTTAGACTTTCGTCGGACTACGGTACGCAGGAATCTTAAATCTATCGTAACTTCGAATTACCTCGGAGCGATTGGGTTTTTTCGCGATTTTCTCGAAAACCAGCACGTCGACCGCCGTCGAACCATTAGAGTAAAACGTAGGCAATTGAACGACGAAAAGGGATCAGTGGTTGTTTGGTCGATTGGACGAACTTGTGTTCGGAATACGGTGCGGAAGTAGTCTGAAATTTGTCGGGACTATGAAATATTTCGGAGCGATTGGGTTTTTTCGCGATTTTCTCGAAAACCAGCACGACGACCGCGGTCGAACCATTAGAGTAAAACGTAGGCAATGGAACTACGAACAGGGATCAATCGTTGTTTGCTCGATTGGACGAATTTAGACTTTCGTCGGACTACGGTACGAAGGAATCTTAAATCTATCGTAACTTCGAATTACCTCGGAGCGATTGGGGATTTTCGCGGTTTTCTCGAAAACCAGCACGACGACCGCAGTCGAACCATTAGAGTAAAACGTAGGCAATGGAACGACGAACAGGGATCAATTGTTGTTTGGTCGATTGGACGATTTTAGACTTTCGTCAGACTACGGTACGAAGGAATCTTAAATCTATCATAACGTCGAATTACCTCGGAGCGATTGGGGTTTTTCGCGATTTTCTCGATAACCAGCACGACGACCGCGGTCGAACCATTAGAGTAAAACGTAGGCAATGGAACGAGGAACAGGGATCAATGGTTGTTTGGTCGATTGGACGAACTTGTGTTCGGACTACGGTGCGGAAGGAGTCTGAAGTATGTCGGGACTTTGAAATATTTCGGAGCGATTGGAGTTTTTCGCGATTTTCTCGAAAACCAGCACGACGACCGCGGTCGAACCATTAGAGTAAAACGTAGGCAATGGAACGACGAACAGGGATCAATTGTTGTTTGGTCGATTGGACGATTTTAGACTTTCGTCGGACTACGGTACGAAGGAATCTTAAATCTATCGTAACTTCGAATTACCTCCGAGCGATTGGGGTTTTTCGCGATTTCCTCGAAAACCAGCACGACGACCGCGGTCGAACCATTAGAGTAAAACGTAGGCAATGGAACGACGAACAGGGATCAATTGTTGTTTGGTCGATTGGACGATTTTAGACTTACGTCGGACTACGGTACGAAGGAATCTTAAATCTATCGTAACTTCGAATTACCTCGGAGCGATTGGGTTTTTTCGCGATTTTCTCGAAAACCAGCACGACGACCGCGGTCGAACCATTAGAGTAAAACGTAGGCAATGGAACGACCAACAGGGATCAATGGTTGTTTGGTCGATTAGACGAACTTGTGTTCGGAATACGGTGCGGAAGGAGTCTGAAATTTGTCGGGACTTTGAAATATTTCGGAGCGATTGGAGTTTTTCGCGGTTTTCTCGAAAACCAGCACGACGACAGCGGGCGAACCATTAGAGTAAAACGTAGGCAATGGAACGACGAGCAGGGATCAATGGTTGTTTGGTCGATTGGACGAACTTGTGTTCGGATTACGGTGTGGAAGGACTCTGAAATTTATCGGGACTTTGAAATATTTCGGAGCGATTGGAGTTTTTCGCGATTTTCTCGAAAACCAGCGCGACGACCGCGGTCGAACCATAAGAGTAAAACGTAGGCAATGGAACGACGAACAGGGATCAATGGTTGTTTGCTCGATTGGACGAACTGGTGTTCGGAATACGGTGCGGAAGTGGTCTGAAATTTGTCGGTACTTTGAAATATTTCAGAGCGATTGGGGTTTTTCGCGATTTTCTCGAAAACCAGCACGACGACCGCTGTCGAACCATTAGAGTAAAACGTAGGCAATGGAACGACGAACAGGGATCAATTGTTGTTTGGTCGATTGGATGATTTTAGACTTTCGTCGGACTACGGTACGAAGGAATCTTAAATCTATCGTAACTTCGAATTACCTCGGAGCGATTGGGTTTTTTCGCGATTTTCTCGAAAACCAGCACGACGACCGCGGTCGAACCATTAGAGTAAAACGTAGGCAATGGAATGACCAACAGGGATCAATGGTTGTTTGGTCGATTGGACGATTTTAGACTTTCGTCAGACTACGGTACGAAGGAATCTTAAATCTATCATAACGTCGAATTACCTCGGAGCGATTGAGGTTTTTCGCGATTTTCTCAAAAACCAGCACGACGACCGCGGTCGAACCAATAGAGTAAAACGTAGGCAATGGAACGACGAACAGGGATCAATGGTTGTTTGGTCGATTGGACGAACTGGTGTTCGGAATACGGTGCGGAAGGAGTCTGAAATTTGTCGGTACTTTGAAATATTTCAGAGCGATTGGGGTTTTTCGCGATTTTCTCGAAAACCAGCACGACGACCGCTGTCGAACCATTAGAGTAAAACGTAGGCAATGGAACGACGAACAGGGATCAATCGTTGTTTGCTCGGTTGGACGATTTTAGACTTTCGTCGGACTACGGTACGCAGGAATCTTAAATCTATCGTAACTTCGAATTACCTCGGAGCGATTGGGTTTTTTCGCGATTTTCTCGAAAACCAGCACGACGACCGCCGTCGAACCATTAGAGTAAAACGTAGGCAATGGAACGACGAACAGGGATCAGTGGCTGTTTGGTCGATTGGACGAACTGGTGTTCGGAATACGGTGCGGAAGGAGTCTGAAATTTGTCGGTACTTTGAAATATTTCAGAGCGATTGGGGTTTTTCGCGATTTCCTCGAAAACCAGCACGACGACCGCGGTCGAACCATTAGAGTAAAACGTAGGCAATGGAACGACGAACAGGGATCAATTGTTGTTTGGTCGATTGGACGATTTTAGACTTACGTCGGACTACGGTACGAAGGAATCTTAAATCTATCGTAACTTCGAATTACCTCGGAGCGATTGGGTTTTTTCGCGATTTTCTCGAAAACCAGCACGACGACCGCGGTCGAACCATTAGAGTAAAACGTAGGCAATGGAACGACCAACAGGGATCAATGGTTGTTTGGTCGATTAGACGAACTTGTGTTCGGAATACGGTGCGGAAGGAGTCTGAAATTTGTCGGGACTTTGAAATATTTCGGAGCGATTGGAGTTTTTCGCGGTTTTCTCGAAAACCAGCACGACGACAGCGGGCGAACCATTAGAGTAAAACGTAGGCAATGGAACGACGAGCAGGGATCAATGGTTGTTTGGTCGATTGGACGAACTTGTGTTCGGATTACGGTGTGGAAGGACTCTGAAATTTATCGGGACTTTGAAATATTTCGGAGCGATTGGAGTTTTTCGCGATTTTCTCGAAAACCAGCGCGACGACCGCGGTCGAACCATAAGAGTAAAACGTAGGCAATGGAACGACGAACAGGGATCAATGGTTGTTTGCTCGATTGGACGAACTGGTGTTCGGAATACGGTGCGGAAGTGGTCTGAAATTTGTCGGTACTTTGAAATATTTCAGAGCGATTGGGGTTTTTCGCGATTTTCTCGAAAACCAGCACGACGACCGCTGTCGAACCATTAGAGTAAAACGTAGGCAATGGAACGACGAACAGGGATCAATTGTTGTTTGGTCGATTGGATGATTTTAGACTTTCGTCGGACTACGGTACGAAGGAATCTTAAATCTATCGTAACTTCGAATTACCTCGGAGCGATTGGGTTTTTTCGCGATTTTCTCGAAAACCAGCACGACGACCGCGGTCGAACCATTAGAGTAAAACGTAGGCAATGGAATGACCAACAGGGATCAATGGTTGTTTGGTCGATTGGACGATTTTAGACTTTCGTCAGACTACGGTACGAAGGAATCTTAAATCTATCATAACGTCGAATTACCTCGGAGCGATTGAGGTTTTTCGCGATTTTCTCAAAAACCAGCACGACGACCGCGGTCGAACCAATAGAGTAAAACGTAGGCAATGGAACGACGAACAGGGATCAATGGTTGTTTGGTCGATTGGACGAACTGGTGTTCGGAATACGGTGCGGAAGGAGTCTGAAATTTGTCGGTACTTTGAAATATTTCAGAGCGATTGGGGTTTTTCGCGATTTTCTCGAAAACCAGCACGACGACCGCTGTCGAACCATTAGAGTAAAACGTAGGCAATGGAACGACGAACAGGGATCAATCGTTGTTTGCTCGGTTGGACGATTTTAGACTTTCGTCGGACTACGGTACGCAGGAATCTTAAATCTATCGTAACTTCGAATTACCTCGGAGCGATTGGGTTTTTTCGCGATTTTCTCGAAAACCAGCACGACGACCGCCGTCGAACCATTAGAGTAAAACGTAGGCAATGGAACGACGAACAGGGATCAGTGGCTGTTTGGTCGATTGGACGAACTTGTGTTCGGAATACGGTGCGGAAGGAGTCTGAAATTTGTCGGGACTTTGAAATATTTCGGAGCGATTGGAGTTTTTCGCGATTTTCTCGAAAACCAGCACGACGACCGCGGTCGAGCCATTAGAGTAAAACGTAGGCAATGGAACGACGAAAAGGGACCAATTGTTGTTTGGTCGATTGGACGATTTTAGACTTTCGTCGGACTACGGTACGAAGGAATCTTAAATCTATCGTAATTTCGAATTACCTCGGAGCGATTGGGGTTTTTCGCGATTTCCTCGAAAACCAGCACGACGACCGCGGTCGAACCATTAGAGTAAAACGTAGGCAATGGAACGACGAACAGGGATCAATGGTTGTTTGGTCGATTGGACGAACTGGTGTTCGGAATACGGTGCGGAAGGGGTCTGAAATTTGTCGGTACTTTGAAATATTTCAGAGCGATTGGGGTTTTTCGCGATTTTCTCGAAAACCAGCACGACGACCGCTGTCGAACCATTAGAGTAAAACGTAGGCAATGGAACGACGAACAGGGATCAATCGTTGTTTGCTCCGTTGGACGATTTTAGACTTTCGTCGGACTACGGTACGCAGGAATCTTAAATCTATCGTAACTTCGAATTACCTCGGAGCGATTGGGTTTTTTCGCGATTTTCTCGAAAACCAGCACGACGACCGCCGTCGAACCATTAGAGTAAAACGTAGGCAATGGAACGACGAACAGGGATCAGTGGCTGTTTGGTCGATTGGACGAACTTGTGTTCGGAATACGGTGCGGAAGGAGTCTGAAATTTGTCGGGACTTTGAAATATTTCGGAGCGATTGGAGTTTTTCGCGATTTTCTCGAAAACCAGCACGACGACCGCGGTCGAACCATTAGAGTAAAACGTAGGCAATGGAACGACGAACAGGGACCAATTGTTGTTTGGTCGATTGGACGATTTTAGACTTTCGTCGGACTACGGTACGAAGGAATCTTAAATCTATCGTAACTTCGAATTACCTCGGAGCGATTGGGTTTTTTCGCGATTTTCTCGAAAACCAGCACGACGACCGCTGTCGAACCATTAGAGTAAAACGTAGGCAATGGAACGACGAACAGGGATCAATTGTTGTTTGGTCGATTGGACGATTTTAGACTTTCGTCGGACTACGGTACGAAGGAATCTTAAATCTATCGTAACTTCGAATTACCTCGGAGCGATTGGGTTTTTTCGCGATTTTCTCGAAAACCAGCACGACGACCGCGGTCGAACCATTAGAGTAAAACGTAGGCAATGGAATGACCAACAGGGATCAATGGTTGTTTGGTCGATTGGACGATTTTAGACTTTCGTCAGACTACGGTACGAAGGAATCTTAAATCTATCATAACGTCGAATTACCTCGGAGCGATTGGGGTTTTTCGCGATTTTCTCAAAAACCAGCACGACGACCGCGGTCGAACCATTAGAGTAAAACGTAGGCAATGGAACGACGAACAGGGATCAATGGTTGTTTGGTCGATTGGACGAACTGGTGTTCGGAATACGGTGCGGAAGCGGTCTGAAATTTGTCGGTACTTTGAAATATTTCAGAGCGATTGGGGTTTTTCGCGATTTTCTCGAAAACCAGCACGACGACCGCTGTCGAACCATTAGAGTAAAACGTAGGCAATGGAACGACGAACAGGGATCAATCGTTGTTTGCTCGGTTGGACGATTTTAGACTTTCGTCGGACTACGGTACGCAGGAATCTTAAATCTATCGTAACTTCGAATTACCTCGGAGCGATTGGGTTTTTTCGCGATTTTCTCGAAAACCAGCACGACGACCGCCGTCGAACCATTAGAGTAAAACGTAGGCAATGGAACGACGAACAGGGATCAGTGGCTGTTTGGTCGATTGGACGAACTTGTGTTCGGAATACGGTGCGGAAGGTGTCTGAAATTTGTCGGGACTTTGAAATATTTCGGAGCGATTGGAGTTTTTCCCGATTTTCTCGAAAACCAGCACGACGACCGCGGTCGAACCATTAGAGTAAAACGTAGGCAATGGAACGACGAACAGGGACCAATTGTTGTTTGGTCGATTGGACGATTTTAGACTTTCGTCGGACTACGGTACGAAGGAATCTTAAATCTATCGTAATTTCGAATTACCTCGGAGCGATTGGGGTTTTTCGCGATTTCCTCGAAAACCAGCACGACGACCGCGGTCGAACCATTAGAGTAAAACGTAGGCAATGGAACGACGAACAGGGATCAATGGTTGTTTGGTCGATTGGACGAACTGGTGTTCGGAATACGGTGCGGAAGGGGTCTGAAATTTGTCGGTACTTTGAAATATTTCAGAGCGATTGGGGTTTTTCGCGATTTTCTCGAAAACCAGCACGACGACCACTGTCGAACCATTAGAGTAAAACGTAGGCAATGGATCGACGAACAGGGATCAATCGTTGTTTGCTCGGTTGGACGATTTTAGACTTTCGTCGGACTACGGTACGCAGGAATCTTAAATCTATCGTAACTTCGAATTACCTCGGAGCGATTGGGTTTTTTCGCGATTTTCTCGAAAACCAGCACGACGACCGCCGTCGAACCATTAGAGTAAAACGTAGGCAATGGAACAACGAACAGGGATCAGTGGCTGTTTGGTCGATTGGACGAACTTGTGTTCGGAATACGGTGCGGAAGTAGTCTGAAATTTGTCGGGACTTTGAAATATTTCGGAGCGATTGGAGTTTTTCGCGATTTTCTCGAAAACCAGCACGGCGACCGCGGTCGAACCATTAGAGTAAAACGTAGGCAATGGAACGACGAACAGGGACCAATTGTTGTTTGGTCGATTGGACGATTTTAGACTTTCGTCGGACTACGGTACGAAGGAATCTTAAATCTATCGTAATTTCGAATTACCTCGGAGCGATTGGGGTTTTTCGCGATTTCCTCGAAAATCAGCACGACGACCGCGGTCGAACCATTAGAGTAAAACGTAGGCAATGGAACGACCAACAGGGATCAATGGTTGTTTGGTCGATTGGACGAACTTGTGTTCGGAATACGGTGCGGAAGGAGTCTGAAATTTGTCGGGACTTTGAAATATTTCGGAGCGATTGGAGTTTTTCGCGAGTTTCTCGAAAACCAGCGCGACGACCGCGGTCGAACCATAAGAGTAAAACGTAGGCAATGGAACGACGAAGAGGGATCAATGGTTGTTTGCTCGATTGGACGAACTTGTGTTCGGACTACGATGCGGAAGGACTCTGAAATATGTCAGGACTTTGTAATATTTCGGAGCGATTTGAGTTTTTCGCGATTTTCTCGAAAACCAGCACGACGTCCGCGGTCGAACCATTAGAGTAAAACGTAGGCAATGGAACGACGAACAGGGATCAATGGTTGTTTGGTCGATTGGACGAACTTGTGTTCGGAATACGGTGCGGAAGGTGTCTGAAATTTGTCGTTACTTTGAAATATTTCGGAGCGATTGGGGTTTTTCGCGATTTTCTCGAAAACCAGCACGACGGCCGCGGTCGAACCATTAGAGTAAAACGTAGGCAATGGAACGACGAACAGGGATCAATCGTTGTTTGCTCGGTTGGACGATTTTAGACTTTCGTCGGACTACGGTACGCAGGAATCTTAAATCTATCGTAACTTCGAATTACCTCGGAGCGATTGGGTTTTTTCGCGATTTTCTCGAAAACCAGCACGTCGACCGCCGTCGAACCATTAGAGTAAAACGTAGGCAATTGAACGACGAAAAGGGATCAGTGGTTGTTTGGTCGATTGGACGAACTTGTGTTCGGAATACGGTGCGGAAGGTGTCTGAAATTTGTCGGGACTATGAAATATTTCGGAGCGATTGGGTTTTTTCGCGATTTTCTCGAAAACCAGCACGACGACCGCGGTCGAACCATTAGAGTAAAACGTAGGCAATGGAACTACGAACAGGGATCAATCGTTGTTTGCTCGATTGGACGAATTTAGACTTTCGTCGGACTACGGTACGAAGGAATCTTAAATCTATCGTAACTTCGAATTACCTCGGAGCGATTGGGGTTTTTCGCGATTTCCTCGAAAACTAGCACGACGACCGCGGTCGAACCATTAGAGTAAAACGTAGGCAATGGAACGACGAACAGGGATCAATTGTTGTTTGGTCGATTGGACGATTTTAGACTTTCGTCGGACTACGGTACGAAGGAATCTTAAATCTATCGTAACTTCGAATTACCTCGGAGCGATTGGGGTTTTTCGCGATTTTCTCGAAAACCAGCACGACGACCGCGGTCGAACCATTAGAGTAAAACGTAGGCAATGGAACGACGAACAGGGATCAATGGTTGTTTGGTCGATTGGACGAACTGGTGTTCGGAATACGGTGCGGAAGGGGTCTGAAATTTGTCGGTACTTTGAAATATTTCAGAGCGATTGGGGTTTTTCGCGATTTTCTCGAAAACCAGCACGACGACCGCTGTCGAACCATTAGAGTAAAACGTAGGCAATGGAACGACGAACAGGGATCAATCGTTGTTTGCTCGGTTGGACGATTTTAGACTTTCGTCGGACTACGGTACGCAGGAATCTTAAATCTATCGTAACTTCGAATTACCTCGGAGCGATTGGGTTTTTTCGCGATTTTCTCGAAAACCAGCACGACGACCGCCGTCGAACCATTAGAGTAAAACGTAGGCAATGGAACGACGAACAGGGATCAGTGGCTGTTTGGTCGATTGGACGAACTTGTGTTCGGAATACGGTGCGGAAGGAGTCTGAAATTTGTCGGGACTTTGAAATATTTCGGAGCGATTGGAGTTTTTCGCGATTTTCTCGAAAACCAGCACGACGACCGCGGTCGAACCATTAGAGTAAAACGTAGGCAATGGAACGACGAACAGGGATCAATGGTTGTTTGGTCGATTGGACGAACTGGTGTTCGGAATACGGTGCGGAAGGGGTCTGAAATTTGTCGGTACTTTGAAATATTTCAGAGCGATTGGGGTTTTTCGCGATTTTCTCGAAAACCAGCACGACGACCACTGTCGAACCATTAGAGTAAAACGTAGGCAATGGATCGACGAACAGGGATCAATCGTTGTTTGGTCGATTGGACGATTTTAGACTTTCGTCGGACTACGGTACGAAGGAATCTTAAATCTATCGTAATTTCGAATTACCTCGGAGCGATTGGGGTTTTTCGCGATTTCCTCGAAAACCAGCACAACGACTGCGGTCGAACCATTAGAGTAAAATGTAGGCAATGGAACGACGAACAGGGATCAATGGTTGTTTGGTCGATTGGACGAACTGGTGTTCGGAATACGGTGCGGAAGGGGTCTGAAATTTGTCGGTACTTTGAAATATTTCAGAGCGATTGAGGTTTTTCGCGATTTTCTCGAAAACCAGCACGACGACCACTGTCGAACCATTAGAGTAAAACGTAGGCAATGGATCGACGAACAGGGATCAATCGTTGTTTTTTTCGGTTGGACGATTTTAGACTTTCGTCGGACTACGGTACGCAGGAATCTTAAATCTATCGTAACTTCGAATTACCTCGGAGCGATTGGGTTTTTTCGCGATTTTCTCGAAAACCAGCACGACGACCGCCGTCGAACCATTAGAGTAAAACGTAGGCAATGGAACGACGAACAGGGATCAGTGGCTGTTTGGTCGATTGGACGAACTTGTGTTCGGAATACGGTGCGGAAGGAGTCTGAAATTTGTCGGGACTTTGAAATATTTCGGAGCGATTGGAGTTTTTCGCGATTTTCTCGAAAACCAGCACGACGACCGCAGTCGAACCATTAGAGTAAAACGTAGGCAATGGAACGACGAACAGGGACCAATTGTTGTTTGGTCGATTGGACGATTTTAGACTTTCGTCGGACTACGGTACGAAGGAATCTTAAATCTATCGTAATTTCGAATTACCTCGGAGCGATTGGGGTTTTTTGCGATTTCCTCGAAAACCAGCACGACGACCGCGGTCGAACCATTAGAGTAAAACGTAGGCAATGGAACGACCAACAGGGATCAATGGTTGTTTGGTCGATTGGACGAACTTGTGTTCGGAATACGGTGCGGAAGGAGTCTGAAATATGTCAGGACTTTGTAATATTTCGGAGCGATTTGAGTTTTTCGCGATTTTCTCGAAAACCAGCACGACGTCCGCGGTCGAACCATTAGAGTAAAACGTAGGCAATGGAACGACGAACAGGGATCAATTGTTGTTTGGTCGATTGGACGATTTTAGACTTTCGTCAGACTACGGTACGAAGGAATCTTAAATCTATCATAACGTCGAATTACCTCGGAGCGATTGGGGTTTTTCGCGATTTTCTCGATAACCAGCACGACGACCGCGGTCGAACCATTAGAGTAAAACGTAGGCAATGGAACGACGAACAGGGATCAATTATTGTTTGGTCGATTGGACGATTTTAGACTTTCGTCAGACTACGGTACGAAGGAATCTTAAATCTATCGGAACTTTGAATTACCTCGGAGCGATTGGGTTTTTTCGCGATTTTCTCGAAAACCAGCACGACGACCGCGGTCGAACCATTAGAGTAAAACGTAGGCAATGGAACGACGAACAGGGATCAATCGTTGTTTGCTCGATTGGACGAATTTAGACTTTCGTCGGACTACGGTACGAAGGAATCTTAAATCTATCGTAACTTCGAATTACCTCGGAGCGATTGGGTTTTTCGCGATTTTCTCGAAAACCAGCACGACGACCGCCGTCGAACCATTAGAGTAAAACGTAGGCAATGGAACGACGAAAAGGGATCAGTGGTTGTTTGGTCGATTGGACGAACTTGTGTTCGGAATACGGTGCGGAAGGTGTCTGAAATTTGTCGGGACTATGAAATATTTCGGAGCGATTGGGTTTTTTCGCGATTTTCTCGACAACCAGCACGACGACCGCGGTCGAACCATTAGAGTAAAACGTAGGCAATGGAACTACGAACAGGTATCAATCGTTGTTTGCTCGATTGGACGATTTTAGACTTTCGTCGGACTACGGTACGAAGGAATCTTAAATCTATCGTAACTTCGAATTACCTCGGAGCGATTGGGGATTTTCGCGGTTTTCTCGAAAACCAGCACGACGACCGCAGTCGAACCATTAGAGTAAAACGTAGGCAATGGAACGACGAACAGGGATCAATTGTTGTTTGGTCGATGGGACGATTTTAGACTTTCGTCAGACTACGGTACGAAGGAATCTTAAATCTATCATAACGTCGAATTACCTCGGAGCGATTGGGGTTTTTCGCGATTTTCTCAAAAATCAGCACGACGACCGCGGTCGAACCATTAGAGTAAAACGTAGGCAATGGGACGAGGAACAGGGATCAATGGTTGTTTGGTCGATTGGACGAACTTGTGTTCGGACTACGGTGCGGAAGGAGTCTGAAGTATGTCGGGACTTTGAAATATTTCGGAGCGATTGGAGTTTTTCGCGATTTTCTCGAAAACCAGCACGACGACCGCGGTCGAACCATTAGAGTAAAACGTAGGCAATGGAACGACGAACAGGGATCAATGGTTGTTTGGTCGATTGGACGAACTTGTGTTCGGAATACGGTGCGGAAGGAGTCTGAAATTTGTCGGGACTTTGAAATATTTCGGAGCGATTGGAGTTTTTCGCGGTTTTCTCGAAAACCAGCACGACGACCGCGGTCGAACCATTAGAGTAAAACGTAGGCAATGGAACGACGAGCAGGGATCAATGGTTGTTTGGTCGATTGGACGAACTTGTGTTCGGACTACGGTGCGGAAGGAGTCTGAAATTTGTCGGGACTTTGAAATATTTCAGAGCGATTGGGGTTTTTCGCGGTTTTCTCGAAAACCAGCACGACGACCGCGGTCGAACCATTAGAGTAAAACGTAGGCAATGGAACGACGAGCAGGGATTAATGGTTGTTTGGTCGATTGGACGAACTTGTGTTCGGAATACGGTGCGGAAGGAGTCTGAAATTTATCGGGACTTTGAAATATTTCGGAGCGATTGGAGTTTTTCGCGATTTTCTCGAAAACCAGCGCGACGACCGCGGTCGAACCATAAGAGTAAAACGTAGGCAATGGAACGACGAACTGGGATCAATGGTTGTTTGCTCGATTGGACGAACTGGTGTTCGGAATACGGTGCGGAAGTGGTCTGAAATTTGTCGGTACTTTGAAATATTTCAGAGCGATTGGGGTTTTTCGCGATTTTCTCGAAAACCAGCACGACGACCGCTGTCGAACCATTAGAGTAAAACGTAGGCAATGGAACGACGAACAGGGATCAATCGTTGTTTGCTCGATTGGACGAATTTAGACTTTCGTCGGACTACGGTACGAAGGAATCTTAAATCTATCGTAACTTCGAATTACCTCGGAGCGATTGGGTTTTTCGCGATTTTCTCGAAAACCAGCACGACGACCGCCGTCGAACCATTAGAGTAAAACGTAGGCAATGGAACGACGAAAAGGGATCAGTGGTTGTTTGGTCGATTGGACGAACTTGTGTTCGGAATACGGTGCGGAAGGTGTCTGAAATTTGTCGGGACTATGAAATATTTCGGAGCGATTCGGTTTTTTCGCGATTTTCTCGACAACCAGCACGACGACCGCGGTCGAACCATTAGAGTAAAACGTAGGCAATGGAACTACGAACAGGTATCAATCGTTGTTTGCTCGATTGGACGATTTTAGACTTTCGTCGGACTACGGTACGAAGGAATCTTAAATCTATCGTAACTTCGAATTACCTCGGAGCGATTGGGGATTTTCGCGGTTTTCTCGAAAACCAGCACGACGACCGCAGTCGAACCATTAGAGTAAAACGTAGGCAATGGAACGACGAACAGGGATCAATTGTTGTTTGGTCGATTGGACGATTTTAGACTTTCGTCAGACTACGGTACGAAGGAATCTTAAATCTATCATAACGTCGAATTACCTCGGAGCGATTGGGGTTTTTCGCGATTTTCTCAAAAACCAGCACGACGACCGCGGTCGAACCATTAGAGTAAAACGTAGGCAATGGGACGAGGAACAGGGATCAATGGTTGTTTGGTCGATTGGACGAACTTGTGTTCGGACTACGGTGCGGAAGAAGTCTGAAGTATGTCGGGACTTTGAAATATTTCGGAGCGATTGGAGTTTTTCGCGATTTTCTCGAAAACAAGCACGACGACCGCGGTCGAACCATTAGAGTAAAACGTAGGCAATGGAACGACGAACAGGGATCAATGGTTGTTTGGTCGATTGGACGAACTGGTGTTCGGAATACGGTGCGGAAGGGGTCTGAAATTTGTCGGTACTTTGAAATATTTCAGAGCGATTGGGGTTTTTCGCGATTTTCTCGAAAACCAGCACGACGACCGCTGTCGAACCATTAGAGTAAAACGTAGGCAATGGAACGACGAACAGGGATCAATCGTTGTTTGCTCGGTTGGACGATTTTAGACTTTCGTCGGACTACGGTACGCAGGAATCTTAAATCTATCGTAACTTCGAATTACCTCGGAGCGATTGGGTTTTTTCGCGGTTTTCTCGAAAACCAGCACGACGACCGCCGTCGAACCATTAGAGTAAAACGTAGGCAATGGAACGACGAACAGGGATCAGTGGCTGTGTGGTCGATTGGACGAACTTGTGTTCGGAATACGGTGCGGAAGGAGTCTGAAATTTGTCGGGACTTTGAAATATTTCGGAGCGATTGGAGTTTTTCGCGATTTTCTCGAAAACCAGCACGACGACCGCGGTCGAACCATTAGAGTAAAACGTAGGCAATGGAACGACGAACAGGGACCAATTGTTGTTTGGTCGATTGGACGATTTTAGACTTTCGTCGGACTACGGTACGAAGGAATCTTAAATCTATCGTAATTTCGAATTACCTCGGAGCGATTGGGGTTTTTCGCGATTTCCTCGAAAACCAGCACGACGACCGCGGTCGAACCATTAGAGTAAAACGTAGGCAATGGAACGACGAACAGGGATCAATGGTTGTTTGGTCGATTGGACGAACTGGTGTTCGGAATACGGTGCGGAAGTGGTCTGAAATTTGTCGGTACTTTGAAATATTTCAGAGCGATTGGGGTTTTTCGCGATTTTCTCGAAAACCAGCACGACGACCGCGGTCGAACCATTAGAGTAAAACGTAGGCAATGGATCGACGAACAGGGATCAATCGTTGTTTGCTCGGTTGGACGATTTTAGACTTTCGTCGGACTACGGTACGCAGGAATCTTAAATCTATCGTAACTTCGAATTACCTCGGAGCGATTGGGTTTTTTCGCGATTTTCTCGAAAACCAGCACGACGACCGCCGTCGAACCATTAGAGTAAAACGTAGGCAATGGAACGACGAACAGGGATCAGTGGCTGTTTGGTCGATTGGACGAACTTGTGTTCGGAATACGGTGCGGAAGGAGTCTGAAATTTGTCGGGACTTTGAAATATTTCGGAGCGATTGGAGTTTTTCGCGATTTTCTCGAAAACAAGCACGACGACCGCGGTCGAACCATTAGAGTAAAACGTAGGCAATGGAACGACGAACAGGGACCAATTGTTGTTTGGTCGAATTGACGATTTTAGACTTTCGTCGGACTACGGTACGAAGGAATCTTAAATCTATCGTAATTTCGAATTACCTCGGAGCGATTGGGGTTTTTCGCGATTTCCTCGAAAACCAGCACGACGACTGCGGTCGAACCATTAGAGTAAAATGTAGGCAATGGAACGGCGAACAGGGATCAATGGTTGTTTGGTCGATTGGACGAACTGGTGTTCGGAATACGGTGCGGAAGGGGTCTGAAATTTGTCGGTACTTTGAAATATTTCAGAGCGATTGGGGTTTTTCGCGATTTTCTCGAAAACCAGCACGACGACCGCGGTCGAACCATTAGAGTAAAACGTAGGCAATGGAACGACGAACAGGGATCAATGGTTGTTTGCTCAATTGGACGAACTTGTGTTCGGACTACGGTGCGGAAGGACTCTGAAATTTGCCGGGACTTTGAAATATTTAGGAGCGATTGGGGTTTTTGGCGATTTTCTCGAAAACGAGCACGACGACCGCGGTCGAACCATTAGAGTAAAACGTAGGCAACGGAACGACCAACAGGGATCAATTGTTGTTTGCTCGATTGGAAGATTTTAGACTTTCGTCGGACTACGGTACGAAGGAATCTTAAATCTATCGTAACTTCGAATTACCTCGGAGCGATTGGGGTTTTTCGCGATTTTCTCGAAAACCAGCACGACGACCGCGGTCGGACCATTAGAGTAAAACGTAGGCAATGGAACGACGAACAGGGATCAATGGTTGTTTGGTCGATTGGACGAACTGGTGTTCGGAATACGGTGCGGAAGGGGTCTGAAATTTGTCGGTACTTTGAAATATTTCAGAGCGATTTGGGTTTTTCGCGATTTTCTCGAAAACCAGCACGACGACCGCTGTCGAACCATTAGAGTAAAACGTAGGCAATGGAACGACGAACAGGGATCAATCGTCGTTTGCTCGGTTGGACGATTTTAGACTTTCGTCGGACTACGGTACGCAGGAATCTTAAATCTATCGTAACTTCGAATTACCTCGGAGCGATTGGGTTTTTTCGCGATTTTCTCGAAAACCAGCACGACGACCGCCGTCGAACCATTAGAGTAAAACGTAGGCAATGGAACGACGAACAGGGATCAGTGGCTGTTTGGTCGATTGGACGAACTTGTGTTCGGAATACGGTGCGGAAGGAGTCTGAAATTTGTCGGGACTTTGAAATATTTCGGAGCGATTGGAGTTTTTCGCGATTTTCTCGAAAACCAGCACGACGACCGCGGTCGAACCATTAGAGTAAAACGTAGGCAATGGAACGACGAACAGGGACCAATTGTTGTTTGGTCGATTGGACGATTTTAGACTTTCGTCGGACTACGGTACGAAGGAATCTTAAATCTATCGTAATTTCGAATTACCTCGGAGCGATTGGGGTTTTTCGCGATTTCCTCGAAAACCAGCACGACGACTGCGGTCGAACCATTAGAGTAAAATGTAGGCAATGGAACGACGAACAGGGATCAATGGTTGTTTGGTCGATTGGACGAACTGGTGTTCGGAATACGGTGCGGAAGGGGTCTGAAATTTGTCGGTACTTTGAAATATTTCAGAGCGATTGGGGTTTTTCGCGATTTTCTCGAAAACCAGCACGACGACCACTGTCGAACCATTAGAGTAAAACGTAGGCAATGGATCGACGAACAGGGATCAATCGTTGTTTTTTTCGGTTGGACGATTTTAGACTTTCGTCGGACTACGGTACGCAGGAATCTTAAATCTATCGTAACTTCGAATTACCTCGGAGCGATTGGGTTTTTTCGCGATTTTCTCGAAAACCAGCACGACGACCGCCGTCGAACCATTAGAGTAAAACGTAGGCAATGGAACGACGAACAGGGATCAGTGGCTGTTTGGTCGATTGGACGAACTTGTGTTCGGAATACGGTGCGGAAGGAGTCTGAAATTTGTCGGGACTTTGAAATATTTCGGAGCGATTGGAGTTTTTCGCGATTTTCTCGAAAACCAGCACGACGACCGCGGTCGAACCATTAGAGTAAAACGTAGGCAATGGAACGACGAACAGGGACCAATTGTTGTTTGGTCGATTGGACGATTTTAGACTTTCGTCGGACTACGGTACGAAGGAATCTTAAATCTATCGTAATTTCGAATTACCTCGGAGCGATTGGGGTTTTTTGCGATTTCCTCGAAAACCAGCACGACGACCGCGGTCGAACCATTAGAGTAAAACGTAGGCAATGGAACGACCAACAGGGATCAATGGTTGTTTGGTCGATTGGACGAACTTGTGTTCGGAATACGGTGCGGAAGGAGTCTGAAATTTGTCGGGACTTTGAAATATTTCGGAGCGATTGGAGTTTTTCGCGAGTTTCTCGAAAACCAGCACGACGACCACTGTCGAACCATTAGAGTAAAACGTAGGCAATGGATCGACGAACAGGGATCAATCGTTGTTTTTTTCGGTTGGACGATTTTAGACTTTCGTCGGACTACGGTACGCAGGAATCTTAAATCTATCGTAACATCGAATTACCTCGGAGCGATTGGGTTTTTTCGCGATTTTCTCGAAAACCAGCACGACGACCGCCGTCGAACCATTAGAGTAAAACGTAGGCAATGGAACGACGAACAGGGATCAGTGGCTGTTTGGTCGATTGGACGAACTTGTGTTCGGAATACGGTGCGGAAGGAGTCTGAAATTTGTCGGGACTTTGAAATATTTCGGAGCGATTGGAGTTTTTCGCGATTTTCTCGAAAACCAGCACGACGACCGCGGTCGAACCATTAGAGTAAAACGTAGGCAATGGAACGACGAACAGGGACCAATTGTTGTTTGGTCGATTGGACGATTTTAGACTTTCGTCGGACTACGGTACGAAGGAATCTTAAATCTATCGTAATTTCGAATTACCTCGGAGCGATTGGGGTTTTTTGCGATTTCCTCGAAAACCAGCACGACGACCGCGGTCGAACCATTAGAGTAAAACGTAGGCAATGGAACGACCAACAGGGATCAATGGTTGTTTGGTCGATTGGACGAACTTGTGTTCGGAATACGGTGCGGAAGGAGTCTGAAATTTGTCGGGACTTTGAAATATTTCGGAGCGATTGGAGTTTTTCGCGAGTTTCTCGAAAACCAGCGCGACGACCGCGGTCGAACCATAAGAGTAAAACGTAGGCAATGGAACGACGAAGAGGGATCAATGGTTGTTTGCTCGATTGGACGAACTTGCGTTCGGACTACGATGCGGAAGGACTCTGAAATATGTCAGGACTTTGTAATATTTCGGAGCGATTTGAGTTTTTCGCGATTTTCTCGAAAACCAGCACGACGTCCGCGGTCGAACCATTAGAGTAAAACGTAGGCAATGGAACGACGAACAGGGATCACTGGTTGTTTGGTCGATTGGACGAACCGGTGTTCGGAATGCGGTGCGGAAGGGGTCTGAAATTTGTCGTTACTTTGAAATATTTCGGAGCGATTGGGGTTTTTCGCGATTTTCTCGAAAACCAGCACGACGGCCGCGGTCGAACCATTAGAGTAAAACGTAGGCAATGGAACGACGAACAGGGATCAATCGTTGTTTGCTCGGTTGGACGATTTTAGACTTTCGTCGGACTACGGTACGCAGGAATCTTAAATCTATCGTAACTTCGAATTACCTCGGAGCGATTGGGTTTTTTCGCGATTTTCTCGAAAACCAGCACGTCGACCGCCGTCGAACCATTAGAGTAAAACGTAGGCAATTGAACGACGAAAAGGGATCAGTGGTTGTTTGGTCGATTGGACGAACTGGTGTTCGGAATACGGTGCGGAAGGGGTCTGAAATTTGTCGGTACTTTGAAATATTTCAGAGCGATTGGGGTTTTTCGCGATTTTCTCGAAAACCAGCACGACGACCGCTGTCGAACCATTAGAGTAAAACGTAGGCAATGGAACGACGAACAGGGATCAATCGTTGTTTGCTCGGTTGGACGATTTTAGACTTTCGTCGGACTACGGTACGCAGGAATCTTAAATCTATCGTAACTTCGAATTACCTCGGAGCGATTGGGTTTTTTCGCGATTTTCTCGAAAACCAGCACGACGACCGCCGTCGAACCATTAGAGTAAAACGTAGGCAATGGAACGACGAACAGGGATCAGTGGCTGTTTGGTCGATTGGACGAACTTGTGTTCGGAATACGGTGCGGAAGGTGTCTGAAATTTGTCGGGACTTTGAAATATTTCGGAGCGATTGGAGTTTTTCGCGATTTTCTCGAAAACCAGCACGACGACCGCGGTCGAACCATTAGAGTAAAACGTAGGCAATGGAACGACGAACAGGGATCAATGGTTGTTTGGTCGATTGGACGAACTGGTGTTCGGAATACGGTGCGGAAGGGGTCTGAAATTTGTCGGTACTTTGAAATATTTCAGAGCGATTGGGGTTTTTCGCGATTTTCTCGAAAACCAGCACGACGACCACTGTCGAACCATTAGAGTAAAACGTAGGCAATGGATCGACGAACAGGGATCAATCGTTGTTTGCTCGGTTGGACGATTTTAGACTTTCGTCGGACTACGGTACGCAGGAATCTTAAATCTATCGTAACTTCGAATTACCTCGGAGCGATTGGGTTTTTTCGCGATTTTCTCGAAAACCAGCACGACGACCGCCGTCGAACCATTAGAGTAAAACGTAGGCAATGGAACAACGAACAGGGATCAGTGGCTGTTTGGTCGATTGGACGAACTTGTGTTCGGAATACGGTGCGGAAGTAGTCTGAAATTTGTCGGGACTTTGAAATATTTCGGAGCGATTGGAGTTTTTCGCGATTTTCTCGAAAACCAGCACGACGACCGCGGTCGAACCATTAGAGTAAAACGTAGGCAATGGAACGACGAACAGGGACCAATTGTTGTTTGGTCGATTGGACGATTTTAGACTTTCGTCGGACTACGGTACGAAGGAATCTTAAATCTATCGTAATTTCGAATTACCTCGGAGCGATTGGGGTTTTTCGCGATTTCCTCGAAAATCAGCACGACGACCGCGGTCGAACCATTAGAGTAAAACGTAGGCAATGGAACGACCAACAGGGATCAATGGTTGTTTGGTCGATTGGACGAACTTGTGTTCGGAATACGGTGCGGAAGGAGTCTGAAATTTGTCGGGACTTTGAAATATTTCGGAGCGATTGGAGTTTTTCGCGAGTTTCTCGAAAACCAGCGCGACGACCGCGGTCGAACCATAAGAGTAAAACGTAGGCAATGGAACGACGAAGAGGGATCAATGGTTGTTTGCTCGATTGGACGAACTTGTGTTCGGACTACGATGCGGAAGGACTCTGAAATATGTCAGGACTTTGTAATATTTCGGAGCGATTTGAGTTTTTCGCGATTTTCTCGAAAACCAGCACGACGTCCGCGGTCGAACCATTAGAGTAAAACGTAGGCAATGGAACGACGAACAGGGATCAATGGTTGTTTGGTCGATTGGACGAACTTGTGTTCGGAATACGGTGCGGAAGGTGTCTGAAATTTGTCGTTACTTTGAAATATTTCGGAGCGATTGGGGTTTTTCGCGATTTTCTCGAAAACCAGCACGACGGCCGCGGTCGAACCATTAGAGTAAAACGTAGGCAATGGAACGACGAACAGGGATCAATCGTTGTTTGCTCGGTTGGACGATTTTAGACTTTCGTCGGACTACGGTACGCAGGAATCTTAAATCTATCGTAACTTCGAATTACCTCGGAGCGATTGGGTTTTTTCGCGATTTTCTCGAAAACCAGCACGTCGACCGCCGTCGAACCATTAGAGTAAAACGTAGGCAATTGAACGACGAAAAGGGATCAGTGGTTGTTTGGTCGATTGGACGAACTTGTGTTCGGAATACGGTGCGGAAGGTGTCTGAAATTTGTCGGGACTATGAAATATTTCGGAGCGATTGGGTTTTTTTCGCGATTTTCTCGAAAACCAGCACGACGACCGCGGTCGAACCATTAGAGTAAAACGTAGGCAATGGAACTACGAACAGGGATCAATCGTTGTTTGCTCGATTGGACGAATTTAGACTTTCGTCGGACTACGGTACGAAGGAATCTTAAATCTATCGTAACTTCGAATTACCTCGGAGCGATTGGGGTTTTTCGCGATTTCCTCGAAAACCAGCACGACGACCGCGGTCGAACCATTAGAGTAAAACGTAGGCAATGGAACGACGAACAGGGATCAATTGTTGTTTGGTCGATTGGACGATTTTAGACTTTCGTCGGACTACGGTACGAAGGAATCTTAAATCTATCGTAACTTCAAATTACCTCGGAGCGATTGGGTTTTTTCGCGATTTTCTCGAAAACCAGCACGACGACCGCGGTCGAACCATTAGAGTAAAACGTAGGCAATGGAACGACCAACAGGGATCAATGGTTGTTTGGTCGATTGGACGAACTTGTGTTCGGAATACGGTGCGGAAGGAGTCTGAAATTTGTCGGGACTTTGAAATATTTCGGAGCGATTGGAGTTTTTCGCGGTTTTCTCGAAAACCAGCACGACGACCGCGGTCGAACCATTAGAGTAAAACGTAGGCAATGGAACGACGAGCAGGGATCAATGGTTGTTTGGTCGATTGGACGAACTTGTGTTCGGATTACGGTGTGGAAGGACTCTGAAATTTATCGGGACTTTGAAATATTTCGGAGCGATTGGAGTTTTTCGCGATTTTCTCGAAAACCAGCACGACGTCCGCGGTCGAACCATTAGAGTAAAACGTAGGCAATGAAACGACGAACAGGGATCACTGGTTGTTTGGTCGATTGGACGAACTGGTGTTCGGAATGCGGTGCGGAAGGGGTCTGAAATTTGTCGTTACTTTGAAATATTTCGGAGCGATTGGGGTTTTTCGCGATTTTCTCGAAAACCAGCACGACGGCCGCGGTCGAATCATTAGAGTAAAACGTAGGCAATGGAACGACCAACAGGGATCAATTGTTGTTTGCTCGATTGGAAGATTTTAGACTTTCGTCGGACTACGGTACGAAGGAATCTTAAATCTATCGTAACTTCGAATTACCTCGGAGCGATTGGGGTTTTTCGCGATTTTCTCGAAAACCAGCACGACGACCGCGGTCGAACCATTAGAGTAAAACGTAGGCAATGGAACGACGAACAGGGATCAATGGTTGTTTGGTCGATTGGACGAACTGGTGTTCGGAATACGGTGCGGAAGGGGTCTGAAATTTGTCGGTACTTTGAAATATTTCAGAGCGATTGGGGTTTTTCGCGATTTTCTCGAAAACCAGCACGACGACCGCTGTCGAACCATTAGAGTAAAACGTAGGCAATGGAACGACGAACAGGGATCAATCGTTGTTTGCTCGGTTGGACGATTTTAGACTTTCGTCGGACTACGGTACGCAGGAATCTTAAATCTATCGTAACTTCGAATTACCTCGGAGCGATTGGGTTTTTTCGCGATTTTCTCGAAAACCAGCACGACGACCGCCGTCGAACCATTAGAGTAAAACGTAGGCAATGGAACGACGAACAGGGATCAGTGGCTGTTTGGTCGATTGGACGAACTTGTGTTCGGAATACGGTGCGGAAGGAGTCTGAAATTTGTCGGGACTTTGAAATATTTCGGAGCGATTGGAGTTTTTCGCGATTTTCTCGAAAACCAGCACGACGACCGCGGTCGAACCATTAGAGTAAAACGTAGGCAATGGAACGACGAACAGGGACCAATTGTTGTTTGGTCGATTGGACGATTTTAGACTTTCGTCGGACTACGGTACGAAGGAATCTTAAATCTATCGTAATTTCGAATTACCTCGGAGCGATTGGGGTTTTTCGCGATTTCCTCGAAAACCAGCACAACGACTGCGGTCGAACCATTAGAGTAAAATGTAGGCAATGGAACGACGAACAGGGATCAATGGTTGTTTGGTCGATTGGACGAACTGGTGTTCGGAATACGGTGCGGAAGGGGTCTGAAATTTGTCGGTACTTTGAAATATTTCAGAGCGATTGGGGTTTTTCGCGATTTTCTCGAAAACCAGCACGACGACCACTGTCGAACCATTAGAGTAAAACGTAGGCAATGGATCGACGAACAGGGATCAATCGTTGTTTTTTTCGGTTGGACGATTTTAGACTTTCGTCGGACTACGGTACGCAGGAATCTTAAATCTATCGTAACTTCGAATTACCTCGGAGCGATTGGGTTTTTTCGCGATTTTCTCGAAAACCAGCACGACGACCGCCGTCGAACCATTAGAGTAAAACGTAGGCAATGGAACGACGAACAGGGATCAGTGGCTGTTTGGTCGATTGGACGAACTTGTGTTCGGAATACGGTGCGGAAGGAGTCTGAAATTTGTCGGGACTTTGAAATATTTCGGAGCGATTGGAGTTTTTCGCGATTTTCTCGAAAACCAGCACGACGACCGCAGTCGAACCATTAGAGTAAAACGTAGGCAATGGAACGACGAACAGGGACCAATTGTTGTTTGGTCGATTGGACGATTTTAGACTTTCGTCGGACTACGGTACGAAGGAATCTTAAATCTATCTTAATTTCGAATTACCTCGGAGCGATTGGGGTTTTTTGCGATTTCCTCGAAAACCAGCACGACGACCGCGGTCGAACCATTAGAGTAAAACGTAGGCAATGGAACGACCAACAGGGATCAATGGTTGTTTGGTCGATTGGACGAACTTGTGTTCGGAATACGGTGCGGAAGGAGTCTGAAATATGTCAGGACTTTGTAATATTTCGGAGCGATTTGAGTTTTTCGCGATTTTCTCGAAAACCAGCACGACGTCCGCGGTCGAACCATTAGAGTAAAACGTAGGCAATGGAACGACGAACAGGGATCAATTGTTGTTTGGTCGATTGGACGATTTTAGACTTTCGTCAGACTACGGTACGAAGGAATCTTAAATCTATCATAACGTCGAATTACCTCGGAGCGATTGGGGTTTTTCGCGATTTTCTCGATAACCAGCACGACGACCGCGGTCGAACCATTAGAGTAAAACGTAGGCAATGGAACGAGGAACAGGGATCAATGGTTGTTTGGTCGATTGGACGAACTTGTGTTCGGACTACGGTGCGGAAGGAGTCTGAAGTATGTCGGGACTTTGAAATATTTCGGAGCGATTGGAGTTTTTCGCGATTTTCTCGAAAACCAGCACGACGACCGCGGTCGAACCATTAGAGTAAAACGTAGGCAATGGAACGACGAACAGGGATCAATTATTGTTTGGTCGATTGGACGATTTTAGACTTTCGTCGGACTACGGTACGAAGGAATCTTAAATCTATCGTAACTTCGAATTACCTCGGAGCGATTGGGGTTTTTCGCGATTTCCTCGAAAACCAGCACGACGACCGCGGTCGAACCATTAGAGTAAAACGTAGGCAATGGAACGACGAACAGGGATCAATTGTTGTTTGGTCGATTGGAAGATTTTAGACTTACGTCGGACTACGGTACGAAGGAATCTTAAATCTATCGTAACTTCGAATTACCTCGGAGCGATTGGGTTTTTTCGCGATTTTCTCGAAAACCAGCACGACGACCGCGGTCGAACCATTAGAGTAAAACGTAGGCAATGGAACGACCAACAGGGATCAATGGTTGTTTGGTCGATTGGACGAACTTGTGTTCGGAATACGGTGCGGAAGGAGTCTGAAATTTGTCGGGACTTTGAAATATTTCGGAGCGATTGGAGTTTTTCGCGGTTTTCTCGAAAACCAGCACGACGACCGCGGTCGAACCATTAGAGTAAAACGTAGGCAATGGAACGACGAGCAGGGATCAATGGTTGTTTGGTCGATTGGACGAACTTGTGTTCGGATTACGGTGTGGAAGGACTCTGAAATTTGTCGGTACTTTGAAATATTTCAGAGCGATTGGGGTTTTTCGCGATTTTCTCGAAAACCAGCACGACGACCGCTGTCGAACCATTAGAGTAAAACGTAGGCAATGGAACGACGAACAGGGATCAATTGTTGTTTGGTCGATTGGACGATTTTAGACTTTCGTCGGACTACGGTACGAAGGAATCTTAAATCTATCGTAACTTCGAATTACCTCGGAGCGATTGGGTTTTTTCGCGATTTTCTCGAAAACCAGCACGACGACCGCGGTCGAACCATTAGAGTAAAACGTAGGCAATGGAATGACCAACAGGGATCAATGGTTGTTTGGTCGATTGGACGATTTTAGACTTTCGTCAGACTACGGTACGAAGGAATCTTAAATCTATCATAACGTCGAATTACCTCAGAGCGATTGGGGTTTTTCGCGATTTTCTCAAAAACCAGCACGACGACCGCGGTCGAACCATTAGAGTAAAACGTAGGCAATGGAACGACGAACAGGGATCAATGGTTGTTTGGTCGATTGGACGAACTGGTGTTCGGAATACGGTGCGGAAGGGGTCTGAAATTTGTCGGTACTTTGAAATATTTCAGAGCGATTGGGGTTTTTCGCGATTTTCTCGAAAACCAGCACGACGACCGCTGTCGAACCATTAGAGTAAAACGTAGGCAATGGAACGACGAACAGGGATCAATCGTTGTTTGCTCGGTTGGACGATTTTAGACTTTCGTCGGACTACGGTACGCAGGAATCTTAAATCTATCGTAACTTCGAATTACCTCGGAGCGATTGGGTTTTTTCGCGATTTTCTCGAAAACCAGCACGACGACCGCCGTCGAACCATTAGAGTAAAACGTAGGCAATGGAACGACGAACAGGGATCAGTGGCTGTTTGGTCGATTGGATGAACTTGTGTTCGGAATACGGTGCGGAAGGAGTCTGAAATTTGTCGGGACTTTGAAATATTTCGGAGCGATTGGAGTTTTTCGCGATTTTCTCGAAAACCAGCAGGACGACCGCGGTCGAACCATTAGAGTAAAACGTAGGCAATGGAACGACGAACAGGGACCAATTGTTGTTTGGTCGATTGGACGATTTTAGACTTTCGTCGGACTACGGTACGAAGGAATCTTAAATCTATCGTAATTTCGAATTACCTCGGAGCGATTGGGGTTTTTCGCGATTTCCTCGAAAACCAGCACGACGACCGCGGTCGAACCATTAGAGTAAAACGTAGGCAATGGAACGACGAACAGGGATCAATGGTTGTTTGGTCGATTGGACGAACTGGTGTTCGGAATACGGTGCGGAAGGGGTCTGAAATTTGTCGGTACTTTGAAATATTTCAGAGCGATTGGGGTTTTTCGCGATTTTCTCGAAAACCAGCACGACGACCACTGTCGAACCATTAGAGTAAAACGTAGGCAATGGATCGACGAACAGGGATCAATCGTTGTTTGCTCGGTTGGACGATTTTAGACTTTCGTCGGACTACGGTACGCAGGAATCTTAAATCTATCGTAACTTCGAATTACCTCGGAGCGATTGGGTTTTTTCGCGATTTTCTCGAAAACCAGCACGACGACCGCCGTCGAACCATTAGAGTAAAACGTAGGCAATGGAACAACGAACAGGGATCAGTGGCTGTTTGGTCGATTGGACGAACTTGTGTTCGGAATACGGTGCGGAAGGAGTCTGAAATTTGTCGGGACTTTGAAATATTTCGGAGCGATTGGAGTTTTTCGCGATTTTCTCGAAAACCAGCACGACGACCGCGGTCGAACCATTAGAGTAAAACGTAGGCAATGGAACGACGAACAGGGACCAATTGTTGTTTGGTCGATTGGACGATTTTAGACTTTCGTCGGACTACGGTACGAAGGAATCTTAAATCTATCGTAATTTCGAATTACCTCGGAGCGATTGGGGTTTTTCGCGATTTCCTCGAAAACCAGCACGACGACCGCGGTCGAACCATTAGAGTAAAACGTAGGCAATGGAACGACGAACAGGGATCAATGGTTGTTTGGTCGATTGGACGAACTGGTGTTCGGAATGCGGTGCGGAAGGGGTCTGAAATTTGTCGTTACTTTGAAATATTTCGGAGCGATTGGGGTTTTTCGCGATTTTCTCGAAAACCAGCACGACGGCCGCGGTCGAACCATTAGAGTAAAACGTAGGCAATGGAACGACGAACAGGGATCAATCGTTGTTTGCTCGGTTGGACGATTTTAGACTTTCGTCGGACTACGGTACGCAGGAATCTTAAATCTATCGTAACTTCGAATTACCTCGGAGCGATTGGGTTTTTTCGCGATTTTCTCGAAAACCAGCACGTCGACCGCCGTCGAACCATTAGAGTAAAACGTAGGCAATTGAACGACGAAAAGGGATCAGTGGTTGTTTGGTCGATTGGACGAACTTGTGTTCGGAATACGGTGCGGAAGGAGTCTGAAATTTGTCGGGACTATGAAATATTTCGGAGCGATTGGGGTTTTTCGCGATTTTCTCGAAAACCAGCACGACGACCGCGGTCGAACCATTAGAGTAAAACGTAGGCAATGGAACTACGAACAGGGATCAATCGTTGTTTGCTCGATTGGACGAATTTAGACTTTCGTCGGACTACGGTACGAAGGAATCTTAAATCTATCGTAACTTCGAATTACCTCGGAGCGATTGGGGTTTTTCGCGATTTCCTCGAAAACCAGCACGACGACCGCGGTCGAACCATTAGAGTAAAACGTTGGCAATGGAACGACGAACAGGGATCAATTGTTGTTTGGTCGATTGGACGATTTCAGACTTTCGTCGGACTACGGTACGAAGGAATCTTAAATCTATCGTAACTTCAAATTACCTCGGAGCGATTGGGTTTTTTCGCGATTTTCTCGAAAACCAGCACGACGACCGCGGTCGAACCATTAGAGTAAAACGTAGGCAATGGAACGACCAACAGGGATCAATTGTTGTTTGGTCGATTGGACGAACTTGTGTTCGGAATACGGTGCGGAAGGTGTCTGAAATTTGTCGGGACTTTGAAATATTTCGGAGCGATTGGAGTTTTTCGCGGTTTTCTCGAAAACCAGCACGACGACCGCGGTCGAACCATTAGAGTAAAACGTAGGCAATGGAACGACGAGTAGGGATCAATGGTTGTTTGGTCGATTGGACGAACTTGTGTTCGGATTACGGTGTGGAAGGACTCTGAAATTTATCGGGACTTTGAAATATTTCGGAGCGATTGGAGTTTTTCGCGATTTTCTCGAAAACCAGCGCGACGACCGCGGTCGAACCATAAGAGTAAAACGTAGGCAATGGAACGACGAACAGGGATCAATGGTTGTTTGCTCGATTGGACGAACTGGTGTTCGGAATACGGTGCGGAAGTGGTCTGAAATTTGTCGGTGCTTTGAAATATTTCAGAGCGATTGGGGTTTTTCGCGATTTTCTCGAAAACCAGCACGACGACCGCTGTCGAACCATTAGAGTAAAACGTAGGCAATGGAACGACGAACAGGGATCAATCGTTGTTTGCTCGGTTGGACGATTTTAGACTTTCGTCGGACTACGGTACTCAGGAATCTTAAATCTATCGTAACTTCGAATTACCTCGGAGCGATTGGGTTTTTTCGCGATTTTCTCGAAAACCAGCACGTCGACCGCCGTCGAACCATTAGAGTAAAACGTGGGCAATGGAACGACGAAAAGGGATCAGTGGTTGTTTGGTCGATTGGACGAACTTGTGTTCGGACTACGGTGCGGAAGGAGTCTGAAGTATGTCGGGACTTTGAAATATTTCGGAGCGATTGGAGTTTTTCGCGATTTTCTCGAAAACCAGCACGACGACCGCGGTCGAACCATTAGAGTAAAACGTAGGCAATGGAACGACGAACAGGGATCAATTGTTGTTTGGTCGATTGGACGATTTTAGACTTTCGTCGGACTACGGTACGAAGGAATCTTAAATCTATCGTAACTTCGAATTACCTCGGAGCGATTGGGGTTTTTCTCGATTTCCTCGAAAACCAGCACGACGACCGCGGTCGAACCATTAGAGTAAAACGTAGGCAATGGAACGACGAACAGGGATCAATTGTTGTTGGGTCGATTGGACGATTTTAGACTTTCGTCGGACTACGGTACGAAGGAATCTTAAATCTATCGTAACTTCGAATTACCTCGGAGCGATTGGGTTTTTTCGCGATTTTCTCGAAAACCAGCACGACGACCGCGGTCGAACCATTAGAGTAAAACGTAGGCAATGGAACGACCAACAGGGATCAATGGTTGTTTGGTCGATTGGACGATTTTAGACTTTCGTCGGACTACGGTACGAAGGAATCTTAAATCTATCGTAACTTCGAATTACCTCGGAGCGATTGGGTTTTTTCGCGATTTTCTCGAAAACCAGCACGACGACCGCGGTCGAACCATTAGAGTAAAACGTAGGCAATGGAACGACCAACAGGGATCAATTGTTGTTTGCTCGATTGGAAGATTTTAGACTTTCGTCGGACTACGGTACGAAGGAATCTTAAATCTATCGTAACTTCGAATTATCTCGGAGCGATTGGGGTTTTTCGCGATTTTCTCGAAAACCAGCACGACGACCGCGGTCGAACCATTAGAGTAAAACGTAGGCAATGGAACGACGAACAGGGATCAATTGTTGTTTGGTCGATTGGTCGATTTTAGACTTTCGTCGGACTACGGTACGAAGGAATCTTAAATCTATCGTAACTTCGAATTACCTCGGGGCGATTGGGGTTTTTCGCGATTTCCTCGAAAACCAGCACGTCGACCGCCGTCGAACCATTAGAGTAAAACGTAGGCAATGGAACGACGAAAAGGGATCAGTGGTTGTTTGGTCGATTGGACGAACTTGTGTTCGGAATACGGTGCGGAAGTAGTCTGAAATTTGTCGGGACTATGAAATATTTCGGAGCGATTGGGTTTTTTCGCCATTGTCTCGAAAACCAGCACGTCGACCGCCGTCGAACCATTAGAGTAAAACGTAGGCAATGGAACTACGAACAGGGATCAATCGTTGTTTGCTCGATTGGACGATTTTAGACTTTCGTCGGACTACGGTACGAAGGAATCTTAAATCTATCGTAACTTCGAATTACCTCGGAGCGATTGGGGATTTTCGCGGTTTTCTCGAAAACCAGCACGACGACCGCAGTCGAACCATTAGAGTAAAACGGAGGCAATGGAACGACGAACAGGGATCAATTGTTGTTTGGTCGATTGGACGATTTTAGACTTTCGTCAGACTACGGTACGAAGGAATCTTAAATCTATCATAACGTCGAATTACCTCGGAGCGATTGGGGTTTTTCGCGATTTTCTCGATAACCAGCACGACGACCGCGGTCGAACCATTAGAGTAAAACGTAGGCAATGGAACGACCAACAGGGATCAATGGTTGTTTGGTCGATTGGACGAACTTGTGTTCGGAATACGGTGCGGAAGGAGTCTGAAATTTGTCGGGACATTGAAATATTTCGGAGCGATTGGAGTTTTTCGCGGTTTTCTCGAAAACCAGCACGACGACCGCGGTCGAACCATTAGAGTAAAACGTAGGCAATGGAACGACGAGCAGGGATCAATGGTTGTTTGGTCGATTGGACGAACTTGTGTTCGGATTACGGTGCGGAAGGACTCTGAAATTTATCGGGACTTTGAAATATTTCGGAGCGATTGGAGTTTTTCGCGATTTTCTCGAAAACCAGCGCGACGACCGCGGTCGAACCATAAGAGTAAAACGTAGGCAATGGAACGACGAACAGGGATCAATGGTTGTTTGCTCGATTGGACGAACTGGTGTTCGGAATACGGTGCGGAAGTGGTCTGAAATTTGTCGGTACTTTGAAATATTTCAGAGCGATTGGGGTTTTTCGCGATTTTCTCGAAAACCAGCACGACGACCGCTGTCGAACCATTAGAGTAAAACGTAGGCAATGGAACGACGAACAGGGATCAATCGTTGTTTGCTCGGTTGGACGATTTTAGACTTTGGTCGGACTACGGTACTCAGGAATCTTAAATCTATCGTAACTTAGAATTACCTCGGAGCGATTGGGTTTTTTTGCGATTTTCTCGAAAACCAGCACGACGACCGCCGTCGAACCATTAGAGTAAAACGTAGGCAATGGAACGACGAAAAGGGATCAGTGGTTGTTTGGTCGATTGGACGAACTTGTGTTCGGAATACGGTGCGGAAGGTGTCTGAAATTTGTCGGGACTATGAAATATTTCGGAGCGATTGGGTTTTTTCGCGATTTTCTCGAAAACCAGCACGACGACCGCGGTCGAACCATTAGAGTAAAACGTAGGCAATGGAACTACGAACAGGTATCAATCGTTGTTTGCTCGATTGGACGATTTTAGACTTTCGTCGGACTACGGTACGAAGGAATCTTAAATCTATCGTAACTTCGAATTACCTCGGAGCGATTGGGGATTTTCGCGGTTTTCTCGAAAACCAGCACGACGACCGCAGTCGAACCATTAGAGTAAAACGTAGGCAATGGAACGACGAACAGGGATCAATTGTTGTTTGGTCGATTGGACGATTTTAGACTTTCGTCAGACTACGGTACGGAGGAATCTTAAATCTATCATAACGTCGAATTACCTCGGAGCGATTGGGGTTTTTCGCGATTTTCTCAAAAACCAGCACGACGACCGCGGTCGAACCATTAGAGTAAAACGTAGGCAATGGGACGAGGAACAGGGATCAATGGTTGTTTGGTCGATTGGACGAACTTGTGTTCGGACTACGGTGCGGAAGGTGTCTGAAGTATGTCGGGACTTTGAAATATTTCGGAGCGATTGGAGTTTTTCGCGATTTTCTCGAAAACCAGCACGACGACCGCGGTCGAACCATTAGAGTAAAACGTAGGCAATGGAACGACGAACAGGGATCAATTGTTGTTTGGTCGATTGGTCGATTTTAGACTTTCGTCGGACTACGGTACGAAGGAATCTTAAATCTATCGTAACTTCGAATTACCTCGGGGCGATTGGGGTTTTTCGCGATTTCCTCGAAAACCAGCACGACGACCGCGGTCGAACCATTAGAGTAAAACGTAGGCAATGGAACGACGAACAGGGATCAATTGTTGTTTGGTCGATTGGACGATTTTAGACTTTCGTCGGACTACGGTACGAAGGAATCTTAAATCTATCGTAACTTCGAATTACCTCGGAGCGATTGGGTTTTTTCGCGATTTTCTCGAAAACCAGCACGACGACCGCGGTCGAACCATTAGAGTAAAACGTAGGCAATGGAACGACCAACAGGGATCAATGGTTGTTTGGTCGATTGGACGATTTTAGACTTTCGTCGGACTACGGTACGAAGGAATCTTAAATCTATCGTAACTTCGAATTACCTCGGAGCGATTGGGTTTTTTCGCGATTTTCTCGAAAACCAGCACGACGACCGCGGTCGAACCATTAGAGTAAAACGTAGGCAATGGAACGACCAACAGGGATCAATGGTTGTTTGGTCGATTGGACGAACTTGTGTTCGGAATACGGTGCGGAAGGAGTCTGAAATTTGTCGGGACTTTGAAATATTTCGGAGCGATTGGAGTCTTTCGCGATTTTCTCGAAAACCAGCACGACGACCGCGGTCGAACCATTAGAGTAAAACGTAGGCAATGGAACGGCGAACAGGGATCAATGTTTGTTTGGTCGATTGGACGAACTGGTGTTCGGAATACGGTGCGGAAGTGGTCTGAAATTTGTCGGTACTTTGAATTATTTCAGAGCGATTGGGGTTTTTCGCAATTTTCTCGAAAACCAGCACGACGACCGCTGTCGAACCATTAGAGTAAAACGTAGGCAATGGAACTACGAACAGGGATCAATCGTTGTTTGCTCGATTGGACGATTTTAGACTTTCGTCGGACTACGGTACGAAGGAATCTTAAATCTATCGTAACTTCGAATTACCTCGGAGCGATTGGGGATTTTCGCGGTTTTCTCGAAAACCAGCACGACGACCGCAGTCGAACCATTAGAGTAAAACGGAGGCAATGGAACGACGAACAGGGATCAATTGTTGTTTGGTCGATTGGACGATTTTAGACTTTCGTCAGACTACGGTACGAAGGAATCTTAAATCTATCATAACGTCGAATTACCTCGGAGCGATTGGGGTTTTTCGCGATTTTCTCGATAACCAGCACGACGACCGCGGTCGAACCATTAGAGTAAAACGTAGGCAATGGAACGACCAACAGGGATCAATGGTTGTTTGGTCGATTGGACGAACTTGTGTTCGGAATACGGTGCGGAAGGAGTCTGAAATTTGTCGGGACTTTGAAATATTTCGGAGCGATTGGAGTTTTTCGCGGTTTTCTCGAAAACCAGCACGACGACCGCGGTCGAACCATTAGAGTAAAACGTAGGCAATGGAACGACGAGCAGGGATCAATGGTTGTTTGGTCGATTGGACGAACTTGTGTTCGGATTACGGTGCGGAAGGACTCTGAAATTTATCGGGACTTTGAAATATTTCGGAGCGATTGGAGTTTTTCGCGATTTTCTCGAAAACCAGCGCGACGACCGCGGTCGAACCATAAGAGTAAAACGTAGGCAATGGAACGACGAACAGGGATCAATGGTTGTTTGCTCGATTGGACGAACTGGTGTTCGGAATACGGTGCGGAAGTGGTCTGAAATTTGTCGGTACTTTGAAATATTTCAGAGCGATTGGGGTTTTTCGCGATTTTCTCGAAAACCAGCACGACGACCGCTGTCGAACCATTAGAGTAAAACGTAGGCAATGGAACGACGAACAGGGATCAATCGTTGTTTGCTCGGTTGGACGATTTTAGACTTTGGTCGGACTACGGTACTCAGGAATCTTAAATCTATCGTAACTTAGAATTACCTCGGAGCGATTGGGTTTTTTTGCGATTTTCTCGAAAACCAGCACGACGACCGCCGTCGAACCATTAGAGTAAAACGTAGGCAATGGAACGACGAAAAGGGATCAGTGGTTGTTTGGTCGATTGGACGAACTTGTGTTCGGAATACGGTGCGGAAGGTGTCTGAAATTTGTCGGGACTATGAAATATTTCGGAGCGATTGGGTTTTTTCGCGATTTTCTCGAAAACCAGCACGACGACCGCGGTCGAACCATTAGAGTAAAACGTAGGCAATGGAACTACGAACAGGTATCAATCGTTGTTTGCTCGATTGGACGATTTTAGACTTTCGTCGGACTACGGTACGAAGGAATCTTAAATCTATCGTAACTTCGAATTACCTCGGAGCGATTGGGGATTTTCGCGGTTTTCTCGAAAACCAGCACGACGACCGCAGTCGAACCATTAGAGTAAAACGTAGGCAATGGAACGACGAACAGGGATCAATTGTTGTTTGGTCGATTGGACGATTTTAGACTTTCGTCAGACTACGGTACGGAGGAATCTTAAATCTATCATAACGTCGAATTACCTCGGAGCGATTGGGGTTTTTCGCGATTTTCTCAAAAACCAGCACGACGACCGCGGTCGAACCATTAGAGTAAAACGTAGGCAATGGGACGAGGAACAGGGATCAATGGTTGTTTGGTCGATTGGACGAACTTGTGTTCGGACTACGGTGCGGAAGGTGTCTGAAGTATGTCGGGACTTTGAAATATTTCGGAGCGATTGGAGTTTTTCGCGATTTTCTCGAAAACCAGCACGACGACCGCGGTCGAACCATTAGAGTAAAACGTAGGCAATGGAACGACGAACAGGGATCAATTGTTGTTTGGTCGATTGGTCGATTTTAGACTTTCGTCGGACTACGGTACGAAGGAATCTTAAATCTATCGTAACTTCGAATTACCTCGGGGCGATTGGGGTTTTTCGCGATTTCCTCGAAAACCAGCACGACGACCGCGGTCGAACCATTAGAGTAAAACGTAGGCAATGGAACGACGAACAGGGATCAATTGTTGTTTGGTCGATTGGACGATTTTAGACTTTCGTCGGACTACGGTACGAAGGAATCTTAAATCTATCGTAACTTCGAATTACCTCGGAGCGATTGGGTTTTTTCGCGATTTTCTCGAAAACCAGCACGACGACCGCGGTCGAACCATTAGAGTAAAACGTAGGCAATGGAACGACCAACAGGGATCAATGGTTGTTTGGTCGATTGGACGATTTTAGACTTTCGTCGGACTACGGTACGAAGGAATCTTAAATCTATCGTAACTTCGAATTACCTCGGAGCGATTGGGTTTTTTCGCGATTTTCTCGAAAACCAGCACGACGACCGCGGTCGAACCATTAGAGTAAAACGTAGGCAATGGAACGACCAACAGGGATCAATGGTTGTTTGGTCGATTGGACGAACTTGTGTTCGGAATACGGTGCGGAAGGAGTCTGAAATTTGTCGGGACTTTGAAATATTTCGGAGCGATTGGAGTCTTTCGCGATTTTCTCGAAAACCAGCACGACGACCGCGGTCGAACCATTAGAGTAAAACGTAGGCAATGGAACGGCGAACAGGGATCAATGTTTGTTTGGTCGATTGGACGAACTGGTGTTCGGAATACGGTGCGGAAGTGGTCTGAAATTTGTCGGTACTTTGAATTATTTCAGAGCGATTGGGGTTTTTCGCAATTTTCTCGAAAACCAGCACGACGACCGCTGTCGAACCATTAGAGTAAAACGTAGGCAATGGAACGACGAACAGGGATCAATCGTTGTTTGCTCGGGTGGACGATTTTAGACTTTCGTCGGACTACGGTACGCAGGAATCTTAAATCTATCGTAACTTCGAATTACCTCGGAGCGATTGGGTTTTTTCGCGATTTTCTCGAAAACCAGCACGTCGACCGCCGTCGAACCATTAGAGTAAAACGTAGGCAATGGTACGACGAACAGGGATCAATCGTTGTTTGCTCGGTTGGACGATTTTAGACTTTCGCCGGACTACGGTACTCAGGAATCTTAAATCTATCGTAACTTCGAAATACCTCGGAGCGATTGGGTTTTTCGCGATTTTCTCGAAAACCAGCACGACGACCGCCGTCGAACCATTAGAGTAAAACGTAGGCAATGGAACGACGAAAAGGGATCAGTGGTTGTTTGGTCGATTGGACGAACTTGTGTTCGGAATACGGTGCGGAAGGAGTCTGAAATTTGTCGGGACTATGAAATATTTCGGAGCGATTGGGTTTTTTCGCGATTTTCTCGAAAACCAGCACGACGACCGCGGTCGAACCATTAGAGTAAAACGTAGGCAATGGAACTACGAACAGGTATCAATCGTTGTTTGCTCGATTGGACGATTTTAGACCTACGTCGGACTACGGTACGAAGGAATCTTAAATCTATCGTAACTTCGAATTACCTCGGAGCGATTGGGGATTTTCGCGGTTTTCTCGAAAACCAGCACGACGACCGCAGTCGAACCATTAGAGTAAAACGTAGGCAATGGAACGACGAACAGGGATCAATTGTTGTTTGGTCGATTGGACGATTTTAGACTTTCGTCAGACTACGGTACGAAGGAATCTTAAATCTATCATAACGTCGAATTACCTCGGAGCGATTGGGGTTTTTCGCGATTTTCTCAAAAACCAGCACGACGACCGCGGTCGAACCATTAGAGTAAAACGTAGGCAATGGGACGAGGAACAGGGATCAATGGTTGTTTGGTCGATTGGACGAACTTGTGTTCGTACTACGGTGCGGAAGGAGTCTGAAGTATGTCGGGACTTTGAAATATTTCGGAGCGATTGGAGTTTTTCGCGATTTTCTCGAAAACCAGCACGACGACCGCGGTCGAACCATTAGAGTAAAACGTAGGCAATGGAACGACGAACAGGGATCAATTGTTGTTTGGTCGATTGGACGATTTTAGACTTTCGTCGGACTACGGTACGAAGGAATCTTAAATCTATCGTAACTTCGAATTACCTCGGAGCGATTGGGGTTTTTCGCGATTTCCTCGAAAACCAGCACGACGACCGCGGTCGAACCATTAGAGTAAAACGTAGGCAATGGAACGACGAACAGGGATCAATTGTTGTTTGGTCGATTGGACGATTTTAGACTTTCGTCGGACTACGGTACGAAGGAATCTTAAATCTATCGTAACTTCGAATTACCTCGGAGCGATTGGGTTTTTTCGCGATTTTCTCGAAAACCAGCACGACGACCGCCGACGAACCATTAGAGTAAAACGTAGGCAATGGTACGACGAACAGGGATCAATCGTTGTTTGCTCGGTTGGACGATTTTAGACTTTCGCCGGACTACGGTACTCAGGAATCTTAAATCTATCGTAACTTCGAATTACCTCGGAGCGATTGGGTTTTTTCGCGATTTTCTCGAAAACCAGCACGACGACCGCCGTCGAACCATTAGAGTAAAACGTAGGCAATGGTACGACGAACAGGGATCAATCGTTGTTTGCTCGGTTGGACGATTTTAGACTTTCGCCGGACTACGGTACTCAGGAATCTTAAATCTATCGTAACTTCGAAATACCTCGGAGCGATTGGGTTTTTCGCGATTTTCTCGAAAACCAGCACGACGACCGCCGTCGAACCATTAGAGTAAAACGTAGGCAATGGAACGACGAAAAGGGATCAGTGGTTGTTTGGTCGATTGGACGAACTTGTGTTCGGAATACGGTGCGGAAGGAGTCTGAAATTTGTCGGGACTATGAAATATTTCGGAGCGATTGGGTTTTTTCGCGATTTTCTCGAAAACCAGCACGACGACCGCGGTCGAACCATTAGAGTAAAACGTAGGCAATGGAACTACGAACAGGTATCAATCGTTGTTTGCTCGATTGGACGATTTTAGACCTACGTCGGACTACGGTACGAAGGAATCTTAAATCTATCGTAACTTCGAATTACCTCGGAGCGATTGGGGATTTTCGCGGTTTTCTCGAAAACCAGCACGACGACCGCAGTCGAACCATTAGAGTAAAACGTAGGCAATGGAACGACGAACAGGGATCAATTGTTGTTTGGTCGATTGGACGATTTTAGACTTTCGTCAGACTACGGTACGAAGGAATCTTAAATCTATCATAACGTCGAATTACCTCGGAGCGATTGGGGTTTTTCGCGATTTTCTCAAAAACCAGCACGACGACCGCGGTCGAACCATTAGAGTAAAACGTAGGCAATGGGACGAGGAACAGGGATCAATGGTTGTTTGGTCGATTGGACGAACTTGTGTTCGTACTACGGTGCGGAAGGAGTCTGAAGTATGTCGGGACTTTGAAATATTTCGGAGCGATTGGAGTTTTTCGCGATTTTCTCGAAAACCAGCACGACGACCGCGGTCGAACCATTAGAGTAAAACGTAGGCAATGGAACGACGAACAGGGATCAATTGTTGTTTGGTCGATTGGACGATTTTAGACTTTCGTCGGACTACGGTACGAAGGAATCTTAAATCTATCGTAACTTCGAATTACCTCGGAGCGATTGGGGTTTTTCGCGATTTCCTCGAAAACCAGCACGACGACCGCGGTCGAACCATTAGAGTAAAACGTAGGCAATGGAACGACGAACAGGGATCAATTGTTGTTTGGTCGATTGGACGATTTTAGACTTTCGTCGGACTACGGTACGAAGGAATCTTAAATCTATCGTAACTTCGAATTACCTCGGAGCGATTGGGTTTTTTCGCGATTTTCTCGAAAACCAGCACGACGACCGCCGACGAACCATTAGAGTAAAACGTAGGCAATGGTACGACGAACAGGGATCAATCGTTGTTTGCTCGGTTGGACGATTTTAGACTTTCGCCGGACTACGGTACTCAGGAATCTTAAATCTATCGTAACTTCGAATTACCTCGGAGCGATTGGGTTTTTTCGCGATTTTCTCGAAAACCAGCACGACGACCGCCGTCGAACCATTAGAGTAAAACGTAGGCAATGGAACGACGAGCAGGGATCAATGGTTGTTTGGTCGATTGGACGAACTTGTGTTCGGACTACGGTGCGGAAGGAGTCTGAAGTATGTCGGGGCTTTGAAATATTTCGGAGCGATTGGAGTTTTTCGCGATTTTCTCGAAAACCAGCACGACGACCGCGGTCGAACCATTAGAGTAAAACGTAGGCAATGGAACGACGAACAGGGATCAATGGTTGTTTGGTCGATTGGACGAACTGGTGTTCGGAATACGGTGCGGAAGTGGTCTGAAATTTGTCGGTACTTTGAAATATTTCAGAGCGATTGGGGTTTTTCGCGATTTTCTCGAAAACCAGCACGACGACCGCTGTCGAACCATTAGAGTAAAACGTAGGCAATGGAACGACGAACAGGGATCAATCGTTGTTTGCTCGGTTGGACGATTTTAGACTTTGGTCGGACTACGGTACTCAGGAATCTTAAATCTATCGTAACTTAGAATTACCTCGGAGCGATTGGGTTTTTTTGCGATTTTCTCGAAAACCAGCACGACGACCGCCGTCGAACCATTAGAGTAAAACGTAGGCAATGGAACGACGAAAAGGGATCAGTGGTTGTTTGGTCGATTGGACGAACTTGTGTTCGGAATACGGTGCGGAAGGTGTCTGAAATTTGTCGGGACTATGAAATATTTCGGAGCGATTGGGTTTTTTCGCGATTTTCTCGAAAACCAGCACGACGACCGCGGTCGAACCATTAGAGTAAAACGTAGGCAATGGAACTACGAACAGGTATCAATCGTTGTTTGCTCGATTGGACGATTTTAGACTTTCGTCGGACTACGGTACGAAGGAATCTTAAATCTATCGTAACTTCGAATTACCTCGGAGCGATTGGGGATTTTCGCGGTTTTCTCGAAAACCAGCACGACGACCGCAGTCGAACCATTAGAGTAAAACGGAGGCAATGGAACGACGAACAGGGATCAATTGTTGTTTGGTCGATTGGACGATTTTAGACTTTCGTCAGACTACGGTACGAAGGAATCTTAAATCTATCATAACGTCGAATTACCTCGGAGCGATTGGGGTTTTTCGCGATTTTCTCGATAACCAGCACGACGACCGCGGTCGAACCATTAGAGTAAAACGTAGGCAATGGAACGACCAACAGGGATCAATGGTTGTTTGGTCGATTGGACGAACTTGTGTTCGGAATACGGTGCGGAAGGAGTCTGAAATTTGTCGGGACTTTGAAATATTTCGGAGCGATTGGAGTTTTTCGCGGTTTTCTCGAAAACCAGCACGACGACCGCGGTCGAACCATTAGAGTAAAACGTAGGCAATGGAACGACGAGCAGGGATCAATGGTTGTTTGGTCGATTGGACGAACTTGTGTTCGGATTACGGTGCGGAAGGACTCTGAAATTTATCGGGACTTTGAAATATTTCGGAGCGATTGGAGTTTTTCGCGATTTTCTCGAAAACCAGCGCGACGACCGCGGTCGAACCATAAGAGTAAAACGTAGGCAATGGAACGACGAACAGGGATCAATGGTTGTTTGCTCGATTGGACGAACTGGTGTTCGGAATACGGTGCGGAAGTGGTCTGAAATTTGTCGGTACTTTGAAATATTTCAGAGCGATTGGGGTTTTTCGCGATTTTCTCGAAAACCAGCACGACGACCGCTGTCGAACCATTAGAGTAAAACGTAGGCAATGGAACGACGAACAGGGATCAATCGTTGTTTGCTCGGTTGGACGATTTTAGACTTTGGTCGGACTACGGTACTCAGGAATCTTAAATCTATCGTAACTTAGAATTACCTCGGAGCGATTGGGTTTTTTTGCGATTTTCTCGAAAACCAGCACGACGACCGCCGTCGAACCATTAGAGTAAAACGTAGGCAATGGAACGACGAAAAGGGATCAGTGGTTGTTTGGTCGATTGGACGAACTTGTGTTCGGAATACGGTGCGGAAGGTGTCTGAAATTTGTCGGGACTATGAAATATTTCGGAGCGATTGGGTTTTTTCGCGATTTTCTCGAAAACCAGCACGACGACCGCGGTCGAACCATTAGAGTAAAACGTAGGCAATGGAACTACGAACAGGTATCAATCGTTGTTTGCTCGATTGGACGATTTTAGACTTTCGTCGGACTACGGTACGAAGGAATCTTAAATCTATCGTAACTTCGAATTACCTCGGAGCGATTGGGGATTTTCGCGGTTTTCTCGAAAACCAGCACGACGACCGCAGTCGAACCATTAGAGTAAAACGTAGGCAATGGAACGACGAACAGGGATCAATTGTTGTTTGGTCGATTGGACGATTTTAGACTTTCGTCAGACTACGGTACGGAGGAATCTTAAATCTATCATAACGTCGAATTACCTCGGAGCGATTGGGGTTTTTCGCGATTTTCTCAAAAACCAGCACGACGACCGCGGTCGAACCATTAGAGTAAAACGTAGGCAATGGGACGAGGAACAGGGATCAATGGTTGTTTGGTCGATTGGACGAACTTGTGTTCGGACTACGGTGCGGAAGGAGTCTGAAGTATGTCGGGACTTTGAAATATTTCGGAGCGATTGGAGTTTTTCGCGATTTTCTCGAAAACCAGCACGACGACCGCGGTCGAACCATTAGAGTAAAACGTAGGCAATGGAACGACGAACAGGGATCAATTGTTGTTTGGTCGATTGGTCGATTTTAGACTTTCGTCGGACTACGGTACGAAGGAATCTTAAATCTATCGTAACTTCGAATTACCTCGGGGCGATTGGGGTTTTTCGCGATTTCCTCGAAAACCAGCACGACGACCGCGGTCGAACCATTAGAGTAAAACGTAGGCAATGGAACGACGAACAGGGATCAATTGTTGTTTGGTCGATTGGACGATTTTAGACTTTCGTCGGACTACGGTACGAAGGAATCTTAAATCTATCGTAACTTCGAATTACCTCGGAGCGATTGGGTTTTTTCGCGATTTTCTCGAAAACCAGCACGACGACCGCGGTCGAACCATTAGAGTAAAACGTAGGCAATGGAACGACCAACAGGGATCAATGGTTGTTTGGTCGATTGGACGATTTTAGACTTTCGTCGGACTACGGTACGAAGGAATCTTAAATCTATCGTAACTTCGAATTACCTCGGAGCGATTGGGTTTTTTCGCGATTTTCTCGAAAACCAGCACGACGACCGCGGTCGAACCATTAGAGTAAAACGTAGGCAATGGAACGACCAACAGGGATCAATGGTTGTTTGGTCGATTGGACGAACTTGTGTTCGGAATACGGTGCGGAAGGAGTCTGAAATTTGTCGGGACTTTGAAATATTTCGGAGCGATTGGAGTCTTTCGCGATTTTCTCGAAAACCAGCACGACGACCGCGGTCGAACCATTAGAGTAAAACGTAGGCAATGGAACGGCGAACAGGGATCAATGTTTGTTTGGTCGATTGGACGAACTGGTGTTCGGAATACGGTGCGGAAGTGGTCTGAAATTTGTCGGTACTTTGAAATATTTCAGAGCGATTGGGGTTTTTCGCAATTTTCTCGAAAACCAGCACGACGACCGCTGTCGAACCATTAGAGTAAAACGTAGGCAATGGAACGACGAACAGGGATCAATCGTTGTTTGCTCGGGTGGACGATTTTAGACTTTCGTCGGACTACGGTACGCAGGAATCTTAAATCTATCGTAACTTCGAATTACCTCGGAGCGATTGGGTTTTTTCGCGATTTTCTCGAAAACCAGCACGTCGACCGCCGTCGAACCATTAGAGTAAAACGTAGGCAATGGTACGACGAACAGGGATCAATCGTTGTTTGCTCGGTTGGACGATTTTAGACTTTCGCCGGACTACGGTACTCAGGAATCTTAAATCTATCGTAACTTCGAAATACCTCGGAGCGATTGGGTTTTTCGCGATTTTCTCGAAAACCAGCACGACGACCGCCGTCGAACCATTAGAGTAAAACGTAGGCAATGGAACGACGAAAAGGGATCAGTGGTTGTTTGGTCGATTGGACGAACTTGTGTTCGGAATACGGTGCGGAAGGGGTCTGAAATTTGTCGGGACTATGAAATATTTCGGAGCGATTGGGTTTTTTCGCGATTTTCTCGAAAACCAGCACGACGACCGCGGTCGAACCATTAGAGTAAAACGTAGGCAATGGAACTACGAACAGGTATCAATCGTTGTTTGCTCGATTGGACGATTTTAGACCTACGTCGGACTACGGTACGAAGGAATCTTAAATCTATCGTAACTTCGAATTACCTCGGAGCGATTGGGGATTTTCGCGGTTTTCTCGAAAACCAGCACGACGACCGCAGTCGAACCATTAGAGTAAAACGTAGGCAATGGAACGACGAACAGGGATCAATTGTTGTTTGGTCGATTGGACGATTTTAGACTTTCGTCAGACTACGGTACGAAGGAATCTTAAATCTATCATAACGTCGAATTACCTCGGAGCGATTGGGGTTTTTCGCGATTTTCTCAAAAACCAGCACGACGACCGCGGTCGAACCATTAGAGTAAAACGTAGGCAATGGGACGAGGAACAGGGATCAATGGTTGTTTGGTCGATTGGACGAACTTGTGTTCGTACTACGGTGCGGAAGGAGTCTGAAGTATGTCGGGACTTTGAAATATTTCGGAGCGATTGGAGTTTTTCGCGATTTTCTCGAAAACCAGCACGACGACCGCGGTCGAACCATTAGAGTAAAACGTAGGCAATGGAACGACGAACAGGGATCAATTGTTGTTTGGTCGATTGGACGATTTTAGACTTTCGTCGGACTACGGTACGAAGGAATCTTAAATCTATCGTAACTTCGAATTACCTCGGAGCGATTGGGGTTTTTCGCGATTTCCTCGAAAACCAGCACGACGACCGCGGTCGAACCATTAGAGTAAAACGTAGGCAATGGAACGACGAACAGGGATCAATTGTTGTTTGGTCGATTGGACGATTTTAGACTTTCGTCGGACTACGGTACGAAGGAATCTTAAATCTATCGTAACTTCGAATTACCTCGGAGCGATTGGGTTTTTTCGCGATTTTCTCGAAAACCAGCACGACGACCGCCGACGAACCATTAGAGTAAAACGTAGGCAATGGTACGACGAACAGGGATCAATCGTTGTTTGCTCGGTTGGACGATTTTAGACTTTCGCCGGACTACGGTACTCAGGAATCTTAAATCTATCGTAACTTCGAATTACCTCGGAGCGATTGGGTTTTTTCGCGATTTTCTCGAAAACCAGCACGACGACCGCCGTCGAACCATTAGAGTAAAACGTAGGCAATGGAACGACGAGCAGGGATCAATGGTTGTTTGGTCGATTGGACGAACTTGTGTTCGGACTACGGTGCGGAAGGAGTCTGAAGTATGTCGGGGCTTTGAAATATTTCGGAGCGATTGGAGTTTTTCGCGATTTTCTCGAAAACCAGCACGACGACCGCGGTCGAACCATTAGAGTAAAACGTAGGCAATGGAACGACGAACAGGGATCAATGGTTGTTTGGTCGATTGGACGAACTGGTGTTCGGAATACGGTGCGGAAGTGGTCTGAAATTTGTCGGTACTTTGAAATATTTCAGAGCGATTGGGGTTTTTCGCGATTTTCTCGAAAACCAGCACGACGACCGCTGTCGAACCATTAGAGTAAAACGTAGGCAATGGAACGACGAACAGGGATCAATCGTTGTTTGCTCGGTTGGACGATTTTAGACTTTGGTCGGACTACGGTACTCAGGAATCTTAAATCTATCGTAACTTAGAATTACCTCGGAGCGATTGGGTTTTTTTGCGATTTTCTCGAAAACCAGCACGACGACCGCCGTCGAACCATTAGAGTAAAACGTAGGCAATGGAACGACGAAAAGGGATCAGTGGTTGTTTGGTCGATTGGACGAACTTGTGTTCGGAATACGGTGCGGAAGGTGTCTGAAATTTGTCGGGACTATGAAATATTTCGGAGCGATTGGGTTTTTTCGCGATTTTCTCGAAAACCAGCACGACGACCGCGGTCGAACCATTAGAGTAAAACGTAGGCAATGGAACTACGAACAGGGATCAATTGTTGTTTGGTCAATTGGACGATTTTAGACTTTCGTCGGACTACGGTACGAAGGAATCTTAAATCTATCGTAACTTCGAATTACCTCGGAGCGATTGGGGATTTTCGCGGTTTTCTCGAAAACCAGCACGACGACCGCAGTCGAACCATTAGAGTAAAACGTAGGCAATGGAACGACGAACAGGGATCAATTGTTGTTTGGTCGATTGGACGATTTTAGACTTTCGTCAGACTACGGTACGGAGGAATCTTAAATCTATCATAACGTCGAATTACCTCGGAGCGATTGGGGTTTTTCGCGATTTTCTCAAAAACCAGCACGACGACCGCGGTCGAACCATTAGAGTAAAACGTAGGCAATGGGACGAGGAACAGGGATCAATGGTTGTTTGGTCGATTGGACGAACTTGTGTTCGGACTACGGTGCGGAAGGAGTCTGAAGTATGTCGGGACTTTGAAATATTTCGGAGCGATTGGAGTTTTTCGCGATTTTCTCGAAAACCAGCACGACGACCGCGGTCGAACCATTAGAGTAAAACGTAGGCAATGGAACGACGAACAGGGATCAATTGTTGTTTGGTCGATTGGTCGATTTTAGACTTTCGTCGGACTACGGTACGAAGGAATCTTAAATCTATCGTAACTTCGAATTACCTCGGGGCGATTGGGGTTTTTCGCGATTTCCTCGAAAACCAGCACGACGACCGCGGTCGAACCATTAGAGTAAAACGTAGGCAATGGAACGACGAACAGGGATCAATTGTTGTTTGGTCGATTGGACGATTTTAGACTTTCGTCGGACTACGGTACGAAGGAATCTTAAATCTATCGTAACTTCGAATTACCTCGGAGCGATTGGGTTTTTTCGCGATTTTCTCGAAAACCAGCACGACGACCGCGGTCGAACCATTAGAGTAAAACGTAGGCAATGGAACGACCAAAAGGGATCAATGGTTGTTTGGTCGATTGGACGATTTTAGACTTTCGTCGGACTACGGTACGAAGGAATCTTAAATCTATCGTAACTTCGAATTACCTCGGAGCGATTGGGTTTTTTCGCGATTTTCTCGAAAACCAGCACGACGACCGCGGTCGAACCATTAGAGTAAAACGTAGGCAATGGAACGACCAACAGGGATCAATGGTTGTTTGGTCGATTGGACGAACTTGTGTTCGGAATACGGTGCGGAAGGAGTCTGAAATTTGTCGGGACTTTGAAATATTTCGGAGCGATTGGAGTCTTTCGCGATTTTCTCGAAAACCAGCACGACGACCGCGGTCGAACCATTAGAGTAAAACGTAGGCAATGGAACGGCGAACAGGGATCAATGTTTGTTTGGTCGATTGGACGAACTGGTGTTCGGAATACGGTGCGGAAGTGGTCTGAAATTTGTCGGTACTTTGAAATATTTCAGAGCGATTGGGGTTTTTCGCAATTTTCTCGAAAACCAGCACGACGACCGCTGTCGAACCATTAGAGTAAAACGTAGGCAATGGAACGACGAACAGGGATCAATCGTTGTTTGCTCGGGTGGACGATTTTAGACTTTCGTCGGACTACGGTACGCAGGAATCTTAAATCTATCGTAACTTCGAATTACCTCGGAGCGATTGGGTTTTTTCGCGATTTTCTCGAAAACCAGCACGTCGACCGCCGTCGAACCATTAGAGTAAAACGTAGGCAATGGTACGACGAACAGGGATCAATCGTTGTTTGCTCGGTTGGACGATTTTAGACTTTCGCCGGACTACGGTACTCAGGAATCTTAAATCTATCGTAACTTCGAAATACCTCGGAGCGATTGGGTTTTTCGCGATTTTCTCGAAAACCAGCACGACGACCGCCGTCGAACCATTAGAGTAAAACGTAGGCAATGGAACGACGAAAAGGGATCAGTGGTTGTTTGGTCGATTGGACGAACTTGTGTTCAGAATACGGTGCGGAAGGAGTCTGAAATTTGTCGGGACTATGAAATATTTCGGAGCGATTGGGTTTTTTCGCGATTTTCTCGAAAACCAGCACGACGACCGCGGTCGAACCATTAGAGTAAAACGTAGGCAATGGAACTACGAACAGGTATCAATCGTTGTTTGCTCGATTGGACGATTTTAGACCTACGTCGGACTACGGTACGAAGGAATCTTAAATCTATCGTAACTTCGAATTACCTCGGAGCGATTGGGGATTTTCGCGGTTTTCTCGAAAACCAGCACGACGACCGCAGTCGAACCATTAGAGTAAAACGTAGGCAATGGAACGACGAACAGGGATCAATTGTTGTTTGGTCGATTGGACGATTTTAGACTTTCGTCAGACTACGGTACGAAGGAATCTTAAATCTATCATAACGTCGAATTACCTCGGAGCGATTGGGGTTTTTCGCGATTTTCTCAAAAACCAGCACGACGACCGCGGTCGAACCATTAGAGTAAAACGTAGGCAATGGGACGAGGAACAGGGATCAATGGTTGTTTGGTCGATTGGACGAACTTGTGTTCGTACTACGGTGCGGAAGGAGTCTGAAGTATGTCGGGACTTTGAAATATTTCGGAGCGATTGGAGTTTTTCGCGATTTTCTCGAAAACCAGCACGACGACCGCGGTCGAACCATTAGAGTAAAACGTAGGCAATGGAACGACGAACAGGGATCAATTGTTGTTTGGTCGATTGGACGATTTTAGACTTTCGTCGGACTACGGTACGAAGGAATCTTAAATCTATCGTAACTTCGAATTACCTCGGAGCGATTGGGGTTTTTCGCGATTTCCTCGAAAACCAGCACGACGACCGCGGTCGAACCATTAGAGTAAAACGTAGGCAATGGAACGACGAATAGGGATCAATTGTTGTTTGGTCGATTGGACGATTTTAGACTTTCGTCGGACTACGGTACGAAGGAATCTTAAATCTATCGTAACTTCGAATTACCTCGGAGCGATTGGGTTTTTTCGCGATTTTCTCGAAAACCAGCACGACGACCGCCGACGAACCATTAGAGTAAAACGTAGGCAATGGTACGACGAACAGGGATCAATCGTTGTTTGCTCGGTTGGACGATTTTAGACTTTCGCCGGACTACGGTACTCAGGAATCTTAAATCTATCGTAACTTCGAATTACCTCGGAGCGATTGGGTTTTTTCGCGATTTTCTCGAAAACCAGCACGACGACCGCCGTCGAACCATTAGAGTAAAACGTAGGCAATGGAACGACGAGCAGGGATCAATGGTTGTTTGGTCGATTGGACGAACTTGTGTTCGGACTACGGTGCGGAAGGAGTCTGAAGTATGTCGGGGCTTTGAAATATTTCGGAGCGATTGGAGTTTTTCGCGATTTTCTCGAAAACCAGCACGACGACCGCGGTCGAACCATTAGAGTAAAACGTAGGCAATGGAACGACGAACAGGGATCAATGGTTGTTTGGTCGATTGGACGAACTGGTGTTCGGAATACGGTGCGGAAGTGGTCTGAAATTTGTCGGTACTTTGAAATATTTCAGAGCGATTGGGGTTTTTCGCGATTTTCTCGAAAACCAGCACGACGACCGCGGTCGAACCATTAGAGTAAAACGTAGGCAATGGAACGACGAAGAGGGATCAATGGTTGTTTGCTCGATTGGACGAACTTGTGTTCGGACTACGATGCGGAAGGACTCTGAAATATGTCAGGACTTTGTAATATTTCGGAGCGATTTGAGTTTTTCGCGATTTTCTCGAAAACCAGCACGACGTCCGCGGTCGAACCATTAGAGTAAAACGTAGTCAATGGAACGACGAACAGGGATCAATGGTTGTTTGGTCGATTGGACGAACTGGTGTTCGGAATGCGGTGCGGAAGTGGTCTGAAATTTGTCGGTACTTTGAAATATTTCGGAGCGATTGGGGTTTTTCGCGATTTTCTCGAAAACCAGCACGACGGCCGCTGTCGAACCATTAGAGTAAAACGTAGGCAATGGAACGACGAACAGGGATCAATTGTTGTTTGGTCGATTGGACGATTTTAGACTTTCGTCGGACTACGGTACGAAGGAATCTTAAATCTATCGTAACTTCGAATTACCTCGGAGCGATTGGGGATTTTCGCGGTTTTCTCGAAAACCAGCACGACGACCGCAGTCGAACCATTAGAGTAAAACGTAGGCAATGGAACGACGAACAGGGATCAATTGTTGTTTGGTCGATTGGACGATTTTAGACTTTCGTCAGACTACGGTACGAAGGAATCTTAAATCTATCATAACGTCGAATTACCTCGGAGCGATTGGGGTTTTTCGCGATTTTCTCAAAAACCAGCACGACGACCGCGGTCGAACCATTAGAGTAAAACGTAGGCAATGGGACGAGGAACAGGGATCAATGGTTGTTTGGTCGATTGGACGAACTTGTGTTCGTACTACGGTGCGGAAGGAGTCTGAAGTATGTCGGGACTTTGAAATATTTCGGAGCGATTGGAGTTTTTCGCGATTTTCTCGAAAACCAGCACGACGACCGCGGTCGAACCATTAGAGTAAAACGTAGGCAATGGAACGACGAACAGGGATCAATTGTTGTTTGGTCGATTGGACGATTTTAGACTTTCGTCGGACTACGGTACGAAGGAATCTTAAATCTATCGTAACTTCGAATTACCTCGGAGCGATTGGGGTTTTTCGCGATTTTCTCGAAAACCAGCACGACGACCGCGGTCGAACCATTAGAGTAAAACGTAGGCAATGGAACGACCAACAGGGATCAATGGTTGTTTGGTCGATTGGACGATTTTAGACTTTCGTCGGACTACGGTACGAAGGAATCTTAAATCTATCGTAACTTCGAATTACCTCGGAGCGATTGGGTTTTTTCGCGATTTTCTCGAAAACCAGCACGACGACCGCGGTCGAACCATTAGAGTAAAACGTAGGCAATGGAACGACCAACAGGGATCAATGGTTGTTTGGTCGATTGGACGAACTTGTGTTCGGAATATGGTGCGGAAGGAGTCTGAAATTTGTCGGGACTTTGAAATATTTCGGAGCGATTGGAGTCTTTCGCGATTTTCTCGAAAACCAGCACGACGACCGCGGTCGAACCAGTAGAGTAAAACGTAGGCAATGGAACGGCGAACAGGGATCAATGTTTGTTTGGTCGATTGGACGAACTGGTGTTCGGAATACGGTGCGGAAGTGGTCTGAAATTTGTCGGTACTTTGAAATATTTCAGAGCGATTGGGGTTTTTCGCAATTTTCTCGAAAACCAGCACGACGACCGCTGTCGAACCATTAGAGTAAAACGTAGGCAATGGAACGACGAACAGGGATCAATCGTTGTTTGCTCGGGTGGACGATTTTAGACTTTCGTCGGACTACGGTACGCAGGAATCTTAAATCTATCGTAACTTCGAATTACCTCGGAGCGATTGGGTTTTTTCGCGATTTTCTCGAAAACCAGCACGTCGACCGCCGTCGAACCTTTAGAGTAAAACGTAGGCAATGGTACGACGAACAGGGATCAATCGTTGTTTGCTCGGTTGGACGATTTTAGACTTTCGCCGGACTACGGTACTCAGGAATCTTAAATCTATCGTAACTTCGAAATACCTCGGAGCGATTGGGTTTTTCGCGATTTTCTCGAAAACCAGCACGACGACCGCCGTCGAACCATTAGAGTAAAACGTAGGCAATGGAACGACGAAAAGGGATCAGTGGTTGTTTGGTCGATTGGACGAACTTGTGTTCGGAATACGGTGCGGAAGGAGTCTGAAATTTGTCGGGACTATGAAATATTTCGGAGCGATTGGGTTTTTTCGCGATTTTCTCGAAAACCAGCACGACGACCGCGGTCGAACCATTAGAGTAAAACGTAGGCAATGGAACTACGAACAGGTATCAATCGTTGTTTGCTCGATTGGACGATTTTAGACCTACGTCGGACTACGGTACGAAGGAATCTTAAATCTATCGTAACTTCGAATTACCTCGGAGCGATTGGGGATTTTCGCGGTTTTCTCGAAAACCAGCACGACGACCGCAGTCGAACCATTAGAGTAAAACGTAGGCAATGGAACGACGAACAGGGATCAATTGTTGTTTGGTCGATTGGACGATTTTAGACTTTCGTCAGACTACGGTACGAAGGAATCTTAAATCTATCATAACGTCGAATTACCTCGGAACGATTGGGGTTTTTCGCGATTTTCTCAAAAACCAGCACGACGACCGCGGTCGAACCATTAGAGTAAAACGTAGGCAATGGGACGAGGAACAGGGATCAATGGTTGTTTGGTCGATTGGACGAACTTGTGTTCGTACTACGGTGCGGAAGGAGTCTGAAGTATGTCGGGACTTTGAAATATTTCGGAGCGATTGGAGTTTTTCGCGATTTTCTCGAAAACCAGCACGACGACCGCGGTCGAACCATTAGAGTAAAACGTAGGCAATGGAACGACGAACAGGGATCAATTGTTGTTTGGTCGATTGGACGATTTTAGACTTTCGTCGGACTACGGTACGAAGGAATCTTAAATCTATCGTAACTTCGAATTACCTCGGAGCGATTGGGGTTTTTCGCGATTTCCTCGAAAACCAGCACGACGACCGCGGTCGAACCATTAGAGTAAAACGTAGGCAATGGAACGACGAACAGGGATCAATTGTTGTTTGGTCGATTGGACGATTTTAGACTTTCGTCGGACTACGGTACGAAGGAATCTTAAATCTATCGTAACTTCGAATTACCTCGGAGCGATTGGGTTTTTTCGCGATTTTCTCGAAAACCAGCACGACGACCGCCGACGAACCATTAGAGTAAAACGTAGGCAATGGTACGACGAACAGGGATCAATCGTTGTTTGCTCGGTTGGACGATTTTAGACTTTCGCCGGACTACGGTACTCAGGAATCTTAAATCTATCGTAACTTCGAATTACCTCGGAGCGATTGGGTTTTTTCGCGATTTTCTCGAAAACCAGCACGACGACCGCCGTCGAACCATTAGAGTAAAACGTAGGCAATGGAACGACGAGCAGGGATCAATGGTTGTTTGGTCGATTGGACGAACTTGTGTTCGGACTACGGTGCGGAAGGAGTCTGAAGTATGTCGGGGCTTTGAAATATTTCGGAGCGATTGGAGTTTTTCGCGATTTTCTCGAAAACCAGCACGACGACCGCGGTCGAACCATTAGAGTAAAACGTAGGCAATGGAACGACGAACAGGGATCAATGGTTGTTTGGTCGATTGGACGAACTGGTGTTCGGAATACGGTGCGGAAGTGGTCTGAAATTTGTCGGTACTTTGAAATATTTCAGAGCGATTGGGGTGTTTCGCGATTTTCTCGAAAACCAGCACGACGACCGCGGTCGAACCATTAGAGTAAAACGTAGGCAATGGAACGACGAAGAGGGATCAATGGTTGTTTGCTCGATTGGACGAACTTGTGTTCGGACTACGATGCGGAAGGACTCTGAAATATGTCAGGACTTTGTAATATTTCGGAGCGATTTGAGTTTTTCGCGATTTTCTCGAAAACCAGCACGACGTCCGCGGTCGAACCATTAGAGTAAAACGTAGTCAATGGAACGACGAACAGGGATCAATGGTTGTTTGGTCGATTGGACGAACTGGTGTTCGGAATGCGGTGCGGAAGTGGTCTGAAATTTGTCGGTACTTTGAAATATTTCGGAGCGATTGGGGTTTTTCGCGATTTTCTCGAAAACCAGCACGACGGCCGCTGTCGAACCATTAGAGTAAAACGTAGGCAATGGAACGACGAACAGGGATCAATTGTTGTTTGGTCGATTGGACGATTTTAGACTTTCGTCGGACTACGGTACGAAGGAATCTTAAATCTATCGTAACTTCGAATTACCTCGGAGCGATTGGGGATTTTCGCGGTTTTCTCGAAAACCAGCACGACGACCGCAGTCGAACCATTAGAGTAAAACGTAGGCAATGGAACGACGAACAGGGATCAATTGTTGTTTGGTCGATTGGACGATTTTAGACTTTCGTCAGACTACGGTACGAAGGAATCTTAAATCTATCATAACGTCGAATTACCTCGGAGCGATTGGGGTTTTTCGCGATTTTCTCAAAAACCAGCACGACGACCGCGGTCGAACCATTAGAGTAAAACGTAGGCAATGGGACGAGGAACAGGGATCAATGGTTGTTTGGTCGATTGGACGAACTTGTGTTCGTACTACGGTGCGGAAGGAGTCTGAAGTATGTCGGGACTTTGAAATATTTCGGAGCGATTGGAGTTTTTCGCGATTTTCTCGAAAACCAGCACGACGACCGCGGTCGAACCATTAGAGTAAAACGTAGGCAATGGAACGACGAACAGGGATCAATGGTTGTTTGGTCGATTGGACGATTTTAGACTTTCGTCGGACTACGGTACGAAGGAATCTTAAATCTATCGTAACTTCGAATTACCTCGGAGCGATTGGGTTTTTTCGCGATTTTCTCGAAAACCAGCACGACGACCGCGGTCGAACCATTAGAGTAAAACGTAGGCAATGGAACGACCAACAGGGATCAATGGTTGTTTGGTCGATTGGACGAACTTGTGTTCGGAATACGGTGCGGAAGGAGTCTGAAATTTGTCGGGACTTTGAAATATTTCGGAGCGATTGGAGTCTTTCGCGATTTTCTCGAAAACCAGCACGACGACCGCGGTCGAACCAGTAGAGTAAAACGTAGGCAATGGAACGGCGAACAGGGATCAATGTTTGTTTGGTCGATTGGACGAACTGGTGTTCGGAATACGGTGCGGAAGTGGTCTGAAATTTGTCGGTACTTTGAAATATTTCAGAGCGATTGGGGTTTTTCGCAATTTTCTCGAAAACCAGCACGACGACCGCTGTCGAACCATTAGAGTAAAACGTAGGCAATGGAACGACGAACAGGGATCAATCGTTGTTTGCTCGGGTGGACGATTTTAGACTTTCGTCGGACTACGGTACGCAGGAATCTTAAATCTATCGTAACTTCGAATTACCTCGGAGCGATTGGGTTTTTTCGCGATTTTCTCGAAAACCAGCACGTCGACCGCCGTCGAACCTTTAGAGTAAAACGTAGGCAATGGTACGACGAACAGGGATCAATCGTTGTTTGCTCGGTTGGACGATTTTAGACTTTCGCCGGACTACGGTACTCAGGAATCTTAAATCTATCGTAACTTCGAAATACCTCGGAGCGATTGGGTTTTTCGCGATTTTCTCGAAAACCAGCACGACGACCGCCGTCGAACCATTAGAGTAAAACGTAGGCAATGGAACGACGAAAAGGGATCAGTGGTTGTTTGGTCGATTGGACGAACTTGTGTTCGGAATACGGTGCGGAAGGAGTCTGAAATTTGTCGGGACTATGAAATATTTCGGAGCGATTGGGTTTTTTCGCGATTTTCTCGAAAACCAGCACGACGACCGCGGTCGAACCATTAGAGTAAAACGTAGGCAATGGAACTACGAACAGGTATCAATCGTTGTTTGCTCGATTGGACGATTTTAGACCTACGTCGGACTACGGTACGAAGGAATCTTAAATCTATCGTAACTTCGAATTACCTCGGAGCGATTGGGGATTTTCGCGGTTTTCTCGAAAACCAGCACGACGACCGCAGTCGAACCATTAGAGTAAAACGTAGGCAATGGAACGACGAACAGGGATCAATTGTTGTTTGGTCGATTGGACGATTTTAGACTTTCGTCAGACTACGGTACGAAGGAATCTTAAATCTATCATAACGTCGAATTACCTCGGAACGATTGGGGTTTTTCGCGATTTTCTCAAAAACCAGCACGACGACCGCGGTCGAACCATTAGAGTAAAACGTAGGCAATGGGACGAGGAACAGGGATCAATGGTTGTTTGGTCGATTGGACGAACTTGTGTTCGTACTACGGTGCGGAAGGAGTCTGAAGTATGTCGGGACTTTGAAATATTTCGGAGCGATTGGAGTTTTTCGCGATTTTCTCGAAAACCAGCACGACGACCGCGGTCGAACCATTAGAGTAAAACGTAGGCAATGGAACGACGAACAGGGATCAATTGTTGTTTGGTCGATTGGACGATTTTAGACTTTCGTCGGACTACGGTACGAAGGAATCTTAAATCTATCGTAACTTCGAATTACCTCGGAGCGATTGGGGTTTTTCGCGATTTCCTCGAAAACCAGCACGACGACCGCGGTCGAACCATTAGAGTAAAACGTAGGCAATGGAACGACGAACAGGGATCAATTGTTGTTTGGTCGATTGGACGATTTTAGACTTTCGTCGGACTACGGTACGAAGGAATCTTAAATCTATCGTAACTTCGAATTACCTCGGAGCGATTGGGTTTTTTCGCGATTTTCTCGAAAACCAGCACGACGACCGCCGACGAACCATTAGAGTAAAACGTAGGCAATGGTACGACGAACAGGGATCAATCGTTGTTTGCTCGGTTGGACGATTTTAGACTTTCGCCGGACTACGGTACTCAGGAATCTTAAATCTATCGTAACTTCGAATTACCTCGGAGCGATTGGGTTTTTTCGCGATTTTCTCGAAAACCAGCACGACGACCGCCGTCGAACCATTAGAGTAAAACGTAGGCAATGGAACGACGAGCAGGGATCAATGGTTGTTTGGTCGATTGGACGAACTTGTGTTCGGACTACGGTGCGGAAGGAGTCTGAAGTATGTCGGGGCTTTGAAATATTTCGGAGCGATTGGAGTTTTTCGCGATTTTCTCGAAAACCAGCACGACGACCGCGGTCGAACCATTAGAGTAAAACGTAGGCAATGGAACGACGAACAGGGATCAATGGTTGTTTGGTCGATTGGACGAACTGGTGTTCGGAATACGGTGCGGAAGTGGTCTGAAATTTGTCGGTACTTTGAAATATTTCAGAGCGATTGGGGTTTTTCGCGATTTTCTCGAAAACCAGCACGACGACCGCGGTCGAACCATTAGAGTAAAACGTAGGCAATGGAACGACGAAGAGGGATCAATGGTTGTTTGCTCGATTGGACGAACTTGTGTTCGGACTACGATGCGGAAGGACTCTGAAATATGTCAGGACTTTGTAATATTTCGGAGCGATTTGAGTTTTTCGCGATTTTCTCGAAAACCAGCACGACGTCCGCGGTCGAACCATTAGAGTAAAACGTAGTCAATGGAACGACGAACAGGGATCAATGGTTGTTTGGTCGATTGGACGAACTGGTGTTCGGAATGCGGTGCGGAAGTGGTCTGAAATTTGTCGGTACTTTGAAATATTTCGGAGCGATTGGGGTTTTTCGCGATTTTCTCGAAAACCAGCACGACGGCCGCTGTCGAACCATTAGAGTAAAACGTAGGCAATGGAACGACGAACAGGGATCAATTGTTGTTTGGTCGATTGGACGGTTTTAGACTTTCGTCGGACTACGGTACGAAGGAATCTTAAATCTATCGTAACTTCGAATTACCTCGGAGCGATTGGGGATTTTCGCGGTTTTCTCGAAAACCAGCACGACGACCGCAGTCGAACCATTAGAGTAAAACGTAGGCAATGGAACGACGAACAGGGATCAATTGTTGTTTGGTCGATTGGACGATTTTAGACTTTCGTCAGACTACGGTACGGAGGAATCTTAAATCTATCATAACGTCGAATTACCTCGGAGCGATTGGGGTTTTTCGCGATTTTCTCAAAAACCAGCACGACGACCGCGGTCGAACCATTAGAGTAAAACGTAGGCAATGGGACGAGGAACAGGGATCAATGGTTGTTTGGTCGATTGGACGAACTTGTGTTCGGACTACGGTGCGCAAGGAGTCTGAAGTATGTCGGGACTTTGAAATATTTCGGAGCGATTGGAGTTTTTCGCGATTTTCTCGAAAACCAGCACGACGACCGCGGTCGAACCATTAGAGTAAAACGTAGGCAATGGAACGACGAACAGGGATCAATTGTTGTTTGGTCGATTGGACGATTTTAGACTTTCGTCGGACTACGGTACGAAGGAATCTTAAATCTATCGTAACTTCGAATTACCTCGGAGCGATTGGGGTTTTTCGCGATTTCCTCGAAAACCAGCACGACGACCGCGGTCGAACCATTAGAGTAAAACGTAGGCAATGGAACGACGAACAGGGATCAATTGTTGTTTGGTCGATTGGACGATTTTAGACTTTCGTCGGACTACGGTACGAAGGAATCTTAAATCTATCGTAACTTCGAATTACCTCGGAGCGATTGGGTTTTTTCGCGATTTTCTCGAAAACCAGCACGACGACCGCGGTCGAACCATTAGAGTAAAACGTAGGCAATGGAACGACCAACAGGGATCAATGGTTGTTTGGTCGATTGGACGAACTTGTGTTCGGAATACGGTGCGGAAGGAGTCTGAAATTTGTCGGGACTTTGAAATATTTCGGAGCGATTGGAGTTTTTCGCGGTTTTCTCGAAAACCAGCACGACGACCGCGGTCGAACCATTAGAGTAAAACGTAGGCAATGGAACGACGAGCAGGGATCAATGGTTGTTTGGTCGATTGGACGAACTTGTGTTCGGACTACGGTGCGGAAGGAGTCTGAAGTATGTCGGGACTTTGAAATATTTCGGAGCGATTGGGGTTTTTCGCGATTTTCTCGAAAACCAGCACGACGACCGCGGTCGAACCATTAGAGTAAAACGTAGGCAATGGAACGACCAATAGGGATCAATGGTTGTTTGGTCGATTGGACGAACTTGTGTTCGGAATACGGTGCGGAAGGAGTCTGAAATTTGTCGGGACTTTGAAATATTTCGGAGCGATTGGAGTTTTTCGCGAGTTTCTCGAAAACCAGCGCGACGACCGCGGTCGAACCATAAGAGTAAAACGTAGGCAATGGAACGACGAAGAGGGATCAATGGTTGTTTGCTCGATTGGACGAACTTGTGTTCGGACTACGATGCGGAAGGACTCTGAAATATGTCAGGACTTTGTAATATTTCGGAGCGATTTGATTTTTTCGCGATTTTCTCGAAAACCAGCACGTCGTCCGCGGTCGAACCATTAGAGTAAAACGTAGGCAATGGAACAACGAACAGGGATCAATGGTTGTTTGGTCGATTGGACGAACTGGTGTTCGGAATGCGGTGCGGAAGGGGTCTGAAATTTGTCGGTACTTTGAAATATTTCGGAGCGATTGGGGTTTTTCGCGATTTTCTCGAAAACCAGCACGACGGCCGCTGTCGAACCATTAGAGTAAAACGTAGGCAATGGAACGACGAACAGGGATCAATCGTTGTTTGCTCGGTTGGACGATTTTAGACTTTCGTCGGACTACGGTACTCAGGAATCTTAAATCTATCGTAACTTCGAATTACCTCGGAGCGATTGGGTTTTTTCGCGATTTTCTCGAAAACCAGCACGACGACCGCGGTCGAACCATTAGAGTAAAACGTAGGCAATGGAACGACCAACAGGGATCAATGGTTGTTTGGTCGATTGGACGAACTTGTGTTCGGAATACGGTGCGGAAGGAGTCTGAAGTATGTCGGGACTTTGAAATATTTCGGAGCGATTGGAGTTTTTCGCGATTTTCTCGAAAACCAGCACGACAACCGCGGTCGAACCATTAGAGTAAAACGTAGGCAATGGAACGACGAGCAGGGATCAATGGTTGTTTGCTCGATTGGACGAACTTGTGTTCGGACTACGATGCGGAAGGACTCTGAAATATGTCAGGACTTTGTAATATTTCGGAGCGATTTGAGTTTTTCGCGATTTTCTCGAAAACCAGCACGACGTCCGCGGTCGAACCATTAGAGTAAAACGTAGGCAATGGAACGACGAACAGGGATCAATGGTTGTTTGGTCGATTGGACGAACTGGTGTTCGGAATGCGGTGCGGAAGGTGTCTGAAATTTGTCGGTACTTTGAAATATTTCGGAGCGATTGGGGTTTTTCGCGATTTTCTCGAAAACCAGCACGACGGCCGCTGTCGAACCATTAGAGTAAAACGTAGGCAATGGAACGACGAACAGGGATCAATCGTTGTTTGCTCGGTTGGACGATTTTAGACTTTCGTCGGACTACGGTACTCAGGAATCTTAAATCTATCGTAACTTCGAATTACTTCGGAGCGATTGGGTTTTTTCGCGATTTTCTCGAAAACCAGCACGACGACCGCCGTCGAACCATTAGAGTAAAACGTAGGCAATGGAACGACGAAAAGGGATCAGTGGTTGTTTGGTCGATTGGACGAACTTGTGTTCGGACTACGGTGCGGAAGGAGTCTGAAGTATGTCGGGACTTTGAAATATTTCGGAGCGATTGGAGTTTTTCGCGATTTTCTCGAAAACCAGCACGACGACCGCGGTCGAACCATTAGAGTAAAACGTAGGCAATGGAACGACGAACAGGGATCAATGGTTGTTTGGTCGATTGGACGAACTGGTGTTCGGAATACGGTGCGGAAGTGGTCTGAAATTTGTCGGTACTTTGAAATATTTCAGAGCGATTGGGATTTTTCGCGATTTTCTCGAAAACCAGCACGACGACCGCGGTCGAACCATTAGAGTAAAACGTAGGCAATGGAACGACGAACAGGGATCAATGGTTGTTTGCTCAATTGGACGAACTTGTGTTCGGAATGCGGTGCGGAAGGGGTCTGAAATTTGCCGGGACTTTGAAATATTTAGGAGCGATTGGGGTTTTTGGCGATTTTCTCGAAAACCAGCACGACGACCGCTGTCGAACCATTAGAGTAAAACGTAGGCAATGGAACGACCAACAGGGATCAATTGTTGTTTGCTCGATTGGAAGATTTTAGACTTTCGTCGGACTACGGTACGAAGGAATCTTAAATCTATCGTAACTTCGAATTACCTCGGAGCGATTGGGGTTTTTCGCGATTTTCTCGTAAACCAGCACGACGACCGCGATCGAACCATTAGAGTAAAACGTAGGCAACGGAACGACGAACAGGGATCAATGGTTGTTTGGTCGATTGGACGAACTGGTGTTCGGAATGCGGTGCGGAAGGGGTCTGAAATTTGTCGGTACTTCGAAATATTTCGGAGCGATTGGGGTTTTTCGCGATTTTCTCGAAAACCAGCACGACGGCCGCTGTCGAACCATTAGAGTAAAACGTAGGCAATGGAACGACCAACAGGGATCAATTGTTGTTTGCTCGATTGGAAGATTTTAGACTTTCGTCGGACTACGGTACGAAGGAATCTTAAATCTATCGTAACTTCGAATTACCTCGGAGCGATTGGAGTTTTTCGCGATTTTCTCGAAAACCAGCGCGACGACCGCGGTCGAACCATAAGAGTAAAACGTAGGCAATGGAACGACGAACAGGGATCAATGGTTGTTTGCTCGATTGGACGAACTTGTGTTCGGACTACGGTGCGGAAGGACTCTGAAATATGTCAGGACTTTGTAATATTTCGGAGCGATTGGAGTCTTTCGCGATTTTCTCGAAAACCAGCACGACGACCGCGGTCGAACCATTAGAGTAAAACGTAGGCAATGGAACGACGAACAGGGATCAATGGTTGTTTGGTCGATTGGACGAACTGGTGTTCGGAATACGGTGCGGAAGTGGTCTGAAATTTGTCGGTACTTTGAAATATTTCAGAGCGATTGGGATTTTTCGCGATTTTCTCGAAAACCAGCACGACGACCGCGGTCGAACCATTAGAGTAAAACGTAGGCAATGGAACGACGAACAGGGATCAATGGTTGTTTGCTCAATTGGACGAACTTGTGTTCGGAATGCGGTGCGGAAGGGGTCTGAAATTTGCCGGGACTTTGAAATATTTAGGAGCGATTGGGGTTTTTGGCGATTTTCTCGAAAACCAGCACGACGACCGCTGTCGAACCATTAGAGTAAAACGTAGGCAATGGAACGACCAACAGGGATCAATTGTTGTTTGCTCGATTGGAAGATTTTAGACTTTCGTCGGACTACGGTACGAAGGAATCTTAAATCTATCGTAACTTCGAATTACCTCGGAGCGATTGGGGTTTTTCGCGATTTTCTCGTAAACCAGCACGACGACCGCGATCGAACCATTAGAGTAAAACGTAGGCAACGGAACGACGAACAGGGATCAATGGTTGTTTGGTCGATTGGACGAACTGGTGTTCGGAATGCGGTGCGGAAGGGGTCTGAAATTTGTCGGTACTTCGAAATATTTCGGAGCGATTGGGGTTTTTCGCGATTTTCTCGAAAACCAGCACGACGGCCGCTGTCGAACCATTAGAGTAAAACGTAGGCAATGGAACGACCAACAGGGATCAATTGTTGTTTGCTCGATTGGAAGATTTTAGACTTTCGTCGGACTACGGTACGAAGGAATCTTAAATCTATCGTAACTTCGAATTACCTCGGAGCGATTGGAGTTTTTCGCGATTTTCTCGAAAACCAGCGCGACGACCGCGGTCGAACCATAAGAGTAAAACGTAGGCAATGGAACGACGAACAGGGATCAATGGTTGTTTGCTCGATTGGACGAACTTGTGTTCGGACTACGGTGCGGAAGGACTCTGAAATATGTCAGGACTTTGTAATATTTCGGAGCGATTGGAGTCTTTCGCGATTTTCTCGAAAACCAGCACGACGACCGCGGTCGAACCATTAGAGTAAAACGTAGGCAATGGAACGGCGAACAGGGATCAATGGTTGTTTGGTCGATTGGACGAACTGGTGTTCGGAATACGGTGCGGAAGTGGTCTGAAATTTGTCGGTACTTTGAAATATTTCAGAGCGATTGGGGTTTTTCGCGATTTCCTCGAAAACCAGCACGACGACCGCGGTCGAACCATAAGAGTAAAACGTAGGCAATGGAACGACGAACAGGGATCAATGGTTGTTTGCTCGATTGGACGAACTTGTGTTCGGACTACGGTGCGGAAGGACTCTGAAATATGTCAGGACTTTGTAATATTTCGGAGCGATTGGGGTTTTTCGCGATTTTCTCGAAAACCAGCACGACAACCGCGGTCGAACCATTAGAGTAAAACGTAGGCAATGGAACGACGAACAGGGATCAATCGTTGTTTGCTCGGTTGGACGATTTTAGACTTTCGCCGGACTACGGTACTCAGGAATCTTAAATCTATCGTAACTTCGAATTACCTCGGAGCGATTGTGTTTTTTCGCGATTTTCTCGAAAACCAGCACGACGACCGCCGTCGAACCATTAGAGTAAAACGTAGGCAATGGAACGACGAAAAGGGATCAGTGGTTGTTTGGTCGATTGGACGAACTTGTGTTCGGAATACGGTGCGGAAGGAGTCTGAAATTTGTCGGGACTATGAAATATTTCGGAGCGATTGGGTTTTTTCGCGATTTTCTCGAAAACCAGCACGACGACCGCGGTCGAACCATTAGAGTAAAACGTAGGCAATGGAACTACGAACAGGCATCAATCGTTGTTTGCTCGATTGGACGATTTTAGACCTACGTCGGACTACGGTACGAAGGAATCTTAAATCTATCGTAACTTCGAATTACCTCGGAGCGATTGGGGATTTTCGCGGTTTTCTCGAAAACCAGCACGACGACCGCAGTCGAACCATTAGAGTAAAACGTAGGCAATGGAACGACGAACAGGGATCAATTGTTGTTTGGTCGATTGGACGATTTTAGACTTTCGTCAGACTACGGTACGAAGGAATCTTAAATCTATCATAACGTCGAATTACCTCGGAGCGATTGGGGTTTTTCGCGATTTTCTCAAAAACCAGCACGACGACCGCGGTCGAACCATTAGAGTAAAACGTAGGCAATGGGACGAGGAACAGGGATCAATGGTTGTTTGGTCGATTGGACGAACTTGTGTTCGGACTACGGTGCGGAAGGAGTCTGAAGTATGTCGGGACTTTGAAATATTTCGGAGCGATTGGAGTTTTTCGCTATTTTCTCGAAAACCAGCACGACGACCGCGGTCGAACCATTAGAGTAAAACGTAGGCAATGGAACGACGAACAGGGATCAATTGTTGTTTGGTCGATTGGACGATTTTAGACTTTCGTCGGACTACGGTACGAAGGAATCTTAAATCTATCGTAACTTCGAATTACCTCGGAGCGATTGGGGTTTTTCGCGATTTCCTCGAAAACCAGCACGACGACCGCGGTCGAACCATTAGAGTAAAACGTAGGCAATGGAACGACGAACAGGGATCAATTGTTGTTTGGTCGATTGGACAATTTTAGACTTTCGTCAGACTACGGTGTGATGTCCCACTATTTTTCGCGCGGTATTATTCTAAAGTCTCCCTCATAAATCGCTCCATAACTCCATCAAAATCCATCAAACTCAAATCTTACCCCTTTTCCCCAAATCACTGATCACCTTGGCGATGTACCTTAGCGGTCCCCATCTCAAGATGGTCAACTACGACCTCCAAATCCCCTCTTCGCCTTACGTGGCATGACCACTTCCCTCCTATTTAAATTTAAACAAGTCCCTCGTCCCAAAAACTCTCTTATCTCGAGACCACGTCTCAGCCCCTCTTTACGACTCACCGAGTCAAAGCCACTCTCACCCCTTTCCCGTCAAAACGCCTAAAATCCACCTAATGGGTCTTATCAATAGTTTAAAAGAATCTTGGAAACCAATTGCGACGCATATTTCACGCATGATTCATAAACGTAGTCTAAATATAGACATTTATAAAAACCCCGGAAGTCCTATTGCGACGCATATTTCGTAAATATGTCAAGGTGCATACCGCGCACACCCTTCATACCTGACATTCTTGTAAACCCTATAAATACAAGGAACCGCGAGACCGGAATTCATTATTATTCATTCTTCTAAGGAAATACTTCCTCAGTAAAACCATTAAACCAACAAATCAAGTGTTTAAATTCAGTGTTCTACTGCAACTACCGTAAGAAATTATAATTACCTTTATTGTTATACGGCATATCACCATCATATATATTATTTTGTATTGTTAACGCTTATTGCATTTCATATTATTATTCTTGTATTAACGCTTATTGCTTTATATTATCATTTTGTATCGTTAACGCTTATTGCATTTCATATTATTATTCTTGTATTAACGCTTATTGCTATATATTATTTTGTATCGTTAACGCTTATTGCATTTCATATTATTTTGATTCATATTATTATTCCGCTAACGCTCATTGTCTCATATTGTTAGCGTAGCAAATTCCTATTACTTTACATACTATTTTCTTTGGGTTATACACATGTATTGCATATTCATACACATATATTGCTGTTGATTACTATTTATATAAATGTTATGTGCTAATGCTTAATGTCTGACGCATTATTATGTTAACCATGCTAATATATTGATAGTGCACCACTCGTGCTCAAAGTAATAAAGTCCTTGGCTTTAAATCACGGTTCGAATTATTATGAATATCCTTTGGTTACGAAAGCTCCAAATCTAAACAGGCTACTGCAACAGCTGATTTCAGTTCGTGAACGCGAGAGTTCCTACAGTGTTTACAAACATATATTTGCATGGGCCGTGTACACCCATATGTCTAGACATATTTCGCGGAAATATTACGTGTGACTTCCTATATAAATGCAACGGTAAATCCAATTAAAAAGCCAAAACAAACAAAGTGCTCTAACGGGCGTCACCTCCGGAGTGATTACCATTTAAACTTTCCCTGGTCATTCAGTGCTACGAATCTGGCATTCGCGCCTGAATCCAAACTCTCCGCAGTGCCACGAATCTGGCATTCGCGCCTGCATCCTAACTCTCCGCAGTGCCACGAATCTGGCATTCGCGCCTGCATTCCCTCAAACCGTACAGTGCTACGAATCTGGCATTCGCGCCTGAATCCTAACTCTCCGCAGTGCCACGAATCTGGCATTCGCGCCTGCATCCTAACTCTCCGCAGTGCTACGAATCTGGCATTCGCGCCTGAATCCTAACTCTCCGCAGTGCCACGAATCTGGCATTCGCGCCTGCATCCTAACTCTCCGCAGTGCCACGAATCTGGCATTCGCGCCTGCATTCCCTCAAACCGTTCAGTGCTACGAATCTGGCATTCGCGCCTGAATCCTAACTCTCCGCAGTGCCACGAATCTGGCATTCGCGCCTGCATTCCCTCAAACTATTCAGTGCCACGAATCTGGCATTCGCGCCTGAATCCAAACTCTCCGCAGTGCCACGAATCTGGCATTCGCGCCCGCGTTCCCTTCAATAATTCCCCGTCTATGCCATCGTCCCCAACGACCTCCACCCGGGACGTGACAACGGTACGAAGGAATCTTAAATCTATCATAACGTCGAATTACCTCGGAGCGATTGGGGTTTTTCGCGATTTTCTCAAAAACCAGCACGACGACCGCGGTCGAACCATTAGAGTAAAACGTAGGCAATGGGACGAGGAACAGGGATCAATGGTTGTTTGGTCGATTGGACGAACTTGTGTTCGGACTACGGTGCGGAAGGAGTCTGAAGTATGTCGGGACTTTGAAATATTTCGGAGCGATTGGAGTTTTTCGCGATTTTCTCGAAAACCAGCACGACGACCGCGGTCGAACCATTAGAGTAAAACGTAGGCAATGGAACGACGAACAGGGATCAATTGTTGTTTGGTCGATTGGACGATTTTAGACTTTCGTCGGACTACGGTACGAAGGAATCTTAAATCTATCGTAACTTCGAATTACCTCGGAGCGATTGGGGTTTTTCGCGATTTCCTCGAAAACCAGCACGACGACCGCGGTCGAACCATTAGAGTAAAACGTAGGCAATGGAACGACGAACAGGGATCAATTGTTGTTTGGTCGATTGGACGATTTTAGACTTTCGTCGGACTACGGTACGAAGGAATCTTAAATCTATCGTAACTTCGAATTACCTCGGAGCGATTGGGTTTTTTCGCGATTTTCTCGAAAACCAGCACGACGACCGCCGTCGAACCATTAGAGTAAAACGTAGGCAATGGTACGACGAACAGGGATCAATCGTTGTTTGCTCGGTTGGACGATTCTAGACTTTCGCCGGACTACGGTACTCAGGAATCTTAAATCTATCGTAACTTCGAATTACCTCGGAGCGATTGGGTTTTTTCGCGATTTTCTCGAAAACCAGCACGACGACCGCCGTCGAACAATTAGAGTAAAACGTAGGCAATGGAACGACGAGCAGGGATCAATGGTTGTTTGGTCGATTGGACGAACTTGTGTTCGGACTACGGTGCGGAAGGAGTCTGAAGTATGTCGGGACTTTGAAATATTTCGGAGCGATTGGAGTTTTTCGCGATTTTCTCGAAAACCAGCACGACGACCGCGGTCGAACCATTAGAGTAAAACGTAGGCAATGGAACGACGAACAGGGATCAATGGTTGTTTGGTCGATTGGACGAACTGGTGTTCGGAATACGGTGCGGAAGTGGTCTGAAATTTGTCGGTACTTTGAAATATTTCAGAGCTCTTGGGGTTTTTCGCGATTTTCTCGAAAACCAGCACGACGACCGCGGTCGAACCATTAGAGTAAAACGTAGGCAATGGAACGACGAAGAGGGATCAATGGTTGTTTGCTCGATTGGACGAACTTGTGTTCGGACTACGATGCGGAAGGACTCTGGAATATGTCAGGACTTTGTAATATTTCGGAGCGATTTGAGTTTTTCGCGATTTTCTCGAAAACCAGCACGACGTCCGCGGTCGAACCATTAGAGTAAAACGTAGTCAATGGAACGACGAACAGGGATCAATGGTTGTTTGGTCGATTGGACGAACTGGTGTTCGGAATGCGATGCGGAAGTGGTCTGAAATTTGTCGGTACTTTGAAATATTTCGGAGCGATTGGGGTTTTTCGCGATTTTCTCGAAAACCAGCACGACGGCCGCTGTCGAACCATTAGAGTAAAACGTAGGCAATGGAACGACGAACAGGGATCACTCGTTGTTTGCTCGGTTGGACGATTTTAGACTTTCGTCGGACTACGGTACTCAGGAATTTTAAATCTATCGTAACTTCGAATTACCTCGGAGCGATTGGGTTTTTTCGCGATTTTCTCGAAAACCAGCACGACGACCGCCGTCGAACCATTAGAGTAAAACGTAGGCAATGGAACGACGAACAGGGATCAATTGTTGTTTGGTCGATTGGACGATTTTAGACTTTCGCCGGACTACGGTACTCAGGAATCTTAAATCTATCGTAACTTCGAATTACCTCGGAGCGATTGGGTTTTTTCGCGATTTTCTCGAAAACCAGCACGACGACCGCCGTCGAACCATTAGAGTAAAACGTAGGCAATGGAACGACGAGCAGGGATCAATGGTTGTTTGGTCGATTGGACGAACTTGTGTTCGGACTACGGTGCGGAAGGAGTCTGAAGTATGTCGGGACTTTGAAATATTTCGGAGCGATTGGAGTTTTTCGCGATTTTCTCGAAAACCAGCACGACGACCGCGGTCGAACCATTAGAGTAAAACGTAGGCAATGGAACGACGAACAGGGATCAATGGTTGTTTGGTCGATTGGACGAACTGGTGTTCGGAATACGGTGCGGAAGTGGTCTGAAATTTGTCGGTACTTTGAAATATTTCAGAGCGATTGGGGTTTTTCGCGATTTTCTCGAAAACCAGCACGACGACCGCGGTCGAACCATTAGAGTAAAACGTAGGCAATGGAACGACGAAGAGGGATCAATGGTTGTTTGCTCGATTGGACGAACTTGTGTTCGGACTACGATGCGGAAGGACTCTGAAATATGTCAGGACTTTGTAATATTTCGGAGCGATTTGAGTTTTTCGCGATTTTCTCGAAAACCAGCACGACGTCCGCGGTCGAACCATTAGAGTAAAACGTAGTCAATGGAACGACGAACAGGGATCAATGGTTGTTTGGTCGATTGGACGAACTGGTGTTCGGAATGCGGTGCGGAAGTGGTCTGAAATTTGTCGGTACTTTGAAATATTTCGGAGCGATTGGGGTTTTTTCGCGATTTTCTCGAAAACCAGCACGACGGCCGCTGTCGAACCATTTGAGTAAAACGTAGGCAATGGAACGACGAACAGGGATCACTCGTTGTTTGCTCGGTTGGACGATTTTAGACTTTCGTCGGACTACGGTACTCAGGAATCTTAAATCTATCGTAACTTCGAATTACCTCGGAGCGATTGGGTTTTTTCGCGATTTTCTCGAAAACCAGCACGACGACCGCCGTCGAACCATTAGAGTAAAACGTAGGCAATGGAACGACGAAAAGGGATCAGTGGTTGTTTGGTCGATTGGACGAACTTGTGTTCGGAATACGGTGCGGAAGGAGTCTGAAATTTGTCGGGACTATGAAATATTTCGGAGCGATTGGGTTTTTTCGCGATTTTCTCGAAAACCAGCACGACGACCGCGGTCGAACCATTAGAGTAAAACGTAGGCAATGGAACTACGAACAGGTATCAATCGTTGTTTGCTCGATTGGACGATTTTAGACTTTCGTCAGACTACGGTACGAAGGAATCTTAAATCTATCATAACGTCGAATTACCTCGGAGCGATTGGGGATTTTCGCGGTTTTCTCGAAAACCAGCACGACGACCGCAGTCGAACCATTAGAGTAAAACGTAGGCAATGGAACGACGAACAGGGATCAATTGTTGTTTGGTCGATTGGACGATTTTAGACTTTCGTCAGACTACGGTACGAAGGAATCTTAAATCTATCATAACGTCGAATTACCTCGGAGCGATTGGGGTTTTTCGCGATTTTCTCAAAAACCAGCACGACGACCGCGGTCGAACCATTAGAGTAAAACGTAGGCAATGGAACGAGGAACAGGGATCAATGGTTGTTTGGTCGATTGGACGAACTTGTGTTCGGACTACGGTGCGGAAGGAGTCTGAAATTTGTCGGGACTATGAAATATTTCGGAGCGATTGGGTTTTTTCGCGATTTTCTCGAAAACCAGCACGACGACCGCGGTCGAACCATTAGAGTAAAACGTAGGCAATGGAACTACGAACAGGTATCAATCGTTGTTTGCTCAATTGGACGATTTTAGACTTTCGTCGGACTACGGTACGAAGGAATCTTAAATCTATCGTAACTTCGAATTACCTCGGAGCGATTGGGTTTTTTCGCGATTTTCTCGAAAACCAGCACGACGACCGCGGTCGAACCATTAGAGTAAAACGTAGGCAATGGAACGACCAACAGGGATCAATGGTTGTTTGGTCGATTGGACGATTTTAGACTTTCGTCGGACTACGGTACGAAGGAATCTTAAATCTATCGTAACTTCGAATTACCTCGGAGCGATTGGGTTTTTTCGCGATTTTCTCGAAAACCAGCACGACGACCGCGGTCGAACCATTAGAGTAAAACGTAGGCAATGGAACGACGAGCAGGGATCAATGGTTGTTTGGTCGATTGGACGAACTTGTGTTCGGACTACGGTGCGGAAGGAGTCTGAAGTATGTCGGGACTTTGAAATATTTCGGAGCGATTGGAGTTTTTCGCGATTTTCTCGAAAACCAGCACGACGACCGCGGTCGAACCATTAGAGTAAAACGTAGGCAATGGAACGACGAACAGGGATCAATGGTTGTTTGGTCGATTGGACGAACTGGTGTTCGGAATACGGTGCGGAAGTGGTCTGAAATTTGTCGGCACTTTGAAATATTTCAGAGCGATTGGGGTTTTTCGCGATTTTCTCGAAAACCAGCACGACGACCGCGGTCGAACCATTAGAGTAAAACGTAGGCAATGGAACGACGAGCAGGGATCAATGGTTGTTTGGTCGATTGGACGAACTTGTGTTCGGACTACGGTGCGGAAGGACTCTGAAATTTGCCGGGACTTTGAAATATTTAGGAGCGATTGGGGTTTTTGGCGATTTTCTCGAAAACCAGCACGACGACCGCCGTCGAACCATTAGAGTAAAACGTAGGCAATGGAACGACGAACAGGGATCAATGGTTGTTTGGTCGATTGGACGAACTTGTGTTCGGAATACGGTGCGGAAGGAGTCTGAAATTTGTCGGGACTTTGAAATATTTCGGAGCGATTGGAGTTTTTCGCGAGTTTCTCGAAAACCAGCGCGACGACCGCGGTCGAACCATAAGAGTAAAACGTAGGCAATGGAACGACGAAGAGGGATCAATGGTTGTTTGCTCGATTGGACGAACTTGTGTTCGGACTACGATGCGGAAGGGCTCTGAAATATGTCAGGACTTTGTAATATTTCGGAGCGATTTGAGTTTTTCGCGATTTTCTCGAAAACCAGCACGACGTCCGCGGTCGAACCATTAGAGTAAAACGTAGGCAATGGAACGACGAACAGGGATCAATGGTTGTTTGGTCGATTGGACGAACTGGTGTTCGGAATGCGGTGCGGAAGGGGTCTGAAATTTGTCGGTACTTTGAAATATTTCGGAGCGATTGGGGTTTTTCGCGATTTTCTCGAAAACCAGCACGACGGCCGCTGTCGAACCATTAGAGTAAAACGTAGGCAATGGAACGGCGAACAGGGATCAATGGTTGTTTGGTCGATTGGACGAACTGGTGTTCGGAATGCGGTGCGGAAGGGGTCTGAAATTTGTCGGTACTTTGAAATATTTCGGAGCGATTGGGTTTTTTCGCGATTTTCTCGAAAACCAGCACGACGACCGCCGTCGAACCATTAGAGTAAAACGTAGGCAATGGAACGACGAAAAGGGATCAATGGTTGTTTGGTCGATTGGACGAACTTGTGTTCGGACTACGGTGCGGAAGGAGTCTGAAATTTGTCGGGACTATGAAATATTTCGGAGCGATTGGGTTTTTTCGCGATTTTCTCGAAAACCAGCACGACGACCGCGGTCGAAACATTAGAGTAAAACGTAGGCAATGGAACTACGAACAGGTATCAATCGTTGTTTGCTCGATTGGACGATTTTAGACTTTCGTCGGACTACGGTACGAAGGAATCTTAAATCTATCGTAACTTCGAATTACCTCGGAGCGATTGGGTTTTTTCGCGATTTTCTCGAAAACCAGCACGACGACCGCGGTCGAACCATTAGAGTAAAACGTAGGCAATGGAACGACCAACAGGGATCAATGGTTGTTTGGTCGATTGGACGATTTTAGACTTTCGTCGGACTACGGTACGAAGGAATCTTAAATCTATCGTAACTTCGAATTACCTCGGAGCGATTGGGTTTTTTCGCGATTTTCTCGAAAACCAGCACGACGACCGCGGTCGAACCATTAGAGTAAAACGTAGGCAATGGAACGACGAGCAGGGATCAATGGTTGTTTGGTCGATTGGACGAACTTGTGTTCGGACTACGGTGCGGAAGGAGTCTGAAGTATGTCGGGACTTTGAAATATTTCGGAGCGATTGGAGTTTTTCGCGATTTTCTCGAAAACCAGCACGACGACCGCGGTCGAACCATTAGAGTAAAACGTAGGCAATGGAACGACGAACAGGGATCAATGGTTGTTTGGTCGATTGGACGAACTGGTGTTCGGAATACGGTGCGGAAGTGGTCTGAAATTTGTCGGCACTTTGAAATATTTCAGAGCGATTGGGGTTTTTCGCGATTTTCTCGAAAACCAGCACGACGACCGCGGTCGAACCATTAGAGTAAAACGTAGGCAATGGAACGACGAGCAGGGATCAATGGTTGTTTGGTCGATTGGACGAACTTGTGTTCGGACTACGGTGCGGAAGGACTCTGAAATTTGCCGGGACTTTGAAATATTTAGGAGCGATTGGGGTTTTTGGCGATTTTCTCGAAAACCAGCACGACGACCGCCGTCGAACCATTAGAGTAAAACGTAGGCAATGGAACGACGAACAGGGATCAATGGTTGTTTGGTCGATTGGACGAACTTGTGTTCGGAATACGGTGCGGAAGGAGTCTGAAATTTGTCGGGACTTTGAAATATTTCGGAGCGATTGGAGTTTTTCGCGAGTTTCTCGAAAACCAGCGCGACGACCGCGGTCGAACCATAAGAGTAAAACGTAGGCAATGGAACGACGAAGAGGGATCAATGGTTGTTTGCTCGATTGGACGAACTTGTGTTCGGACTACGATGCGGAAGGGCTCTGAAATATGTCAGGACTTTGTAATATTTCGGAGCGATTTGAGTTTTTCGCGATTTTCTCGAAAACCAGCACGACGTCCGCGGTCGAACCATTAGAGTAAAACGTAGGCAATGGAACGACGAACAGGGATCAATGGTTGTTTGGTCGATTGGACGAACTGGTGTTCGGAATGCGGTGCGGAAGGGGTCTGAAATTTGTCGGTACTTTGAAATATTTCGGAGCGATTGGGGTTTTTCGCGATTTTCTCGAAAACCAGCACGACGGCCGCTGTCGAACCATTAGAGTAAAACGTAGGCAATGGAACGGCGAACAGGGATCAATGGTTGTTTGGTCGATTGGACGAACTGGTGTTCGGAATGCGGTGCGGAAGGGGTCTGAAATTTGTCGGTACTTTGAAATATTTCGGAGCGATTGGGTTTTTTCGCGATTTTCTCGAAAACCAGCACGACGACCGCCGTCGAACCATTAGAGTAAAACGTAGGCAATGGAACGACGAAAAGGGATCAATGGTTGTTTGGTCGATTGGACGAACTTGTGTTCGGACTACGGTGCGGAAGGAGTCTGAAATTTGTCGGGACTATGAAATATTTCGGAGCGATTGGGTTTTTTCGCGATTTTCTCGAAAACCAGCACGACGACCGCGGTCGAAACATTAGAGTAAAACGTAGGCAATGGAACTACGAACAGGTATCAATCGTTGTTTGCTCGATTGGACGATTTTAGACTTTCGTCGGACTACGGTACGAAGGAATCTTAAATCTATCGTAACTTCGAATTACCTCGGAGCGATTGGGTTTTTTCGCGATTTTCTCGAAAACCAGCACGACGACCGCGGTCGAACCATTAGAGTAAAACGTAGTCAATGGAACGACCAACAGGGATCAATGGTTGTTTGGTCGATTGGACGATTTTAGACTTTCGTCGGACTACGGTACGAAGGAATCTTAAATCTATCGTAACTTCGAATTACCTCGGAGCGATTGGGTTTTTTCGCGAATTTCTCGAAAACCAGCACGACGACCGCGGTCGAACCATTAGAGTAAAACGTAGGCAATGGAACGACGAGCAGTGATCAATGGTTGTTTGGTCGATTGGACGATTTTAGACTTTCGTCGGACTACGGTACGAAGGAATCTTAAATCTATCGTAACTTCGAATTACCTCGGAGCGATTGGGTTTTTTCGCGATTTTCTCGAAAACCAGCACGACGACCGCGGTCGAACCATTAGAGTAAAACGTAGTCAATGGAACGACCAACAGGGATCAATGGTTGTTTGGTCGATTGGACGATTTTAGACTTTCGTCGGACTACGGTACGAAGGAATCTTAAATCTATCGTAACTTCGAATTACCTCGGAGCGATTGGGTTTTTTCGCGATTTTCTCGAAAACCAGCACGACGACCGCGGTCGAACCATTAGAGTAAAACATAGGCAATGGAACGACGAGCAGGGATCAATGGTTGTTTGGTCGATTGGACGAACTTGTGTTCGGACTACGGTGCGGAAGGAGTCTGAAGTATGTCGGGACTTTGAAATATTTCGGAGCGATTGGAGTTTTTCGCGATTTTCTCGAAAACCAGCACGACGACCGCGGTCGAACCATTAGAGTAAAACGTAGACAATGGAACGACGAACAGGGATCAATGGTTGTTTGGTCGATTGGACGAACTGGTGTTCGGAATACGGTGCGGAAGTGGTCTGAAATTTGTCGGTACTTTGAAATATTTCAGAGCGATTGGGGTTTTTGGCGATTTTCTCGAAAACGAGCACGACGACCGCGGTCGAACCATTAGAGTAAAACGTAGGCAATGGAACGACCAACAGGGATCAATTGTTGTTTGCTCGATTGGAAGATTTTAGACTTTCGTCGGACTACGGTACGAAGGAATCTTAAATCTATCGTAACTTCGAATTACCTCGGAGCGATTGGGTTTTTTCGCGATTTTCTCGAAAACCAGCACGACGACCGCCGTCGAACCATTAGAGTAAAACGTAGGCAATGGAACGAGGAACAGGGATCAATGGTTGTTTGGTCGATTGGACGAACTTGTGTTCGGACTACGGTGCGGAAGGAGTCTGAAGTATGTCGGGACTTTGAAATATTTCAGAGCGATTGGGGTTTTTCGCGATTTTCTCGAAAACCAGCGCGACGACCGCGGTCGAACCATAAGAGTAAAACGTAGGCAATGGAACGACGAACAGGGATCAATGGTTGTTTGCTCGATTGGACGAACTTGTGTTCGGACTACGGTGCGGAAGGACTCTGAAATATGTCAGGACTTTGTAATATTTCGGAGCGATTGGAGTCTTTCGCGATTTTCTCGAAAACCAGCACGACGACCGCGGTCGAACCATTAGAGTAAAACGTAGGCAATGGAACGACGAACAGGGACCAATTGTTGTTTGGTCGATTGGACGATTTTAGACTTTCGTCGGACTACGGTACGAAGGAATCTTAAATCTATCGTAACTTCGAATTACCTCGGAGCGATTGGGGTTTTTCGCGATTTTCTCGAAAACCAGCACGACGACCGCGATCGAACCACTAGAGTAAAACGTAGGCAATGGAACGACGAACAGGGATCAATGGTTGTTTGGTCGATTGGACGAACTGGTGTTCGGAATACGGTGCGGAAGGGGTCTGAAATTTGTCGGTACTTTGAAATATTTCAGAGCGATTGGGGTTTTTCGCGATTTTCTCGAAAACCAGCACGACGACCGCTGTCGAACCATTAGAGTAAAACGTAGGCAATGGAACGACGAACAGGGATCAATCGTTGTTTGCTCGGTTGGACGGTTTTAGACTTTCGTCGGACTACGGTACGCAGGAATCTTAAATCTATCGTAACTTCGAATTACCTCGGAGCGATTGGGTTTTTTCGCGATTTTCTCGAAAACCAGCACGACGTCCGCGGTCGAACCATTAGAGTAAAACGTAGGCAATGGAACGACGAACAGGGATCAATGGTGGTTTGGTCGATTGGACGAACTGGTGTTCGGAATGCGGTGCGGAAGGGGTCTGAAATTTGTCGGTACTTTGAAATATTTCGGAGCGATTGGGGTTTTTCGCGATTTTCTCGAAAACCAGCACGACGTCCGCTGTCGAACCATTAGAGTAAAACGTAGGCAATGGAACGACGAACAGGGATCAATTGTTGTTTGGTCGATTGGACGATTTTAGACTGTCGTCAGACTACGGTACGAAGGAATCTTAAATCTATCATAACGTCGAATTACCTCGGAGCGATTGGCGTTTTTCGCGATTTTCTCAAAAACCAGCACGACGACCGCGGTCGAACCATTAGAGTAAAACGTAGGCAATGGAACGACCAACAGGGATCAATGGTTGTTTGGTCGATTGGACGAACTTGTGTTCGGAATACGGTGCGGAAGGAGTCTGAAATTTGTCGGGACTTTGAAATATTTCGGAGCGATTGGAGTTTCTCGCGGTTTTCTCGAAAACCAGCACGACGACCGCGGTCGAACCATTAGAGTAAAACGTAGGCAATGGAACGACGAGCAGGGATCAATGGTTGTTTGGTCGATTGGACGAACTTGTGTTCGGACTACGGTGCGGAAGGAGTCTGAAGTATGTCAGGACTTTGAAATATTTCGGAGCGATTGGAGTTTTTCGCGATTTTCTTGAAAACCAGCACGACGACCGCGGTCAAACCATTAGAGTAAAACGTAGGCAATGGAACGACGAACAGGGATCAATGGTTGTTTGGTCGATTGGACGAACTGGTGTTCGGAATACGGTGCGGAAGTGGTCTGAAATTTGTCGGTACTTTGAAATATTTCAGAGCGATTGTGGTTTTTCGCGATTTTCTCGAAAACCAGCACGACGACCGCGGTCGAACCATTAGAGTAAAACGTAGGCAATGGAACGACCAATAGGGATCAATGGTTGTTTGGTCGATTGGACGAACATGTGTTCGGAATACGGTGCGGAAGGTGTCTGAAATCTATCGTAACTTCGAATTACCTCGGAGCGATTGGGTTTTTTCGCGATTTTCTCGAAAACCAGCACGACGACCGCCGTCGAACCATTAGAGTAAAACGTAGGCAATGGAACGACGACAAGGGATCAGTGGTTGTATGGTCGATTGGACGAACTTGTGTTCGGAATACGGTGCGGAAGGAGTCTGAAATTTGTCGGGACTATGAAATATTTCGGAGCGATTGGGGTTTTTCGCGATTTTCTCGAAAACCAGCACGACGACCGCGGTCGAACCATTAGAGTAAAACGTAGGCAATGGAACGACGAACAGGGATCAATGGTTGTTTGGTCGATTGGACGAACTGGTGTTCGGAATACGGTGCGGTAGGTGTCTGAAATTTGTCGGGACTATGAAATATTTCGGAGCGATTGGGTTTTTTCGCGATTTTCTCGAAAACCAGCACGACGACCGCGGTCGAACCATTAGAGTAAAACGTAGGCAATGGAACTACGAACAGGTATCAATCGTTGTTTGCTCGATTGGACGATTTTAGACTTTCGTCGGACTACGGTACGATGGAATCTTAAATCTATCGTAACTTCGAATTACCTCGGAGCGATTGGGGATTTTCGCGGTTTTCTCGAAAACCAGCACGACGACCGCAGTCGAACCATTAGAGTAAAACGTAGGCAATGGAACGACCAACAGGGATCAATTGTTGTTTGCTCGATTGGAAGATTTTAGACTTTCGTCGGACTACGGTACGAAGGAATCTTAAATCTATCGTAACTTCGAATTACCTCGGAGCGATTGGGTTTTTTCGCGATTTTCTCGAAAACCAGCACGACGACCGCGGTCGAACCATTAGAGTAAAACGTAGGCAATGGAACGACGAACAGGGATCAATGGTTGTTTGGTCGATTGGACGAACTGGTGTTCGGAATACGGTGCGGAAGGGGTCTGAAATTTGTCGGTACTTTGAAATATTTCAGAGCGATTGGGGTTTTTCGCGATTTTCTTGAAAACCAGCACGACGACCGCTGTCGAACCATTAGAGTAAAACGTAGGCAATGGAACGACGAACAGGGATCAATCGTTGTTTGCTCGGTTGGACGGTTTTAGACTTTCGTCGGACTACGGTACGCAGGAATCTTAAATCTATCGTAACTTCGAATTACCTCGGAGCGATTGGGATTTTTCGCGAATTTCTCGAAAACCAGCACGACGACCGCGGTCGAACCATTAGAGTAAAACGTAGGCAATGGAACGACGAGCAGGGATCAATGGTTGTTTGGTCGATTGGACGATTTTAGACTTTCGTCGGACTACGGTACGAAGGAATCTTAAATCTATCGTAACTTCGAATTACCTCGGAGCGATTGGGTTTTTTCGCGATTTTCTCGAAAACCAGCACGTCGACCGCCGTCGAACCATTAGAGTAAAACGTAGGCAATGGAACGACGAACAGGGATCAATCTTTGTTTGCTCGGTTGGACGATTTTAGACTTTCGTCGGACTACGGTACTCAGGAATCTTAAATCTATCGTAACTTCGAATTACCTCGGAGCGATTGGGTTTTTTCGCGATTTTCTCGAAAACCAGCACGACGACCGCCGTCGAACCATTAGAGTAAAACGTAGGCAATGGAACGAGGAACAGGGATCAATGGTTGTTTGGTCGATTGGACGAACTTGTGTTCGGACTACGGTGCGGAAGGAGTCTGAAGTATGTCGGGACTTTGAAATATTTCGGAGCGATTGGAGTTTTTCGCGATTTTCTCGAAAACCAGCACGACGACCGCGGTCGAACCATTAGAGTAAAACGTAGGCAATGGAACGACGAACAGGGATCAATGGTTGTTTGGTCGATTGGACGAACTGGTGTTCGGAATACGGTGCGGAAGTGGTCTGAAATTTGTCGGTACTTTGAAATATTTCAGAGCGATTGGGGTTTTTCGCGATTTTCTCGAAAACCAGCGCGACGACCGCGGTCGAACCATAAGAGTAAAACGTAGGCAATGGAACGACGAACAGGGATCAATGGTTGTTTGCTCGATTGGACGAACTTGTGTTCGGACTACGGTGCGGAAGGACTCTGAAATATGTCAGGACTTTGTAATATTTCGGAGCGATTGGAGTCTTTCGCGATTTTCTCGAAAACCAGCACGACGACCGCGGTCGAACCATTAGAGTAAAACGTAGGCAATGGAACGACGAACAGGGACCAATTGTTGTTTGGTCGATTGGACGATTTTAGACTTTCGTCGGACTACGGTACGAAGGAATCTTAAATCTATCGTAACTTCGAATTACCTCGGAGCGATTGGGGTTTTTCGCGATTTTCTCGAAAACCAGCACGACGACCGCGATCGAACCACTAGAGTAAAACGTAGGCAATGGAACGACGAACAGGGATCAATGGTTGTTTGGTCGATTGGACGAACTGGTGTTCGGAATACGGTGCGGAAGGGGTCTGAAATTTGTCGGTACTTTGAAATATTTCAGAGCGATTGGGGTTTTTCGCGATTTTCTCGAAAACCAGCACGACGACCGCTGTCGAACCATTAGAGTAAAACGTAGGCAATGGAACGACGAACAGGGATCAATCGTTGTTTGCTCGGTTGGACGGTTTTAGACTTTCGTCGGACTACGGTACGCAGGAATCTTAAATCTATCGTAACTTCGAATTACCTCGGAGCGATTGGGTTTTTTCGCGATTTTCTCGAAAACCAGCACGACGTCCGCGGTCGAACCATTAGAGTAAAACGTAGGCAATGGAACGACGAACAGGGATCAATGGTGGTTTGGTCGATTGGACGAACTGGTGTTCGGAATGCGGTGCGGAAGGGGTCTGAAATTTGTCGGTACTTTGAAATATTTCGGAGCGATTGGGGTTTTTCGCGATTTTCTCGAAAACCAGCACGACGTCCGCTGTCGAACCATTAGAGTAAAACGTAGGCAATGGAACGACGAACAGGGATCAATTGTTGTTTGGTCGATTGGACGATTTTAGACTGTCGTCAGACTACGGTACGAAGGAATCTTAAATCTATCATAACGTCGAATTACCTCGGAGCGATTGGCGTTTTTCGCGATTTTCTCAAAAACCAGCACGACGACCGCGGTCGAACCATTAGAGTAAAACGTAGGCAATGGAACGACCAACAGGGATCAATGGTTGTTTGGTCGATTGGACGAACTTGTGTTCGGAATACGGTGCGGAAGGAGTCTGAAATTTGTCGGGACTTTGAAATATTTCGGAGCGATTGGAGTTTCTCGCGGTTTTCTCGAAAACCAGCACGACGACCGCGGTCGAACCATTAGAGTAAAACGTAGGCAATGGAACGACGAGCAGGGATCAATGGTTGTTTGGTCGATTGGACGAACTTGTGTTCGGACTACGGTGCGGAAGGAGTCTGAAGTATGTCAGGACTTTGAAATATTTCGGAGCGATTGGAGTTTTTCGCGATTTTCTTGAAAACCAGCACGACGACCGCGGTCAAACCATTAGAGTAAAACGTAGGCAATGGAACGACGAACAGGGATCAATGGTTGTTTGGTCGATTGGACGAACTGGTGTTCGGAATACGGTGCGGAAGTGGTCTGAAATTTGTCGGTACTTTGAAATATTTCAGAGCGATTGTGGTTTTTCGCGATTTTCTCGAAAACCAGCACGACGACCGCGGTCGAACCATTAGAGTAAAACGTAGGCAATGGAACGACCAATAGGGATCAATGGTTGTTTGGTCGATTGGACGAACATGTGTTCGGAATACGGTGCGGAAGGTGTCTGAAATCTATCGTAACTTCGAATTACCTCGGAGCGATTGGGTTTTTTCGCGATTTTCTCGAAAACCAGCACGACGACCGCCGTCGAACCATTAGAGTAAAACGTAGGCAATGGAACGACGACAAGGGATCAGTGGTTGTATGGTCGATTGGACGAACTTGTGTTCGGAATACGGTGCGGAAGGAGTCTGAAATTTGTCGGGACTATGAAATATTTCGGAGCGATTGGGTTTTTTCGCGATTTTCTCGAAAACCAGCACGACGACCGCGGTCGAACCATTAGAGTAAAACGTAGGCAATGGAACTACGAACAGGGATCAATGGTTGTTTGCTCAATTGGACGAACTTGTGTTCGGACTACGGTGCGGAAGAACTCTGAAATTTGCCGGGACTTTGAAATATTTAGGAGCGATTGGGGTTTTTGGCGATTTTCTCGAAAACGAGCACGACGACCGCGGTCGAACCATTAGAGTAAAACGTAGGCAATGGAACAACGAACAGGGATCAATGGTTGTTTGGTCGATTGGACGAACTGGTGTTCGGAATGCGGTGCGGAAGGGGTCTGAAATTTGTCGGTACTTTGAAATATTTCGGAGCGATTGGGGTTTTTCGCGATTTTCTCGAAAACCAGCACGACGGCCGCTGTCGAACCATTAGAGTAAAACGTAGGCAATGGAACGACCAACAGGGATCAATGGTTGTTTGCTCAATTGGACGAACTTGTGTTCGGACTACGGTGCGGAAGGACTCTGAAATTTGCCGGGACTTTGAAATATTTCAGAGCGATTGGGGTTTTTCGCGATTTTCTCGAAAACCAGCACGACGACCGCTGTCGAACCATTAGAGTAAAACGTAGGCAATGGAACAACGAACAGGGATCAATGGTTGTTTGGTCGATTGGACGAACTGGTGTTCGGAATGCGGTGCGGAAGGGGTCTGAAATTTGTCGGTACTTTGAAATATTTCGGAGCGATTGGGGTTTTTCGCGATTTTCTCGAAAACCAGCACGACGGCCGCTGTCGAACCATTAGAGTAAAACGTAGGCAATGGAACGACCAACAGGGATCAATTGTTGTTTGCTCGATTGGAAGATTTTAGACTTTCGTCGGACTACGGTACTCAGGAATCTTAAATCTATCGTAACTTCGAATTACCTCGGAGCGATTGGGTTTTTTCGCGATTTTCTCGAAAACCAGCACGACGACCGCCGTCGAACCATTAGAGTAAAACGTAGGCAATGGAACGACGAAAAGGGATCAGTGGTTGTTTGGTCGATTGGACGAACTTGTGTTCGGAATACGGTGCGGAAGGAGTCTGAAATTTGCCGGGACTTTGAAATATTTCAGAGCGATTGGGGTTTTTCGCGATTTTCTCGAAAACCAGCACGACGACCGCTGTCGAACCATTAGAGTAAAACGTAGGCAATGGAACAACGAACAGGGATCAATGGTTGTTTGGTCGATTGGACGAACTGGTGTTCGGAATGCGGTGCGGAAGGGGTCTGAAATTTGTCGGTACTTTGAAATATTTCGGAGCGATTGGGGTTTTTCGCGATTTTCTCGAAAACCAGCACGACGGCCGCTGTCGAACCATTAGAGTAAAACGTAGGCAATGGAACGACCAACAGGGATCAATTGTTGTTTGCTCGATTGGAAGATTTTAGACTTTCGTCGGACTACGGTACGAAGGAATCTTAAATCTATCGTAACTTCGAATTACCTCGGAGCGATTGGGGTTTTTCGCGATTTTCTCGAAAACCAGCACGACGACCGCGGTCGAACCATTAGAGTAAAACGTAGGCAATGGAACAACGAACAGGGATCAATGGTTGTTTGGTCGATTGGACGAACTGGTGTTCGGAATGCGGTGCGGAAGGGGTCTGAAATTTGTCGGTACTTTGAAATATTTCGGAGCGATTGGGGTTTTTCGCGATTTTCTCGAAAACCAGCACGACGGCCGCTGTCGAACCATTAGAGTAAAACGTAGGCAATGGAACGACCAACAGGGATCAATTGTTGTTTGCTCGATTGGAAGATTTTAGACTTTCGTCGGACTACGGTACGAAGGAATCTTAAATCTATCGTAACTTCGAATTACCTCGGAGCGATTGGGGTTTTTCGCGATTTTCTCGAAAACCAGCACGACGACCGCCGTCGAACCATTAGAGTAAAACGTAGGCAATGGAACGACGAAAAGGGATCAGTGGTTGTTTGGTCGATTGGACGAACTTGTGTTCGGAATACGGTGCGGAAGGAGTCTGAAATTTGCCGGGACTTTGAAATATTTCAGAGCGATTGGGGTTTTTCGCGATTTTCTCGAAAACCAGCACGACGACCGCTGTCGAACCATTAGAGTAAAACGTAGGCAATGGAACAACGAACAGGGATCAATGGTTGTTTGGTCGATTGGACGAACTGGTGTTCGGAATGCGGTGCGGAAGGGGTCTGAAATTTGTCGGTACTTTGAAATATTTCGGAGCGATTGGGGTTTTTCGCGATTTTCTCGAAAACCAGCACGACGGCCGCTGTCGAACCATTAGAGTAAAACGTAGGCAATGGAACGACCAACAGGGATCAATTGTTGTTTGCTCGATTGGAAGATTTTAGACTTTCGTCGGACTACGGTACTCAGGAATCTTAAATCTATCGTAACTTCGAATTACCTCGGAGCGATTGGGTTTTTTCGCGATTTTCTCGAAAACCAGCACGACGACCGCCGTCGAACCATTAGAGTAAAACGTAGGCAATGGAACGACGAAAAGGGATCAGTGGTTGTTTGGTCGATTGGACGAACTTGTGTTCGGAATACGGTGCGGAAGGAGTCTGAAATTTGTAGGGACTATGAAATATTTCGGAGCGATTGTGTTTTTTCGCGATTTTCTCGAAAACCAGCACGACGACCGCGGTCGAACCATTAGAGTAAAACGTAGGCAATGGAACTACGAACAGGTATCAATCGTTGTTTGCTCGATTGGACGATTTTAGACCTACGTCGGACTACGGTACGAAGGAATCTTAAATCTATCGTAACTTCGAATTACCTCGGAGCGATTGGGGATTTTCGCGGTTTTCTCGAAAACCAGCACGACGACCGCAGTCGAACCATTAGAGTAAAACGTAGGCAATGGAACGACGAACAGGGATCAATTGTTGTTTGGTCGATTGGACGATTTTAGACTTTCGTCAGACTACGGTACGAAGGAATCTTAAATCTATCATAACGTCGAATTACCTCGGAGCGATTGGGGTTTTTCGCGATTTTCTCAAAAACCAGCACGACGACCGCGGTCGAACCATTAGAGTAAAACGTAGGCAATGGGACGAGGAACAGGGATCAATGGTTGTTTGGTCGATTGGACGAACTTGTGTTCGGACTACGGTGCGGAAGGAGTCTGAAGTATGTCGGGACTTTGAAATATTTCGGAGCGATTGGTGTTTTTCGCGATTTTCTCGAAAACCAGCACGACGACCGCGGTCGAACCATTAGAGTAAAACGTAGGCAATGGAACGACGAACAGGGATCAATTGTTGTTTGGTCGATTGGACGATTTTAGACTTTCGTCGGACTACGGTACGAAGGAATCTTAAATCTATCGTAACTTCGAATTACCTCGGAGCGATTGGGGTTTTTCGCGATTTCCTCGAAAACCAGCACGACGACCGCGGTCGAACCATTAGAGTAAAACGTAGGCAATGGAACGACGAACAGGGATCAATTGTTGTTTGGTCGATTGGACGATTTTAGACTTTCGTCGGACTACGGTACGAAGGAATCTTAAATCTATCGTAACTTCGAATTACCTCGGAGCGATTGGGTTTTTTCGCGATTTTCTCGAAAACCAGCACGACGACCGCGGTCGAACCATTAGAGTAAAACGTAGGCAATGGAACGACCAACAGGGATCAATGGTTGCTTGGTCGATTGGACGATTTTAGACTTTCGTCGGACTACGGTACGAAGGAATCTTAAATCTATCGTAACTTCGAATTACCTCGGAGCGATTGGGTTTTTTCGCGATTTTCTCGAAAACCAGCACGACGACCGCGGTCGAACCATTAGAGTAAAACGTAGGCAATGGAACGACCAACAGGGATCAATGGTTGTTTGGTCGATTGGACGAACTGGTGTTCGGAATGCGGTGCGGAAGGGGTCTGAAATTTGTCGGTACTTTGAAATATTTCGGAGCGATTGGGGTTTTTCGCGATTTTCTCGAAAACCAGCACGACGGCCGCTGTCGAACCATTAGAGTAAAACGTAGGCAATGGAACGACGAACAGGGATCAATCGTTGTTTGCTCGGTTGGACGATTTTAGACTTTCGTCGGACTACGGTACTCAGGAATCTTAAATCTATCGTAACTTCGAATTACCTCGGAGCGATTGGGTTTTTTCGCGATTTTCTCGAAAACCAGCACGACGACCGCCGTCGAACCATTAGAGTAAAACGTAGGCAATTGAACGACGAAAAGGGATCAGTGGTTGTTTGGTCGATTGGACGAACTTGCGTTCGGAATACGGTGCGGAAGGAGTCTGAAATTTGTCGGGTCTATGAAATATTTCGGAGCGATTGGGTTTTTTCGCGATTTTCTCGAAAACCAGCACGACGACCGCGGTCGAACCATTAGAGTAAAACGTAGGCAATGGAACTACGAACAGGTATCAATCGGTGTTTGCTCGATTGGACGATTTTAGACTTTCGTCGGACTACGGTACGAAGGAATCTTAAATCTATCGTAACTTCGAATTACCTCGGAGCGATTGGGGTTTTTCGCGATTTTCTCAAAAACCAGCACGACGACCGCGGTCGAACCATTAGAGTAAAACGTAGGCAATGGAACGAGGAACAGGGATCAATGGTTGTTTGGTCGATTGGACGAACTTGTGTTCGGACTACGGTGCGGAAAGAGTCTGAAATTTGTCGGGACTATGAAATATTTCGGAGCGATTGGGTTTTTTCGCGATTTTCTCGAAAACCAGCACGACGACCGCGGTCGAACCATTAGAGTAAAACGTAGGCAATGGAACTACGAACAGGTATCAATCGTTGTTTGCTCGATTGGACGATTTTAGACTTTCGTCGGACTACGGTACGAAGGAATCTTAAATCTATCGTAACTTCGAATTACCTCGGAGCGATTGGGTTTTTTCGCGATTTTCTCGAAAACCAGCACGACGACCGCGGTCGAACCATTAGAGTAAAACGTAGGCAATGGAACGACCAACAGGGATCAATGGTTGTTTGGTCGATTGGACGATTTTAGACTTTCGTCGGACTACGGTACGAAGGAATCTTAAATCTATCGTAACTTCGAATTACCTCGGAGCGATTGGGTTTTTTCGCGATTTTCTCGAAAACCAGCACGACGACCGCGGTCGAACCATTAGAGTAAAACGTAGGCAATGGAACGACGAGCAGGGATCAATGGTTGTTTGGTCGATTGGACGAACTTGTGTTCGGACTACGGTGCGGAAGGAGTCTGAAGTATGTCGGGACTTTGAAATATTTCGGAGCGATTGGAGTTTTTCGCGATTTTCTCGAAAACCAGCACGATGACCGCGGTCGAACCATTAGAGTAAAACGTAGGCAACGGAACGACGAACAGGGATCAATGGTTGTTTGGTCGATTGGACGAACTGGTGTTCGGAATACGGTGCGGAAGTGGTCTGAAATTTGTCGGTACTTTGAAATATTTCAGAGCGATTGGGGTTTTTCGCGATTTTCTCGAAAACCAGCACGACGACCGCTGTCGAACCATTAGAGTAAAACGTAGGCAATGGAACAACGAACAGGGATCAATGGTTGTTTGGTCGATTGGACGAACTGGTGTTCGGAATGCGGTGCGGAAGGGGTCTGAAATTTGTCGGTACTTTGAAATATTTCGGAGCGATTGGGGTTTTTCGCGATTTTCTCGAAAACCAGCACGACGGCCGCTGTCGAACCATTAGAGTAAAACGTAGGCAATGGAACGACCAACAGGGATCAATTGTTGTTTGCTCGATTGGAAGATTTTAGACTTTCGTCGGACTACGGTACGAAGGAATCTTAAATCTATCGTAACTTCGAATTACCTCGGAGCGATTGGGTGTTTTCGCGATTTTCTCGAAAACCAGCGCGACGACCGCGGTCGAACCATAAGAGTAAAACGTAGGCAATGGAACGGCGAACAGGGATCAATGGTTGTTTGGTCGATTGGACGAACTGGTGTTCGGAATACGGTGCGGAAGTGGTCTGAAATTTGTCGGTACTTTGAAATATTTCAGAGCGATTGGGGTTTTTCGCGATTTTCTCGAAAACCAGCACGACGACCGCTGTCGAACCATTAGAGTAAAACGTAGGCAATGGAACGACGAACAGGGATCAATCGTTGTTTGCTCGGGTGGACGATTTTAGACTTTCGTCGGACTACGGTACGCAGGAATCTTAAATCTATCGTAACTTCGAATTACCTCGGAGCGATTGGGTTTTTTCGCGATTTTCTCGAAAACCAGCACGTCGACCGCCGTCGAACCATTAGAGTAAAACGTAGGCAATGGTACGACGAACAGGGATCAATCGTTGTTTGCTCGGTTGGACGATTTTAGACTTTCGCCGGACTACGGTACTCAGGAATCTTAAATCTATCGTAACTTCGAATTACCTCGGAGCGATTGGGTTTTTTCGCGATTTTCTCGAAAACCAGCACGACGACCGCCGTCGAACCATTAGAGTAAAACGTAGGCAATGGAACGACGAAAAGGGATCAGTGGTTGTTTGGTCCATTGGACGAACTTGTGTTCGGAATACGGTGCGGAAGGAGTCTGAAATTTGTAGGGACTATGAAATATTTCGGAGCGATTGTGTTTTTTCGCGATTTTCTCGAAAACCAGCACGACGACCGCGGTCGAACCATTAGAGTAAAACGTAGGCAATGGAACTACGAACAGGTATCAATCGTTGTTTGCTCGATTGGACGATTTTAGACCTACGTCGGACTACGGTACGAAGGAATCTTAAATCTATCGTAACTTCGAATTACGTCGGAGCGATTGGGGATTTTCGCGGTTTTCTCGAAAACCAGCACGACGACCGCAGTCGAACCATTAGAGTAAAACGTAGGCAATGGAACGACGAACAGGGATCAATTGTTGTTTGGTCGATTGGACGATTTTAGACTTTCGTCAGACTACGGTACGAAGGAATCTTAAATCTATCATAACGTCGAATTACCTCGGAGCGATTGGGGTTTTTCCCGATTTTCTCAAAAACCAGCACGACGACCGCGGTCGAACCATTAGAGTAAAACGTAGGCAATGGGACGAGGAACAGGGATCAATGGTTGTTTGGTCGATTGGACGAACTTGTGTTCGGACTACGGTGCGGAAGGAGTCTGAAGTATGTCGGGACTTTGAAATATTTCGGAGCGATTGGAGTTTTTCGCGATTTTCTCGAAAACCAGCACGACGACCGCGGTCGAACCATTAGAGTAAAACGTAGGCAATGGAACGACGAACAGGGATCAATTGTTGTTTGGTCGATTGGACGATTTTAGACTTTCGTCGGACTACGGTACGAAGGAATCTTAAATCTATCGTAACTTCGAATTACCTCGGAGCGATTGGGGTTTTTCGCGATTTCCTCGAAAACCAGCACGACGACCGCGGTCGAACCATTAGAGTAAAACGTAGGCAATGGAACGACGAACAGGGATCAATTGTTGTTTGGTCGATTGGACGATTTTAGACTTTCGTCGGACTACGGTACGAAGGAATCTTAAATCTATCGTAACTTCGAATTACCTCGGAGCGATTGGGTTTTTTCGCGATTTTCTCGAAAACCAGCACGACGACCGGGGTCGAACCATTAGAGTAAAACGTAGGCAATGGAACGACCAACAGGGATCAATGGTTGCTTGGTCGATTGGACGATTTTAGACTTTCGTCGGACTACGGTACGAAGGAATCTTAAATCTATCGTAACTTCGAATTACCTCGGAGCGATTGGGTTTTTTCGCGATTTTCTCGAAAACCAGCACGACGACCGCGGTCGAACCATTAGAGTAAAACGTAGGCAATGGAACGACCAACAGGGATCAATGGTTGTTTGGTCGATTGGACGAACTTGTGTTCGGAATACGGTGCGGAAGGAGTCTGAAATTTGTCGGGACTTTGAAATATTTCGGAGCGATTGGAGTTTTTCGCGGTTTTCTCGAAAACCAGCACGACGACCGCGGTCGAACCATTAGAGTAAAACGTAGGCAATGGAACGACGAGCAGGGATCAATGGTTGTTTGGTCGATTGGACGAACTTGTGTTCGGACTACGGTGCGGAAGGAGTCTGAAGTATGTCGGGACTTTGAAATATTTCGGAGCGATTGGAGTTTTTCGCGATTTTCTTGAAAACCAGCACGACGACCGCGGTCAAACCATTAGAGTAAAACGTAGGCAATGGAACGACGAACAGGGATCAATGGTTGTTTGGTCGATTGGACGAACTGGTGTTCGGAATACGGTGCGGAAGTGGTCTGAAATTTGTCGATACTTTGAAATATTTCAGAGCGATTGGGGTTTTTCGCGATTTTCTCGAAAACCAGCACGACGACCGCGGTCGAACCATTAGAGTAAAACGTAGGCAATGGAACGACCAATAGGGATCAATGGTTGTTTGGTCGATTGGACGAACTTGTGTTCGGAATACGGTGCGGAAGGAGTCTGAAATTTGTCGGGACTTTGAAATATTTCGGAGCGATTGGAGTTTTTCGCGAGTTTCTCGAAAACCAGCGCGACGACCGCGGTCGAACCATAAGAGTAAAACGTAGGCAATGGAACGACGAAGAGGGATCAATGGTTGCTTGCTCGATTGGATGAACTTGTGTTCGGACTACGATGCGGAAGGACTCTGAAATATGTCAGGACTTTGTAATATTTCGGAGCGATTTGAGTTTTTCGCGATTTTCTCGAAAACCAGCACGACGTCCGCGGTCGAACCATTAGAGTAAAACGTAGGCAATGGAACGACGAACAGGGATCAATGGTTGTTTGGTCGATTGGACGAACTGGTGTTCGGAATGCGGTGCGGAAGGGGTCTGAAATTTGTCGGTACTTTGAAATATTTCGGAGCGATTGGGGTTTTTCGCGATTTTCTCGAAAACCAGCACGACGGCCGCTGTCGAACCATTAGAGTAAAACGTAGGCAATGGAACGACGAACAGGGATCAATCGTTGTTTGCTCGGTTGGACGATTTTAGACTTTCGTCGGACTACGGTACTCAGGAATCTTAAATCTATCGTAACTTCGAATTACCTCGGAGCGATTGGGTTTTTTCGCGATTTTCTCGAAAACCAGCACGACGACCGCCGTCGAACCATTAGAGTAAAACGTAGGCAATTGAACGACGAAAAGGGATCAGTGGTTGTTTGGTCGATTGGACGAACTTGCGTTCGGAATACTGTGCGGAAGGAGTCTGAAATTTGTCGGGTCTATGAAATATTTCGGAGCGATTGGGTTTTTTCGCGATTTTCTCGAAAACCAGCACGACGACCGCGGTCGAACCATTAGAGTAAAACGTAGGCAATGGAACTACGAACAGGTATCAATCGGTGTTTGCTCGATTGGACGATTTTAGACTTTCGTCGGACTACGGTACGAAGGAATCTTAAATCTATCGTAACTTCGAATTACCTCGGAGCGATTGGGTGTTTTCGCGATTTTCTCGAAAACCAGCGCGACGACCGCGGTCGAACCATAAGAGTAAAACGTAGGCAATGGAACGGCGAACAGGGATCAATGGTTGTTTGGTCGATTGGACGAACTGGTGTTCGGAATACGGTGCGGAAGTGGTCTGAAATTTGTCGGTACTTTGAAATATTTCAGAGCGATTGGGGTTTTTCGCGATTTTCTCGAAAACCAGCACGACGACCGCGGTCGAACCATTAGAGTAAAACGTAGGCAATGGAACGACGAACAGGGATCAATGGTTGTTTGCTCAATTGGAAGAACTTGTGTTCGGACTACGGTGCGGAAGGACTCTGAAATTTGCCGGGACTTTGAAATATTTCGGAGCGATTGGGGTTTTTCGCGATTTTCTCGAAAACCAGCACGACGGCCGCTGTCGAACCATTAGAGTAAAACGTAGGCAATGGTACGACGAACAGGGATCAGTGGTTGTTTGGTCGATTGGACGATTTTAGACTTTCGCCGGACTACGGTACTCAGGAATCTTAAATCTATCGTAACTTCGAATTACCTCGGAGCGATTGGGTTTTTTCGCGATTTTCTCGAAAACCAGCACGACGACCGCCGTCGAACCATTAGAGTAAAACGTAGGCAATGGAACGACGAAAAGGGATCAGTGGTTGTTTGGTCGATTGGACGAACTTGTGTTCGGAATACGGTGCGGAAGGAGTCTGAAATTTGTCGGGACTATGAAATATTTCGGAGCGATTGGGTTTTTTCGCGATTTTCTCGAAAACCAGCACGACGACCGCGGTCGAACCATTAGAGTAAAACGTAGGCAATGGAACGAGGAACAGGGATCAATGGTTGTTTGGTCGATTGGACGAACTTGTGTTCGGACTACGGTGCGGAAAGAGTCTGAAATTTGTCGGGACTATGAAATATTTCGGAGCGATTGGGTTTTTTCGCGATTTTCTCGAAAACCAGCACGACGACCGCGGTCGAACCATTAGAGTAAAACGTAGGCAATGGTACGACGAACAGGGATCAATCGTTGTTTGCTCGGTTGGACGATTTTAGACTTTCGCCGGACTACGGTACTCAGGAATCTTAAATCTATCGTAACTTCGAATTACCTCGGAGCGATTGGGTTTTTTCGCGATTTTCTCGAAAACCAGCACGACGACCGCGGTCGAACCATTAGAGTAAAACGTAGGCAATGGAACGGCGAACAGGGATCAATGGTTGTTTGGTCGATTGGACGAACTGGTGTTCGGAATACGGTGCGGAAGTGGTCTGAAATTTGTCGGTACTTTGAAATATTTCAGAGCGATTGGGGTTTTTCGCGATTTTCTCGAAAACCAGCACGACGACCGCGGTCGAACCATTAGAGTAAAACGTAGGCAATGGAACGACGAACAGGGATCAATGGTTGTTTGCTCAATTGGAAGAACTTGTGTTCGGACTACGGTGCGGAAAGAGTCTGAAATTTGCCGGGACTTTGAAATATTTAGGAGCGATTGGGGTTTTTGGCGATTTTCTCGAAAACGAGCACGACGACCGCGGTCGAACCATTAGAGTAAAACGTAGGCATTGGAACGACCAACAGGGATCAATTGTTGTTTGCTCGATTGGACGATTTTAGACTTTCGTCGGACTACGGTACGCAGGAATCTTAAATCTATCGTAACATCGAATTACCTCGGAGCGATTGGGTTTTTTCGCGATTTTCTCGAAAACCAGCACGTCGACCGCCGTCGAACCATTAGAGTAAAACGTAGGCAATGGTACGACGAACAGGGATCAATCGTTGTTTGCTCGGTTGGACGATTTTAGACTTTCGCCGGACTACGGTACTCAGGAATCTTAAATCTATCGTAACTTCGAATTACCTCGGAGCGATTGGGTTTTTTCGCGATTTTCTCGAAAACCAGCACGACGACCGCCGTCGAACCATTAGAGTAAAACGTAGGCAATGGAACGACGAAAAGGGATCAGTGGTTGTTTGGTCGATTGGACGAACTTGTGTTCGGAATACGGTGCGGAAGGAGTCTGAAATTTGTCGGGACTATGAAATATTTCGGAGCGATTGGGTTTTTTCGCGATTTTCTCGAAAACCAGCACGACGACCGCGGTCGAACCATTAGAGTAAAACGTAGGCAATGGAACTACGAACAGGTATCAATCGTTGTTTGCTCGATTGGACGATTTTAGACTTTCGTCAGACTACGGTACGAAGGAATCTTAAATCTATCATAACGTCGAATTACCTCGGAGCGATTGGGGATTTTCGCGGTTTTCTCGAAAACCAGCACGACGACCGCAGTCGAACCATTAGAGTAAAACGTAGGCAATGGAACGACGAACAGGGATCAATTGTTGTTTGGTCGATTGGACGATTTTAGACTTTCGTCAGACTACGGTACGAAGGAATCTTAAATCTATCATAACGTCGAATTACCTCGGAGCGATTGGGGTTTTTCGCGATTTTCTCAAAAACCAGCACGACGACCGCGGTCGAACCATTAGAGTAAAACGTAGGCAATGGAACGAGGAACAGGGATCAATGGTTGTTTGGTCGATTGGACGAACTTGTGTTCGGACTACGGTGCGGAAAGAGTCTGAAATTTGTCGGGACTATGAAATATTTCGGAGCGATTGGGTTTTTTCGCGATTTTCTCGAAAACCAGCACGACGACCGCGGTCGAACCATTAGAGTAAAACGTAGGCAATGGAACTACGAACAGGTATCAATCATTGTTTGCTCGATTGGACGATTTTAGACTTTCGTCGGACTACGGTACGAAGGAATCTTAAATCTATCGTAACTTCGAATTACCTCGGAGCGATTGGGGATTTTCGCGGTTTTCTCGAAAACCAGCGCGACGACCGCGGTCGAACCATAAGAGTAAAACGTAGGCAATGGAACGACGAACAGGGATCAATTGTTGTTTGGTCGATTGGACGATTTTAGACTTTCGTCAGACTACGGTACGAAGGAATCTTAAATCTATCATAACGTCGAATTACCTCGGAGCGATTGGGGTTTTTCGCGATTTTCTCAAAAACCAGCACGACGACCGCGGTCGAACCATTAGAGTAAAACGTAGGCAATGGAACGAGGAACAGGGATCAATTGTTGTTTGGTCGATTGGACGATTTTAGACTTTCGTCGGACTACGGTACGAAGGAATCTTAAATCTATCGTAACTTCGAATTACCTCGGAGCGATTGGGTTTTTTCGCGATTTTCTCGAAAACCAGCACGACGACCGCGGTCGGACCATTAGAGTAAAACGTAGGCAATGGAACGACCAACAGGGATCAATGGTTGTTTGGTCGATTGGACGATTTTAGACTTTCGTCGGACTACGGTACGAAGGAATCTTAAATCTATCGTAACTTCGAATTACCTCGGAGCGATTGGGTTTTTTCGCGATTTTCTCGAAAACCAGCACGACGACCGCGGTCGAACCATTAGAGTAAAACGTAGGCAATGGAACGACCAACAGGGATCAATGGTTGTTTGGTCGATTGGACGAACTTGTGTTCGGAATACGGTGCGGAAGGAGTCTGAAATTTGTCGGGACTTTGAAATATTTCGGAGCGATTGGAGTTTTTCGCGGTTTTCTCGAAAACCAGCACGACGACCGCGGTCGAACCATTAGAGTAAAACGTAGGCAATGGAACGACGAGCAGGGATCAATGGTTGTTTGGTCGATTGGACGAACTTGTGTTCGGACTACGGTGCGGAAGGAGTCTGAAGTATGTCGGGACTTTGAAATATTTCGGAGCGATTGGAGTTTTTCGCGATTTTCTCGAAAACCAGCACGACGACCGCGGTCGAACCATTAGAGTAAAACGTAGGCAATGGAACGACGAACAGGGATCAATGGTTGTTTGGTCGATTGGACGAACTGGTGTTCGGAATACGGTGCGGAAGTGGTCTGAAATTTGTCGGTACTTTGAAATATTTCAGAGCGATTGGGGTTTTTCGCGATTTTCTCGAAAACCAGCACGACGACCGCGGTCGAACCATTAGAGTAAACCGTAGGCAATGGAACGACGAACAGGGATCAATGGTTGTTTGCTCAATTGGACGAACTTGTGTTCGGACTACGGTGCGGAAGGACTCTGAAATTTGCCGGGACTTTGAAATATTTAGGAGCGATTGGGGTTTTTGGCGATTTTCTCGAAAACGAGCACGACGAGCGCGGTCGAACCATTAGAGTAAAACGTAGGCAATGGAACGACGAACAGGGATCAATCGTTGTTTGCTCGGTTGGACGATTTTAGACTTTCGTCGGACTACGGTACGCAGGAATCTTAAATCTATCGTAACTTCGAATTACCTCGGAGCGATTCGGGTTTTTCACGATTTTCTCGAAAACCAGCACGACGACCGCGGTCGAACCATTAGAGTAAAACGTAGGCAATGGAACGACGAACAGGGATCAATTGTTGTTTGGTCGATTGGACGATTTTAGACTTTCGTCGGACTACGGTACGAAGGAATCTTAAATCTATCGTAACTTCGAATTACCTCGGAGCGATTCGGGTTTTTCACGATTTTCTCGAAAACCAGCACGACGACCGCGGTCGAACCATTAGAGTAAAACGTAGGCAATGGAACGACGAACAGGGATCAATGGTTGTTTGCTCAATTGGACGAACTTGTGTTCGGACTATGGTGCGGAAGGACTCTGAAATTTGCCGGGACTTTGAAATATTTAGGAGCGATTGGGGTTTTTGGCGATTTTCTCGAAAACGAGCACGACGAGCGCGGTCGAACCATTAGAGTAAAACGTAGGCAATGGAACGACCAACAGGGATCAATTGTTGTTTGCTCGATTGGAAGATTTTAGACTTTCGTCGGACTACGGTGCGAAGGAATCTTAAATCTATCGTAACTTCGAATTACCTCGGAGCGATTGGAGTTTTTCGCGATTTTCTCGAAAACCAGCACGACGACCGCGGTCGAACCATTAGAGTAAAACGTAGGCAATGGAACGACGAACAGGGATCAATGGTTGTTTGCTCGATTGGACGAACTTGTGTTCGGACTACGGTGCGGAAGGACTCTGAAATTTGCCGGGACTTTGAAATATTTCAGAGCGATTGGGGTTTTTCGCGATTTTCTCGAAAACCAGCACGACGACCGCTGTCGAACCATTAGAGTAAAACGTAGGCAATGGAACGACGAACAGGGATCAATCGTTGTTTGCTCGGTTGGACGATTTTAGACTTTCGTCGGACTACGGTACGCAGGAATCTTAAATCTATCGTAACATCGAATTACCTCGGAACGATTGGGTTTTTTCGCGAATTTCTCGAAAACCAGCACGACGACCGCCGTCGAACCATTAGAGTAAAACGTAGGCAATGGAACGACGAACAGGGATCAATTGTTGTTTGCTCGATTGGAAGATTTTAGACTTTCGTCGGACTACGGTACGAAGGAATCTTAAATCTATCGTAACTTCGAATTACCTCGGAGCGATTGGGTTTTTTCGCGATTTTCTCGAAAACCAGCACGACGACCGCGGTCGAACCATTAGAGTAAAACGTAGGCAATGGAACTACGAACAGGTATCAATCGTTGTTTGCTCGATTGGACGATTTTAGACATTCGTCGGACTACGGTACGAAGGAATCTTAAATCTATCGTAACTTCGAATTACCTCGGAGCGATTGGGGATTTTCGCGGTTTTCTCGAAAACCAGCACGACGACCGCAGTCGAACCATTAGAGTAAAACGTAGGCAATGGAACGACGAACAGGGATCAATTGTTGTTTGGTCGATTGGACGATTTTAGACTTTCGTCAGACTACGGTACGAAGGAATCTTAAATCTATCATAACGTCGAATTACCTCGGAGCGTTTGGGGTTTTTCGCGATTTTCTCAAAAACCAGCACGACGAACGCGGTCGAACCATTAGAGTAAAACGTAGGCAATGGAACGAGGAACAGGGATCAATGGTTGTTTGGTCGATTGGACGAACTTGTGTTCGGACTACGGTGCGGAAGGAGTCTGAAATTTGTCGGGACTATGAAATATTTCGGAGCGATTGGGTTTTTTCAAGATTTTCTCGAAAACCAGCACGACGACCGCGGTCGAACCATTAGAGTAAAACGTAGGCAATGGAACTACGAACAGGTATCAATCGTTGTTTACTCGATTGGACGATTTTAGACTTTCGTCGGACTACAGTACGAAGGAATCTTAAATCTATCGTAACTTCGAATTACCTCGGAGCGATTGGGTTTTTTCGCGATTTTCTCGAAAACCAGCACGACGACCGCGGTCGAACCATTAGAGTAAAACGTAGTCAATGGAACGACCAACAGGGATCAGTGGTTGTTTGGTCGATTGGACGATTTTAGACTTTCGTCGGACTACGGTACGAAGGAATCTTAAATCTATCGTAACTTCGAATTACCTCGGAGCGATTGGGTTTTTTCGCGATTTTCTCGAAAACCAGCACGACGACCGCGGTCGAACCATTAGAGTAAAACGTAGGCAATGGAACGACGAGCAGGGATCAATGGTTGTTTGGTCGATTGGACGAACTTGTGTTCGGACTACGGTGCGGAAGGAGTCTGAAGTATGTCGGGACTTTGAAATATTTCGGAGCGATTGGAGTTTTTCGCGATTTTCTCGAAAACCAGCACGACGACCGCGGTCGAACCATTAGAGTAAAACGTAGGCAATGGAACGACGAACAGGGATCAATTGTTGTTTGCTCGATTGGAAGATTTTAGACTTTCGTCGGACTACGGTACGCAGGAATCTTAAATCTATCGTAACTTCGAATTACCTCGGAGCGATTGGGTTTTTTCGCGATTTTCTCGAAAACCAGCACGACGTCCGCGGTCGAACCATTAGAGTAAAACGTAGGCAATGGAACGACGAACAGGGATCAATGGTTGTTTGGTCGATTGGACGAACTGGTGTTCGGAATGCGGTGCGGAAGGGGTCTGAAATTTGTCGGTACTTTGAAATATTTCGGAGCGATTGGGGTTTTTCGCGATTTTCTCGAAAACCAGCACGACGGCCGCTGTCGAACCATTAGAGTAAAACGTAGGCAATGGAACGACCAACAGGGATCAATTGTTGTTTGCTCGATTGGAAGATTTTAGACTTTCGTCGGACTACGGTACGAAGGAATCTTAAATCTATCGTAACTTCGAATTACCTCGGAGCGATTGGGGTTTTTCGCGATTTTCTCGAAAACCAGCACGACGACCGCGGTCGAACCATTAGAGTAAAACGTAGGCAATGGAACGACGAACAGGGATCAGTGGTTGTTTGGTCGATTGGACGAACTTGTGTTCGGAATACGGTGCGGAAGGAGTCTGAAATTTGTCGGGACTATGAAATATTTCGGAGCGATTGGAGTTTCTCGCGATTTTCTCGAAAACCAGCACGACGACCGCGGTCGAACCATTAGAGTAAAACGTAGGCAATGGAACGACGAACAGGGATCAATTGTTGTTTGGTCGATTGGACGATTTTAGACTTTCGTCGGACTACGGTACGAAGGAATCTTAAATCTATCGTAACTTCGAATTACCTCGGAGCGATTGGGTTTTTTCGCGATTTTCTCGAAAACCAGCACGACGACCGCGGTCGAACCATTAGAGTAAAACGTAGGCAATGGAACGATCAACAGGGATCAATGGTTGTTTGGTCGATTGGACGAACTTGTGTTCGGAATACGATGCGGAAGGAGTCTGAAATTTGTCGGGACTTTGAAATATTTCGGAGCGATTGGAGTCTTTCGCGGTTTTCTCGAAAACCAGCACGACGACCGCGGTCGAACCATTAGAGTAAAACGTAGGCAATGGAACGACGAGCAGGGATCAATGGTTGTTTGGTCGATTGGACGAACTTGTGTTTGGATTACGGTGCGGAAGGACTCTGAAATTTGTCGGGACTTTGAAATATTTCGGAGCGATTGGAGTTTTTCGCGATTTTCTCGAAAACCAGCGCGACGACCGCGGTCGAACCATAAGAGTAAAACGTAGGCAATGGAACGACGAACAGGGATCAATGGTTGTTTGCTCGATTGGACGAACTTGTGTTCGGACTACGGTGCGGAAGGACTCTGAAATTTGCCGGGACTTTGAAATATTTCAGAGCGATTGGAGTTTTTCGCGATTTTCTCGAAAACCAGCACGACGACCGCTGTCGAACCATTAGAGTAAAACGTAGGCAATGGAACGACGAACAGGGATCAATCGTTGTTTGCTCGGTTGGACGATTTTAGACTTTCGACGGACTACGGTACGCAGGAATCTTAAATCTATCGTAACATCGAATTACCTCGGAACGATTGGGTTTTTTCGCGAATTTCTCGAAAACCAGCACGACGACCGCCGTCGAACCATTAGAGTAAAACGTAGGCAATGGAACGACGAACAGGAATCAATGGTTGTTTGGTCGATTGGACGAACTGGTGTTCGGAATACGGTGCGGAAGGGGTCTGAAATTAGTCGGTACTTTGAAATATTTCATAGCGATTGGGGTTTTTCGCGATTTTCTCGAAAACCAGCACGACGACCGCGGTCGAACCATTAGAGTAAAACGTAGGCAATGGAACGACGAACAGGGATCAATTGTTGTTTGTTCGATTGGACGATTTTAGACTTTCGTCGGACTACGGTACGAAGGAATCTTAAATCTATCGTAACTTCGAATTACCTCGGAGCGATTGGGGTTTTTCGCGATTTTCTCGAAAACCAGCACGACGAACGCGGTCGAACCATTAGAGTAAAACGTAGGCAATGGAACGACGAACAGGGATCAATGGTTGTTTGGTCGATTGGACGAACTTGTGTTCGGACTACGGTGCGGAAAGAGTCTGAAATTTGTCGGGACTATGAAATATTTCGGAGCGATTGGGTTTTTTCGCGATTTTCTCGAAAACCAGCACGACGACCGCGGTCGAACCATTAGAGTAAAACGTAGGCAATGGAACGAGGAACAGGGATCAATGGTTGTTTGGTCGATTGGACGAACTTGTGTTCGGACTACGGTGCGGAAAGAGTCTGAAATTTGTCGGGACTATGAAATATTTCGGAGCGATTGGGTTTTTTCGCGATTTTCTCGAAAACCAGCACGACGACCGCGGTCGAACCATTAGAGTAAAACGTAGGCAATGGAACTACGAACAGGTATCAATCGTTGTTTGCTCGATTGGACGATTTTAGACTTTCGTCGGACTACGGTACGAAGGAATCTTAAATCTATCGTAACTTCGAATTACCTCGGAGCGATTGGGGATTTTCGCGGTTTTCTCGAAAACCAGCGCGACGACCGCGGTCGAACCATAAGAGTAAAACGTAGGCAATGGAACGACGAACAGGGATCAATTGTTGTTTGGTCGATTGGACGATTTTAGACTTTCGTCAGACTACGGTACGAAGGAATCTTAAATCTATCATAACGTCGAATTACCTCGGAGCGATTGGGGTTTTTCGCGATTTTCTCAAAAACCAGCACGACGACCGCGGTCGAACCATTAGAGTAAAACGTAGGCAATGGAACGAGGAACAGGGATCAATTGTTGTTTGGTCGATTGGACGATTTTAGACTTTCGTCGGACTACGGTACGAAGGAATCTTAAATCTATCGTAACTTCGAATTACCTCGGAGCGATTGGGTTTTTTCGCGATTTTCTCGAAAACCAGCACGACGACCGCGGTCGGACCATTAGAGTAAAACGTAGGCAATGGAACGACCAACAGGGATCAATGGTTGTTTGGTCGATTGGACGATTTTAGACTTTCGTCGGACTACGGTACGAAGGAATCTTAAATCTATCGTAACTTCGAATTACCTCGGAGCGATTGGGTTTTTTCGCGATTTTCTCGAAAACCAGCACGACGACCGCGGTCGAACCATTAGAGTAAAACGTAGGCAATGGAACGACCAACAGGGATCAATGGTTGTTTGGTCGATTGGACGAACTTGTGTTCGGAATACGGTGCGGAAGGAGTCTGAAATTTGTCGGGACTTTGAAATATTTCGGAGCGATTGGAGTTTTTCGCGGTTTTCTCGAAAACCAGCACGACGACCGCGGTCGAACCATTAGAGTAAAACGTAGGCAATGGAACGACGAGCAGGGATCAATGGTTGTTTGGTCGATTGGACGAACTTGTGTTCGGACTACGGTGCGGAAGGAGTCTGAAGTATGTCGGGACTTTGAAATATTTCGGAGCGATTGGAGTTTTTCGCGATTTTCTCGAAAACCAGCACGACGACCGCGGTCGAACCATTAGAGTAAAACGTAGGCAATGGAACGACGAACAGGGATCAATGGTTGTTTGGTCGATTGGACGAACTGGTGTTCGGAATACGGTGCGGAAGTGGTCTGAAATTTGTCGGTACTTTGAAATATTTCAGAGCGATTGGGGTTTTTCGCGATTTTCTCGAAAACCAGCACGACGACCGCGGTCGAACCATTAGAGTAAACCGTAGGCAATGGAACGACGAACAGGGATCAATGGTTGTTTGCTCAATTGGACGAACTTGTGTTCGGACTACGGTGCGGAAGGACTCTGAAATTTGCCGGGACTTTGAAATATTTAGGAGCGATTGGGGTTTTTGGCGATTTTCTCGAAAACGAGCACGACGAGCGCGGTCGAACCATTAGAGTAAAACGTAGGCAATGGAACGACCAACAGGGATCAATTGTTGTTTGCTCGATTGGAAGATTTTAGACTTTCGTCGGACTACGGTACGAAGGAATCTTAAATCTATCGTAACTTCGAATTACCTCGGAGCGATTGGGGTTTTTCACGATTTTCTCGAAAACCAGCACGACGACCGCGGTCGAACCATTAGAGTAAAACGTAGGCAATGGAACGACGAACAGGGATCAATGGTTGTTTGCTCAATTGGACGAACTTGTGTTCGGACTACGGTGCGGAAGGACTCTGAAATTTGCCGGGACTTTGAAATATTTAGGAGCGATTGGGGTTTTTGGCGATTTTCTCGAAAACGAGCACGACGAGCGCGGTCGAACCATTAGAGTAAAACGTAGGCAATGGAACGACCAACAGGGATCAATTGTTGTTTGCTCGATTGGAAGATTTTAGACTTTCGTCGGACTACGGTACGAAGGAATCTTAAATCTATCGTAACTTCGAATTACCTCGGAGCGATTGGAGTTTTTCGCGATTTTCTCGAAAACCAGCACGACGACCGCGGTCGAACCATTAGAGTAAAACGTAGGCAATGGAACGACGAACAGGGATCAATGGTTGTTTGCTCGATTGGACGAACTTGTGTTCGGACTACGGTGCGGAAGGACTCTGAAATTTGCCGGGACTTTGAAATATTTCAGAGCGATTGGGGTTTTTCGCGATTTTCTCGAAAACCAGCACGACGACCGCTGTCGAACCATTAGAGTAAAACGTAGGCAATGGAACGACGAACAGGGATCAATCGTTGTTTGCTCGGTTGGACGATTTTAGACTTTCGTCGGACTACGGTACGCAGGAATCTTAAATCTATCGTAACATCGAATTACCTCGGAACGATTGGGTTTTTTCGCGAATTTCTCGAAAACCAGCACGACGACCGCCGTCGAACCATTAGAGTAAAACGTAGGCAATGGAACGACGAACAGGGATCAATTGTTGTTTGCTCGATTGGAAGATTTTAGACTTTCGTCGGACTACGGTACGAAGGAATCTTAAATCTATCGTAACTTCGAATTACCTCGGAGCGATTGGGTTTTTTCGCGATTTTCTCGAAAACCAGCACGACGACCGCGGTCGAACCATTAGAGTAAAACGTAGGCAATGGAACTACGAACAGGTATCAATCGTTGTTTGCTCGATTGGACGATTTTAGACATTCGTCGGACTACGGTACGAAGGAATCTTAAATCTATCGTAACTTCGAATTACCTCGGAGCGATTGGGGATTTTCGCGGTTTTCTCGAAAACCAGCACGACGACCGCAGTCGAACCATTAGAGTAAAACGTAGGCAATGGAACGACGAACAGGGATCAATTGTTGTTTGGTCGATTGGACGATTTTAGACTTTCGTCAGACTACGGTACGAAGGAATCTTAAATCTATCATAACGTCGAATTACCTCGGAGCGTTTGGGGTTTTTCGCGATTTTCTCAAAAACCAGCACGACGAACGCGGTCGAACCATTAGAGTAAAACGTAGGCAATGGAACGAGGAACAGGGATCAATGGTTGTTTGGTCGATTGGACGAACTTGTGTTCGGACTACGGTGCGGAAGGAGTCTGAAATTTGTCGGGACTATGAAATATTTCGGAGCGATTGGGTTTTTTCAAGATTTTCTCGAAAACCAGCACGACGACCGCGGTCGAACCATTAGAGTAAAACGTAGGCAATGGAACTACGAACAGGTATCAATCGTTGTTTACTCGATTGGACGATTTTAGACTTTCGTCGGACTACAGTACGAAGGAATCTTAAATCTATCGTAACTTCGAATTACCTCGGAGCGATTGGGTTTTTTCGCGATTTTCTCGAAAACCAGCACGACGACCGCGGTCGAACCATTAGAGTAAAACGTAGTCAATGGAACGACCAACAGGGATCAGTGGTTGTTTGGTCGATTGGACGATTTTAGACTTTCGTCGGACTACGGTACGAAGGAATCTTAAATCTATCGTAACTTCGAATTACCTCGGAGCGATTGGGTTTTTTCGCAATTTTCTCGAAAACCAGCACGACGACCGCGGTCGAACCATTAGAGTAAAACGTAGGCAATGGAACGACGAGCAGGGATCAATGGTTGTTTGGTCGATTGGACGAACTTGTGTTCGGACTACGGTGCGGAAGGAGTCTGAAGTATGTCGGGACTTTGAAATATTTCGGAGCGATTGGAGTTTTTCGCGATTTTCTCGAAAACCAGCACGACGACCGCGGTCGAACCATTAGAGTAAAACGTAGGCAATGGAACGACGAACAGGGATCAATTGTTGTTTGCTCGATTGGAAGATTTTAGACTTTCGTCGGACTACGGTACGCAGGAATCTTAAATCTATCGTAACTTCGAATTACCTCGGAGCGATTGGGTTTTTTCGCGATTTTCTCGAAAACCAGCACGACGACCGCGGTCGAACCATTAGAGTAAAACGTAGGCAATGGAACGATCAACAGGGATCAATGGTTGTTTGGTCGATTGGACGAACTTGTGTTCGGAATACGATGCGGAAGGAGTCTGAAATTTGTCGGGACTTTGAAATATTTCGGAGCGATTGGAGTCTTTCGCGGTTTTCTCGAAAACCAGCACGACGACCGCGGTCGAACCATTAGAGTAAAACGTAGGCAATGGAACGACGAGCAGGGATCAATGGTTGTTTGGTCGATTGGACGAACTTGTGTTTGGATTACGGTGCGGAAGGACTCTGAAATTTGTCGGGACTTTGAAATATTTCGGAGCGATTGGAGTTTTTCGCGATTTTCTCGAAAACCAGCGCGACGACCGCGGTCGAACCATAAGAGTAAAACGTAGGCAATGGAACGACGAACAGGGATCAATGGTTGTTTGCTCGATTGGACGAACTTGTGTTCGGACTACGGTGCGGAAGGACTCTGAAATTTGCCGGGACTTTGAAATATTTCAGAGCGATTGGAGTTTTTCGCGATTTTCTCGAAAACCAGCACGACGACCGCTGTCGAACCATTAGAGTAAAACGTAGGCAATGGAACGACGAACAGGGATCAATCGTTGTTTGCTCGGTTGGACGATTTTAGACTTTCGACGGACTACGGTACGCAGGAATCTTAAATCTATCGTAACATCGAATTACCTCGGAACGATTGGGTTTTTTCGCGAATTTCTCGAAAACCAGCACGACGACCGCCGTCGAACCATTAGAGTAAAACGTAGGCAATGGAACGACGAACAGGAATCAATGGTTGTTTGGTCGATTGGACGAACTGGTGTTCGGAATACGGTGCGGAAGGGGTCTGAAATTTGTCGGTACTTTGAAATATTTCATAGCGATTGGGGTTTTTCGCGATTTTCTCGAAAACCAGCACGACGACCGCGGTCGAACCATTAGAGTAAAACGTAGGCAATGGAACGACGAACAGGGATCAATTGTTGTTTGTTCGATTGGACGATTTTAGACTTTCGTCGGACTACGGTACGAAGGAATCTTAAATCTATCGTAACTTCGAATTACCTCGGAGCGATTGGGGTTTTTCGCGATTTTCTCGAAAACCAGCACGACGAACGCGGTCGAACCATTAGAGTAAAACGTAGGCAATGGAACGACGAACAGGGATCAATGGTTGTTTGGTCGATTGGACGAACTTGTGTTCGGACTACGGTGCGGAAAGAGTCTGAAATTTGTCGGGACTATGAAATATTTCGGAGCGATTGGGTTTTTTCGCGATTTTCTCGAAAACCAGCACGACGACCGCGGTCGAACCATTAGAGTAAAACGTAGGCAATGGAACGAGGAACAGGGATCAATGGTTGTTTGGTCGATTGGACGAACTTGTGTTCGGACTACGGTGCGGAAAGAGTCTGAAATTTGTCGGGACTATGAAATATTTCGGAGCGATTGGGTTTTTTCGCGATTTTCTCGAAAACCAGCACGACGACCGCGGTCGAACCATTAGAGTAAAACGTAGGCAATGGAACTACGAACAGGTATCAATCGTTGTTTGCTCGATTGGACGATTTTAGACTTTCGTCGGACTACGGTACGAAGGAATCTTAAATCTATCGTAACTTCGAATTACCTCGGAGCGATTGGGGATTTTCGCGGTTTTCTCGAAAACCAGCGCGACGACCGCGGTCGAACCATAAGAGTAAAACGTAGGCAATGGAACGACGAACAGGGATCAATTGTTGTTTGGTCGATTGGACGATTTTAGACTTTCGTCAGACTACGGTACGAAGGAATCTTAAATCTATCATAACGTCGAATTACCTCGGAGCGATTGGGGTTTTTCGCGATTTTCTCAAAAACCAGCACGACGACCGCGGTCGAACCATTAGAGTAAAACGTAGGCAATGGAACGAGGAACAGGGATCAATTGTTGTTTGGTCGATTGGACGATTTTAGACTTTCGTCGGACTACGGTACGAAGGAATCTTAAATCTATCGTAACTTCGAATTACCTCGGAGCGATTGGGTTTTTTCGCGATTTTCTCGAAAACCAGCACGACGACCGCGGTCGGACCATTAGAGTAAAACGTAGGCAATGGAACGACCAACAGGGATCAATGGTTGTTTGGTCGATTGGACGATTTTAGACTTTCGTCGGACTACGGTACGAAGGAATCTTAAATCTATCGTAACTTCGAATTACCTCGGAGCGATTGGGTTTTTTCGCGATTTTCTCGAAAACCAGCACGACGACCGCGGTCGAACCATTAGAGTAAAACGTAGGCAATGGAACGACCAACAGGGATCAATGGTTGTTTGGTCGATTGGACGAACTTGTGTTCGGAATACGGTGCGGAAGGAGTCTGAAATTTGTCGGGACTTTGAAATATTTCGGAGCGATTGGAGTTTTTCGCGGTTTTCTCGAAAACCAGCACGACGACCGCGGTCGAACCATTAGAGTAAAACGTAGGCAATGGAACGACGAGCAGGGATCAATGGTTGTTTGGTCGATTGGACGAACTTGTGTTCGGACTACGGTGCGGAAGGAGTCTGAAGTATGTCGGGACTTTGAAATATATCGGAGCGATTGGAGTTTTTCGCGACTTTCTCGAAAACCAGCACGACGACCGCGGTCGAACCATTAGAGTAAAACGTAGGCAATGGAACGACGAACAGGGATCAATGGTTGTTTGGTCGATTGGACGAACTGGTGTTCGGAATACGGTGCGGAAGTGGTCTGAAATTTGTCGGTACTTTGAAATATTTCAGAGCGATTGGGGTTTTTCGCGATTTTCTCGAAAACCAGCACGACGACCGCGGTCGAACCATTAGAGTAAACCGTAGGCAATGGAACGACGAACAGGGATCAATGGTTGTTTGCTCAATTGGACGAACTTGTGTTCGGACTACGGTGCGGAAGGACTCTGAAATTTGCCGGGACTTTGAAATATTTAGGAGCGATTGGGGTTTTTGGCGATTTTCTCGAAAACGAGCACGACGACCGCGGTCGAACCATTAGAGTAAAACGTAGGCAATGGAACTACGAACAGGTATCAATCGTTGTTTGCTCGATTGGACGATTTTAGACTTTCGTCGGACTACGGTACGAAGGAATCTTAAATCTATCGTAACTTCGAATTACCTCGGAGCGATTGGGGATTTTCGCGGTTTTCTCGAAAACCAGCGCGACGACCGCGGTCGAACCATAAGAGTAAAACGTAGGCAATGGAACGACGAACAGGGATCAATTGTTGTTTGGTCGATTGGACGATTTTAGACTTTCGTCAGACTACGGTACGAAGGAATCTTAAATCTATCATAACGTCGAATTACCTCGGAGCGATTGGGGTTTTTCGCGATTTTCTCAAAAACCAGCACGACGACCGCGGTCGAACCATTAGAGTAAAACGTAGGCAATGGAACGAGGAACAGGGATCAATTGTTGTTTGGTCGATTGGACGATTTTAGACTTTCGTCGGACTACGGTACGAAGGAATCTTAAATCTATCGTAACTTCGAATTACCTCGGAGCGATTGGGTTTTTTCGCGATTTTCTCGAAAACCAGCACGACGACCGCGGTCGGACCATTAGAGTAAAACGTAGGCAATGGAACGACCAACAGGGATCAATGGTTGTTTGGTCGATTGGACGATTTTAGACTTTCGTCGGACTACGGTACGAAGGAATCTTAAATCTATCGTAACTTCGAATTACCTCGGAGCGATTGGGTTTTTTCGCGATTTTCTCGAAAACCAGCACGACGACCGCGGTCGAACCATTAGAGTAAAACGTAGGCAATGGAACGACCAACAGGGATCAATGGTTGTTTGGTCGATTGGACGAACTTGTGTTCGGAATACGGTGCGGAAGGAGTCTGAAATTTGTCGGGACTTTGAAATATTTCGGAGCGATTGGAGTTTTTCGCGGTTTTCTCGAAAACCAGCACGACGACCGCGGTCGAACCATTAGAGTAAAACGTAGGCAATGGAACGACGAGCAGGGATCAATGGTTGTTTGGTCGATTGGACGAACTTGTGTTCGGACTACGGTGCGGAAGGAGTCTGAAGTATGTCGGGACTTTGAAATATTTCGGAGCGATTGGGGTTTTTGGCGATTTTCTCGAAAACGAGCACGACGAGCGCGGTCGAACCATTAGAGTAAAACGTAGGCAATGGAACGACCAACAGGGATCAATTGTTGTTTGCTCGATTGGAAGATTTTAGACTTTCGTCGGACTACGGTACGAAGGAATCTTAAATCTATCGTAACTTCGAATTACCTCGGAGCGATTGGGGTTTTTCACGATTTTCTCGAAAACCAGCACGACGACCGCGGTCGAACCATTAGAGTAAAACGTAGGCAATGGAACGACGAACAGGGATCAATGGTTGTTTGCTCAATTGGACGAACTTGTGTTCGGACTACGGTGCGGAAGGACTCTGAAATTTGCCGGGACTTTGAAATATTTAGGAGCGATTGGGGTTTTTGGCGATTTTCTCGAAAACGAGCACGACGAGCGCGGTCGAACCATTAGAGTAAAACGTAGGCAATGGAACGACCAACAGGGATCAATTGTTGTTTGCTCGATTGGAAGATTTTAGACTTTCGTCGGACTACGGTACGAAGGAATCTTAAATCTATCGTAACTTCGAATTACCTCGGAGCGATTGGAGTTTTTCGCGATTTTCTCGAAAACCAGCACGACGACCGCGGTCGAACCATTAGAGTAAAACGTAGGCAATGGAACGACGAACAGGGATCAATGGTTGTTTGCTCGATTGGACGAACTTGTGTTCGGACTACGGTGCGGAAGGACTCTGAAATTTGCCGGGACTTTGAAATATTTCAGAGCGATTGGGGTTTTTCGCGATTTTCTCGAAAACCAGCACGACGACCGCTGTCGAACCATTAGAGTAAAACGTAGGCAATGGAACGACGAACAGGGATCAATCGTTGTTTGCTCGGTTGGACGATTTTAGACTTTCGTCGGACTACGGTACGCAGGAATCTTAAATCTATCGTAACATCGAATTACCTCGGAACGATTGGGTTTTTTCGCGAATTTCTCGAAAACCAGCACGACGAACGCCGTCGAACCATTAGAGTAAAACGTAGGCAATGGAACGACGAACAGGGATCAATTGTTGTTTGCTCGATTGGAAGATTTTAGACTTTCGTCGGACTACGGTACGAAGGAATCTTAAATCTATCGTAACTTCGAATTACCTCGGAGCGATTGGGTTTTTTCGCGATTTTCTCGAAAACCAGCACGACGACCGCGGTCGAACCATTAGAGTAAAACGTAGGCAATGGAACTACGAACAGGTATCAATCGTTGTTTGCTCGATTGGACGATTTTAGACATTCGTCGGACTACGGTACGAAGGAATCTTAAATCTATCGTAACTTCGAATTACCTCGGAGCGATTGGGGATTTTCGCGGTTTTCTCGAAAACCAGCACGACGACCGCAGTCGAACCATTAGAGTAAAACGTAGGCAATGGAACGACGAACAGGGATCAATTGTTGTTTGGTCGATTGGACGATTTTAGACTTTCGTCAGACTACGGTACGAAGGAATCTTAAATCTATCATAACGTCGAATTACCTCGGAGCGTTTGGGGTTTTTCGCGATTTTCTCAAAAACCAGCACGACGAACGCGGTCGAACCATTAGAGTAAAACGTAGGCAATGGAACGAGGAACAGGGATCAATGGTTGTTTGGTCGATTGGACGAACTTGTGTTCGGACTACGGTGCGGAAGGAGTCTGAAATTTGTCGGGACTATGAAATATTTCGGAGCGATTGGGTTTTTTCAAGATTTTCTCGAAAACCAGCACGACGACCGCGGTCGAACCATTAGAGTAAAACGTAGGCAATGGAACTACGAACAGGTATCAATCGTTGTTTACTCGATTGGACGATTTTAGACTTTCGTCGGACTACAGTACGAAGGAATCTTAAATCTATCGTAACTTCGAATTACCTCGGAGCGATTGGGTTTTTTCGCGATTTTCTCGAAAACCAGCACGACTGCCGCGGTCGAACCATTAGAGTAAAACGTAGTCAATGGAACGACCAACAGGGATCAGTGGTTGTTTGGTCGATTGGACGATTTTAGACTTTCGTCGGACTACGGTACGAAGGAATCTTAAATCTATCGTAACTTCGAATTACCTCGGAGCGATTGGGTTTTTTCGCGATTTTCTCGAAAACCAGCACGACGACCGCGGTCGAACCATTAGAGTAAAACGTAGGCAATGGAACGACGAGCAGGGATCAATGGTTGTTTGGTCGATTGGACGAACTTGTGTTCGGACTACGGTGCGGAAGGAGTCTGAAGTATGTCGGGACTTTGAAATATTTCGGAGCGATTGGAGTTTTTCGCGATTTTCTCGAAAACCAGCACGACGACCGCGGTCGAACCATTAGAGTAAAACGTAGGCAATGGAACGACGAACAGGGATCAATTGTTGTTTGCTCGATTGGAAGATTTTAGACTTTCGTCGGACTACGGTACGCAGGAATCTTAAATCTATCGTAACTTCGAATTACCTCGGAGCGTTTGGGGTTTTTCGCGATTTTCTCAAAAACCAGCACGACGAACGCGGTCGAACCATTAGAGTAAAACGTAGGCAATGGAACGAGGAACAGGGATCAATGGTTGTTTGGTCGATTGGACGAACTTGTGTTCGGACTACGGTGCGGAAGGAGTCTGAAATTTGTCGGGACTATGAAATATTTCGGAGCGATTGGGTTTTTTCAAGATTTTCTCGAAAACCAGCACGACGACCGCGGTCGAACCATTAGAGTAAAACGTAGGCAATGGAACTACGAACAGGTATCAATCGTTGTTTACTCGATTGGACGATTTTAGACTTTCGTCGGACTACAGTACGAAGGAATCTTAAATCTATCGTAACTTCGAATTACCTCGGAGCGATTGGGTTTTTTCGCGATTTTCTCGAAAACCAGCACGACGACCGCGGTCGAACCATTAGAGTAAAACGTAGTCAATGGAACGACCAACAGGGATCAGTGGTTGTTTGGTCGATTGGACGATTTTAGACTTTCGTCGGGCTACGGTACGAAGGAATCTTAAATCTATCGTAACTTCGAATTACCTCGGAGCGATTGGGTTTTTTCGCGATTTTCTCGAAAACCAGCACGACGACCGCGGTCGAACCATTAGAGTAAAACGTAGGCAATGGAACGACGAGCAGGGATCAATGGTTGTTTGGTCGATTGGACGAACTTGTGTTCGGACTACGGTGCGGAAGGAGTCTGAAGTATGTCGGGACTTTGAAATATTTCGGAGCGATTGGAGTTTTTCGCGATTTTCTCGAAAACCAGCACGACGACCGCGGTCGAACCATTAGAGTAAAACGTAGGCAATGGAACGACGAACAGGGATCAATTGTTGTTTGCTCGATTGGAAGATTTTAGACTTTCGTCGGACTACGGTACGCAGGAATCTTAAATCTATCGTAACTTCGAATTACCTCGGAGCGATTGGGTTTTTTCGCGATTTTCTCGAAAACCAGCACGACGTCCGCGGTCGAACCATTAGAGTAAAACGTAGGCAATGGAACGACGAACAGGGATCAATGGTTGTTTGGTCGATTGGACGAACTGGTGTTCGGAATGCGGTGCGGAAGGGGTCTGAAATTTGTCGGTACTTTGAAATATTTCGGAGCGATTGGGGTTTTTCGCGATTTTCTCGAAAACCAGCACGACGGCCGCTGTCGAACCATTAGAGTAAAACGTAGGCAATGGAACGACCAACAGGGATCAATTGTTGTTTGCTCGATTGGAAGATTTTAGACTTTCGTCGGACTACGGTACGAAGGAATCTTAAATCTATCGTAACTTCGAATTACCTCGGAGCGATTGGGTTTTTTCGCGATTTTCTCGAAAACCAGCACGACGACCGCGGTCGAACCATTAGAGTAAAACGTAGGCAATGGAACGATCAACAGGGATCAATGGTTGTTTGGTCGATTGGACGAACTTGTGTTCGGAATACGATGCGGAAGGAGTCTGAAATTTGTCGGGACTTTGAAATATTTCGGAGCGATTGGAGTCTTTCGCGGTTTTCTCGAAAACCAGCACGACGACCGCGGTCGAACCATTAGAGTAAAACGTAGGCAATGGAACGACGAGCAGGGATCAATGGTTGTTTGGTCGATTGGACGAACTTGTGTTTGGATTACGGTGCGGAAGGACTCTGAAATTTGTCGGGACTTTGAAATATTTCGGAGCGATTGGAGTTTTTCGCGATTTTCTCGAAAACCAGCGCGACGACCGCGGTCGAACCATAAGAGTAAAACGTAGGCAATGGAACGACGAACAGCGATCAATGGTTGTTTGCTCGATTGGACGAACTTGTGTTCGGACTACGGTGCGGAAGGACTCTGAAATTTGCCGGGACTTTGAAATATTTCAGAGCGATTGGAGTTTTTCGCGATTTTCTCGAAAACCAGCACGACGACCGCTGTCGAACCATTAGAGTAAAACGTAGGCAATGGAACGACGAACAGTGATCAATCGTTGTTTGCTCGGTTGGACGATTTTAGACTTTCGACGGACTACGGTACGCAGGAATCTTAAATCTATCGTAACATCGAATTACCTCGGAACGATTGGGTTTTTTCGCGAATTTCTCGAAAACCAGCACGACGACCGCCGTCGAACCATTAGAGTAAAACGTAGGCAATGGAACGACGAACAGGGATCAATTGTTGTTTGCTCGATTGGAAGATTTTAGACTTTCGTCGGACTACGGTGCGAAGGAATCTTAAATCTATCGTAACTTCGAATTACCTCGGAGCGATTGGGGTTTTTCGCGATTTTCTCGAAAACCAGCACGACGACCGCGGTCGAACCATTAGAGTAAAACGTAGGCAATGGAACGACGAACAGGGATCAATGGTTGTTTGCTCAATTGGACGAACTTGTGTTCGGACTACGGTGCGGAAGGACTCTGAAATTTGCCGGGACTTTGAAATATTTCGGAGCGATTGGAGTTTTTCGCGAGTTTCTCGAAAACCAGCGCGACGACCGCGGTCGAACCATAAGAGTAAAACGTAGGCAATGGAACGACGAAGAGGGATCAATGGTTGTTTGCTCGATTGGACGAACTTGTGTTCGGACTACGATGCGGAAGGGCTCTGAAATATGTCAGGACTTTGTAATATTTCGGAGCGATTTGAGTTTTTCGCGATTTTCTCGAAAACCAGCACGACGTCCGCGGTCGAACCATTAGAGTAAAACGTAGGCAATGGAACGACGAACAGGGATCAATGGTTGTTTGGTCGATTGGACGAACTGGTGTTCGGAATGCGGTGCGGAAGGTGTCTGAAATTTGTCGGTACTTTGAAATATTTCGGAGCGATTGGGGTTTTTCGCGATTTTCTCGAAAACCAGCACGACGGCCGCTGTCGAACCATTAGAGTAAAACGTAGGCAATGGAACGGCGAACAGGTATCAATGGTTGTTTGGTCGATTGGACGAACTGGTGTTCGGAATGCGGTGCGGAAGTGGTCTGAAATTTGTCGGTACTTTGAAATATTTCGGAGCGATTGGGGTTTTTCGCTATTTTCTCGAAAACCAGCACGACGGCCGCTGTCGAACCATTAGAGTAAAACGTAGGCAATGGAACGACGAAAAGGGATCAGTGGTTGTTTGGTCGATTGGACGAACTTGTGTTCGGAATACGGTGCGGAAGGAGTCTGAAATTTGTCGGGACTATGAAATATTTCGGAGCGATTGGGTTTTTTCGCGATTTTCTCGAAAACCAGCACGACGACCGCGGTCGAACCATTAGAGTAAAACGTAGGCAATGGAACTACGAACAGGTATCAATCGTTGTTTGCTCGATTGGACGATTTTAGACATTCGTCGGACTACGGTACGAAGGAATCTTAAATCTATCGTAACTTCGAATTACCTCGGAGCGATTGGGGATTTTCGCGGTTTTCTCGAAAACCAGCACGACGACCGCAGTCGAACCATTAGAGTAAAACGTAGGCAATGGAACGACGAACAGGGATCAATTGTTGTTTGGTCGATTGGACGATTTTAGACTTTCGTCAGACTACGGTACGAAGGAATCTTAAATCTATCATAACGTCGAATTACCTCGGAGCGATTGGGGTTTTTCGCGATTTTCTCGAAAACCAGCACGACGACCGCGGTCGAACCATTAGAGTAAAACGTAGGCAATGGAACGGCGAACAGGGATCAATGGTTGTTTGGTCGATTGGACGAACTGGTGTTCGGAATACGGTGCGGAAGTGGTCTGAAATTTGTCGGTACTTTGAAATATTTCAGAGCGATTGGGGTTTTTCGCGATTTTCTCGAAAACCAGCACGACGACCGCTGTCGAACCATTAGAGTAAAACGTAGGCAATGGAACGACGAACAGGGATCAATCGTTGTTTGCTCGGTTGGACGATTTTAGACTTTCGTCGGACTACGGTACGCAGGAATCTTAAATCTATCGTAACTTCGAATTACCTCGGAGCGATTGGGTTTTTTCGCGATTTTCTCGAAAACCAGCACGTCGACCGCCGTCGAACCATTAGAGTAAAACGTAGGCAATGGAACGACGAACAGGGATCAATGGTTGTTTGGTCGATTGGACGAACTTGTGTTCGGAATACGATGCGGAAGGAGTCTGAAATTTGTCGGGACTTTGAAATATTTCGGAGCGATTGGAGTCTTTCGCGGTTTTCTCGAAAACCAGCACGACGACCGCGGTCGAACCATTAGAGTAAAACGTAGGCAATGGAACGACGAGCAGGGATCAATGGTTGTTTGGTCGATTGGACGAACTTGTGTTTGGATTACGGTGCGGAAGGACTCTGAAATTTGTCGGGACTTTGAAATATTTCGGAGCGATTGGAGTTTTTCGCGATTTTCTCGAAAACCAGCGCGACGACCGCGGTCGAACCATAAGAGTAAAACGTAGGCAATGGAACGACGAACAGGGATCAATGGTTGTTTGCTCGATTGGACGAACTTGTGTTCGGACTACGGTGCGGAAGGACTCTGAATTATGTCAGGACTTTGTAATATTTCGGAGCGATTGGAGTCTTTCGCGATTTTCTCGAAAACCAGCACGACGTCCGCGGTCGAACCATTAGAGTAAAACGTAGGCAATGGAACGACGAACAGGGATCAATGGTTGTTTGGTCGATTGGACGAACTGGTGTTCGGAATGCGGTGCGGAAGGGGTCTGAAATTTGTCGGTACTTTGAAATATTTCGGAGCGATTGGGGTTTTTCGCGATTTTCTCGAAAACCAGCACGACGGCCGCTGTCGAACCATTAGAGTAAAACGTAGGCAATGGAACGACGAACAGGGATCAATCGTTGTTTGCTCGGTTGGACGATTTTAGACTTTCGTCGGACTACGGTACTCAGGAATCTTAAATCTATCGTAACTTCGAATTACCTCGGAGCGATTGGGTTTTTTCGCGATTTTCTCGAAAACCAGCACGTCGACCGCCGTCGAACCATTAGAGTAAAACGTAGGCAATGGAACGACGAACAGGGATCAATGGTTGTTTAGTCGATTGGACGAACTGGTGTTCGGAATACGGTGCGGAAGTGGTCTGAAATTTGTCGGTACTTTGAAATATTTCAGAGCGATTGGGGTTTTTCGCGATTTTCTCGAAAACCAGCACGACGACCGCGGTCGAACCATTAGAGTAAAACGTAGGCAATGGAACGACGAACAGGGATCAATGGTTGTTTGCTCAATTGGACGAACTTGTGTTCGGACTACGGTGCGGAAGGACTCTGAAATTTGCCGGGACTTTGAAATATTTAGGAGCGATTGGGGTTTTTGGCGATTTTCTCGAAAACGAGCACGACGACCGCGGTCGAACCATTAGAGTAAAACGTAGGCAATGGAACGACCAACAGGGATCAATTGTTGTTTGCTCGATTGGAAGATTTTAGACTTTCGTCGGACTACGGTACGAAGGAATCTTAAATCTATCGTAACTTCGAATTACCTCGGAGCGATTGGGGTTTTTCGCGATTTTCTCGAATACCAGCACGACGACCGCGGTCGAACCATTAGAGTAAAACGTGGGCAATGGAACGACGAACAGGGATCAATGGTTGTTTGGTCGATTGGACGAACTGGTGTTCGGAATACGGTGCGGAAGGGGTCTGAAATTTGTCGGTACTTTGAAATATTTCAGAGCGATTGGGGTTTTTCGCGATTTTCTCGAAAACCAGCACGACGACCGCTGTCGAACCATTAGAGTAAAACGTAGGCAATGGAACGACGAACAGGGATCAATGGTTGTTTGGTCGATGGGACGAACTGGTGTTCGGAATGCGGTGCGGAAGGGGTCTGAAATTTGTCGGTACTTTGAAATATTTCGGAGCGATTGGGTTTTTTCGCGATTTTCTCGAAAACCAGCACGTCGACCGCCGTCGAACCATTAGAGTAAAACGTAGGCAATGGTACGACGAACAGGGATCAATCGTTGTTTGCTCGGTTGGACGATTTTAGACTTTCGCCGGACTACGGTACTCAGGAATCTTAAATCTATCGTAACTTCGAATTACCTCGGAGCGATTGGGTTTTTTCGCGATTTTCTCGAAAACCAGCACGTCGACCGCCGTCGAACCATTAGAGTAAAACGTAGGCAATGGTACGACGAACAGGGATCAATCGTTGTTTGCTCGGTTGGACGATTTTAGACTTTCGCCGGACTACGGTACTCAGGAATCTTAAATCTATCGTAACTTCGAATTACCTCGGAGCGATTGGGTTTTTTCGCGATTTTCTCGAAAACCAGCACGACGACCGCGGTCGGACCATTAGAGTAAAACGTAGGCAATGGAACGACCAACAGGGATCAATGGTTGTTTGCTCAATTGGACGAACTTGTGTTCGGACTACGGTGCGGAAGGACTCTGAAATTTGCCGGGACTTTGAAATATTTAGGAGCGATTGGGGTTTTTGGCGATTTTCTCGAAAACGAGCACGACGACCGCGGTCGAACCATTAGAGTAAAACGTAGGCAATGGAACGACCAACAGGGATCAATTGTTGTTTGCTCGATTGGAAGATTTTAGACTTTCGTCGGACTACGGTACGAAGGAATCTTAAATCTATCGTAACTTCGAATTACCTCGGAGCGATTGGGGTTTTTCGCGATTTTCTCGAATACCAGCACGACGACCGCGGTCGAACCATTAGAGTAAAACGTGGGCAATGGAACGACGAACAGGGATCAATGGTTGTTTGGTCGATTGGACGAACTGGTGTTCGGAATACGGTGCGGAAGGGGTCTGAAATTTGTCGGTACTTTGAAATATTTCAGAGCGATTGGGGTTTTTCGCGATTTTCTCGAAAACCAGCACGACGACCGCTGTCGAACCATTAGAGTAAAACGTAGGCAATGGAACGACGAACAGGGATCAATGGTTGTTTGGTCGATGGGACGAACTGGTGTTCGGAATGCGGTGCGGAAGGGGTCTGAAATTTGTCGGTACTTTGAAATATTTCGGAGCGATTGGGTTTTTTCGCGATTTTCTCGAAAACCAGCACGTCGACCGCCGTCGAACCATTAGAGTAAAACGTAGGCAATGGTACGACGAACAGGGATCAATCGTTGTTTGCTCGGTTGGACGATTTTAGACTTTCGCCGGACTACGGTACTCAGGAATCTTAAATCTATCGTAACTTCGAATTACCTCGGAGCGATTGGGTTTTTTCGCGATTTTCTCGAAAACCAGCACGTCGACCGCCGTCGAACCATTAGAGTAAAACGTAGGCAATGGTACGACGAACAGGGATCAATCGTTGTTTGCTCGGTTGGACGATTTTAGACTTTCGCCGGACTACGGTACTCAGGAATCTTAAATCTATCGTAACTTCGAATTACCTCGGAGCGATTGGGTTTTTTCGCGATTTTCTCGAAAACCAGCACGACGACCGCGGTCGGACCATTAGAGTAAAACGTAGGCAATGGAACGACCAACAGGGATCAATGGTTGTTTGCTCAATTGGACGAACTTGTGTTCGGACTACGGTGCGGAAGGACTCTGAAATTTGCCGGGACTTTGAAATATTTAGGAGCGATTGGGGTTTTTGGCGATTTTCTCGAAAACGAGCACGACGACCGCGGTCGAACCATTAGAGTAAAACGTAGGCAATGGAACGACCAACAGGGATCAATTGTTGTTTGCTCGATTGGAAGATTTTAGACTTTCGTCGGACTACGGTACGAAGGAATCTTAAATCTATCGTAACTTCGAATTACCTCGGAGCGATTGGGGTTTTTCGCGATTTTCTCGAATACCAGCACGACGACCGCGGTCGAACCATTAGAGTAAAACGTGGGCAATGGAACGACGAACAGGGATCAATGGTTGTTTGGTCGATTGGACGAACTGGTGTTCGGAATACGGTGCGGAAGGGGTCTGAAATTTGTCGGTACTTTGAAATATTTCAGAGCGATTGGGGTTTTTCGCGATTTTCTCGAAAACCAGCACGACGACCGCTGTCGAACCATTAGAGTAAAACGTAGGCAATGGAACGACGAACAGGGATCAATGGTTGTTTGGTCGATTGGACGAACTGGTGTTCGGAATGCGGTGCGGAAGGGGTCTGAAATTTGTCGGTACTTTGAAATATTTCGGAGCGATTGGGTTTTTTCGCGATTTTCTCGAAAACCAGCACGTCGACCGCCGTCGAACCATTAGAGTAAAACGTAGGCAATGGTACGACGAACAGGGATCAATCGTTGTTTGCTCGGTTGGACGATTTTAGACTTTCGCCGGACTACGGTACTCAGGAATCTTAAATCTATCGTAACTTCGAATTACCTCGGAGCGATTGGGTTTTTTCGCGATTTTCTCGAAAACCAGCACGTCGACCGCCGTCGAACCATTAGAGTAAAACGTAGGCAATGGTACGACGAACAGGGATCAATCGTTGTTTGCTCGGTTGGACGATTTTAGACTTTCGCCGGACTACGGTACTCAGGAATCTTAAATCTATCGTAACTTCGAATTACCTCGGAGCGATTGGGTTTTTTCGCGATTTTCTCGAAAACCAGCACGACGACCGCGGTCGGACCATTAGAGTAAAACGTAGGCAATGGAACGACCAACAGGGATCAATGGTCGTTTGGTCGATTGGACGATTTTAGACTTTCGTCGGACTACGGTACGAAGGAATCTTAAATCTATCGTAACGTCGAATTACCTCGGAGCGATTGGGGTTTTTCGCGATTTTCTCAAAAACCAGCACGACGACCGCGGTCGAACCATTAGAGTAAAACGTAGGCAATGGAACGGGGAACAGGGATCAATTGTTGTTTGGTCGATTGGACGATTTTAGACTTTCGTCGGACTACGGTACGAAGGAATCTTAAATCTATCGTAACTTCGAATTACCTCGGAGCGATTGGGGTTTTTCGCGATTTTCTCGAAAACCAGCACGACGGCCGCTGTCGAACCATTAGAGTAAAACGTAGGCAATGGAACGACCAACAGGGATCAATTGTTGTTTGCTCGATTGGAAGATTTTAGACTTTCGTCGGACTACGGTACGAAGGAATCTTAAATCTATCGTAACTTCGAATTACCTCGGAGCGATTGGGTTTTTTCGCGATTTTCTCGAAAACCAGCACGACGACCGCGGTCGAACCATTAGAGTAAAACGTAGGCAATGGAACGGGGAACAGGGATCAATTGTTGTTTGGTCGATTGGACGATTTTAGACTTTCGTCAGACTACGGTACGAAGGAATCTTAAATCTATCATAACGTCGAATTACCTCGGAGCGATTGGGGTTTTTCGCGATTTTCTCAAAAACCAGCACGACGACCGCGGTCGAACCATTAGAGTAAAACGTAGGCAATGGAACGAGGAACAGGGATCAATTGTTGTTTGGTCGATTGGACGATTTTAGACTTTCGTCGGACTACGGCACGAAGGAATCTTAAATCTATCGTAACTTCGAATTACCTCGGAGCGATTGGGTTTTTTCGCGATTTTCTCGAAAACCAGCACGACGACCGCGGTCGGACCATTAGAGTAAAACGTAGGCAATGGAACGACCAACAGGGATCAATGGTTGTTTGGTCGATTGGACGATTTTAGACTTTCGTCGGACTACGGTACGAAGGAATCTTAAATCTATCGTAACTTCGAATTACCTCGGAGCGATTGGGTTTTTTCGCGATTTTCTCGAAAACCAGCACGACGACCGCGGTCGAACCATTAGAGTAAAACGTAGGCAATGGAACGACCAACAGGGATCAATGGTTGTTTGGTCGATTGGACGAACTTGTGTTCGGAATACGATGCGGAAGGAGTCTGAAATTTGTCGGGACTTTGAAATATTTCGGAGCGATTGGAGTCTTTCGCGGTTTTCTCGAAAACCAGCACGACGACCGCGGTCGAACCATTAGAGTAAAACGTAGGCAATGGAACGACGAGCAGGGATCAATGGTTGTTTTGTCGATTGGACGAACTTGTGTTCGGATTACGGTGCGGAAGGACTCTGAAATTTGTCGGGACTTTGAAATATTTCGGAGCGATTGGAGTTTTTCGCGATTTTCTCGAAAATCAGCGCGACGACCGCGGTCGAACCATTAGAGTAAAACGTAGGCAATGGAACGACCAACAGGGATCAATTGTTGTTTGCTCGATTGGAAGATTTTAGACTTTCGTCGGACTACGGTACGAAGGAATCTTAAATCTATCGTAACTTCGAATTACCTCGGAGCGATTGGGTTTTTTCGCGATTTTCTCGAAAACCAGCACGCCGACCGCGGTCGAACCATTAGAGTAAAACGTAGGCAATGGAACGACCAACAGGGATCAATGGTTGTTTGGTCGATTGGACGAACTTGTGTTCGGAATACGATGCGGAAGGAGTCTGAAATTTGTCGGGACTTTGAAATATTTCGGAGCGATTGGAGTCTTTCGCGGTTTTCTCGAAAACCAGCACGACGACCGCGGTCGAACCATTAGAGTAAAACGTAGGCAATGGAACGACGAGCAGGGATCAATGGTTGTTTGGTCGATTGGACGAACTTGTGTTCGGATTACGGTGCGGAAGGACTCTGAAATTTGTCGGGACTTTGAAATATTTCGGAGCGATTGGAGTTTTTCGCGATTTTCTCGAAAACCAGCGCGACGACCGCGGTCGAACCATAAGAGTAAAACGTAGGCAATGGAACGGCGAACAGGGATCAATGGTTGTTTGGTCGATTGGACGAACTGGTGTTCGGAATACGGTGCGGAAGTGGTCTGAAATTTGTCGGTACTTTGAAATATTTCAGAGCGATTGGGGTTTTTCGCGATTTTCTCGAAAACCAGCACGACGACCGCTGTCGAACCATTAGAGTAAAACCTAGGCAATGGAACGACGAACAGGGATAAATCGTTGTTTGCTCGGGTGGACGATTTTAGAGTTTCGTCGGACTACGGTACGCAGGAATCTTAAATCTATCGTAACTTCGAATTACCTCGGAGCGATTGGGTTTTTTCGCGATTTTCTCGAAAACCAGCACGTCGACCGCCGTCGAACCATTAGAGTAAAACGTAGGCAATGGTACGACGAACAGGGATCAATCGTTGTTTGCTCGGTTGGACGATTTTAGACTTTCGCCGGACTACGGTACTCAGGAATCTTAAATCTATCGTAACTTCGAATTACCTCGGAGCGATTGGGTTTTTTCGCGATTTTCTCGAAAACCAGCACGACGACCGCGGTCGGACCATTAGAGTAAAACGTAGGCAATGGAACGACCAACAGGGATCAATGGTTGTTTGGTCGATTGGACGATTTTAGACTTTCGTCGGACTACGGTACGAAGGAATCTTAAATCTATCGTAACGTCGAATTACCTCGGAGCGATTGGGGTTTTTCGCGATTTTCTCAAAAACCAGCACGACGACCGCGGTCGAACCATTAGAGTAAAACGTAGGCAATGGAACGAGGAACAGGGATCAATTGTTGTTTGGTCGATTGGACGATTTTAGACTTTCGTCGGACTACGGTACGAAGGAATCTTAAATCTATCGTAACTTCGAATTACCTCGGAGCGATTGGGTTTTTTCGCGATTTTCTCGAAAACCAGCACGACGACCGCGGTCGGACCATTAGAGTAAAACGTAGGCAATGGAACGACCAACAGGGATCAATGGTTGTTTGGTCGATTGGACGATTTTAGACTTTCGTCGGACTACGGTACGAAGGAATCTTAAATCTATCGTAACTTCGAATTACCTCGGAGCGATTGGGTTCTTTCGTGATTTTCTCGAAAACCAGCACGACGACCGCGGTCGAACCATTAGAGTAAAACGTAGGCAATGGAACGACGAACAGGGATCAATCGTTGTTTGCTCGGGTGGACGATTTTAGACTTTCGTCGGACTACGGTACGCAGGAATCTTAAATCTATCGTAACTTCGAATTACCTCGGAGCGATTGGGTTTTTTCGCGATTTTCTCGAAAACCAGCACGTCGACCGCCGTCGAACCATTAGAGTAAAACGTAGGCAATGGTACGACGAACAGGGATCAATCGTTGTTTGCTCGGTTGGACGATTTTAGACTTTCGCCGGACTACGGTACTCAGGAATCTTAAATCTATCGTAACTTCGAATTACCTCGGAGCGATTGGGTTTTTTCGCGATTTTCTCGAAAACCAGCACGACGACCGCGGTCGGACCATTAGAGTAAAACGTAGGCAATGGAACGACCAACAGGGATCAATGGTTGTTTGGTCGATTGGACGATTTTAGACTTTCGTCGGACTACGGTACGAAGGAATCTTAAATCTATCGTAACGTCGAATTACCTCGGAGCGATTGGGGTTTTTCGCGATTTTCTCAAAAACCAGCACGACGACCGCGGTCGAACCATTAGAGTAAAACGTAGGCAATGGAACGAGGAACAGGGATCAATTGTTGTTTGGTCGATTGGACGATTTTAGACTTTCGTCGGACTACGGTACGAAGGAATCTTAAATCTATCGTAACTTCGAATTACCTCGGAGCGATTGGGTTTTTTCGCGATTTTCTCGAAAACCAGCACGCCGACCGCGGTCGAACCATTAGAGTAAAACGTAGGCAATGGAACGACCAACAGGGATCAATGGTTGTTTGGTCGATTGGACGAACTTGTGTTCGGAATACGATGCGGAAGGAGTCTGAAATTTGTCGGGACTTTGAAATATTTCGGAGCGATTGGAGTCTTTCGCGGTTTTCTCGAAAACCAGCACGACGACCGCGGTCGAACCATTAGAGTAAAACGTAGGCAATGGAACGACGAGCAGGGATCAATGGTTGTTTGGTCGATTGGACGAACTTGTGTTCGGATTACGGTGCGGAAGGACTCTGAAATTTGTCGGGACTTTGAAATATTTCGGAGCGATTGGAGTTTTTCGCGATTTTCTCGAAAACCAGCGCGACGACCGCGGTCGAACCATAAGAGTAAAACGTAGGCAATGGAACGGCGAACAGGGATCAATGGTTGTTTGGTCGATTGGACGAACTGGTGTTCGGAATACGGTGCGGAAGTGGTCTGAAATTTGTCGGTACTTTGAAATATTTCAGAGCGATTGGGGTTTTTCGCGATTTTCTCGAAAACCAGCACGACGACCGCTGTCGAACCATTAGAGTAAAACGTAGGCAATGGAACGACGAACAGGGATCAATCGTTGTTTGCTCGGTTGGACGATTTTAGACTTTCGTCGGACTACGGTACTCAGGAATCTTAAATCTATCGTAACTTCGAATTACCTCGGAGCGATTGGGTTTTTTCGCGATTTTCTCGAAAACCAGCACGTCGACCGCCGTCGAACCATTAGAGTAAAACGTAGGCAATGGAACGACGAACAGGGATCAATGGTTGTTTAGTCGATTGGACGAACTGGTGTTCGGAATACGGTGCGGAAGTGGTCTGAAATTTGTCGGTACTTTGAAATATTTCAGAGCGATTCGGGTTTTTCGCGATTTTCTCGAAAACAAGCACGACGACCGCGGTCGAACCATTAGAGTAAAACGTAGGCAATGGAACGACGAACAGGGATCAATGGTTGTTTGCTCAATTGGACGAACTTGTGTTCGGACTACGGTGCGGAAGGACTCTGAAATTTGCCGGGACTTTGAAATATTTAGGAGCGATTGGGGTTTTTGGCGATTTTCTCGAAAACGAGCACGACGACCGCGGTCGAACCATTAGAGTAAAACGTAGGCAATGGTACGACGAACAGGGATCAATCGTTGTTTGCTCGGTTGGACGATTTTAGACTTTCGCCGGACTACGGTACTCAGGAATCTTAAATCTATCGTAACTTCGAATTACCTCGGAGCGATTGGGTTTTTTCGCGATTTTCTCGAAAACCAGCACGTCGACCGCCGTCGAACCATTAGAGTAAAACGTAGGCAATGGTACGACGAACAGGGATCAATCGTTGTTTGCTCGGTTGGACGATTTTAGACTTTCGCCGGACTACGGTACTCAGGAATCTTAAATCTATCGTAACTTCGAATTACCTCGGAGCGATTGGGTTTTTTCGCGATTTTCTCGAAAACCAGCACGACGACCGCGGTCGGACCATTAGAGTAAAACGTAGGCAATGGAACGACCAACAGGGATCAATGGTTGTTTGGTCGATTGGACGATTTTAGACTTTCGTCGGACTACGGTACGAAGGAATCTTAAATCTATCGTAACGTCGAATTACCTCGGAGCGATTGGGGTTTTTCGCGATTTTCTCAAAAACCAGCACGACGACCGCGGTCGAACCATTAGAGTAAAACGTAGGCAATGGAACGAGGAACAGGGATCAATTGTTGTTTGGTCGATTGGACGATTTTAGACTTTCGTCTGACTACGGTACGAAGGAATCTTAAATCTATCGTAACTTCGAATTACCTCGGAGCGATTGGGGTTTTTCGCGATTTTCTCGAAAACCAGCACGACGGCCGCTGTCGAACCATTAGAGTAAAACGTAGGCAATGGAACGACCAACAGGGATCAATTGTTGTTTGCTCGATTGGAAGATTTTAGACTTTCGTCGGACTACGGTACGAAGGAATCTTAAATCTATCGTAACTTCGAATTACCTCGGAGCGATTGGGTTTTTTCGCGATTTTCTCGAAAACCAGCACGACGACCGCGGTCGAACCATTAGAGTAAAACGTAGGCAATGGAACGACGAGCAGGGATCAATGGTTGTTTGGTCGATTGGACGAACTTGTGTTCGGATTACGGTGCGGAAGGACTCTGAAATTTGTCGGGACTTTGAAATATTTCGGAGCGATTGGAGTTTTTCGCGATTTTCTCGAAAACCAGCGCGACGACCGCGGTCGAACCATAAGAGTAAAACGTAGGCAATGGAACGGCGAACAGGGATCAATGGTTGTTTGGTCGATTGGACGAACTGGTGTTCGGAATACGGTGCGGAAGTGGTCTGAAATTTGTCGGTACTTTGAAATATTTCAGAGCGATTGGGGTTTTTCGCGATTTTCTCGAAAACCAGCACGACGACCGCTGTCGAACCATTAGAGTAAAACGTAGGCAATGGAACGACGAACAGGGATAAATCGTTGTTTGCTCGGGTGGACGATTTTAGAGTTTCGTCGGACTACGGTACGCAGGAATCTTAAATCTATCGTAACTTCGAATTACCTCGGAGCGATTGGGTTTTTTCGCGATTTTCTCGAAAACCAGCACGTCGACCGCCGTCGAACCATTAGAGTAAAACGTAGGCAATGGAACGACGAACAGGGATCAATGGTTGTTTAGTCGATTGGACGAACTGGTGTTCGGAATACGGTGCGGAAGTGGTCTGAAATTTGTCGGTACTTTGAAATATTTCAGAGCGATTCGGGTTTTTCGCGATTTTCTCGAAAACAAGCACGACGACCGCGGTCGAACCATTAGAGTAAAACGTAGGCAATGGAACGACGAACAGGGATCAATGGTTGTTTGCTCAATTGGACGAACTTGTGTTCGGACTACGGTGCGGAAGGACTCTGAAATTTGCCGGGACTTTGAAATATTTAGGAGCGATTGGGGTTTTTGGCGATTTTCTCGAAAACGAGCACGACGACCGCGGTCGAACCATTAGAGTAAAACGTAGGCAATGGAACGACCAACAGGGATCAATTGTTGTTTGCTCGATTGGAAGATTTTAGACTTTCGTCGGACTACGGTACGAAGGAATCTTAAATCTATCGTAACTTCGAATTACCTCGGAGCGATTGGGGTTTTTCGCGATTTTCTCGAATACCAGCACGACGACCGCGGTCGAACCATTAGAGTAAAACGTGGGCAATGGAACGACGAACAGGGATCAATGGTTGTTTGGTCGATTGGACGAACTGGTGTTCGGAATACGGTGCGGAAGGAGTCTGAAATTTGTCGGTACTTTGAAATATTTCAGAGCGATTGGGGTTTTTCGCGATTTTCTCGAAAACCAGCACGACGACCGCTGTCGAACCATTAGAGTAAAACGTAGGCAATGGAACGACGAACAGGGATCAATGGTTGTTTGGTCGATTGGACGAACTGGTGTTCGGAATGCGGTGCGGAAGGGGTCTGAAATTTGTCGGTACTTTGAAATATTTCGTCGCGATTGGGTTTTTTCGCGATTTTCTCGAAAACCAGCACGTCGACCGCCGTCGAACCATTAGAGTAAAACGTAGGCAATGGTACGACGAACAGGGATCAATCGTTGTTTGCTCGGTTGGACGATTTTAGACTTTCGCCGGACTACGGTACTCAGGAATCTTAAATCTATCGTAACTTCGAATTACCTCGGAGCGATTGGGTTTTTTCGCGATTTTCTCGAAAACCAGCACGTCGACCGCCGTCGAACCATTAGAGTAAAACGTAGGCAATGGTACGACGAACAGGGATCAATCGTTGTTTGCTCGGTTGGACGATTTTAGACTTTCGCCGGACTACGGTACTCAGGAATCTTAAATCTATCGTAACTTCGAATTACCTCGGAGCGATTGGGTTTTTTCGCGATTTTCTCGAAAACCAGCACGACGACCGCGGTCGGACCATTAGAGTAAAACGTAGGCAATGGAACGACCAACAGGGATCAATGGTTGTTTGGTCGATTGGACGATTTTAGACTTTCGTCGGACTACGGTACGAAGGAATCTTAAATCTATCGTAACGTCGAATTACCTCGGAGCGATTGGGGTTTTTCGCGATTTTCTCAAAAACCAGCACGACGACCGCGGTCGAACCATTAGAGTAAAACGTAGGCAATGGAACGAGGAACAGGGATCAATTGTTGTTTGGTCGATTGGACGATTTTAGACTTTCGTCTGACTACGGTACGAAGGAATCTTAAATCTATCGTAACTTCGAATTACCTCGGAGCGATTGGGGTTTTTCGCGATTTTCTCGAAAACCAGCACGACGGCCGCTGTCGAACCATTAGAGTAAAACGTAGGCAATGGAACGACCAACAGGGATCAATTGTTGTTTGCTCGATTGGAAGATTTTAGACTTTCGTCGGACTACGGTACGAAGGAATCTTAAATCTATCGTAACTTCGAATTACCTCGGAGCGATTGGGTTTTTTCGCGATTTTCTCGAAAACCAGCACGACGACCGCGGTCGAACCATTAGAGTAAAACGTAGGCAATGGAACGACGAGCAGGGATCAATGGTTGTTTGGTCGATTGGACGAACTTGTGTTCGGATTACGGTGCGGAAGGACTCTGAAATTTGTCGGGACTTTGAAATATTTCGGAGCGATTGGAGTTTTTCGCGATTTTCTCGAAAACCAGCGCGACGACCGCGGTCGAACCATAAGAGTAAAACGTAGGCAATGGAACGGCGAACAGGGATCAATGGTTGTTTGGTCGATTGGACGAACTGGTGTTCGGAATACGGTGCGGAAGTGGTCTGAAATTTGTCGGTACTTTGAAATATTTCAGAGCGATTGGGGTTTTTCGCGATTTTCTCGAAAACCAGCACGACGACCGCTGTCGAACCATTAGAGTAAAACGTAGGCAATGGAACGACGAACAGGGATAAATCGTTGTTTGCTCGGGTGGACGATTTTAGAGTTTCGTCGGACTACGGTACGCAGGAATCTTAAATCTATCGTAACTTCGAATTACCTCGGAGCGATTGGGTTTTTTCGCGATTTTCTCGAAAACCAGCACGTCGACCGCCGTCGAACCATTAGAGTAAAACGTAGGCAATGGTACGACGAACAGGGATCAATCGTTGTTTGCTCGGTTGGACGATTTTAGACTTTCGCCGGACTACGGTACTCAGGAATCTTAAATCTATCGTAACTTCGAATTACCTCGGAGCGATTGGGTTTTTTCGCGATTTTCTCGAAAACCAGCACGACGACCGCCGTCGAACCAGTAGAGTAAAACGTAGGCAATGGAACGACGAAAAGGGATCAGTGGTTGTTTGGTCGATTGGACGAACTTGTGTTCGGAATACGGTGCGGAAGGAGTCTGAAATTTGTCGGGACTATGAAATATTTCGGAGCGATTGGGTTTTTTCGCGATTTTCTCGAAAACCAGCACGACGACCGCGGTCGAACCATTAGAGTAAAACGTAGGCAATGGAACTACGAACAGGTATCAATCGTTGTTTGCTCGATTGGACGATTTTAGACCTACGTCGGACTACGGTACGAAGGAATCTTAAATCTATCGTAACTTCGAATTACCTCGGAGCGATTGGGGATTTTCGCGGTTTTCTCGAAAACCAGCACGACGACCGCAGTCGAACCATTAGAGTAAAACGTAGGCAATGGAACGACGAACAGGGATCAATTGTTGTTTGGTCGATTGGACGATTTTAGACTTTCGTCAGACTACGGTACGAAGGAATCTTAAATCTATCATAACGTCGAATTACCTCGGAGCGATTGGGGTTTTTCGCGATTTTCTCAAAAACCAGCACGACGACCGCGGTCGAACCATTAGAGTAAAACGTAGGCAATGGAACGAGGAACAGGGATCAATTGTTGTTTGGTCGATTGGACGATTTTAGACTTTCGTCGGACTACGGTACGAAGGAATCTTAAATCTATCGTAACTTCGAATTACCTCGGAGCGATTGGGTTTTTTCGCGATTTTCTCGAAAACCAGCACGACGACCGCGGTCGGACCATTAGAGTAAAACGTAGGCAATGGAACGACCAACAGGGATCAATGGTTGTTTGGTCGATTGGACGATTTTAGACTTTCGTCGGACTACGGTACGAAGGAATCTTAAATCTATCGTAACTTCGAATTACCTCGGAGCGATTGGGTTTTTTCGCGATTTTCTCGAAAACCAGCACGACGACCGCGGTCGAACCATTAGAGTAAAACGTAGGCAATGGAACGACCAACAGGGATCAATGGTTGTTTGGTCGATTGGACGAACTTGTGTTCGGAATACGATGCGGAAGGGGTCTGAAATTTGTCGGGACTTTGAAATATTTCGGAGCGATTGGAGTCTTTCGCGGTTTTCTCGAAAACCAGCACGACGACCGCGGTCGAACCATTAGAGTAAAACGTAGGCAATGGAACGACGAGCAGGGATCAATGGTTGTTTGGTCGATTGGACGAACTTGTGTTCGGATTACGGTGCGGAAGGACTCTGAAATTTGTCGGGACTTTGAAATATTTCGGAGCGATTGGAGTTTTTCGCGATTTTCTCGAAAACCAGCGCGACGACCGCGGTCGAACCATTAGAGTAAAACGTAGGCAATGGAACGACCAACAGGGATCAATTGTTGTTTGCTCGATTGGAAGATTTTAGACTTTCGTCGGACTACGGTACGAAGGAATCTTAAATCTATCGTAACTTCGAATTACCTCGGAGCGATTGGGTTTTTTCGCGATTTTCTCGAAAACCAGCACGCCGACCGCGGTCGAACCATTAGAGTAAAACGTAGGCAATGAAACGACCAACAGGGATCAATGGTTGTTTGGTCGATTGGACGAACTTGTGTTCGGAATACGATGCGGAAGGAGTCTGAAATTTGTCGGGACTTTGAAATATTTCGGAGCGATTGGAGTTTTTCGCGATTTTCTCGAAAACCAGCGCGACGACCGCGGTCGAACCATAAGAGTAAAACGTAGGCAATGGAACGGCGAACAGGGATCAATGGTTGTTTGGTCGATTGGACGAACTGGTGTTCGGAATACGGTGCGGAAGTGGTCTGAAATTTGTCGGTACTTTGAAATATTTCAGAGCGATTGGGGTTTTTCGCGATTTTCTCGAAAACCAGCACGACGACCGCTGTCGAACCATTAGAGTAAAACGTAGGCAATGGAACGACGAACAGGGATAAATCGTTGTTTGCTCGGGTGGACGATTTTAGAGTTTCGTCGGACTACGGTACGCAGGAATCTTAAATCTATCGTAACTTCGAATTACCTCGGAGCGATTGGGTTTTTTCGCGATTTTCTCGAAAACCAGCACGTCGACCGCCGTCGAACCATTAGAGTAAAACGTAGGCAATGGTACGACGAACAGGGATCAATCGTTGTTTGCTCGGTTGGACGATTTTAGACTTTCGCCGGACTACGGTACTCAGGAATCTTAAATCTATCGTAACTTCGAATTACCTCGGAGCGATTGGGTTTTTTCGCGATTTTCTCGAAAACCAGCACGACGACCGCGGTCGGACCATTAGAGTAAAACGTAGGCAATGGAACGACCAACAGGGATCAATGGTTGTTTGGTCGATTGGACGATTTTAGACTTTCGTCGGACTACGGTACGAAGGAATCTTAAATCTATCGTAACGTCGAATTACCTCGGAGCGATTGGGGTTTTTCGCGATTTTCTCAAAAACCAGCACGACGACCGCGGTCGAACCATTAGAGTAAAACGTAGGCAATGGAACGAGGAACAGGGATCAATTGTTGTTTGGTCGATTGGACGATTTTAGACTTTCGTCGGACTACGGTACGAAGGAATCTTAAATCTATCGTAACTTCGAATTACCTCGGAGCGATTGGGTTTTTTCGCGATTTTCTCGAAAACCAGCACGACGACCGCGGTCGGACCATTAGAGTAAAACGTAGGCAATGGAACGACCAACAGGGATCAATGGTTGTTTGGTCGATTGGACGATTTTAGACTTTCGTCGGACTACGGTACGAAGGAATCTTAAATCTATCGTAACTTCGAATTACCTCGGAGCGATTGGGTTCTTTCGTGATTTTCTCGAAAACCAGCACGACGACCGCGGTCGAACCATTAGAGTAAAACGTAGGCAATGGAACGACGAGCAGGGATCAATGGTTGTTTGGTCGATTGGACGAACTTGTGTTCGGATTACGGTGCGGAAGGACTCTGAAATTTGTCGGGACTTTGAAATATTTCGGAGCGATTGGAGTCTTTCGCGGTTTTCTCGAAAACCAGCGCGACGACCGCGGTCGAACCATTAGAGTAAAACGTAGGCAATGGAACGACCAACAGGGATCAATTGTTGTTTGCTCGATTGGAAGATTTTAGACTTTCGTCGGACTACGGTACGAAGGAATCTTAAATCTATCGTAACTTCGAATTACCTCGGAGCGATTGGGTTTTTTCGCGATTTTCTCGAAAACCAGCACGCCGACCGCGGTCGAACCATAAGAGTAAAACGTAGGCAATGGAACGAGGAACAGGGATCAATTGTTGTTTGGTCGATTGGACGATTTTAGACTTTCGTCGGACTACGGTACGAAGGAATCTTAAATCTATCGTAACTTCGAATTACCTCGGAGCGATTGGGTTTTTTCGCGATTTTCTCGAAAACCAGCACGCCGACCGCGGTCGAACCATTAGAGTAAAACGTAGGCAATGGAACGACCAACAGGGATCAATGGTTGTTTGGTCGATTGGACGAACTTGTGTTCGGAATACGATGCGGAAGGAGTCTGAAATTTGTCGGGACTTTGAAATATTTCGGAGCGATTGGAGTCTTTCATGGTTTTCTCGAAAACCAGCACGACGACCGCGGTCGAACCATTAGAGTAAAACGTAGGCAATGGAACGACGAGCAGGGATCAATGGTTGTTTGGTCGATTGGACGAACTTGTGTTCGGATTACGGTGCGGAAGGACTCTGAAATTTGTCGGGACTTTGAAATATTTCGGAGCGATTGGAGTTTTTCGCGATTTTCTCGAAAACCAGCGCGACGACCGCGGTCGAACCATAAGAGTAAAACGTAGGCAATGGAACGGCGAACAGGGATCAATGGTTGTTTGGTCGATTGGACGAACTGGTGTTCGGAATACGGTGCGGAAGTGGTCTGAAATTTGTCGGTACTTTGAAATATTTCAGAGCGATTGGGGTTTTTCGCGATTTTCTCGAAAACCAGCACGACGACCGCTGTCGAACCATTAGAGTAAAACGTAGGCAATGGAACCACGAACAGGGATCAATCGTTGTTTGCTCGGGTGGACGATTTTAGACTTTCGTCGGACTACGGTACGCAGGAATCTTAAATCTATCGTAACTTCGAATTACCTCGGAGCGATTGGGTTTTTTTCGCGATTTTCTCGAAAACCAGCACGTCGACCGCCGTCGAACCATTAGAGTAAAACGTAGGCAATGGAACGACGAACAGGGATCAATCGTTGTTTGCTCGGTTGGACGATTTTAGACTTTCGTCGGACTACGGTACTCAGGAATCTTAAATCTATCGTAACTTCGAATTACCTCGGAGCGATTGGGTTTTTTCGCGATTTTCTCGAAAACCAGCACGACGACCGCCGTCGAACCATTAGAGTAAAACGTAGGCAATGGAACGACGAAAAGGGATCAGTGGTTGTTTGGTCGATTGGACGAACATGTGTTCGGAATACGGTGCGGAAGGAGTCTGAAATTTGTCGGGACTATGAAATATTTCGGAGCGATTGGGTTTTTTCGCGATTTTCTCGAAAACCAGCACGACGACCGCGGTCGAACGATTAGAGTAAAACGTGGGCAATGGAACTACGAACAGGGATCAATGGTTGTTTGCTCAATTGGACGAACTTGTGTTCGGACTACGGTGCGGAAGGTCTCTGAAATTTGCCGGGACTTTGAAATATTTCAGAGCGATTGGGGTTTTTCGCGATTTTCCTGAAAACCAGCACGACGACCGCTGTCGAACCATTAGAGTAAAACGTAGGCAATGGAACGACGAACAGGGATCAATCGTTGTTTGCTCGGTTGGACGATTTTAGACTTTCGTCGGACTACGGTACGAAGGAATCTTAAATCTATCGTAACTTCGAATTACCTCGGAGCGATTGGGGTTTTTCGCGATTTTCTCGAAAACCAGCACGACGACCGCGGTCGAACCATTAGAGTAAAACGTAGGCAATGGAACGACGAACAGGGATCAATGGTTGTTTGCTCAATTGGACGAACTTGTGTTCGGACTACGGTGCGGAAGGTCTCTGAAATTTGCCGGGACTTTGAAATATTTCAGAGCGATTGGGGTTTTTCGCGATTTTCTCGAAAACCAGCACGACGACCGCTGTCGAACCATTAGAGTAAAACGTAGGCATTGGAACGACGAACAGGGATCAATCGTTGTTTGCTCGGTTGGACGATTTTAGACTTTCGTCGGACTACGGTACGCAGGAATCTTAAATCTATCGTAACATCGAATTACCTCGGATCGATTGGGTTTTTTCGCGATTTTCTCGAAAACCAGCACGACGACCGCCGTCGAACCATTAGAGTAAAACGTAGGCAATGGAACGACGAACAGGGATCAGTGGCTGTTTGGTCGATTGGACGAACTTGTGTTCGGAATACGGTGCGGAAGGAGTCTGAAATTTGTCGGCACTTTGAAATATTTCGGAGCGATTGGAGTTTTTCGCGAGTTTCTCGAAAACCAGCGCGACGACCGCGGTCGAACCATAAGAGTAAAACGTAGGCAATGGAACGACGAAGAGGGATCAATGGTTGTTTGCTCGATTGGACGAACTTGTGTTCGGACTACGATGCGGAAGGGCTCTGAAATATGTCAGGACTTTGTAATATTTCGGAGCGATTTGAGTTTTTCGCGATTTTCTCGAAAACCAGCACGCCGACCGCGGTCGAACCATTAGAGTAAAACGTAGGCAATGGAACGACCAACAGGGATCAATGGTTGTTTGGTCGATTGGACGAACTTGTGTTCGGAATACGATGCGGAAGGAGTCTGAAATTTGTCGGGACTTTGAAATATTTCGGAGCGATTGGAGTCTTTCGCGGTTTTCTCGAAAACCAGCACGACGACCGCGGTCGAACCATTAGAGTAAAACGTAGGCAATGGAACGACGAGCAGGGATCAATGGTTGTTTGGTCGATTGGACGAACTTGTGTTCGGATTACGGTGCGGAAGGGCTCTGAAATTTGTCGGGACTTTGAAATATTTCGGAGCGATTGGAGTTTTTCGCGATTTTCTCGAAAACCAGCGCGACGACCGCGGTCGAACCATAAGAGTAAAACGTAGGCAATGGAACGGCGAACAGGGATCAATGGTTGTTTGGTCGATTGGACGAACTGGTGTTCGGAATACGGTGCGGAAGTGGTCTGAAATTTGTCGGTACTTTGAAATATTTCAGAGCGATTGGGGTTTTTCGCGATTTTCTCGAAAACCAGCACGACGACCGCTGTCGAACCATTAGAGTAAAACGTAGGCAATGGAACGACGAACAGGGATCAATCGTTGTTTGCTCGGGTGGACGATTTTAGACTTTCGTCGGACTACGGTACGCAGGAATCTTAAATCTATCGTAACTTCGAATTACCTCGGAGCGATTGGGTTTTTTCGCGATTTTCTCGAAAACCAGCACGTCGACCGCCGTCGAACCATTAGAGTAAAACGTAGGCAATGGTACGACGAACAGGGATCAATCGTTGTTTGCTCGGTTGGACGATTTTAGACTTTCGCCGGACTACGGTACTCAGGAATCTTAAATCTATCGTAACTTCGAATTACCTCGGAGCGATTGGGTTTTTTCGCGATTTTCTCGAAAACCAGCACGACGACCGCCGTCGAACCATTAGAGTAAAACGTAGGCAATGGAACGACGAAAAGGGATCAGTGGTTGTTTGGTCGATTGGACGAACATGTGTTCGGAATACGGTGCGGAAGGAGTCTGAAATTTGTCGGGACTATGAAATATTTCGGAGCGATTGGGTTTTTTCGCGATTTTCTCGAAAACCAGCACGACGACCGCGGTCGAACGATTAGAGTAAAACGTGGGCAATGGAACTACGAACAGGTATCAATCGTTGTTTGCTCGATTGGACGATTTTAGACCTACGTCGGACTACGGTACGAAGGAATCTTAAATCTATCGTAACTTCGAATTACCTCGGAGCGATTGGGGATTTTCGCGGTTTTCTCGAAAACCAGCACGACGACCGCAGTCGAACCATTAGAGTAAAACGTAGGCAATGGAACGACGAACAGGGATCAATTGTTGTTTGGTCGATTGGACGATTTTAGACTTTCGTCAGACTACGGTACGAAGGAATCTTAAATCTATCATAACGTCGAATTACCTCGGAGCGATTGGGGTTTTTCGCGATTTTCTCAAAAACCAGCACGACGACCGCGGTCGAACCATTAGAGTAAAACGTAGGCAATGGAACGAGGAACAGGGATCAATTGTTGTTTGGTCGATTGGACGATTTTAGACTTTCGTCGGACTACGGTACGAAGGAATCTTAAATCTATCGTAACTTCGAATTACCTCGGAGCGATTGGGTTTTTTCGCGATTTTCTCGAAAACGAGCACGACGACCGCGGTCGAACCATTAGAGTAAAACGTAGGCAATGGAACGACCAACAGGGATCAATTGTTGTTTGCTCGATTGGAAGATTTTAGACTTTCGTCGGACTACGGTACGAAGGAATCTTAAATCTATCGTAACTTCGAATTACCTCGGAGCGATTGGGTTTTTTCGCGATTTTCTCGAAAACCAGCACGACGACCGCGGTCGAACCATTAGAGTAAAACGTAGGCAATGGAACGAGGAACAGGGATCAATTGTTGTTTGGTCGATTGGACGATTTTAGACTTTCGTCGGACTACGGTACGAAGGAATCTTAAATCTATCGTAACTTCGAATTACCTCGGAGCGATTGGGTTTTTTCGCGATTTTCTCGAAAACGAGCACGACGACCGCGGTCGAACCATTAGAGTAAAACGTAGGCAATGGAACGACCAACAGGGATCAATTGTTGTTTGCTCGATTGGAAGATTTTAGACTTTCGTCGGACTACGGTACGAAGGAATCTTAAATCTATCGTAACTTCGAATTACCTCGGAGCGATTGGGGTTTTTCGCGATTTTCTCGAAAACCAGCACGACGACCGCGGTCGAACCATTAGAGTAAAACGTAGGCAATGGAACGACGAACAGGGATCAATGGTTGTTTGCTCAATTGGACGAACTTGTGTTCGGACTACGGTGCGGAAGGTCTCTGAAATTTGCCGGGACTTTGAAATATTTCAGAGCGATTGGGGTTTTTCGCGATTTTCTCGAAAACCAGCACGACGACCGCTGTCGAACCATTAGAGTAAAACGTAGGCAATGGAACGACGAACAGGGATCAATCGTTGTTTGCTCGGTTGGACGATTTTAGACTTTCGTCGGACTACGGTACGAAGGAATCTTAAATCTATCGTAACTTCGAATTACCTCGGAGCGATTGGGGTTTTTCGCGATTTTCTCGAAAACCAGCACGACGACCGCGGTCGAACCATTAGAGTAAAACGTAGGCAATGGAACGACGAACAGGGATCAATGGTTGTTTGCTCAATTGGACGAACTTGTGTTCGGACTACGGTGCGGAAGGTCTCTGAAATTTGCCGGGACTTTGAAATATTTCAGAGCGATTGGGGTTTTTCGCGATTTTCTCGAAAACCAGCACGACGACCGCTGTCGAACCATTAGAGTAAAACGTAGGCAATGGAACGACGAACAGGGATCAATCGTTGTTTGCTCGGTTGGACGATTTTAGACTTTCGTCGGACTACGGTACGCAGGAATCTTAAATCTATCGTAACATCGAATTACCTCGGATCGATTGGGTTTTTTCGCGATTTTCTCGAAAACCAGCACGACGACCGCCGTCGAACCATTAGAGTAAAACGTAGGCAATGGAACGACGAACAGGGATCAGTGGCTGTTTGGTCGATTGGACGAACTTGTGTTCGGAATACGGTGCGGAAGGAGTCTGAAATTTGTCGGCACTTTGAAATATTTCGGAGCGATTGGAGTTTTTCGCGAGTTTCTCGAAAACCAGCGCGACGACCGCGGTCGAACCATAAGAGTAAAACGTAGGCAATGGAACGACGAAGAGGGATCAATGGTTGTTTGCTCGATTGGACGAACTTGTGTTCGGACTACGATGCGGAAGGGCTCTGAAATATGTCAGGACTTTGTAATATTTCGGAGCGATTTGAGTTTTTCGCGATTTTCTCGAAAACCAGCACGACGTCCGCGGTCGAACCATTAGAGTAAAACGTAGGCAATGGAACGACGAACAGGGATCAATGGTTGTTTGGTCGATTGGACGAACTGGTGTTCGGAATGCGGTGCGGAAGGTGTCTGAAATTTGTCGGTACTTTGAAATATTTCGGAGCGATTGGTGTTTTTCGCGATTTTCTCGAAAACCAGCACGACGGCCGCTGTCGAACCATTAGAGTAAAACGTAGGCAATGGAACGGCGAACAGGGATCAATGGTTGTTTGGTCGATTGGACGAACTGGTTTTCGGAATGCGGTGCGGAAGGGGTCTGAAATTTGTCGGTACTTTGAAATATTTCGGAGCGATTGGGGTTTTTCGCTATTTTCTCGAAAACCAGCACGACGGCCGCTGTCGAACCATTAGAGTAAAACGTAGGCAATGGAACGACGAAAAGGGATCAGTGGTTGTTTGGTCGATTGGACGAACTTGTGTTCGGAATACGGTGCGGAAGGAGTCTGAAGTATGTCGGGACTTTGAAATATTTCGGAGCGATTGGAGTTTTTTGCGATTTTCTCGAAAACCAGCACGACGACCGCGGTCGAACCATTAGAGTAAAACGTAGGCAATGGAACGACGAGCAGGGATCAATGGTTGTTTGGTCGATTGGACGAACTTGTGTTCGGACTACGGTGCGGAAGGAGTCTGAAGTATGTCGGGACTTTGAAATATTTCGGAGCGATTGGAGTTTTTTGCGATTTTCTCGAAAACCAGCACGACGACCGCGGTCGAACCATTAGAGTAAAACGTAGGCAATGGAACGACGAACAGGGATCAATGGTTGTTTGGTCGATTGGACGAACTGGTGTTCGGAATACGGTGCGGAAATGGTCTGAAATTTGTCGGTACTTTGAAATATATCAGAGCGATTGGGGTTTTTCGCGATTTTCTCGAAAACCAGCACGACGACCGCGGTCGAACCATTAGAGTAAAACGTAGGCAATGGAACGACGAACAGGGATCAATGGTTGTTTGCTCAATTGGACGAACTTGTGTTCGGACTACGGTGCGGAAGGACTCTGAAATTTGCCGGGACTTTGAAATATTTAGGAGCGATTGGGGTTTTTGGCGATTTTCTCGAAAACGAGCACGACGACCGCGGTCGAACCATTAGAGTAAAACGTAGGCAATGGAACGACCAACAGGGATCAATTGTTGTTTGCTCGATTGGAAGATTTTAGACTTTCGTCGGACTACGGTACGCAGGAATCTTAAATCTATCGTAACTTCGAATTACCTCGGAGCGATTGGGTTTTTTCGCGATTTTCTCGAAAACCAGCACGACGTCCGCGGTCGAACCATTAGAGTAAAACGTAGGCAATGGAACGACGAACAGGGATCAATGGTTGTTTGGTCGATTGGACGAACTGGTGTTCGGAATGCGGTGCGGAAGGGGTCTGAAATTTGTCGGTACTTTGAAATATTTCGGAGCGATTGGGGTTTTTCGCGATTTTCTCGAAAACCAGCACGACGGCCGCTGTCGAACCATTAGAGTAAAACGTAGGCAATGGAACGACCAACAGGGATCAATTGTTGTTTGCTCGATTGGAAGATTTTAGACTTTCGTCGGACTACGGTACGAAGGAATCTTAAATCTATCGTAACTTCGAATTACCTCCGAGCGATTGGGGTTTTTCGCGATTTTCTCGAAAACCAGCACGACGACCGCGGTCGAACCATTAGAGTAAAACGTAGGCAATGGAACGACCAACAGGGATCAGTGGTTGTTTGGTCGATTGGACGAACTTGTGTTCGGAATACGGTGCGGAAGGAGTCTGAAATTTGTCGGGACTATGAAATATTTCGGAGCGATTGGAGTTTTTCGCGATTTTCTCGAAAACCAGCACGACGACCGCGGTCGAACCATTAGAGTAAAACGTAGGCAATGGAACGACGAACAGGGATCAATGGTTGTTTGGTCGATTGGACGAACTGGTGTTCGGAATACGGTGCGGAAGTGGTCTGAAATTTGTCGGTACTTTGAAATATTTCAGAGCGATTGGGGTTTTTCGCGATTTTCTCGAAAACCAGCACGACGACCGCGGTCGAACCATTAGAGTAAAACGTAGGCAATGGAACGACGAACAGGGATCAATGGTTGTTTGCTCAATTGGACGAACTTGTGTTCGGACTACGGTGCGGAAGGTCTCTGAAATTTGCCGGGACTTTGAAATATTTCAGAGCGATTGGGGTTTTTCGCGATTTTCTCGAAAACCAGCACGACGACCGCTGTCGAACCATTAGAGTAAAACGTAGGCAATAGAACGACGAACAGGGATCAATCGTTGTTTGCTCGGTTGGACGATTTTAGACTTTCGTCGGACTACGGTACGCAGGAATCTTAAATCTATCGTAACATCGAATTACCTCGGAGCGATTGGGTTTTTTCGCGATTTTCTCGAAAACCAGCACGACGACCGCCGTCGAACCATTAGAGTAAAACGTAGGCAATGGAACGACGAACAGGGATCAGTGGCTGTTTGGTCGATTGGACGAACTTGTGTTCGGAATACGGTGCGGAAGGAGTCTGAAATTTGTCGGGACTTTGAAATATTTCGGAGCGATTGGAGTTTTTCGCGATTTTCTCGAAAACCAGCACGACGACCGCGGTCGAACCATTAGAGTAAAACGTAGGCAATGGAACGACGAACAGGGACCAATTGTTGTTTGGTCGATTGGACGATTTTAGACTTTCGTCGGACTACGGTACGAAGGAATCTTAAATCTATCGTAATTTCGAATTACCTCGGAGCGATTGGGGTTTTTCGCGATTTCCTCGAAAACCAGCACGACGACCGCGGTCGAATCATTAGAGTAAAACGTAGGCAATGGAACGACCAATAGGGATCAATGGTTGTTTGGTCGATTGGACGAACTTGTGTTCGGAATACGGTGCGGAAGGAGTCTGAAATTTGTCGGCACTTTGAAATATTTCGGAGCGATTGGAGTTTTTCGCGAGTTTCTCGAAAACCAGCGCGACGACCGCGGTCGAACCATAAGAGTAAAACGTAGGCAATGGAACGACGAAGAGGGATCAATGGTTGTTTGCTCGATTGGACGAACTTGTGTTCGGACTACGATGCGGAAGGGCTCTGAAATATGTCAGGATTTTGTAATATTTCGGAGCGATTTGTGTTTTTCGCGATTTTCTCGAAAACCAGCACGACGTCCGCGGTCGAACCATTAGAGTAAAACGTAGGCAATGGAACGACGAACAGGGATCAATGGTTGTTTGGTCGATTGGACGAACTGGTGTTCGGAATGCGGTGCGGAAGGTGTCTGAAATTTGCCGGTACTTTGAAATATTTCGGAGCGATTGGTGTTTTTCGCGATTTTCTCGAAAACCAGCACGACGGCCGCTGTCGAACCATTAGAGTAAAACGTAGGCAATGGAACGGCGAACAGGGATCAATGGTTGTTTGGTCGATTGGACGAACTGGTGTTCGGAATGCGGTGCGGAAGGGGTCTGAAATTTGTCGGTACTTTGAAATATTTCGGAGCGATTGGGTTTTTTCGCTATTTTCTCGAAAACCAGCACGACGGCCGCTGTCGAACCATTAGAGTAAAACGTAGGCAATGGAACGACGAAAAGGGATCAGTGGTTGTTTGGTCGATTGGACGAACTTGTGTTCGGACTACGGTGCGGAAGGAGTCTGAAATTTGTCGGGACTTTGAAATATTTCGGAGCGATTGGAGTTTTTCGCGATTTTCTCGAAAACCAGCACGACGACCGCGGTCGAACCATTAGAGTAAAACGTAGGCAATGGAACGACGAACAGGGATCAATGGTTGTTTGGTCGATTGGACGATTTTAGACTTTCGTCGGACTACGGTACGAAGGAATCTTAAATCTATCGTAATTTCGAATTACCTCGGAGCGATTGGGGTTTTTCGCGATTTCCTCGAAAACCAGCACGACGACCGCGGTCGAATCATTAGAGTAAAACGTAGGCAATGGAACGACCAATAGGGATCAATGGTTGTTTGGTCGATTGGACGAACTTGTGTTCGGAATACGGTGCGGAAGGAGTCTGAAATTTGTCGGCACTTTGAAATATTTCGGAGCGATTGGAGTTTTTCGCGAGTTTCTCGAAAACCAGCGCGACGACCGCGGTCGAACCATAAGAGTAAAACGTAGGCAATGGAACGACGAAGAGGGATCAATGGTTGTTTGCTCGATTGGACGAACTTGTGTTCGGACTACGATGCGGAAGGGCTCTGAAATATGTCAGGACTTTGTAATATTTCGGAGCGATTTGAGTTTTTCGCGATTTTCTCGAAAACCAGCACGACGTCCGCGGTCGAACCATTAGAGTAAAACGTAGGCAATGGAACGACGAACAGGGATCAATGGTTGTTTGGTCGATTGGACGAACTGGTGTTCGGAATGCGGTGCGGAAGGTGTCTGAAATTTGCCGGTACTTTGAAATATTTCGGAGCGATTGGTGTTTTTCGCGATTTTCTCGAAAACCAGCACGACGGCCGCTGTCGAACCATTAGAGTAAAACGTAGGCAATGGAACGGCGAACAGGGATCAATGGTTGTTTGGTCGATTGGACGAACTGGTGTTCGGAATGCGGTGCGGAAGGGGTCTGAAATTTGTCGGTACTTTGAAATATTTCGGAGCGATTGGGGTTTTTCGCTATTTTCTCGAAAACCAGCACGACGGCCGCTGTCGAACCATTAGAGTAAAACGTAGGCAATGGAACGACGAAAAGGGATCAGTGGTTGTTTGGTCGATTGGACGAACTTGTGTTCGGAATACGGTGCGGAAGGAGTCTGAAATTTGTCGGGACTATGAAATATTTCGGAGCGATTGGGTTTTTTCGCGATTTTCTCGAAAACCAGCACGACGACCGCGGTCGAACCATTAGAGTAAAACGTAGGCAATGGAACGACGAGCAGGGATCAATGGTTGTTTGGTCGATTGGACGAACTTGTGTTCGGACTACGGTGCGGAAGGAGTCTGAAGTATGTCGGGACTTTGAAATATTTCGGAGCGATTGGAGTTTTTTGCGATTTTCTCGAAAACCAGCACGACGACCGCGGTCGAAACATTAGAGTAAAACGTAGGCAATGGAACGACGAACAGGGATCAATGGTTGTTTGGTCGATTGGACGAACTGGTGTTCGGAATACGGTGCGGAAGTGGTCTGAAATTTGTCGGTACTTTGAAATATATCAGAGCGATTGGGGTTTTTCGCGATTTTCTCGAAAACCAGCACGACGACCGCGGTCGAACCATTAGAGTAAAACGTAGGCAATGGAACGACGAACAGGGATCAATGGTTGTTTGCTCAATTGGACGAACTTGTGTTCGGACTACGGTGCGGAAGGGCTCTGAAATTTGCCGGGACTTTGAAATATTTAGGAGCGATTGGGGTTTTTGGCGATTTTCTCGAAAACGAGCACGACGACCGCGGTCGAACCATTAGAGTAAAACGTAGGCAATGGAACGACCAACAGGGATCAATTGTTGTTTGCTCGATTGGAAGATTTTAGACTTTCGTCGGACTACGGTACGCAGGAATCTTAAATCTATCGTAACTTCGAATTACCTCGGAGCGATTGGGTTTTTTCGCGATTTTCTCGAAAACCAGCACGACGTCCGCGGTCGAACCATTAGAGTAAAACGTAGGCAATGGAACGACGAACAGGGATCAATGGTTGTTTGGTCGATTGGACGAACTGGTGTTCGGAATGCGGTGCGGAAGGGGTCTGAAATTTGTCGGTACTTTGAAATATTTCGGAGCGATTGGGGTTTTTCGCGATTTTCTCGAAAACCAGCACGACGGCCGCTGTCGAACCATTAGAGTAAAACGTAGGCAATGGAACGACCAACAGGGATCAATTGTTGTTTGCTCGATTGGAAGATTTTAGACTTTCGTCGGACTACGGTACGAAGGAATCTTAAATCTATCGTAACTTCGAATTACCTCGGAGCGATTGGGGTTTTTCGCGATTTTCTCGAAAACCAGCACGACGACCGCGGTCGAACCATTAGAGTAAAACGTAGGCAATGGAACGACCAACAGGGATCAATTGTTGTTTGCTCGATTGGAGGATTTTAGACTTTCGTCGGACTACGGTACGAAGGAATCTTAAATCTATCGTAACTTCGAATTACCTCGGAGCGATTGGGGTTTTTCGCGATTTTCTCGAAAACCAGCACGACGTCCGCGGTCGAACCATTAGAGTAAAACGTAGGCAATGGAACGACGAACAGGGATCAATGGTTGTTTGGTCGATTGGACGAACTGGTGTTCGGAATGCGGTGCGGAAGGTGTCTGAAATTTGTCGGTACTTTGAAATATTTCGGAACGATTGGGGTTTTTCGCGATTTTCTCGAAAACCAGCACGACGGCCGCTGTCGAACCAATAGAGTAAAACGTAGGCAATGGAACGACGAACAGGGATCAATCGTTGTTTGCTCGGTTGGACGATTTTAGACTTTCGTCGGACTACGGTACTCAGGAATCTTAAATCTATCGTAACTTCGAATTACCTCGGAGCGATTGGGTTTTTTCGCGATTTTCTCGAAAACCAGCACGACGACCGCCGTCGAACCATTAGAGTAAAACGTAGGCAATGGAACGACGAAAAGGGATCAGTGGTTGTTTGCTCAATTGGACGAACTTGTGTTCGGACTACGGTGCGGAAGGACTCTGAAATTTGCCGGGACTTTGAAATATATAGGAGCGATTGGGGTTTTTGGCGATTTTCTCGAAAACGAGCACGACGACCGCGGTCGAACCATTAGAGTAAAACGTAGGCAATGGAACGACCAACAGGGATCAATTGTTGTTTGCTCGATTGGAAGATTTTAGACTTTCGTCGGACTACGGTACGAAGGAATCTTAAATCTATCGTAACTTCGAATTACCTCGGAGCGATTGGGGTTTTTCGCGATTTTCTCGAAAACCAGCACGACGACCGCGGTCGAACCATTAGAGTAAAACGTAGGCAATGGAACGACGAACAGGGATCAATGGTTGTTTGGTCGATTGGACGAACTGGTGTTCGGAATACGGTGCGGAAGGGGTCTGAAATTTGTCGGTACTTTGAAATATTTCAGAGCGATTGGGGTTTTTCGCGATTTTCTCGAAAACCAGCACGACGACCGCTGTCGAACCATTAGAGTAAAACGTAGGCAATGGAACGACGAACAGGGATCAATCGTTGTTTGCTCGGTTGGACGGTTTTAGACTTTCGTCGGACTACGGTACGCAGGAATCTTAAATCTATCGTAACTTCGAATTACCTCGGAGCGATTGGGTTTTTTCGCGATTTTCTCGAAAACCAGCACGACGACCGCCGTCGAACCATTAGAGTAAAACGTAGGCAATGGAACGACGAAAAGGGATCAGTGGTTGTTTGGTCGATTGGACGAACTTGTGTTCGGAATACGGTGCGGAAGGAGTCTGAAATTTGTCGGGACTATGAAATATTTCGGAGCGATTGGGTTTTTTCGCGATTTTCTCGAAAACCAGCACGACGACCGCGGTCGAACCATTAGAGTAAAACGTAGGCAATGGAACTACGAACAGGTATCAATCGTTGTTTGCTCGATTGGACGATTTTAGACTTTCGTCGGACTACGGTACGAAGGAATCTTAAATCTATCGTAACTTCGAATTACCTCGGAGCGATTGGGGATTTTCGCGGTTTTCTCGAAAACCAGCACGACGACCGCAGTCGAACCATTAGAGTAAAACGTAGGCAATAGAACGACGAACAGGGATCAATTGTTGTTTGGTCGATTGGACGATTTTAGACTTTCGTCAGACTACGGTACGAAGGAATCTTAAATCTATCATAACGTCGAATTACCTCGGAGCGATTGGGGTTTTTCGCGATTTTCTCAAGAACCAGCACGACGACCGCGGTCGAACCATTAGAGTAAAACGTAGGCAATGGAACGAGGAATAGGGATCAATGGATGTTTGGTCAATTGGACGAACTTGTGTTCGGACTACGGTGCGGAAGGAGTCTGAAATTTGTCGGGACTATGAAATATTTCGGAGCGATTGGGTTTTTTCGCGATTTTCTCGAAAACCAGCACGACGACCGCGGTCGAACCATTAGAGTAAAACGTAGGCAATGGAACTACGAACAGGTATCAATCGTTGTTTGCTCGATTGGACGATTTTAGACTTTCGTCGGACTACGGTACGAAGGAATCTTAAATCTATCGTAACTTCGAATTACCTCGGAGCGATTGGGTTTTTTCGCGATTTTCTCGAAAACCAGCACGACGACCGCGGTCGAACCATTAGAGTAAAACGTAGTCAATGGAACGACCAACAGGGATCAATGGTTGTTTGGTCGATTGGACGATTTTAGACTTTCGTCGGACTACGGTACGAAGGAATCTTAAATCTATCGTAACTTCGAATTACCTCGGAGCGATTGGGTTTTTTCGCGATTTTCTCGAAAACCAGCACGACGACCGCGGTCGAACCATTAGAGTAAAACGTAGGCAATGGAACGACGAGCAGGGATCAATGGTTGTTTGGTCGATTGGACGAACTTGTGTTCGGACTACGGTGCGGACGGAGTCTGAAGTATGTCGGGACTTTGAAATATTTCGGAGCGATTGGGGTTTTTCGCGATTTTCTCGAAAACCAGCACGACGACCGCTGTCGAACCATTAGAGTAAAACGTAGGCAATAGAACGACGAACAGGGATCAATCGTTGTTTGCTCGGTTGGACGATTTTAGACTTTCGTCGGACTACGGTACGCAGGAATCTTAAATCTATCGTAACATCGAATTACCTCGGAGCGATTGGGTTTTTTCGCGATTTTCTCGAAAACCAGCACGACGACCGCCGTCGAACCATTAGAGTAAAACGTAGGCAATGGAACGACGAACAGGGATCAGTGGCTGTTTGGTCGATTGGACGAACTTGTGTTCGGAATACGGTGCGGAAGGAGTCTGAAATTTGTCGGGACTTTGAAATATTTCGGAGCGATTGGAGTTTTTCGCGATTTTCTCGAAAACCAGCACGACGACCGCGGTCGAACCATTAGAGTAAAACGTAGGCAATGGAACGACGAACAGGGACCAATTGTTGTTTGGTCGATTGGACGATTTTAGACTTTCGTCGGACTACGGTACGAAGGAATCTTAAATCTATCGTAATTTCGAATTACCTCGGAGCGATTGGGGTTTTTCGCGATTTCCTCGAAAACCAGCACGACGACCGCGGTCGAATCATTAGAGTAAAACGTAGGCAATGGAACGACCAATAGGGATCAATGGTTGTTTGGTCGATTGGACGAACTTGTGTTCGGAATACGGTGCGGAAGGAGTCTGAAATTTGTCGGCACTTTGAAATATTTCGGAGCGATTGGAGTTTTTCGCGAGTTTCTCGAAAACCAGCGCGACGACCGCGGTCGAACCATAAGAGTAAAACGTAGGCAATGGAACGACGAAGAGGGATCAATGGTTGTTTGCTCGATTGGACGAACTTGTGTTCGGACTACGATGCGGAAGGGCTCTGAAATATGTCAGGACTTTGTAATATTTCGGAGCGATTTGTGTTTTTCGCGATTTTCTCGAAAACCAGCACGACGTCCGCGGTCGAACCATTAGAGTAAAACGTAGGCAATGGAACGACGAACAGGGATCAATGGTTGTTTGGTCGATTGGACGAACTGGTGTTCGGAATGCGGTGCGGAAGGTGTCTGAAATTTGCCGGTACTTTGAAATATTTCGGAGCGATTGGTGTTTTTCGCGATTTTCTCGAAAACCAGCACGACGGCCGCTGTCGAACCATTAGAGTAAAACGTAGGCAATGGAACGACGAAAAGGGATCAGTGGTTGTTTGGTCGATTGGACGAACTTGTGTTCGGACTACGGTGCGGAAGGAGTCTGAAATTTGTCGGGACTTTGAAATATTTCGGAGCGATTGGAGTTTTTCGCGATTTTCTCGAAAACCAGCACGACGACCGCGGTCGAACCATTAGAGTAAAACGTAGGCAATGGAACGACGAACAGGGATCAATGGTTGTTTGGTCGATTGGACGATTTTAGACTTTCGTCGGACTACGGTACGAAGGAATCTTAAATCTATCGTAATTTCGAATTACCTCGGAGCGATTGGGGTTTTTCGCGATTTCCTCGAAAACCAGCACGACGACCGCGGTCGAATCATTAGAGTAAAACGTAGGCAATGGAACGACCAATAGGGATCAATGGTTGTTTGGTCGATTGGACGAACTTGTGTTCGGAATACGGTGCGGAAGGAGTCTGAAATTTGTCGGCACTTTGAAATATTTCGGAGCGATTGGAGTTTTTCGCGAGTTTCTCGAAAACCAGCGCGACGACCGCGGTCGAACCATAAGAGTAAAACGTAGGCAATGGAACGACGAAGAGGGATCAATGGTTGTTTGCTCGATTGGACGAACTTGTGTTCGGACTACGATGCGGAAGGGCTCTGAAATATGTCAGGACTTTGTAATATTTCGGAGCGATTTGAGTTTTTCGCGATTTTCTCGAAAACCAGCACGACGTCCGCGGTCGAACCATTAGAGTAAAACGTAGGCAATGGAACGACGAACAGGGATCAATGGTTGTTTGGTCGATTGGACGAACTGGTGTTCGGAATGCGGTGCGGAAGGTGTCTGAAATTTGCCGGTACTTTGAAATATTTCGGAGCGATTGGTGTTTTTCGCGATTTTCTCGAAAACCAGCACGACGGCCGCTGTCGAACCATTAGAGTAAAACGTAGGCAATGGAACGGCGAACAGGGATCAATGGTTGTTTGGTCGATTGGACGAACTGGTGTTCGGAATGCGGTGCGGAAGGGGTCTGAAATTTGTCGGTACTTTGAAATATTTCGGAGCGATTGGGGTTTTTCGCTATTTTCTCGAAAACCAGCACGACGGCCGCTGTCGAACCATTAGAGTAAAACGTAGGCAATGGAACGACGAAAAGGGATCAGTGGTTGTTTGGTCGATTGGACGAACTTGTGTTCGGAATACGGTGCGGAAGGAGTCTGAAATTTGTCGGGACTATGAAATATTTCGGAGCGATTGGGTTTTTTCGCGATTTTCTCGAAAACCAGCACGACGACCGCGGTCGAACCATTAGAGTAAAACGTAGGCAATGGAACGACGAGCAGGGATCAATGGTTGTTTGGTCGATTGGACGAACTTGTGTTCGGACTACGGTGCGGAAGGAGTCTGAAGTATGTCGGGACTTTGAAATATTTCGGAGCGATTGGAGTTTTTTGCGATTTTCTCGAAAACCAGCACGACGACCGCGGTCGAACCATTAGAGTAAAACGTAGGCAATGGAACGACGAACAGGGATCAATGGTTGTTTGGTCGATTGGACGAACTGGTGTTCGGAATACGGTGCGGAAGTGGTCTGAAATTTGTCGGTACTTTGAAATATATCAGAGCGATTGGGGTTTTTCGCGATTTTCTCGAAAACCAGCACGACGACCGCGTTCGAACCATTAGAGTAAAACGTAGGCAATGGAACGACGAACAGGGATCAATGGTTGTTTGCTCAATTGGACGAACTTGTGTTCGGACTACGGTGCGGAAGGGCTCTGAAATTTGCCGGGACTTTGAAATATTTAGGAGCGATTGGGGTTTTTGGCGATTTTCTCGAAAACGAGCACGACGACCGCGGTCGAACCATTAGAGTAAAACGTAGGCAATGGAACGACCAACAGGGATCAATTGTTGTTTGCTCGATTGGAAGATTTTAGACTTTCGTCGGACTACGGTACGCAGGAATCTTAAATCTATCGTAACTTCGAATTACCTCGGAGCGATTGGGTTTTTTCGCGATTTTCTCGAAAACCAGCACGACGTCCGCGGTCGAACCATTAGAGTAAAACGTAGGCAATGGAACGACGAACAGGGATCAATGGTTGTTTGGTCGATTGGACGAACTTGTGTTCGGAATACGGTGCGGAAGGAGTCTGAAATTTGTCGGGACTATGAAATATTTCGGAGCGATTGGGTTTTTTCGCGATTTTCTCGAAAACCAGCACGACGACCGCGGTCGAACCATTAGAGTAAAACGTAGGCAATGGAACTACGAACAGGTATCAATCGTTGTTTGCTCGATTGGACGATTTTAGACTTTCGTCGGACTACGGTACGAAGGAATCTTAAATCTATCGTAACTTCGAATTACCTCGGAGCGATTGGGGATTTTCGCGGTTTTCTCGAAAACCAGCACGACGACCGCGGTCGAACCATTAGAGTAAAACGTAGGCAATGGAACGACGAACAGGGATCAATGGTTGTTTGGTCGATTGGACGAACTGGTGTTCGGAATACGGTGCGGAAGGGGTCTGAAATTTGTCGGTACTTTGAAATATTTCAGAGCGATTGGGGTTTTTCGCGATTTTCTCGAAAACCAGCACGACGACCGCGGTCGAACCATTAGAGTAAAACGTAGGCAATGGAACGACGAACAGGGATCAATGGTTGTTTGGTCGATTGGACGAACTGGTGTTCGGAATGCGGTGCGGAAGGTGTCTGAAATTTGTCGGTACTTTGAAATATTTCGGAACGATTGGGGTTTTTCGCGATTTTCTCGAAAACCAGCACGACGGCCGCTGTCGAACCAATAGAGTAAAACGTAGGCAATGGAACGACGAACAGGGATCAATCGTTGTTTGCTCGGTTGGACGATTTTCGACTTTCGTCGGACTACGGTACTCAGGAATCTTAAATCTATCGTAACTTCGAATTACCTCGGAGCGATTGGGTTTTTTCGCGATTTTCTCGAAAACCAGCACGACGACCGCCGTCGAACCATTAGAGTAAAACGTAGGCAATGGAACGACGAAAAGGGATCAGTGGTTGTTTGCTCAATTGGACGAACTTGTGTTCGGACTACGGTGCGGAAGGACTCTGAAATTTGCCGGGACTTTGAAATATATAGGAGCGATTGGGGTTTTTGGCGATTTTCTCGAAAACGAGCACGACGACCGCGGTCGAACCATTAGAGTAAAACGTAGGCAATGGAGCGACCAACAGGGATCAATTGTTGTTTGCTCGATTGGAAGATTTTAGACTTTCGTCGGACTACGGTACGAAGGAATCTTAAATCTATCGTAACTTCGAATTACCTCGGAGCGATTGGGGTTTTTCGCGATTTTCTCGAAAACCAGCACGACGACCGCGGTCGAACCATTAGAGTAAAACGTAGGCAATGGAACGACGAACAGGGATCAATGGTTGTTTGGTCGATTGGACGAACTGGTGTTCGGAATACGGTGCGGAAGGGGTCTGAAATTTGTCGGTACTTTGAAATATTTCAGAGCGATTGGGGTTTTTCGCGATTTTCTCGAAAACCAGCACGACGACCGCTGTCGAACCATTAGAGTAAAACGTAGGCAATGGAACGACGAACAGGGATCAATCGTTGTTTGCTCGGTTGGACGGTTTTAGACTTTCGTCGGACTACGGTACGCAGGAATCTTAAATCTATCGTAACTTCGAATTACCTCGGAGCGATTGGGTTTTTTCGCGATTTTCTCGAAAACCAGCACGACGACCGCCGTCGAACCATTAGAGTAAAACGTAGGCAATGGAACGACGAAAAGGGATCAGTGGTTGTTTGGTCGATTGGACGAACTTGTGTTCGGAATACGGTGCGGAAGGAGTCTGAAATTTGTCGGGACTATGAAATATTTCGGAGCGATTGGGTTTTTTCGCGATTTTCTCGAAAACCAGCACGACGACCGCGGTCGAACCATTAGAGTAAAACGTAGGCAATGGAACTACGAACAGGTATCAATCGTTGTTTGCTCGATTGGACGATTTTAGACTTTCGTCGGACTACGGTACGAAGGAATCTTAAATCTATCGTAACTTCGAATTACCTCGGAGCGATTGGGTTTTTTCGCGATTTTCTCGAAAACCAGCACCACGACCGCGGTCGAACCATTAGAGTAAAACGTAGGCAATGGAACGACGAGCAGGGATCAATGTTTGTTTGGTCGATTGGACGAACTTGTGTTCGGACTACGGTGCGGACGGAGTCTGAAGTATGTCGGGACTTTGAAATATTTCGGAGCGATTGGAGTTTTTCGCGATTTTCTCGAAAACCAGCACGACGACCGCGGTCGAACCATTAGAGTAAAACGTAGGCAATGGAACGACGAACAGGGATCAATGGTTGTTTGGTCGATTGGACGAACTGGTGTTCGGAATACGGTGCGGAAGGGGTCTGAAATTTGTCGGTACTTTGAAATATTTCAGAGCGATTGGGGTTTTTCGCGATTTTCTCGAAAACCAGCACGACGACCGCTGTCGAACCATTAGAGTAAAACGTAGGCAATGGAACGACGAACAGGGATCAATCGTTGTTTGCTCGGTTGGACGGTTTTAGACTTTCGTCGGACTACGGTACGCAGGAATCTTAAATCTATCGTAACTTCGAATTACCTCGGAGCGATTTGAGTTTTTCGCGATTTTCTCGAAAACCAGCACGACGTCCGCGGTCGAACCATTAGAGTAAAACGTAGGCAATGGAACGACGAACAGGGATCAATGGTTGTTTGGTCGATTGGACGAACTGGTGTTCGGAATGCGGTGCGGAAGGTGTCTGAAATTTGCCGGTACTTTGAAATATTTCGGAGCGATTGGTGTTTTTCGCGATTTTCTCGAAAACCAGCACGACGGCCGCTGTCGAACCATTAGAGTAAAACGTAGGCAATGGAACGGCGAACAGGGATCAATGGTTGTTTGGTCGATTGGACGAACTGGTGTTCGGAATGCGGTGCGGAAGGGGTCTGAAATTTGTCGGTACTTTGAAATATTTCGGAGCGATTGGGGTTTTTCGCTATTTTCTCGAAAACCAGCACGACGGCCGCTGTCGAACCATTAGAGTAAAACGTAGGCAATGGAACGACGAAAAGGGATCAGTGGTTGTTTGGTCGATTGGACGAACTTGTGTTCGGAATACGGTGCGGAAGGAGTCTGAAATTTGTCGGGACTATGAAATATTTCGGAGCGATTGGGTTTTTTCGCGATTTTCTCGAAAACCAGCACGACGACCGCGGTCGAACCATTAGAGTAAAACGTAGGCAATGGAACGACGAGCAGGGATCAATGGTTGTTTGGTCGATTGGACGAACTTGTGTTCGGACTACGGTGCGGAAGGAGTCTGAAGTATGTCGGGACTTTGAAATATTTCGGAGCGATTGGAGTTTTTTGCGATTTTCTCGAAAACCAGCACGACGACCGCGGTCGAACCATTAGAGTAAAACGTAGGCAATGGAACGACGAACAGGGATCAATGGTTGTTTGGTCGATTGGACGAACTGGTGTTCGGAATACGGTGCGGAAGTGGTCTGAAATTTGTCGGTACTTTGAAATATATCAGAGCGATTGGGGTTTTTCGCGATTTTCTCGAAAACCAGCACGACGACCGCGTTCGAACCATTAGAGTAAAACGTAGGCAATGGAACGACGAACAGGGATCAATGGTTGTTTGCTCAATTGGACGAACTTGTGTTCGGACTACGGTGCGGAAGGGCTCTGAAATTTGCCGGGACTTTGAAATATTTAGGAGCGATTGGGGTTTTTGGCGATTTTCTCGAAAACGAGCACGACGACCGCGGTCGAACCATTAGAGTAAAACGTAGGCAATGGAACGACCAACAGGGATCAATTGTTGTTTGCTCGATTGGAAGATTTTAGACTTTCGTCGGACTACGGTACGCAGGAATCTTAAATCTATCGTAACTTCGAATTACCTCGGAGCGATTGGGTTTTTTCGCGATTTTCTCGAAAACCAGCACGACGTCCGCGGTCGAACCATTAGAGTAAAACGTAGGCAATGGAACGACGAACAGGGATCAATGGTTGTTTGGTCGATTGGACGAACTTGTGTTCGGAATACGGTGCGGAAGGAGTCTGAAATTTGTCGGGACTATGAAATATTTCGGAGCGATTGGGTTTTTTCGCGATTTTCTCGAAAACCAGCACGACGACCGCGGTCGAACCATTAGAGTAAAACGTAGGCAATGGAACTACGAACAGGTATCAATCGTTGTTTGCTCGATTGGACGATTTTAGACTTTCGTCGGACTACGGTACGAAGGAATCTTAAATCTATCGTAACTTCGAATTACCTCGGAGCGATTGGGGATTTTCGCGGTTTTCTCGAAAACCAGCACGACGACCGCAGTCGAACCATTAGAGTAAAACGTAGGCAATAGAACGACGAACAGGGATCAATTGTTGTTTGGTCGATTGGACGATTTTAGACTTTCGTCAGACTACGGTACGAAGGAATCTTAAATCTATCATAACGTCGAATTACCTCGGAGCGATTGGGGTTTTTCGCGATTTTCTCAAGAACCAGCACGACGACCGCGGTCGAACCATTAGAGTAAAACGTAGGCAATGGAACGAGGAATAGGGATCAATGGATGTTTGGTCAATTGGACGAACTTGTGTTCGGACTACGGTGCGGAAGGAGTCTGAAATTTGTCGGGACTATGAAATATTTCGGAGCGATTGGGTTTTTTCGCGATTTTCTCGAAAACCAGCACGACGACCGCGGTCGAACCATTAGAGTAAAACGTAGGCAATGGAACTACGAACAGGTATCAATCGTTGTTTGCTCGATTGGACGATTTTAGACTTTCGTCGGACTACGGTACGAAGGAATCTTAAATCTATCGTAACTTCGAATTACCTCGGAGCGATTGGGGTTTTTCGCGATTTTCTCGAAAACCAGCACGACGACCGCGGTCGAACCATTAGAGTAAAACGTAGGCAATGGAACGACGAACAGGGATCAATGGTTGTTTGGTCGATTGGACGAACTGGTGTTCGGAATGCGGTGCGGAAGGTGTCTGAAATTTGTCGGTACTTTGAAATATTTCGGAACGATTGGGGTTTTTCGCGATTTTCTCGAAAACCAGCACGACGGCCGCTGTCGAACCAATAGAGTAAAACGTAGGCAATGGAACGACGAACAGGGATCAATCGTTGTTTGCTCGGTTGGACGATTTTCGACTTTCGTCGGACTACGGTACTCAGGAATCTTAAATCTATCGTAACTTCGAATTACCTCGGAGCGATTGGGTTTTTTCGCGATTTTCTCGAAAACCAGCACGACGACCGCCGTCGAACCATTAGAGTAAAACGTAGGCAATGGAACGACGAAAAGGGATCAGTGGTTGTTTGCTCAATTGGACGAACTTGTGTTCGGACTACGGTGCGGAAGGACTCTGAAATTTGCCGGGACTTTGAAATATATAGGAGCGATTGGGGTTTTTGGCGATTTTCTCGAAAACGAGCACGACGACCGCGGTCGAACCATTAGAGTAAAACGTAGGCAATGGAGCGACCAACAGGGATCAATTGTTGTTTGCTCGATTGGAAGATTTTAGACTTTCGTCGGACTACGGTACGAAGGAATCTTAAATCTATCGTAACTTCGAATTACCTCGGAGCGATTGGGGTTTTTCGCGATTTTCTCGAAAACCAGCACGACGACCGCGGTCGAACCATTAGAGTAAAACGTAGGCAATGGAACGACGAACAGGGATCAATGGTTGTTTGGTCGATTGGACGAACTGGTGTTCGGAATACGGTGCGGAAGGGGTCTGAAATTTGTCGGTACTTTGAAATATTTCAGAGCGATTGGGGTTTTTCGCGATTTTCTCGAAAACCAGCACGACGACCGCTGTCGAACCATTAGAGTAAAACGTAGGCAATGGAACGACGAACAGGGATCAATCGTTGTTTGCTCGGTTGGACGGTTTTAGACTTTCGTCGGACTACGGTACGCAGGAATCTTAAATCTATCGTAACTTCGAATTACCTCGGAGCGATTGGGTTTTTTCGCGATTTTCTCGAAAACCAGCACGACGACCGCCGTCGAACCATTAGAGTAAAACGTAGGCAATGGAACGACGAAAAGGGATCAGTGGTTGTTTGGTCGATTGGACGAACTTGTGTTCGGAATACGGTGCGGAAGGAGTCTGAAATTTGTCGGGACTATGAAATATTTCGGAGCGATTGGGTTTTTTCGCGATTTTCTCGAAAACCAGCACGACGACCGCTGTCGAACCATTAGAGTAAAACGTAGGCAATGGAACTACGAACAGGTATCAATCGTTGTTTGCTCGATTGGACGATTTTAGACTTTCGTCGGACTACGGTACGAAGGAATCTTAAATCTATCGTAACTTCGAATTACCTCGGAGCGATTGGGTTTTTTCGCGATTTTCTCGAAAACCAGCACCACGACCGCGGTCGAACCATTAGAGTAAAACGTAGGCAATGGAACGACGAGCAGGGATCAATGTTTGTTTGGTCGATTGGACGAACTTGTGTTCGGACTACGGTGCGGACGGAGTCTGAAGTATGTCGGGACTTTGAAATATTTCGGAGCGATTGGAGTTTTTCGCGATTTTCTCGAAAACCAGCACGACGACCGCGGTCGAACCATTAGAGTAAAACGTAGGCAATGGAACGACGAACAGGGATCAATGGTTGTTTGGTCGATTGGACGAACTGGTGTTCGGAATACGGTGCGGAAGGGGTCTGAAATTTGTCGGTACTTTGAAATATTTCAGAGCGATTGGGGTTTTTCGCGATTTTCTCGAAAACCAGCACGACGACCGCTGTCGAACCATTAGAGTAAAACGTAGGCAATGGAACGACGAACAGGGATCAATCGTTGTTTGCTCGGTTGGACGGTTTTAGACTTTCGTCGGACTACGGTACGCAGGAATCTTAAATCTATCGTAACTTCGAATTACCTCGGAGCGATTGGGTTTTTTCGCGATTTTCTCGAAAACCAGCACGACGACCGCCGTCGAACCATTAGAGTAAAACGTAGGCAATGGAACGACGAAAAGGGATCAGTGGTTGTTTGGTCGATTGGACGAACTTGTGTTCGGAATACGGTGCGGAAGGAGTCTGAAATTTGTCGGGACTATGAAATATTTCGGAGCGATTGGGTTTTTTCGCGATTTTCTCGAAAACCAGCACGACGACCGCGGTCGAACCATTAGAGTAAAACGTAGGCAATGGAACTACGAACAGGTATCAATCGTTGTTTGCTCGATTGGACGATTTTAGACTTTCGTCGGACTACGGTACGAAGGAATCTTAAATCTATCGTAACTTCGAATTACCTCGGAGCGATTGGGGATTTTCGCGGTTTTCTCGAAAACCAGCACGACGACCGCAGTCGAACCATTAGAGTAAAACGTAGGCAATGGAACGACGAACAGGGATCAATTGTTGTTTGGTCGATTGGACGATTTTAGACTTTCGTCAGACTACGGTACGAAGGAATCTTAAATCTATCATAACGTCGAATTACCTCGGAGCGATTGGGGTTTTTCGCGATTTTCTCAAAAACCAGCACGACGACCGCGGTCGAACCATTAGAGTAAAACGTAGGCAATGGAACGAGGAATAGGGATCAATGGATGTTTGGTCAATTGGACGAACTTGTGTTCGGACTACGGTGCGGAAGGAGTCTGAAATTTGTCGGGACTATGAAATATTTCGGAGCGATTGGGTTTTTTCGCGATTTTCTCGAAAACCAGCACGACGACCGCGGTCGAACCATTAGAGTAAAACGTAGGCAATGGAACTACGAACAGGTATCAATCGTTGTTTGCTCGATTGGACGATTTTAGACTTTCGTCGGACTACGGTACGAAGGAATCTTAAATCTATCGTAACTTCGAATTACCTCGGAGCGATTGGGTTTTTTCGCGATTTTCTCGAAAACCAGCACGACGACCGCGGTCGAACCATTAGAGTAAAACGTAGTCAATGGAACGACCAACAGGGATCAATGGTTGTTTGGTCGATTGGACGATTTTAGACTTTCGTCGGACTACGGTACGAAGGAATCTTAAATCTATCGTAACTTCGAATTACCTCGGAGCGATTGGGTTTTTTCGCGATTTTCTCGAAAACCAGCACGACGACCGCGGTCGAACCATTAGAGTAAAACGTAGGCAATGGAACGACGAGCAGGGATCAATGGTTGTTTGGTCGATTGGACGAACTTCTGTTCGGACTACGGTGCGGACGGAGTCTGAAGTATGTCGGGACTTTGAAATATTTCGGAGCGATTGGAGTTTTTCGCGATTTTCTCGAAAACCAGCACGACGACCGCGGTCGAACCATTAGAGTAAAACGTAGGCAATGGAACGACGAACAGGGATCAATGGTTGTTTGCTCAATTGGACGAACTTGTGTTCGGACTACGGTGCGGAAGGACTCTGAAATTTGTCGGGACTTTGAAATATTTCGGAGCGATTGGAATTTTTCGCGATTTTCTCGAAAACCAGCACGACGACCGCGGTCGAACCATTAGAGTAAAACGTAGACAATGGAACGACGAACAGGGATCAATGGTTTTTTGGTCGATTGGACGAACTGGTGTTCGGAATACGGTGCGGAAGTGGTCTGAAATTTGTCGGTACTTTGAAATATTTCAGAGCGATTGGGGTTTTTCGCGATTTTCTCGAAAACCAGCACGACGACCGCGGTCGAACCATTAGAGTAAAACGTAGGCAATGGAACGACGAACAGGGATCAATGGTTGTTTGCTCAATTGGACGAACTTGTGTTCGGACTACGGTGCGGAAGGACTCTGAAATTTGTCGGGACTTTGAAATATTTCGGAGCGATTGGAGTTTTTCGCGATTTTCTCGAAAACCAGCGCGACGACCGCGGTCGAACCATAAGAGTAAAACGTAGGCAATGGAACGGCGAACAGGGATCAATGGTTGTTTGGTCGATTGGACGAACTGGTGTTCGGAATACGGTGCGGAAGTGGTCTGAAATTTGTCGGTACTTTGAAATATTTCAGAGCGATTGGGGTTTTTCGCGATTTTCTCGAAAACCAGCACGACGACCGCTGTCGAACCATTAGAGTAAAACGTAGGCAATGGAACGACGAACAGGGATCAATCGTTGTTTGCTCGGGTGGACGATTTTAGACTTTCGTCGGACTACGGTACGCAGGAATCTTAAATCTATCGTAACTTCGAATTACCTCGGAGCGATTGGGTTTTTTCGCGATTTTCTCGAAAACCAGCACGTCGACCGCCGTCGAACCATTAGAGTAAAACGTAGGCAATGGTACGACGAACAGGGATCAATCGTTGTTTGCTCGGTTGGACGATTTTAGACTTTCGCCGGACTACGGTACTCAGGAATCTTAAATCTATCGTAACTTCGAATTACCTCGGAGCGATTGGGTTTTCTCGCGATTTTCTCGAAAACCAGCACGACGACCGCCGTCGAACCATTAGAGTAAAACGTAGGCAATGGAACGACGAAAAGGGATCAGTGGTTGTTTGGTCGCTTGGACGAACTTGTGTTCGGATTACGGTGCGGAAGGACTCTGAAATTTGTCGGGACTTTGAAATATTTCGGAGCGATTGGAGTTTTTCGCGATTTTCTCGAAAACCAGCGCGACGACCGCGGTCGAACCATAAGAGTAAAACGTAGGCAATGGAACGGCGAACAGGGATCAATGGTTGTTTGGTCGATTGGACGAACTGGTGTTCGGAATACGGTGCGGAAGTGGTCTGAAATTTGTCGGTACTTTGAAATATTTCAGAGCGATTGGGGTTTTTCGCGATTTTCTCGAAAACCAGCACGACGACCGCTGTCGAACCATTAGAGTAAAACGTAGGCTATGGAACGACGAACAGGGATCAATCGTTGTTTGCTCGGGTGGACAATTTTAGACTTTCGTGGGACTACGGTACGCAGGAATCTTAAATCTATCGTAACTTCGAATTACCTCGGAGCGATTGGGATTTTTCGCGATTTTCTCGAAAACCAGCACGTCGACCGCCGTCGAACCATTAGAGTAAAACGTAGGCAATGGTACGACGAACAGGGATCAATCGTTGTTTGCTCGGTTGGACGATTTTAGACTTTCGTCGGACTACGGTACGAAGGAATCTTAAATCTATCGTAACTTCGAATTACCTCGGAGCGATTGGGGTTTTTCGCGATTTTCTCGAAAACCAGCACGACGACCGCGGTCGAACCATTAGAGTAAAACGTAGGCAATGGAACGACGAACAGGGATCAATGGTTGTTTGCTCAATTGGACGAACATGTGTTCGGAATACGGTGCGGAAGGAGTCTGAAATTTGTCGGGACTATGAAATATTTCGGAGCGATTGGGTTTTTTCGCGATTTTCTCGAAAACCAGCACGACGACCGCGGTCGAACCATTAGAGTAAAACGTAGGCAATGGAACGAGGAACAGGGATCAATTGTTGTTTGGTCGATTGGACGATTTTAGACTTTCGTCGGACTACGGTACGAAGGAATCTTAAATCTATCGTAACTTCGAATTACCTCGGAGCGATTGGGTTTTTTCGCGATTTTCTCGAAAACGAGCACGACGACCGCGGTCGAACCATTAGAGTAAAACGTAGGCAATGGAACGACCAACAGGGATCAATTGTTGTTTGCTCGATTGGAAGATTTTAGACTTTCGTCGGACTACGGTACGAAGGAATCTTAAATCTATCGTAACTTCGAATTACCTCGGAGCGATTGGGGTTTTTCGCGATTTTCTCGAAAACCAGCACGACGACCGCGGTCGAACCATTAGAGTAAAACGTAGGCAATGGAACGACGAACAGGGATCAATGGTTGTTTGCTCAATTGGACGAACTTGTGTTCGGACTACGGTGCGGAAGGTCTCTGAAATTTGCCGGGACTTTGAAATATTTCAGAGCGATTGGGGTTTTTCGCGATTTTCTCGAAAACCAGCACGACGACCGCTGTCGAACCATTAGAGTAAAACGTAGGCAATGGAACGACGAACAGGGATCAATCGTTGTTTGCTCGGTTGGACGATTTTAGACTTTCGTCGGACTACGGTACGAAGGAATCTTAAATCTATCGTAACTTCGAATTACCTCGGAGCGATTGGGGTTTTTCGCGATTTTCTCGAAAACCAGCACGACGACCGCGGTCGAACCATTAGAGTAAAACGTAGGCAATGGAACGACGAACAGGGATCAATGGTTGTTTGCTCAATTGGACGAACTTGTGTTCGGACTACGGTGCGGAAGGTCTCTGAAATTTGCCGGGACTTTGAAATATTTCAGAGCGATTGGGGTTTTTCGCGATTTTCTCGAAAACCAGCACGACGACCGCTGTCGAACCATTAGAGTAAAACGTAGGCAATGGAACGACGAACAGGGATCAATCGTTGTTTGCTCGGTTGGACGATTTTAGACTTTCGTCGGACTACGGTACGCAGGAATCTTAAATCTATCGTAACATCGAATTACCTCGGATCGATTGGGTTTTTTCGCGATTTTCTCGAAAACCAGCACGACGACCGCCGTCGAACCATTAGAGTAAAACGTAGGCAATGGAACGACGAACAGGGATCAGTGGCTGTTTGGTCGATTGGACGAACTTGTGTTCGGAATACGGTGCGGAAGGAGTCTGAAATTTGTCGGCACTTTGAAATATTTCGGAGCGATTGGAGTTTTTCGCGAGTTTCTCGAAAACCAGCGCGACGACCGCGGTCGAACCATAAGAGTAAAACGTAGGCAATGGAACGACGAAGAGGGATCAATGGTTGTTTGCTCGATTGGACGAACTTGTGTTCGGACTACGATGCGGAAGGGCTCTGAAATATGTCAGGACTTTGTAATATTTCGGAGCGATTTGAGTTTTTCGCGATTTTCTCGAAAACCAGCACGACGTCCGCGGTCGAACCATTAGAGTAAAACGTAGGCAATGGAACGACGAACAGGGATCAATGGTTGTTTGGTCGATTGGACGAACTGGTGTTCGGAATGCGGTGCGGAAGGTGTCTGAAATTTGTCGGTACTTTGAAATATTTCGGAGCGATTGGTGTTTTTCGCGATTTTCTCGAAAACCAGCACGACGGCCGCTGTCGAACCATTAGAGTAAAACGTAGGCAATGGAACGGCGAACAGGGATCAATGGTTGTTTGGTCGATTGGACGAACTGGTGTTCGGAATGCGGTGCGGAAGGGGTCTGAAATTTGTCGGTACTTTGAAATATTTCGGAGCGATTGGGGTTTTTCGCTATTTTCTCGAAAACCAGCACGACGGCCGCTGTCGAACCATTAGAGTAAAACGTAGGCAATGGAACGACGAAAAGGGATCAGTGGTTGTTTGGTCGATTGGACGAACTTGTGTTCGGAATACGGTGCGGAAGGAGTCTGAAATTTGTCGGGACTATGAAATATTTCGGAGCGATTGGGTTTTTTCGCGATTTTCTCGAAAACCAGCACGACGATCGCGGTCGAACCATTAGAGTAAAACGTAGGCAATGGAACGACGAGCAGGGATCAATGGTTGTTTGGTCGATTGGACGAACTTGTGTTCGGACTACGGTGCGGAAGGAGTCTGAAGTATGTCGGGACTTTGAAATATTTCGGAGCGATTGGAGTTTTTTGCGATTTTCTCGAAAACCAGCACGACGACCGCGGTCGAACCATTAGAGTAAAACGTAGGCAATGGAACGACGAACAGGGATCAATTGTTGTTTGCTCGATTGGAAGATTTTAGACTTTCGTCGGACTACGGTACGCAGGAATCTTAAATCTATCGTAACTTCGAATTACCTCGGAGCGATTGGGTTTTTTCGCGATTTTCTCGAAAACCAGCACGACGTCCGCGGTCGAACCATTAGAGTAAAACGTAGGCAATGGAACGACGAACAGGGATCAATGGTTGTTTGGTCGATTGGACGAACTGGTGTTCGGAATGCGGTGCGGAAGGGGTCTGAAATTTGTCGGTACTTTGAAATATTTCGGAGCGATTGGGGTTTTTCGCGATTTTCTCGAAAACCAGCACGACGGCCGCTGTCGAACCATTAGAGTAAAACGTAGGCAATGGAACGACGAACAGGGATCAATCGTTGTTTGCTCGGTTGGACGATTTTAGACTTTCGTCGGACTACGGTACGCAGGAATCTTAAATCTATCGTAACTTCGAATTACCTCGGAGCGATTGGGGTTTTTCGCGATTTTCTCGAAAACCAGCACGACGACCGCGGTCGAACCATTAGAGTAAAACGTAGGCAATGGAACGACGAACAGGGATCAGTGGTTGTTTGGTCGATTGGACGAACTTGTGTTCGGAATACGGTGCGGAAGGAGTCTGAAATTTGTCGGGACTATGAAATATTTCGGAGCGATTGGAGTCTTTCGCGATTTTCTCGAAAACCAGCACGACGACCGCGGTCGAACCATTAGAGTAAAACGTAGGCAATGGAACGACGAACAGGGATCAATCGTTGTTTGCTCGGTTGGACGATTTTAGACTTTCGTCGGACTACGGTACGCAGGAATCTTAAATCTATCGTAACATCGAATTACCTCGGAGCGATTGGGTTTTTTCGCGATTTTCTCGAAAACCAGCACGACGACCGCCGTCGAACCATTAGAGTAAAACGTAGGCAATGGAACGACGAACAGGGATCAGTGGCTGTTTGGTCGATTGGACGAAATTGTGTTCGGAATACGGTGCGGAAGGAGTCTGAAATTTGTCGGGACTTTGAAATATTTCGGAGCGATTGGAGTTTTTCGCGATTTTCTCGAAAACCAGCACGACGACCGCGGTCGAACCATTAGAGTAAAACGTAGGCAATGGAACGACGAACAGGGACCAATTGTTGTTTGGTCGATTGGACGATTTTAGACTTTCGTCGGACTACGGTACGAAGGAATCTTAAATCTATCGTAATTTCGAATTACCTCGGAGCGATTGGGGTTTTTCGCGATTTCCTCGAAAACCAGCACGACGACCGCGGTCGAATCATTAGAGTAAAACGGAGGCAATGGAACGACCAATAGGGATCGATGGTTGTTTGGTCGATTGGACGAACTTGTGTTCGGAATACGGTGCGGAAGGAGTCTGAAATACGTCAGGACTTTGTAATATTTCGGAGCGATTTGTGTTTTTCGCGATTTTCTCGAAAACCAGCACGACGGCCGCTGTCGAACCATTAGAGTAAAACGTAGGCAATGGAACGACGAACAGGGATCAATGGTTGTTTGGTCGATTGGACGAACTGGTGTTCGGAATACGGTGCGGAAGTGGTCTGAAATTTGTCGGTACTTTGAAATATTTCAGAGCGATTGGGGTTTTTCGCGATTTTCTCGAAAACCAGCACGACGACCGCTGTCGAACCATTAGAGTAAAACGTAGGCAATGGAACGACGAACAGGGATCAATCGTTGTTTGCTCGGTTAGACGATTTTAGACTTTCGTCGGACTACGGTACGCAGGAATCTTAAATCTATCGTAACATCGAATTACCTCGGAGCGATTGGGGTTTTTCGCGATTTCCTCGAAAACCAGCACGACGACCGCGGTCGAATCATTAGAGTAAAACGTAGGCAATGGAACGACCAATAGGGATCAATGGTTGTTTGGTCGATTGGACGAACTTGTGTTCGGAATACGGTGCGGAAGGAGTCTGAAATTTGTCTGCACTTTGAAATATTTCGGAGCGATTGGAGTTTTTCGCGAGTTTCTCGAAAACCAGCGCGACGACCGCGGTCGAACCATAAGAGTAAAACGTAGGCAATGGAACGACGAAGAGGGATCAATGGTTGTTTGCTCGATTGGACGAACTTGTGTTCGGACTACGATGCGGAAGGGCTCTGAAATATGTCAGGACTTTGTAATATTTCGGAGCGATTTGAGTTTTTCGCGATTTTCTCGAAAACCAGCACGACGTCCGCGGTCGAACCATTAGAGTAAAACGTAGGCAATGGAACGACGAACAGGGATCAATGGTTGTTTGGTCGATTGGACGAACTGGTGTTCGGAATGCGGTGCGGAAGGTGTCTGAAATTTGCCGGTACTTTGAAATATTTCGGAGCGATTGGTGTTTTTCGCGATTTTCTCGAAAACCAGCACGACGGCCGCTGTCGAACCATTAGAGTAAAACGTAGGCAATGGAACGGCGAACAGGGATCAATGGTTGTTTGGTCGATTGGACGAACTGGTGTTCGGAATGCGGTGCGGAAGGGGTCTGAAATTTGTCGGTACTTTGAAATATTTCGGAGCGATTGGGGTTTTTCGCTATTTTCTCGAAAACCAGCACGACGGCCGCTGTCGAACCATTAGAGTAAAACGTAGGCAATGGAACGACGAAAAGGGATCAGTGGTTGTTTGGTCGATTGGACGAACTTGTGTTCGGAATACGGTGCGGAAGGAGTCTGAAATTTGTCGGGACTATGAAATATTTCGGAGCGATTGGGTTTTTTCGCGATTTTCTCGAAAACCAGCACGACGACCGCGGTCGAACCATTAGAGTAAAACGTAGGCAATGGAACGACGAGCAGGGATCAATGGTTGTTTGGTCGATTGGACGAACTTGTGTTCGGACTACGGTGCGGAAGGAGTCTGAAGTATGTCGGGACTTTGAAATATTTCGGAGCGATTGGAGTTTTTTGCGATTTTCTCGAAAACCAGCACGACGACCGCGGTCGAACCATTAGAGTAAAACGTAGGCAATGGAACGACGAACAGGGATCAATGGTTGTTTGGTCGATTGGACGAACTGGTGTTCGGAATACGGTGCGGAAGTGGTCTGAAATTTGTCGGTACTTTGAAATATATCAGAGCGATTGGGGTTTTTCGCGATTTTCTCGAAAACCAGCACGACGACCGCGGTCGAACCATTAGAGTAAAACGTAGGCAATGGAACGACGAACAGGGATCAATGGTTGTTTGCTCAATTGGACGAACTTGTGTTCGGACTACGGTGCGGAAGGACTCTGAAATTTGCCGGGACTTTGAAATATTTAGGAGCGATTGGGGTTTTTGGCGATTTTCTCGAAAACGAGCACGACGACCGCGGTCGAACCATTAGAGTAAAACGTAGGCAATGGAACGACCAACAGGGATCAATTGTTGTTTGCTCGATTGGAAGATTTTAGACTTTCGTCGGACTACGGTACGCAGGAATCTTAAATCTATCGTAACTTCGAATTACCTCGGAGCGATTGGGTTTTTTCGCGATTTTCTCGAAAACCAGCACGACGTCCGCGGTCGAACCATTAGAGTAAAACGTAGGCAATGGAACGACGAACAGGGATCAATGGTTGTTTGGTCGATTGGACGAACTGGTGTTCGGAATGCGGTGCGGAAGGGGTCTGAAATTTGTCGGTACTTTGAAATATTTCGGAGCGATTGGGGTTTTTCGCGATTTTCTCGAAAACCAGCACGACGGCCGCTGTCGAACCATTAGAGTAAAACGTAGGCAATGGAACGACCAACAGGGATCAATTGTTGTTTGCTCGATTGGAAGATTTTAGACTTTCGTCGGACTACGGTACGAAGGAATCTTAAATCTATCGTAACTTCGAATTACCTCGGAGCGATTGGGGTTTTTCGCGATTTTCTCGAAAACCAGCACGACGACCGCGGTCGAACCATTAGAGTAAAACGTAGGCAATGGAACGACGAACAGGGATCAGTGGTTGTTTGGTCGATTGGACGAACTTGTGTTCGGAATACGGTGCGGAAGGAGTCTGAAATTTGTCGGGACTATGAAATATTTCGGAGCGATTGGAGTTTTTCGCGATTTTCTCGAAAACCAGCACGACGACCGCGGTCGAACCATTAGAGTAAAACGTAGGCAATGGAACGACGAACAGGGATCAATGGTTGTTTGCTCGATTGGACGAACTTGTGTTCGGACTACGGTGCGGAAGGACTCTGAAATATGTCAGGACTTTGTAATATTTCGGAGCGATTGGAGTCTTTCGCGATTTTCTCGAAAACCAGCACGACGACCGCGGTCGAACCATTAGAGTAAAACGTAGGCAATGGAACGCCGAACAGGGATCAATGGTTGTTTGGTCGATTGGACGAACTGGTGTTCGGAATACGGTGCGGAAGGTGTCTGAAATTTGTCGGTACTTTGAAATATTTCGGAACGATTGGGGTTTTTCGCGATTTTCTCGAAAACCAGCACGACGTCCGCGGTCGAACCATTAGAGTAAAACGTAGGCAATGGAACGACGAACAGGGATCAATGGTTGTTTGGTCGATTGGACGAACTGGTGTTCGGAATGCGGTGCGGAAGGTGTCTGAAATTTGTCGGTACTTTGAAATATTTCGGAACGATTGGGGTTTTTCGCGATTTTCTCGAAAACCAGCACGACGGCCGCTGTCGAACCAATAGAGTAAAACGTAGGCAATCGAACGACGAACAGGGATCAATCGTTGTTTGCTCGGTTGGACGATTTTAGACTTTCGTCGGACTACGGTACTCAGGAATCTTAAATCTATCGTAACTTCGAATTACCTCGGAGCGATTGGGTTTTTTCGCGATTTTCTCGAAAACCAGCACGACGACCGCCGTCGAACCATTAGAGTAAAACGTAGGCAATGGAACGACGAAAAGGGATCAGTGGTTGTTTGCTCAATTGGACGAACTTGTGTTCGGACTACGGTGCGGAAGGACTCTGAAATTTGCCGGGACTTTGAAATATATAGGAGCGATTGGGGTTTTTGGCGATTTTCTCGAAAACGAGCACGACGACCGCGGTCGAACCATTAGAGTAAAACGTAGGCAATGGAACGACCAACAGGGATCAATTGTTGTTTGCTCGATTGGAAGATTTTAGACTTTCGTCGGACTACGGTACGAAGGAATCTTAAATCTATCGTAACTTCGAATTACCTCGGAGCGATTGGGGTTTTTCGCGATTTTCTCGAAAACCAGCACGACGACCGCGGTCGAACCATTAGAGTAAAACGTAGGCAATGGAACGACGAACAGGGATCAATGTTTGTTTGGTCGATTGGACGAACTGGTGTTCGGAATACGGTGCGGAAGGGGTCTGAAATTTGTCGGTACTTTGAAATATTTCAGAGCGATTGGGGTTTTTCGCGATTTTCTCGAAAACCAGCACGACGACCGCTGTCGAACCATTAGAGTAAAACGTAGGCAATGGAACGACGAACAGGGATCAATCGTTGTTTGCTCGGTTGGACGGTTTTAGACTTTCGTCGGACTACGGTACGCAGGAATCTTAAATCTATCGTAACTTCGAATTACCTCGGAGCGATTGGGTTTTTTCGCGATTTTCTCGAAAACCAGCACGACGACCGCCGTCGAACCATTAGAGTAAAACGTAGGCAATGGAACGACGAAAAGGGATCAGTGGTTGTTTGGTCGATTGGACGAACTTGTGTTCGGAATACGGTGCGGAAGGAGTCTGAAATTTGTCGGGACTATGAAATATTTCGGAGCGATTGGGTTTTTTCGCGATTTTCTCGAAAACCAGCACGACGACCGCGGTCGAACCATTAGAGTAAAACGTAGGCAATGGAACGACGAACAGGAATCAATGGTTGTTTGGTCGATTGGACGAACTGGTGTTCGGAATACGGTGCGGAAGTGGTCTGAAATTTGTCGGTACTTTGAAATATTTCAGAGCGATTGGGGTTTTTCGCGATTTTCTCGAAAACCAGCACGACGACCGCGGTCGAACCATTAGAGTAAAACGTAGGCAATGGAACGACGAACAGGGATCAATGGTTGTTTGCTCAATTGGACGAACTTGTGTTCGGACTACGGTGCGGAAGGTCTCTGAAATTTGCCGGGACTTTGAAATATTTCAGAGCGATTGGGGTTTTTCGCGATTTTCTCGAAAACCAGCACGACGACCGCTGTCGAACCATTAGAGTAAAACGTAGGCAATAGAACGACGAACAGGGATCAATCGTTGTTTGCTCGGTTGGACGATTTTAGACTTTCGTCGGACTACGGTACGCAGGAATCTTAAATCTATCGTAACATCGAATTACCTCGGAGCGATTGGGTTTTTTCGCGATTTTCTCGAAAACCAGCACGACGACCGCCGTCGAACCATTAGAGTAAAACGTAGGCAATGGAACGACGAACAGGGATCAGTGGCTGTTTGGTCGATTGGACGAACTTGTGTTCGGAATACGGTGCGGAAGGAGTCTGAAATTTGTCGGGACTTTGAAATATTTCGGAGCGATTGGAGTTTTTCGCGATTTTCTCGAAAACCAGCACGACGACCGCGGTCGAACCATTAGAGTAAAACGTAGGCAATGGAACGACGAACAGGGACCAATTGTTGTTTGGTCGATTGGACGATTTTAGACTTTCGTCGGACTACGGTACGAAGGAATCTTAAATCTATCGTAATTTCGAATTACCTCGGAGCGATTGGGGTTTTTCGCGATTTCCTCGAAAACCAGCACGACGACCGCGGTCGAATCATTAGAGTAAAACGTAGGCAATGGAACGACCAATAGGGATCAATGGTTGTTTGGTCGATTGGACGAACTTGTGTTCGGAATACGGTGCGGAAGGAGTCTGAAATATGTCAGGACTTTGTAATATTTCGGAGCGATTTGTGTTTTTCGCGATTTTCTCGAAAACCAGCACGACGGCCGCTGTCGAACCATTAGAGTAAAACGTAGGCAATGGAACGACGAACAGGGATCAATGGTTGTTTGGTCGATTGGACGAACTGGTGTTCGGAATACGGTGCGGAAGTGGTCTGAAATTTGTCGGTACTTTGAAATATTTCAGAGCGATTGGGGTTTTTCGCGATTTTCTCGAAAACCAGCACGACGACCGCTGTCGAACCATTAGAGTAAAACGTAGGCAATGGAACGACGAACAGGGATCAATCGTTGTTTGCTCGGTTAGACGATTTTAGACTTTCGTCGGACTACGGTACGCAGGAATCTTAAATCTATCGTAACATCGAATTACCTCGGAGCGATTGGGGTTTTTCGCGATTTCCTCGAAAACCAGCACGACGACCGCGGTCGAATCATTAGAGTAAAACGTAGGCAATGGAACGACCAATAGGGATCAATGGTTGTTTGGTCGATTGGACGAACTTGTGTTCGGAATACGGTGCGGAAGGAGTCTGAAATTTGTCTGCACTTTGAAATATTTCGGAGCGATTGGAGTTTTTCGCGAGTTTCTCGAAAACCAGCGCGACGACCGCGGTCGAACCATAAGAGTAAAACGTAGGCAATGGAACGACGAAGAGGGATCAATGGTTGTTTGCTCGATTGGACGAACTTGTGTTCGGACTACGATGCGGAAGGGCTCTGAAATATGTCAGGACTTTGTAATATTTCGGAGCGATTTGAGTTTTTCGCGATTTTCTCGAAAACCAGCACGACGTCCGCGGTCGAACCATTAGAGTAAAACGTAGGCAATGGAACGACGAACAGGGATCAATGGTTGTTTGGTCGATTGGACGAACTGGTGTTCGGAATGCGGTGCGGAAGGGGTCTGAAATTTGTCGGTACTTTGAAATATTTCGGAGCGATTGGGGTTTTTCGCGATTTTCTCGAAAACCAGCACGACGGCCGCTGTCGAACCATTAGAGTAAAACGTAGGCAATGGAACGACCAACAGGGATCAATTGTTGTTTGCTCGATTGGAAGATTTTAGACTTTCGTCGGACTACGGTACGAAGGAATCTTAAATCTATCGTAACTTCGAATTACCTCGGAGCGATTGGGGTTTTTCGCGATTTTCTCGAAAACCAGCACGACGACCGCGGTCGAACCATTAGAGTAAAACGTAGGCAATGGAACGACGAACAGGGATCAGTGGTTGTTTGGTCGATTGGACGAACTTGTGTTCGGAATACGGTGCGGAAGTAGTCTGAAATTTGTCGGGACTATGAAATATTTCGGAGCGATTGGAGTTTTTCGCGATTTTCTCGAAAACCAGCACGACGACCGCGGTCGAACCATTAGAGTAAAACGTAGGCAATGGAACGACGAACAGGGATCAATGGTTGTTTGCTCGATTGGACGAACTTGTGTTCGGACTACGGTGCGGAAGGACTCTGAAATATGTCAGGACTTTGTAATATTTCGGAGCGATTGGAGTTTTTCGCGATTTTCTCGAAAACCAGCACGACGACCGCGGTCGAACCATTAGAATAAAACGTAGGCAATGGAACGCCGAACAGGGATCAATGGTTGTTTGGTCGATTGGACGAACTGGTGTTCGGAATACGGTGCGGAAGTGGTCTGAAATTTGTCGGTACTTTGAAATATTTCAGAGCGATTGGGGTTTTTCGCGATTTTCTCGAAAACCAGCACGACGACCGCGGTCGAACCATTAGAGTAAAACGTAGGCAATGGAACGACGAACAGGGATCAATGGTTGTTTGCTCAATTGGACGAACTTGTGTTCGGACTACGGTGCGGAAGGACTCTGAAATTTGTCGGGACTTTGAAATATTTCGGAGCGATTGGAATTTTTCGCGATTTTCTCGAAAACCAGCACGACGACCGCGGTCGAACCATTAGAGTAAAACGTAGGAAATGGAACGACGAACAGGGATCAATTGTTGTTTGTTCGATTGGACGAACCTGTCTTCGGACTACGGTGCGGAAGGACTCTGAAATTTGTCGGGACTTTGAAATATTTCGGAGCGATTGGAGTTTTTCGCGATTTTCTCGAAAACCAGCACGACGACCGCGGTCGAACCATTAGAGTAAAACGTAGGCAATGAAACGACGAACGGGGATCAATGGTTGTTTGCTCGATTGGACGAACTTGTGTTCGGACTACGGTGCGGAAGGACTCTGAAATTTGTCGGGCCTTTGAAATATTTCGGAGCGATTGGAATTTTTCGCGATTTTCTCGAAAACCAGCACGACGACCGCGGTCGAACCATTAGAGTAAAACGTAGGCAATGGAACGACGAACAGGGATCATTTGTTGTTTGGTCGATTGGACGAACTTGTGTTCGGACTACGATGCGGAAGGGCTCTGAAATATGTCAGGACTTTGTAATATTTCGGAGCGATTTGAGTTTTTCGCGATTTTCTCGAAAACCAGCACGACGTCCGCGGTCGAACCATTAGAGTAAAACGTAGGCAATGGAACGACGAACAGGGATCAATGGTTGTTTGGTCGATTGGACGAACTGGTGTTCGGAATACGGTGCGGAAGTGGTCTGAAATTTGTCGGTACTTTGAAATATATCAGAGCGATTGGGGTTTTTCGCGATTTTCTCGAAAACCAGCACGACGACCGCGGTCGAACCATTAGAGTAAAACGTAGGCAATGGAACGACGAACAGGGATCAATGTTTGTTTGCTCAATTGGACGAACTTGTGTTCGGACTACGGTGCGGAAGGACTCTGAAATTTGCCGGGACTTTGAAATATTTAGGAGCGATTGGGGTTTTTGGCGATTTTCTCGAAAACGAGCACGACGACCGCGGTCGAACCATTAGAGTAAAACGTAGGCAATGGAACGACCAACAGGGATCAATTGTTGTTTGCTCGATTGGAAGATTTTAGACTTTCGTCGGACTACGGTACGCAGGAATCTTAAATCTGTCGTAACTTCGAATTACCTCGGAGCGATTGGGTTTTTTCGCGATTTTCTCGAAAACGAGCACGACGACCGCGGTCGAACCATTAGAGTAAAACGTAGGCAATGGAACGACGAACAGGGATCAATCGTTGTTTGCTCGGTTGGACGGTTTTAGACTTTCGTCGGACTACGGTGCGCAGGAATCTTAAATCTATCGTAACTTCGAATTACCTCGGAGCGATTGGGTTTTTTCGCGATTTTCTCGAAAACCAGCACGACGACCGCCGTCGAACCATTAGAGTAAAACGTAGGCAATGGAACGACGAAAAGGGATCAGTGGTTGTTTGGTCGATTGGACGAACTTGTGTTCGGAATACGGTGCGGAAGGAGTCTGAAATTTGTCGGGACTATGAAATATTTCGGAGCGATTGGGTTTTTTCGCGATTTTCTCGAAAACCAGCACGACGACCGCGGTCGAACCATTAGAGTAAAACGTAGGCAATGGAACTACGAACAGGTATCAATCGTTGTTTGCTCGATTGGACGATTTTAGACTTTCGTCGGACTACGGTACGAAGGAATCTTAAATCTATCGTAACTTCGAATTACCTCGGAGCGATTGGGGATTTTCGCGGTTTTCTCGAAAACCAGCACGACGACCGCAGTCGAACCATTAGAGTAAAACGTAGGCAATGGAACGACGAACAGGGATCAATTGTTGTTTGGTCGATTGGACGATTTTAGACTTTCGTCAGACTACGGTACGAAGGAATCTTAAATCTATCATAACGTCGAATTACCTCGGAGCGATTGGGGTTTTTCGCGATTTTCTCAAAAACCAGCACGACGACCGCGGTCGAACCATTAGAGTAAAACGTAGGCAATGGAACGAGGAATAGGGATCAATGGATGTTTGGTCAATTGGACGAACTTGTGTTCGGACTACGGTGCGGAAGGAGTCTGAAATTTGTCGGGACTATGAAATATTTCGGAGCGATTGGGTTTTTTCGCGATTTTCTCGAAAACCAGCACGACGACCGCGGTCGAACCATTAGAGTAAAACGTAGGCAATGGAACTACGAACAGGTATCAATCGTTGTTTGCTCGATTGGACGATTTTAGACTTTCGTCGGACTACGGTACGAAGGAATCTTAAATCTATCGTAACTTCGAATTACCTCGGAGCGATTGGGTTTTTTCGCGATTTTCTCGAAAACCAGCACGACGACCGCGGTCGAACCATTAGAGTAAAACGTAGTCAATGGAACGACCAACAGGGATCAATGGTTGTTTGGTCGATTGGACGATTTTAGACTTTCGTCGGACTACGGTACGAAGGAATCTTAAATCTATCGTAACTTCGAATTACCTCGGAGCGATTGGGTTTTTTCGCGATTTTCTCGAAAACCAGCACGACGACCGCGGTCGAACCATTAGAGTAAAACGTAGGCAATGGAACGACGAGCAGGGATCAATGGTTGTTTGGTCGATTGGACGAACTTGTGTTCGGACTACGGTGCGGACGGAGTCTGAAGTATGTCGGGACTTTGAAATATTTCGGAGCGATTGGAGTTTTTCGCGATTTTCTCGAAAACCAGCACGACGGCCGCTGTCGAACCAATAGAGTAAAACGTAGGCAATCGAACGACGAACAGGGATCAATCGTTGTTTGCTCGGTTGGACGATTTTAGACTTTCGTCGGACTACGGTACTCAGGAATCTTAAATCTATCGTAACTTCGAATTACCTCGGAGCGATTGGGTTTTTTCGCGATTTTCTCGAAAATCAGCACGACGACCGCCGTCGAACCATTAGTGTAAAACGTAGGCAATGGAACGACGAAAAGGGATCAGTGGTTGTTTGCTCAATTGGACGAACTTGTGTTCGGACTACGGTGCGGAAGGACTCTGAAATTTGCCGGGACTTTGAAATATATAGGAGCGATTGGGGTTTTTGGCGATTTTCTCGAAAACGAGCACGACGACCGCGGTCGAACCATTAGAGTAAAACGTAGGCAATGGAACGACCAACAGGGATCAATTGTTGTTTGCTCGATTGGAAGATTTTAGACTTTCGTCGGACTACGGTACGAAGGAATCTTAAATCTATCGTAACTTCGAATTACCTCGGAGCGATTGGGGTTTTTCGCGATTTTCTCGAAAACCAGCACGACGACCGCGGTCGAACCATTAGAGTAAAACGTAGGCAATGGAACGACGAACAGGGATCAATGGTTGTTTGGTCGATTGGACGAACTGGTGTTCGGAATACGGTGCGGAAGGGGTCTGAAATTTGTCGGTACTTTGAAATATTTCAGAGCGATTGGGGTTTTTCGCGATTTTCTCGAAAACCAGCACGACGACCGCTGTCGAACCATTAGAGTAAAACGTAGGCAATGGAACGACGAACAGGGATCAATCGTTGTTTGCTCGGTTGGACGGTTTTAGACTTTTGTCGGACTACGGTACGCAGGAATCTTAAATCTATCGTAACTTCGAATTACCTCGGAGCGATTGGGTTTTTTCGCGATTTTCTCGAAAACCAGCACGACGACCGCCGTCGAACCATTAGAGTAAAACGTAGGCAATGGAACGACGAAAAGGGATCAGTGGTTGTTTGGTCGATTGGACGAACTTGTGTTCGGAATACGGTGCGGAAGGAGTCTGAAATTTGTCGGGACTATGAAATATTTCGGAGCGATTGGGTTTTTTCGCGATTTTCTCGAAAACCAGCACGACGACCGCGGTCGAACCATTAGAGTAAAACGTAGGCAATGGAACTACGAACAGGTATCAATCGTTGTTTGCTCGATTGGACGATTTTAGACTTTCGTCGGACTACGGTACGAAGGAATCTTAAATCTATCGTAACTTCGAATTACCTCGGAGCGATTGGGGATTTTCGCGGTTTTCTCGAAAACCAGCACGACGACCGCAGTCGAACCATTAGAGTAAAACGTAGGCAATGGAACGACGAACAGGGATCAATTGTTGTTTGGTCGATTGGACGATTTTAGACTTTCGTCAGACTACGGTACGAAGGAATCTTAAATCTATCATAACGTCGAATTACCTCGGAGCGATTGGGGTTTTTCGCGATTTTCTCAAAAACCAGCACGACGACCGCGGTCGAACCATTAGAGTAAAACGTAGGCAATGGAACGAGGAATAGGGATCAATGGATGTTTGGTCAATTGGACGAACTTGTGTTCGGACTACGGTGCGGAAGTAGTCTGAAATTTGTCGGGACTATGAAATATTTCGGAGCGATTGGGTTTTTTCGCGATTTTCTCGAAAACCAGCACGACGACCGCGGTCGAACCATTAGAGTAAAACGTAGGCAATGGAACTACGAACAGGTATCAATCGTTGTTTGCTCGATTGGACGATTTTAGACTTTCGTCGGACTACGGTACGAAGGAATCTTAAATCTATCGTAACTTCGAATTACCTCGGAGCGATTGGGTTTTTTCGCGATTTTCTCGAAAACCAGCACGACGACCGCGGTCGAACCATTAGAGTAAAACGTAGTCAATGGAACGACCAACAGGGATCAATGGTTGTTTGGTCGATTGGACGATTTTAGACTTTCGTCGGACTACGGTACGAAGGAATCTTAAATCTATCGTAACTTCGAATTACCTTGGAGCGATTGGGTTTTTTCGCGATTTTCTCGAAAACCAGCACGACGACCGCGGTCGAACCATTAGAGTAAAACGTAGGCAATGGAACGACGAGCAGGGATCAATGGTTGTTTGGTCGATTGGACGAACTTGTGTTCGGACTACGGTGCGGACGGAGTCTGAAGTATGTCGGGACTTTGAAATATTTCGGAGCGATTGGAGTTTTTCGCGATTTTCTCGAAAACCAGCACGACGACCGCGGTCGAACCATTAGAGTAAAACGTAGGCAATGGAACGACGAACAGGGATCAATGGTTGTTTGCTCAATTGGACGAACTTGTGTTCGGACTACGGTGCGGAAGGAGTCTGAAATTTGTCGGGACTATGAAATATTTCGGAGCGATTGGGTTTTTTCGCGATTTTCTCGAAAACCAGCACGACGACCGCGGTCGAACCATTAGAGTAAAACGTAGGCAATGGAACTACGAACAGGTATCAATCGTTGTTTGCTCGATTGGACGATTTTAGACTTTCGTCGGACTACGGTACGAAGGAATCTTAAATCTATCGTAACTTCGAATTACCTCGGAGCGATTGGGTTTTTTCGCGATTTTCTCGAAAACCAGCACGACGACCGCGGTCGAACCATTAGAGTAAAACGTAGTCAATGGAACGACCAACAGGGATCAATGGTTGTTTGGTCGATTGGACGATTTTAGACTTTCGTCGGACTACGGTACGAAGGAATCTTAAATCTATCGTAACTTCGAATTACCTCGGAGCGATTGGGTTTTTTCGCGATTTTCTCGAAAACCAGCACGACGACCGCGGTCGAACCATTAGAGTAAAACGTAGGCAATGGAACGACGAGCAGGGATCAATGGTTGTTTGGTCGATTGGACGAACTTGTGTTCGGACTACGGTGCGGACGGAGTCTGAAGTATGTCGGGACTTTGAAATATTTCGGAGCGATTGGAGTTTTTCGCGATTTTCTCGAAAACCAGCACGACGACCGCGGTCGAACCATTAGAGTAAAACGTAGACAATGGAACGACGAACAGGGATCAATGGTTTTTTGGTCGATTGGACGAACTGGTGTTCGGAATACGGTGCGGAAGTGGTCTGAAATTTGTCGGTACTTTGAAATATTTCAGAGCGATTGGGGTTTTTCGCGATTTTCTCGAAAACCAGCACGACGACCGCGGTCGAACCATTGGAGTAAAACGTAGGCAATGGAACGACGAACAGGGATCAATGGTTGTTTGGTCGATTGGACGAACTTGTGTTCGGACTACGGTGCGGAAGGACTCTGAAATTTGTCGGGCCTTTGAAATATTTCGGAGCGATTGGAATTTTTCGCGATTTTCTCGAAAACCAGCACGACGACCGCGGTCGAACCATTAGAGTAAAACGTAGGCAATGGACCGACGAACAGGGATCATTTGTTGTTTGGTCGATTGGACGAACTTGTGTTCGGACTACGATGCGGAAGGGCTCTGAAATATGTCAGGACTTTGTAATATTTCGGAGCGATTTGAGTTTTTCGCGATTTTCTCGAAAACCAGCACGACGTCCGCGGTCGAACCATTAGAGTAAAACGTAGGCAATGGAACGACGAACAGGGATCAATGGTTGTTTGGTCGATTGGACGAACTGGTGTTCGGAATGCGGTGCGGAAGGTGTCTGAAATTTGCCGGTACTTTGAAATATTTCGGAGCGATTGGTGTTTTTCGCGATTTTCTCGAAAACCAGCACGACGGCCGCTGTCGAACCATTAGAGTAAAACGTAGGCAATGGAACGGCGAACAGGGATCAATGGTTGTTTGGTCGATTGGACGAACTGGTGTTCGGAATGCGGTGCGGAAGGGGTCTGAAATTTGTCGGTACTTTGAAATATTTCGGAGCGATTGGGGTTTTTCGCTATTTTCTCGAAAACCAGCACGACGGCCGCTGTCGAACCATTAGAGTAAAACGTAGGCAATGGAACGACGAAAAGGGATCAGTGGTTGTTTGGTCGATTGGACGAACTTGTGTTCGGAATACGGTGCGGAAGGAGTCTGAAATTTGTCGGGACTATGAAATATTTCGGAGCGATTGGGTTTTTTCGCGATTTTCTCGAAAACCAGCACGACGACCGCGGTCGAACCATTAGAGTAAAACGTAGGCAATGGAACGACGAGCAGGGATCAATGGTTGTTTGGTCGATTGGACGAACTTGTGTTCGGACTACGGTGCGGAAGGAGTCTGAAGTATGTCGGGACTTTGAAATATTTCGGAGCGATTGGAGTTTTTTGCGATTTTCTCGAAAACCAGCACGACGACCGCGGTCGAACCATTAGAGTAAAACGTAGGCAATGGAACGACGAACAGGGATCAATGGTTGTTTGGTCGATTGGACGAACTGGTGTTCGGAATACGGTGCGGAAGTGGTCTGAAATTTGTCGGTACTTTGAAATATATCAGAGCGATTGGGGTTTTTCGCGATTTTCTCGAAAACCAGCACGACGACCGCGGTCGAACCATTAGAGTAAAACGTAGGCAATGGAATGACGAACAGGGATCAATGGTTGTTTGCTCAATTGGACGAACTTGTGTTCGGACTACGGTGCGGAAGGACTCTGAAATTTGCCGGGACTTTGAAATATTTAGGAGCGATTGGGGTTTTTGGCGATTTTCTCGAAAACGAGCACGACGACCGCGGTCGAACCATTAGAGTAAAACGTAGGCAATGGAACGACCAACAGGGATCAATTGTTGTTTGCTCGATTGGAAGATTTTAGACTTTCGTCGGACTACGGTACGCAGGAATCTTAAATCTATCGTAACTTCGAATTACCTCGGAGCGATTGGGTTTTTTCGCGATTTTCTCGAAAACCAGCACGACGTCCGCGGTCGAACCATTAGAGTAAAACGTAGGCAATGGAACGACGAACAGGGATCAATGGTTGTTTGGTCGATTGGACGAACTGGTGTTCGGAATGCGGTGCGGAAGGGGTCTGAAATTTGTCGGTACTTTGAAATATTTCGGAGCGATTGGGGTTTTTCGCGATTTTCTCGAAAACCAGCACGACGGCCGCTGTCGAACCATTAGAGTAAAACGTAGGCAATGGAACGACCAACAGGGATCAATTGTTGTTTGCTCGATTGGAAGATTTTAGACTTTCGTCGGACTACGGTACGAAGGAATCTTAAATCTATCGTAATTTCGAATTACCTCGGAGCGATTGGGGTTTTTCGCGATTTTCTCGAAAACCAGCACGACGACCGCGGTCGAACCATTAGAGTAAAACGTAGGCAATGGAACGACGAACAGGGATCAGTGGTTGTTTGGTCGATTGGACGAACTTGTGTTCGGAATACGGTGCGGAAGGAGTCTGAAATTTGTCGGTACTTTGAAATATTTCAGAGCGATTGGGATTTTTCGCGATTTTCTCGAAAACCAGCACGACGACCGCGGTCGAACCATTAGAGTAAAACGTAGGCAATGGAACGACCAACAGGGATCAATTGTTGTTTGCTCGATTGGAAGATTTTAGACTTTCGTCGGACTACGGTACGCAGGAATCTTAAATCTATCGTAACTTCGAATTACCTCGGAGCGATTGGGTTTTTTCGCGATTTTCTCGAAAACCAGCACGACGACCGCCGTCGAACCATTAGAGTAAAACGTAGGCAATGGAACGACGAAAAGGGATCAGTGGTTGTTTGGTCGATTGGACGAACTTGTGTTCGGAATACGGTGCGGAAGGAGTCTGAGATTTGTCGGGACTATGAAATATTTCGGAGCGATTGGGTTTTTTCGCGATTTTCTCGAAAACCAGCACGACGACCGCGGTCGAACCATTAGAGTAAAACGTAGGCAATGGAACTACGAACAGGTATCAATCGTTGTTTGCTCGATTGGACGATTTTAGACTTTCGTCGGACTACGGTACGAAGGAATCTTAAATCTATCGTAACTTCGAATTACCTCGGAGCGATTGGGTTTTTTCGCGATTTTCTCGAAAACCAGCACGACGACCGCGGTCGAACCATTAGAGTAAAACGTAGGCAATGGAACGACGAGCAGGGATCAATGGTTGTTTGGTCGATTGGACGAACTTGTGTTCGGACTACGGTGCGGACGGAGTCTGAAGTATGTCGGGACTTTGAAATATTTCGGAGCGATTGGAGTTTTTCGCGATTTTCTCGAAAACCAGCACGACGACCGCGGTCGAACCATTAGAGTAAAACGTAGGCAATGGAACGACGAACAGGGATCAATGTTTGTTTGCTCAATTGGACGAACTTGTGTTCGGACTACGGTGCGGAAGGACTCTGAAATTTGTCGGGACTTTGAAATATTTCGGAGCGATTGGAATTTTTCGCGATTTTCTCGAAAACCAGCACGACGACCGCGGTCGAACCATTAGAGTAAAACGTAGGAAATGGAACGACGAACAGGGATCAATTGTTGTTTGTTCGATTGGACGAACCTGTCTTCGGACTACGGTGCGGAAGGACTCTGAAATTTGTCGGGACTTTGAAATATTTCGGAGCGATTGGAGTTTTTCGCGATTTTCTCGAAAACCAGCACGACGACCGCGGTCGAACCATTAGAGTAAAACGTAGACAATGGAACGACGAACAGGGATCAATGGTTTTTTGGTCGATTGGACGAACTGGTGTTCGGAATACGGTGCGGAAGTGGTCTGAAATTTGTCGGTACTTTGAAATATTTCAGAGCGATTGGGGTTTTTCGCGATTTTCTCGAAAACCAGCACGACGACCGCGGTCGAACCATTAGAGTAAAACGTAGGCAATGGAACGACGAACAGGGATCAATGGTTGTTTGCTCAATTGGACGAACTTGTGTTCGGACTACGGTGCGGAAGGACTCTGAAATTTGTCGGGACTTTGAAATATTTCGGAGCGATTGGAATTTTTCGCGATTTTCTCGAAAACCAGCACGACGACCGCGGTCGAACCATTAGAGTAAAACGTAGGAAATGGAACGACGAACAGGGATCAATTGTTGTTTGTTCGATTGGACGAACCTGTCTTCGGACTACGGTGCGGAAGGACTCTGAAATTTGTCGGGACTTTGAAATATTTCGGAGCGATTGGAGTTTTTCGCGATTTTCTCGAAAACCAGCACGACGACCGCGGTCGAACCATTAGAGTAAAACGTAGGCAATGAAACGACGAACGGGGATCAATGGTTGTTTGCTCGATTGGACGAACTTGTGTTCGGACTACGGTGCGGAAGGACTCTGAAATTTGTCGGGCCTTTGAAATATTTCGGAGCGATTGGAATTTTTCGCGATTTTCTCGAAAACCAGCACGACGACCGCGGTCGAACCATTAGAGTAAAACGTAGGCAATGGAACGACGAACAGGGATCATTTGTTGTTTGGTCGATTGGACGAGTTTAGACTTTCGTCGGACTACGGTACGAAGGAATCTTAAATCTATCGTAGCTTCGAATTACCTCGGAGCGATTGGGGTTTTTCGCGATTTTCTCGAAAACCAGCACGACGACCGCCGTCGAACCATTAGAGTAAAACGTAGGCAATGGAACGACGAAAAGGGATCAGTGGTTGTTTGGTCGATTGGACGAACTTGTGTTCGGAATACGGTGCGGAAGGAGTCTGAAATTGGTCGGGACTATGAAATATTTCGGAGCGATTGGGTTTTTTCGCGATTTTCTCGAAAACCAGCACGACGACCGCGGTCGAACCATTAGAGTAAAACGTAGGCAATGGAACTACGAACAGGTATCAATCGTTGTTTGCTCGATTGGACGATTTTAGACTTTCGTCGGACTACGGTACGAAGGAATCTTAAATCTATCGTAACTTCGAATTACCTCGGAGCGATTGGGGATTTTCGCGGTTTTCTCGAAAACCAGCACGACGACCGCAGTCGAACCATTAGAGTAAAACGTAGGCAATGGAACGACGAACAGGGATCAATTGTTGTTTGGTCGATTGGACGATTTTAGACTTTCGTCAGACTACGGTACGAAGGAATCTTAAATCTATCATAACGTCGAATTACCTCGGAGCGATTGGGGTTTTTCGCGATTTTCTCAAAAACCAGCACGACGACCGCGGTCGAACCATTAGAGTAAAACGTAGGCAATGGAACGAGGAATAGGGATCAATGGTTGTTTGGTCGATTGGACGAACTTGTGTTCGGACTACGGTGCGGAAGGAGTCTGAAATTTGTCGGGACTATGAAATATTTCGGAGCGATTGGGTTTTTTCGCGATTTTCTCGAAAACCAGCACGACGACCGCGGTCGAACCATTAGAGTAAAACGTAGGCAATGGAACTACGAACAGGGATCAATTGTTGTTTGTTCGATTGGACGAACCTGTCTTCGGACTACGGTGCGGAAGGACTCTGAAATTTGTCGGGACTTTGAAATATTTCGGAGCGATTGGAATTTTTCGCGATTTTCTCGAAAACCAGCACGACGATCGCGGTCGAACCATTAGAGTAAAACGTAGGCAATGGGACGACGAATAGGGATCAATTGTTGTTTGTTCGATTGGACGAACCTGTCTTCGGACTACGGTGCGGAAGGAGTCTGAAATTTGTCGGGACTATGAAATATTTCGGAGCGATTGGGTTTTTTCGCGATTTTCTCGTAAACCAGCACGACGACCGCGGTCGAACCATTAGAGTAAAACGTAGGCAATGGAACTACGAACAGGTATCAATCGTTGTTTGCTCGATTGGACGATTTTAGACTTTCGTCGGACTACGGTACGAAGGAATCTTAAATCTATCGTAACTTCGAATTACCTCGGAGCGATTGGGGATTTTCGCGGTTTTCTCGAAAACCAGCACGACGACCGCAGTCGAACCATTAGAGTAAAACGTAGGCAATGGAACGACGAACAGGGATCAATTGTTGTTTGGTCGATTGGACGATTTTAGACTTTCGTCAGACTACGGTACGAAGGAATCTTAAATCTATCATAACGTCGAATTACCTCGGAGCGATTGGGGTTTTTCGCGATTTTCTCAAAAACCAGCACGACGACCGCGGTCGAACCATTAGAGTAAAACGTAGGCAATGGAACGAGGAATAGGGATCAATGGTTGTTTGGTCGATTGGACGAACTTGTGTTCGGACTACGGTGCGGAAGGTGTCTGAAATTTGTCGGGACTATGAAATATTTCGGAGCGATTGGGTTTTTTCGCGATTTTCTCGAAAACCAGCACGACGACCGCGGTCGAACCATTAGAGTAAAACGTAGGCAATGGAACGACGAACAGGGATCAATGGTTGTTTGCTCAATTGGACGAACTTGTGTTCGGACTACGGTGCGGAAGGACTCTGAAATTTGTCGGGACTTTGAAATATTTCGGAGCGATTGGAATTTTTCGCGATTTTCTCGAAAACCAGCACGACGACCGCGGTCGAACCATTAGAGTAAAACGTAGGCAATGGAACGACGAACAGGGATCATTTTTTGTTTGGTCGATTGGACGAGTTTAGACTTTCGTCGGACTACGGTACGAAGGAATCTTAAATCTATCGTAGCTTCGAATTACCTCGGAGCGATTGGGGTTTTTCGCGATTTTCTCGAAAACCAGCACGACGACCGCGGTCGAACCATTAGAGTAAAACGTAGGCAATGGAACGGCGAACAGGGATCAATGGTTGTTTGGTCGATTGGACGAACTGGTGTTCGGAATACGGTGCGGAAGTGGTCTGAAATTTGTCGGTACTTTGAAATATTTCAGAGCGATTGGGGTTTTTCGCGATTTTCTCGAAAACCAGCACGACGACCGCTGTCGAACCATTAGAGTAAAACGTAGGCAATGGAACGACGAACAGGGATCAATCGTTGTTTGCTCGGTTGGACGATTTTAGACTTTCGTCGGACTACGGTACGCAGGAATCTTAAATCTATCGTAACTTCGAATTACCTCGGAGCGATTGGGTTTTTTCGCGATTTTCTCGAAAACCAGCATGTCGACCGCCGTCGAACCATTAGAGTAAAACGTAGGCAATGGAACGACGAACAGGGATCAATCGTTGTTTGCTCGGTTGGACGATTTTAGACTTTCGTCGGACTACGGTACGAAGGAATCTTAAATCTATCGTAACTTCGAATTACCTCGGAGCGATTGGGGTTTTTCGCGATTTTCTCGAAAACCAGCACGACGACCGCGGTCGAACCATTAGAGTAAAACGTAGGCAATGGAACGACCAACAGGGATCAATTGTTGTTTGCTCGATTGGAAGATTTTAGACTTTCGTCGGACTACGGTACGAAGGAATCTTAAATCTATCGTAACTTCGAATTACCTCGTAGCGATTGGGGTTTTTCGCGATTTTCTCGAAAACCAGCACGACGTCCGCGGTCGAACCATTAGAGTAAAACGTAGGCAATGGAACGACGAACAGGGATCAATGGTTGTTTGGTCGATTGGACGAACTGGTGTTCGGAATGCGGTGCGGAAGGGGTCTGAAATTTGTCGGTACTTTGAAATATTTCGGAGCGATTGGGGTTTTTCGCGATTTTCTCGAAAACCAGCACGACGGCCGCTGTCGAACCATTAGAGTAAAACGTAGGCAATGGAACGACGAACAGGGATCAATCGTTGTTTGCTCGGTTGGAGGATTTTAGACTTTCGTCGGACTACGGTACTCAGGAATCTTAAATCTATCGTAACTTCGAATTACCTCGGAGCGATTGGGTTTTTTCGCGATTTTCTCGAAAACCAGCACGACGACCGCCGTCGAACCATTAGAGTAAAACGTAGGCAATGGAACGACGAAAAGGGTTCAGTGGTTGTTTGCTCAATTGGACGAACTTGTGTTCGGACTACGGTGCGGAAGGACTCTGAAATTTGCCGGGACTTTGAAATATATAGGAGCGATTGGGGTTTTTGGCGATTTTCTCGAAAACGAGCACGACGACCGCGGTCGAACCATTAGAGTAAAACGTAGGCAATGGAACGACCAACAGGGATCAATTGTTGTTTGCTCGATTGGAAGATTTTAGACTTTCGTCGGACTACGGTACGAAGGAATCTTAAATCTATCGTAACTTCGAATTACCTCGGAGCGATTGGGGTTTTTCGCGATTTTCTCGAAAACCAGCACGACGACCGCGGTCGAACCATTAGAGTAAAACGTAGGCAATGGAACGACGAACAGGGATCAATGGTTGTTTGGTCGATTGGACGAACTGGTGTTCGGAATGCGGTGCGGAAGTGGTCTGAAATTTGTCGGTACTTTGAAATATTTCAGAGCGATTGGGGTTTTTCGCGATTTTCTCGAAAACCAGCACGACGACCGCGGTCGAACCATTAGAGTAAAACGTAGGCAATGGAACTACGAACAGGTATCAATCGTTGTTTGCTCGATTGGACGATTTTAGACTTTCGTCGGACTACGGTACGAAGGAATCTTAAATCTATCGTAACTTCGAATTACCTCGGAGCGATTGGGGATTTTCGCGGTTTTCTCGAAAACCAGCACGACGACCGCGGTCGAACCATTAGAGTAAAACGTAGGCAATGGAACGACGAACAGGGATCAATGGTTGTTTGGTCGATTGGACGAACTGGTGTTCGGAATACGGTGCGGAAGTGGTCTGAAATTTGTCGGTACTTTGAAATATTTCAGAGCGATTGGGGTTTTTCGCGATTTTCTCGAAAACCAGCACGACGACCGCTGTCGAACCATTAGAGTAAAACGTAGGCAATGGAACGACGAACAGGGATCAATCGTTGTTTGCTCGGTTGGACGGTTTTAGACTTTCGTCGGACTACGGTACGCAGGAATCTTAAATCTATCGTAACTTCGAATTACCTCGGAGCGATTGGGTTTTTTCGCGATTTTCTCGAAAACCAGCACGACGACCGCCGTCGAACCATTAGAGTAAAACGTAGGCAATGGAACGACGAAAAGGGATCAGTGGTTGTTTGGTCGATTGGACGAACTTGTGTTCGGAATACGGTGCGGAAGGAGTCTGAAATTTGTCGGGACTATGAAATATTTCGGAGCGATTGGGTTTTTTCGCGATTTTCTCGAAAACCAGCACGACGACCGCGGTCGAACCATTAGAGTAAAACGTAGGCAATGGAACTACGAACAGGTATCAATCGTTGTTTGCTCGATTGGACGATTTTAGACTTTCGTCGGACTACGGTACGAAGGAATCTTAAATCTATCGTAACTTCGAATTACCTCGGAGCGATTGGGGATTTTCGCGGTTTTCTCGAAAACCAGCACGACGACCGCAGTCGAACCATTAGAGTAAAACGTAGGCAATGGAACGACGAACAGGGATCAATTGTTGTTTGGTCGATTGGACGATTTTAGACTTTCGTCAGACTACGGTACGAAGGAATCTTAAATCTATCATAACGTCGAATTACCTCGGAGCGATTGGGGTTTTTCGCGATTTTCTCAAAAACCAGCACGACGACCGCGGTCGAACCATTAGAGTAAAACGTAGGCAATGGAACGAGGAATAGGGATCAATGGATGTTTGGTCAATTGGACGAACTTGTGTTCGGACTACGGTGCGGAAGGAGTCTGAAATTTGTCGGGACTATGAAATATTTCGGAGCGATTGGGTTTTTTCGCGATTTTCTCGAAAACCAGCACGACGACCGCGGTCGAACCATTAGAGTAAAACGTAGGCAATGGAACTACGAACAGGTATCAATCGTTGTTTGCTCGATTGGACGATTTTAGACTTTCGTCGGACTACGGTACGAAGGAATCTTAAATCTATCGTAACTTCGAATTACCTCGGAGCGATTGGGTTTTTTCGCGATTTTCTCGAAAACCAGCACGACGACCGCGGTCGAACCATTAGAGTAAAACGTAGTCAATGGAACGACCAACAGGGATCAATGGTTGTTTGGTCGATTGGACGATTTTAGACTTTCGTCGGACTACGGTACGAAGGAATCTTAAATCTATCGTAACTTCGAATTACCTCGGAGCGATTGGGTTTTTTCGCGATTTTCTCGAAAACCAGCACGACGACCGCGGTCGAACCATTAGAGTAAAACGTAGGCAATGGAACGACGAGCAGGGATCAATGGTTGTTTGGTCGATTGGACGAACTTGTGTTCGGACTACGGTGCGGACGGAGTCTGAAGTATGTCGGGACTTTGAAATATTTCGGAGCGATTGGAGTTTTTCGCGATTTTCTCGAAAACCAGCACGACGACCGCGGTCGAACCATTAGAGTAAAACGTAGGCAATGGAACGACGAACAGGGATCAATGGTTGTTTGCTCAATTGGACGAACTTGTGTTCGGACTACGGTGCGGAAGGACTCTGAAATTTGTCGGGACTTTGAAATATTTCGGAGCGATTGGAATTTTTCGCGATTTTCTCGAAAACCAGCACGACGACCGCGGTCGAACCATTAGAGTAAAACGTAGGAAATGGAACGACGAACAGGGATCAATTGTTGTTTGTTCGATTGGACGAACCTGTCTTCGGACTACGGTGCGGAAGGACTCTGAAATTTGTCGGGACTTTGAAATATTTCGGAGCGATTGGAGTTTTTCGCGATTTTCTCGAAAACCAGCACGACGACCGCGGTCGAACCATTAGAGTAAAACGTAGACAATGGAACGACGAACAGGGATCAATGGTTTTTTGGTCGATTGGACGAACTGGTGTTCGGAATACGGTGCGGAAGTGGTCTGCAATTTGTCGGTACTTTGAAATATTTCAGAGCGATTGGGGTTTTTCGCGATTTTCTCGAAAACCAGCACGACGACCGCGGTCGAACCATTAGAGTAAAACGTAGGCAATGGAACGACGAACAGGGATCAATGGTTGTTTGCTCAATTGGACGAACTTGTGTTCGGACTACGGTGCGGAAGGACTCTGAAATTTGTCGGGACTTTGAAATATTTCGGAGCGATTGGAATTTTTCGCGATTTTCTCGAAAACCAGCACGACGACCGCGGTCGAACCATTAGAGTAAAACGTAGGAAATGGAACGACGAACAGGGATCAATTGTTGTTTGTTCGATTGGACGAACCTGTCTTCGGACTACGGTGCGGAAGGACTCTGAAATTTGTCGGGACTTTGAAATATTTCGGAGCGATTGGAGTTTTTCGCGATTTTCTCGAAAACCAGCACGACGACCGCGGTCGAACCATTAGAGTAAAACGTAGACAATGGAACGACGAACAGGGATCAATGGTTTTTTGGTCGATTGGACGAACTGGTGTTCGGAATACGGTGCGGAAGTGGTCTGCAATTTGTCGGTACTTTGAAATATTTCAGAGCGATTGGGGTTTTTCGCGATTTTCTCGAAAACCAGCACGACGACCGCGGTCGAACCATTAGAGTAAAACGTAGGCAATGGAACGACGAACAGGGATCAATGGTTGTTTGCTCAATTGGACGAACTTGTGTTCGGACTACGGTGCGGAAGGACTCTGAAATTTGTCGGGACTTTGAAATATTTCGGAGCGATTGGAATTTTTCGCGATTTTCTCGAAAACCAGCACGACGACCGCGGTCGAACCATTAGAGTAAAACGTAGGAAATGGAACGACGAACAGGGATCAATTGTTGTTTTTTCGATTGGACGAACCTGTCTTCGGACTACGGTGCGGAAGGACTCTGAAATTTGTCGGGACTTTGAAATATTTCGGAGCGATTGGAGTTTTTCGCGATTTTCTCGAAAACCAGCACGACGACCGCGGTCGAACCATTAGAGTAAAACGTAGGCAATGAAACGACGAACGGGGATCAATGGTTGTTTGCTCGATTGGACGAACTTGTGTTCGGACTACGGTGCGGAAGGACTCTGAAATTTGTCGGGCCTTTGAAATATTTCGGAGCGATTGGAATTTTTCGCGATTTTCTCGAAAACCAGCACGACGACCGCGGTCGAACCATTAGAGTAAAACGTAGGCAATGGAACGACGAACAGGGATCATTTGTTGTTTGGTCGATTGGACGAGTTTAGACTTTCGTCGGACTACGGTACGAAGGAATCTTAAATCTATCGTAGCTTCGAATTACCTCGGAGCGATTGGGGTTTTTCGCGATTTTCTCGAAAACCAGCACGACGACCGCGGTCGAACCATTAGAGTAAAACGTAGGCAATGGAACTACGAACAGGTATCAATCGTTGTTTGCTCGATTGGACGATTTTAGACTTTCGTCGGACTACGGTACGAAGGAATCTTAAATCTATCGTAACTTCGAATTACCTCGGAGCGATTGGGGATTTTCGCGGTTTTCTCGAAAACCAGCACGACGACCGCAGTCGAACCATTAGAGTAAAACGTAGGCAATGGAACGACGAACAGGGATCAATTGTTGTTTGGTCGATTGGACGATTTTAGACTTTCGTCAGACTACGGTACGAAGGAATCTTAAATCTATCATAACGTCGAATTACCTCGGAGCGATTGGGGTTTTTCGCGATTTTCTCAAAAACCAGCACGACGACCGCGGTCGAACCATTAGAGTAAAACGTAGGCAATGGAACGAGGAATAGGGATCAATGGTTGTTTGGTCGATTGGACGAACTTGTGTTCGGACTACGGTGCGGAAGGTGTCTGAAATTTGTCGGGACTATGAAATATTTCGGAGCGATTGGGTTTTATCGCGATTTTCTCGAAAACCAGCACGACGACCGCGGTCGAACCATTAGAGTAAAACGTAGGCAATGGAACGACGAACAGGGATCAATGGTTGTTTGCTCAATTGGACGAACTTGTGTTCGGACTACGGTGCGGAAGGACTCTGAAATTTGTCGGTACTTTGAAATATTTCAGAGCGATTGGGGTTTTTCGCGATTTTCTCGAAAACCAGCACGACGACCGCGGTCGAACCATTAGAGTAAAACGTAGTCAATGGAACGACCAACAGGGATCAATGGTTGTTTGGTCGATTGGACGATTTTAGACTTTCGTCGGACTACGGTACGAAGGAATCTTAAATCTATCGTAACTTCGAATTACCTCGGAGCGATTTGGTTTTTTCGCGATTTTCTCGAAAACCAGCACGACGACCGCGGTCGAACCATTAGAGTAAAACGTAGGCAATGGAACGACGAGCAGGGATCAATGGTTGTTTGGTCGATTGGACGAACTTGTGTTCGGACTACGGTGCGGAAGGAGTCTGAAGTATGTCGGGACTTTGAAATATTTCGGAGCGATTGGAGTTTTTCGCGATTTTCTCGAAAACCAGCACGACGACCGCGGTCGAACCATTAGAGTAAAACGTAGACAATGGAACGACGAACAGGGATCAATGGTTTTTTGGTCGATTGGACGAACTGGTGTTCGGAATACGGTGCGGAAGTGGTCTGAAATTTGTCGGTACTTTGAAATATTTCAGAGCGATTGGGGTTTTTCGCGATTTTCTCGAAAACCAGCACGACGACCGCGGTCGAACCATTAGAGTAAAACGTAGGCAATGGAACGACGAACAGGGATCAATGGTTGTTTGCTCAATTGGACGAACTTGTGTTCGGACTACGGTGCGGAAGGACTCTGAAATTTGTCGGGACTTTGAAATATTTCGGAGCGATTGGAATTTTTCGCGATTTTCTCGAAAACCAGCACGACGATCGCGGTCGAACCATTAGAGTAAAACGTAGGCAATGGGACGACGAATAGGGATCAATTGTTGTTTGCTCAATTGGACGAACTTGTGTTCGGACTACGGTGCGGAAGGTCTCTGAAATTTGCCGGGACTTTGAAATATTTCAGAGCGATTGGGGTTTTTCGCGATTTTCTCGAAAACCAGCACGACGACCGCTGTCGAACCATTAGAGTAAAACGTAGGCAATGGAACGACGAACAGGGATCAATCGTTGTTTGCTAGGTTGGACGATTTTAGACTTTCGTCGGACTACGGTACGCAGGAATCTTAAATCTATCGTAACATCGAATTACCTCGGAGCGATTGGGTTTTTTCGCGATTTTCTCGAAAACCAGCACGACGACCGCCGTCGAACCATTAGAGTAAAACGTAGGCAATGGAACGACGAACAGGGATCAGTGGCTGTTTGGTCGATTGGACGAACTTGTGTGCGGAATACGGTGCGGAAGGAGTCTGAAATTTGTCGGGACTTTGAAATATTTCGGAGCGATTGGAGTTTTTCGCGATTTTCTCGAAAACCAGCACGACGACCGCGGTCGAACCATTAGAGTAAAACGTAGGCAATGGAACGACGAACAGGGACCAATTGTTGTTTGGTCGATTGGACGATTTTAGACTTTCGTCGGACTACGGTACGAAGGAATCTTAAATCTATCGTAATTTCGAATTACCTCGGAGCGATTGGGGTTTTTCGCGATTTCCTCGAAAACCAGCACGACGACCGCGGTCGAATCATTACAGTAAAACGTAGGCAATGGAACGACCAATAGGGATCAATGGTTGTTTGGTCGATTGGACGAACTTGTGTTCGGAATACGGTGCGGAAGGAGTCTGAAATTTGTCGGCACTTTGAAATATTTCGGAGCGATTGGAGTTTTTCGCGAGTTTCTCGAAAACCAGCGCGACGACCGCGGTCGAACCATAAGAGTAAAACGTAGGCAATGGAACGACGAAGAGGGATCAATGGTTGTTTGCTCGATTGGACGAACTTGTGTTCGGACTACGGTGCGGAAGGGCTCTGAAATATGTCAGGACTTTGTAATATTTCGGAGCGATTTGAGTTTTTCGCGATTTTCTCGAAAACCAGCACGACGTCCGCGGTCGAACCATTAGAGTAAAACGTAGGCAATGGAACGACGAACAGGGATCAATGGTTGTTTGGTCGATTGGACGAACTGGTGTTCGGAATGCGGTGCGGAAGGTGTCTGAAATTTGTCGGTACTTTGAAATATTTCGGAGCGATTGGGTTTTTTCGCGATTTTCTCGAAAACCAGCACGACGTCCGCGGTCGAACCATTAGAGTAAAACGTAGGCAATGGAACGACGAACAGGGATCAATGGTTGTTTGGTCGATTGCACGAACTGGTGTTCGGAATGCGGTGCGGAAGGGGTCTGAAATTTGTCGGTACTTTGAAATATTTCGGAGCGATTGGGGTTTTTGGCGATTTTCTCGAAAACGAGCACGACGACCGCGGTCGAACCATTAGAGTAAAACGTAGGCAATGGAACGACCAACAGGGATCAATTGTTGTTTGCTCGATTGGAAGATTTTAGACTTTCGTCGGACTACGGTACGAAGGAATCTTAAATCTATCGTAACTTCGAATTACCTCGGAGCGATTGGGGATTTTCGCGGTTTTCTCGAAAACCAGCACGACGACCGCAGTCGAACCATTAGAGTAAAACGTAGGCAATGGAACGACGAACAGGGATCAATTGTTGTTTGGTCGATTGGACGATTTTAGACTTTCGTCAGACTACGGTACGAAGGAATCTTAAATCTATCATAACGTCGAATTACCTCGGAGCGATTGGGGTTTTTCGCGATTTTCTCAAAAACCAGCACGACGACCGCGGTCGAACCATTAGAGTAAAACGTAGGCAATGGAACGAGGAATAGGGATCAATGGTTGTTTGGTCGATTGGACGAACTTGTGTTCGGACTACGGTGCGGAAGGAGTCTGAAATTTGTCGGGACTATGAAATATTTCGGAGCGATTGGGTTTTTTCGCGATTTTCTCGAAAACCAGCACGACGACCGCGGTCGAACCATTAGAGTAAAACGTAGGCAATGGAACTACGAACAGGGATCAATTGTTGTTTGTTCGATTGGACGAACCTGTCTTCGGACTACGGTGCGGAAGGACTCTGAAATTTGTCGGGACTTTGAAATATTTCGGAGCGATTGGAATTTTTCGCGATTTTCTCGAAAACCAGCACGACGATCGCGGTCGAACCATTAGAGTAAAACGTAGGCAATGGGACGACGAATAGGGATCAATTGTTGTTTGTTCGATTGGACGAACCTGTCTTCGGACTACGGTGCGGAAGGAGTCTGAAATTTGTCGGGACTATGAAATATTTCGGAGCGATTGGGTTTTTTCGCGATTTTCTCGTAAACCAGCACGACGACCGCGGTCGAACCATTAGAGTAAAACGTAGGCAATGGAACTACGAACAGGTATCAATCGTTGTTTGCTCGATTGGACGATTTTAGACTTTCGTCGGACTACGGTACGAAGGAATCTTAAATCTATCGTAACTTCGAATTACCTCGGAGCGATTGGGGATTTTCGCGGTTTTCTCGAAAACCAGCACGACGACCGCAGTCGAACCATTAGAGTAAAACGTAGGCAATGGAACGACGAACAGGGATCAATTGTTGTTTGGTCGATTGGACGATTTTAGACTTTCGTCAGACTACGGTACGAAGGAATCTTAAATCTATCATAACGTCGAATTACCTCGGAGCGATTGGGGTTTTTCGCGATTTTCTCAAAAACCAGCACGACGACCGCGGTCGAACCATTAGAGTAAAACGTAGGCAATGGAACGAGGAATAGGGATCAATGGTTGTTTGGTCGATTGGACGAACTTGTGTTCGGACTACGGTGCGGAAGGTGTCTGAAATTTGTCGGGACTATGAAATATTTCGGAGCGATTGGGTTTTTTCGCGATTTTCTCGAAAACCAGCACGACGACCGCGGTCGAACCATTAGAGTAAAACGTAGGCAATGGAACGACGAACAGGGATCAATGGTTGTTTGCTCAATTGGACGAACTTGTGTTCGGACTACGGTGCGGAAGGACTCTGAAATTTGTCGGGACTTTGAAATATTTCGGAGCGATTGGAATTTTTCGCGATTTTCTCGAAAACCAGCACGACGACCGCGGTCGAACCATTAGAGTAAAACGTAGGCAATGGAACGACGAACAGGGATCATTTTTTGTTTGGTCGATTGGACGAGTTTAGACTTTCGTCGGACTACGGTACGAAGGAATCTTAAATCTATCGTAGCTTCGAATTACCTCGGAGCGATTGGGGTTTTTCGCGATTTTCTCGAAAACCAGCACGACGACCGCGGTCGAACCATTAGAGTAAAACGTAGGCAATGGAACGACGAACGGGGATCAATGGTTGTTTGCTCGATTGGACGAAATTGTGTTCGGACTACGGTGCGGAAGGACTCTGAAATTTGTCGGGACTTTGAAATATTTCGGAGCGATTGGAGTTTTTCGCGATTTTCTCGAAAACCAGCACGACGACCGCGGTCGAACCATTAGAGTAAAACGTAGGCAATGAAACGACGAACGGGGATCAATGGTTGTTTGCTCGATTGGACGAACTTGTGTTCGGACTACGGTGCGGAAGGACTCTGAAATTTGTCGGGACTTTGAAATATTTCGGAGCGATTGTAGTTTTTCGCGATTTTCTCGAAAACCAGCACGACGACCGCGGTCGAACCATTAGAGTAAAACGTAGGCAATGGAACGACGAACTGGGATCAATGGTTGTTTGGTCGATTGGACGAACTGGTGTTCGGAATACGGTGCGGAAGGGGTCTGAAATTTGTCGGTACTTTGAAATATTTCAGAGCGATTGGGGTTTTTCGCGATTTTCTCGAAAACCAGCACGACGACCGCTGTCGAACCATTAGAGTAAAACGTAGGCAATGGAACGACGAACAGGGATCAATCGTTGTTTGCTCGGTTGGACGGTTTTAGACTTTCGTCGGACTACGGTACGCAGGAATCTTAAATCTATCGTAACTTCGAATTACCTCGGAGCGATTGGGTTTTTTCGCGATTTTCTCGAAAACCAGCACGACGACCGCCGTCGAACCATTAGAGTAAAACGTAGGCAATGGAACGACGAAAAGGGATCAGTGGTTGTTTGGTCGATTGGACGAACTTGTGTTCGGAATACGGTGCGGAAGGAGTCTGAAATTTGTCGGGACTATGAAATATTTCGGAGCGATTGGGTTTTTTCGCGATTTTCTCGTAAACCAGCACGACGACCGCGGTCGAACCATTAGAGTAAAACGTAGGCAATGGAACTACGAACAGGTATCAATCGTTGTTTGCTCGATTGGACGATTTTAGACTTTCGTCGGACTACGGTACGAAGGAATCTTAAAGCTATCGTAACTTCGAATTACCTCGGAGCGATTGGGGATTTTCGCGGTTTTCTCGAAAACCAGCACGACGACCGCAGTCGAACCATTAGAGTAAAACGTAGGCAATGGAACGACGAACAGGGATCAATTGTTGTTTGGTCGATTGGACGATTTTAGACTTTCGTCAGACTACGGTACGAAGGAATCTTAAATCTATCATAACGTCGAATTACCTCGGAGCGATTGGGGTTTTTCGCGATTTTCTCAAAAACCAGCACGACGACCGCGGTCGAACAATTAGAGTAAAACGTAGGCAATGGAACGAGGAATAGGGATCAATGGTTGTTTGGTCGATTGGACGAACTTGTGTTCGGAATACGGTGCGGAAGGAGTCTGAAATTTGTCGGCACTTTGAAATATTTCGGAGCGATTGGAGTTTTTCGCGAGTTTCTCGAAAACCAGCGCGACGACCGCGGTCGAACCATAAGAGTAAAACGTAGGCAATGGAACGACGAAGAGGGATCAATGGTTGTTTGCTCGATTGGACGAACTTGTGTTCGGACTACGGTGCGGAAGGGCTCTGAAATATGTCAGGACTTTGTAATATTTCGGAGCGATTTGAGTTTTTCGCGATTTTCTCGAAAACCAGCACGACGTCCGCGGTCGAACCATTAGAGTAAAACGTAGGCAATGGAACGACGAACAGGGATCAATGGTTGTTTGCTAGGTTGGACGATTTTAGACTTTCGTCGGACTACGGTACGCAGGAATCTTAAATCTATCGTAACATCGAATTACCTCGGAGCGATTGGGTTTTTTCGCGATTTTCTCGAAAACCAGCACGACGACCGCCGTCGAACCATTAGAGTGAAACGTAGGCAATGGAACGACGAACAGGGATCAGTGGCTGTTTGGTCGATTGGACGAACTTGTGTGCGGAATACGGTGCGGAAGGAGTCTGAAATTTGTCGGGACTTTGAAATATTTCGGAGCGATTGGAGTTTTTCGCGATTTTCTCGAAAACCAGCACGACGACCGCGGTCGAACCATTAGAGTAAAACGTAGGCAATGGAACGACGAACAGGGACCAATTGTTGTTTGGTCGATTGGACGATTTTAGACTTTCGTCGGACTACGGTACGAAGGAATCTTAAATCTATCGTAATTTCGAATTACCTCGGAGCGATTGGGGTTTTTCGCGATTTCCTCGAAAACCAGCACGACGACCGCGGTCGAATCATTAGAGTAAAACGTAGGCAATGGAACGACCAATAGGGATCAATGGTTGTTTGGTCGATTGGACGAACTTGTGTTCGGAATACGGTGCGGAAGGAGTCTGAAATTTGTCGGCACTTTGAAATATTTCGGAGCGATTGGAGTTTTTCGCGAGTTTCTCGAAAACCAGCGCGACGACCGCGGTCGAACCATAAGAGTAAAACGTAGGCAATGGAACGACGAAGAGGGATCAATGGTTGTTTGCTCGATTGGACGAACTTGTGTTCGGACTACGGTGCGGAAGGGCTCTGAAATATGTCAGGACTTTGTAATATTTCGGAGCGATTTGAGTTTTTCGCGATTTTCTCGAAAACCAGCACGACGTCCGCGGTCGAACCATTAGAGTAAAACGTAGGCAATGGAACGACGAACAGGGATCAATGGTTGTTTGGTCGATTGGACGAACTGGTGTTCGGAATGCGGTGCGGAAGGTGTCTGAAATTTGTCGGTACTTTGAAATATTTCGGAGCGATTGGGTTTTTTCGCGATTTTCTCGAAAACCAGCACGACGTCCGCGGTCGAACCATTAGAGTAAAACGTAGGCAATGGAACGACGAACAGGGATCAATGGTTGTTTGGTCGATTGCACGAACTGGTGTTCGGAATGCGGTGCGGAAGGGGTCTGAAATTTGTCGGTACTTTGAAATATTTCGGAGCGATTGGGGTTTTTGGCGATTTTCTCGAAAACGAGCACGACGACCGCGGTCGAACCATTAGAGTAAAACGTAGGCAATGGAACGACCAACAGGGATCAATTGTTGTTTGCTCGATTGGAAGATTTTAGACTTTCGTCGGACTACGGTACGAAGGAATCTTAAATCTATCGTAACTTCGAATTACCTCGGAGCGATTGGGGATTTTCGCGGTTTTCTCGAAAACCAGCACGACGACCGCAGTCGAACCATTAGAGTAAAACGTAGGCAATGGAACGACGAACAGGGATCAATTGTTGTTTGGTCGATTGGACGATTTTAGACTTTCGTCAGACTACGGTACGAAGGAATCTTAAATCTATCATAACGTCGAATTACCTCGGAGCGATTGGGGTTTTTCGCGATTTTCTCAAAAACCAGCACGACGACCGCGGTCGAACCATTAGAGTAAAACGTAGGCAATGGAACGAGGAATAGGGATCAATGGTTGTTTGGTCGATTGGACGAACTTGTGTTCGGACTACGGTGCGGAAGGAGTCTGAAATTTGTCGGGACTATGAAATATTTCGGAGCGATTGGGTTTTTTCGCGATTTTCTCGAAAACCAGCACGACGACCGCGGTCGAACCATTAGAGTAAAACGTAGGCAATGGAACTACGAACAGGGATCAATTGTTGTTTGTTCGATTGGACGAACCTGTCTTCGGACTACGGTGCGGAAGGACTCTGAAATTTGTCGGGACTTTGAAATATTTCGGAGCGATTGGAATTTTTCGCGATTTTCTCGAAAACCAGCACGACGATCGCGGTCGAACCATTAGAGTAAAACGTAGGCAATGGGACGACGAATAGGGATCAATTGTTGTTTGTTCGATTGGACGAACCTGTCTTCGGACTACGGTGCGGAAGGAGTCTGAAATTTGTCGGGACTATGAAATATTTCGGAGCGATTGGGTTTTTTCGCGATTTTCTCGTAAACCAGCACGACGACCGCGGTCGAACCATTAGAGTAAAACGTAGGCAATGGAACTACGAACAGGTATCAATCGTTGTTTGCTCGATTGGACGATTTTAGACTTTCGTCGGACTACGGTACGAAGGAATCTTAAATCTATCGTAACTTCGAATTACCTCGGAGCGATTGGGGATTTTCGCGGTTTTCTCGAAAACCAGCACGACGACCGCAGTCGAACCATTAGAGTAAAACGTAGGCAATGGAACGACGAACAGGGATCAATTGTTGTTTGGTCGATTGGACGATTTTAGACTTTCGTCAGACTACGGTACGAAGGAATCTTAAATCTATCATAACGTCGAATTACCTCGGAGCGATTGGGGTTTTTCGCGATTTTCTCAAAAACCAGCACGACGACCGCGGTCGAACCATTAGAGTAAAACGTAGGCAATGGAACGAGGAATAGGGATCAATGGTTGTTTGGTCGATTGGACGAACTTGTGTTCGGACTACGGTGCGGAAGGTGTCTGAAATTTGTCGGGACTATGAAATATTTCGGAGCGATTGGGTTTTTTCGCGATTTTCTCGAAAACCAGCACGACGACCGCGGTCGAACCATTAGAGTAAAACGTAGGCAATGGAACGACGAACAGGGATCAATGGTTGTTTGCTCAATTGGACGAACTTGTGTTCGGACTACGGTGCGGAAGGACTCTGAAATTTGTCGGGACTTTGAAATATTTCGGAGCGATTGGAATTTTTCGCGATTTTCTCGAAAACCAGCACGACGACCGCGGTCGAACCATTAGAGTAAAACGTAGGCAATGGAACGACGAACAGGGATCATTTTTTGTTTGGTCGATTGGACGAGTTTAGACTTTCGTCGGACTACGGTACGAAGGAATCTTAAATCTATCGTAGCTTCGAATTACCTCGGAGCGATTGGGGTTTTTCGCGATTTTCTCGAAAACCAGCACGACGACCGCGGTCGAACCATTAGAGTAAAACGTAGGCAATGGAACGACGAACGGGGATCAATGGTTGTTTGCTCGATTGGACGAAATTGTGTTCGGACTACGGTGCGGAAGGACTCTGAAATTTGTCGGGACTTTGAAATATTTCGGAGCGATTGGAGTTTTTCGCGATTTTCTCGAAAACCAGCACGACGACCGCGGTCGAACCATTAGAGTAAAACGTAGGCAATGAAACGACGAACGGGGATCAATGGTTGTTTGCTCGATTGGACGAACTTGTGTTCGGACTACGGTGCGGAAGGACTTTGAAATTTGTCGGGACTTTGAAATATTTCGGAGCGATTGTAGTTTTTCGCGATTTTCTCGAAAACCAGCACGACGACCGCGGTCGAACCATTAGAGTAAAACGTAGGCAATGGAACGACGAACTGGGATCAATGGTTGTTTGGTCGATTGGACGAACTGGTGTTCGGAATACGGTGCGGAAGGGGTCTGAAATTTGTCGGTACTTTGAAATATTTCAGAGCGATTGGGGTTTTTCGCGATTTTCTCGAAAACCAGCACGACGACCGCTGTCGAACCATTAGAGTAAAACGTAGGCAATGGAACGACGAACAGGGATCAATCGTTGTTTGCTCGGTTGGACGGTTTTAGACTTTCGTCGGACTACGGTACGCAGGAATCTTAAATCTATCGTAACTTCGAATTACCTCGGAGCGATTGGGTTTTTTCGCGATTTTCTCGAAAACCAGCACGACGACCGCCGTCGAACCATTAGAGTAAAACGTAGGCAATGGAACGACGAAAAGGGATCAGTGGTTGTTTGGTCGATTGGACGAACTTGTGTTCGGAATACGGTGCGGAAGGAGTCTGAAATTTGTCGGGACTATGAAATATTTCGGAGCGATTGGGTTTTTTCGCGATTTTCTCGTAAACCAGCACGACGACCGCGGTCGAACCATTAGAGTAAAACGTAGGCAATGGAACTACGAACAGGTATCAATCGTTGTTTGCTCGATTGGACGATTTTAGACTTTCGTCGGACTACGGTACGAAGGAATCTTAAATCTATCGTAACTTCGAATTACCTCGGAGCGATTGGGGATTTTCGCGGTTTTCTCGAAAACCAGCACGACGACCGCAGTCGAACCATTAGAGTAAAACGTAGGCAATGGAACGACGAACAGGGATCAATTGTTGTTTGGTCGATTGGACGATTTTAGACTTTCGTCAGACTACGGTACGAAGGAATCTTAAATCTATCATAACGTCGAATTACCTCGGAGCGATTGGGGTTTTTCGCGATTTTCTCAAAAACCAGCACGACGACCGCGGTCGAACAATTAGAGTAAAACGTAGGCAATGGAACGAGGAATAGGGATCAATGGTTGTTTGGTCGATTGGACGAACTTGTGTTCGGACTACGGTGCGGAAGGTGTCTGAAATTTGTCGGGACTATGAAATATTTCGGAGCGATTGGGTTTTTTCGCGATTTTCTCGAAAACCAGCACGACGACCGCGGTCGAACCATTAGAGTAAAACGTAGGCAATGGAACGACGAACAGGGATCAATGGTTGTTTGCTCAATTGGACGAACTTGTGTTCGGACTACGGTGCGGAAGGACTCTGAAATTTGTCGGGACTTTGAAATATTTCGGAGCGATTGGAGTTTTTCGCGATTTTCTCGAAAACCAGCACGACGACCGCGGTCGAACCATTAGAGTAAAACGTAGGCAATGGAACGACGAACAGGGATCAATTGTTGTTTGGTCGATTGGACGAGTTTAGACTTTCGTCGGACTACGGTACGAAGGAATATTAAATCTATCGTAGCTTCGAATTACCTCGGAGCGATTGGGGTTTTTCGCGATTTTCTCGAAAACCAGCACGACGACCGCGGTCGAACCATTAGAGTAAAACGTAGGCAATGGAACGACGAACGGGAATCAATGGTTGTTTGCTCGATTGGACGAAATTGTGTTCGGACTACGGTGCGGAAGGACTCTGAAATTTGTCGGGACTTTGAAATATTTCGGAGCGATTGGAGTTTTTCGCGATTTTCTCGAAAACCAGCACGACGACCGCGGTCGAACCATTAGAGTAAAACGTAGCCAATGAAACGACGAACGGGGATCAATGGTTGTTTGCTCGATTGGACGAACTTGTGTTCGGACTACGGTGCGGAAGGACTCTGAAATTTGTCGGGACTTTGAAATATTTCGGAGCGATTGTAGTTTTTCGCGATTTTCTCGAAAACCAGCACGACGACCGCGGTCGAACCATTAGAGTAAAACGTAGGCAATGAAACGACGAACGGGGATCAATGGTTGTTTGCTCGATTGGACGAACTTGTGTTCGGACTACGGTGCGGAAGGACTCTGAAATTTGTCGGGCCTTTGAAATATTTCGGAGCGATTGGAATTTTTCGCGATTTTCTCGAAAACCAGCACGACGACCGCGGTCGAACCATTAGAGTAAAACGTAGGCAATGGAACGACGAACAGGGATCATTTGTTGTTTGGTCGATTGGACGAGTTTAGACTTTCGTCGGACTACGGTACGAAGGAATGTTAAATCTATCGTAGCTTCGAATTACCTCGGAGCGATTGGTGTTTTTCGCGATTTTCTCGAAAACCAGCACGACGACCGCGGTCGAACCATTAGAGTAAAACGTAGGCAATGGAACGACGAACAGGGATCAATGGTTGTTTGGTCGATTGGACGAACTGGTGTTCGGAATACGGTGCGGAAGTGGTCTGAAATTTGTCGGTACTTTGAAATATTTCAGAGCGATTGGGGTTTTTCGCGATTTTCTCGAAAACCAGCACGACGACCGCTGTCGAACCATTAGAGTAAAACGTAGGCAATGGAACGACGAACAGGGATCAATCGTTGTTTGCTCGGTTGGACGATTTTAGACTTTCGTCGGACTACGGTACGAAGGAATCTTAAATCTATCGTAACTTCGAATTACCTCGGAGCGATTGGGGTTTTTCGCGATTTTCTCGAAAACCAGCACGACGACCGCGGTCGAACCATTAGAGTAAAACGTAGGCAATGGAACGACCAACAGGGATCAATTGTTGTTTGCTCGATTGGAAGATTTTAGACTTTCGTCGGACTACGGTACGAAGGAATCTTAAATCTATCGTAACTTCGAATTACCTCGGAGCGATTGGGGTTTTTCGCGATTTTCTCGAAAACCAGCACGACGTCCGCGGTCGAACCATTAGAGTAAAACGTAGGCAATGGAACGACGAACAGGGATCAATGGTTGTTTGGTCGATTGGACGAACTGGTGTTCGGAATGCGGTGCGGAAGGGGTCTGAAATTTGTCGGTACTTTGAAATATTTCGGAGCGATTGGGGTTTTTCGCGATTTTCTCGAAAACCAGCACGACGGCCGCTGTCGAACCATTAGAGTAAAACGTAGGCAATGGAACGACGAACAGGGATCAATCGTTGTTTGCTCGGTTGGAGGATTTTAGACTTTCGTCGGACTACGGTACTCAGGAATCTTAAATCTATCGTAACTTCGAATTACCTCGGAGCGATTGGGTTTTTTCGCGATTTTCTCGAAAACCAGCACGACGACCGCCGTCGAACCATTAGAGTAAAACGTAGGCAATGGAACGACGAAAAGGGATCAGTGGTTGTTTGCTCAATTGGACGAACTTGTGTTCGGACTACGGTGCGGAAGGACTCTGAAATTTGCCGGGACTTTGAAATATATAGGAGCGATTGGGGTTTTTGGCGATTTTCTCGAAAACGAGCACGACGACCGCGGTCGAACCATTAGAGTAAAACGTAGGCAATGGAACGACCAACAGGGATCAATTGTTGTTTGCTCGATTGGAAGATTTTAGACTTTCGTCGGACTACGGTACGAAGGAATCTTAAATCTATCGTAACTTCGAATTACCTCGGAGCGATTGGGGTTTTTCGCGATTTTCTCGAAAACCAGCACGACGACCGCGGTCGAACCATTAGAGTAAAACGTAGGCAATGGAACGACGAACAGGGATCAATGGTTGTTTGGTCGATTGGACGAACTGGTGTTCGGAATACGGTGCGGAAGGGGTCTGAAATTTGTCGGTACTTTGAAATATTTCAGAGCGATTGGGGTTTTTCGCGATTTTCTCGAAAACCAGCACGACGACCGCTGTCGAACCATTAGAGTAAAACGTAGGCAATGGAACGACGAACAGGGATCAATCGTTGTTTGCTCGGTTGGACGGTTTTAGACTTTCGTCGGACTACGGTACGCAGGAATCTTAAATCTATCGTAACTTCGAATTACCTCGGAGCGATTGGGTTTTTTCGCGATTTTCTCGAAAACCAGCACGACGACCGCCGTCGAACCATTAGAGTAAAACGTAGGCAATGGAACGACGAAAAGGGATCAGTGGTTGTTTGGTCGATTGGACGAACTTGTGTTCGGAATACGGTGCGGAAGGAGTCTGAAATTTGTCGGGACTATGAAATATTTCGGAGCGATTGGGTTTTTTCGCGATTTTCTCGAAAACCAGCACGACGACCGCGGTCGAACCATTAGAGTAAAACGTAGGCAATGGAACTACGAACAGGTATCAATCGTTGTTTGCTCGATTGGACGATTTTAGACTTTCGTCGGACTACGGTACGAAGGAATCTTAAATCTATCGTAACTTCGAATTACCTCGGAGCGATTGGGGATTTTCGCGGTTTTCTCGAAAACCAGCACGACGACCGCAGTCGAACCATTAGAGTAAAACGTAGGCAATGGAACGACGAACAGGGATCAATTGTTGTTTGGTCGATTGGACGATTTTAGACTTTCGTCAGACTACGGTACGAAGGAATCTTAAATCTATCATAACGTCGAATTACCTCGGAGCGATTGGGGTTTTTCGCGATTTTCTCAAAAACCAGCACGACGACCGCGGTCGAACCATTAGAGTAAAACGTAGGCAATGGAACGAGGAATAGGGATCAATGGTTGTTTGGTCGATTGGACGAACTTGTGTTCGGACTACGGTGCGGAAGGAGTCTGAAATTTGTCAGGACTATGAAATATTTCGGAGCGATTGGGTTTTTTCGCGATTTTCTCGAAAACCAGCACGACGACCGCGGTCGAACCATTAGAGTAAAACGTAGGCAATGGAACTACGAACAGGTATCAATCGTTGTTTGCTCGATTGGACGATTTTAGACTTTCGTCGGACTACGGTACGAAGGAATCTTAAATCTATCGTAACTTCGAATTACCTCGGAGCGATTGGGTTTTTTCGCGATTTTCTCGAAAACCAGCACGACGACCGCGGTCGAACCATTAGAGTAAAACGTAGTCAATGGAACGACCAACAGGGATCAATGGTTGTTTGGTCGATTGGACGATTTTAGACTTTCGTCGGACTACGGTACGAAGGAATCTTAAATCTATCGTAACTTCGAATTACCTCGGAGCGATTGGGTTTTTTCGCGATTTTCTCGAAAACCAGCACGACGACCGCGGTCGAACCATTAGAGTAAAACGTAGGCAATGAAACGACGAACGGGGATCAATGGTTGTTTGCTCGATTGGACGAACTTGTGTTGGGACTACGGTGCGGAAGGAGTCTGAAGTATGTCGGGACTTTGAAATATTTCGGAGCGATTGGAGTTTTTCGCGATTTTCTCGAAAACCAGCACGACGACCGCGGTCGAACCATTAGAGTAAAACGTAGACAATGGAACGACGAACAGGGATCAATGGTTTTTTGGTCGATTGGACGAACTGGTGTTCGGAATACGGTGCGGAAGTGGTCTGAAATTTGTCGGTACTTTGAAATATTTCAGAGCGATTGGGGTTTTTCGCGATTTTCTCGAAAACCAGCACGACGACCGCGGTCGAACCATTAGAGTAAAACGTAGGCAATGGAACGACGAACAGGGATCAATGGTTGTTTGCTCAATTGGACGAACTTGTGTTCGGACTACGGTGCGGAAGGACTCTGAAATTTTTCGGGACTTTGAAATATTTCGGAGCGATTGGAATTTTTCGCGATTTTCTCGAAAACCAGCACGACGACCGCGGTCGAACCATTAGAGTAAAACGTAGACAATGGAACGACGAACAGGGATCAATGGTTTTTTGGTCGATTGGACGAACTGGTGTTCGGAATACGGTGCGGAAGTGGTCTGAAATTTGTCGGTACTTTGAAATATTTCAGAGCGATTGGGGTTTTTCGCGATTTTCTCGAAAACCAGCACGACGACCGCGGTCGAACCATTAGAGTAAAACGTAGGCAATGGAACGACGAACAGGGATCAATCGTTGTTTGCTCGGTTGGACGGTTTTAGACTTTCGTCGGACTACGGTACGCAGGAATCTTAAATCTATCGTAACTTCGAATTACCTCGGAGCGATTGGGTTTTTTCGCGATTTTCTCGAAAACCAGCACGACGACCGCCGTCGAACCATTAGAGTAAAACGTAGGCAATGGAACGACGAAAAGGGATCAGTGGTTGTTTGGTCGATTGGACGAACTTGTGTTCGGAATACGGTGCGGAAGGAGTCTGAAATTTGTCGGGACTATGAAATATTTCGGAGCGATTGGGTTTTTTCGCGATTTTCTCGAAAACCAGCACGACGACCGCGGTCGAACCATTAGAGTAAAACGTAGGCAATGGAACTACGAACAGGTATCAATCGTTGTTTGCTCGATTGGACGATTTTAGACTTTCGTCGGACTACGGTACGAAGGAATCTTAAATCTATCGTAACTTCGAATTACCTCGGAGCGATTGGGGATTTTCGCGGTTTTCTCGAAAACCAGCACGACGACCGCAGTCGAACCATTAGAGTAAAACGTAGGCAATGGAACGACGAACAGGGATCAATTGTTGTTTGGTCGATTGGACGATTTTAGACTTTCGTCAGACTACGGTACGAAGGAATCTTAAATCTATCATAACGTCGAATTACCTCGGAGCGATTGGGGTTTTTCGCGATTTTCTCAAAAACCAGCACGACGACCGCGGTCGAACCATTAGAGTAAAACGTAGGCAATGGAACGAGGAATAGGGATCAATGGTTGTTTGGTCGATTGGACGAACTTGTGTTCGGACTACGGTGCGGAAGGAGTCTGAAATTTGTCAGGACTATGAAATATTTCGGAGCGATTGGGTTTTTTCGCGATTTTCTCGAAAACCAGCACGACGACCGCGGTCGAACCATTAGAGTAAAACGTAGGCAATGGAACTACGAACAGGTATCAATCGTTGTTTGCTCGATTGGACGATTTTAGACTTTCGTCGGACTACGGTACGAAGGAATCTTAAATCTATCGTAACTTCGAATTACCTCGGAGCGATTGGGTTTTTTCGCGATTTTCTCGAAAACCAGCACGACGACCGCGGTCGAACCATTAGAGTAAAACGTAGTCAATGGAACGACCAACAGGGATCAATGGTTGTTTGGTCGATTGGACGATTTTAGACTTTCGTCGGACTACGGTACGAAGGAATCTTAAATCTATCGTAACTTCGAATTACCTCGGAGCGATTGGGTTTTTTCGCGATTTTCTCGAAAACCAGCACGACGACCGCGGTCGAACCATTAGAGTAAAACGTAGGCAATGAAACGACGAACGGGGATCAATGGTTGTTTGCTCGATTGGACGAACTTGTGTTGGGACTACGGTGCGGAAGGAGTCTGAAGTATGTCGGGACTTTGAAATATTTCGGAGCGATTGGAGTTTTTCGCGATTTTCTCGAAAACCAGCACGACGACCGCGGTCGAACCATTAGAGTAAAACGTAGACAATGGAACGACGAACAGGGATCAATGGTTTTTTGGTCGATTGGACGAACTGGTGTTCGGAATACGGTGCGGAAGTGGTCTGAAATTTGTCGGTACTTTGAAATATTTCAGAGCGATTGGGGTTTTTCGCGATTTTCTCGAAAACCAGCACGACGACCGCGGTCGAACCATTAGAGTAAAACGTAGGCAATGGAACGACGAACAGGGATCAATGGTTGTTTGCTCAATTGGACGAACTTGTGTTCGGACTACGGTGCGGAAGGACTCTGAAATTTTTCGGGACTTTGAAATATTTCGGAGCAATTGGAATTTTTCGCGATATTCTCGAAAACCAGCACGACGATCGCGGTCGAACCATTAGAGTAAAACGTAGGCAATGGGACGACGAATAGGGATCAATTGTTGTTTGTTCGATTGGACGAACCTGTCTTCGGACTACGGTGCGGAAGGACTCTGAAATTTGTCGGGACTTTGAAATATTTCGGAGCGATTGGAGTTTTTCGCGATTTTCTCGAAAACCAGCACGACGACCGCGGTCGAACCATTAGAGTAAAACGTAGGCAATGAAACGACGAACGGGGATCAATGGTTGTTTGCTCGATTGGACGAACTTGTGTTCGGACTACGGTGCGGAAGGACTCTGAAATTTGTCGGGACTTTGAAATATTTCGGAGCGATTGTAGTTTTTCGCGATTTTCTCGAAAACCAGCACGACGACCGCGGTCGAACCATTAGAGTAAAACGTAGGCAATGGAACGACGAACAGGGATCATTTGTTGTTTGGTCGATTGGACGAGTTTAGACTTTCGTCGGACTACGGTACGAAGGAATCTTAAATCTATCGTAGCTTCGAATTACCTCGGAGCGATTGGGGTTTTTCGCGATTTTCTCGAAAACCAGCACGACGACCGCGGTCGAACCATTAGAGTAAAACGTAGGCAATGGAACGACGAACGGGGATCAATGATTGTTTGCTCGATTGGACGAAATTGTGTTCGGACTACGGTGCGGATGGACTCTGAAATTTGTCGGGACTTTGAAATATTTCGGAGCGATTGGAATTTTTCGCGATTTTCTCGAAAACCAGCACGACGACCGCGGTCGAACCATTAGAGTAAAACGTAGGAAATGGAACGACGAACAGGGATCAATTGTTGTTTGTTCGATTGGACGAACCTGTCTTCGGACTACGGTGCGGAAGGACTCTGAAATTTGCCGGGACTTTGAAATATATAGGAGCGATTGGGGTTTTTGGCGATTTTCTCGAAAACGAGCACGACGACCGCGGTCGAACCATTAGAGTAAAACGTAGGCAATGGAACGACCAACAGGGATCAATTGTTGTTTGCTCGATTGGAAGATTTTAGACTTTCGTCGGACTACGGTACGAAGGAATCTTAAATCTATCGTAACTTCGAATTACCTCGGAGCGATTGGGGTTTTTCGCGATTTTCTCGAAAACCAGCACGACGACCGCGGTCGAACCATTAGAGTAAAACGTAGGCAATGGAACGACGAACAGGGATCAATGGTTGTTTGGTCGATTGGACGAACTGGTGTTCGGAATACGGTGCGGAAGGGGTCTGAAATTTGTCGGTACTTTGAAATATTTCAGAGCGATTGGGGTTTTTCGCGATTTTCTCGAAAACCAGCACGACGACCGCTGTCGAACCATTAGAGTAAAACGTAGGCAATGGAACGACGAACAGGGATCAATCGTTGTTTGCTCGGTTGGACGGTTTTAGACTTTCGTCGGACTACGGTACGCAGGAATCTTAAATCTATCGTAACTTCGAATTACCTCGGAGCGATTGGGTTTTTTCGCGATTTTCTCGAAAACCAGCACGACGACCGCCGTCGAACCATTAGAGTAAAACGTAGGCAATGGAACGACGAAAAGGGATCAGTGGTTGTTTGGTCGATTGGACGAACTTGTGTTCGGAATACGGTGCGGAAGGACTCTGAAATTTGTCGGGACTTTGAAATATTTCGGAGCGATTGGAATTTTTCGCGATTTTCTCGAAAACCAGCACGACGACCGCGGTCGAACCATTAGAGTAAAACGTAGGAAATGGAACGACGAACAGGGATCAATTGTTGTTTGTTCGATTGGACGAACCTGTCTTCGGATTACGGTGCGGAAGGACTCTGAAATTTGTCGGGACTTTGAAATATTTCGGAGCAATTGGAATTTTTCGCGATATTCTCGAAAACCAGCACGACGACCGCGGTCGAACCATTAGAGTAAAACGTAGGCAATGGAACGACGAACAGGGATCAATGGTTGTTTGCTCAATTGGACGAACTTGTGTTCGGACTACGGTGCGGAAGGACTCTGAAATTTTTCGGGACTTTGAAATATTTCGGAGCGATTGGAATTTTTCGCGATTTTCTCGAAAACCAGCACGACGACCGCGGTCGAACCATTAGAGTAAAACGTAGGCAATGGAACTACGAACAGGTATCAATCGTTGTTTGCTCGATTGGACGATTTTAGACTTTCGTCGGACTACGGTACGAAGGAATCTTAAATCTATCGTAACTTCGAATTACCTCGGAGCGATTGGGGATTTTCGCGGTTTTCTCGAAAACCAGCACGACGACCGCAGTCGAACCATTAGAGTAAAACGTAGGCAATGGAACGACGAACAGGGATCAATTGTTGTTTGGTCGATTGGACGATTTTAGACTTTCGTCAGACTACGGTACGAAGGAATCTTAAATCTATCATAACGTCGAATTACCTCGGAGCGATTGGGGTTTTTCGCGATTTTCTCAAAAACCAGCACGACGACCGCGGTCGAACCATTAGAGTAAAACGTAGGCAATGGAACGAGGAATAGGGATCAATGGTTGTTTGGTCGATTGGACGAACTTGTGTTCGGACTACGGTGCGGAAGGAGTCTGAAATTTGTCAGGACTATGAAATATTTCGGAGCGATTGGGTTTTTTCGCGATTTTCTCGAAAACCAGCACGACGACCGCGGTCGAACCATTAGAGTAAAACGTAGGCAATGGAACTACGAACAGGTATCAATCGTTGTTTGCTCGATTGGACGATTTTAGACTTTCGTCGGACTACGGTACGAAGGAATCTTAAATCTATCGTAACTTCGAATTACCTCGGAGCGATTGGGTTTTTTCGCGATTTTCTCGAAAACCAGCACGACGACCGCGGTCGAACCATTAGAGTAAAACGTAGTCAATGGAACGACCAACAGGGATCAATGGTTGTTTGGTCGATTGGACGATTTTAGACTTTCGTCGGACTACGGTACGAAGGAATCTTAAATCTATCGTAACTTCGAATTACCTCGGAGCGATTGGGTTTTTTCGCGATTTTCTCGAAAACCAGCACGACGACCGCGGTCGAACCATTAGAGTAAAACGTAGGCAATGAAACGACGAACGGGGATCAGTGGTTGTTTGCTCGATTGGACGAACTTGTGTTGGGACTACGGTGCGGAAGGAGTCTGAAGTATGTCGGAACTTTGAAATATTTCGGAGCGATTGGAGTTTTTCGCGATTTTCTCGAAAACCAGCACGACGACCGCGGTCGAACCATTAGAGTAAAACGTAGACAATGGAACGACGAACAGGGATCAATGGTTTTTTGGTCGATTGGACGAACTGGTGTTCGGAATACGGTGCGGAAGTGGTCTGAAATTTGTCGGTACTTTGAAATATTTCAGAGCGATTGGGGTTTTTCGCGATTTTCTCGAAAACCAGCACGACGACCGCGGTCGAACCATTAGAGTAAAACGTAGGCAATGGAACGACGAACAGGGATCAATGGTTGTTTGCTCAATTGGACGAACTTGTGTTCGGACTACGGTGCGGAAGGACTCTGAAATTTTTCGGGACTTTGAAATATTTCGGAGCGATTGGAATTTTTCGCGATTTTCTCGAAAACCAGCACGACGACCGCGGTCGAACCATTAGAGTAAAACGTAGGAAATGGAACGACGAACAGGGATCAATTGTTGTTTGTTCGATTGGACGAACCTGTCTTCGGACTACGGTGCGGAAGGACTCTGAAATTTGTCGGGACTTTGAAATATTTCGGAGCGATTGGAATTTTTCGCGATTTTCTCGAAAACCAGCACGACGATCGCGGTCGAACCATTAGAGTAAAACGTAGGCAATGGGACGACGAATAGGGATCAATTGTTGTTTGTTCGATTGGACGAACCTGTCTTCGGACTACGGTGCGGAAGGACTCTGAAATTTGTCGGGACTTTGAAATATTTCGGAGCGATTGGAGTTTTTCGCGATTTTCTCGAAAACCAGCACGACGACCGCGGTCGAACCATTAGAGTAAAACGTAGGCAATGAAACGACGAACGGGGATCAATGGTTGTTTGCTCGATTGGACGAACTTGTGTTCGGACTACGGTGCGGAAGGACTCTGAAATTTGTCGGGACTTTGAAATATTTCGAAGCGATTGTAGTTTTTCGCGATTTTCTCGAAAACCAGCACGACGACCGCGGTCGAACCATTAGAGTAAAACGTAGGCAATGAAACGACGAACGGGGATCAATGGTTGTTTGCTCGATTGGACTAACTTGTGTTCGGACTACGGTGCGGAAGGACTCTGAAATTTGTCGGGCCTTTGAAATATTTCGGAGCGATTGGAATTTTTCGCGATTTTCTCGAAAACCAGCACGACGACCGCGGTCGAACCATTAGAGTAAAACGTAGGCAATGGAACGACGAACAGGGATCATTTGTTGTTTGGTCGATTGGACGAGTTTAGACTTTCGTCGGACTACGGTACGAAGGAATCTTAAATCTATCGTAGCTTCGAATTACCTCGGAGCGATTGGGGTTTTTCGCGATTTTCTCGAAAACCAGCACGACGACCGCGGTCGAACCATTAGAGTAAAACGTAGGCAATGGAACGACGAACGGGGATCAATGATTGTTTGCTCGATTGGACGAAATTGTGTTCGGACTACGGTGCGGATGGACTCTGAAATTTGTCGGGACTTTGAAATATTTCGGAGCGATTGGAATTTTTCGCGATTTTCTCGAAAACCAGCACGACGACCGCGGTCGAACCATTAGAGTAAAACGTAGGAAATGGAACGACGAACAGGGATCAATTGTTGTTTGTTCGATTGGACGAACCTGTCTTCGGACTACGGTGCGGAAGGACTCTGAAATTTGTCGGGACTTTGAAATATTTCGGAGCAATTGGAATTTTTCGCGATATTCTCGAAAACCAGCACGACGATCGCGGTCGAACCATTAGAGTAAAACGTAGGCAATGGGACGACGAATAGGGATCAATTGTTGTTTGTTCGATTGGACGAACCTGTCTTCGGACTACGGTGCGGAAGGACTCTGAAATTTGTCGGGACTTTGAAATATTTCGGAGCGATTGGAGTTTTTCGCGATTTTCTCGAAAACCAGCACGACGACCGCGGTCGAACCATTAGAGTAAAACGTAGGCAATGAAACGACGAACGGGGATCAATGGTTGTTTGCTCGATTGGACGAACTTGTGTTCGGACTACGGTGCGGAAGGACTCTGAAATTTGTCGGGACTTTGAAATATTTCGGAGCGATTGTAGTTTTTCGCGATTTTCTCGAAAACCAGCACGACGACCGCGGTCGAACCATTAGAGTAAAACGTAGGCAATGGAACGACGAACAGGGATCATTTGTTGTTTGGTCGATTGGACGAGTTTAGACTTTCGTCGGACTACGGTACGAAGGAATCTTAAATCTATCGTAGCTTCGAATTACCTCGGAGCGATTGGGGTTTTTCGCGATTTTCTCGAAAACCAGCACGACGACCGCGGTCGAACCATTAGAGTAAAACGTAGGCAATGGAACGACGAACGGGGATCAATGATTGTTTGCTCGATTGGACGAAATTGTGTTCGGACTACGGTGCGGATGGACTCTGAAATTTGTCGGGACTTTGAAATATTTCGGAGCGATTGGAATTTTTCGCGATTTTCTCGAAAACCAGCACGACGACCGCGGTCGAACCATTAGAGTAAAACGTAGGAAATGGAACGACGAACAGGGATCAATTGTTGTTTGTTCGATTGGACGAACCTGTCTTCGGACTACGGTGCGGAAGGACTCTGAAATTTGTCGGGACTTTGAAATATTTCGGAGCAATTGGAATTTTTCGCGATATTCTCGAAAACCAGCACGACGATCGCGGTCGAACCATTAGAGTAAAACGTAGGCAATGGGACGACGAATAGGGATCAATTGTTGTTTGTTCGATTGGACGAACCTGTCTTCGGACTACGGTGCGGAAGGACTCTGAAATTTGTCGGGACTTTGAAATATTTCGGAGCGATTGGAGTTTTTCGCGATTTTCTCGAAAACCAGCACGACGACCGCGGTCGAACCATTAGAGTAAAACGTAGGCAATGAAACGACGAACGGGGATCAATGGTTGTTTGCTCGATTGGACGAACTTGTGTTCGGACTACGGTGCGGAAGGACTCTGAAATTTGTCGGGACTTTGAAATATTTCGGAGCGATTGTAGTTTTTCGCGATTTTCTCGAAAACCAGCACGACGACCGCGGTCGAACCATTAGAGTAAAACGTAGGCAATGGAACGACGAACAGGGATCATTTGTTGTTTGGTCGATTGGACGAGTTTAGACTTTCGTCGGACTACGGTACGAAGGAATCTTAAATCTATCGTAGCTTCGAATTACCTCGGAGCGATTGGGGTTTTTTGCGATTTTCTCGAAAACCAGCACGACGACCGCGGTCGAACCATTAGAGTAAAACGTAGGCAATGGAACGACGAACGGGGATCAATGATTGTTTGCTCGATTGGACGAAATTGTGTTCGGACTACGGTGCGGAAGGACTCTGAAATTTGTCGGGACTTTGAAATATTTCGGAGCGATTGGAGTTTTTCGCGATTTTCTCGAAAACCAGCACGACGGCCGCTGTCGAACCATTAGAGTAAAACGTAGGCAATGGAACGACGAACAGGGATCAATGGTTGTTTGCTCAATTGGACGAACTTGTGTTCGGACTACGGTGCGGAAGGACTCTGAAATTTGCCGGGACTTTGAAATATATAGGAGCGATTGGGGTTTTTGGCGATTTTCTCGAAAACGAGCACGACGACCGCGGTCGAACCATTAGAGTAAAACGTAGGCAATGGAACGACCAACAGGGATCAATTGTTGTTTGCTCGATTGGAAGATTTTAGACTTTCGTCGGACTACGGTACGAAGGAATCTTAAATCTATCGTAACTTCGAATTACCTCGGAGCGATTGGGTTTTTTCGCGATTTTCTCGAAAACCAGCACGACGACCGCCGTCGAACCATTAGAGTAAAACGTAGGCAATGGAACGACGAAAAGGGATCAGTGGTTGTTTGCTCAATTGGACGAACTTGTGTTCGGACTACGGTGCGGAAGGACTCTGAAATTTGCCGGGACTTTGAAATATATAGGAGCGATTGGGGTTTTTGGCGATTTTCTCGAAAACCAGCACGACGACCGCGGTCGAACCATTAGAGTAAAACGTAGGCAATGGAACGACGAACAGGGATCATTTGTTGTTTGGTCGATTGGACGAGTTTAGACTTTCGTCGGACTACGGTACGAAGGAATCTTAAATCTATCGTAGCTTCGAATTACCTCGGAGCGATTGGGGTTTTTTGCGATTTTCTCGAAAACCAGCACGACGACCGCGGTCGAACCATTAGAGTAAAACGTAGGCAATGGAACGACGAACGGGGATCAATGATTGTTTGCTCGATTGGACGAAATTGTGTTCGGACTACGGTGCGGAAGGACTCTGAAATTTGTCGGGACTTTGAAATATTTCGGAGCGATTGGAGTTTTTCGCGATTTTCTCGAAAACCAGCACGACGGCCGCTGTCGAACCATTAGAGTAAAACGTAGGCAATGGAACGACGAACAGGGATCAATGGTTGTTTGCTCAATTGGACGAACTTGTGTTCGGACTACGGTGCGGAAGGACTCTGAAATTTGCCGGGACTTTGAAATATATAGGAGCGATTGGGGTTTTTGGCGATTTTCTCGAAAACGAGCACGACGACCGCGGTCGAACCATTAGAGTAAAACGTAGGCAATGGAACGACCAACAGGGATCAATTGTTGTTTGCTCGATTGGAAGATTTTAGACTTTCGTCGGACTACGGTACGAAGGAATCTTAAATCTATCGTAACTTCGAATTACCTCGGAGCGATTGGGTTTTTTCGCGATTTTCTCGAAAACCAGCACGACGACCGCCGTCGAACCATTAGAGTAAAACGTAGGCAATGGAACGACGAAAAGGGATCAGTGGTTGTTTGCTCAATTGGACGAACTTGTGTTCGGACTACGGTGCGGAAGGACTCTGAAATTTGCCGGGACTTTGAAATATATAGGAGCGATTGGGGTTTTTGGCGATTTTCTCGAAAACGAGCACGACGACCGCGGTCGAACCATTAGAGTAAAACGTAGGCAATGGAACGACCAACAGGGATCAATTGTTGTTTGCTCGATTGGAAGATTTTAGACTTTCGTCGGACTACGGTACGAAGGAATCTTAAATCTATCGTAACTTCGAATTACCTCGGAGCGATTGGGGTTTTTCGCGATTTTCTCGAAAACCAGCACGACGACCGCGGTCGAACCATTAGAGTAAAACGTAGGCAATGGAACGACGAACAGGGATCAATGGTTGTTTGGTCGATTGGACGAACTGGTGTTCGGAATACGGTGCGGAAGGGGTCTGAAATTTGTCGGTACTTTGAAATATTTCAGAGCGATTGGGGTTTTTCGCGATTTTCTCGAAAACCAGCACGACGACCGCTGTCGAACCATTAGAGTAAAACGTAGGCAATGGAACGACGAACAGGGATCAATCGTTGTTTGCTCGGTTGGACGGTTTTAGACTTTCGTCGGACTACGGTACGCAGGAATCTTAAATCTATCGTAACTTCGAATTACCTCGGAGCGATTGGGTTTTTTCGCGATTTTCTCGAAAACCAGCACGACGACCGCCGTCGAACCATTAGAGTAAAACGTAGGCAATGGAACGACGAAAAGGGATCAGTGGTTGTTTGGTCGATTGGACGAACTTGTGTTCGGAATACGGTGCGGAAGGATTCTGAAATTTGTCGGGACTATGAAATATTTCGGAGCGATTGGGTTTTTTCGCGATTTTCTCGAAAACCAGCACGACGACCGCGGTCGAACCATTAGAGTAAAACGTAGGCAATGGAACTACGAACAGGTATCAATCGTTGTTTGCTCGATTGGACGATTTTAGACTTTCGTCGGACTACGGTACGAAGGAATCTTAAATCTATCGTAACTTCGAATTACCTCGGAGCGATTGGGGATTTTGACGGTTTTCTCGAAAACCAGCACGACGACCGCAGTCGAACCATTAGAGTAAAACGTAGGCAATGGAACGACGAACAGGGATCAATTGTTGTTTGGTCGATTGGACGATTTTAGACTTTCGTCAGACTACGGTACGAAGGAATCTTAAATCTATCATAACGTCGAATTACCTCGGAGCGATTGGGGTTTTTCGCGATTTTCTCAAAAACCAGCACGACGACCGCGGTCGAACCATTAGAGTAAAACGTAGGCAATGGAACGAGGAATAGGGATCAATGGTTGTTTGGTCGATTGGACGAACTTGTGTTCGGACTACGGTGCGGAAGGAGTCTGAAATTTGTCGGGACTATGAAATATTTCGGAGCGATTGGGTTTTTTCGCGATTTTCTCGAAAACCAGCACGACGACCGCGGTCGAACCATTAGAGTAAAACGTAGGCAATGGAACTACGAACAGGTATCAATCGTTGTTTGCTCGATTGGACGATTTTAGACTTTCGTCGGACTACGGTACGAAGGAATCTTAAATCTATCGTAACTTCGAATTACCTCGGAGCGATTGGGTTTTTTCGCGATTTTCTCGAAAACCAGCACGACGACCGCGGTCGAACCATTAGAGTAAAACGTAGTCAATGGAACGACCAACAGGGATCAATGGTTGTTTGGTCGATTGGACGATTTTAGACTTTCGTCGGACTACGGTACGAAGGAATCTTAAATCTATCGTAACTTCGAATTACCTCGGAGCGATTGGGTTTTTTCGCGATTTTCTCGAAAACCAGCACGACGACCGCGGTCGAACCATTAGAGTAAAACGTAGGCAATGGAACGACGAGAAGGGATCAATGGTTGTTTGGTCGATTGGACGAACTTGTGTTCGGACTACGGTGCGGAAGGTGTCTGAAGTATGTCGGGACTTTGAAATATTTCGGAGCGATTGGAGTTTTTCGCGATTTTCTCGAAAACCAGCACGACGACCGCGGTCGAACCATTAGAGTAAAACGTAGACAATGGAACGACGAACAGGGATCAATGGTTTTTTGGTCGATTGGACGAACTGGTGTTCGGAATACGGTGCGGAAGTGGTCTGAAATTTGTCGGTACTTTGAAATATTTCAGAGCGATTGGGGTTTTTCGCGATTTTCTCGAAAACCAGCACGACGACCGCGGTCGAACCATTAGAGTAAAACGTAGGCAATGGAACGACGAACAGGGATCAATGGTTGTTTGCTCAATTGGACGAACTTGTGTTCGGACTACGGTGCGGAAGGACTCTGAAATTTGTCGGGACTTTGAAATATTTCGGAGCGATTGGAATTTTTCGCGATTTTCTCGAAAACCAGCACGACGACCGCGGTCGAACCATTAGAGTAAAACGTAGGAAATGGAACGACGAACAGGGATCAATTGTTGTTTGTTCGATTGGACGAACCTGTCTTCGGACTACGGTGCGGAAGGACTCTGAAATTTGTCGGGACTTTGAAATATTTCGGAGCGATTGGAATTTTTCGCGATTTTCTCGAAAACCAGCACGACGATCGCGGTCGAACCATTAGAGTAAAACGTAGGCAATGGGACGACGAATAGGGATCAATTGTTGTTTGTTCGATTGGGCGAACCTGTCTTCGGACTACGGTGCGGAAGGACTCTGAAATTTGTCGGGACTTTGAAATATTTCGGAGCGATTGGAGTTTTTCGCGATTTTCTCGAAAACCAGCACGACGACCGCGGTCGAACCATTAGAGTAAAACGTAGGCAATGAAACGACGAACGGGGATCAATGGTTGTTTGCTCGATTGGACGAACTTGTGTTCGGACTACGGTGCGGAAGGACTCTGAAATTTGTCGGGACTTTGAAATATTTCGAAGCGATTGTAGTTTTTCGCGATTTTCTCGAAAACCAGCACGACGACCGCGGTCGAACCATTAGAGTAAAACGTAGGCAATGAAACGACGAACGGGGATCAATGGTTGTTTGCTCGATTGGACGAACTTGTGTTCGGACTACGGTGCGGAAGGACTCTGAAATTTGTCGGGCCTTTGAAATATTTCGGAGCGATTGGAATTTTTCGCGATTTTCTCGAAAACCAGCACGACGACCGCGGTCGAACCATTAGAGTAAAACGTAGGCAATGGAACGACGAACAGGGATCATTTGTTGTTTGGTCGATTGGACGAGTTTAGACTTTCGTCGGACTACGGTACGAAGGAATCTTAAATCTATCGTAGCTTCGAATTACCTCGGAGCGATTGGGGTTTTTCGCGATTTTCTCGAAAACCAGCACGACGACCGCGGTCGAACCATTAGAGTAAAACGTAGGCAATGGAACGACGAACGGGGATCAATGATTGTTTGCTCGATTGGACGAAATTGTGTTCGGACTACGGTGCGGATGGACTCTGAAATTTGTCGGGACTTTGAAATATTTCGGAGCGATTGGAATTTTTCGCGATTTTCTCGAAAACCAGCACGACGACCGCGGTCGAACCATTAGAGTAAAACGTAGGAAATGGAACGACGAACAGGGATCAATTGTTGTTTGTTCGATTGGACGAACCTGTCTTCGGACTACGGTGCGGAAGGACTCTGAAATTTGTCGGGACTTTGAAATATTTCGGAGCGATTGGAGTTTTTCGCGATTTTCTCGAAAACCAGCACGACGGCCGCTGTCGAACCATTAGAGTAAAACGTAGGCAATGGAACGACGAACAGGGATCAATGGTTGTTTGCTCAATTGGACGAACTTGTGTTCGGACTACGGTGCGGAAGGACTCTGAAATTTGCCGGGACTTTGAAATATATAGGAGCGATTGGGGTTTTTGGCGATTTTCTCGAAAACGAGCACGACGACCGCGGTCGAACCATTAGAGTAAAACGTAGGCAATGGAACGACCAACAGGGATCAATCGTTGTTTGCTCGGTTGGACGGTTTTAGACTTTCGTCGGACTACGGTACGCAGGAATCTTAAATCTATCGTAACTTCGAATTACCTCGGAGCGATTGGGTTTTTTCGCGATTTTCTCGAAAACCAGCACGACGACCGCCGTCGAACCATTAGAGTAAAACGTAGGCAATGGAACGACGAAAAGGGATCAGTGGTTGTTTGGTCGATTGGACGAACTTGTGTTCGGAATACGGTGCGGAAGGAGTCTGAAATTTGTCGGGACTATGAAATATTTCGGAGCGATTGGGTTTTTTCGCGATTTTCTCGAAAACCAGCACGACGACCGCGGTCGAACCATTAGAGTAAAACGTAGGCAATGGAACTACGAACAGGTATCAATCGTTGTTTGCTCGATTGGACGATTTTAGACTTTCGTCGGACTACGGTACGAAGGAATCTTAAATCTATCGTAACTTCGAATTACCTCGGAGCGATTGGGGATTTTCGCGGTTTTCTCGAAAACCAGCACGACGACCGCAGTCGAACCATTAGAGTAAAACGTAGGCAATGGAACGACGAACAGGGATCAATTGTTGTTTGGTCGATTGGACGATTTTAGACTTTCGTCAGACTACGGTACGAAGGAATCTTAAATCTATCATAACGTCGAATTACCTCGGAGCGATTGGGGTTTTTCGCGATTTTCTCAAAAACCAGCACGACGACCGCGGTCGAACCATTAGAGTAAAACGTAGGCAATGGAACGAGGAATAGGGATCAATGGTTGTTTGGTCGATTGGACGAACTTGTGTTCGGACTACGGTGCGGAAGGAGTCTGAAATTTGTCGGGACTATGAAATATTTCGGAGCGATTGGGTTTTTTCGCGATTTTCTCGAAAACCAGCACGACGACCGCGGTCGAACCATTAGAGTAAAACGTAGGCAATGGAACTACGAACAGGTATCAATCGTTGTTTGCTCGATTGGACGATTTCAGACTTTCGTCGGACTACGGTACGAAGGAATCTTAAATCTATCGTAACTTCGAATTACCTCGGAGCGATTGGGTTTTTTCGCGATTTTCTCGAAAACCAGCACGACGACCGCGGTCGAACCATTAGAGTAAAACGTAGTCAATGGAACGACCAACAGGGATCAATGGTTGTTTGGTCGATTGGACGAACTTGTGTTCGGACTACGGTGCGGAAGGTGTCTGAAGTATGTCGGGACTTTGAAATATTTCGGAGCGATTGGAGTTTTTCGCGATTTTCTCGAAAACCAGCACGACGACCGCGGTCGAACCATTAGAGTAAAACGTAGACAATGGAACGACGAACAGGGATCAATGGTTTTTTGGTCGATTGGACGAACTGGTGTTCGGAATACGGTGCGGAAGTGGTCTGAAATTTGTCGGTACTTTGAAATATTTCAGAGCGATTGGGGTTTTTCGCGATTTTCTCGAAAACCAGCACGACGACCGCGGTCGAACCATTAGAGTAAAACGTAGGCAATGGAACGACGAACAGGGATCAATGGTTGTTTGCTCAATTGGACGAACTTGTGTTCGGACTACGGTGCGGAAGGACTCTGAAATTTGTCGGGACTTTGAAATATTTCGGAGCGATTGGAATTTTTCGCGATTTTCTCGAAAACCAGCACGACGACCGCGGTCGAACCATTAGAGTAAAACGTAGGAAATGGAACGACGAACAGGGATCAATTGTTGTTTGTTCGATTGGACGAACCTGTCTTCGGACTACGGTGCGGAAGGACTCTGAAATTTGTCGGGACTTTGAAATATTTCGGAGCGATTGGAATTTTTCGCGATTTTCTCGAAAACCAGCACGACGACCGCGGTCGAACCATTAGAGTAAAACGTAGGAAATGGAACGACGAACAGGGATCAATTGTTGTTTGTTCGATTGGACGAACCTGTCTTCGGACTACGGTGCGGAAGGACTCTGAAATTTGTCGGGACTTTGAAATATTTCGGAGCGATTGGAATTTTTCGCGATTTTCTCGAAAACCAGCACGACGACCGCGGTCGAACCATTAGAGTAAAACGTAGGCAATGAAACGACGAACGGGGATCAATGGTTGTTTGCTCGATTGGACGAACTTGTGTTCGGACTACGGTGCGGAAGGACTCTGAAATTTGTCGGGCCTTTGAAATATTTCGGAGCGATTGGAATTTTTCGCGATTTTCTCGAAAACCAGCACGACGACCGCGGTCGAACCATTAGAGTAAAACGTAGGCAATGGAACGACGAACAGGGATCATTTGTTGTTTGGTCGATTGGACGAGTTTAGACTTTCGTCGGACTACGGTACGAAGGAATCTTAAATCTATCGTAGCTTCGAATTACCTCGGAGCGATTGGGGTTTTTCGCGATTTTCTCGAAAACCAGCACGACGACCGCGGTCGAACCATTAGAGTAAAACGTAGGCAATGGAACGACGAACGGGGATCAATGATTGTTTGCTCGATTGGACGAAATTGTGTTCGGACTACGGTGCGGATGGACTCTGAAATTTGTCGGGACTTTGAAATATTTCGGAGCGATTGGAATTTTTCGCGATTTTCTCGAAAACCAGCACGACGACCGCGGTCGAACCATTAGAGTAAAACGTAGGCAATGGAACGAGGAATAGGGATCAATGGTTGTTTGGTCGATTGGACGAACTTGTGTTCGGACTACGGTGCGGAAGGAGTCTGAAATTTGTCGGGACTATGAAATATTTCGGAGCGATTGGGTTTTTTCGCGATTTTCTCGAAAACCAGCACGACGACCGCGGTCGAACCATTAGAGTAAAACGTAGGCAATGGAACTACGAACAGGTATCAATCGTTGTTTGCTCGATTGGACGATTTCAGACTTTCGTCGGACTACGGTACGAAGGAATCTTAAATCTATCGTAACTTCGAATTACCTCGGAGCGATTGGGTTTTTTCGCGATTTTCTCGAAAACCAGCACGACGACCGCGGTCGAACCATTAGAGTAAAACGTAGTCAATGGAACGACCAACAGGGATCAATGGTTGTTTGGTCGATTGGACGAACTTGTGTTCGGACTACGGTGCGGAAGGTGTCTGAAGTATGTCGGGACTTTGAAATATTTCGGAGCGATTGGAGTTTTTCGCGATTTTCTCGAAAACCAGCACGACGACCGCGGTCGAACCATTAGAGTAAAACGTAGACAATGGAACGACGAACAGGGATCAATGGTTTTTTGGTCGATTGGACGAACTGGTGTTCGGAATACGGTGCGGAAGTGGTCTGAAATTTGTCGGTACTTTGAAATATTTCAGAGCGATTGGGGTTTTTCGCGATTTTCTCGAAAACCAGCACGACGACCGCGGTCGAACCATTAGAGTAAAACGTAGGCAATGGAACGACGAACAGGGATCAATGGTTGTTTGCTCAATTGGACGAACTTGTGTTCGGACTACGGTGCGGAAGGACTCTGAAATTTGTCGGGACTTTGAAATATTTCGGAGCGATTGGAATTTTTCGCGATTTTCTCGAAAACCAGCACGACGACCGCGGTCGAACCATTAGAGTAAAACGTAGGAAATGGAACGACGAACAGGGATCAATTGTTGTTTGTTCGATTGGACGAACCTGTCTTCGGACTACGGTGCGGAAGGACTCTGAAATTTGTCGGGACTTTGAAATATTTCGGAGCGATTGGAATTTTTCGCGATTTTCTCGAAAACCAGCACGACGACCGCGGTCGAACCATTAGAGTAAAACGTAGGAAATGGAACGACGAACAGGGATCAATTGTTGTTTGTTCGATTGGACGAACCTGTCTTCGGACTACGGTGCGGAAGGACTCTGAAATTTGTCGGGACTTTGAAATATTTCGGAGCGATTGGAATTTTTCGCGATTTTCTCGAAAACCAGCACGACGACCGCGGTCGAACCATTAGAGTAAAACGTAGGCAATGAAACGACGAACGGGGATCAATGGTTGTTTGCTCGATTGGACGAACTTGTGTTCGGACTACGGTGCGGAAGGACTCTGAAATTTGTCGGGCCTTTGAAATATTTCGGAGCGATTGGAATTTTTCGCGATTTTCTCGAAAACCAGCACGACGACCGCGGTCGAACCATTAGAGTAAAACGTAGGCAATGGAACGACGAACAGGGATCATTTGTTGTTTGGTCGATTGGACGAGTTTAGACTTTCGTCGGACTACGGTACGAAGGAATCTTAAATCTATCGTAGCTTCGAATTACCTCGGAGCGATTGGGGTTTTTCGCGATTTTCTCGAAAACCAGCACGACGACCGCGGTCGAACCATTAGAGTAAAACGTAGGCAATGGAACGACGAACGGGGATCAATGATTGTTTGCTCGATTGGACGAAATTGTGTTCGGACTACGGTGCGGATGGACTCTGAAATTTGTCGGGACTTTGAAATATTTCGGAGCGATTGGAATTTTTCGCGATTTTCTCGAAAACCAGCACGACGACCGCGGTCGAACCATTAGAGTAAAACGTAGGAAATGGAACGACGAACAGGGATCAATTGTTGTTTGTTCGATTGGACGAACCTGTCTTCGGACTACGGTGCGGAAGGACTCTGAAATTTGTCGGGACTTTGAAATATTTCGGAGCAATTGGAATTTTTCGCGATATTCTCGAAAACCAGCACGACGATCGCGGTCGAACCATTAGAGTAAAACGTAGGCAATGGGACGACGAATAGGGATCAATTGTTGTTTGTTCGATTGGACGAACCTGTCTTCGGACTACGGTGCGGAAGGACTCTGAAATTTGTCGGGACTTTGAAATATTTCGGAGCGATTGGAGTTTTTCGCGATTTTCTCGAAAACCAGCACGACGACCGCGGTCGAACCATTAGAGTAAAACGTAGGCAATGAAACGACGAACGGGGATCAATGGTTGTTTGCTCGATTGGACGAACTTGTGTTCGGACTACGGTGCGGAAGGACTCCGAAATTTGTCGGGACTTTGAAATATTTCGGAGCGATTGTAGTTTTTCGCGATTTTCTCGAAAACCAGCACGACGACCGCGGTCGAACCATTAGAGTAAAACGTAGGCAATGGAACGACGAACAGGGATCATTTGTTGTTTGGTCGATTGGACGAGTTTAGACTTTCGTCGGACTACGGTACGAAGGAATCTTAAATCTATCGTAGCTTCGAATTACCTCGGAGCGATTGGGGTTTTTCGCGATTTTCTCGAAAACCAGCACGACGACCGCGGTCGAACCATTAGAGTAAAACGTAGGCAATGGAACGACGAACGGGGATCAATGATTGTTTGCTCGATTGGACGAAATTGTGTTCGGACTACGGTGCGGAAGGACTCTGAAATTTGTCGGGACTTTGAAATATTTCGGAGCGATTGGAGTTTTTCGCGATTTTCTCGAAAACCAGCACGACGGCCGCTGTCGAACCATTAGAGTAAAACGTAGGCAATGGAACGACGAACAGGGATCAATGGTTGTTTGCTCAATTGGACGAACTTGTGTTCGGACTACGGTGCGGAAGGACTCTGAAATTTGCCGGGACTTTGAAATATATAGGAGCGATTGGGGTTTTTGGCGATTTTCTCGAAAACGAGCACGACGACCGCGGTCGAACCATTAGAGTAAAACGTAGGCAATGGAACGACCAACAGGGATCAATCGTTGTTTGCTCGGTTGGACGGTTTTAGACTTTCGTCGGACTACGGTACGCAGGAATCTTAAATGTATCGTAACTTCGAATTACCTCGGAGCGATTGGGTTTTTTCGCGATTTTCTCGAAAACCAGCACGACGACCGCCGTCGAACCATTAGAGTAAAACGTAGGCAATGGAACGACGAAAAGGGATCAGTGGTTGTTTGGTCGATTGGACGAACTTGTGTTCGGAATACGGTGCGGAAGGAGTCTGAAATTTGTCGGGACTATGAAATATTTCGGAGCGATTGGGTTTTTTCGCGATTTTCTCGAAAACCAGCACGACGACCGCGGTCGAACCATTAGAGTAAAACGTAGGCAATGGAACTACGAACAGGTATCAATCGTTGTTTGCTCGATTGGACGATTTTAGACTTTCGTCGGACTACGGTACGAAGGAATCTTAAATCTATCGTAACTTCGAATTACCTCGGAGCGATTGGGGATTTTCGCGGTTTTCTCGAAAACCAGCACGACGACCGCAGTCGAACCATTAGAGTAAAACGTAGGCAATGGAACGACGAACAGGGATCAATTGTTGTTTGGTCGATTGGACGATTTTAGACTTTCGTCAGACTACGGTACGAAGGAATCTTAAATCTATCATAACGTCGAATTACCTCGGAGCGATTGGGGTTTTTCGCGATTTTCTCAAAAACCAGCACGACGACCGCGGTCGAACCATTAGAGTAAAACGTAGGCAATGGAACGAGGAATAGGGATCAATGGTTGTTTGGTCGATTGGACGAACTTGTGTTCGGACTACGGTGCGGAAGGAGTCTGAAATTTGTCGGGACTATGAAATATTTCGGAGCGATTGGGTTTTTTCGCGATTTTCTCGAAAACCAGCACGACGACCGCGGTCGAACCATTAGAGTAAAACGTAGGCAATGGAACTACGAACAGGTATCAATCGTTGTTTGCTCGATTGGACGATTTCAGACTTTCGTCGGACTACGGTACGAAGGAATCTTAAATCTATCGTAACTTCGAATTACCTCGGAGCGATTGGGTTTTTTCGCGATTTTCTCGAAAACCAGCACGACGACCGCGGTCGAACCATTAGAGTAAAACGTAGTCAATGGAACGACCAACAGGGATCAATGGTTGTTTGGTCGATTGGACGAACTTGTGTTCGGACTACGGTGCGGAAGGTGTCTGAAGTATGTCGGGACTTTGAAATATTTCGGAGCGATTGGAGTTTTTCGCGATTTTCTCGAAAACCAGCACGACGACCGCGGTCGAACCATTAGAGTAAAACGTAGACAATGGAACGACGAACAGGGATCAATGGTTTTTTGGTCGATTGGACGAACTGGTGTTCGGAATACGGTGCGGAAGTGGTCTGAAATTTGTCGGTACTTTGAAATATTTCAGAGCGATTGGGGTTTTTCGCGATTTTCTCGAAAACCAGCACGACGACCGCGGTCGAACCATTAGAGTAAAACGTAGGCAATGGAACGACGAACAGGGATCAATGGTTGTTTGCTCAATTGGACGAACTTGTGTTCGGACTACGGTGCGGAAGGACTCTGAAATTTGTCGGGACTTTGAAATATTTCGGAGCGATTGGAATTTTTCGCGATTTTCTCGAAAACCAGCACGACGACCGCGGTCGAACCATTAGAGTAAAACGTAGGAAATGGAACGACGAACAGGGATCAATTGTTGTTTGTTCGATTGGACGAACCTGTCTTCGGACTACGGTGCGGAAGGACTCTGAAATTTGTCGGGACTTTGAAATATTTCGGAGCGATTGGAATTTTTCGCGATTTTCTCGAAAACCAGCACGACGATCGCGGTCGAACCATTAGAGTAAAACGTAGGCAATGGGACGACGAATAGGGATCAATTGTTGTTTGTTCGATTGGACGAACCTGTCTTCGGACTACGGTGCGGAAGGACTCTGAAATTTGTCGGGACTTTGAAATATTTCGGAGCGATTGGAGTTTTTCGCGACTTTCTCGAAAACCAGCACGACGACCGCGGTCGAACCATTAGAGTAAAACGTAGGCAATGAAACGACGAACGGGGATCAATGGTTGTTTGCTCGATTGGACGAACTTGTGTTCGGACTACGGTGCGGAAGGTGTCTGAAGTATGTCGGGACTTTGAAATATTTCGGAGCGATTGGAATTTTTCGCGATTTTCTCGAAAACCAGCACGACGACCGCGGTCGAACCATTAGAGTAAAACGTAGGCAATGGAACGACGAACAGGGATCATTTGTTGTTTGGTCGATTGGACGAGTTTAGACTTTCGTCGGACTACGGTACGAAGGAATCTTAAATCTATCGTAGCTTCGAATTACCTCGGAGCGATTGGGGTTTTTCGCGATTTTCTCGAAAACCAGCACGACGACCGCGGTCGAACCATTAGAGTAAAACGTAGGCAATGGAACGACGAACGGGGATCAATGATTGTTTGCTCGATTGGACGAAATTGTGTTCGGACTACGGTGCGGATGGACTCTGAAATTTGTCGGGACTTTGAAATATTTCGGAGCGATTGGAATTTTTCGCGATTTTCTCGAAAACCAGCACGACGACCGCGGTCGAACCATTAGAGTAAAACGTAGGAAATGGAACGACGAACAGGGATCAATTGTTGTTTGTTCGATTGGACGAACCTGTCTTCGGACTACGGTGCGGAAGGACTCTGAAATTTGTCGGGACTTTGAAATATTTCGGAGCAATTGGAATTTTTCGCGATATTCTCGAAAACCAGCACGACGATCGCGGTCGAACCATTAGAGTAAAACGTAGGCAATGGGACGACGAATAGGGATCAATTGTTGTTTGTTCGATTGGACGAACCTGTCTTCGGACTACGGTGCGGAAGGACTCTGAAATTTGTCGGGACTTTGAAATATTTCGGAGCGATTGGAGTTTTTCGCGATTTTCTCGAAAACCAGCACGACGACCATGGTCGAACCATTAGAGTAAAACGTAGGCAATGGAACGACGAACAGGGATCATTTGTTGTTTGGTCGATTGGACGAGTTTAGACTTTCGTCGGACTACGGTACGAAGGAATCTTAAATCTATCGTAACTTCGAATTACCTCGGAGCGATTGGGTTTTTTCGCGATTTTCTCGAAAACCAGCACGACGACCGCCGTCGAACCATTAGAGTAAAACGTAGGCAATGGAACGACGAAAAGGGATCAGTGGTTGTTTGCTCAATTGGACGAACTTGTGTTCGGACTACGGTGCGGAAGGACTCTGAAATTTGCCGGGACTTTGAAATATATAGGAGCGATTGGGGTTTTTGGCGATTTTCTCGAAAACGAGCACGACGACCGCGGTCGAACCATTAGAGTAAAACGTAGGCAATGGAACGACGAAAAGGGATCAGTGGTTGTTTGGTCGATTGGACGAACTTGTGTTCGGAATACGGTGCGGAAGGAGTCTGAAATTTGTCGGGACTATGAAATATTTCGGAGCGATTGGGTTTTTTCGCGATTTTCTCGAAAACCAGCACGACGACCGCGGTCGAACCATTAGAGTAAAACGTAGGCAATGGAACTACGAACAGGTATCAATCGTTGTTTGCTCGATTGGACGATTTTAGACTTTCGTCGGACTACGGTACGAAGGAATCTTAAATCTATCGTAACTTCGAATTACCTCGGAGCGATTGGGGATTTTCGCGGTTTTCTCGAAAACCAGCACGACGACCGCAGTCGAACCATTAGAGTAAAACGTAGGCAATGGAACGACGAACAGGGATCAATTGTTGTTTGGTCGATTGGACGATTTTAGACTTTCGTCAGACTACGGTACGAAGGAATCTTAAATCTATCATAACGTCGAATTACCTCGGAGCGATTGGGGTTTTTCGCGATTTTCTCAAAAACCAGCACGACGACCGCGGTCGAACCATTAGAGTAAAACGTAGGCAATGGAACGAGGAATAGGGATCAATGGTTGTTTGGTCGATTGGACGAACTTGTGTTCGGACTACGGTGCGGAAGGAGTCTGAAATTTGTCGGGACTATGAAATATTTCGGAGCGATTGGGTTTTTTCGCGATTTTCTCGAAAACCAGCACGACGACCGCGGTCGAACCATTAGAGTAAAACGTAGGCAATGGAACTACGAACAGGTATCAATCGTTGTTTGCTCGATTGGACGATTTTAGACTTTCGTCGGACTACGGTACGAAGGAATCTTAAATCTATCGTAACTTCGAATTACCTCGGAGCGATTGGGTTTTTTCGCGATTTTCTCGAAAACCAGCACGACGACCGCGGTCGAACCATTAGAGTAAAACGTAGTCAATGGAACGACCAACAGGGATCAATGGTTGTTTGGTCGATTGGACGATTTTAGACTTTCGTCGGACTACGGTACGAAGGAATCTTAAATCTATCGTAACTTCGAATTACCTCGGAGCGATTGGGTTTTTTCGCGATTTTCTCGAAAACCAGCACGACGACCGCGGTCAAACCATTAGAGTAAAACGTAGGCAATGGAACGACGAGAAGGGATCAATGGTTGTTTGGTCGATTGGACGAACTTGTGTTCGGACTACGGTGCGGAAGGTGTCTGAAGTATGTCGGGACTTTGAAATATTTCGGAGCGATTGGAGTTTTTCGCGATTTTCTCGAAAACCAGCACGACGACCGCGGTCGAACCATTAGAGTAAAACGTAGACAATGGAACGACGAACAGGGATCAATGGTTTTTTGGTCGATTGGACGAACTGGTGTTCGGAATACGGTGCGGAAGTGGTCTGAAATTTGTCGGTACTTTGAAATATTTCAGAGCGATTGGGGTTTTTCGCGATTTTCTCGAAAACCAGCACGACGACCGCGGTCGAACCATTAGAGTAAAACGTAGGCAATGGAACGACGAACAGGGATCAATGGTTGTTTGCTCAATTGGACGAACTTGTGTTCGGACTACGGTGCGGAAGGACTCTGAAATTTGTCGGGACTTTGAAATATTTCGGAGCGATTGGAATTTTTCGCGATTTTCTCGAAAACCAGCACGACGACCGCGGTCGAACCATTAGAGTAAAACGTAGGAAATGGAACGACGAACAGGGATCAATTGTTGTTTGTTCGATTGGACGAACCTGTCTTCGGACTACGGTGCGGAAGGACTCTGAAATTTGTCGGGACTTTGAAATATTTCGGAGCGATTGGAATTTTTCGCGATTTTCTCGAAAACCAGCACGACGATCGCGGTCGAACCATTAGAGTAAAACGTAGGCAATGGGACGACGAATAGGGATCAATTGTTGTTTGTTCGATTGGACGAACCTGTCTTCGGACTACGGTGCGGAAGGACTCTGAAATTTGTCGGGACTTTGAAATATTTCGGAGCAATTGGAATTTTTCGCGATATTCTCGAAAACCAGCACGACGATCGCGGTCGAACCATTAGAGTAAAACGTAGGCAATGGGACGACGAATAGGGATCAATTGTTGTTTGTTCGATTGGACGAACCTGTCTTCGGACTACGGTGCGGAAGGACTCTGAAATTTGTCGGGACTTTGAAATATTTCGGAGCGATTGGAGTTTTTCGCGATTTTCTCGAAAACCAGCACGACGACCGCGGTCGAACCATTAGAGTAAAACGTAGGCAATGGAACGACGAACAGGGATCATTTGTTGTTTGGTCGATTGGACGAGTTTAGACTTTCGTCGGACTACGGTACGAAGGAATCTTAAATCTATCGTAACTTCGAATTACCTCGGAGCGATTGGGTTTTTTCGCGATTTTCTCGAAAACCAGCACGACGACCGCCGTCGAACCATTAGAGTAAAACGTAGGCAATGGAACGACGAAAAGGGATCAGTGGTTGTTTGCTCAATTGGACGAACTTGTGTTCGGACTACGGTGCGGAAGGACTCTGAAATTTGCCGGGACTTTGAAATATATAGGAGCGATTGGGGTTTTTGGCGATTTTCTCGAAAACGAGCACGACGACCGCGGTCGAACCATTAGAGTAAAACGTAGGCAATGGAACGACCAACAGGGATCAATTGTTGTTTGCTCGATTGGAAGATTTTAGACTTTCGTCGGACTACGGTACGAAGGAATCTTAAATCTATCGTAACTTCGAATTACCTCGGAGCGATTGGGGTTTTTCGCGATTTTCTCGAAAACCAGCACGACGACCGCGGTCGAACCATTAGAGTAAAACGTAGGCAATGGAACGACGAACAGGGATCAATGGTTGTTTGGTCGATTGGACGAACTGGTGTTCGGAATACGGTGCGGAAGGGGTCTGAAATTTGTCGGTACTTTGAAATATTTCAGAGCGATTGGGGTTTTTCGCGATTTTCTCGAAAACCAGCACGACGACCGCTGTCGAACCATTAGAGTAAAACGTAGGCAATGGAACGACGAACAGGGATCAATCGTTGTTTGCTCGGTTGGACGGTTTTAGACTTTCGTCGGACTACGGTACGCAGGAATCTTAAATCTATCGTAACTTCGAATTACCTCGGAGCGATTGGGTTTTTTCGCGATTTTCTCGAAAACCAGCACGACGACCGCCGTCGAACCATTAGAGTAAAACGTAGGCAATGGAACGACGAAAAGGGATCAGTGGTTGTTTGGTCGATTGGACGAACTTGTGTTCGGAATACGGTGCGGAAGGAGTCTGAAATTTGTCGGGACTATGAAATATTTCGGAGCGATTGGGTTTTTTCGCGATTTTCTCGAAAACCAGCACGACGACCGCGGTCGAACCATTAGAGTAAAACGTAGGCAATGGAACTACGAACAGGTATCAATCGTTGTTTGCTCGATTGGACGATTTTAGACTTTCGTCGGACTACGGTACGAAGGAATCTTAAATCTATCGTAACTTCGAATTACCTCGGAGCGATTGGGGATTTTCGCGGTTTTCTCGAAAACCAGCACGACGACCGCAGTCGAACCATTAGAGTAAAACGTAGGCAATGGAACGACGAACAGGGATCAATTGTTGTTTGGTCGATTGGACGATTTTAGACTTTCGTCAGACTACGGTACGAAGGAATCTTAAATCTATCATAACGTCGAATTACCTCGGAGCGATTGGGGTTTTTCGCGATTTTCTCAAAAACCAGCACGACGACCGCGGTCGAACCATTAGAGTAAAACGTAGGCAATGGAACGACGAACGGGGATCAATGATTGTTTGCTCGATTGGACGAAATTGTGTTCGGACTACGGTGCGGATGGACTCTGAAATTTGTCGGGACTTTGAAATATTTCGGAGCGATTGGAATTTTTCGCGATTTTCTCGAAAACCAGCACGACGACCGCGGTCGAACCATTAGAGTAAAACGTAGGAAATGGAACGACGAACAGGGATCAATTGTTGTTTGTTCGATTGGACGAACCTGTCTTCGGACTACGGTGCGGAAGGACTCTGAAATTTGTCGGGACTTTGAAATATTTCGGAGCAATTGGAATTTTTCGCGATATTCTCGAAAACCAGCACGACGATCGCGGTCGAACCATTAGAGTAAAACGTAGGCAATGGGACGACGAATAGGGATCAATTGTTGTTTGTTCGATTGGACGAACCTGTCTTCGGACTACGGTGCGGAAGGACTCTGAAATTTGTCGGGACTTTGAAATATTTCGGAGCGATTGGAGTTTTTCGCGATTTTCTCGAAAACCAGCACGACGACCGCGGTCGAACCATTAGAGTAAAACGTAGGCAATGGAACGACGAACAGGGATCATTTGTTGTTTGGTCGATTGGACGAGTTTAGACTTTCGTCGGACTACGGTACGAAGGAATCTTAAATCTATCGTAACTTCGAATTACCTCGGAGCGATTGGGTTTTTTCGCGATTTTCTCGAAAACCAGCACGACGACCGCCGTCGAACCATTAGAGTAAAACGTAGGCAATGGAACGACGAAAAGGGATCAGTGGTTGTTTGCTCAATTGGACGAACTTGTGTTCGGACTACGGTGCGGAAGGACTCTGAAATTTGCCGGGACTTTGAAATATATAGGAGCGATTGGGGTTTTTGGCGATTTTCTCGAAAACGAGCACGACGACCGCGGTCGAACCATTAGAGTAAAACGTAGGCAATGGAACGACCAACAGGGATCAATTGTTGTTTGCTCGATTGGAAGATTTTAGACTTTCGTCGGACTACGGTACGAAGGAATCTTAAATCTATCGTAACTTCGAATTACCTCGGAGCGATTGGGGTTTTTCGCGATTTTCTCGAAAACCAGCACGACGACCGCGGTCGAACCATTAGAGTAAAACGTAGGCAATGGAACGACGAACAGGGATCAATGGTTGTTTGGTCGATTGGACGAACTGGTGTTCGGAATACGGTGCGGAAGGGGTCTGAAATTTGTCGGTACTTTGAAATATTTCAGAGCGATTGGGGTTTTTCGCGATTTTCTCGAAAACCAGCACGACGACCGCTGTCGAACCATTAGAGTAAAACGTAGGCAATGGAACGACGAACAGGGATCAATCGTTGTTTGCTCGGTTGGACGGTTTTAGACTTTCGTCGGACTACGGTACGCAGGAATCTTAAATCTATCGTAACTTCGAATTACCTCGGAGCGATTGGGTTTTTTCGCGATTTTCTCGAAAACCAGCACGACGACCGCCGTCGAACCATTAGAGTAAAACGTAGGCAATGGAACGACGAAAAGGGATCAGTGGTTGTTTGGTCGATTGGACGAACTTGTGTTCGGAATACGGTGCGGAAGGAGTCTGAAATTTGTCGGGACTATGAAATATTTCGGAGCGATTGGGTTTTTTCGCGATTTTCTCGAAAACCAGCACGACGACCGCGGTCGAACCATTAGAGTAAAACGTAGGCAATGGAACTACGAACAGGTATCAATCGTTGTTTGCTCGATTGGACGATTTTAGACTTTCGTCGGACTACGGTACGAAGGAATCTTAAATCTATCGTAACTTCGAATTACCTCGGAGCGATTGGGGATTTTCGCGGTTTTCTCGAAAACCAGCACGACGACCGCAGTCGAACCATTAGAGTAAAACGTAGGCAATGGAACGACGAACAGGGATCAATTGTTGTTTGGTCGATTGGACGATTTTAGACTTTCGTCAGACTACGGTACGAAGGAATCTTAAATCTATCATAACGTCGAATTACCTCGGAGCGATTGGGGTTTTTCGCGATTTTCTCAAAAACCAGCACGACGACCGCGGTCGAACCATTAGAGTAAAACGTAGGCAATGGAACGAGGAATAGGGATCAATGGTTGTTTGGTCGATTGGACGAACTTGTGTTCGGACTACGGTGCGGAAGGAGTCTGAAATTTGTCGGGACTATGAAATATTTCGGAGCGATTGGGTTTTTTCGCGATTTTCTCGAAAACCAGCACGACGACCGCGGTCGAACCATTAGAGTAAAACGTAGGCAATGGAACTACGAACAGGTATCAATCGTTGTTTGCTCGATTGGACGATTTTAGACTTTCGTCGGACTACGGTACGAAGGAATCTTAAATCTATCGTAACTTCGAATTACCTCGGAGCGATTGGGGATTTTCGCGGTTTTCTCGAAAACCAGCACGACGACCGCAGTCGAACCATTAGAGTAAAACGTAGGCAATGGAACGACGAACAGGGATCAATTGTTGTTTGGTCGATTGGACGATTTTAGACTTTCGTCAGACTACGGTACGAAGGAATCTTAAATCTATCATAACGTCGAATTACCTCGGAGCGATTGGGGTTTTTCGCGATTTTCTCAAAAACCAGCACGACGACCGCGGTCGAACCATTAGAGTAAAACGTAGGCAATGGAACGACGAACAGGGATCAATGGTTGTTTGCTCAATTGGACGAACTTGTGTTCGGACTACGGTGCGGAAGGACTCTGAAATTTGTCGGGACTTTGAAATATTTCGGAGCGATTGGAATTTTTCGCGATTTTCTCGAAAACCAGCACGACGACCGCGGTCGAACCATTAGAGTAAAACGTAGGAAATGGAACGACGAACAGGGATCAATTGTTGTTTGTTCGATTGGACGAACCTGTCTTCGGACTACGGTGCGGAAGGACTCTGAAATTTGTCGGGACTTTGAAATATTTCGGAGCGATTGGAATTTTTCGCGATTTTCTCGAAAACCAGCACGACGACCGCGGTCGAACCATTAGAGTAAAACGTAGGCAATGAAACGACGAACGGGGATCAATGGTTGTTTGCTCGATTGGACGAACTTGTGTTCGGACTACGGTGCGGAAGGACTCTGAAATTTGTCGGGACTTTGAAATATTTCGAAGCGATTGTAGTTTTTCGCGATTTTCTCGAAAACCAGCACGACGACCGCGGTCGAACCATTAGAGTAAAACGTAGGCAATGAAACGACGAACGGGGATCAATGGTTGTTTGCTCGATTGGACGAACTTGTGTTCGGACTACGGTGCGGAAGGACTCTGAAATTTGTCGGGCCTTTGAAATATTTCGGAGCGATTGGAATTTTTCGCGATTTTCTCGAAAACCAGCACGACGACCGCGGTCGAACCATTAGAGTAAAACGTAGGCAATGGAACGACGAACAGGGATCATTTGTTGTTTGGTCGATTGGACGAGTTTAGACTTTCGTCGGACTACGGTACGAAGGAATCTTAAATCTATCGTAGCTTCGAATTACCTCGGAGCGATTGGGGTTTTTCGCGATTTTCTCGAAAACCAGCACGACGACCGCGGTCGAACCATTAGAGTAAAACGTAGGCAATGGAACGACGAACGGGGATCAATGATTGTTTGCTCGATTGGACGAAATTGTGTTCGGACTACGGTGCGGATGGACTCTGAAATTTGTCGGGACTTTGAAATATTTCGGAGCGATTGGAATTTTTCGCGATTTTCTCGAAAACCAGCACGACGACCGCGGTCGAACCATTAGAGTAAAACGTAGGAAATGGAACGACGAACAGGGATCAATTGTTGTTTGTTCGATTGGACGAACCTGTCTTCGGACTACGGTGCGGAAGGACTCTGAAATTTGTCGGGACTTTGAAATATTTCGGAGCAATTGGAATTTTTCGCGATATTCTCGAAAACCAGCACGACGATCGCGGTCGAACCATTAGAGTAAAACGTAGGCAATGGGACGACGAATAGGGATCAATTGTTGTTTGTTCGATTGGACGAACCTGTCTTCGGACTACGGTGCGGAAGGACTCTGAAATTTGTCGGGACTTTGAAATATTTCGGAGCGATTGGAGTTTTTCGCGATTTTCTCGAAAACCAGCACGACGACCGCGGTCGAACCATTAGAGTAAAACGTAGGCAATGGAACGACGAACAGGGATCAATGGTTGTTTGGTCGATTGGACGAACTGGTGTTCGGAATACGGTGCGGAAGGGGTCTGAAATTTGTCGGTACTTTGAAATATTTCAGAGCGATTGGGGTTTTTCGCGATTTTCTCGAAAACCAGCACGACGACCGCTGTCGAACCATTAGAGTAAAACGTAGGCAATGGAACGACGAACAGGGATCAATCGTTGTTTGCTCGGTTGGACGGTTTTAGACTTTCGTCGGACTACGGTACGCAGGAATCTTAAATCTATCGTAACTTCGAATTACCTCGGAGCGATTGGGTTTTTTCGCGATTTTCTCGAAAACCAGCACGACGACCGCCGTCGAACCATTAGAGTAAAACGTAGGCAATGGAACGACGAAAAGGGATCAGTGGTTGTTTGGTCGATTGGACGAACTTGTGTTCGGAATACGGTGCGGAAGGAGTCTGAAATTTGTCGGGACTATGAAATATTTCGGAGCGATTGGGTTTTTTCGCGATTTTCTCGAAAACCAGCACGACGACCGCGGTCGAACCATTAGAGTAAAACGTAGGCAATGGAACTACGAACAGGTATCAATCGTTGTTTGCTCGATTGGACGATTTTAGACTTTCGTCGGACTACGGTACGAAGGAATCTTAAATCTATCGTAACTTCGAATTACCTCGGAGCGATTGGGGATTTTCGCGGTTTTCTCGAAAACCAGCACGACGACCGCAGTCGAACCATTAGAGTAAAACGTAGGCAATGGAACGACGAACAGGGATCAATTGTTGTTTGGTCGATTGGACGATTTTAGACTTTCGTCAGACTACGGTACGAAGGAATCTTAAATCTATCATAACGTCGAATTACCTCGGAGCGATTGGGGTTTTTCGCGATTTTCTCAAAAACCAGCACGACGACCGCGGTCGAACCATTAGAGTAAAACGTAGGCAATGGAACGACGAACGGGGATCAATGATTGTTTGCTCGATTGGACGAAATTGTGTTCGGACTACGGTGCGGATGGACTCTGAAATTTGTCGGGACTTTGAAATATTTCGGAGCGATTGGAATTTTTCGCGATTTTCTCGAAAACCAGCACGACGACCGCGGTCGAACCATTAGAGTAAAACGTAGGAAATGGAACGACGAACAGGGATCAATTGTTGTTTGTTCGATTGGACGAACCTGTCTTCGGACTACGGTGCGGAAGGACTCTGAAATTTGTCGGGACTTTGAAATATTTCGGAGCAATTGGAATTTTTCGCGATATTCTCGAAAACCAGCACGACGATCGCGGTCGAACCATTAGAGTAAAACGTAGGCAATGGGACGACGAATAGGGATCAATTGTTGTTTGTTCGATTGGACGAACCTGTCTTCGGACTACGGTGCGGAAGGACTCTGAAATTTGTCGGGACTTTGAAATATTTCGGAGCGATTGGAGTTTTTCGCGATTTTCTCGAAAACCAGCACGACGACCGCGGTCGAACCATTAGAGTAAAACGTAGGCAATGAAACGACGAACGGGGATCAATGGTTGTTTGCTCGATTGGACGAACTTGTGTTCGGACTACGGTGCGGAAGGACTCTGAAATTTGTCGGGACTTTGAAATATTTCGGAGCGATTGTAGTTTTTCGCGATTTTCTCGAAAACCAGCACGACGACCGCGGTCGAACCATTAGAGTAAAACGTAGGCAATGGAACGACGAACAGGGATCATTTGTTGTTTGGTCGATTGGACGAGTTTAGACTTTCGTCGGACTACGGTACGAAGGAATCTTAAATCTATCGTAGCTTCGAATTACCTCGGAGCGATTGGGGTTTTTCGCGATTTTCTCGAAAACCAGCACGACGACCGCGGTCGAACCATTAGAGTAAAACGTAGGCAATGGAACGACGAACGGGGATCAATGATTGTTTGCTCGATTGGACGAAATTGTGTTCGGACTACGGTGCGGATGGACTCTGAAATTTGTCGGGACTTTGAAATATTTCGGAGCGATTGGAATTTTTCGCGATTTTCTCGAAAACCAGCACGACGACCGCGGTCGAACCATTAGAGTAAAACGTAGGAAATGGAACGACGAACAGGGATCAATTGTTGTTTGTTCGATTGGACGAACCTGTCTTCGGACTACGGTGCGGAAGGACTCTGAAATTTGTCGGGACTTTGAAATATTTCGGAGCAATTGGAATTTTTCGCGATATTCTCGAAAACCAGCACGACGATCGCGGTCGAACCATTAGAGTAAAACGTAGGCAATGGGACGACGAATAGGGATCAATTGTTGTTTGTTCGATTGGACGAACCTGTCTTCGGACTACGGTGCGGAAGGACTCTGAAATTTGTCGGGACTTTGAAATATTTCGGAGCGATTGGAGTTTTTCGCGATTTTCTCGAAAACCAGCACGACGACCGCGGTCGAACCATTAGAGTAAAACGTAGGCAATGAAACGACGAACGGGGATCAATGGTTGTTTGCTCGATTGGACGAACTTGTGTTCGGACTACGGTGCGGAAGGACTCTGAAATTTGTCGGGACTTTGAAATATTTCGGAGCGATTGTAGTTTTTCGCGATTTTCTCGAAAACCAGCACGACGACCGCGGTCGAACCATTAGAGTAAAACGTAGGCAATGGAACGACGAACAGGGATCATTTGTTGTTTGGTCGATTGGACGAGTTTAGACTTTCGTCGGACTACGGTACGAAGGAATCTTAAATCTATCGTAGCTTCGAATTACCTCGGAGCGATTGGGGTTTTTCGCGATTTTCTCGAAAACCAGCACGACGACCGCGGTCGAACCATTAGAGTAAAACGTAGGCAATGGAACGACGAACGGGGATCAATGATTGTTTGCTCGATTGGACGAAATTGTGTTCGGACTACGGTGCGGATGGACTCTGAAATTTGTCGGGACTTTGAAATATTTCGGAGCGATTGGAATTTTTCGCGATTTTCTCGAAAACCAGCACGACGACCGCGGTCGAACCATTAGAGTAAAACGTAGGAAATGGAACGACGAACAGGGATCAATTGTTGTTTGTTCGATTGGACGAACCTGTCTTCGGACTACGGTGCGGAAGGACTCTGAAATTTGTCGGGACTTTGAAATATTTCGGAGCAATTGGAATTTTTCGCGATATTCTCGAAAACCAGCACGACGATCGCGGTCGAACCATTAGAGTAAAACGTAGGCAATGGGACGACGAATAGGGATCAATTGTTGTTTGTTCGATTGGACGAACCTGTCTTCGGACTACGGTGCGGAAGGACTCTGAAATTTGTCGGGACTTTGAAATATTTCGGAGCGATTGGAGTTTTTCGCGATTTTCTCGAAAACCAGCACGACGACCGCGGTCGAACCATTAGAGTAAAACGTAGGAAATGGAACGACGAACAGGGATCAATTGTTGTTTGTTCGATTGGACGAACCTGTCTTCGGACTACGGTGCGGAAGGACTCTGAAATTTGTCGGGACTTTGAAATATTTCGGAGCAATTGGAATTTTTCGCGATATTCTCGAAAACCAGCACGACGATCGCGGTCGAACCATTAGAGTAAAACGTAGGCAATGGGACGACGAATAGGGATCAATTGTTGTTTGTTCGATTGGACGAACCTGTCTTCGGACTACGGTGCGGAAGGACTCTGAAATTTGTCGGGACTTTGAAATATTTCGGAGCGATTGGAGTTTTTCGCGATTTTCTCGAAAACCAGCACGACGACCGCGGTCGAACCATTAGAGTAAAACGTAGGCAATGAAACGACGAACGGGGATCAATGGTTGTTTGCTCGATTGGACGAACTTGTGTTCGGACTACGGTGCGGAAGGACTCTGAAATTTGTCGGGACTTTGAAATATTTCGGAGCGATTGTAGTTTTTCGCGATTTTCTCGAAAACCAGCACGACGACCGCGGTCGAACCATTAGAGTAAAACGTAGGCAATGGAACGACGAACAGGGATCATTTGTTGTTTGGTCGATTGGACGAGTTTAGACTTTCGTCGGACTACGGTACGAAGGAATCTTAAATCTATCGTAGCTTCGAATTACCTCGGAGCGATTGGGGTTTTTCGCGATTTTCTCGAAAACCAGCACGACGACCGCGGTCGAACCATTAGAGTAAAACGTAGGCAATGGAACGACGAACGGGGATCAATGATTGTTTGCTCGATTGGACGAAATTGTGTTCGGACTACGGTGCGGATGGACTCTGAAATTTGTCGGGACTTTGAAATATTTCGGAGCGATTGGAATTTTTCGCGATTTTCTCGAAAACCAGCACGACGACCGCGGTCGAACCATTAGAGTAAAACGTAGGAAATGGAACGACGAACAGGGATCAATTGTTGTTTGTTCGATTGGACGAACCTGTCTTCGGATTACGGTGCGGAAGGACTCTGAAATTTGTCGGGACTTTGAAATATTTCGGAGCAATTGGAATTTTTCGCGATATTCTCGAAAACCAGCACGACGATCGCGGTCGAACCATTAGAGTAAAACGTAGGCAATGGGACGACGAATAGGGATCAATTGTTGTTTGTTCGATTGGACGAACCTGTCTTCGGACTACGGTGCGGAAGGACTCTGAAATTTGTCGGGACTTTGAAATATTTCGGAGCGATTGGAGTTTTTCGCGATTTTCTCGAAAACCAGCACGACGACCGCGGTCGAACCATTAGAGTAAAACGTAGGCAATGAAACGACGAACGGGGATCAATGGTTGTTTGCACGATTGGACGAACTTGTGTTCGGACTACGGTGCGGAAGGACTCTGAAATTTGTCGGGACTTTGAAATATTTCGGAGCGATTGTAGTTTTTCGCGATTTTCTCGAAAACCAGCACGACGACCGCGGTCGAACCATTAGAGTAAAACGTAGGCAATGAAACGACGAACGGGGATCAATGGTTGTTTGCTCGATTGGACGAACCTGTCTTCGGACTACGGTGCGGAAGGACTCTGAAATTTGTCGGGACTTTGAAATATTTCGGAGCGATTGGAGTTTTTCGCGATTTTCTCGAAAACCAGCACGACGACCGCGGTCGAACCATTAGAGTAAAACGTAGGCAATGAAACGACGAACGGGGATCAATGGTTGTTTGCTCGATTGGACGAACTTGTGTTCGGACTACGGTGCGGAAGGACTCTGAAATTTGTCGGGACTTTGAAATATTTCGGAGCGATTGTAGTTTTTCGCGATTTTCTCGAAAACCAGCACGACGACCGCGGTCGAACCATTAGAGTAAAACGTAGGCAATGGAACGACGAACAGGGATCATTTGTTGTTTGGTCGATTGGACGAGTTTAGACTTTCGTCGGACTACGGTACGAAGGAATCTTAAATCTATCGTAGCTTCGAATTACCTCGGAGCGATTGGGGTTTTTCGCGATTTTCTCGAAAACCAGCACGACGACCGCGGTCGAACCATTAGAGTAAAACGTAGGCAATGGAACGACGAACGGGGATCAATGATTGTTTGCTCGATTGGACGAAATTGTGTTCGGACTACGGTGCGGATGGACTCTGAAATTTGTCGGGACTTTGAAATATTTCGGAGCGATTGGAATTTTTCGCGATTTTCTCGAAAACCAGCACGACGACCGCGGTCGAACCATTAGAGTAAAACGTAGGAAATGGAACGACGAACAGGGATCAATTGTTGTTTGTTCGATTGGACGAACCTGTCTTCGGACTACGGTGCGGAAGCACTCTGAAATTTGTCGGGACTTTGAAATATTTCGGAGCAATTGGAATTTTTCGCGATATTCTCGAAAACCAGCACGACGATCGCGGTCGAACCATTAGAGTAAAACGTAGGCAATGGGACGACGAATAGGGATCAATTGTTGTTTGTTCGATTGGACGAACCTGTCTTCGGACTACGGTGCGGAAGGACTCTGAAATTTGTCGGGACTTTGAAATATTTCGGAGCGATTGGAGTTTTTCGCGATTTTCTCGAAAACCAGCACGACGACCGCGGTCGAACCATTAGAGTAAAACGTAGGCAATGAAACGACGAACGGGGATCAATGGTTGTTTGCTCGATTGGACGAACTTGTGTTCGGACTACGGTGCGGAAGGACTCTGAAATTTGTCGGGACTTTGAAATATTTCGGAGCGATTGTAGTTTTTCGCGATTTTCTCGAAAACCAGCACGACGACCGCGGTCGAACCATTAGAGTAAAACGTAGGCAATGGAACGACGAACAGGGATCATTTGTTGTTTGGTCGATTGGACGAGTTTAGACTTTCGTCGGACTACGGTACGAAGGAATCTTAAATCTATCGTAGCTTCGAATTACCTCGGAGCGATTGGGGTTTTTCGCGATTTTCTCGAAAACCAGCACGACGACCGCGGTCGAACCATTAGAGTAAAACGTAGGCAATGGAACGACGAACGGGGATCAATGATTGTTTGCTCGATTGGACGAAATTGTGTTCGGACTACGGTGCGGATGGACTCTGAAATTTGTCGGGACTTTGAAATATTTCGGAGCGATTGGAATTTTTCGCGATTTTCTCGAAAACCAGCACGACGACCGCGGTCGAACCATTAGAGTAAAACGTAGGAAATGGAACGACGAACAGGGATCAATTGTTGTTTGTTCGATTGGACGAACCTGTCTTCGGACTACGGTGCGGAAGGACTCTGAAATTTGTCGGGACTTTGAAATATTTCGGAGCAATTGGAATTTTTCGCGATATTCTCGAAAACCAGCACGACGATCGCGGTCGAACCATTAGAGTAAAACGTAGGCAATGGGACGACGAATAGGGATCAATTGTTGTTTGTTCGATTGGACGAACCTGTCTTCGGACTACGGTGCGGAAGGACTCTGAAATTTGTCGGGACTTTGAAATATTTCGGAGCGATTGGAGTTTTTCGCGATTTTCTCGAAAACCAGCACGACGACCGCGGTCGAACCATTAGAGTAAAACGTAGGCAATGAAACGACGAACGGGGATCAATGGTTGTTTGCACGATTGGACGAACTTGTGTTCGGACTACGGTGCGGAAGGACTCTGAAATTTGTCGGGACTTTGAAATATTTCGGAGCGATTGTAGTTTTTCGCGATTTTCTCGAAAACCAGCACGACGACCGCGGTCGAACCATTAGAGTAAAACGTAGGCAATGAAACGACGAACGGGGATCAATGGTTGTTTGCTCGATTGGACGAACCTGTCTTCGGACTACGGTGCGGAAGGACTCTGAAATTTGTCGGGACTTTGAAATATTTCGGAGCGATTGGAGTTTTTCGCGATTTTCTCGAAAACCAGCACGACGACCGCGGTCGAACCATTAGAGTAAAACGTAGGCAATGAAACGACGAACGGGGATCAATGGTTGTTTGCTCGATTGGACGAACTTGTGTTCGGACTACGGTGCGGAAGGACTCTGAAATTTGTCGGGACTTTGAAATATTTCGGAGCGATTGTAGTTTTTCGCGATTTTCTCGAAAACCAGCACGACGACCGCGGTCGAACCATTAGAGTAAAACGTAGGCAATGGAACGACGAACAGGGATCATTTGTTGTTTGGTCGATTGGACGAGTTTAGACTTTCGTCGGACTACGGTACGAAGGAATCTTAAATCTATCGTAGCTTCGAATTACCTCGGAGCGATTGGGGTTTTTCGCGATTTTCTCGAAAACCAGCACGACGACCGCGGTCGAACCATTAGAGTAAAACGTAGGCAATGGAACGACGAACGGGGATCAATGATTGTTTGCTCGATTGGACGAAATTGTGTTCGGACTACGGTGCGGATGGACTCTGAAATTTGTCGGGACTTTGAAATATTTCGGAGCGATTGGAATTTTTCGCGATTTTCTCGAAAACCAGCACGACGACCGCGGTCGAACCATTAGAGTAAAACGTAGGAAATGGAACGACGAACAGGGATCAATTGTTGTTTGTTCGATTGGACGAACCTGTCTTCGGACTACGGTGCGGAAGGACTCTGAAATTTGTCGGGACTTTGAAATATTTCGGAGCAATTGGAATTTTTCGCGATATTCTCGAAAACCAGCACGACGATCGCGGTCGAACCATTAGAGTAAAACGTAGGCAATGGGACGACGAATAGGGATCAATTGTTGTTTGTTCGATTGGACGAACCTGTCTTCGGACTACGGTGCGGAAGGACTCTGAAATTTGTCGGGACTTTGAAATATTTCGGAGCGATTGGAGTTTTTCGCGATTTTCTCGAAAACCAGCACGACGACCGCGGTCGAACCATTAGAGTAAAACGTAGGCAATGAAACGACGAACGGGGATCAATGGTTGTTTGCTCGATTGGACGAACTTGTGTTCGGACTACGGTGCGGAAGGACTCTGAAATTTGTCGGGACTTTGAAATATTTCGGAGCGATTGTAGTTTTTCGCGATTTTCTCGAAAACCAGCACGACGACCGCGGTCGAACCATTAGAGTAAAACGTAGGCAATGGAACGACGAACAGGGATCATTTGTTGTTTGGTCGATTGGACGAGTTTAGACTTTCGTCGGACTACGGTACGAAGGAATCTTAAATCTATCGTAGCTTCGAATTACCTCGGAGCGATTGGGGTTTTTCGCGATTTTCTCGAAAACCAGCACGACGACCGCGGTCGAACCATTAGAGTAAAACGTAGGCAATGGAACGACGAACGGGGATCAATGATTGTTTGCTCGATTGGACGAAATTGTGTTCGGACTACGGTGCGGATGGACTCTGAAATTTGTCGGGACTTTGAAATATTTCGGAGCGATTGGAATTTTTCGCGATTTTCTCGAAAACCAGCACGACGACCGCGGTCGAACCATTAGAGTAAAACGTAGGAAATGGAACGACGAACAGGGATCAATTGTTGTTTGTTCGATTGGACGAACCTGTCTTCGGACTACGGTGCGGAAGGACTCTGAAATTTGTCGGGACTTTGAAATATTTCGGAGCAATTGGAATTTTTCGCGATATTCTCGAAAACCAGCACGACGATCGCGGTCGAACCATTAGAGTAAAACGTAGGCAATGGGACGACGAATAGGGATCAATTGTTGTTTGTTCGATTGGACGAACCTGTCTTCGGACTACGGTGCGGAAGGACTCTGAAATTTGTCGGGACTTTGAAATATTTCGGAGCGATTGGAGTTTTTCGCGATTTTCTCGAAAACCAGCACGACGACCGCGGTCGAACCATTAGAGTAAAACGTAGGCAATGAAACGACGAACGGGGATCAATGGTTGTTTGCACGATTGGACGAACTTGTGTTCGGACTACGGTGCGGAAGGACTCTGAAATTTGTCGGGACTTTGAAATATTTCGGAGCGATTGTAGTTTTTCGCGATTTTCTCGAAAACCAGCACGACGACCGCGGTCGAACCATTAGAGTAAAACGTAGGCAATGGGACGACGAATAGGGATCAATTGTTGTTTGTTCGATTGGACGAACCTGTCTTCGGACTACGGTGCGGAAGGACTCTGAAATTTGTCGGGACTTTGAAATATTTCGGAGCGATTGGAGTTTTTCGCGATTTTCTCGAAAACCAGCACGACGACCGCGGTCGAACCATTAGAGTAAAACGTAGGCAATGAAACGACGAACGGGGATCAATGGTTGTTTGCTCGATTGGACGAACTTGTGTTCGGACTACGGTGCGGAAGGACTCTGAAATTTGTCGGGACTTTGAAATATTTCGGAGCGATTGTAGTTTTTCGCGATTTTCTCGAAAACCAGCACGACGACCGCGGTCGAACCATTAGAGTAAAACGTAGGCAATGGAACGACGAACAGGGATCATTTGTTGTTTGGTCGATTGGACGAGTTTAGACTTTCGTCGGACTACGGTACGAAGGAATCTTAAATCTATCGTAGCTTCGAATTACCTCGGAGCGATTGGGGTTTTTCGCGATTTTCTCGAAAACCAGCACGACGACCGCGGTCGAACCATTAGAGTAAAACGTAGGCAATGGGACGACGAATAGGGATCAATTGTTGTTTGTTCGATTGGACGAACCTGTCTTCGGACTACGGTGCGGAAGGACTCTGAAATTTGTCGGGACTTTGAAATATTTCGGAGCGATTGTAGTTTTTCGCGATTTTCTCGAAAACCAGCACGACGACCGCGGTCGAACCATTAGAGTAAAACGTAGGCAATGGAACGACGAACGGGGATCAATGATTGTTTGCTCGATTGGACGAAATTGTGTTCGGACTACGGTGCGGATGGACTCTGAAATTTGTCGGGACTTTGAAATATTTCGGAGCGATTGGAATTTTTCGCGATTTTCTCGAAAACCAGCACGACGACCGCGGTCGAACCATTAGAGTAAAACGTAGGAAATGGAACGACGAACAGGGATCAATTGTTGTTTGTTCGATTGGACGAACCTGTCTTCGGACTACGGTGCGGAAGGACTCTGAAATTTGTCGGGACTTTGAAATATTTCGGAGCAATTGGAATTTTTCGCGATATTCTCGAAAACCAGCACGACGATCGCGGTCGAACCATTAGAGTAAAACGTAGGCAATGGGACGACGAATAGGGATCAATTGTTGTTTGTTCGATTGGACGAACCTGTCTTCGGACTACGGTGCGGAAGGACTCTGAAATTTGTCGGGACTTTGAAATATTTCGGAGCGATTGGAGTTTTTCGCGATTTTCTCGAAAACCAGCACGACGACCGCGGTCGAACCATTAGAGTAAAACGTAGGCAATGAAACGACGAACGGGGATCAATGGTTGTTTGCTCGATTGGACGAACTTGTGTTCGGACTACGGTGCGGAAGGACTCTGAAATTTGTCGGGACTTTGAAATATTTCGGAGCGATTGTAGTTTTTCGCGATTTTCTCGAAAACCAGCACGACGACCGCGGTCGAACCATTAGAGTAAAACGTAGGCAATGGAACGACGAACAGGGATCATTTGTTGTTTGGTCGATTGGACGAGTTTAGACTTTCGTCGGACTACGGTACGAAGGAATCTTAAATCTATCGTAGCTTCGAATTACCTCGGAGCGATTGGGGTTTTTCGCGATTTTCTCGAAAACCAGCACGACGACCGCGGTCGAACCATTAGAGTAAAACGTAGGCAATGGAACGACGAACGGGGATCAATGATTGTTTGCTCGATTGGACGAAATTGTGTTCGGACTACGGTGCGGATGGACTCTGAAATTTGTCGGGACTTTGAAATATTTCGGAGCGATTGGAATTTTTCGCGATTTTCTCGAAAACCAGCACGACGACCGCGGTCGAACCATTAGAGTAAAACGTAGGAAATGGAACGACGAACAGGGATCAATTGTTGTTTGTTCGATTGGACGAACCTGTCTTCGGACTACGGTGCGGAAGGACTCTGAAATTTGTCGGGACTTTGAAATATTTCGGAGCAATTGGAATTTTTCGCGATATTCTCGAAAACCAGCACGACGATCGCGGTCGAACCATTAGAGTAAAACGTAGGCAATGGGACGACGAATAGGGATCAATTGTTGTTTGTTCGATTGGACGAACCTGTCTTCGGACTACGGTGCGGAAGGACTCTGAAATTTGTCGGGACTTTGAAATATTTCGGAGCGATTGGAGTTTTTCGCGATTTTCTCGAAAACCAGCACGACGACCGCGGTCGAACCATTAGAGTAAAACGTAGGCAATGAAACGACGAACGGGGATCAATGGTTGTTTGCACGATTGGACGAACTTGTGTTCGGACTACGGTGCGGAAGGACTCTGAAATTTGTCGGGACTTTGAAATATTTCGGAGCGATTGTAGTTTTTCGCGATTTTCTCGAAAACCAGCACGACGACCGCGGTCGAACCATTAGAGTAAAACGTAGGCAATGGGACGACGAATAGGGATCAATTGTTGTTTGTTCGATTGGACGAACCTGTCTTCGGACTACGGTGCGGAAGGACTCTGAAATTTGTCGGGACTTTGAAATATTTCGGAGCGATTGGAGTTTTTCGCGATTTTCTCGAAAACCAGCACGACGACCGCGGTCGAACCATTAGAGTAAAACGTAGGCAATGAAACGACGAACGGGGATCAATGGTTGTTTGCTCGATTGGACGAACTTGTGTTCGGACTACGGTGCGGAAGGACTCTGAAATTTGTCGGGACTTTGAAATATTTCGGAGCGATTGTAGTTTTTCGCGATTTTCTCGAAAACCAGCACGACGACCGCGGTCGAACCATTAGAGTAAAACGTAGGCAATGGAACGACGAACAGGGATCATTTGTTGTTTGGTCGATTGGACGAGTTTAGACTTTCGTCGGACTACGGTACGAAGGAATCTTAAATCTATCGTAGCTTCGAATTACCTCGGAGCGATTGGGGTTTTTCGCGATTTTCTCGAAAACCAGCACGACGACCGCGGTCGAACCATTAGAGTAAAACGTAGGCAATGGGACGACGAATAGGGATCAATTGTTGTTTGTTCGATTGGACGAACCTGTCTTCGGACTACGGTGCGGAAGGACTCTGAAATTTGTCGGGACTTTGAAATATTTCGGAGCGATTGTAGTTTTTCGCGATTTTCTCGAAAACCAGCACGACGACCGCGGTCGAACCATTAGAGTAAAACGTAGGCAATGAAACGACGAACGGGGATCAATGGTTGTTTGCTCGATTGGACGAACCTGTCTTCGGACTACGGTGCGGAAGGACTCTGAAATTTGTCGGGACTTTGAAATATTTCGGAGCGATTGGAGTTTTTCGCGATTTTCTCGAAAACCAGCACGACGACCGCGGTCGAACCATTAGAGTAAAACGTAGGCAATGAAACGACGAACGGGGATCAATGGTTGTTTGCTCGATTGGACGAACTTGTGTTCGGACTACGGTGCGGAAGGACTCTGAAATTTGTCGGGACTTTGAAATATTTCGGAGCGATTGTAGTTTTTCGCGATTTTCTCGAAAACCAGCACGACGACCGCGGTCGAACCATTAGAGTAAAACGTAGGCAATGGAACGACGAACAGGGATCATTTGTTGTTTGGTCGATTGGACGAGTTTAGACTTTCGTCGGACTACGGTACGAAGGAATCTTAAATCTATCGTAGCTTCGAATTACCTCGGAGCGATTGGGGTTTTTCGCGATTTTCTCGAAAACCAGCACGACGACCGCGGTCGAACCATTAGAGTAAAACGTAGGCAATGGAACGACGAACGGGGATCAATGATTGTTTGCTCGATTGGACGAAATTGTGTTCGGACTACGGTGCGGATGGACTCTGAAATTTGTCGGGACTTTGAAATATTTCGGAGCGATTGGAATTTTTCGCGATTTTCTCGAAAACCAGCACGACGACCGCGGTCGAACCATTAGAGTAAAACGTAGGAAATGGAACGACGAACAGGGATCAATTGTTGTTTGTTCGATTGGACGAACCTGTCTTCGGACTACGGTGCGGAAGGACTCTGAAATTTGTCGGGACTTTGAAATATTTCGGAGCAATTGGAATTTTTCGCGATATTCTCGAAAACCAGCACGACGATCGCGGTCGAACCATTAGAGTAAAACGTAGGCAATGGGACGACGAATAGGGATCAATTGTTGTTTGTTCGATTGGACGAACCTGTCTTCGGACTACGGTGCGGAAGGACTCTGAAATTTGTCGGGACTTTGAAATATTTCGGAGCGATTGGAGTTTTTCGCGATTTTCTCGAAAACCAGCACGACGACCGCGGTCGAACCATTAGAGTAAAACGTAGGCAATGAAACGACGAACGGGGATCAATGGTTGTTTGCTCGATTGGACGAACTTGTGTTCGGACTACGGTGCGGAAGGACTCTGAAATTTGTCGGGACTTTGAAATATTTCGGAGCGATTGTAGTTTTTCGCGATTTTCTCGAAAACCAGCACGACGACCGCGGTCGAACCATTAGAGTAAAACGTAGGCAATGGAACGACGAACAGGGATCATTTGTTGTTTGGTCGATTGGACGAGTTTAGACTTTCGTCGGACTACGGTACGAAGGAATCTTAAATCTATCGTAGCTTCGAATTACCTCGGAGCGATTGGGGTTTTTCGCGATTTTCTCGAAAACCAGCACGACGACCGCGGTCGAACCATTAGAGTAAAACGTAGGCAATGGAACGACGAACGGGGATCAATGATTGTTTGCTCGATTGGACGAAATTGTGTTCGGACTACGGTGCGGATGGACTCTGAAATTTGTCGGGACTTTGAAATATTTCGGAGCGATTGGAATTTTTCGCGATTTTCTCGAAAACCAGCACGACGACCGCGGTCGAACCATTAGAGTAAAACGTAGGAAATGGAACGACGAACAGGGATCAATTGTTGTTTGTTCGATTGGACGAACCTGTCTTCGGACTACGGTGCGGAAGGACTCTGAAATTTGTCGGGACTTTGAAATATTTCGGAGCAATTGGAATTTTTCGCGATATTCTCGAAAACCAGCACGACGATCGCGGTCGAACCATTAGAGTAAAACGTAGGCAATGGGACGACGAATAGGGATCAATTGTTGTTTGTTCGATTGGACGAACCTGTCTTCGGACTACGGTGCGGAAGGACTCTGAAATTTGTCGGGACTTTGAAATATTTCGGAGCGATTGGAGTTTTTCGCGATTTTCTCGAAAACCAGCACGACGACCGCGGTCGAACCATTAGAGTAAAACGTAGGCAATGAAACGACGAACGGGGATCAATGGTTGTTTGCACGATTGGACGAACTTGTGTTCGGACTACGGTGCGGAAGGACTCTGAAATTTGTCGGGACTTTGAAATATTTCGGAGCGATTGTAGTTTTTCGCGATTTTCTCGAAAACCAGCACGACGACCGCGGTCGAACCATTAGAGTAAAACGTAGGCAATGGGACGACGAATAGGGATCAATTGTTGTTTGTTCGATTGGACGAACCTGTCTTCGGACTACGGTGCGGAAGGACTCTGAAATTTGTCGGGACTTTGAAATATTTCGGAGCGATTGGAGTTTTTCGCGATTTTCTCGAAAACCAGCACGACGACCGCGGTCGAACCATTAGAGTAAAACGTAGGCAATGAAACGACGAACGGGGATCAATGGTTGTTTGCTCGATTGGACGAACTTGTGTTCGGACTACGGTGCGGAAGGACTCTGAAATTTGTCGGGACTTTGAAATATTTCGGAGCGATTGTAGTTTTTCGCGATTTTCTCGAAAACCAGCACGACGACCGCGGTCGAACCATTAGAGTAAAACGTAGGCAATGGAACGACGAACAGGGATCATTTGTTGTTTGGTCGATTGGACGAGTTTAGACTTTCGTCGGACTACGGTACGAAGGAATCTTAAATCTATCGTAGCTTCGAATTACCTCGGAGCGATTGGGGTTTTTCGCGATTTTCTCGAAAACCAGCACGACGACCGCGGTCGAACCATTAGAGTAAAACGTAGGCAATGGAACGACGAACGGGGATCAATGATTGTTTGCTCGATTGGACGAAATTGTGTTCGGACTACGGTGCGGAAGGACTCTGAAATTTGTCGGGACTTTGAAATATTTCGGAGCGATTGGAGTTTTTCGCGATTTTCTCGAAAACCAGCACGACGGCCGCTGTCGAACCATTAGAGTAAAACGTAGGCAATGGAACGACGAACAGGGATCAATGGTTGTTTGCTCAATTGGACGAACTTGTGTTCGGACTACGGTGCGGAAGGACTCTGAAATTTGCCGGGACTTTGAAATATATAGGAGCGATTGGGGTTTTTGGCGATTTTCTCGAAAACGAGCACGACGACCGCGGTCGAACCATTAGAGTAAAACGTAGGCAATGGAACGACCAACAGGGATCAATTGTTGTTTGCTCGATTGGAAGATTTTAGACTTTCGTCGGACTACGGTACGAAGGAATCTTAAATCTATCGTAACTTCGAATTACCTCGGAGCGATTGGGTTTTTTCGCGATTTTCTCGAAAACCAGCACGACGACCGCCGTCGAACCATTAGAGTAAAACGTAGGCAATGGAACGACGAAAAGGGATCAGTGGTTGTTTGCTCAATTGGACGAACTTGTGTTCGGACTACGGTGCGGAAGGACTCTGAAATTTGCCGGGACTTTGAAATATATAGGAGCGATTGGGGTTTTTGGCGATTTTCTCGAAAACGAGCACGACGACCGCCGTCGAACCATTAGAGTAAAACGTAGGCAATGGAACGACCAACAGGGATCAATGGTTGTTTGGTCGATTGGACGAACTGGTGTTCGGAATACGGTGCGGAAGGGGTCTGAAATTTGTCGGTAGTTTGAAATATTTCAGAGCGATTGGGGTTTTTCGCGATTTTCTCGAAAACCAGCACGACGACCGCTGTCGAACCATTAGAGTAAAACGTAGGCAATGGAACGACGAACAGGGATCAATCGTTGTTTGCTCGGTTGGACGGTTTTAGACTTTCGTCGGACTACGGTACGCAGGAATCTTAAATCTATCGTAACTTCGAATTACCTCGGAGCGATTGGGTTTTTTCGCGATTTTCTCGAAAACCAGCACGACGACCGCCGTCGAACCATTAGAGTAAAACGTAGGCAATGGAACGACGAAAAGGGATCAGTGGTTGTTTGGTCGATTGGACGAACTTGTGTTCGGAATACGGTGCGGAAGGAGTCTGAAATTTGTCGGGACTATGAAATATTTCGGAGCGATTGGGTTTTTTCGCGATTTTCTCGAAAACCAGCACGACGACCGCGGTCGAACCATTAGAGTAAAACGTAGGCAATGGAACTACGAACAGGTATCAATCGTTGTTTGCTCGATTGGACGATTTTAGACTTTCGTCGGACTACGGTACGAAGGAATCTTAAATCTATCGTAACTTCGAATTACCTCGGAGCGATTGGGGATTTTCGCGGTTTTCTCGAAAACCAGCACGACGACCGCAGTCGAACCATTAGAGTAAAACGTAGGCAATGGAACGACGAACAGGGATCAATTGTTGTTTGGTCGATTGGACGATTTTAGACTTTCGTCAGACTACGGTACGAAGGAATCTTAAATCTATCATAACGTCGAATTACCTCGGAGCGATTGGGGTTTTTCGCGATTTTCTCAAAAACCAGCACGACGACCGCGGTCGAACCATTAGAGTAAAACGTAGGCAATGGAACGAGGAATAGGGATCAATGGTTGTTTGGTCGATTGGACGAACTTGTGTTCGGACTACGGTGCGGAAGGAGTCTGAAATTTGTCGGGACTATGAAATATTTCGGAGCGATTGGGTTTTTTCGCGATTTTCTCGAAAACCAGCACGACGACCGCGATCGAACCATTAGAGTAAAACGTAGGCAATGGAACTACGAACAGGTATCAATCGTTGTTTGCTCGATTGGACGATTTTAGACTTTCGTCGGACTACGGTACGAAGGAATCTTAAATCTATCGTAACTTCGAATTACCTCGGAGCGATTGGGTTTTTTCGCGATTTTCTCGAAAACCAGCACGACGACCGCGGTCGAACCATTAGAGTAAAACGTAGTCAATGGAACGACCAACAGGGATCAATGGTTGTTTGGTCGATTGGACGATTTTAGACTTTCGTCGGACTACGGTACGAAGGAATCTTAAATCTATCGTAACTTCGAATTACCTCGGAGCGATTGGGTTTTTTCGCGATTTTCTCGAAAACCAGCACGACGACCGCGGTCGAACCATTAGAGTAAAACGTAGGCAATGGAACGACGAGAAGGGATCAATGGTTGTTTGGTCGATTGGACGAACTTGTGTTCGGACTACGGTGCGGAAGGAGTCTGAAGTATGTCGGGACTTTGAAATATTTCGGAGCGATTGGAGTTTTTCGCGATTTTCTCGAAAACCAGCACGACGACCGCGGTCGAACCACTAGAGTAAAACGTAGACAATGGAACGACGAACAGGGATCAATGGTTTTTTGGTCGATTGGACGAACTGGTGTTCGGAATACGGTGCGGAAGTGGTCTGAAATTTGTCGGTACTTTGAAATATTTCAGAGCGATTGGGGTTTTTCGCGATTTTCTCGAAAACCAGCACGACGACCGCGGTCGAACCATTAGAGTAAAACGTAGGCAATGGAACGACGAACAGGGATCAATGGTTGTTTGGTCGATTGGACGAACTTGTGTTCGGACTACGGTGCGGAAGGAGTCTGAAGTATGTCGGGACTTTGAAATATTTCGGAGCGATTGGAGTTTTTCGCGATTTTCTCGAAAACCAGCACGACGACCGCGGTCGAACCATTAGAGTAAAACGTAGGCAATGGGACGACGAATAGGGATCAATTGTTGTTTGTTCGATTGGACGAACCTGTCTTCGGACTACGGTGCGGAACGACTCTGAAATTTGTCGGGACTTTGAAATATTTCGGAGCGATTGGAGTTTTTCGCGATTTTCTCGAAAACCAGCACGACGACCGCGGTCGAACCATTAGAGTAAAACGTAGGCAATGAAACGACGAACGGGGATCAATGGTTGTTTGCTCGATTGGACGAACTTGTGTTCGGACTACGGTGCGGAAGGACTCTGAAATTTGTCGGGACTTTGAAATATTTCGGAGCGATTGGAATTTTTCGTGATTTTCTCGAAAACCAGCACGACGACCGCGGTCGAACCATTAGAGTAAAACGTAGGAAATGGAACGACGAACAGGGATCAATTGTTGTTTGTTCGATTGGACGAACCTGTCTTCGGACTACGGTGCGGAAGGACTCTGAAATTTGTCGGGACTTTGAAATATTTCGGAGCGATTGGAATTTTTCGCGATTTTCTCGAAAACCAGCACGACGATCGCGGTCGAACCATTAGAGTAAAACGTAGGCAATGGGACGACGAATAGGGATCAATTGTTGTTTGTTCGATTGGACGAACCTGTCTTCGGACTACGGTGCGGAAGGACTCTGAAATTTGTCGGGACTTTGAAATATTTCGGAGCGATTGGAGTTTTTCGCGATTTTCTCGAAAGCCAGCACGACGACCGCGGTCGAACCATTAGAGTAGAACGTAGGCAATGAAACGACGAACGGGGATCAATGGTTGTTTGCTCGATTGGACGAACTTGTGTTCGGACTACGGTGCGGAAGGACTCTGAAATTTGTCGGGACTTTGAAATATTTCGGAGCGATTGTAGTTTTTCGCGATTTTCTCGAAAACCAGCACGACGACCGCGGTCGAACCATTAGAGTAAAACGTAGGCAATGGAACGACGAACAGGGATCATTTGTTGTTTGGTCGATTGGACGAGTTTAGACTTTCGTCGGACTACGGTACGAAGGAATCTTAAATCTATCGTAGCTTCGAATTACCTCGGAGCGATTGGGGTTTTTCGCGATTTTCTCGAAAACCAGCACGACGACCGCGGTCGAACCATTAGAGTAAAACGTAGGCAATGGAACGACGAACGGGGATCAATGATTGTTTGCTCGATTGGACGAAATTGTGTTCGGACTACGGTGCGGAAGGACTCTGAAATTTGTCGGGACTTTGAAATATTTCGGAGCGATTGGAGTTTTTCGCGATTTTCTCGAAAACCAGCACGACGGCCGCTGTCGAACCATTAGAGTAAAACGTAGGCAATGGAACGACGAACAGGGATCAATGGTTGTTTGCTCAATTGGACGAACTTGTGTTCGGACTACGGTGCGGAAGGACTCTGAAATTTGCCGGGACTTTGAAATATATAGGAGCGATTGGGGTTTTTGGCGATTTTCTCGAAAACGAGCACGACGACCGCGGTCGAACCATTAGAGTAAAACGTAGGCAATGGAACGACCAACAGGGATCAATTGTTGTTTGCTCGATTGGAAGATTTTAGACTTTCGTCGGACTACGGTACGAAGGAATCTTAAATCTATCGTAACTTCGAATTACCTCGGAGCGATTGGGTTTTTTCGCGATTTTCTCGAAAACCAGCACGACGACCGCCGTCGAACCATTAGAGTAAAACGTAGGCAATGGAACGACGAAAAGGGATCAGTGGTTGTTTGCTCAATTGGACGAACTTGTGTTCGGACTACGGTGCGGAAGGAGTCTGAAGTATGTCGGGACTTAGAAATATTTCGGAGCGATTGTAGTTTTTCGCGATTTTCTCGAAAACCAGCACGACGACCGCGGTCGAACCATTAGAGTAAAACGTAGGCAATGGAACGACGAACAGGGATCATTTGTTGTTTGGTCGATTGGACGAGTTTAGACTTTCGTCGGACTACGGTACGAAGGAATCTTAAATCTATCGTAGCTTCGAATTACCTCGGAGCGATTGGGGTTTTTCGCGATTTTCTCGAAAACCAGCACGACGACCGCGGTCGAACCATTAGAGTAAAACGTAGGCAATGGAACGACGAACGGGGATCAATGATTGTTTGCTCGATTGGACGAAATTGTGTTCGGACTACGGTGCGGAAGGACTCTGAAATTTGTCGGGACTTTGAAATATTTCGGAGCGATTGGAGTTTTTCGCGATTTTCTCGAAAACCAGCACGACGGCCGCTGTCGAACCATTAGAGTAAAACGTAGGCAATGGAACGACGAACAGGGATCAATGGTTGTTTGCTCAATTGGACGAACTTGTGTTCGGACTACGGTGCGGAAGGACTCTGAAATTTGCCGGGACTTTGAAATATATAGGAGCGATTGGGGTTTTTGGCGATTTTCTCGAAAACGAGCACGACGACCGCGATCGAACCATTAGAGTAAAACGTAGGCAATGGAACGACCAACAGGGATCAATTGTTGTTTGCTCGATTGGAAGATTTTAGACTTTCGTCGGACTACGGTACGAAGGAATCTTAAATCTATCGTAACTTCGAATTACCTCGGAGCGATTGGGTTTTTTCGCGATTTTCTCGAAAACCAGCACGACGACCGCCGTCGAACCATTAGAGTAAAACGTAGGCAATGGAACGACGAAAAGGGATCAGTGGTTGTTTGCTCAATTGGACGAACTTGTGTTCGGACTACGGTGCGGAAGGACTCTGAAATTTGCCGGGACTTTGAAATATATAGGAGCGATTGGGGTTTTTGGCGATTTTCTCGAAAACGAGCACGACGACCGCGGTCGAACCATTAGAGTAAAACGTAGGCAATGGAACGACCAACAGGGATCAATTGTTGTTTGCTCGATTGGAAGATTTTAGACTTTCGTCGGACTACGGTACGAAGGAATCTTAAATCTATCGTAACTTCGAATTACCTCGGAGCGATTGGGGTTTTTCGCGATTTTCTCGAAAACCAGCACGACGACCGCGGTCGAACCATTAGAGTAAAACGTAGGCAATGGAACGGCGAACAGGGATCAATGGTTGTTTGGTCGATTGGACGAACTGGTGTTCGGAATACGGTGCGGAAGGGGTCTGAAATTTGTCGGTACTTTGAAATATTTCAGACCGATTGGGGTTTTTCGCGATTTTCTCGAAAACCAGCACGACGACCGCTGTCGAACCATTAGAGTAAAACGTAGGCAATGGAACGACGAACAGGGACCAATCGTTGTTTGCTCGGTTGGACGGTTTTAGACTTTCGTCGGACTACGGTACGCAGGAATCTTAAATCTATCGTAACTTCGAATTACCTCGGAGCGATTGGGTTTTTTCGCGATTTTCTCGAAAACCAGCACGACGACCGCCGTCGAACCATTAGAGTAAAACGTAGGCAATGGAACGACGAAAAGGGATCAGTGGTTGTTTGGTCGATTGGACGAACTTGTGTTCGGAATACGGTGCGGAAGGAGTCTGAAATTTGTCGGGACTATGAAATATTTCGGAGCGATTGGGTTTTTTCGCGATTTTCTCGAAAACCAGCACGACGACCGCGGTCGAACCATTAGAGTAAAACGTAGGCAATGGAACTACGAACAGGTATCAATCGTTGTTTGCTCGATTGGACGATTTTAGACTTTCGTCGGACTACGGTACGAAGGAATCTTAAATCTATCGTAACTTCGAATTACCTCGGAGCGATTGGGGATTTTCGCGGTTTTCTCGAAAACCAGCACGACGACCGCAGTCGAACCATTAGAGTAAAACGTAGGCAATGGAACGACGAACAGGGATCAATTGTTGTTTGGTCGATTGGACGATTTTAGACTTTCGTCAGACTACGGTACGAAGGAATCTTAAATCTATCATAACGTCGAATTACCTCGGAGCGATTGGGGTTTTTCGCGATTTTCTCAAAAACCAGCACGACGACCGCGGTCGAACCATTAGAGTAAAACGTAGGCAATGGAACGAGGAATAGGGATCAATGGTTGTTTGGTCGATTGGACGAACTTGTGCTCGGACTACGGTGCGGAAGGAGTCTGAAATTTGTCGGGACTATGAAATATTTCGGAGCGATTGGGTTTTTTCGCGATTTTCTCGAAAACCAGCACGACGACCGCGGTCGAACCATTAGAGTAAAACGTAGGCAATGGAACTACGAACAGGTATCAATCGTTGTTTGCTCGATTGGACGATTTTAGACTTTCGTCGGACTACGGTACGAAGGAATCTTAAATCTATCGTAACTTCGAATTACCTCGGAGCGATTGGGTTTTTTCGCGATTTTCTCGAAAACCAGCACGACGACCGCGGTCGAACCTTTAGAGTAAAACGTAGTCAATGGAACGACCAACAGGGATCAATGGTTGTTTGGTCGATTGGACGATTTTAGACTTTCGTCGGACTACGGTACGAAGGAATCTTAAATCTATCGTAACTTCGAATTACCTCGGAGCGATTGGGTTTTTTCGCGATTTTCTCGAAAACCAGCACGACGACCGCGGTCGAACCATTAGAGTAAAACGTAGGCAATGGAACGACGAGAAGGGATCAATGGTTGTTTGGTCGATTGGACGAACTTGTGTTCGGACTACGGTGCGGAAGGAGTCTGAAGTATGTCGGGACTTTGAAATATTTCGGAGCGATTGGAGTTTTTCGCGATTTTCTCGAAAACCAGCACGACGACCGCGGTCGAACCACTAGAGTAAAACGTAGACAATGGAACGACGAACAGGGATCAATGGTTTTTTGGTCGATTGGACGAACTGGTGTTCGGAATACGGTGCGGAAGTGGTCTGAAATTTGTCGGTACTTTGAAATATTTCAGAGCGATTGGGGTTTTTCGCGATTTTCTCGAAAACCAGCACGACGACCGCGGTCGAACCATTAGAGTAAAACGTAGGCAATGGAACGACGAACAGGGATCAATGGTTGTTTGGTCGATTGGACGAACTTGTGTTCGGACTACGGTGCGGAAGGAGTCTGAAGTATGTCGGGACTTTGAAATATTTCGGAGCGATTGGAATTTTTCGCGATTTTCTCGAAAACCAGCACGACGATCGCGGTCGAACCATTAGAGTAAAACGTAGGCAATGGGACGACGAATAGGGATCAATTGTTGTTTGTTCGATTGGACGAACCTGTCTTCGGACTACGGTGCGGAAGGACTCTGAAATTTGTCGGGACTTTGAAATATTTCGGAGCGATTGGAGTTTTTCGCGATTTTCTCGAAAACCAGCACGACGACCGCGGTCGAACCATTAGAGTAAAACGTAGGCAATGGAACGACGAAAAGGGATCAGTGGTTGTTTGCTCAATTGGACGAACTTGTGTTCGGACTACGGTGCGGAAGGACTCTGAAATTTGCCGGGACTTTGAAATATATAGGAGCGATTGGGGTTTTTGGCGATTTTCTCGAAAACGAGCACGACGACCGCGGTCGAACCATTAGAGTAAAACGTAGGCAATGGAACGACCAACAGGGATCAATTGTTGTTTGCTCGATTGGAAGATTTTAGACTTTCGTCGGACTACGGTACGAAGGAATCTTAAATCTATCGTAACTTCGAATTACCTCGGAGCGATTGGGGTTTTTCGCGATTTTCTCGAAAACCAGCACGACGACCGCGGTCGAACCATTAGAGTAAAACGTAGGCAATGGAACGACGAACAGGGATCAATGGTTGTTTGGTCGATTGGACGAACTGGTGTTCGGAATACGGTGCGGAAGGGGTCTGAAATTTGTCGGTACTTTGAAATATTTCAGAGCGATTGGGGTTTTTCGCGATTTTCTCGAAAACCAGCACGACGACCGCTGTCGAACCATTAGAGTAAAACGTAGGCAATGGAACGACGAACAGGGATCAATCGTTGTTTGCTCGGTTGGACGGTTTTAGACTTTCGTCGGACTACGGTACGCAGGAATCTTAAATCTATCGTAACTTCGAATTACCTCGGAGCGATTGGGTTTTTTCGCGATTTTCTCGAAAACCAGCACGACGACCGCCGTCGAACCATTAGAGTAAAACGTAGGCAATGGAACGACGAAAAGGGATCAGTGGTTGTTTGGTCGATTGGACGAACTTGTGTTCGGAATACGGTGCGGAAGGAGTCTGAAATTTGTCGGGACTATGAAATATTTCGGAGCGATTGGGGATTTTCGCGGTTTTCTCGAAAACCAGCACGACGACCGCAGTCGAACCATTAGAGTAAAACGTAGGCAATGGAACGACGAACAGGGATCAATTGTTGTTTGGTCGATTGGACGATTTTAGACTTTCGTCAGACTACGGTACGAAGGAATCTTAAATCTATCATAACGTCGAATTACCTCGGAGCGATTGGGGTTTTTCGCGATTTTCTCAAAAACCAGCACGACGACCGCGGTCGAACCATTAGAGTAAAACGTAGGCAATGGAACGAGGAATAGGGATCAATGGTTGTTTGGTCGATTGGACGAACTTGTGTTCGGACTACGGTGCGGAAGGAGTCTGAAATTTGTCGGGACTATGAAATATTTCGGAGCGATTGGGTTTTTTCGCGATTTTCTCGAAAACCAGCACGACGACCGCGGTCGAACCATTAGAGTAAAACGTAGGCAATGGAACTACGAACAGGTATCAATCGTTGTTTGCTCGATTGGACGATTTTAGACTTTCGTCGGACTACGGTACGAAGGAATCTTAAATCTATCGTAACTTCGAATTACCTCGGAGCGATTGGGTTTTTTCGCGATTTTCTCGAAAACCAGCACGACGACCGCGGTCGAACCATTAGAGTAAAACGTAGTCAATGGAACGACCAACAGGGATCAATGGTTGTTTGGTCGATTGGACGATTTTAGACTTTCGTCGGACTACGGTACGAAGGAATCTTAAATCTATCGTAACTTCGAATTACCTCGGAGCGATTGGGTTTTTTCGCGATTTTCTCGAAAACCAGCACGACGACCGCGGTCGAACCATTAGAGTAAAACGTAGGCAATGGAACGACGAGAAGGGATCAATGGTTGTTTGGTCGATTGGACGAACTTGTGTTCGGACTACGGTGCGGAAGGTGTCTGAAGTATGTCGGGACTTTGAAATATTTCGGAGCGATTGGAGTTTTTCGCGATTTTCTCGAAAACCAGCACGACGACCGCGGTCGAACCACTAGAGTAAAACGTAGACAATGGAACGACGAACAGGGATCAATGGTTTTTTGGTCGATTGGACGAACTGGTGTTCGGAATACGGTGCGGAAGTGGTCTGAAATTTGTCGGTACTTTGAAATATTTCAGAGCGATTGGGGTTTTTCGCGATTTTCTCGAAAACCAGCACGACGACCGCGGTCGAACCATTAGAGTAAAACGTAGGCAATGGAACGACGAACAGGGATCAATGGTTGTTTGGTCGATTGGACGAACTTGTGTTCGGACTACGGTGCGGAAGGAGTCTGAAATTTGTCGGGACTTTGAAATATTTCGGAGCGATTGGAATTTTTCGCGATTTTCTCGAAAACCAGCACGACGATCGCGGTCGAACCATTAGAGTAAAACGTAGGCAATGGGACGACGAATAGGGATCAATTGTTGTTTGTTCGATTGGACGAACCTGTCTTCGGACTACGGTGCGGAAGGACTCTGAAATTTGTCGGGACTTTGAAATATTTCGGAGCGATTGGAGTTTTTCGCGATTTTCTCGAAAACCAGCACGAGGACCGCGGTCGAACCATTAGAGTAAAACGTAGGCAATGAAACGACGAACGGGGATCAATGGTTGTTTGCTCGATTGGACGAACTTGTGTTCGGACTACGGTGCGGAAGGACTCTGAAATTTGTCGGGACTTTGAAATATTTCGGAGCGATTGTAGTTTTTCGCGATTTTCTCGAAAACCAGCACGACGACCGCGGTCGAACCATTAGAGTAAAACGTAGGCAATGAAACGACGAACGGGGATCAATGGTTGTTTGCTCGATTGGACGAACTTGTGTTCGGACTACGGTGCGGAAGGAGTCTGAAGTATGTCGGGACTTTGAAATATTTCGGAGCGATTGGAATTTTTTGCGATTTTCTCGAAAACCAGCACGACGACCGCGGTCGAACCATTAGAGTAAAACGTAGGCAATGGAACGACGAACAGGGATCATTTGTTGTTTGGTCGATTGGACGAGTTTAGACTTTCGTCGGACTACGGTACGAAGGAATCTTAAATCTATCGTAGCTTCGAATTACCTCGGAGCGATTGGAGTTTTTCGCGATTTTCTCGAAAACCAGCACGACGACCGCGGTCGAACCATTAGAGTAAAACGTAGGCAATGAAACGACGAACGGGGATCAATGGTTGTTTGCTCGATTGGACGAACTTGTGTTCGGACTACGGTGCGGAAGGACTCTGAAATTTGTCGGGACTTTGAAATATTTCGGAGCGATTGTAGTTTTTCGCGATTTTCTCGAAAACCAGCACGACGACCGCGGTCGAACCATTAGAGTAAAACGTAGGCAATGAAACGACGAACGGGGATCAATGGTTGTTTGCTCGATTGGACGAACTTGTGTTCGGACTACGGTGCGGAAGGACTCTGAAATTTGTCGGGCCTTTGAAATATTTCGGAGCGATTGGAATTTTTCGCGATTTTCTCGAAAACCAGCACGACGACCGCGGTCGAACCATTAGAGTAAAACGTAGGCAATGGAACGACGAACAGGGATCATTTGTTGTTTGGTCGATTGGACGAGTTTAGACTTTCGTCGGACTACGGTACGAAGGAATCTTAAATCTATCGTAGCTTCGAATTACCTCGGAGCGATTGGGGTTTTTCGCGATTTTCTCGAAAACCAGCACGACGACCGCGGTCGAACCATTAGAGTAAAACGTAGGCAATGGAACGACGAACGGGGATCAATGATTGTTTGCTCGATTGGACGAAATTGTGTTCGGACTACGGTGCGGATGGACTCTGAAATTTGTCGGGACTTTGAAATATTTATGAGCGATTGGAATTTTTCGCGATTTTCTCGAAAACCAGCACGACGACCGCGGTCGAACCATTAGAGTAAAACGTAGGAAATGGAACGACGAACAGGGATCAATTGTTGTTTGTTCGATTGGACGAACCTGTCTTCGGACTACGGTGCGGAGGGACTCTGAAATTTGTCGGGACTTTGAAATATTTCGGAGCGATTGGAGTTTTTCGCGATTTTCTCGAAAGCCAGCACGACGACCGCGGTCGAACCATTAGAGTAAAACGTAGGCAATGAAACGACGAACGGGGATCAATGGTTGTTTGCTCGATTGGACGAACTTGTGTTCGGACTACGGTGCGGAAGGACTCTGAAATTTGTCGGGACTTTGAAATATTTCGGAGCGATTGTAGTTTTTCGCGATTTTCTCGAAAACCAGCACGACGACCGCGGTCGAACCATTAGAGTAAAACGTAGGCAATGGAACGACGAACAGGGATCATTTGTTGTTTGGTCGATTGGACGAGTTTAGACTTTCGTCGGACTACGGTACGAAGGAATCTTAAATCTATCGTAGCTTCGAATTACCTCGGAGCGATTGGGGTTTTTCGCGATTTTCTCGAAAACCAGCACGACGACCGCGGTCGAACCATTAGAGTAAAACGTAGGCAATGGAACGACGAACGGGGATCAATGATTGTTTGCTCGATTGGACGAAATTGTGTTCGGACTACGGTGCGGAAGGACTCTGAAATTTGTCGGGACTTTGAAATATTTCGGAGCGATTGGAGTTTTTCGCGATTTTCTCGAAAACCAGCACGACGGCCGCTGTCGAACCATTAGAGTAAAACGTAGGCAATGGAACGACGAACAGGGATCAATGGTTGTTTGCTCAATTGGACGAACTTGTGTTCGGACTACGGTGCGGAAGGACTCTGAAATTTGCCGGGACTTTGAAATATATAGGAGCGATTGGGGTTTTTGGCGATTTTCTCGAAAACGAGCACGACGACCGCGGTCGAACCATTAGAGTAAAACGTAGGCAATGGAACGACCAACAGGGATCAATTGTTGTTTGCTCGATTGGAAGATTTTAGACTTTCGTCGGACTACGGTACGAAGGAATCTTAAATCTATCGTAACTTCGAATTACCTCGGAGCGATTGGGTTTTTTCGCGATTTTCTCGAAAACCAGCACGACGACCGCCGTCGAACCATTAGAGTAAAACGTAGGCAATGGAACGACGAAAAGGGATCAGTGGTTGTTTGCTCAATTGGACGAACTTGTGTTCGGACTACGGTGCGGAAGGACTCTGAAATTTGCCGGGACTTTGAAATATATAGGAGCGATTGGGGTTTTTGGCGATTTTCTCGAAAACGAGCACGACGACCGCGGTCGAACCATTAGAGTAAAACGTAGGCAATGGAACGACCAACAGGGATCAATGGTTTTTTGGTCGATTGGACGAACTGGTGTTCGGAATACGGTGCGGAAGTGGTCTGAAATTTGTCGGTACTTTGAAATATTTCAGAGCGATTGGGGTTTTTCGCGATTTTCTCGAAAACCAGCACGACGACCGCGGTCGAACCATTAGAGTAAAACGTAGGCAATGGAACGACGAACAGGGATCAATGGTTGTTTGGTCGATTGGACGAACTTGTGTTCGGACTACGGTGCGGAAGGAGTCTGAAGTATGTCGGGACTTTGAAATATTTCGGAGCGATTGGAATTTTTCGCGATTTTCTCGAAAACCAGCACGACGATCGCGGTCGAACCATTAGAGTAAAACGTAGGAAATGGAACGACGAACAGGGATCAATTGTTGTTTGTTCGATTGGACGAACCTGTCTTCGGACTACGGTGCGGAAGGACTCTGAAATTTGTCGGGCCTTTGAAATATTTCGGAGCGATTGGAATTTTTCGCGATTTTCTCGAAAACCAGCACGACGACCGCGGTCGAACCATTAGAGTAAAACGTAGGCAATGGAACGACGAACAGGGATCATTTGTTGTTTGGTCGATTGGACGAGTTTAGACTTTCGTCGGACTACGGTACGAAGGAATCTTAAATCTATCGTAGCTTCGAATTACCTCGGAGCGATTGGGGTTTTTCGCGATTTTCTCGAAAACCAGCACGACGACCGCGGTCGAACCATTAGAGTAAAACGTAGGCAATGGAACGACGAACGGGGATCAATGATTGTTTGCTCGATTGGACGAAATTGTGTTCGGACTACGGTGCGGATGGACTCTGAAATTTGTCGGGACTTTGAAATATTTCGGAGCGATTGGAATTTTTCGCGATTTTCTCGAAAACCAGCACGACGACCGCGGTCGAACCATTAGAGTAAAACGTAGGAAATGGAACGACGAACAGGGATCAATTGTTGTTTGTTCGATTGGACGAACCTGTCTTCGGACTACGGTGCGGAAGTACTCTGAAATTTGTCGGGACTTTGAAATATTTCGGAGCGATTGGAATTTTTCGCGATATTCTCGAAAACCAGCACGACGATCGCGGTCGAACCATTAGAGTAAAACGTAGGCAATGGGACGACGAATAGGGATCAATTGTTGTTTGTTCGATTGGACGAACCCGTCTTCGGACTACGGTGCGGAAGGACTCTGAAATTTGTCGGGACTTTGAAATATTTCGGAGCGATTGGAGTTTTTCGCGATTTTCTCGAAAACCAGCACGACGACCGCGGTCGAACCATTAGAGTAAAACGTAGGCAATGAAACGACGAACGGGGATCAATGGTTGTTTGCTCGATTGGACGAACTTGTGTTCGGACTACGGTGCGGAAGGACTCTGAAATTTGTCGGGACTTTGAAATATTTCGGAGCGATTGTAGTTTTTCGCGATTTTCTCGAAAACCAGCACGACGACCGCGGTCGAACCATTAGAGTAAAACGTAGGCAATGGAACGACGAACAGGGATCATTTGTTGTTTGGTCGATTGGACGAGTTTAGACTTTCGTCGGACTACGGTACGAAGGAATCTTAAATCTATCGTAGCTTCGAATTACCTCGGAGCGATTGGGGTTTTTCGCGATTTTCTCGAAAACCAGCACGACGACCGCGGTCGAACCATTAGAGTAAAACGTAGGCAATGGAACGACGAACGGGGATCAATGATTGTTTGCTCGATTGGACGAAATTGTGTTCGGACTACGGTGCGGAAGGACTCTGAAATTTGTCGGGACTTTGAAATATTTCGGAGCGATTGGAGTTTTTCGCGATTTTCTCGAAAACCAGCACGACGGCCGCTGTCGAACCATTAGAGTAAAACGTAGGCAATGGAACGACGAACAGGGATCAATCGTTGTTTGCTCGGTTGGGGGATTTTAGACTTTCGTCGGACTACGGTACTCAGGAATCTTAAATCTATCGTAACTTCGAATTACCTCGGAGCGATTGGGTTTTTTCGCGATTTTCTCGAAAACCAGCACGACGACCGCCGTCGAACCATTAGAGTAAAACGTAGGCAATGGAACGACGAAAAGGGATCAGTGGTTGTTTGCTCAATTGGACGAACTTGTGTTCGGACTACGGTGCGGAAGGACTCTGAAATTTGCCGGGACTTTGAAATATATAGGAGCGATTGGGGTTTTTGGCGATTTTCTCGAAAACGAGCACGACGACCGCGGTCGAACCATTAGAGTAAAACGTAGGCAATGGAACGACCAACAGGGATCAATTGTTGTTTGCTCGATTGGAAGATTTTAGACTTTCGTCGGACTACGGTACGAAGGAATCTTAAATCTATCGTAACTTCGAATTACCTCGGAGCGATTGGGGTTTTTCGCGATTTTCTCGAAAACCAGCACGACGACCGCGGTCGAACCATTAGAGTAAAACGTAGGCAATGGAACGACGAACAGGGATCAATGGTTGTTTGCTCGATTGGACGAACTTGTGTTCGGACTACGGTGCGGAAGGACTCTGAAATTTGTCGGGCCTTTGAAATATTTCGGAGCGATTGGAGTTTTTCGCGATTTTCTCGAAAACCAGCACGACGACCGCGGTCGAACCATTAGAGTAAAACGTAGGCAATGAAACGACGAACGGGGATCAATGGTTGTTTGCTCGATTGGACGAACTTGTGTTCGGACTACGGTGCGGAAGGACTCTGAAATTTGTCGGGACTTTGAAATATTTCGGAGCGATTGTAGTTTTTCGCGATTTTCTCGAAAACCAGCACGACGACCGCGGTCGAACCATTAGAGTAAAACGTAGGCAATGAAACGACGAACGGGGATCAATGGTTGTTTGCTCGATTGGACGAACTTGTGTTCGGACTACGGTGCGGAAGGACTCTGAAATTTGTCGGGCCTTTGAAATATTTCGGAGCGATTGGAATTTTTCGCGATTTTCTCGAAAACCAGCACGACGACCGCGGTCGAACCATTAGAGTAAAACGTAGGCAATGGAACGACGAACAGGGATCATTTGTTGTTTGGTCGATTGGACGAGTTTAGACTTTCGTCGGACTACGGTACGAAGGAATCTTAAATCTATCGTAGCTTCGAATTACCTCGGAGCGATTGGGGTTTTTCGCGATTTTCTCGAAAACCAGCACGACGACCGCGGTCGAACCATTAGAGTAAAACGTAGGCAATGGAACGACGAACGGGGATCAATGATTGTTTGCTCGATTGGACGAAATTGTGTTCGGACTACGGTGCGGATGGACTCTGAAATTTGTCGGGACTTTGAAATATTTCGGAGCGATTGGAATTTTTCGCGATTTTCTCGAAAACCAGCACGACGACCGCGGTCGTACCATTAGAGTAAAACGTAGGAAATGGAACGACGAACAGGGATCAATTGTTGTTTGTTCGATTGGACGAACCTGTCTTCGGACTACGGTGCGAAAGGACTCTGAAATTTGTCGGGACTTTGAAATATTTCGGAGCGATTGGAATTTTTCGCGATATTCTCGAAAACCAGCACGACGATCGCGGTCGAACCATTAGAGTAAAACGTAGGCAATGGGACGACGAATAGGGATCAATTGTTGTTTGTTCGATTGGACGAACCTGTCTTCGGACTACGGTGCGGAAGGACTCTGAAATTTGTCGGGACTTTGAAATATTTCGGAGCGATTGGAGTTTTTCGCGATTTTCTCGAAAACCAGCACGACGACCGCGGTCGAACCATTAGAGTAAAACGTAGGCAATGAAACGACGAACGGGGATCAATGGTTGTTTGCTCGATTGGACGAACTTGTGTTCGGACTACGGTGCGGAAGGACTCTGAAATTTGTCGGGACTTTGAAATATTTCGGAGCGATTGTAGTTTTTCGCGATTTTCTCGAAAACCAGCACGACGACCGCGGTCGAACCATTAGAGTAAAACGTAGGCAATGGAACGACGAACAGGGATCATTTGTTGTTTGGTCGATTGGACGAGTTTAGACTTTCGTCGGACTACGGTACGAAGGAATCTTAAATCTATCGTAGCTTCGAATTACCTCGGAGCGATTGGGGTTTTTCGCGATTTTCTCGAAAACCAGCACGACGACCGCGGTCGAACCATTAGAGTAAAACGTAGGCAATGGAACGACGAACGGGGATCAATGATTGTTTGCTCGATTGGACGAAATTGTGTTCGGACTACGGTGCGGAAGGACTCTGAAATTTGTCGGGACTTTGAAATATTTCGGAGCGATTGGAGTTTTTCGCGATTTTCTCGAAAACCAGCACGACGGCCGCTGTCGAACCATTAGAGTAAAACGTAGGCAATGGAACGACGAACAGGGATCAATCGTTGTTTGCTCGGTTGGGGGATTTTAGACTTTCGTCGGACTACGGTACTCAGGAATCTTAAATCTATCGTAACTTCGAATTACCTCGGAGCGATTGGGTTTTTTCGCGATTTTCTCGAAAACCAGCACGACGACCGCGGTCGAACCATTAGAGTAAAACGTAGGCAATGGAACGACGAAAAGGGATCAGTGGTTGTTTGCTCAATTGGACGAACTTGTGTTCGGACTACGGTGCGGAAGGACTCTGAAATTTGCCGGGACTTTGAAATATATAGGAGCGATTGGGGTTTTTGGCGATTTTCTCGAAAACGAGCACGACGACCGCGGTCGAACCATTAGAGTAAAACGTAGGCAATGGAACGACCAACAGGGATCAATTGTTGTTTGCTCGATTGGAAGATTTTAGACTTTCGTCGGACTACGGTACGAAGGAATCTTAAATCTATCGTAACTTCGAATTACCTCGGAGCGATTGGGGTTTTTCGCGATTTTCTCGAAAACCAGCACGACGACCGCGGTCGAACCATTAGAGTAAAACGTAGGCAATGGAACGACGAACAGGGATCAATGGTTGTTTGCTCGATTGGACGAACTTGTGTTCGGACTACGGTGCGGAAGGACTCTGAAATTTGTCGGGCCTTTGAAATATTTCGGAGCGATTGGAGTTTTTCGCGATTTTCTCGAAAACCAGCACGACGACCGCGGTCGAACCATTAGAGTAAAACGTAGGCAATGAAACGACGAACGGGGATCAATGGTTGTTTGCTCGATTGGACGAACTTGTGTTCGGACTACGGTGCGGAAGGACTCTGAAATTTGTCGGGACTTTGAAATATTTCGGAGCGATTGTAGTTTTTCGCGATTTTCTCGAAAACCAGCACGACGACCGCGGTCGAACCATTAGAGTAAAACGTAGGCAATGAAACGACGAACGGGGATCAATGGTTGTTTGCTCGATTGGACGAACTTGTGTTCGGACTACGGTGCGGAAGGACTCTGAAATTTGTCGGGCCTTTGAAATATTTCGGAGCGATTGGAATTTTTCGCGATTTTCTCGAAAACCAGCACGACGACCGCGGTCGAACCATTAGAGTAAAACGTAGGCAATGGAACGACGAACAGGGATCATTTGTTGTTTGGTCGATTGGACGAGTTTAGACTTTCGTCGGACTACGGTACGAAGGAATCTTAAATCTATCGTAGCTTCGAATTACCTCGGAGCGATTGGGGTTTTTCGCGATTTTCTCGAAAACCAGCACGACGACCGCGGTCGAACCATTAGAGTAAAACGTAGGCAATGGAACGACGAACGGGGATCAATGATTGTTTGCTCGATTGGACGAAATTGTGTTCGGACTACGGTGCGGATGGACTCTGAAATTTGTCGGGACTTTGAAATATTTCGGAGCGATTGGAATTTTTCGCGATTTTCTCGAAAACCAGCACGACGACCGCGGTCGTACCATTAGAGTAAAACGTAGGAAATGGAACGACGAACAGGGATCAATTGTTGTTTGTTCGATTGGACGAACCTGTCTTCGGACTACGGTGCGAAAGGACTCTGAAATTTGTCGGGACTTTGAAATATTTCGGAGCGATTGGAATTTTTCGCGATATTCTCGAAAACCAGCACGACGATCGCGGTCGAACCATTAGAGTAAAACGTAGGCAATGGGACGACGAATAGGGATCAATTGTTGTTTGTTCGATTGGACGAACCTGTCTTCGGACTACGGTGCGGAAGGACTCTGAAATTTGTCGGGACTTTGAAATATTTCGGAGCGATTGGAGTTTTTCGCGATTTTCTCGAAAACCAGCACGACGACCGCGGTCGAACCATTAGAGTAAAACGTAGGCAATGAAACGACGAACGGGGATCAATGGTTGTTTGCTCGATTGGACGAACTTGTGTTCGGACTACGGTGCGGAAGGACTCTGAAATTTGTCGGGACTTTGAAATATTTCGGAGCGATTGTAGTTTTTCGCGATTTTCTCGAAAACCAGCACGACGACCGCGGTCGAACCATTAGAGTAAAACGTAGGCAATGGAACGACGAACAGGGATCATTTGTTGTTTGGTCGATTGGACGAGTTTAGACTTTCGTCGGACTACGGTACGAAGGAATCTTAAATCTATCGTAGCTTCGAATTACCTCGGAGCGATTGGGGTTTTTCGCGATTTTCTCGAAAACCAGCACGACGACCGCGGTCGAACCATTAGAGTAAAACGTAGGCAATGGAACGACGAACGGGGATCAATGATTGTTTGCTCGATTGGACGAAATTGTGTTCGGACTACGGTGCGGAAGGACTCTGAAATTTGTCGGGACTTTGAAATATTTCGGAGCGATTGGAGTTTTTCGCGATTTTCTCGAAAACCAGCACGACGGCCGCTGTCGAACCATTAGAGTAAAACGTAGGCAATGGAACGACGAACAGGGATCAATCGTTGTTTGCTCGGTTGGGGGATTTTAGACTTTCGTCGGACTACGGTACTCAGGAATCTTAAATCTATCGTAACTTCGAATTACCTCGGAGCGATTGGGTTTTTTCGCGATTTTCTCGAAAACCAGCACGACGACCGCGGTCGAACCATTAGAGTAAAACGTAGGCAATGGAACGACGAAAAGGGATCAGTGGTTGTTTGCTCAATTGGACGAACTTGTGTTCGGACTACGGTGCGGAAGGACTCTGAAATTTGCCGGGACTTTGAAATATATAGGAGCGATTGGGGTTTTTGGCGATTTTCTCGAAAACGAGCACGACGACCGCGGTCGAACCATTAGAGTAAAACGTAGGCAATGGAACGACCAACAGGGATCAATTGTTGTTTGCTCGATTGGAAGATTTTAGACTTTCGTCGGACTACGGTACGAAGGAATCTTAAATCTATCGTAACTTCGAATTACCTCGGAGCGATTGGGGTTTTTCGCGATTTTCTCGAAAACCAGCACGACGACCGCGGTCGAACCATTAGAGTAAAACGTAGGCAATGGAACGACGAACAGGGATCAATGGTTGTTTGGTCGATTGGACGAACTGGTGTTCGGAATACGGTGCGGAAGGGGTCTGAAATTTGTCGGTACTTTGAAATATTTCAGAGCGATTGGGGTTTTTCGCGATTTTCTCGAAAACCAGCACGACGACCGCTGTCGAACCATTAGAGTAAAACGTAGGCAATGGAACGACGAACAGGGATCAATCGTTGTTTGCTCGGTTGGACGGTTTTAGACTTTCGTCGGACTACGGTACGCAGGAATCTTAAATCTATCGTAACTTCGAATTACCTCGGAGCGATTGGGTTTTTTCGCGATTTTCTCGAAAACCAGCACGACGACCGCCGTCGAACCATTAGAGTAAAACGTAGGCAATGGAACGACGAAAAGGGATCAGTGGTTGTTTGGTCGATTGGACGAACTTGTGTTCGGAATACGGTGCGGAAGGAGTCTGAAATTTGTCGGGACTATGAAATATTTCGGAGCGATTGGGTTTTTTCGCGATTTTCTCGAAAACCAGCACGACGACCGCGGTCGAACCATTAGAGTAAAACGTAGGCAATGGAACTACGAACAGGCATCAATCGTTGTTTGCTCGATTGGACGATTTTAGACTTTCGTCGGACTACGGTACGAAGGAATCTTAAATCTATCGTAACTTCGAATTACCTCGGAGCGATTGGGGATTTTCGCGGATTTCTCGAAAACCAGCACGACGACCGCAGTCGAACCATTAGAGTAAAACGTAGGCAATGGAACGACGAACAGGGATCAATTGTTGTTTGGTCGATTGGACGATTTTAGACTTTCGTCAGACTACGGTACGAAGGAATCTTAAATCTATCATAACGTCGAATTACCTCGGAGCGATTGGGGTTTTTCGCGATTTTCTCAAAAACCAGCACGACGACCGCGGTCGAACCATTAGAGTAAAACGTAGGCAATGGAACGAGGAATAGGGATCAATGGTTGTTTGGTCGATTGGACGAACTTGTGTTCGGACTACGGTGCGGAAGGACTCTGAAATTTGTCGGGCCTTTGAAATATTTCGGAGCGATTGGAATTTTTCGCGATTTTCTCGAAAACCAGCACGACGACCGCGGTCGAACCATTAGAGTAAAACGTAGGCAATGGAACGACGAACAGGGATCATTTGTTGTTTGGTCGATTGGACGAGTTTAGACTTTCGTCGGACTACGGTACGAAGGAATCTTAAATCTATCGTAGCTTCGAATTACCTCGGAGCGATTGGGGTTTTTCGCGATTTTCTCGAAAACCAGACGACGACCGCGGTCGAACCATTAGAGTAAAACGTAGGCAATGGAACGACGAACGGGGATCATTTGTTGTTTGGTCGATTGGACCAGTTTAGACTTTCGTCGGACTACGGTACGAAGGAATCTTAAATCTATCGTAGCTTCGAATTACCTCGGAGCGATTGGGGTTTTTCGCGATTTTCTCGAAAACCAGCACGACGACCGCGGTCGAACCATTAGAGTAAAACGTAGGCAATGGAACGACGAACGGGGATCAATGATTGTTTGCTCGATTGGACGAAATTGTGTTCGGACTACGGTGCGGAAGGACTCTGAAATTTGTCGGGACTTTGAAATATTTCGGAGCGATTGGAGTTTTTCGCGATTTTCTCGAAAACCAGCACGACGGCCGCTGTCGAACCATTAGAGTAAAACGTAGGCAATGGAACGACGAACAGGGATCAATGGTTGTTTGCTCAATTGGACGAACTTGTGTTCGGACTACGGTGCGGAAGGACTCTGAAATTTGCCGGGACTTTGAAATATATAGGAGCGATTGGGGTTTTTGGCGATTTTCTCGAAAACGAGCACGACGACCGCGGTCGAACCATTAGAGTAAAACGTAGGCAATGGAACGACCAACAGGGATCAATCGTTGTTTGCTCGATTGGAAGATTTTAGACTTTCGTCGGACTACGGTACGAAGGAATCTTAAATCTATCGTAACTTCGAATTACCTCGGAGCGATTGGGTTTTTTCGCGATTTTCTCGAAAACCAGCACGACGACCGCCGTCGAACCATTAGAGTAAAACGTAGGCAATGGAACGACGAAAAGGGATCAGTGGTTGTTTGCTCAATTGGACGAACTTGTGTTCGGACTACGGTGCGGAAGGACTCTGAAATTTGCCGGGACTTTGAAATATATAGGAGCGATTGGGGTTTTTGGCGATTTTCTCGAAAACGAGCACGACGACCGCGGTCGAACCATTAGAGTAAAACGTAGGCAATGGAACGACCAACAGGGATCAATTGTTGTTTGCTCGATTGGAAGATTTTAGACTTTCGTCGGACTACGGTACGAAGGAATCTTAAATCTATCGTAACTTCGAATTACCTCGGAGCGATTGGGGTTTTTCGCGATTTTCTCGAAAACCAGCACGACGACCGCGGTCGAACCATTAGAGTAAAACGTAGGCAATGGAACGACGAACAGGGATCAATGGTTGTTTGGTCGATTGGACGAACTGGTGTTCGGAATACGGTGCGGAAGGGGTCTGAAATTTGTCGGTACTTTGAAATATTTCAGAGCGATTGGGGTTTTTCGCGATTTTCTCGAAAACCAGCACGACGACCGCTGTCGAACCATTAGAGTAAAACGTAGGCAATGGAACGACGAACAGGGATCAATCGTTGTTTGCTCGGTTGGACGGTTTTAGACTTTCGTCGGACTACGGTACGCAGGAATCTTAAATCTATCGTAACTTCGAATTACCTCGGAGCGATTGGGTTTTTTCGCGATTTTCTCGAAAACCAGCACGACGACCGCCGTCGAACCATTAGAGTAAAACGTAGGCAATGGAACGACGAAAAGGGATCAGTGGTTGTTTGGTCGATTGGACGAACTTGTGTTCGGAATACGGTGCGGAAGGAGTCTGAAATTTGTCGGGACTATGAAATATTTCGGAGCGATTGGGTTTTTTCGCGATTTTCTCGAAAACCAGCACGACGACCGCGGTCGAACCATTAGAGTAAAACGTAGGCAATGGAACTACGAACAGGTATCAATCGTTGTTTGCTCGATTGGACGATTTTAGACTTTCGTCGGACTACGGTACGAAGGAATCTTAAATCTATCGTAACTTCGAATTACCTCGGAGCGATTGGGGATTTTCGCGGTTTTCTCGAAAACCAGCACGACGACCGCAGTCGAACCATTAGAGTAAAACGTAGGCAATGGAACGACGAACAGGGATCAATTGTTGTTTGGTCGATTGGACGATTTTAGACTTTCGTCAGACTACGGTACGAAGGAATCTTAAATCTATCATAACGTCGAATTACCTCGGAGCGATTGGGGTTTTTCGCGATTTTCTCAAAAACCAGCACGACGACCGCGGTCGAACCATTAGAGTAAAACGTAGGCAATGAAACGACGAACGGGGATCAATGGTTGTTTGCTCGATTGGACGAACTTGTGTTCGGACTACGGTGCGGAAGGACTCTGAAATTTGTCGGGACTTTGAAATATTTCGGAGCGATTGTAGTTTTTCGCGATTTTCTCGAAAACCAGCACGACGACCGCGGTCGAACCATTAGAGTAAAACGTAGGCAATGGAACGACGAACAGGGATCATTTGTTGTTTGGTCGATTGGACGAGTTTAGACTTTCGTCGGACTACGGTACGAAGGAATCTTAAATCTATCGTAGCTTCGAATTACCTCGGAGCGATTGGGGTTTTTCGCGATTTTCTCGAAAACCAGCACGACGACCGCGGTCGAACCATTAGAGTAAAACGTAGGCAATGGAACGACGAACGGGGATCAATGATTGTTTGCTCGATTGGACGAAATTGTGTTCGGACTACGGTGCGGAAGGACTCTGAAATTTGTCGGGACTTTGAAATATTTCGGAGCGATTGGAGTTTTTCGCGATTTTCTCGAAAACCAGCACGACGGCCGCTGTCGAACCATTAGAGTAAAACGTAGGCAATGGAACGACGAACAGGGATCAATCGTTGTTTGCTCGGTTGGGGGATTTTAGACTTTCGTCGGACTACGGTACTCAGGAATCTTAAATCTATCGTAACTTCGAATTACCTCGGAGCGATTGGGTTTTTTCGCGATTTTCTCGAAAACCAGCACGACGACCGCGGTCGAACCATTAGAGTAAAACGTAGGCAATGGAACGACGAAAAGGGATCAGTGGTTGTTTGCTCAATTGGACGAACTTGTGTTCGGACTACGGTGCGGAAGGACTCTGAAATTTGCCGGGACTTTGAAATATATAGGAGCGATTGGGGTTTTTGGCGATTTTCTCGAAAACGAGCACGACGACCGCGGTCGAACCATTAGAGTAAAACGTAGGCAATGGAACGACCAACAGGGATCAATTGTTGTTTGCTCGATTGGAAGATTTTAGACTTTCGTCGGACTACGGTACGAAGGAATCTTAAATCTATCGTAACTTCGAATTACCTCGGAGCGATTGGGGTTTTTCGCGATTTTCTCGAAAACCAGCACGACGACCGCGGTCGAACCATTAGAGTAAAACGTAGGCAATGGAACGACGAACAGGGATCAATGGTTGTTTGGTCGATTGGACGAACTGGTGTTCGGAATACGGTGCGGAAGGGGTCTGAAATTTGTCGGTACTTTGAAATATTTCAGAGCGATTGGGGTTTTTCGCGATTTTCTCGAAAACCAGCACGACGACCGCTGTCGAACCATTAGAGTAAAACGTAGGCAATGGAACGACGAACAGGGATCAATCGTTGTTTGCTCGGTTGGACGGTTTTAGACTTTCGTCGGACTACGGTACGCAGGAATCTTAAATCTATCGTAACTTCGAATTACCTCGGAGCGATTGGGTTTTTTCGCGATTTTCTCGAAAACCAGCACGACGACCGCCGTCGAACCATTAGAGTAAAACGTAGGCAATGGAACGACGAAAAGGGATCAGTGGTTGTTTGGTCGATTGGACGAACTTGTGTTCGGAATACGGTGCGGAAGGAGTCTGAAATTTGTCGGGACTATGAAATATTTCGGAGCGATTGGGTTTTTTCGCGATTTTCTCGAAAACCAGCACGACGACCGCGGTCGAACCATTAGAGTAAAACGTAGGCAATGGAACTACGAACAGGCATCAATCGTTGTTTGCTCGATTGGACGATTTTAGACTTTCGTCGGACTACGGTACGAAGGAATCTTAAATCTATCGTAACTTCGAATTACCTCGGAGCGATTGGGGATTTTCGCGGTTTTCTCGAAAACCAGCACGACGACCGCAGTCGAACCATAGAGTAAAACGTAGGCAATGGAACGACGAACAGGGATCAATTGTTGTTTGGTCGATTGGACGATTTTAGACTTTCGTCAGACTACGGTACGAAGGAATCTTAAATCTATCATAACGTCGAATTACCTCGGAGCGATTGGGGTTTTTCGCGATTTTCTCAAAAACCAGCACGACGACCGCGGTCGAACCATTAGAGTAAAACGTAGGCAATGGAACGAGGAATAGGGATCAATGGTTGTTTGGTCGATTGGACGAACTTGTGTTCGGACTACGGTGCGGAAGGACTCTGAAATTTGTCGGGCCTTTGAAATATTTCGGAGCGATTGGAATTTTTCGCGATTTTCTCGAAAACCAGCACGACGACCGCGGTCGAACCATTAGAGTAAAACGTAGGCAATGGAACGACGAACAGGGATCATTTGTTGTTTGGTCGATTGGACGAGTTTAGACTTTCGTCGGACTACGGTACGAAGGAATCTTAAATCTATCGTAGCTTCGAATTACCTCGGAGCGATTGGGGTTTTTCGCGATTTTCTCGAAAACCAGACGACGACCGCGGTCGAACCATTAGAGTAAAACGTAGGCAATGGAACGACGAACGGGGATCATTTGTTGTTTGGTCGATTGGACCAGTTTAGACTTTCGTCGGACTACGGTACGAAGGAATCTTAAATCTATCGTAGCTTCGAATTACCTCGGAGCGATTGGGGTTTTTCGCGATTTTCTCGAAAACCAGCACGACGACCGCGGTCGAACCATTAGAGTAAAACGTAGGCAATGGAACGACGAACGGGGATCAATGATTGTTTGCTCGATTGGACGAAATTGTGTTCGGACTACGGTGCGGAAGGACTCTGAAATTTGTCGGGACTTTGAAATATTTCGGAGCGATTGGAGTTTTTCGCGATTTTCTCGAAAACCAGCACGACGGCCGCTGTCGAACCATTAGAGTAAAACGTAGGCAATGGAACGACGAACAGGGATCAATGGTTGTTTGCTCAATTGGACGAACTTGTGTTCGGACTACGGTGCGGAAGGACTCTGAAATTTGCCGGGACTTTGAAATATATAGGAGCGATTGGGGTTTTTGGCGATTTTCTCGAAAACGAGCACGACGACCGCGGTCGAACCATTAGAGTAAAACGTAGGCAATGGAACGACCAACAGGGATCAATTGTTGTTTGCTCGATTGGAAGATTTTAGACTTTCGTCGGACTACGGTACGAAGGAATCTTAAATCTATCGTAACTTCGAATTACCTCGGAGCGATTGGGTTTTTTCGCGATTTTCTCGAAAACCAGCACGACGACCGCCGTCGAACCATTAGAGTAAAACGTAGGCAATGGAACGACGAAAAGGGATCAGTGGTTGTTTGCTCAATTGGACGAACTTGTGTTCGGACTACGGTGCGGAAGGACTCTGAAATTTGCCGGGACTTTGAAATATATAGGAGCGATTGGGGTTTTTGGCGATTTTCTCGAAAACGAGCACGACGACCGCGGTCGAACCATTAGAGTAAAACGTAGGCAATGGAACGACCAACAGGGATCAATTGTTGTTTGCTCGATTGGAAGATTTTAGACTTTCGTCGGACTACGGTACGAAGGAATCTTAAATCTATCGTAACTTCGAATTACCTCGGAGCGATTGGGGTTTTTCGCGATTTTCTCGAAAACCAGCACGACGACCGCGGTCGAACCATTAGAGTAAAACGTAGGCAATGGAACGACGAACAGGGATCAATGGTTGTTTGGTCGATTGGACGAACTGGTGTTCGGAATACGGTGCGGAAGGGGTCTGAAATTTGTCGGTACTTTGAAATATTTCAGAGCGATTGGGGTTTTTCGCGATTTTCTCGAAAACCAGCACGACGACCGCTGTCGAACCATTAGAGTAAAACGTAGGCAATGGAACGACGAACAGGGATCAATCGTTGTTTGCTCGGTTGGACGGTTTTAGACTTTCGTCGGACTACGGTACGCAGGAATCTTAAATCTATCGTAACTTCGAATTACCTCGGAGCGATTGGGTTTTTTCGCGATTTTCTCGAAAACCAGCACGACGACCGCCGTCGAACCATTAGAGTAAAACGTAGGCAATGGAACGACGAAAAGGGATCAGTGGTTGTTTGGTCGATTGGACGAACTTGTGTTCGGAATACGGTGCGGAAGGAGTCTGAAATTTGTCGGGACTATGAAATATTTCGGAGCGATTGGGTTTTTTCGCGATTTTCTCGAAAACCAGCACGACGACCGCGGTCGAACCATTAGAGTAAAACGTAGGCAATGGAACTACGAACAGGTATCAATCGTTGTTTGCTCGATTGGACGATTTTAGACTTTCGTCGGACTACGGTACGAAGGAATCTTAAATCTATCGTAACTTCGAATTACCTCGGAGCGATTGGGGATTTTCGCGGTTTTCTCGAAAACCAGCACGACGACCGCAGTCGAACCATTAGAGTAAAACGTAGGCAATGGAACGACGAACAGGGATCAATTGTTGTTTGGTCGATTGGACGATTTTAGACTTTCGTCAGACTACGGTACGAAGGAATCTTAAATCTATCATAACGTCGAATTACCTCGGAGCGATTGGGGTTTTTCGCGATTTTCTCAAAAACCAGCACGACGACCGCGGTCGAACCATTAGAGTAAAACGTAGGCAATGGAACGAGGAATAGGGATCAATGGTTGTTTGGTCGATTGGACGAACTTGTGTTCGGACTACGGTGCGGAAGGAGTCTGAAATTTGTCGGGACTATGAAATATTTCGGAGCGATTGGGTTTTTTCGCGATTTTCTCGAAAACCAGCACGACGACCGCGGTCGAACCATTTGAGTAAAACGTAGGCAATGGAACTACGAACAGGTATCAATCGTTGTTTGCTCGATTGGACGATTTTAGACTTTCGTCGGACTACGGTACGAAGGAATCTTAAATCTATCGTAACTTCGAATTACCTCGGAGCGATTGGGTTTTTTCGCGATTTTCTCGAAAACCAGCACGACGACCGCGGTCGAACCATTAGAGTAAAACGTAGTCAATGGAACGACCAACAGGGATCAATGGTTGTTTGGTCGATTGGACGATTTTAGACTTTCGTCGGACTACGGTACGAAGGAATCTTAAATCTATCGTAACTTCGAATTACCTCGGAGCGATTGGGGTTTTTCGCGATTTTCTCAAAAACCAGCACGACGACCGCGGTCGAACCATTAGAGTAAAACGTAGGCAATGGAACGACGAGAAGGGATCAATGGTTGTTTGGTCGATTGGACGAACTTGTGTTCGGACTACGGTGCGGAAGGAGTCTGAAATTTGTCGGGCCTTTGAAATATTTCGGAGCGATTGGAATTTTTCGCGATTTTCTCGAAAACCAGCACGACGACCGCGGTCGAACCATTAGAGTAAAACGTAGGCAATGGAACGACGAACAGGGATCAATTGTTGTTTGGTCGATTGGACGAGTTTAGACTTTCGTCGGACTACGGTACGAAGGAATATTAAATCTATCGTAGCTTCGAATTACCTCGGAGCGATTGGGGTTTTTCGCGATTTTCTCGAAAACCAGCACGACGACCGCGGTCGAACCATTAGAGTAAAACGTAGGCAATTGAACGACGAACGGGGATCAATGGTTGTTTGCTCGATTGGACGAAATTGTGTTCGGACTACGGTGCGGAAGGACTCTGAAATTTGTCGGGACTTTGAAATATTTCGGAGCGATTGGAGTTTTTCGCGATTTTCTCGAAAACCAGCACGACGACCGCGGTCGAACCATTAGAGTAAAACGTAGGCAATGAAACGACGAACGGGGATCAATGGTTGTTTGCTCGATTGGACGAACTTGTGTTCGGACTACGGTGCGGAAGGACTCTGAAATTTGTCGGGACTTTGAAATATTTCGGAGCGATTGGAGTTTTTCGCGATTTTCTCGAAAACCAGCACGACGACCGCGGTCGAACCATTAGAGTAAAACGTAGGCAATGAAACGACGAACGGGGATCAATGGTTGTTTGCTCGATTGGACGAACTTGTGTTCGGACTACGGTGCGGAAGGACTCTGAAATTTGTCGGGCCTTTGAAATATTTCGGAGCGATTGGAATTTTTCGCGATTTTCTCGAAAACCAGCACGACGACCGCGGTCGAACCATTAGAGTAAAACGTAGGCAATGGAACGACGAACAGGGATCATTTGTTGTTTGGTCGATTGGACGAGTTTAGACTTTCGTCGGACTACGGTACGAAGGAATCTTAAATCTATCGTAGCTTCGAATTACCTCGGAGCGATTGGGGTTTTTCGCGATTTTCTCGAAAACCAGCACGACGACCGCATTCGAACCATTAGAGTAAAACGTTGGCAATGGAACGACGAACGGGGATCAATGATTGTTTGCTCGATTGGACGAAATTGTGTTCGGACTACGGTGCGGAAGGACTCTGAAATTTGTCGGGACTTTGAAATATTTCGGAGCGATTGGAATTTTTCGCGATTTTCTCGAAAACCAGCACGACGACCGCGGTCGAACCATTAGAGTAAAACGTAGGAAATGGAACGACGAACAGGGATCAATTGTTGTTTGTTCGATTGGACGAACCTGTCTTCGGACTACGGTGCGGAAGGACTCTGAAATTTGTCGGGACTTTGAAATATTTCGGAGCGATTGGAATTTTTCGCGATTTTCTCGAAAACCAGCACGACGACCGCTGTCGAACCATTAGAGTAAAACGTAGGCAATGGAACGACGAACAGGGATCAATCGTTGTTTGCTCGGTTGGACGGTTTTAGACTTTCGTCGGAGTACGGTACGCAGGAATCTTAAATCTATCGTAACTTCGAATTACCTCGGAGCGATTGGGTTTTTTCGCGATTTTCTCGAAAACCAGCACGACGACCGCCGTCGAACCATTAGAGTAAAACGTAGGCAATGGAACGACGAAAAGGGATCAGTGGTTGTTTGGTCGATTGGACGAACTTGTGTTCGGAATACGGTGCGGAAGGAGTCTGAAATTTGTCGGGACTATGAAATATTTCGGAGCGATTGGGGTTTTTCGCGATTTTCTCGAAAACCAGCACGACGACCGCGGTCGAACCATTAGAGTAAAACGTAGGCAATGGAACTACGAACAGGCATCAATCGTTGTTTGCTCGATTGGACGATTTTAGACTTTCGTCGGACTACGGTACGAAGGAATCTTAAATCTATCGTAACTTCGAATTACCTCGGAGCGATTGGGGATTTTCGCGGTTTTCTCGAAAACCAGCACGACGACCGCAGTCGAACCATTAGAGTAAAACGTAGGCAATGGAACGACGAACAGGGATCAATTGTTGTTTGGTCGATTGGACGATTTTAGACTTTCGTCAGACTACGGTACGAAGGAATCTTAAATCTATCATAACGTCGAATTACCTCGGAGCGATTGGGGTTTTTCGCGATTTTCTCAAAAACCAGCACGACGACCGCGGTCGAACCATTAGAGTAAAACGTAGGCAATGGAACGAGGAATAGGGATCAATGGTTGTTTGGTCGATTGGACGAACTTGTGTTCGGACTACGGTGCGGAAGGACTCTGAAATTTGTCGGGCCTTTGAAATATTTCGGAGCGATTGGAATTTTTCGCGATTTTCTCGAAAACCAGCACGACGACCGCGGTCGAACCATTAGAGTAAAACGTAGGCAATGGAACGACGAACAGGGATCATTTGTTGTTTGGTCGATTGGACGAGTTTAGACTTTCGTCGGACTACGGTACGAAGGAATCTTAAATCTATCGTAGCTTCGAATTACCTCGGAGCGATTGGGGTTTTTCGCGATTTTCTCGAAAACCAGCACGACGACCGCGGTCGAACCATTAGAGTAAAACGTAGGCAATGGAACGACGAACGGGGATCAATGATTGTTTGCTCGATTGGACGAAATTGTGTTCGGACTACGGTGCGGAAGGACTCTGAAATTTGTCGGGACTTTGAAATATTTCGGAGCGATTGGAGTTTTTCGCGATTTTCTCGAAAACCAGCACGACGGCCGCTGTCGAACCATTAGAGTAAAACGTAGGCAATGGAACGACGAACAGGGATCAATGGTTGTTTGCTCAATTGGACGAACTTGTGTTCGGACTACGGTGCGGAAGGACTCTGAAATTTGCCGGGACTTTGAAATATATAGGAGCGATTGGGGTTTTTGGCGATTTTCTCGAAAACGAGCACGACGACCGCGGTCGAACCATTAGAGTAAAACGTAGGCAATGGAACGACCAACAGGGATCAATTGTTGTTTGCTCGATTGGAAGATTTTAGACTTTCGTCGGACTACGGTACGAAGGAATCTTAAATCTATCGTAACTTCGAATTACCTCGGAGCGATTGGGGTTTTTCGCGATTTTCTCGAAAACCAGCACGACGACCGCGGTCGAACCATTAGAGTAAAACGTAGGCAATGGAACGACGAACAGGGATCAATGGTTGTTTGGTCGATTGGACGAACTGGTGTTCGGAATACGGTGCGGAAGGGGTCTGAAATTTGTCGGTACTTTGAAATATTTCAGAGCGATTGGGGTTTTTCGCGATTTTCTCGAAAACCAGCACGACGACCGCTGTCGAACCATTAGAGTAAAACGTAGGCAATGGAACGACGAACAGGGATCAATCGTTGTTTGCTCGGTTGGACGGTTTTAGACTTTCGTCGGACTACGGTACGCAGGAATCTTAAATCTATCGTAACTTCGAATTACCTCGGAGCGATTGGGTTTTTTCGCGATTTTCTCGAAAACCAGCACGACGACCGCCGTCGAACCATTAGAGTAAAACGTAGGCAATGGAACGACGAAAAGGGATCAGTGGTTGTTTGGTCGATTGGACGAACTTGTGTTCGGAATACGGTGCGGAAGGAGTCTGAAATTTGTCGGGACTATGAAATATTTCGGAGCGATTGGGTTTTTTCGCGATTTTCTCGAAAACCAGCACGACGACCGCGGTCGAACCATTAGAGTAAAACGTAGGCAATGGAACTACGAACAGGGATCAATCGTTGTTTGGTCGATTGGACGATTTTAGACTTTCGTCAGACTACGGTACGAAGGAATCTTAAATCTATCATAACGTCGAATTACCTCGGAGCGATTGGGGTTTTTCGCGATTTTCTCAAAAACCAGCACGACGACCGCGGTCGAACCATTAGAGTAAAACGTAGGCAATGGAACGAGGAATAGGGATCAATGGTTGTTTGGTCGATTGGACGAACTTGTGTTCGGACTACGGTGCGGAAGGAGTCTGAAATTTGTCGGGACTATGAAATATTTCGGAGCGATTGGGTTTTTTCGCGATTTTCTCGAAAACCAGCACGACGACCGCGGTCGAACCATTAGAGTAAAACGTAGGCAATGGAACTACGAACAGGTATCAATCGTTGTTTGCTCGATTGGACGATTTTAGACTTTCGTCGGACTACGGTACGAAGGAATCTTAAATCTATCGTAACTTCGAATTACCTCGGAGCGATTGGGTTTTTTCGCGATTTTCTCGAAAACCAGCACGACGACCGCGGTCGAACCATTAGAGTAAAACGTAGTCAATGGAACGACCAACAGGGATCAATGGTTGTTTGGTCGATTGGACGATTTTAGACTTTCGTCGGACTACGGTACGAAGGAATCTTAAATCTATCGTAACTTCGAATTACCTCGGAGCGATTGGGTTTTTTCGCGATTTTCTCGAAAACCAGCACGACGACCGCGGTCGAACCATTAGAGTAAAACGTAGGCAATGGAACGACGAGAAGGGATCAATGGTTGTTTGGTCGATTGGACGAACTTGTGTTCGGACTACGGTGCGGAAGGAGTCTGAAGTATGTCGGGACTTTGAAATATTTCGGAGCGATTGGAGTTTTTCGCGATTTTCTCGAAAACCAGCACGACGACCGCGGTCGAACCATTAGAGTAAAACGTAGACAATGGAACGACGAACAGGGATCAATGGTTTTTTGGTCGATTGGACGAACTGGTGTTCGGAATACGGTGCGGAAGTGGTCTGAAATTTGTCGGTACTTTGAAATATTTCAGAGCGATTGGGGTTTTTCGCGATTTTCTCGAAAACCAGCACGACGACCGCGGTCGAACCATTAGAGTAAAACGTAGGCAATGGAACGACGAACAGGGATCAATGGTTGTTTGCTCAATTGGACGAACTTGTGTTTGGACTACGGTGCGGAAGGACTCTGAAATTTGTCGGGACTTTGAAATATTTCGGAGCGATTGGAATTTTTCGCGATTTTCTCGAAAACCAGCACGACGACCGCGGTCGAACCATTAGAGTAAAACGTAGGCAATGGAACGACGAACAGGGATCAATTGTTGTTTGGTCGATTGGACGAGTTTAGACTTTCGTCGGACTACGGTACGAAGGAATATTAAATCTATCGTAGCTTCGAATTACCTCGGAGCGATTGGGGTTTTTCGCGATTTTCTCGAAAACCAGCACGACGACCGCGGTCGAACCATTAGAGTAAAACGTAGGCAATTGAACGACGAACGGGGATCAATGGTTGTTTGCTCGATTGGACGAAATTGTGTTCGGACTACGGTGCGGAAGGACTCTGAAATTTGTCGGGACTTTGAAATATTTCGGAGCGATTGGAGTTTTTCGCGATTTTCTCGAAAACCAGCACGACGACCGCGGTCGAACCATTAGAGTAAAACGTAGGCAATGAAACGACGAACGGGGATCAATGGTTGTTTGCTCGATTGGACGAACTTGTGTTCGGACTACGGTGCGGAAGGACTCTGAAATTTGTCGGGACTTTGAAATATTTCGGAGCGATTGTAGTTTTTCGCGATTTTCTCGAAAACCAGCACGACGACCGCGGTCGAACCATTAGAGTAAAACGTAGGCAATGAAACGACGAACGGGGATCAATGGTTGTTTGCTCGATTGGACGAACTTGTGTTCGGACTACGGTGCGGAAGGACTCTGAAATTTGTCGGGCCTTTGAAATATTTCGGAGCGATTGGAATTTTTCGCGATTTTCTCGAAAACCAGCACGACGACCGCGGTCGAACCATTAGAGTAAAACGTAGGCAATGGAACGACGAACAGGGATCATTTGTTGTTTGGTCGATTGGACGAGTTTAGACTTTCGTCGGACTACGGTACGAAGGAATCTTAAATCTATCGTAGCTTCGAATTACCTCGGAGCGATTGGGGTTTTTCGCGATTTTCTCGAAAACCAGCACGACGACCGCATTCGAACCATTAGAGTAAAACGTAGGCAATGGAACGACGAACGGGGATCAATGATTGTTTGCTCGATTGGACGAAATTGTGTTCGGACTACGGTGCGGAAGGACTCTGAAATTTGTCGGGACTTTGAAATATTTCGGAGCGATTGGAATTTTTCGCGATTTTCTCGAAAACCAGCACGACGACCGCGGTCGAACCATTAGAGTAAAACGTAGGAAATGGAACGACGAACAGGGATCAATTGTTGTTTGTTCGATTGGACGAACCTGTCTTCGGACTACGGTGCGGAAGGACTCTGAAATTTGTCGGGACTTTGAAATATTTCGGAGCGATTGGAATTTTTCGCGATTTTCTCGAAAACCAGCACGACGATCGCGGTCGAACCATTAGAGTAAAACGTAGGCAATGGAACGACGAACAGGGATCATTTGTTGTTTGGTCGATTGGACGAGTTTAGACTTTCGTCGGACTACGGTACGAAGGAATCTTAAATCTATCGTAGCTTCGAATTACCTCGGAGCGATTGGGGTTTTTCGCGATTTTCTCGAAAACCAGCACGACGACCGCATTCGAACTATTAGAGTAAAACGTAGGCAATGGAACGACGAACGGGGATCAATGATTGTTTGCTCGATTGGACGAAATTGTGTTCGGACTACGGTGCGGAAGGACTCTGAAATTTGTCGGGACTTTGAAATATTTCGGAGCGATTGGAATTTTTCGCGATTTTCTCGAAAACCAGCACGACGACCGCGGTCGAACCATTAGAGTAAAACGTAGGAAATGGAACGACGAACAGGGATCAATTGTTGTTTGTTCGATTGGACGAACCTGTCTTCGGACTACGGTGCGGAAGGACTCTGAAATTTGTCGGGACTTTGAAATATTTCGGAGCGATTGTAGTTTTTCGCGATTTTCTCGAAAACCAGCACGACGACCGCGGTCGAACCATTAGAGTAAAACGTAGGCAATGAAACGACGAACGGGGATCAATGGTTGTTTGCTCGATTGGACGAACTTGTGTTCGGACTACGGTGCGGAAGGACTCTGAAATTTGTCGGGCCTTTGAAATATTTCGGAGCGATTGGAATTTTTCGCGATTTTCTCGAAAACCAGCACGACGACCGCGGTCGAACCATTAGAGTAAAACGTAGGCAATGGAACGACGAACAGGGATCATTTGTTGTTTGGTCGATTGGACGAGTTTAGACTTTCGTCGGACTACGGTACGAAGGAATCTTAAATCTATCGTAGCTTCGAATTACCTCGGAGCGATTGGGGTTTTTCGCGATTTTCTCGAAAACCAGCACGACGACCGCATTCGAACCATTAGAGTAAAACGTAGGCAATGGAACGACGAACGGGGATCAATGGTTGTTTGCTCGATTGGACGAACTTGTGTTTGGACTACGGTGCGGAAGGACTCTGAAATTTGTCGGGACTTTGAAATATTTCGGAGCGATTGTAGTTTTTCGCGATTTTCTCGAAAACCAGCACGACGACCGCGGTCGAACCATTAGAGTAAAACGTAGGCAATGAAACGACGAACGGGGATCAATGGTTGTTTGCTCGATTGGACGAACTTGTGTTCGGACTACGGTGCGGAAGGACTCTGAAATTTGTCGGGCCTTTGAAATATTTCGGAGCGATTGGAATTTTTCGCGATTTTCTCGAAAACCAGCACGACGACCGCGGTCGAACCATTAGAGTAAAACGTAGGCAATGGAACGACGAACAGGGATCATTTGTTGTTTGGTCGATTGGACGAGTTTAGACTTTCGTCGGACTACGGTACGAAGGAATCTTAAATCTATCGTAGCTTCGAATTACCTCGGAGCGATTGGGGTTTTTCGCGATTTTCTCGAAAACCAGCACGACGACCGCGGTCGAACCATTAGAGTAAAACGTAGGCAATGGAACGACGAACGGGGATCAATGATTGTTTGCTCGATTGGACGAAATTGTGTTCGGACTACGGTGCGGATGGACTCTGAAATTTGTCGGGACTTTGAAATATTTCGGAGCGATTGGAATTTTTCGCGATTTTCTCGAAAACCAGCACGACGACCGCGGTCGAACCATTAGAGTAAAACGTAGGAAATGGAACGACGAACAGGGATCAATTGTTGTTTGTTCGATTGGACGAACCTGTCTTCGGACTACGGTGCGGAAGGACTCTGAAATTTGTCGGGACTTTGAAATATTTCGGAGCAATTGGAATTTTTCGCGATTTTCTCGAAAACCAGCACGACGATCGCGGTCGAACCATTAGAGTAAAACGTAGGCAATGGGACGACGAATAGGGATCAATTGTTGTTTGTTCGATTGGACGAACCTGTCTTCGGACTACGGTGCGGAAGGACTCTGAAATTTGTCGGGCCTTTGAAATATTTCGGAGCGATTGGAATTTTTCGCGATTTTCTCGAAAACCAGCACGACGACCGCGGTCGAACCATTACAGTAAAACGTAGGCAATGGAACGACGAACAGGGATCAATTGTTGTTTGGTCGATTGGACGAGTTTAGACTTTCGTCGGACTACGGTACGAAGGAATATTAAATCTATCGTAGCTTCGAATTACCTCGGAGCGATTGGGGTTTTTCGCGATTTTCTCGAAAACCAGCACGACGACCGCGGTCGAACCATTAGAGTAAAACGTAGGCAATGGAACGACGAACGGGGATCAATGATTGTTTGCTCGATTGGACGAAATTGTGTTCGGACTACGGTGCGGAAGGACTCTGAAATTTGTCGGGACTTTGAAATATTTCGGAGCGATTGGAATTTTTCGCGATTTTCTCGAAAACCAGCACGACGACCGCGGTCGAACCATTAGAGTAAAACGTAGGAAATGGAACGACGAACAGGGATCAATTGTTGTTTGTTCGATTGGACGAACCTGTCTTCGGACTACGGTGCGGAAGGACTCTGAAATTTGTCGGGACTTTGAAATATTTCGGAGCGATTGGAATTTTTCGCGATTTTCTCGAAAACCAGCACGACGATCGCGGTCGAACCATTAGAGTAAAACGTAGGCAATGGGACGACGAATAGGGATCAATTGTTGTTTGTTCGATTGGACGAACCTGTCTTCGGACTACGGTGCGGAAGGACTCTGAAATTTGTCGGGACTTTGAAATATTTCGGAGCGATTGGAATTTTTCGCGATTTTCTCGAAAACCAGCACGACGATCGCGGTCGAACCATTAGAGTAAAACGTAGGCAATGGGACGACGAATAGGGATCAATTGTTGTTTGTTCGATTGGACGAACCTGTCTTCGGACTACGGTGCGGAAGGACTCTGAAATTTGTCGGGACTTTGAAATATTTCGGAGCGATTGGAGTTTTTCGCGATTTTCTCGAAAACCAGCACGACGACCGCGGTCGAACCATTAGAGTAAAACGTAGGCAATGAAACGACGAACGGGGATCAATGGTTGTTTGCTCGATTGGACGAACTTGTGTTCGGACTACGGTGCGGAAGGACTCTGAAATTTGTCGGGCCTTTGAAATATTTCGGAGCGATTGGAATTTTTCGCGATTTTCTCGAAAACCAGCACGACGACCGCGGTCGAACCATTACAGTAAAACGTAGGCAATGGAACGACGAACAGGGATCAATTGTTGTTTGGTCGATTGGACGAGTTTAGACTTTCGTCGGACTACAGTACGAAGGAATATTAAATCTATCGTAGCTTCGAATTACCTCGGAGCGATTGGGGTTTTTCGCGATTTTCTCGAAAACCAGCACGACGACCGCGGTCGAACCATTAGAGTAAAACGTAGGCAATGGAACGACGAACGGGGATCAATGATTGTTTGCTCGATTGGACGAAATTGTGTTCGGACTACGGTGCGGAAGGACTCTGAAATTTGTCGGGACTTTGAAATATTTCGGAGCGATTGGAATTTTTCGCGATTTTCTCGAAAACCAGCACGACGACCGCGGTCGAACCATTAGAGTAAAACGTAGGAAATGGAACGACGAACAGGGATCAATTGTTGTTTGTTCGATTGGACGAACCTGTCTTCGGACTACGGTGCGGAAGGACTCTGAAATTTGTCGGGACTTTGAAATATTTCGGAGCGATTGGAATTTTTCGCGATTTTCTCGAAAACCAGCACGACGACCGCGGTCGAACCATTACAGTAAAACGTAGGCAATGGAACGACGAACAGGGATCAATTGTTGTTTGGTCGATTGGACGAGTTTAGACTTTCGTCGGACTACGGTACGAAGGAATATTAAATCTATCGTAGCTTCGAATTACCTCGGAGCGATTGGGGTTTTTCGCGATTTTCTCGAAAACCAGCACGACGACCGCGGTCGAACCATTAGAGTAAAACGTAGGCAATGGAACGACGAACGGGGATCAATGATTGTTTGCTCGATTGGACGAAATTGTGTTCGGACTACGGTGCGGAAGGACTCTGAAATTTGTCGGGACTTTGAAATATTTCGGAGCGATTGTAGTTTTTCGCGATTTTCTCGAAAACCAGCACGACGACCGCGGTCGAACCATTAGAGTAAAACGTAGGCAATGAAACGACGAACGGGGATCAATGGTTGTTTGCTCGATTGGACGAACTTGTGTTCGGACTACGGTGCGGAAGGACTCTGAAATTTGTCGGGCCTTTGAAATATTTCGGAGCGATTGGAATTTTTCGCGATTTTCTCGAAAACCAGCACGACGACCGCGGTCGAACCATTAGAGTAAAACGTAGGCAATGGAACGACGAACAGGGATCATTTGTTGTTTGGTCGATTGGACGAGTTTAGACTTTCGTCGGACTACGGTACGAAGGAATCTTAAATCTATCGTAGCTTCGAATTACCTCGGAGCGATTGGGGTTTTTCGCGATTTTCTCGAAAACCAGCACGACGACCGCGGTCGAACCATTAGAGTAAAACGTAGGCAATGGAACGACGAACGGGGATCAATGATTGTTTGCTCGATTGGACGAAATTGTGTTCGGACTACGGTGCGGATGGACTCTGAAATTTGTCGGGACTTTGAAATATTTCGGAGCGATTGGAATTTTTCGCGATTTTCTCGAAAACCAGCACGACGACCGCGGTCGAACCATTAGAGTAAAACGTAGGAAATGGAACGACGAACAGGGATCAATTGTTGTTTGTTCGATTGGACGAACCTGTCTTCGGACTACGGTGCGGAAGGACTCTGAAATTTGTCGGGACTTTGAAATATTTCGGAGCAATTGGAATTTTTCGCGATTTTCTCGAAAACCAGCACGACGACCGCGGTCGAACCATTAGAGTAAAACGTAGGAAATGGAACGACGAACAGGGATCAATTGTTGTTTGTTCGATTGGGCGAACCTGTCTTCGGACTACGGTGCGGAAGGACTCTGAAATTTGTCGGGACTTTGAAATATTTCGGAGCGATTGGAATTTTTCGCGATTTTCTCGAAAACCAGCACGACGATCGCGGTCGAACCATTAGAGTAAAACGTAGGCAATGGAACGACGAACAGGGATCATTTGTTGTTTGGTCGATTGGACGAGTTTAGACTTTCGTCGGACTACGGTACGAAGGAATCTTAAATCTATCGTAGCTTCGAATTACCTCGGAGCGATTGGGGTTTTTCGCGATTTTCTCGAAAACCAGCACGACGACCGCATTCGAACCATTAGAGTAAAACGTAGGCAATGGAACGACGAACGGGGATCAATGATTGTTTGCTCGATTGGACGAAATTGTGTTCGGACTACGGTGCGGAAGGACTCTGAAATTTGTCGGGACTTTGAAATATTTCGGAGCGATTGGAATTTTTCGCGATTTTCTCGAAAACCAGCACGACGACCGCGGTCGAACCATTAGAGTAAAACGTAGGAAATGGAACGACGAACAGGGATCAATTGTTGTTTGTTCGATTGGACGAACCTGTCTTCGGACTACGGTGCGGAAGGACTCTGAAATTTGTCGGGACTTTGAAATATTTCGGAGCGATTGGAATTTTTCGCGATTTTCTCGAAAACCAGCACGACGACCGCGGTCGAACCATTAGAGTAAAACGTAGGAAATGGAACGACGAACAGGGATCAATTGTTGTTTGTTCGATTGGACGAACCTGTCTTCGGACTACGGTGCGGAAGGACTCTGAAATTTGTCGGGACTTTGAAATATTTCGGAGCAATTGGAATTTTTCGCGATTTTCTCGAAAACCAGCACGACGATCGCGGTCGAACCATTAGAGTAAAACGTAGGCAATGGGACGACGAATAGGGATCAATTGTTGTTTGTTCGATTGGACGAACCTGTCTTCGGACTACGGTGCGGAAGGACTCTGAAATTTGTCGGGCCTTTGAAATATTTCGGAGCGATTGGAATTTTTCGCGATTTTCTCGAAAACCAGCACGACGACCGCGGTCGAACCATTACAGTAAAACGTAGGCAATGGAACGACGAACAGGGATCAATTGTTGTTTGGTCGATTGGACGAGTTTAGACTTTCGTCGGACTACGGTACGAAGGAATATTAAATCTATCGTAGCTTCGAATTACCTCGGAGCGATTGGGGTTTTTCGCGATTTTCTCGAAAACCAGCACGACGACCGCGGTCGAACCATTAGAGTAAAACGTAGGCAATGGAACGACGAACGGGGATCAATGATTGTTTGCTCGATTGGACGAAATTGTGTTCGGACTACGGTGCGGAAGGACTCTGAAATTGGTCGGGACTTTGAAATATTTCGGAGCGATTGGAATTTTTCGCGATTTTCTCGAAAACCAGCACGACGACCGCGGTCGAACCATTAGAGTAAAACGTAGGAAATGGAACGACGAACAGGGATCAATTGTTGTTTGGTCGATTGGACGAGTTTAGACTTTCGTCGGACTACGGTACGAAGGAATCTTAAATCTATCGTAACTTCGAATTACCTCGGAGCGATTGGGGATTTTCGCGGTTTTCTCGAAAACCAGCACGACGACCGCAGTCGAACCATTAGAGTAAAACGTAGGCAATGGAACGACGAACAGGGATCAATTGTTGTTTGGTCGATTGGACGATTTTAGACTTTCGTCAGACTACGGTACGAAGGAATCTTAAATCTATCATAACGTCGAATTACCTCGGAGCGATTGGGGTTTTTCGCGATTTTCTCAAAAACCAGCACGACGACCGCGGTCGAACCATTAGAGTAAAACGTAGGCAATGGAACGAGGAATAGGGATCAATGGTTGTTTGGTCGATTGGACGAACTTGTGTTCGGACTACGGTGCGGAAGGAGTCTGAAATTTGTCGGGACTATGAAATATTTCGGAGCGATTGGGTTTTTTCGCGATTTTCTCGAAAACCAGCACGACGACCGCGGTCGAACCATTAGAGTAAAACGTAGGCAATGGAACTACGAACAGGTATCAATCGTTGTTTGCTCGATTGGACGATTTTAGACTTTCGTCGGACTACGGTACGAAGGAATCTTAAATCTATCGTAACTTCGAATTACCTCGGAGCGATTGGGTTTTTTCGCGATTTTCTCGAAAACCAGCACGACGACCGCGGTCGAACCATTAGAGTAAAACGTAGACAATGGAACGACGAACAGGGATCAATGGTTTTTTGGTCGATTGGACGAACTGGTGTTCGGAATACGGTGCGGAAGTGGTCTGAAATTTGTCGGGACTTTGAAATATTTCGGAGCGATTGGAATTTTTCGCGATTTTCTCGAAAACCAGCACGACGACCGCGGTCGAACCATTAGAGTAAAACGTAGGCAATTGAACGACGAACGGGGATCAATGGTTGTTTGCTCGATTGGACGAAATTGTGTTCGGACTACGGTGCGGAAGGACTCTGAAATTTGTCGGGACTTTGAAATATTTCGGAGCGATTGGAGTTTTTCGCGATTTTCTCGAAAACCAGCACGACGATCGCGGTCGAACCATTAGAGTAAAACGTAGGCAATGGAACGACGAATAGGGATCAATGGTTTTTTGGTCGATTGGACGAACTGGTGTTCGGAATACGGTGCGGAAGTGGTCTGAAATTTGTCGGGACTTTGAAATATTTCGGAGCGATTGGAATTTTTCGCGATTTTCTCGAAAACCAGCACGACGACCGCGGTCGAACCATTAGAGTAAAACGTAGGAAATGGAACGACGAACAGGGATCAATTGTTGTTTGTTCGATTGGACGAACCTGTCTTCGGACTACGGTGCGGAAGGACTCTGAAATTTGTCGGGACTTTGAAATATTTCGGAGCGATTGGAATTTTTCGCGATTTTCTCGAAAACCAGCACGACGATCGCGGTCGAACCATTAGAGTAAAACGTAGGCACTGGGACGACGAATAGGGATCAATTGTTGTTTGTTCGATTGGACGAACCTGTCTTCGGACTACGGTGCGGAAGGACTCTGAAATTTGTCGGGACTTTGAAATATTTCGGAGCGATTGGAGTTTTTCGCGATTTTCTCGAAAACCAGCACGACGACCGCGGTCGAACCATTAGAGTAAAACGTAGGCAATGAAACGACGAACGGGGATCAATGGTTGTTTGCTCGATTGGACGAACTTGTGTTCGGACTACGGTGCGGAAGGACTCTGAAATTTGTCGGGACTTTGAAATATTTCGGAGCGATTGGGGTTTTTCGCGATTTTCTCGAAAACCAGCACGACGACCGCGGTCGAACCATTAGAGTAAAACGTAGGCAATGAAACGACGAACGGGGATCAATGGTTGTTTGCTCGATTGGACGAACTTGTGTTCGGACTACGGTGCGGAAGGACTCTGAAATTTGTCGGGACTTTGAAATATTTCGGAGCGATTGGAATTTTTCGCGATTTTCTCGAAAACCAGCACGACGACCGCGGTCGAACCATTAGAGTAAAACGTAGGAAATGGAACGACGAACAGGGATCAATTGTTGTTTGTTCGATTGGACGAACCTGTCTTCGGACTACGGTGCGGAAGGACTCTGAAATTTGTCGGGACTTTGAAATATTTCGGAGCGATTGTAGTTTTTCGCGATTTTCTCGAAAACCAGCACGACGACCGCGGTCGAACCATTAGAGTAAAACGTAGGCAATGGAACGACGAACGGGGATCAATGATTGTTTGCTCGATTGGACGAAATTGTGTTCGGACTACGGTGCGGATGGACTCTGAAATTTGTCGGGACTTTGAAATATTTCGGAGCGATTGGAATTTTTCGCGATTTTCTCGAAAACCAGCACGACGACCGCGGTCGAACCATTAGAGTAAAACGTAGGAAATGGAACGACGAACAGGGATCAATTGTTGTTTGTTCGATTGGACGAACCTGTCTTCGGACTACGGTGCGGAAGGACTCTGAAATTTGTCGGGACTTTGAAATATTTCGGAGCAATTGGAATTTTTCGCGATTTTCTCGAAAACCAGCACGACGACCGCGGTCGAACCATTAGAGTAAAACGTAGGAAATGGAACGACGAACAGGGATCAATTGTTGTTTGTTCGATTGGACGAACCTGTCTTCGGACTACGGTGCGGAAGGACTCTGAAATTTGTCGGGACTTTGAAATATTTCGGAGCGATTGGAATTTTTCGCGATTTTCTCGAAAACCAGCACGACGATCGCGGTCGAACCATTAGAGTAAAACGTAGGCAATGGAACGACGAACAGGGATCATTTGTTGTTTGGTCGATTGGACGAGTTTAGACTTTCGTCGGACTACGGTACGAAGGAATCTTAAATCTATCGTAGCTTCGAATTACCTCGGAGCGATTGGGGTTTTTCGCGATTTTCTCGAAAACCAGCACGACGACCGCATTCGAACCATTAGAGTAAAACGTAGGCAATGGAACGACGAACGGGGATCAATGATTGTTTGCTCGATTGGACGAAATTGTGTTCGGACTACGGTGCGGAAGGACTCTGAAATTTGTCGGGACTTTGAAATATTTCGGAGCGATTGGAATTTTTCGCGATTTTCTCGAAAACCAGCACGACGACCGCGGTCGAACCATTAGAGTAAAACGTAGGAAATGGAACGACGAACAGGGATCAATTGTTGTTTGTTCGATTGGACGAACCTGTCTTCGGACTACGGTGCGGAAGGACTCTGAAATTTGTCGGGACTTTGAAATATTTCGGAGCGATTGGAATTTTTCGCGATTTTCTCGAAAACCAGCACGACGATCGCGGTCGAACCATTAGAGTAAAACGTAGGCAATGGAACGACGAATAGGGATCAATTGTTGTTTGTTCGATTGGACGAACCTGTCTTCGGACTACGGTGCGGAAGGACTCTGAAATTTGTCGGGACTTTGAAATATTTCGGAGCGATTGTAGTTTTTCGCGATTTTCTCGAAAACCAGCACGACGACCGCGGTCGAACCATTAGAGTAAAACGTAGGCAATGAAACGACGAACGGGGATCAATGGTTGTTTGCTCGATTGGACGAACTTGTGTTCGGACTACGGTGCGGAAGGACTCTGAAATTTGTCGGGCCTTTGAAATATTTCGGAGCGATTGGAATTTTTCGCGATTTTCTCGAAAACCAGCACGACGACCGCGGTCGAACCATTAGAGTAAAACGTAGGCAATGGAACGACGAACAGGGATCATTTGTTGTTTGGTCGATTGGACGAGTTTAGACTTTCGTCGGACTACGGTACGAAGGAATCTTAAATCTATCGTAGCTTCGAATTACCTCGGAGCGATTGGGGTTTTTCGCGATTTTCTCGAAAACCAGCACGACGACCGCGGTCGAACCATTAGAGTAAAACGTAGGCAATGGAACGACGAACGGGGATCAATGATTGTTTGCTCGATTGGACGAAATTGTGTTCGGACTACGGTGCGGATGGACTCTGAAATTTGTCGGGACTTTGAAATATTTCGGAGCAATTGGAATTTTTCGCGATTTTCTCGAAAACCAGCACGACGATCGCGGTCGAACCATTAGAGTAAAACGTAGGCAATGGGACGACGAATAGGGATCAATTGTTGTTTGTTCGATTGGACGAACCTGTCTTCGGACTACGGTGCGGAAGGACTCTGAAATTTGTCGGGCCTTTGAAATATTTCGGAGCGATTGGAATTTTTCGCGATTTTCTCGAAAACCAGCACGACGACCGCGGTCGAACCATTACAGTAAAACGTAGGCAATGGAACGACGAACAGGGATCAATTGTTGTTTGGTCGATTGGACGAGTTTAGACTTTCGTCGGACTACGGTACGAAGGAATATTAAATCTATCGTAGCTTCGAATTACCTCGGAGCGATTGGGGTTTTTCGCGATTTTCTCGAAAACCAGCACGACGACCGCGGTCGAACCATTAGAGTAAAACGTAGGCAATGGAACGACGAACGGGGATCAATGATTGTTTGCTCGATTGGACGAAATTGTGTTCGGACTACGGTGCGGAAGGACTCTGAAATTTGTCGGGACTTTGAAATATTTCGGAGCGATTGGAATTTTTCGCGATTTTCTCGAAAACCAGCACGACGACCGCGGTCGAACCATTAGAGTAAAACGTAGGAAATGGAACGACGAACAGGGATCAATTGTTGTTTGGTCGATTGGACGAGTTTAGACTTTCGTCGGACTACGGTACGAAGGAATCTTAAATCTATCGTAACTTCGAATTACCTCGGAGCGATTGGGGATTTTCGCGGTTTTCTCGAAAACCAGCACGACGACCGCAGTCGAACCATTAGAGTAAAACGTAGGCAATGGAACGACGAACAGGGATCAATTGTTGTTTGGTCGATTGGACGATTTTAGACTTTCGTCAGACTACGGTACGAAGGAATCTTAAATCTATCATAACGTCGAATTACCTCGGAGCGATTGGGGTTTTTCGCGATTTTCTCAAAAACCAGCACGACGACCGCGGTCGAACCATTAGAGTAAAACGTAGGCAATGGAACGAGGAATAGGGATCAATGGTTGTTTGGTCGATTGGACGAACTTGTGTTCGGACTACGGTGCGGAAGGAGTCTGAAATTTGTCGGGACTATGAAATATTTCGGAGCGATTGGGTTTTTTCGCGATTTTCTCGAAAACCAGCACGACGACCGCGGTCGAACCATTAGAGTAAAACGTAGGCAATGGAACTACGAACAGGTATCAATCGTTGTTTGCTCGATTGGACGATTTTAGACTTTCGTCGGACTACGGTACGAAGGAATCTTAAATCTATCGTAACTTCGAATTACCTCGGAGCGATTGGGTTTTTTCGCGATTTTCTCGAAAACCAGCACGACGACCGCGGTCGAACCATTAGAGTAAAACGTAGACAATGGAACGACGAACAGGGATCAATGGTTTTTTGGTCGATTGGACGAACTGGTGTTCGGAATACGGTGCGGAAGTGGTCTGAAATTTGTCGGGACTTTGAAATATTTCGGAGCGATTGGAATTTTTCGCGATTTTCTCGAAAACCAGCACGACGACCGCGGTCGAACCATTAGAGTAAAACGTAGGAAATGGAACGACGAACAGGGATCAATTGTTGTTTGTTCGATTGGACGAACCTGTCTTCGGACTACGGTGCGGAAGGACTCTGAAATTTGTCGGGACTTTGAAATATTTCGGAGCGATTGGAATTTTTCGCGATTTTCTCGAAAACCAGCACGACGATCGCGGTCGAACCATTAGAGTAAAACGTAGGCAATGGGACGACGAATAGGGATCAATTGTTGTTTGTTCGATTGGACGAACCTGTCTTCGGACTACGGTGCGGAAGGACTCTGAAATTTGTCGGGACTTTGAAATATTTCGGAGCGATTGGAGTTTTTCGCGATTTTCTCGAAAACCAGCACGACGACCGCGGTCGAACCATTAGAGTAAAACGTAGGCAATGAAACGACGAACGGGGATCAATGGTTGTTTGCTCGATTGGACGAACTTGTGTTCGGACTACGGTGCGGAAGGACTCTGAAATTTGTCGGGCCTTTGAAATATTTCGGAGCGATTGGAATTTTTCGCGATTTTCTCGAAAACCAGCACGACGACCGCGGTCGAACCATTAGAGTAAAACGTAGGCAATGGAACGACGAACAGGGATCAATTGTTGTTTGGTCGATTGGACGAGTTTAGACTTTCGTCGGACTACGGTACGAAGGAATATTAAATCTATCGTAGCTTCGAATTACCTCGGAGCGATTGGGGTTTTTCGCGATTTTCTCGAAAACCAGCACGACGACCGCGGTCGAACCATTAGAGTAAAACGTAGGCAATTGAACGACGAACGGGGATCAATGGTTGTTTGCTCGATTGGACGAAATTGTGTTCGGACTACGGTGCGGAAGGACTCTGAAATTTGTCGGGACTTTGAAATATTTCGGAGCGATTGGAGTTTTTCGCGATTTTCTCGAAAACCAGCACGACGACCGCGGTCGAACCATTAGAGTAAAACGTAGGCAATGGAACGACGAACAGGGATCATTTGTTGTTTGGTCGATTGGACGAGTTTAGACTTTCGTCGGACTACGGTACGAAGGAATCTTAAATCTATCGTAGCTTCGAATTACCTCGGAGCGATTGGGGTTTTTCGCGATTTTCTCGAAAACCAGCACGACGACCGCATTCGAACCATTAGAGTAAAACGTAGGCAATGGAACGACGAACAGGGATCAATTGTTGTTTGGTCGATTGGACGAGTTTAGACTTTCGTCGGACTACGGTACGAAGGAATATTAAATCTATCGTAGCTTCGAATTACCTCGGAGCGATTGGGTTTTTTCGCGATTTTCTCGAAAACCAGCACGACGACCGCGGTCGAACCATTAGAGTAAAACGTAGACAATGGAACGACGAACAGGGATCAATGGTTTTTTGGTCGATTGGACGAACTGGTGTTCGGAATACGGTGCGGAAGTGGTCTGAAATTTGTCGGGACTTTGAAATATTTCGGAGCGATTGGAATTTTTCGCGATTTTCTCGAAAACCAGCACGACGACCGCGGTCGAACCATTAGAGTAAAACGTAGGAAATGGAACGACGAACAGGGATCAATTGTTGTTTGTTCGATTGGACGAACCTGTCTTCGGACTACGGTGCGGAAGGACTCTGAAATTTGTCGGGACTTTGAAATATTTCGGAGCGATTGGAATTTTTCGCGATTTTCTCGAAAACCAGCACGACGATCGCGGTCGAACCATTAGAGTAAAACGTAGGCAATGGGACGACGAATAGGGATCAATTGTTGTTTGTTCGATTGGACGAACCTGTCTTCGGACTACGGTGCGGAAGGACTCTGAAATTTGTCGGGACTTTGAAATATTTCGGAGCGATTGGAGTTTTTCGCGATTTTCTCGAAAACCAGCACGACGACCGCGGTCGAACCATTAGAGTAAAACGTAGGCAATGAAACGACGAACGGGGATCAATGGTTGTTTGCTCGATTGGACGAACTTGTGTTCGGACTACGGTGCGGAAGGACTCTGAAATTTGTCGGGACTTTGAAATATTTCGGAGCGATTGGAGTTTTTCGCGATTTTCTCGAAAACCAGCACGACGACCGCGGTCGAACCATTAGAGTAAAACGTAGGCAATGAAACGACGAACGGGGATCAATGGTTGTTTGCTCGATTGGACGAACTTGTGTTCGGACTACGGTGCGGAAGGACTCTGAAATTTGTCGGGACTTTGAAATATTTCGGAGCGATTGGAATTTTTCGCGATTTTCTCGAAAACCAGCACGACGACCGCGGTCGAACCATTAGAGTAAAACGTAGGAAATGGAACGACGAACAGGGATCAATTGTTGTTTGTTCGATTGGACGAACCTGTCTTCGGACTACGGTGCGGAAGGACTCTGAAATTTGTCGGGACTTTGAAATATTTCGGAGCGATTGTAGTTTTTCGCGATTTTCTCGAAAACCAGCACGACGACCGCGGTCGAACCATTAGAGTAAAACGTAGGAAATGGAACGACGAACAGGGATCAATTGTTGTTTGTTCGATTGGACGAACCTGTCTTCGGACTACGGTGCGGAAGGACTCTGAAATTTGTCGGGACTTTGAAATATTTCGGAGCGATTGTAGTTTTTCGCGATTTTCTCGAAAACCAGCACGACGACCGCGGTCGAACCATTAGAGTAAAACGTAGGCAATGGAACGACGAACGGGGATCAATGATTGTTTGCTCGATTGGACGAACTTGTGTTCGGACTACGGTGCGGAAGGACTCTGAAATTTGTCGGGACTTTGAAATATTTCGGAGCGATTGGAATTTTTCGCGATTTTCTCGAAAACCAGCACGACGACCGCGGTCGAACCATTAGAGTAAAACGTAGGAAATGGAACGACGAACGGGGATCAATGATTGTTTGCTCGATTGGACGAAATTGTGTTCGGACTACGGTGCGGAAGGACTCTGAAATTTGTCGGGACTTTGAAATATTTCGGAGCGATTGGAGTTTTTCGCGATTTTCTCGAAAACCAGCACGACGACCGCGGTCGAACCATTAGAGTAAAACGTAGGCAATGAAACGACGAACGGGGATCAATGGTTGTTTGCTCGATTGGACGAACTTGTGTTCGGACTACGGTGCGGAAGGACTCTGAAATTTGTCGGGACTTTGAAATATTTCGGAGCGATTGGAATTTTTCGCGATTTTCTCGAAAACCAGCACGACGACCGCGGTCGAACCATTAGAGTAAAACGTAGGCAATGGAACGACGAACGGGGATCAATGATTGTTTGCTCGATTGGACGAAATTGTGTTCGGACTACGGTGCGGATGGACTCTGAAATTTGTCGGGACTTTGAAATATTTCGGAGCGATTGGAATTTTTCGCGATTTTCTCGAAAACCAGCACGACGACCGCGGTCGAACCATTAGAGTAAAACGTAGGAAATGGAACGACGAACAGGGATCAATTGTTGTTTGTTCGATTGGACGAACCTGTCTTCGGACTACGGTGCGGAAGGACTCTGAAATTTGTCGGGACTTTGAAATATTTCGGAGCAATTGGAATTTTTCGCGATTTTCTCGAAAACCAGCACGACGACCGCGGTCGAACCATTAGAGTAAAACGTAGGAAATGGAACGACGAACAGGGATCAATTGTTGTTTGTTCGATTGGACGAACCTGTCTTCGGACTACGGTGCGGAAGGACTCTGAAATTTGTCGGGACTTTGAAATATTTCGGAGCGATTGGAATTTTTCGCGATTTTCTCGAAAACCAGCACGACGATCGCGGTCGAACCATTAGAGTAAAACGTAGGCAATGGAACGACGAACAGGGATCATTTGTTGTTTGGTCGATTGGACGAGTTTAGACTTTCGTCGGACTACGGTACGAAGGAATCTTAAATCTATCGTAGCTTCGAATTACCTCGGAGCGATTGGGGTTTTTCGCGATTTTCTCGAAAACCAGCACGACGACCGCATTCGAACCATTAGAGTAAAACGTAGGCAATGGAACGACGAACGGGGATCAATGATTGTTTGCTCGATTGGACGAAATTGTGTTCGGACTACGGTGCGGAAGGACTCTGAAATTTGTCGGGACTTTGAAATATTTCGGAGCGATTGGAATTTTTCGCGATTTTCTCGAAAACCAGCACGACGATCGCGGTCGAACCATTAGAGTAAAACGTAGGCAATGGAACGACGAATAGGGATCAATTGTTGTTTGTTCGATTGGACGAACCTGTCTTCGGACTACGGTGCGGAAGGACTCTGAAATTTGTCGGGACTTTGAAATATTTCGGAGCGATTGTAGTTTTTCGCGATTTTCTCGAAAACCAGCACGACGACCGCGGTCGAACCATTAGAGTAAAACGTAGGCAATGAAACGACGAACGGGGATCAATGGTTGTTTGCTCGATTGGACGAACTTGTGTTCGGACTACGGTGCGGAAGGACTCTGAAATTTGTCGGGCCTTTGAAATATTTCGGAGCGATTGGAATTTTTCGCGATTTTCTCGAAAACCAGCACGACGACCGCGGTCGAACCATTAGAGTAAAACGTAGGCAATGGAACGACGAACAGGGATCATTTGTTGTTTGGTCGATTGGACGAGTTTAGACTTTCGTCGGACTACGGTACGAAGGAATCTTAAATCTATCGTAGCTTCGAATTACCTCGGAGCGATTGGGGTTTTTCGCGATTTTCTCGAAAACCAGCACGACGACCGCGGTCGAACCATTAGAGTAAAACGTAGGCAATGGAACGACGAACGGGGATCAATGATTGTTTGCTCGATTGGACGAAATTGTGTTCGGACTACGGTGCGGATGGACTCTGAAATTTGTCGGGACTTTGAAATATTTCGGAGCGATTGGAATTTTTCGCGATTTTCTCGAAAACCAGCACGACGACCGCGGTCGAACCATTAGAGTAAAACGTAGGAAATGGAACGACGAACAGGGATCAATTGTTGTTTGTTCGATTGGACGAACCTGTCTTCGGACTACGGTGCGGAAGGACTCTGAAATTTGTCGGGCCTTTGAAATATTTCGGAGCGATTGGAATTTTTCGCGATTTTCTCGAAAACCAGCACGACGACCGCGGTCGAACCATTACAGTAAAACGTAGGCAATGGAACGACGAACAGGGATCAATTGTTGTTTGGTCGATTGGACGAGTTTAGACTTTCGTCGGACTACGGTACGAAGGAATATTAAATCTATCGTAGCTTCGAATTACCTCGGAGCGATTGGGGTTTTTCGCGATTTTCTCGAAAACCAGCACGACGACCGCGGTCGAACCATTAGAGTAAAACGTAGGCAATGGAACGACGAACGGGGATCAATGATTGTTTGCTCGATTGGACGAAATTGTGTTCGGACTACGGTGCGGAAGGACTCTGAAATTTGTCGGGACTTTGAAATATTTCGGAGCGATTGGAATTTTTCGCGATTTTCTCGAAAACCAGCACGACGACCGCGGTCGAACCATTAGAGTAAAACGTAGGAAATGGAACGACGAACAGGGATCAATTGTTGTTTGGTCGATTGGACGAGTTTAGACTTTCGTCGGACTACGGTACGAAGGAATCTTAAATCTATCGTAACTTCGAATTACCTCGGAGCGATTGGGGATTTTCGCGGTTTTCTCGAAAACCAGCACGACGACCGCAGTCGAACCATTAGAGTAAAACGTAGGCAATGGAACGACGAACAGGGATCAATTGTTGTTTGGTCGATTGGACGATTTTAGACTTTCGTCAGACTACGGTACGAAGGAATCTTAAATCTATCATAACGTCGAATTACCTCGGAGCGATTGGGGTTTTTCGCGATTTTCTCAAAAACCAGCACGACGACCGCGGTCGAACCATTAGAGTAAAACGTAGGCAATGGAACGAGGAATAGGGATCAATGGTTGTTTGGTCGATTGGACGAACTTGTGTTCGGACTACGGTGCGGAAGGAGTCTGAAATTTGTCGGGACTATGAAATATTTCGGAGCGATTGGGTTTTTTCGCGATTTTCTCGAAAACCAGCACGACGACCGCGGTCGAACCATTAGAGTAAAACGTAGGCAATGGAACTACGAACAGGTATCAATCGTTGTTTGCTCGATTGGACGATTTTAGACTTTCGTCGGACTACGGTACGAAGGAATCTTAAATCTATCGTAACTTCGAATTACCTCGGAGCGATTGGGTTTTTTCGCGATTTTCTCGAAAACCAGCACGACGACCGCGGTCGAACCATTAGAGTAAAACGTAGACAATGGAACGACGAACAGGGATCAATGGTTTTTTGGTCGATTGGACGAACTGGTGTTCGGAATACGGTGCGGAAGTGGTCTGAAATTTGTCGGGACTTTGAAATATTTCGGAGCGATTGGAATTTTTCGCGATTTTCTCGAAAACCAGCACGACGATCGCGGTCGAACCATTAGAGTAAAACGTAGGCAATGGGACGACGAATAGGGATCAATTGTTGTTTGTTCGATTGGACGAACCTGTCTTCGGACTACGGTGCGGAAGGACTCTGAAATTTGTCGGGACTTTGAAATATTTCGGAGCGATTGGAGTTTTTCGCGATTTTCTCGAAAACCAGCACGACGACCGCGGTCGAACCATTAGAGTAAAACGTAGGCAATGAAACGACGAACGGGGATCAATGGCTGTTTGCTCGATTGGACGAACTTGTGTTCGGACTACGGTGCGGAAGGACTCTGAAATTTGTCGGGCCTTTGAAATATTTCGGAGCGATTGGAATTTTTCGCGATTTTCTCGAAAACCAGCACGACGACCGCGGTCGAACCATTAGAGTAAAACGTAGGCAATGGAACGACGAACAGGGATCAATTGTTGTTTGGTCGATTGGACGAGTTTAGACTTTCGTCGGACTACGGTACGAAGGAATATTAAATCTATCGTAGCTTCGAATTACCTCGGAGCGATTGGGGTTTTTCGCGATTTTCTCGAAAACCAGCACGACGACCGCGGTCGAACCATTAGAGTAAAACGTAGGCAATTGAACGACGAACGGGGATCAATGGTTGTTTGCTCGATTGGACGAAATTGTGTTCGGACTACGGTGCGGAAGGACTCTGAAATTTGTCGGGACTTTGAAATATTTCGGAGCGATTGGAGTTTTTCGCGATTTTCTCGAAAACCAGCACGACGACCGCGGTCGAACCATTAGAGTAAAACGTAGGCAATGAAACGACGAACGGGGATCAATGGTTGTTTGCTCGATTGGACGAACTTGTGTTCGGACTACGGTGCGGAAGGACTCTGAAATTTGTCGGGCCTTTGAAATATTTCGGAGCGATTGGAATTTTTCGCGATTTTCTCGAAAACCAGCACGACGACCGCGGTCGAACCATTAGAGTAAAACGTAGGCAATGGAACGACGAACAGGGATCATTTGTTGTTTGGTCGATTGGACGAGTTTAGACTTTCGTCGGACTACGGTACGAAGGAATCTTAAATCTATCGTAGCTTCGAATTACCTCGGAGCGATTGGGGTTTTTCGCGATTTTCTCGAAAACCAGCACGACGACCGCGGTCGAACCATTAGAGTAAAACGTAGACAATGGAACGACGAACAGGGATCAATGGTTTTTTGGTCGATTGGACGAACTGGTGTTCGGAATACGGTGCGGAAGTGGTCTGAAATTTGTCGGGACTTTGAAATATTTCGGAGCGATTGGAATTTTTCGCGATTTTCTCGAAAACCAGCACGACGACCGCGGTCGAACCATTAGAGTAAAACGTAGGAAATGGAACGACGAACAGGGATCAATTGTTGTTTGTTCGATTGGACGAACCTGTCTTCGGACTACGGTGCGGAAGGACTCTGAAATTTGTCGGGACTTTGAAATATTTCGGAGCGATTGGAATTTTTCGCGATTTTCTCGAAAACCAGCACGACGATCGCGGTCGAACCATTAGAGTAAAACGTAGGCAATGGGACGACGAATAGGGATCAATTGTTGTTTGTTCGATTGGACGAACCTGTCTTCGGACTACGGTGCGGAAGGACTCTGAAATTTGTCGAGACTTTGAAATATTTCGGAGCGATTGGAGTTTTTCGCGATTTTCTCGAAAACCAGCACGACGACCGCGGTCGAACCATTAGAGTAAAACGTAGGCAATGAAACGACGAACGGGGATCAATGGTTGTTTGCTCGATTGGACGAACTTGTGTTCGGACTACGGTGCGGAAGGACTCTGAAATTTGTCGGGACTTTGAAATATTTCGGAGCGATTGGAGTTTTTCGCGATTTTCTCGAAAACCAGCACGACGACCGCGGTCGAACCATTAGAGTAAAACGTAGGCAATGAAACGACGAACGGGGATCAATGGTTGTTTGCTCGATTGGACGAACTTGTGTTCGGACTACGGTGCGGAAGGACTCTGAAATTTGTCGGGACTTTGAAATATTTCGGAGCGATTGGAATTTTTCGCGATTTTCTCGAAAACCAGCACGACGACCGCGGTCGAACCATTAGAGTAAAACGTAGGAAATGGAACGACGAACAGGGATCAATTGTTGTTTGTTCGATTGGACGAACCTGTCTTCGGACTACGGTGCGGAAGGACTCTGAAATTTGTCGGGACTTTGAAATATTTCGGAGCGATTGGAATTTTTCGCGATTTTCTCGAAAACCAGCACGACGATCGCGGTCGAACCATTAGAGTAAAACGTAGGCAATGGAACGACGAACAGGGATCATTTGTTGTTTGGTCGATTGGACGAGTTTAGACTTTCGTCGGACTACGGTACGAAGGAATCTTAAATCTATCGTAGCTTCGAATTACCTCGGAGCGATTGGGGTTTTTCGCGATTTTCTCGAAAACCAGCACGACGACCGCATTCGAACCATTAGAGTAAAACGTAGGCAATGGAACGACGAACGGGGATCAATGATTGTTTGCTCGATTGGACGAAATTGTGTTCGGACTACGGTGCGGAAGGACTCTGAAATTTGTCGGGACTTTGAAATATTTCGGAGCGATTGGAATTTTTCGCGATTTTCTCGAAAACCAGCACGACGACCGCGGTCGAACCATTAGAGTAAAACGTAGGAAATGGAACGACGAACAGGGATCAATTGTTGTTTGTTCGATTGGACGAACCTGTCTTCGGACTACGGTGCGGAAGGACTCTGAAATTTGTCGGGACTTTGAAATATTTCGGAGCGATTGGAATTTTTCGCGATTTTCTCGAAAACCAGCACGACGATCGCGGTCGAACCATTAGAGTAAAACGTAGGCAATGGAACGACGAACAGGGATCATTTGTTGTTTGGTCGATTGGACGAGTTTAGACTTTCGTCGGACTACGGTACGAAGGAATCTTAAATCTATCGTAGCTTCGAATTACCTCGGAGCGATTGGGGTTTTTCGCGATTTTCTCGAAAACCAGCACGACGACCGCATTCGAACCATTAGGGTAAAACGTAGGCAATGGAACGACGAACGGGGATCAATGATTGTTTGCTCGATTGGACGAAATTGTGTTCGGACTACGGTGCGGAAGGACTCTGAAATTTGTCGGGACTTTGAAATATTTCGGAGCGATTGGAATTTTTCGCGATTTTCTCGAAAACCAGCACGACGACCGCGGTCGAACCATTAGAGTAAAACGTAGGAAATGGAACGACGAACAGGGATCAATTGTTGTTTGTTCGATTGGACGAACCTGTCTTCGGACTACGGTGCGGAAGGACTCTGAAATTTGTCGGGACTTTGAAATATTTCGGAGCGATTGGAATTTTTCGCGATTTTCTCGAAAACCAGCACGACGATCGCGGTCGAACCATTAGAGTAAAACGTAGGCAATGGAACGACGAATAGGGATCAATTGTTGTTTGTTCGATTGGACGAACCTGTCTTCGGACTACGGTGCGGAAGGACTCTGAAATTTGTCGGGACTTTGAAATATTTCGGAGCGATTGTAGTTTTTCGCGATTTTCTCGAAAACCAGCACGACGACCGCGGTCGAACCATTAGAGTAAAACGTAGGCAATGAAACGACGAACGGGGATCAATGGTTGTTTGCTCGATTGGACGAACTTGTGTTCGGACTACGGTGCGGAAGGACTCTGAAATTTGTCGGGCCTTTGAAATATTTCGGAGCGATTGGAATTTTTCGCGATTTTCTCGAAAACCAGCACGACGACCGCGGTCGAACCATTAGAGTAAAACGTAGGCAATGGAACGACGAACAGGGATCATTTGTTGTTTGGTCGATTGGACGAGTTTAGACTTTCGTCGGACTACGGTACGAAGGAATCTTAAATCTATCGTAGCTTCGAATTACCTCGGAGCGATTGGGGTTTTTCGCGATTTTCTCGAAAACCAGCACGACGACCGCGGTCGAACCATTAGAGTAAAACGTAGGCAATGGAACGACGAACGGGGATCAATGATTGTTTGCTCGATTGGACGAAATTGTGTTCGGACTACGGTGCGGATGGACTCTGAAATTTGTCGGGACTTTGAAATATTTCGGAGCGATTGGAATTTTTCGCGATTTTCTCGAAAACCAGCACGACGATCGCGGTCGAACCATTAGAGTAAAACGTAGGCAATGGGACGACGAATAGGGATCAATTGTTGTTTGTTCGATTGGACGAACCTGTCTTCGGACTACGGTGCGGAAGGACTCTGAAATTTGTCGGGACTTTGAAATATTTCGGAGCGATTGGAGTTTTTCGCGATTTTCTCGAAAACCAGCACGACGACCGCGGTCGAACCATTAGAGTAAAACGTAGGCAATGAAACGACGAACGGGGATCAATGGTTGTTTGCTCGATTGGACGATTTTAGACTTTCGTCGGACTACGGTACGAAGGAATCTTAAATCTATCGTAACTTCGAATTACCTCGGAGCGATTGGGTTTTTTCGCGATTTTCTCGAAAACCAGCACGACGACCGCGGTCGAACCATTAGAGTAAAACGTAGACAATGGAACGACGAACAGGGATCAATGGTTTTTTGGTCGATTGGACGAACTGGTGTTCGGAATACGGTGCGGAAGTGGTCTGAAATTTGTCGGGACTTTGAAATATTTCGGAGCGATTGGAGTTTTTCGCGATTTTCTCGAAAACCAGCACGACGACCGCGGTCGAACCATTAGAGTAAAACGTAGGCAATGAAACGACGAACGGGGATCAATGGTTGTTTGCTCGATTGGACGAACTTGTGTTCGGACTACGGTGCGGAAGGACTCTGAAATTTGTCGGGCCTTTGAAATATTTCGGAGCGATTGGAATTTTTCGCGATTTTCTCGAAAACCAGCACGACGACCGCGGTCGAACCATTAGAGTAAAACGTAGGCAATGGAACGACGAACAGGGATCAATTGTTGTTTGGTCGATTGGACGAGTTTAGACTTTCGTCGGACTACGGTACGAAGGAATATTAAATCTATCGTAGCTTCGAATTACCTCGGAGCGATTGGGGTTTTTCGCGATTTTCTCGAAAACCAGCACGACGACCGCGGTCGAACCATTAGAGTAAAACGTAGGCAATTGAACGACGAACGGGGATCAATGGTTGTTTGCTCGATTGGACGAAATTGTGTTCGGACTACGGTGCGGAAGGACTCTGAAATTTGTCGGGACTTTGAAATATTTCGGAGCGATTGGAGTTTTTCGCGATTTTCTCGAAAACCAGCACGACGACCGCGGTCGAACCATTAGAGTAAAACGTAGGCAATGAAACGACGAACGGGGATCAATGGTTGTTTGCTCGATTGGACGAACTTGTGTTCGGACTACGGTGCGGAAGGACTCTGAAATTTGTCGGGCCTTTGAAATATTTCGGAGCGATTGGAATTTTTCGCGATTTTCTCGAAAACCAGCACGACGACCGCGGTCGAACCATTAGAGTAAAACGTAGGCAATGGAACGACGAACAGGGATCATTTGTTGTTTGGTCGATTGGACGAGTTTAGACTTTCGTCGGACTACGGTACGAAGGAATCTTAAATCTATCGTAGCTTCGAATTACCTCGGAGCGATTGGGGTTTTTCGCGATTTTCTCGAAAACCAGCACGACGACCGCATTCGAACCATTAGAGTAAAACGTAGGCAATGGAACGACGAACGGGGATCAATGATTGTTTGCTCGATTGGACGAAATTGTGTTCGGACTACGGTGCGGAAGGACTCTGAAATTTGTCGGGACTTTGAAATATTTCGGAGCGATTGGAGTTTTTCGCGATTTTCTCGAAAACCAGCACGACGACCGCGGTCGAACCATTAGAGTAAAACGTAGGCAATGAAACGACGAACGGGGATCAATGGTTGTTTGCTCGATTGGACGAACTTGTGTTCGGACTACGGTGCGGAAGGACTCTGAAATTTGTCGGGCCTTTGAAATATTTCGGAGCGATTGGAATTTTTCGCGATTTTCTCGAAAACCAGCACGACGACCGCGGTCGAACCATTAGAGTAAAACGTAGGCAATGGAACGACGAACAGGGATCATTTGTTGTTTGGTCGATTGGACGAGTTTAGACTTTCGTCGGACTACGGTACGAAGGAATCTTAAATCTATCGTAGCTTCGAATTACCTCGGAGCGATTGGGGTTTTTCGCGATTTTCTCGAAAACCAGCACGACGACCACATTCGAACCATTAGAGTAAAACGTAGGCAATGGAACGACGAACGGGGATCAATGATTGTTTGCTCGATTGGACGAAATTGTGTTCGGACTACGGTGCGGAAGGACTCTGAAATTTGTCGGGACTTTGAAATATTTCGGAGCGATTGGAATTTTTCGCGATTTTCTCGAAAACCAGCACGACGACCGCGGTCGAACCATTAGAGTAAAACGTAGGAAATGGAACGACGAACAGGGATCAATTGTTGTTTGTTCGATTGGACGAACCTGTCTTCGGACTACGGTGCGGAAGGACTCTGAAATTTGTCGGGACTTTGAAATATTTCGGAGCGATTGGAATTTTTCGCGATTTTCTCGAAAACCAGCACGACGATCGCGGTCGAACCATTAGAGTAAAACGTAGGCAATGGAACGACGAACAGGGATCATTTGTTGTTTGGTCGATTGGACGAGTTTAGACTTTCGTCGGACTACGGTACGAAGGAATCTTAAATCTATCGTAGCTTCGAATTACCTCGGAGCGATTGGGGTTTTTCGCGATTTTCTCGAAAACCAGCACGACGACCGCATTCGAACCATTAGAGTAAAACGTAGGCAATGGAACGACGAACGGGGATCAATGATTGTTTGCTCGATTGGACGAAATTGTGTTCGGACTACGGTGCGGAAGGACTCTGAAATTTGTCGGGACTTTGAAATATTTCGGAGCGATTGGAATTTTTCGCGATTTTCTCGAAAACCAGCACGACGACCGCGGTCGAACCATTAGAGTAAAACGTAGGAAATGGAACGACGAACAGGGATCAATTGTTGTTTGTTCGATTGGACGAACCTGTCTTCGGACTACGGTGCGGAAGGACTCTGAAATTTGTCGGGACTTTGAAATATTTCGGAGCGATTGGAATTTTTCGCGATTTTCTCGAAAACCAGCACGACGATCGCGGTCGAACCATTAGAGTAAAACGTAGGCAATGGAACGACGAATAGGGATCAATTGTTGTTTGTTCGATTGGACGAACCTGTCTTCGGACTACGGTGCGGAAGGACTCTGAAATTTGTCGGGACTTTGAAATATTTCGGAGCGATTGTAGTTTTTCGCGATTTTCTCGAAAACCAGCACGACGACCGCGGTCGAACCATTAGAGTAAAACGTAGGCAATGAAACGACGAACGGGGATCAATGGTTGTTTGCTCGATTGGACGAACTTGTGTTCGGACTACGGTGCGGAAGGACTCTGAAATTTGTCGGGCCTTTGAAATATTTCGGAGCGATTGGAATTTTTCGCGATTTTCTCGAAAACCAGCACGACGACCGCGGTCGAACCATTAGAGTAAAACGTAGGCAATGGAACGACGAACAGGGATCATTTGTTGTTTGGTCGATTGGACGAGTTTAGACTTTCGTCGGACTACGGTACGAAGGAATCTTAAATCTATCGTAGCTTCGAATTACCTCGGAGCGATTGGGGTTTTTCGCGATTTTCTCGAAAACCAGCACGACGACCGCGGTCGAACCATTAGAGTAAAACGTAGGCAATGGAACGACGAACGGGGATCAATGATTGTTTGCTCGATTGGACGAAATTGTGTTCGGACTACGGTGCGGATGGACTCTGAAATTTGTCGGGACTTTGAAATATTTCGGAGCGATTGGAATTTTTCGCGATTTTCTCGAAAACCAGCACGACGACCGCGGTCGAACCATTAGAGTAAAACGTAGGAAATGGAACGACGAACAGGGATCAATTGTTGTTTGTTCGATTGGACGAACCTGTCTTCGGACTACGGTGCGGAAGGACTCTGAAATTTGTCGGGACTTTGAAATATTTCGGAGCGATTGGAATTTTTCGCGATTTTCTCGAAAACCAGCACGACGATCGCGGTCGAACCATTAGAGTAAAACGTAGGCAATGGGACGACGAATAGGGATCAATTGTTGTTTGTTCGATTGGACGAACCTGTCTTCGGACTACGGTGCGGAAGGACTCTGAAATTTGTCGGGACTTTGAAATATTTCGGAGCGATTGGAGTTTTTCGCGATTTTCTCGAAAACCAGCACGACGACCGCGGTCGAACCATTAGAGTAAAACGTAGGCAATGAAACGACGAACGGGGATCAATGGTTGTTTGCTCGATTGGACGATTTTAGACTTTCGTCGGACTACGGTACGAAGGAATCTTAAATCTATCGTAACTTCGAATTACCTCGGAGCGATTGGGTTTTTTCGCGATTTTCTCGAAAACCAGCACGACGACCGCGGTCGAACCATTAGAGTAAAACGTAGACAATGGAACGACGAACAGGGATCAATGGTTTTTTGGTCGATTGGACGAACTGGTGTTCGGAATACGGTGCGGAAGTGGTCTGAAATTTGTCGGGACTTTGAAATATTTCGGAGCGATTGGAGTTTTTCGCGATTTTCTCGAAAACCAGCACGACGACCGCGGTCGAACCATTAGAGTAAAACGTAGGCAATGAAACGACGAACGGGGATCAATGGTTGTTTGCTCGATTGGACGAACTTGTGTTCGGACTACGGTGCGGAAGGACTCTGAAATTTGTCGGGCCTTTGAAATATTTCGGAGCGATTGGAATTTTTCGCGATTTTCTCGAAAACCAGCACGACGACCGCGGTCGAACCATTAGAGTAAAACGTAGGCAATGGAACGACGAACAGGGATCAATTGTTGTTTGGTCGATTGGACGAGTTTAGACTTTCGTCGGACTACGGTACGAAGGAATATTAAATCTATCGTAGCTTCGAATTACCTCGGAGCGATTGGGGTTTTTCGCGATTTTCTCGAAAACCAGCACGACGACCGCGGTCGAACCATTAGAGTAAAACGTAGGCAATTGAACGACGAACGGGGATCAATGGTTGTTTGCTCGATTGGACGAAATTGTGTTCGGACTACGGTGCGGAAGGACTCTGAAATTTGTCGGGACTTTGAAATATTTCGGAGCGATTGGAGTTTTTCGCGATTTTCTCGAAAACCAGCACGACGACCGCGGTCGAACCATTAGAGTAAAACGTAGGCAATGAAACGACGAACGGGGATCAATGGTTGTTTGCTCGATTGGACGAACTTGTGTTCGGACTACGGTGCGGAAGGACTCTGAAATTTGTCGGGCCTTTGAAATATTTCGGAGCGATTGGAATTTTTCGCGATTTTCTCGAAAACCAGCACGACGACCGCGGTCGAACCATTAGAGTAAAACGTAGGCAATGGAACGACGAACAGGGATCATTTGTTGTTTGGTCGATTGGACGAGTTTAGACTTTCGTCGGACTACGGTACGAAGGAATCTTAAATCTATCGTAGCTTCGAATTACCTCGGAGCGATTGGGGTTTTTCGCGATTTTCTCGAAAACCAGCACGACGACCGCATTCGAACCATTAGAGTAAAACGTAGGCAATGGAACGACGAACAGGGATCAATTGTTGTTTGGTCGATTGGACGAGTTTAGACTTTCGTCGGACTACGGTACGAAGGAATATTAAATCTATCGTAGCTTCGAATTACCTCGGAGCGATTGGGTTTTTTCGCGATTTTCTCGAAAACCAGCACGACGACCGCGGTCGAACCATTAGAGTAAAACGTAGACAATGGAACGACGAACAGGGATCAATGGTTTTTTGGTCGATTGGACGAACTGGTGTTCGGAATACGGTGCGGAAGTGGTCTGAAATTTGTCGGGACTTTGAAATATTTCGGAGCGATTGGAATTTTTCGCGATTTTCTCGAAAACCAGCACGACGACCGCGGTCGAACCATTAGAGTAAAACGTAGGAAATGGAACGACGAACAGGGATCAATTGTTGTTTGTTCGATTGGACGAACCTGTCTTCGGACTACGGTGCGGAAGGACTCTGAAATTTGTCGGGACTTTGAAATATTTCGGAGCGATTGGAATTTTTCGCGATTTTCTCGAAAACCAGCACGACGATCGCGGTCGAACCATTAGAGTAAAACGTAGGCAATGGAACGACGAATAGGGATCAATTGTTGTTTGTTCGATTGGACGAACCTGTCTTCGGACTACGGTGCGGAAGGACTCTGAAATTTGTCGGGACTTTGAAATATTTCGGAGCGATTGTAGTTTTTCGCGATTTTCTCGAAAACCAGCACGACGACCGCGGTCGAACCATTAGAGTAAAACGTAGGCAATGAAACGACGAACGGGGATCAATGGTTGTTTGCTCGATTGGACGAACTTGTGTTCGGACTACGGTGCGGAAGGACTCTGAAATTTGTCGGGCCTTTGAAATATTTCGGAGCGATTGGAATTTTTCGCGATTTTCTCGAAAACCAGCACGACGACCGCGGTCGAACCATTAGAGTAAAACGTAGGCAATGGAACGACGAACAGGGATCATTTGTTGTTTGGTCGATTGGACGAGTTTAGACTTTCGTCGGACTACGGTACGAAGGAATCTTAAATCTATCGTAGCTTCGAATTACCTCGGAGCGATTGGGGTTTTTCGCGATTTTCTCGAAAACCAGCACGACGACCGCATTCGAACCATTAGAGTAAAACGTAGGCAATGGAACGACGAACGGGGATCAATGATTGTTTGCTCGATTGGACGAAATTGTGTTCGGACTACGGTGCGGAAGGACTCTGAAATTTGTCGGGACTTTGAAATATTTCGGAGCGATTGGAGTTTTTCGCGATTTTCTCGAAAACCAGCACGACGACCGCGGTCGAACCATTAGAGTAAAACGTAGGCAATGAAACGACGAACGGGGATCAATGGTTGTTTGCTCGATTGGACGAACTTGTGTTCGGACTACGGTGCGGAAGGAATCTGAAATTTGTCGGGCCTTTGAAATATTTCGGAGCGATTGGAATTTTTCGCGATTTTCTCGAAAACCAGCACGACGACCGCGGTCGAACCATTAGAGTAAAACGTAGGAAATGGAACGACGAACAGGGATCAATTGTTGTTTGTTCGATTGGACGAACCTGTCTTCGGACTACGGTGCGGAAGGACTCTGAAATTTGTCGGGACTTTGAAATATTTCGGAGCGATTGGAATTTTTCGCGATTTTCTCGAAAACCAGCACGACGATCGCGGTCGAACCATTAGAGTAAAACGTAGGCAATGGAACGACGAATAGGGATCAATTGTTGTTTGTTCGATTGGACGAACCTGTCTTCGGACTACGGTGCGGAAGGACTCTGAAATTTGTCGGGACTTTGAAATATTTCGGAGCGATTGTAGTTTTTCGCGATTTTCTCGAAAACCAGCACGACGACCGCGGTCGAACCATTAGAGTAAAACGTAGGCAATGAAACGACGAACGGGGATCAATGGTTGTTTGCTCGATTGGACGAACTTGTGTTCGGACTACGGTGCGGAAGGACTCTGAAATTTGTCGGGCCTTTGAAATATTTCGGAGCGATTGGAATTTTTCGCGATTTTCTCGAAAACCAGCACGACGACCGCGGTCGAACCATTAGAGTAAAACGTAGGCAATGGAACGACGAACAGGGATCATTTGTTGTTTGGTCGATTGGACGAGTTTAGACTTTCGTCGGACTACGGTACGAAGGAATCTTAAATCTATCGTAGCTTCGAATTACCTCGGAGCGATTGGGGTTTTTCGCGATTTTCTCGAAAACCAGCACGACGACCGCATTCGAACCATTAGAGTAAAACGTAGGCAATGGAACGACGAACGGGGATCAATGATTGTTTGCTCGATTGGACGAAATTGTGTTCGGACTACGGTGCGGAAGGACTCTGAAATTTGTCGGGACTTTGAAATATTTCGGAGCGATTGGAGTTTTTCGCGATTTTCTCGAAAACCAGCACGACGACCGCGGTCGAACCATTAGAGTAAAACGTAGGCAATGAAACGACGAACGGGGATCAATGGTTGTTTGCTCGATTGGACGAACTTGTGTTCGGACTACGGTGCGGAAGGAATCTGAAATTTGTCGGGCCTTTGAAATATTTCGGAGCGATTGGAATTTTTCGCGATTTTCTCGAAAACCAGCACGACGACCGCGGTCGAACCATTAGAGTAAAACGTAGGCAATGGAACGACGAACAGGGATCATTTGTTGTTTGGTCGATTGGACGAGTTTAGACTTTCGTCGGACTACGGTACGAAGGAATCTTAAATCTATCGTAGCTTCGAATTACCTCGGAGCGATTGGGGTTTTTCGCGATTTTCTCGAAAACCAGCACGACGACCGCATTCGAACCATTAGAGTAAAACGTAGGCAATGGAACGACGAACGGGGATCAATGATTGTTTGCTCGATTGGACGAAATTGTGTTCGGACTACGGTGCGGAAGGACTCTGAAATTTGTCGGGACTTTGAAATATTTCGGAGCGATTGGAATTTTTCGCGATTTTCTCGAAAACCAGCACGACGACCGCGGTCGAACCATTAGAGTAAAACGTAGGAAATGGAACGACGAACAGGGATCAATTGTTGTTTGTTCGATTGGACGAACCTGTCTTCGGACTACGGTGCGGAAGGACTCTGAAATTTGTCGGGACTTTGAAATATTTCGGAGCGATTGGAATTTTTCGCGATTTTCTCGAAAACCAGCACGACGATCGCGGTCGAACCATTAGAGTAAAACGTAGGCAATGGAACGACGAATAGGGATCAATTGTTGTTTGTTCGATTGGACGAACCTGTCTTCGGACTACGGTGCGGAAGGACTCTGAAATTTGTCGGGACTTTGAAATATTTCGGAGCGATTGTAGTTTTTCGCGATTTTCTCGAAAACCAGCACGACGACCGCGGTCGAACCATTAGAGTAAAACGTAGGCAATGAAACGACGAACGGGGATCAATGGTTGTTTGCTCGATTGGACGAACTTGTGTTCGGACTACGGTGCGGAAGGACTCTGAAATTTGTCGGGCCTTTGAAATATTTCGGAGCGATTGGAATTTTTCGCGATTTTCTCGAAAACCAGCACGACGACCGCGGTCGAACCATTAGAGTAAAACGTAGGCAATGGAACGACGAACAGGGATCATTTGTTGTTTGGTCGATTGGACGAGTTTAGACTTTCGTCGGACTACGGTACGAAGGAATCTTAAATCTATCGTAGCTTCGAATTACCTCGGAGCGATTGGGGTTTTTCGCGATTTTCTCGAAAACCAGCACGACGACCGCGGTCGAACCATTAGAGTAAAACGTAGGCAATGGAACGACGAACGGGGATCAATGATTGTTTGCTCGATTGGACGAAATTGTGTTCGGACTACGGTGCGGATGGACTCTGAAATTTGTCGGGACTTTGAAATATTTCGGAGCGATTGGAATTTTTCGCGATTTTCTCGAAAACCAGCACGACGACCGCGGTCGAACCATTAGAGTAAAACGTAGGAAATGGAACGACGAACAGGGATCAATTGTTGTTTGTTCGATTGGACGAACCTGTCTTCGGACTACGGTGCGGAAGGACTCTGAAATTTGTCGGGCCTTTGAAATATTTCGGAGCGATTGGAATTTTTCGCGATTTTCTCGAAAACCAGCACGACGACCGCGGTCGAACCATTACAGTAAAACGTAGGCAATGGAACGACGAACAGGGATCAATTGTTGTTTGGTCGATTGGACGAGTTTAGACTTTCGTCGGACTACGGTACGAAGGAATATTAAATCTATCGTAGCTTCGAATTACCTCGGAGCGATTGGGGTTTTTCGCGATTTTCTCGAAAACCAGCACGACGACCGCGGTCGAACCATTAGAGTAAAACGTAGGCAATGGAACGACGAACGGGGATCAATGATTGTTTGCTCGATTGGACGAAATTGTGTTCGGACTACGGTGCGGAAGGACTCTGAAATTTGTCGGGACTTTGAAATATTTCGGAGCGATTGGAATTTTTCGCGATTTTCTCGAAAACCAGCACGACGACCGCGGTCGAACCATTAGAGTAAAACGTAGGAAATGGAACGACGAACAGGGATCAATTGTTGTTTGGTCGATTGGACGAGTTTAGACTTTCGTCGGACTACGGTACGAAGGAATCTTAAATCTATCGTAACTTCGAATTACCTCGGAGCGATTGGGGATTTTCGCGGTTTTCTCGAAAACCAGCACGACGACCGCAGTCGAACCATTAGAGTAAAACGTAGGCAATGGAACGACGAACAGGGATCAATTGTTGTTTGGTCGATTGGACGATTTTAGACTTTCGTCAGACTACGGTACGAAGGAATCTTAAATCTATCATAACGTCGAATTACCTCGGAGCGATTGGGGTTTTTCGCGATTTTCTCAAAAACCAGCACGACGACCGCGGTCGAACCATTAGAGTAAAACGTAGGCAATGGAACGAGGAATAGGGATCAATGGTTGTTTGGTCGATTGGACGAACTTGTGTTCGGACTACGGTGCGGAAGGAGTCTGAAATTTGTCGGGACTATGAAATATTTCGGAGCGATTGGGTTTTTTCGCGATTTTCTCGAAAACCAGCACGACGACCGCGGTCGAACCATTAGAGTAAAACGTAGGCAATGGAACTACGAACAGGTATCAATCGTTGTTTGCTCGATTGGACGATTTTAGACTTTCGTCGGACTACGGTACGAAGGAATCTTAAATCTATCGTAACTTCGAATTACCTCGGAGCGATTGGGTTTTTTCGCGATTTTCTCGAAAACCAGCACGACGACCGCGGTCGAACCATTAGAGTAAAACGTAGACAATGGAACGACGAACAGGGATCAATGGTTTTTTGGTCGATTGGACGAACTGGTGTTCGGAATACGGTGCGGAAGTGGTCTGAAATTTGTCGGGACTTTGAAATATTTCGGAGCGATTGGAATTTTTCGCGATTTTCTCGAAAACCAGCACGACGATCGCGGTCGAACCATTAGAGTAAAACGTAGGCAATGGGACGACGAATAGGGATCAATTGTTGTTTGTTCGATTGGACGAACCTGTCTTCGGACTACGGTGCGGAAGGACTCTGAAATTTGTCGGGACTTTGAAATATTTCGGAGCGATTGGAGTTTTTCGCGATTTTCTCGAAAACCAGCACGACGACCGCGGTCGAACCATTAGAGTAAAACGTAGGCAATGAAACGACGAACGGGGATCAATGGCTGTTTGCTCGATTGGACGAACTTGTGTTCGGACTACGGTGCGGAAGGACTCTGAAATTTGTCGGGCCTTTGAAATATTTCGGAGCGATTGGAATTTTTCGCGATTTTCTCGAAAACCAGCACGACGACCGCGGTCGAACCATTAGAGTAAAACGTAGGCAATGGAACGACGAACAGGGATCAATTGTTGTTTGGTCGATTGGACGAGTTTAGACTTTCGTCGGACTACGGTACGAAGGAATATTAAATCTATCGTAGCTTCGAATTACCTCGGAGCGATTGGGGTTTTTCGCGATTTTCTCGAAAACCAGCACGACGACCGCGGTCGAACCATTAGAGTAAAACGTAGGCAATTGAACGACGAACGGGGATCAATGGTTGTTTGCTCGATTGGACGAAATTGTGTTCGGACTACGGTGCGGAAGGACTCTGAAATTTGTCGGGACTTTGAAATATTTCGGAGCGATTGGAGTTTTTCGCGATTTTCTCGAAAACCAGCACGACGACCGCGGTCGAACCATTAGAGTAAAACGTAGGCAATGAAACGACGAACGGGGATCAATGGTTGTTTGCTCGATTGGACGAACTTGTGTTCGGACTACGGTGCGGAAGGACTCTGAAATTTGTCGGGCCTTTGAAATATTTCGGAGCGATTGGAATTTTTCGCGATTTTCTCGAAAACCAGCACGACGACCGCGGTCGAACCATTAGAGTAAAACGTAGGCAATGGAACGACGAACAGGGATCATTTGTTGTTTGGTCGATTGGACGAGTTTAGACTTTCGTCGGACTACGGTACGAAGGAATCTTAAATCTATCGTAGCTTCGAATTACCTCGGAGCGATTGGGGTTTTTCGCGATTTTCTCGAAAACCAGCACGACGACCGCATTCGAACCATTAGAGTAAAACGTAGGCAATGGAACGACGAACAGGGATCAATTGTTGTTTGGTCGATTGGACGAGTTTAGACTTTCGTCGGACTACGGTACGAAGGAATATTAAATCTATCGTAGCTTCGAATTACCTCGGAGCGATTGGGTTTTTTCGCGATTTTCTCGAAAACCAGCACGACGACCGCGGTCGAACCATTAGAGTAAAACGTAGACAATGGAACGACGAACAGGGATCAATGGTTTTTTGGTCGATTGGACGAACTGGTGTTCGGAATACGGTGCGGAAGTGGTCTGAAATTTGTCGGGACTTTGAAATATTTCGGAGCGATTGGAATTTTTCGCGATTTTCTCGAAAACCAGCACGACGACCGCGGTCGAACCATTAGAGTAAAACGTAGGAAATGGAACGACGAACAGGGATCAATTGTTGTTTGTTCGATTGGACGAACCTGTCTTCGGACTACGGTGCGGAAGGACTCTGAAATTTGTCGGGACTTTGAAATATTTCGGAGCGATTGGAATTTTTCGCGATTTTCTCGAAAACCAGCACGACGATCGCGGTCGAACCATTAGAGTAAAACGTAGGCAATGGGACGACGAATAGGGATCAATTGTTGTTTGTTCGATTGGACGAACCTGTCTTCGGACTACGGTGCGGAAGGACTCTGAAATTTGTCGAGACTTTGAAATATTTCGGAGCGATTGGAGTTTTTCGCGATTTTCTCGAAAACCAGCACGACGACCGCGGTCGAACCATTAGAGTAAAACGTAGGCAATGAAACGACGAACGGGGATCAATGGTTGTTTGCTCGATTGGACGAACTTGTGTTCGGACTACGGTGCGGAAGGACTCTGAAATTTGTCGGGACTTTGAAATATTTCGGAGCGATTGGAGTTTTTCGCGATTTTCTCGAAAACCAGCACGACGACCGCGGTCGAACCATTAGAGTAAAACGTAGGCAATGAAACGACGAACGGGGATCAATGGTTGTTTGCTCGATTGGACGAACTTGTGTTCGGACTACGGTGCGGAAGGACTCTGAAATTTGTCGGGACTTTGAAATATTTCGGAGCGATTGGAATTTTTCGCGATTTTCTCGAAAACCAGCACGACGACCGCGGTCGAACCATTAGAGTAAAACGTAGGAAATGGAACGACGAACAGGGATCAATTGTTGTTTGTTCGATTGGACGAACCTGTCTTCGGACTACGGTGCGGAAGGACTCTGAAATTTGTCGGGACTTTGAAATATTTCGGAGCGATTGGAATTTTTCGCGATTTTCTCGAAAACCAGCACGACGATCGCGGTCGAACCATTAGAGTAAAACGTAGGCAATGGAACGACGAACAGGGATCATTTGTTGTTTGGTCGATTGGACGAGTTTAGACTTTCGTCGGACTACGGTACGAAGGAATCTTAAATCTATCGTAGCTTCGAATTACCTCGGAGCGATTGGGGTTTTTCGCGATTTTCTCGAAAACCAGCACGACGACCGCATTCGAACCATTAGAGTAAAACGTAGGCAATGGAACGACGAACGGGGATCAATGATTGTTTGCTCGATTGGACGAAATTGTGTTCGGACTACGGTGCGGAAGGACTCTGAAATTTGTCGGGACTTTGAAATATTTCGGAGCGATTGGAATTTTTCGCGATTTTCTCGAAAACCAGCACGACGACCGCGGTCGAACCATTAGAGTAAAACGTAGGAAATGGAACGACGAACAGGGATCAATTGTTGTTTGTTCGATTGGACGAACCTGTCTTCGGACTACGGTGCGGAAGGACTCTGAAATTTGTCGGGACTTTGAAATATTTCGGAGCGATTGGAATTTTTCGCGATTTTCTCGAAAACCAGCACGACGATCGCGGTCGAACCATTAGAGTAAAACGTAGGCAATGGAACGACGAATAGGGATCAATTGTTGTTTGTTCGATTGGACGAACCTGTCTTCGGACTACGGTGCGGAAGGACTCTGAAATTTGTCGGGACTTTGAAATATTTCGGAGCGATTGTAGTTTTTCGCGATTTTCTCGAAAACCAGCACGACGACCGCGGTCGAACCATTAGAGTAAAACGTAGGCAATGAAACGACGAACGGGGATCAATGGTTGTTTGCTCGATTGGACGAACTTGTGTTCGGACTACGGTGCGGAAGGACTCTGAAATTTGTCGGGCCTTTGAAATATTTCGGAGCGATTGGAATTTTTCGCGATTTTCTCGAAAACCAGCACGACGACCGCGGTCGAACCATTAGAGTAAAACGTAGGCAATGGAACGACGAACAGGGATCATTTGTTGTTTGGTCGATTGGACGAGTTTAGACTTTCGTCGGACTACGGTACGAAGGAATCTTAAATCTATCGTAGCTTCGAATTACCTCGGAGCGATTGGGGTTTTTCGCGATTTTCTCGAAAACCAGCACGACGACCGCATTCGAACCATTAGAGTAAAACGTAGGCAATGGAACGACGAACGGGGATCAATGATTGTTTGCTCGATTGGACGAAATTGTGTTCGGACTACGGTGCGGAAGGACTCTGAAATTTGTCGGGACTTTGAAATATTTCGGAGCGATTGGAGTTTTTCGCGATTTTCTCGAAAACCAGCACGACGACCGCGGTCGAACCATTAGAGTAAAACGTAGGCAATGAAACGACGAACGGGGATCAATGGTTGTTTGCTCGATTGGACGAACTTGTGTTCGGACTACGGTGCGGAAGGACTCTGAAATTTGTCGGGCCTTTGAAATATTTCGGAGCGATTGGAATTTTTCGCGATTTTCTCGAAAACCAGCACGACGACCGCGGTCGAACCATTAGAGTAAAACGTAGGCAATGGAACGACGAACAGGGATCATTTGTTGTTTGGTCGATTGGACGAGTTTAGACTTTCGTCGGACTACGGTACGAAGGAATCTTAAATCTATCGTAGCTTCGAATTACCTCGGAGCGATTGGGGTTTTTCGCGATTTTCTCGAAAACCAGCACGACGACCACATTCGAACCATTAGAGTAAAACGTAGGCAATGGAACGACGAACGGGGATCAATGATTGTTTGCTCGATTGGACGAAATTGTGTTCGGACTACGGTGCGGAAGGACTCTGAAATTTGTCGGGACTTTGAAATATTTCGGAGCGATTGGAATTTTTCGCGATTTTCTCGAAAACCAGCACGACGACCGCGGTCGAACCATTAGAGTAAAACGTAGGAAATGGAACGACGAACAGGGATCAATTGTTGTTTGTTCGATTGGACGAACCTGTCTTCGGACTACGGTGCGGAAGGACTCTGAAATTTGTCGGGACTTTGAAATATTTCGGAGCGATTGGAATTTTTCGCGATTTTCTCGAAAACCAGCACGACGATCGCGGTCGAACCATTAGAGTAAAACGTAGGCAATGGAACGACGAACAGGGATCATTTGTTGTTTGGTCGATTGGACGAGTTTAGACTTTCGTCGGACTACGGTACGAAGGAATCTTAAATCTATCGTAGCTTCGAATTACCTCGGAGCGATTGGGGTTTTTCGCGATTTTCTCGAAAACCAGCACGACGACCGCATTCGAACCATTAGAGTAAAACGTAGGCAATGGAACGACGAACGGGGATCAATGATTGTTTGCTCGATTGGACGAAATTGTGTTCGGACTACGGTGCGGAAGGACTCTGAAATTTGTCGGGACTTTGAAATATTTCGGAGCGATTGGAATTTTTCGCGATTTTCTCGAAAACCAGCACGACGACCGCGGTCGAACCATTAGAGTAAAACGTAGGAAATGGAACGACGAACAGGGATCAATTGTTGTTTGTTCGATTGGACGAACCTGTCTGCGGACTACGGTGCGGAAGGACTCTGAAATTTGTCGGGACTTTGAAATATTTCGGAGCGATTGGAATTTTTCGCGATTTTCTCGAAAACCAGCACGACGATCGCGGTCGAACCATTAGAGTAAAACGTAGGCAATGGAACGACGAATAGTGATCAATTGTTGTTTGTTCGATTGGACGAACCTGTCTTCGGACTACGGTGCGGAAGGACTCTGAAATTTGTCGGGACTTTGAAATATTTCGGAGCGATTGTAGTTTTTCGCGATTTTCTCGAAAACCAGCACGACGACCGCGGTCGAACCATTAGAGTAAAACGTAGGCAATGAAACGACGAACGGGGATCAATGGTTGTTTGCTCGATTGGACGAACTTGTGTTCGGACTACGGTGCGGAAGGACTCTGAAATTTGTCGGGCCTTTGAAATATTTCGGAGCGATTGGAATTTTTCGCGATTTTCTCGAAAACCAGCACGACGACCGCGGTCGAACCATTAGAGTAAAACGTAGGCAATGGAACGACGAACAGGGATCATTTGTTGTTTGGTCGATTGGACGAGTTTAGACTTTCGTCGGACTACGGTACGAAGGAATCTTAAATCTATCGTAGCTTCGAATTACCTCGGAGCGATTGGGGTTTTTCGCGATTTTCTCGAAAACCAGCACGACGACCGCGGTCGAACCATTAGAGTAAAACGTAGGCAATGGAACGACGAACGGGGATCAATGATTGTTTGCTCGATTGGACGAAATTGTGTTCGGACTACGGTGCGGATGGACTCTGAAATTTGTCGGGACTTTGAAATATTTCGGAGCGATTGGAATTTTTCGCGATTTTCTCGAAAACCAGCACGACGACCGCGGTCGAACCATTAGAGTAAAACGTAGGAAATGGAACGACGAACAGGGATCAATTGTTGTTTGTTCGATTGGACGAACCTGTCTTCGGACTACGGTGCGGAAGGACTCTGAAATTTGTCGGGCCTTTGAAATATTTCGGAGCGATTGGAATTTTTCGCGATTTTCTCGAAAACCAGCACGACGACCGCGGTCGAACCATTACAGTAAAACGTAGGCAATGGAACGACGAACAGGGATCAATTGTTGTTTGGTCGATTGGACGAGTTTAGACTTTCGTCGGACTACGGTACGAAGGAATATTAAATCTATCGTAGCTTCGAATTACCTCGGAGCGATTGGGGTTTTTCGCGATTTTCTCGAAAACCAGCACGACGACCGCGGTCGAACCATTAGAGTAAAACGTAGGCAATGGAACGACGAACGGGGATCAATGATTGTTTGCTCGATTGGACGAAATTGTGTTCGGACTACGGTGCGGAAGGACTCTGAAATTTGTCGGGACTTTGAAATATTTCGGAGCGATTGGAATTTTTCGCGATTTTCTCGAAAACCAGCACGACGACCGCGGTCGAACCATTAGAGTAGAACGTAGGAAATGGAACGACGAACAGGGATCAATTGTTGTTTGGTCGATTGGACGAGTTTAGACTTTCGTCGGACTACGGTACGAAGGAATCTTAAATCTATCGTAACTTCGAATTACCTCGGAGCGATTGGGGATTTTCGCGGTTTTCTCGAAAACCAGCACGACGACCGCAGTCGAACCATTAGAGTAAAACGTAGGCAATGGAACGACGAACAGGGATCAATTGTTGTTTGGTCGATTGGACGATTTTAGACTTTCGTCAGACTACGGTACGAAGGAATCTTAAATCTATCATAACGTCGAATTACCTCGGAGCGATTGGGGTTTTTCGCGATTTTCTCAAAAACCAGCACGACGACCGCGGTCGAACCATTAGAGTAAAACGTAGGCAATGGAACGAGGAATAGGGATCAATGGTTGTTTGGTCGATTGGACGAACTTGTGTTCGGACTACGGTGCGGAAGGAGTCTGAAATTTGTCGGGACTATGAAATATTTCGGAGCGATTGGGTTTTTTCGCGATTTTCTCGAAAACCAGCACGACGACCGCGGTCGAACCATTAGAGTAAAACGTAGGCAATGGAACTACGAACAGGTATCAATCGTTGTTTGCTCGATTGGACGATTTTAGACTTTCGTCGGACTACGGTACGAAGGAATCTTAAATCTATCGTAACTTCGAATTACCTCGGAGCGATTGGGTTTTTTCGCGATTTTCTCGAAAACCAGCACGACGACCGCGGTCGAACCATTAGAGTAAAACGTAGACAATGGAACGACGAACAGGGATCAATGGTTTTTTGGTCGATTGGACGAACTGGTGTTCGGAATACGGTGCGGAAGTGGTCTGAAATTTGTCGGGACTTTGAAATATTTCGGAGCGATTGGAATTTTTCGCGATTTTCTCGAAAACCAGCACGACGATCGCGGTCGAACCATTAGAGTAAAACGTAGGCAATGGGACGACGAATAGGGATCAATTGTTGTTTGTTCGATTGGACGAACCTGTCTTCGGACTACGGTGCGGAAGGACTCTGAAATTTGTCGGGACTTTGAAATATTTCGGAGCGATTGGAGTTTTTCGCGATTTTCTCGAAAACCAGCACGACGACCGCGGTCGAACCATTAGAGTAAAACGTAGGCAATGAAACGACGAACGGGGATCAATGGCTGTTTGCTCGATTGGACGAACTTGTGTTCGGACTACGGTGCGGAAGGACTCTGAAATTTGTCGGGCCTTTGAAATATTTCGGAGCGATTGGAATTTTTCGCGATTTTCTCGAAAACCAGCACGACGACCGCGGTCGAACCATTAGAGTAAAACGTAGGCAATGGAACGACGAACAGGGATCAATTGTTGTTTGGTCGATTGGACGAGTTTAGACTTTCGTCGGACTACGGTACGAAGGAATATTAAATCTATCGTAGCTTCGAATTACCTCGGAGCGATTGGGGTTTTTCGCGATTTTCTCGAAAACCAGCACGACGACCGCGGTCGAACCATTAGAGTAAAACGTAGGCAATTGAACGACGAACGGGGATCAATGGTTGTTTGCTCGATTGGACGAAATTGTGTTCGGACTACGGTGCGGAAGGACTCTGAAATTTGTCGGGACTTTGAAATATTTCGGAGCGATTGGAGTTTTTCGCGATTTTCTCGAAAACCAGCACGACGACCGCGGTCGAACCATTAGAGTAAAACGTAGGCAATGAAACGACGAACGGGGATCAATGGTTGTTTGCTCGATTGGACGAACTTGTGTTCGGACTACGGTGCGGAAGGACTCTGAAATTTGTCGGGCCTTTGAAATATTTCGGAGCGATTGGAATTTTTCGCGATTTTCTCGAAAACCAGCACGACGACCGCGGTCGAACCATTAGAGTAAAACGTAGGCAATGGAACGACGAACAGGGATCATTTGTTGTTTGGTCGATTGGACGAGTTTAGACTTTCGTCGGACTACGGTACGAAGGAATCTTAAATCTATCGTAGCTTCGAATTACCTCGGAGCGATTGGGGTTTTTCGCGATTTTCTCGAAAACCAGCACGACGACCGCATTCGAACCATTAGAGTAAAACGTAGGCAATGGAACGACGAACAGGGATCAATTGTTGTTTGGTCGATTGGACGAGTTTAGACTTTCGTCGGACTACGGTACGAAGGAATATTAAATCTATCGTAGCTTCGAATTACCTCGGAGCGATTGGGTTTTTTCGCGATTTTCTCGAAAACCAGCACGACGACCGCGGTCGAACCATTAGAGTAAAACGTAGACAATGGAACGACGAACAGGGATCAATGGTTTTTTGGTCGATTGGACGAACTGGTGTTCGGAATACGGTGCGGAAGTGGTCTGAAATTTGTCGGGACTTTGAAATATTTCGGAGCGATTGGAATTTTTCGCGATTTTCTCGAAAACCAGCACGACGACCGCGGTCGAACCATTAGAGTAAAACGTAGGAAATGGAACGACGAACAGGGATCAATTGTTGTTTGTTCGATTGGACGAACCTGTCTTCGGACTACGGTGCGGAAGGACTCTGAAATTTGTCGGGACTTTGAAATATTTCGGAGCGATTGGAATTTTTCGCGATTTTCTCGAAAACCAGCACGACGATCGCGGTCGAACCATTAGAGTAAAACGTAGGCAATGGGACGACGAATAGGGATCAATTGTTGTTTGTTCGATTGGACGAACCTGTCTTCGGACTACGGTGCGGAAGGACTCTGAAATTTGTCGAGACTTTGAAATATTTCGGAGCGATTGGAGTTTTTCGCGATTTTCTCGAAAACCAGCACGACGACCGCGGTCGAACCATTAGAGTAAAACGTAGGCAATGAAACGACGAACGGGGATCAATGGTTGTTTGCTCGATTGGACGAACTTGTGTTCGGACTACGGTGCGGAAGGACTCTGAAATTTGTCGGGACTTTGAAATATTTCGGAGCGATTGGAGTTTTTCGCGATTTTCTCGAAAACCAGCACGACGACCGCGGTCGAACCATTAGAGTAAAACGTAGGCAATGAAACGACGAACGGGGATCAATGGTTGTTTGCTCGATTGGACGAACTTGTGTTCGGACTACGGTGCGGAAGGACTCTGAAATTTGTCGGGACTTTGAAATATTTCGGAGCGATTGGAATTTTTCGCGATTTTCTCGAAAACCAGCACGACGACCGCGGTCGAACCATTAGAGTAAAACGTAGGAAATGGAACGACGAACAGGGATCAATTGTTGTTTGTTCGATTGGACGAACCTGTCTTCGGACTACGGTGCGGAAGGACTCTGAAATTTGTCGGGACTTTGAAATATTTCGGAGCGATTGGAATTTTTCGCGATTTTCTCGAAAACCAGCACGACGATCGCGGTCGAACCATTAGAGTAAAACGTAGGCAATGGAACGACGAACAGGGATCATTTGTTGTTTGGTCGATTGGACGAGTTTAGACTTTCGTCGGACTACGGTACGAAGGAATCTTAAATCTATCGTAGCTTCGAATTACCTCGGAGCGATTGGGGTTTTTCGCGATTTTCTCGAAAACCAGCACGACGACCGCATTCGAACCATTAGAGTAAAACGTAGGCAATGGAACGACGAACGGGGATCAATGATTGTTTGCTCGATTGGACGAAATTGTGTTCGGACTACGGTGCGGAAGGACTCTGAAATTTGTCGGGACTTTGAAATATTTCGGAGCGATTGGAATTTTTCGCGATTTTCTCGAAAACCAGCACGACGACCGCGGTCGAACCATTAGAGTAAAACGTAGGAAATGGAACGACGAACAGGGATCAATTGTTGTTTGTTCGATTGGACGAACCTGTCTTCGGACTACGGTGCGGAAGGACTCTGAAATTTGTCGGGACTTTGAAATATTTCGGAGCGATTGGAATTTTTCGCGATTTTCTCGAAAACCAGCACGACGATCGCGGTCGAACCATTAGAGTAAAACGTAGGCAATGGAACGACGAATAGGGATCAATTGTTGTTTGTTCGATTGGACGAACCTGTCTTCGGACTACGGTGCGGAAGGACTCTGAAATTTGTCGGGACTTTGAAATATTTCGGAGCGATTGTAGTTTTTCGCGATTTTCTCGAAAACCAGCACGACGACCGCGGTCGAACCATTAGAGTAAAACGTAGGCAATGAAACGACGAACGGGGATCAATGGTTGTTTGCTCGATTGGACGAACTTGTGTTCGGACTACGGTGCGGAAGGACTCTGAAATTTGTCGGGCCTTTGAAATATTTCGGAGCGATTGGAATTTTTCGCGATTTTCTCGAAAACCAGCACGACGACCGCGGTCGAACCATTAGAGTAAAACGTAGGCAATGGAACGACGAACAGGGATCATTTGTTGTTTGGTCGATTGGACGAGTTTAGACTTTCGTCGGACTACGGTACGAAGGAATCTTAAATCTATCGTAGCTTCGAATTACCTCGGAGCGATTGGGGTTTTTCGCGATTTTCTCGAAAACCAGCACGACGACCGCATTCGAACCATTAGAGTAAAACGTAGGCAATGGAACGACGAACGGGGATCAATGATTGTTTGCTCGATTGGACGAAATTGTGTTCGGACTACGGTGCGGAAGGACTCTGAAATTTGTCGGGACTTTGAAATATTTCGGAGCGATTGGAGTTTTTCGCGATTTTCTCGAAAACCAGCACGACGACCGCGGTCGAACCATTAGAGTAAAACGTAGGCAATGAAACGACGAACGGGGATCAATGGTTGTTTGCTCGATTGGACGAACTTGTGTTCGGACTACGGTGCGGAAGGACTCTGAAATTTGTCGGGCCTTTGAAATATTTCGGAGCGATTGGAATTTTTCGCGATTTTCTCGAAAACCAGCACGACGACCGCGGTCGAACCATTAGAGTAAAACGTAGGCAATGGAACGACGAACAGGGATCATTTGTTGTTTGGTCGATTGGACGAGTTTAGACTTTCGTCGGACTACGGTACGAAGGAATCTTAAATCTATCGTAGCTTCGAATTACCTCGGAGCGATTGGGGTTTTTCGCGATTTTCTCGAAAACCAGCACGACGACCACATTCGAACCATTAGAGTAAAACGTAGGCAATGGAACGACGAACGGGGATCAATGATTGTTTGCTCGATTGGACGAAATTGTGTTCGGACTACGGTGCGGAAGGACTCTGAAATTTGTCGGGACTTTGAAATATTTCGGAGCGATTGGAATTTTTCGCGATTTTCTCGAAAACCAGCACGACGACCGCGGTCGAACCATTAGAGTAAAACGTAGGAAATGGAACGACGAACAGGGATCAATTGTTGTTTGTTCGATTGGACGAACCTGTCTTCGGACTACGGTGCGGAAGGACTCTGAAATTTGTCGGGACTTTGAAATATTTCGGAGCGATTGGAATTTTTCGCGATTTTCTCGAAAACCAGCACGACGATCGCGGTCGAACCATTAGAGTAAAACGTAGGCAATGGAACGACGAACAGGGATCATTTGTTGTTTGGTCGATTGGACGAGTTTAGACTTTCGTCGGACTACGGTACGAAGGAATCTTAAATCTATCGTAGCTTCGAATTACCTCGGAGCGATTGGGGTTTTTCGCGATTTTCTCGAAAACCAGCACGACGACCGCATTCGAACCATTAGAGTAAAACGTAGGCAATGGAACGACGAACGGGGATCAATGATTGTTTGCTCGATTGGACGAAATTGTGTTCGGACTACGGTGCGGAAGGACTCTGAAATTTGTCGGGACTTTGAAATATTTCGGAGCGATTGGAATTTTTCGCGATTTTCTCGAAAACCAGCACGACGACCGCGGTCGAACCATTAGAGTAAAACGTAGGAAATGGAACGACGAACAGGGATCAATTGTTGTTTGTTCGATTGGACGAACCTGTCTTCGGACTACGGTGCGGAAGGACTCTGAAATTTGTCGGGACTTTGAAATATTTCGGAGCGATTGGAATTTTTCGCGATTTTCTCGAAAACCAGCACGACGATCGCGGTCGAACCATTAGAGTAAAACGTAGGCAATGGAACGACGAATAGGGATCAATTGTTGTTTGTTCGATTGGACGAACCTGTCTTCGGACTACGGTGCGGAAGGACTCTGAAATTTGTCGGGACTTTGAAATATTTCGGAGCGATTGTAGTTTTTCGCGATTTTCTCGAAAACCAGCACGACGACCGCGGTCGAACCATTAGAGTAAAACGTAGGCAATGAAACGACGAACGGGGATCAATGGTTGTTTGCTCGATTGGACGAACTTGTGTTCGGACTACGGTGCGGAAGGACTCTGAAATTTGTCGGGCCTTTGAAATATTTCGGAGCGATTGGAATTTTTCGCGATTTTCTCGAAAACCAGCACGACGACCGCGGTCGAACCATTAGAGTAAAACGTAGGCAATGGAACGACGAACAGGGATCATTTGTTGTTTGGTCGATTGGACGAGTTTAGACTTTCGTCGGACTACGGTACGAAGGAATCTTAAATCTATCGTAGCTTCGAATTACCTCGGAGCGATTGGGGTTTTTCGCGATTTTCTCGAAAACCAGCACGACGACCGCGGTCGAACCATTAGAGTAAAACGTAGGCAATGGAACGACGAACGGGGATCAATGATTGTTTGCTCGATTGGACGAAATTGTGTTCGGACTACGGTGCGGATGGACTCTGAAATTTGTCGGGACTTTGAAATATTTCGGAGCGATTGGAATTTTTCGCGATTTTCTCGAAAACCAGCACGACGACCGCGGTCGAACCATTAGAGTAAAACGTAGGAAATGGAACGACGAACAGGGATCAATTGTTGTTTGTTCGATTGGACGAACCTGTCTTCGGACTACGGTGCGGAAGGACTCTGAAATTTGTCGGGACTTTGAAATATTTCGGAGCGATTGGAATTTTTCGCGATTTTCTCGAAAACCAGCACGACGATCGCGGTCGAACCATTAGAGTAAAACGTAGGCAATGGGACGACGAATAGGGATCAATTGTTGTTTGTTCGATTGGACGAACCTGTCTTCGGACTACGGTGCGGAAGGACTCTGAAATTTGTCGGGACTTTGAAATATTTCGGAGCGATTGGAGTTTTTCGCGATTTTCTCGAAAACCAGCACGACGACCGCGGTCGAACCATTAGAGTAAAACGTAGGCAATGAAACGACGAACGGGGATCAATGGTTGTTTGCTCGATTGGACGATTTTAGACTTTCGTCGGACTACGGTACGAAGGAATCTTAAATCTATCGTAACTTCGGATTACCTCGGAGCGATTGGGTTTTTTCGCGATTTTCTCGAAAACCAGCACGACGACCGCGGTCGAACCATTAGAGTAAAACGTAGACAATGGAACGACGAACAGGGATCAATGGTTTTTTGGTCGATTGGACGAACTGGTGTTCGGAATACGGTGCGGAAGTGGTCTGAAATTTGTCGGGACTTTGAAATATTTCGGAGCGATTGGAATTTTTCGCGATTTTCTCGAAAACCAGCACGACGACCGCGGTCGAACCATTAGAGTAAAACGTAGGAAATGGAACGACGAACAGGGATCAATTGTTGTTTGTTCGATTGGACGAACCTGTCTTCGGACTACGGTGCGGAAGGACTCTGAAATTTGTCGGGACTTTGAAATATTTCGGAGCGATTGGAATTTTTCGCGATTTTCTCGAAAACCAGCACGACGATCGCGGTCGAACCATTAGAGTAAAACGTAGGCAATGGGACGACGAATAGGGATCAATTGTTGTTTGTTCGATTGGACGAACCTGTCTTCGGACTACGGTGCGGAAGGACTCTGAAATTTGTCGGGACTTTGAAATATTTCGGAGCGATTGGAGTTTTTCGCGATTTTCTCGAAAACCAGCACGACGACCGCGGTCGAACCATTAGAGTAAAACGTAGGCAATGAAACGACGAACGGGGATCAATGGTTGTTTGCTCGATTGGACGAACTTGTGTTCGGACTACGGTGCGGAAGGACTCTGAAATTTGTCGGGCCTTTGAAATATTTCGGAGCGATTGGAATTTTTCGCGATTTTCTCGAAAACCAGCACGACGACCGCGGTCGAACCATTAGAGTAAAACGTAGGCAATGGAACGACGAACAGGGATCAATTGTTGTTTGGTCGATTGGACGAGTTTAGACTTTCGTCGGACTACGGTACGAAGGAATATTAAATCTATCGTAGCTTCGAATTACCTCGGAGCGATTGGGGTTTTTCGCGATTTTCTCGAAAACCAGCACGACGACCGCGGTCGAACCATTAGAGTAAAACGTAGGCAATTGAACGACGAACGGGGATCAATGGTTGTTTGCTCGATTGGACGAAATTGTGTTCGGACTACGGTGCGGAAGGACTCTGAAATTTGTCGGGACTTTGAAATATTTCGGAGCGATTGGAGTTTTTCGCGATTTTCTCGAAAACCAGCACGACGACCGCGGTCGAACCATTAGAGTAAAACGTAGGCAATGAAACGACGAACGGGGATCAATGGTTGTTTGCTCGATTGGACGAACTTGTGTTCGGACTACGGTGCGGAAGGACTCTGAAATTTGTCGGGCCTTTGAAATATTTCGGAGCGATTGGAATTTTTCGCGATTTTCTCGAAAACCAGCACGACGACCGCGGTCGAACCATTAGAGTAAAACGTAGGCAATGGAACGACGAACAGGGATCATTTGTTGTTTGGTCGATTGGACGAGTTTAGACTTTCGTCGGACTACGGTACGAAGGAATCTTAAATCTATCGTAGCTTCGAATTACCTCGGAGCGATTGGGGTTTTTCGCGATTTTCTCGAAAACCAGCACGACGACCGCATTCGAACCATTAGAGTAAAACGTAGGCAATGGAACGACGAACAGGGATCAATTGTTGTTTGGTCGATTGGACGAGTTTAGACTTTCGTCGGACTACGGTACGAAGGAATATTAAATCTATCGTAGCTTCGAATTACCTCGGAGCGATTGGGTTTTTTCGCGATTTTCTCGAAAACCAGCACGACGACCGCGGTCGAACCATTAGAGTAAAACGTAGACAATGGAACGACGAACAGGGATCAATGGTTTTTTGGTCGATTGGACGAACTGGTGTTCGGAATACGGTGCGGAAGTGGTCTGAAATTTGTCGGGACTTTGAAATATTTCGGAGCGATTGGAATTTTTCGCGATTTTCTCGAAAACCAGCACGACGACCGCGGTCGAACCATTAGAGTAAAACGTAGGAAATGGAACGACGAACAGGGATCAATTGTTGTTTGTTCGATTGGACGAACCTGTCTTCGGACTACGGTGCGGAAGGACTCTGAAATTTGTCGGGACTTTGAAATATTTCGGAGCGATTGGAATTTTTCGCGATTTTCTCGAAAACCAGCACGACGATCGCGGTCGAACCATTAGAGTAAAACGTAGGCAATGGAACGACGAATAGGGATCAATTGTTGTTTGTTCGATTGGACGAACCTGTCTTCGGACTACGGTGCGGAAGGACTCTGAAATTTGTCGGGACTTTGAAATATTTCGGAGCGATTGTAGTTTTTCGCGATTTTCTCGAAAACCAGCACGACGACCGCGGTCGAACCATTAGAGTAAAACGTAGGCAATGAAACGACGAACGGGGATCAATGGTTGTTTGCTCGATTGGACGAACTTGTGTTCGGACTACGGTGCGGAAGGACTCTGAAATTTGTCGGGCCTTTGAAATATTTCGGAGCGATTGGAATTTTTCGCGATTTTCTCGAAAACCAGCACGACGACCGCGGTCGAACCATTAGAGTAAAACGTAGGCAATGGAACGACGAACAGGGATCATTTGTTGTTTGGTCGATTGGACGAGTTTAGACTTTCGTCGGACTACGGTACGAAGGAATCTTAAATCTATCGTAGCTTCGAATTACCTCGGAGCGATTGGGGTTTTTCGCGATTTTCTCGAAAACCAGCACGACGACCGCATTCGAACCATTAGAGTAAAACGTAGGCAATGGAACGACGAACGGGGATCAATGATTGTTTGCTCGATTGGACGAAATTGTGTTCGGACTACGGTGCGGAAGGACTCTGAAATTTGTCGGGACTTTGAAATATTTCGGAGCGATTGGAGTTTTTCGCGATTTTCTCGAAAACCAGCACGACGACCGCGGTCGAACCATTAGAGTAAAACGTAGGCAATGAAACGACGAACGGGGATCAATGGTTGTTTGCTCGATTGGACGAACTTGTGTTCGGACTACGGTGCGGAAGGAATCTGAAATTTGTCGGGACTTTGAAATATTTCGGAGCGATTGGAGTTTTTCGCGATTTTCTCGAAAACCAGCACGACGACCGCGGTCGAACCATTAGAGTAAAACGTAGGCAATGAAACGACGAACGGGGATCAATGGTTGTTTGCTCGATTGGACGAACTTGTGTTCGGACTACGGTGCGGAAGGACTCTGAAATTTGTCGGGCCTTTGAAATATTTCGGAGCGATTGGAATTTTTCGCGATTTTCTCGAAAACCAGCACGACGACCGCGGTCGAACCATTAGAGTAAAACGTAGGCAATGGAACGACGAACAGGGATCAATTGTTGTTTGGTCGATTGGACGAGTTTAGACTTTCGTCGGACTACGGTACGAAGGAATATTAAATCTATCGTAGCTTCGAATTACCTCGGAGCGATTGGGGTTTTTCGCGATTTTCTCGAAAACCAGCACGACGACCGCGGTCGAACCATTAGAGTAAAACGTAGGCAATTGAACGACGAACGGGGATCAATGGTTGTTTGCTCGATTGGACGAAATTGTGTTCGGACTACGGTGCGGAAGGACTCTGAAATTTGTCGGGACTTTGAAATATTTCGGAGCGATTGGAGTTTTTCGCGATTTTCTCGAAAACCAGCACGACGACCGCGGTCGAACCATTAGAGTAAATCGTAGGCAATGAAACGACGAACGGGGATCAATGGTTGTTTGCTCGATTGGACGAACTTGTGTTCGGACTACGGTGCGGAAGGACTCTGAAATTTGTCGGGCCTTTGAAATATTTCGGAGCGATTGGAATTTTTCGCGATTTTCTCGAAAACCAGCACGACGACCGCGGTCGAACCATTAGAGTAAAACGTAGGCAATGGAACGACGAACAGGGATCATTTGTTGTTTGGTCGATTGGACGAGTTTAGACTTTCGTCGGACTACGGTACGAAGGAATCTTAAATCTATCGTAGCTTCGAATTACCTCGGAGCGATTGGGGTTTTTCGCGATTTTCTCGAAAACCAGCACGACGACCGCGGTCGAACCATTAGAGTAAAACGTAGGCAATGGAACGACGAACGGGGATCAATGATTGTTTGCTCGATTGGACGAAATTGTGTTCGGACTACGGTGCGGATGGACTCTGAAATTTGTCGGGACTTTGAAATATTTCGGAGCGATTGGAATTTTTCGCGATTTTCTCGAAAACCAGCACGACGACCGCGGTCGAACCATTAGAGTAAAACGTAGGAAATGGAACGACGAACAGGGATCAATTGTTGTTTGTTCGATTGGACGAACCTGTCTTCGGACTACGGTGCGGAAGGACTCTGAAATTTGTCGGGACTTTGAAATATTTCGGAGCGATTGGAATTTTTCGCGATTTTCTCGAAAACCAGCACGACGATCGCGGTCGAACCATTAGAGTAAAACGTAGGCAATGGGACGACGAATAGGGATCAATTGTTGTTTGTTCGATTGGACGAACCTGTCTTCGGACTACGGTGCGGAAGGACTCTGAAATTTGTCGGGACTTTGAAATATTTCGGAGCGATTGGAGTTTTTCGCGATTTTCTCGAAAACCAGCACGACGACCGCGGTCGAACCATTAGAGTAAAACGTAGGCAATGAAACGACGAACGGGGATCAATGGTTGTTTGCTCGATTGGACGAACTTGTGTTCGGACTACGGTGCGGAAGGACTCTGAAATTTGTCGGGCCTTTGAAATATTTCGGAGCGATTGGAATTTTTCGCGATTTTCTCGAAAACCAGCACGACGACCGCGGTCGAACCATTAGAGTAAAACGTAGGCAATGGAACGACGAACAGGGATCAATTGTTGTTTGGTCGATTGGACGAGTTTAGACTTTCGTCGGACTACGGTACGAAGGAATATTAAATCTATCGTAGCTTCGAATTACCTCGGAGCGATTGGGGTTTTTCGCGATTTTCTCGAAAACCAGCACGACGACCGCGGTCGAACCATTAGAGTAAAACGTAGGCAATTGAACGACGAACGGGGATCAATGGTTGTTTGCTCGATTGGACGAAATTGTGTTCGGACTACGGTGCGGAAGGACTCTGAAATTTGTCGGGACTTTGAAATATTTCGGAGCGATTGGAGTTTTTCGCGATTTTCTCGAAAACCAGCACGACGACCGCGGTCGAACCATTAGAGTAAATCGTAGGCAATGAAACGACGAACGGGGATCAATGGTTGTTTGCTCGATTGGACGAACTTGTGTTCGGACTACGGTGCGGAAGGACTCTGAAATTTGTCGGGCCTTTGAAATATTTCGGAGCGATTGGAATTTTTCGCGATTTTCTCGAAAACCAGCACGACGACCGCGGTCGAACCATTAGAGTAAAACGTAGGCAATGGAACGACGAACAGGGATCATTTGTTGTTTGGTCGATTGGACGAGTTTAGACTTTCGTCGGACTACGGTACGAAGGAATCTTAAATCTATCGTAGCTTCGAATTACCTCGGAGCGATTGGGGTTTTTCGCGATTTTCTCGAAAACCAGCACGACGACCGCATTCGAACCATTAGAGTAAAACGTAGGCAATGGAACGACGAACGGGGATCAATGATTGTTTGCTCGATTGGACGAAATTGTGTTCGGACTACGGTGCGGAAGGACTCTGAAATTTGTCGGGACTTTGAAATATTTCGGAGCGATTGGAATTTTTCGCGATTTTCTCGAAAACCAGCACGACGACCGCGGTCGAACCATTAGAGTAAAACGTAGGAAATGGAACGACGAACAGGGATCAATTGTTGTTTGTTCGATTGGACGAACCTGTCTTCGGACTACGGTGCGGAAGGACTCTGAAATTTGTCGGGACTTTGAAATATTTCGGAGCGATTGGAATTTTTCGCGATTTTCTCGAAAACCAGCACGACGATCGCGGTCGAACCATTAGAGTAAAACGTAGGCAATGGAACGACGAACAGGGATCATTTGTTGTTTGGTCGATTGGACGAGTTTAGACTTTCGTCGGACTACGGTACGAAGGAATCTTAAATCTATCGTAGCTTCGAATTACCTCGGAGCGATTGGGGTTTTTCGCGATTTTCTCGAAAACCAGCACGACGACCGCATTCGAACCATTAGAGTAAAACGTAGGCAATGGAACGACGAACGGGGATCAATGATTGTTTGCTCGATTGGACGAAATTGTGTTCGGACTACGGTGCGGAAGGACTCTGAAATTTGTCGGGACTTTGAAATATTTCGGAGCGATTGGAATTTTTCGCGATTTTCTCGAAAACCAGCACGACGACCGCGGTCGAACCATTAGAGTAAAACGTAGGAAATGGAACGACGAACAGGGATCAATTGTTGTTTGTTCGATTGGACGAACCTGTCTTCGGACTACGGTGCGGAAGGACTCTGAAATTTGTCGGGACTTTGAAATATTTCGGAGCGATTGGAATTTTTCGCGATTTTCTCGAAAACCAGCACGACGATCGCGGTCGAACCATTAGAGTAAAACGTAGGCAATGGAACGACGAATAGGGATCAATTGTTGTTTGTTCGATTGGACGAACCTGTCTTCGGACTACGGTGCGGAAGGACTCTGAAATTTGTCGGGACTTTGAAATATTTCGGAGCGATTGTAGTTTTTCGCGATTTTCTCGAAAACCAGCACGACGACCGCGGTCGAACCATTAGAGTAAAACGTAGGCAATGAAACGACGAACGGGGATCAATGGTTGTTTGCTCGATTGGACGAACTTGTGTTCGGACTACGGTGCGGAAGGACTCTGAAATTTGTCGGGCCTTTGAAATATTTCGGAGCGATTGGAATTTTTCGCGATTTTCTCGAAAACCAGCACGACGACCGCGGTCGAACCATTAGAGTAAAACGTAGGCAATGGAACGACGAACAGGGATCATTTGTTGTTTGGTCGATTGGACGAGTTTAGACTTTCGTCGGACTACGGTACGAAGGAATCTTAAATCTATCGTAGCTTCGAATTACCTCGGAGCGATTGGGGTTTTTCGCGATTTTCTCGAAAACCAGCACGACGACCGCATTCGAACCATTAGAGTAAAACGTAGGCAATGGAACGACGAACGGGGATCAATGATTGTTTGCTCGATTGGACGAAATTGTGTTCGGACTACGGTGCGGAAGGACTCTGAAATTTGTCGGGACTTTGAAATATTTCGGAGCGATTGGAGTTTTTCGCGATTTTCTCGAAAACCAGCACGACGACCGCGGTCGAACCATTAGAGTAAAACGTAGGCAATGAAACGACGAACGGGGATCAATGGTTGTTTGCTCGATTGGACGAACTTGTGTTTGGACTACGGTGCGGAAGGACTCTGAAATTTGTCGGGACTTTGAAATATTTCGGAGCGATTGTAGTTTTTCGCGATTTTCTCGAAAACCAGCACGACGACCGCGGTCGAACCATTAGAGTAAAACGTAGGCAATGAAACGACGAACGGGGATCAATGGTTGTTTGCTCGATTGGACGAACATGTGTTCGGACTACGGTGCGGAAGGACTCTGAAATTTGTCGGGCCTTTGAAATATTTCGGAGCGATTGGAATTTTTCGCGATTTTCTCGAAAACCAGCACGACGACCGCGGTCGAACCATTAGAGTAAAACGTAGGCAATGGAACGACGAACAGGGATCATTTGTTGTTTGGTCGATTGGACGAGTTTAGACTTTCGTCGGACTACGGTACGAAGGAATCTTAAATCTATCGTAGCTTCGAATTACCTCGGAGCGATTGGGGTTTTTCGCGATTTTCTCGAAAACCAGCACGACGACCGCGGTCGAACCATTAGAGTAAAACGTAGGCAATGGAACTACGAACGGGGATCAATGATTGTTTGCTCGATTGGACGAAATTGTGTTCGGACTACGGTGCGGATGGACTCTGAAATTTGTCGGGACTTTGAAATATTTCGGAGCGATTGGAATTTTTCGCGATTTTCTCGAAAACCAGCACGACGACCGCGGTCGAACCATTAGAGTAAAACGTAGGAAATGGAACGACGAACAGGGATCAATTGTTGTTTGTTCGATTGGACGAACCTGTCTTCGGACTACGGTGCGGAAGGACTCTGAAATTTGTCGGGACTTTGAAATATTTCGGAGCAATTGGAATTTTTCGCGATTTTCTCGAAAACCAGCACGACGATCGCGGTCGAACCATTAGAGTAAAACGTAGGCAATGGGACGACGAATAGGCATCAATTGTTGTTTGTTCGATTGGACGAACCTGTCTTCGGACTACGGTGCGGAAGGACTCTGAAATTTGTCGGGCCTTTGAAATATTTCGGAGCGATTGGAATTTTTCGCGATTTTCTCGAAAACCAGCACGACGACCGCGGTCGAACCATTAGAGTAAAACGTAGGCAATGGGACGACGAATAGGGATCAATTGTTGTTTGTTCGATTGGACGAACCTGTCTTCGGACTACGGTGCGGAAGTACTCTGAAATTTGTCGGGCCTTTGAAATATTTCGGAGCGATTGGAATTTTTCGCGATTTTCTCGAAAACCAGCACGACGACCGCGGTCGAACCATTAGAGTAAAACGTAGGCAATGGAACGACGAACAGGGATCATTTGTTGTTTGGTCGATTGGACGAGTTTAGACTTTCGTCGGACTACGGTACGAAGGAATCTTAAATCTATCGTAGCTTCGAAATACCTCGGAGCGATTGGGGTTTTTCGCGATTTTCTCGAAAACCAGCACGACGACCGCGGTCGAACCATTAGAGTAAAACGTAGGCAATGGAACGACGAACGGGGATCAATGATTGTTTGCTCGATTGGACGAAATTGTGTTCGGACTACGGTGCGGAAGGACTCTGAAATTTGTCGGGACTTTGAAATATTTCGGAGCGATTGGAATTTTTCGCGATTTTCTCGAAAACCAGCACGACGACCGCGGTCGAACCATTAGAGTAAAACGTAGGAAATGGAACGACGAACAGGGATCAATTGTTGTTTGTTCGATTGGACGAACCTGTCTTCGGACTACGGTGCGGAAGGACTCTGAAATTTGTCGGGACTTTGAAATATTTCGGAGCGATTGGAATTTTTCGCGATTTTCTCGAAAACCAGCACGACGATCGCGGTCGAACCATTAGAGTAAAACGTAGGCAATGGGACGACGAATAGGGATCAATTGTTGTTTGTTCGATTGGACGAACCTGTCTTCGGACTACGGTGCGGAAGGACTCTGAAATTTGTCGGGACTTTGAAATATTTCGGAGCGATTGGAGTTTTTCGCGATTTTCTCGAAAACCAGCACGACGACCGCGGTCGAACCATTAGAGTAAAACGTAGGCAATGAAACGACGAACGGGGATCAATGGTTGTTTGCTCGATTGGACGAACTTGTGTTCGGACTACGGTGCGGAAGGACTCTGAAATTTGTCGGGCCTTTGAAATATTTCGGAGCGATTGGAATTTTTCGCGATTTTCTCGAAAACCAGCACGACGACCGCGGTCGAACCATTAGAGTAAAACGTAGGCAATGGAACGACGAACAGGGATCAATTGTTGTTTGGTCGATTGGACGAGTTTAGACTTTCGTCGGACTACGGTACGAAGGAATATTAAATCTATTGTAGCTTCGAATTACCTCGGAGCGATTGGGGTTTTTCGCGATTTTCTCGAAAACCAGCACGACGACCGCGGTCGAACCATTAGAGTAAAACGTAGGCAATGGAACGACGAACGGGGATCAATGGTTGTTTGCTCGATTGGACGAAATTGTGTTCGGACTACGGTGCGGAAGGACTCTGAAATTTGTCGGGACTTTGAAATATTTCGGAGCGATTGGAGTTTTTCGCGATTTTCTCGAAAACCAGCACGACGACCGCGGTCGAACCATTAGAGTAAAACGTAGGCAATGAAACGACGAACGGGGATCAATGGTTGTTTGCTCGATTGGACGAACTTGTGTTCGGACTACGGTGCGGAAGGACTCTGAAATTTGTCGGGACTTTGAAATATTTCGGAGCGATTGGAGTTTTTCGCGATTTTCTCGAAAACCAGCACGACGACCGCGGTCGAACCATTAGAGTAAAACGTAGGCAATGAAACGACGAACGGGGATCAATGGTTGTTTGTTCGATTGGACGAACCTGTCTTCGGACTACGGTGCGGAAGGACTCTGAAATTTGTCGGGACTTTGAAATATTTCGGAGCGATTGGAATTTTTCGCGATTTTCTCGAAAACCAGCACGACGATCGCGGTCGAACCATTAGAGTAAAACGTAGGCAATGGGACGACGAATAGGGATCAATTGTTGTTTGTTCGATTGGACGAACCTGTCTTCGGACTACGGTGCGGAAGGACTCTGAAATTTGTCGGGCCTTTGAAATATTTCGGAGCGATTGGAATTTTTCGCGATTTTCTCGAAAACCAGCACGACGACCGCGGTCGAACCATTACAGTAAAACGTAGGCAATGGAACGACGAACAGGGATCAATTGTTGTTTGGTCGATTGGACGAACTTGTGTTCGGACTACGGTGCGGAAGGACTCTGAAATTTGTCGGGCCTTTGAAATATTTCGGAGCGATTGGAATTTTTCGCGATTTTCTCGAAAACCAGCACGACGACCGCGGTCGAACCATTAGAGTAAAACGTAGGCAATGGAACGACGAACAGGGATCATTTGTTGTTTGGTCGATTGGACGAGTTTAGACTTTCGTCGGACTACGGTACGAAGGAATCTTAAATCTATCGTAGCTTCGAATTACCTCGGAGCGATTGGGGTTTTTCGCGATTTTCTCGAAAACCAGCACGACGACCGCATTCGAACCATTAGAGTAAAACGTAGGCAATGGAACGACGAACGGGGATCAATGATTGTTTGCTCGATTGGACGAAATTGTGTTCGGACTACGGTGCGGAAGGACTCTGAAATTTGTCGGGACTTTGAAATATTTCGGAGCGATTGGAGTTTTTCGCGATTTTCTCGAAAACCAGCACGACGACCGCGGTCGAACCATTAGAGTAAAACGTAGGCAATGAAACGACGAACGGGGATCAATGGTTGTTTGCTCGATTGGACGAACTTGTGTTTGGACTACGGTGCGGAAGGACTCTGAAATTTGTCGGGACTTTGAAATATTTCGGAGCGATTGTAGTTTTTCGCGATTTTCTCGAAAACCAGCACGACGACCGCGGTCGAACCATTAGAGTAAAACGTAGGCAATGGAACGACGAACAGGGATCATTTGTTGTTTGGTCGATTGGACGAGTTTAGACTTTCGTCGGACTACGGTACGAAGGAATCTTAAATCTATCGTAGCTTCGAATTACCTCGGAGCGATTGGGGTTTTTCGCGATTTTCTCGAAAACCAGCACGACGACCGCGGTCGAACCATTAGAGTAAAACGTAGGCAATGGAACGACGAACGGGGATCAATGATTGTTTGCTCGATTGGACGAAATTGTGTTCGGACTACGGTGCGGATGGACTCTGAAATTTGTCGGGACTTTGAAATATTTCGGAGCGATTGGAATTTTTCGCGATTTTCTCGAAAACCAGCACGACGACCGCGGTCGAACCATTAGAGTAAAACGTAGGAAATGGAACGACGAACAGGGATCAATTGTTGTTTGTTCGATTGGACGAACCTGTCTTCGGACTACGGTGCGGAAGGACTCTGAAATTTGTCGGGACTTTGAAATATTTCGGAGCGATTGGAATTTTTCGCGATTTTCTCGAAAACCAGCACGACGATCGCGGTCGAACCATTAGAGTAAAACGTAGGCAATGGGACGACGAATAGGGATCAATTGTTGTTTGTTCGATTGGACGAACCTGTCTTCGGACTACGGTGCGGAAGGACTCTGAAATTTGTCGGGACTTTGAAATATTTCGGAGCGATTGGAGTTTTTCGCGATTTTCTCGAAAACCAGCACGACGACCGCGGTCGAACCATTAGAGTAAAACGTAGGCAATGAAACGACGAACGGGGATCAATGGTTGTTTGCTCGATTGGACGAACTTGTGTTCGGACTACGGTGCGGAAGGACTCTGAAATTTGTCGGGCCTTTGAAATATTTCGGAGCGATTGGAATTTTTCGCGATTTTCTCGAAAACCAGCACGACGACCGCGGTCGAACCATTAGAGTAAAACGTAGGCAATGGAACGACGAACAGGGATCAATTGTTGTTTGGTCGATTGGACGAGTTTAGACTTTCGTCGGACTACGGTACGAAGGAATATTAAATCTATCGTAGCTTCGAATTACCTCGGAGCGATTGGGGTTTTTCGCGATTTTCTCGAAAACCAGCACGACGACCGCGGTCGAACCATTAGAGTAAAACGTAGGCAATTGAACGACGAACGGGGATCAATGGTTGTTTGCTCGATTGGACGAAATTGTGTTCGGACTACGGTGCGGAAGGACTCTGAAATTTGTCGGGACTTTGAAATATTTCGGAGCGATTGGAGTTTTTCGCGATTTTCTCGAAAACCAGCACGACGACCGCGGTCGAACCATTAGAGTAAAACGTAGGCAATGAAACGACGAACGGGGATCAATGGTTGTTTGCTCGATTGGACGAACTTGTGTTCGGACTACGGTGCGGAAGGACTCTGAAATTTGTCGGGCCTTTGAAATATTTCGGAGCGATTGGAATTTTTCGCGATTTTCTCGAAAACCAGCACGACGACCGCGGTCGAACCATTAGAGTAAAACGTAGGCAATGGAACGACGAACAGGGATCATTTGTTGTTTGGTCGATTGGACGAGTTTAGACTTTCGTCGGACTACGGTACGAAGGAATCTTAAATCTATCGTAGCTTCGAATTACCTCGGAGCGATTGGGGTTTTTCGCGATTTTCTCGAAAACCAGCACGACGACCGCATTCGAACCATTAGAGTAAAACGTAGGCAATGGAACGACGAACAGGGATCAATTGTTGTTTGGTCGATTGGACGAGTTTAGACTTTCGTCGGACTACGGTACGAAGGAATATTAAATCTATCGTAGCTTCGAATTACCTCGGAGCGATTGGGTTTTTTCGCGATTTTCTCGAAAACCAGCACGACGACCGCGGTCGAACCATTAGAGTAAAACGTAGACAATGGAACGACGAACAGGGATCAATGGTTTTTTGGTCGATTGGACGAACTGGTGTTCGGAATACGGTGCGGAAGTGGTCTGAAATTTGTCGGGACTTTGAAATATTTCGGAGCGATTGGAATTTTTCGCGATTTTCTCGAAAACCAGCACGACGACCGCGGTCGAACCATTAGAGTAAAACGTAGGAAATGGAACGACGAACAGGGATCAATTGTTGTTTGTTCGATTGGACGAACCTGTCTTCGGACTACGGTGCGGAAGGACTCTGAAATTTGTCGGGACTTTGAAATATTTCGGAGCGATTGGAATTTTTCGCGATTTTCTCGAAAACCAGCACGACGATCGCGGTCGAACCATTAGAGTAAAACGTAGGCAATGGAACGACGAATAGGGATCAATTGTTGTTTGTTCGATTGGACGAACCTGTCTTCGGACTACGGTGCGGAAGGACTCTGAAATTTGTCGGGACTTTGAAATATTTCGGAGCGATTGTAGTTTTTCGCGATTTTCTCGAAAACCAGCACGACGACCGCGGTCGAACCATTAGAGTAAAACGTAGGCAATGAAACGACGAACGGGGATCAATGGTTGTTTGCTCGATTGGACGAACTTGTGTTCGGACTACGGTGCGGAAGGACTCTGAAATTTGTCGGGCCTTTGAAATATTTCGGAGCGATTGGAATTTTTCGCGATTTTCTCGAAAACCAGCACGACGACCGCGGTCGAACCATTAGAGTAAAACGTAGGCAATGGAACGACGAACAGGGATCATTTGTTGTTTGGTCGATTGGACGAGTTTAGACTTTCGTCGGACTACGGTACGAAGGAATCTTAAATCTATCGTAGCTTCGAATTACCTCGGAGCGATTGGGGTTTTTCGCGATTTTCTCGAAAACCAGCACGACGACCGCATTCGAACCATTAGAGTAAAACGTAGGCAATGGAACGACGAACGGGGATCAATGATTGTTTGCTCGATTGGACGAAATTGTGTTCGGACTACGGTGCGGAAGGACTCTGAAATTTGTCGGGACTTTGAAATATTTCGGAGCGATTGGAGTTTTTCGCGATTTTCTCGAAAACCAGCACGACGACCGCGGTCGAACCATTAGAGTAAAACGTAGGCAATGAAACGACGAACGGGGATCAATGGTTGTTTGCTCGATTGGACGAACTTGTGTTCGGACTACGGTGCGGAAGGAATCTGAAATTTGTCGGGACTTTGAAATATTTCGGAGCGATTGGAGTTTTTCGCGATTTTCTCGAAAACCAGCACGACGACCGCGGTCGAACCATTAGAGTAAAACGTAGGCAATGAAACGACGAACGGGGATCAATGGTTGTTTGCTCGATTGGACGAACTTGTGTTCGGACTACGGTGCGGAAGGACTCTGAAATTTGTCGGGCCTTTGAAATATTTCGGAGCGATTGGAATTTTTCGCGATTTTCTCGAAAACCAGCACGACGACCGCGGTCGAACCATTAGAGTAAAACGTAGGCAATGGAACGACGAACAGGGATCAATTGTTGTTTGGTCGATTGGACGAGTTTAGACTTTCGTCGGACTACGGTACGAAGGAATATTAAATCTATCGTAGCTTCGAATTACCTCGGAGCGATTGGGGTTTTTCGCGATTTTCTCGAAAACCAGCACGACGACCGCGGTCGAACCATTAGAGTAAAACGTAGGCAATTGAACGACGAACGGGGATCAATGGTTGTTTGCTCGATTGGACGAAATTGTGTTCGGACTACGGTGCGGAAGGACTCTGAAATTTGTCGGGACTTTGAAATATTTCGGAGCGATTGGAGTTTTTCGCGATTTTCTCGAAAACCAGCACGACGACCGCGGTCGAACCATTAGAGTAAATCGTAGGCAATGAAACGACGAACGGGGATCAATGGTTGTTTGCTCGATTGGACGAACTTGTGTTCGGACTACGGTGCGGAAGGACTCTGAAATTTGTCGGGCCTTTGAAATATTTCGGAGCGATTGGAATTTTTCGCGATTTTCTCGAAAACCAGCACGACGACCGCGGTCGAACCATTAGAGTAAAACGTAGGCAATGGAACGACGAACAGGGATCATTTGTTGTTTGGTCGATTGGACGAGTTTAGACTTTCGTCGGACTACGGTACGAAGGAATCTTAAATCTATCGTAGCTTCGAATTACCTCGGAGCGATTGGGGTTTTTCGCGATTTTCTCGAAAACCAGCACGACGACCGCGGTCGAACCATTAGAGTAAAACGTAGGCAATGGAACGACGAACGGGGATCAATGATTGTTTGCTCGATTGGACGAAATTGTGTTCGGACTACGGTGCGGATGGACTCTGAAATTTGTCGGGACTTTGAAATATTTCGGAGCGATTGGAATTTTTCGCGATTTTCTCGAAAACCAGCACGACGACCGCGGTCGAACCATTAGAGTAAAACGTAGGAAATGGAACGACGAACAGGGATCAATTGTTGTTTGTTCGATTGGACGAACCTGTCTTCGGACTACGGTGCGGAAGGACTCTGAAATTTGTCGGGACTTTGAAATATTTCGGAGCGATTGGAATTTTTCGCGATTTTCTCGAAAACCAGCACGACGATCGCGGTCGAACCATTAGAGTAAAACGTAGGCAATGGGACGACGAATAGGGATCAATTGTTGTTTGTTCGATTGGACGAACCTGTCTTCGGACTACGGTGCGGAAGGACTCTGAAATTTGTCGGGACTTTGAAATATTTCGGAGCGATTGGAGTTTTTCGCGATTTTCTCGAAAACCAGCACGACGACCGCGGTCGAACCATTAGAGTAAAACGTAGGCAATGAAACGACGAACGGGGATCAATGGTTGTTTGCTCGATTGGACGAACTTGTGTTCGGACTACGGTGCGGAAGGACTCTGAAATTTGTCGGGCCTTTGAAATATTTCGGAGCGATTGGAATTTTTCGCGATTTTCTCGAAAACCAGCACGACGACCGCGGTCGAACCATTAGAGTAAAACGTAGGCAATGGAACGACGAACAGGGATCAATTGTTGTTTGGTCGATTGGACGAGTTTAGACTTTCGTCGGACTACGGTACGAAGGAATATTAAATCTATCGTAGCTTCGAATTACCTCGGAGCGATTGGGGTTTTTCGCGATTTTCTCGAAAACCAGCACGACGACCGCGGTCGAACCATTAGAGTAAAACGTAGGCAATTGAACGACGAACGGGGATCAATGGTTGTTTGCTCGATTGGACGAAATTGTGTTCGGACTACGGTGCGGAAGGACTCTGAAATTTGTCGGGACTTTGAAATATTTCGGAGCGATTGGAGTTTTTCGCGATTTTCTCGAAAACCAGCACGACGACCGCGGTCGAACCATTAGAGTAAATCGTAGGCAATGAAACGACGAACGGGGATCAATGGTTGTTTGCTCGATTGGACGAACTTGTGTTCGGACTACGGTGCGGAAGGACTCTGAAATTTGTCGGGCCTTTGAAATATTTCGGAGCGATTGGAATTTTTCGCGATTTTCTCGAAAACCAGCACGACGACCGCGGTCGAACCATTAGAGTAAAACGTAGGCAATGGAACGACGAACAGGGATCATTTGTTGTTTGGTCGATTGGACGAGTTTAGACTTTCGTCGGACTACGGTACGAAGGAATCTTAAATCTATCGTAGCTTCGAATTACCTCGGAGCGATTGGGGTTTTTCGCGATTTTCTCGAAAACCAGCACGACGACCGCATTCGAACCATTAGAGTAAAACGTAGGCAATGGAACGACGAACGGGGATCAATGATTGTTTGCTCGATTGGACGAAATTGTGTTCGGACTACGGTGCGGAAGGACTCTGAAATTTGTCGGGACTTTGAAATATTTCGGAGCGATTGGAATTTTTCGCGATTTTCTCGAAAACCAGCACGACGACCGCGGTCGAACCATTAGAGTAAAACGTAGGAAATGGAACGACGAACAGGGATCAATTGTTGTTTGTTCGATTGGACGAACCTGTCTTCGGACTACGGTGCGGAAGGACTCTGAAATTTGTCGGGACTTTGAAATATTTCGGAGCGATTGGAATTTTTCGCGATTTTCTCGAAAACCAGCACGACGATCGCGGTCGAACCATTAGAGTAAAACGTAGGCAATGGAACGACGAACAGGGATCATTTGTTGTTTGGTCGATTGGACGAGTTTAGACTTTCGTCGGACTACGGTACGAAGGAATCTTAAATCTATCGTAGCTTCGAATTACCTCGGAGCGATTGGGGTTTTTCGCGATTTTCTCGAAAACCAGCACGACGACCGCATTCGAACCATTAGAGTAAAACGTAGGCAATGGAACGACGAACGGGGATCAATGATTGTTTGCTCGATTGGACGAAATTGTGTTCGGACTACGGTGCGGAAGGACTCTGAAATTTGTCGGGACTTTGAAATATTTCGGAGCGATTGGAATTTTTCGCGATTTTCTCGAAAACCAGCACGACGACCGCGGTCGAACCATTAGAGTAAAACGTAGGAAATGGAACGACGAACAGGGATCAATTGTTGTTTGTTCGATTGGACGAACCTGTCTTCGGACTACGGTGCGGAAGGACTCTGAAATTTGTCGGGACTTTGAAATATTTCGGAGCGATTGGAATTTTTCGCGATTTTCTCGAAAACCAGCACGACGATCGCGGTCGAACCATTAGAGTAAAACGTAGGCAATGGAACGACGAATAGGGATCAATTGTTGTTTGTTCGATTGGACGAACCTGTCTTCGGACTACGGTGCGGAAGGACTCTGAAATTTGTCGGGACTTTGAAATATTTCGGAGCGATTGTAGTTTTTCGCGATTTTCTCGAAAACCAGCACGACGACCGCGGTCGAACCATTAGAGTAAAACGTAGGCAATGAAACGACGAACGGGGATCAATGGTTGTTTGCTCGATTGGACGAACTTGTGTTCGGACTACGGTGCGGAAGGACTCTGAAATTTGTCGGGCCTTTGAAATATTTCGGAGCGATTGGAATTTTTCGCGATTTTCTCGAAAACCAGCACGACGACCGCGGTCGAACCATTAGAGTAAAACGTAGGCAATGGAACGACGAACAGGGATCATTTGTTGTTTGGTCGATTGGACGAGTTTAGACTTTCGTCGGACTACGGTACGAAGGAATCTTAAATCTATCGTAGCTTCGAATTACCTCGGAGCGATTGGGGTTTTTCGCGATTTTCTCGAAAACCAGCACGACGACCGCATTCGAACCATTAGAGTAAAACGTAGGCAATGGAACGACGAACGGGGATCAATGATTGTTTGCTCGATTGGACGAAATTGTGTTCGGACTACGGTGCGGAAGGACTCTGAAATTTGTCGGGACTTTGAAATATTTCGGAGCGATTGGAGTTTTTCGCGATTTTCTCGAAAACCAGCACGACGACCGCGGTCGAACCATTAGAGTAAAACGTAGGCAATGAAACGACGAACGGGGATCAATGGTTGTTTGCTCGATTGGACGAACTTGTGTTTGGACTACGGTGCGGAAGGACTCTGAAATTTGTCGGGACTTTGAAATATTTCGGAGCGATTGTAGTTTTTCGCGATTTTCTCGAAAACCAGCACGACGACCGCGGTCGAACCATTAGAGTAAAACGTAGGCAATGAAACGACGAACGGGGATCAATGGTTGTTTGCTCGATTGGACGAACATGTGTTCGGACTACGGTGCGGAAGGACTCTGAAATTTGTCGGGCCTTTGAAATATTTCGGAGCGATTGGAATTTTTCGCGATTTTCTCGAAAACCAGCACGACGACCGCGGTCGAACCATTAGAGTAAAACGTAGGCAATGGAACGACGAACAGGGATCATTTGTTGTTTGGTCGATTGGACGAGTTTAGACTTTCGTCGGACTACGGTACGAAGGAATCTTAAATCTATCGTAGCTTCGAATTACCTCGGAGCGATTGGGGTTTTTCGCGATTTTCTCGAAAACCAGCACGACGACCGCGGTCGAACCATTAGAGTAAAACGTAGGCAATGGAACTACGAACGGGGATCAATGATTGTTTGCTCGATTGGACGAAATTGTGTTCGGACTACGGTGCGGATGGACTCTGAAATTTGTCGGGACTTTGAAATATTTCGGAGCGATTGGAATTTTTCGCGATTTTCTCGAAAACCAGCACGACGACCGCGGTCGAACCATTAGAGTAAAACGTAGGAAATGGAACGACGAACAGGGATCAATTGTTGTTTGTTCGATTGGACGAACCTGTCTTCGGACTACGGTGCGGAAGGACTCTGAAATTTGTCGGGACTTTGAAATATTTCGGAGCAATTGGAATTTTTCGCGATTTTCTCGAAAACCAGCACGACGATCGCGGTCGAACCATTAGAGTAAAACGTAGGCAATGGGACGACGAATAGGCATCAATTGTTGTTTGTTCGATTGGACGAACCTGTCTTCGGACTACGGTGCGGAAGGACTCTGAAATTTGTCGGGCCTTTGAAATATTTCGGAGCGATTGGAATTTTTCGCGATTTTCTCGAAAACCAGCACGACGACCGCGGTCGAACCATTAGAGTAAAACGTAGGCAATGGGACGACGAATAGGGATCAATTGTTGTTTGTTCGATTGGACGAACCTGTCTTCGGACTACGGTGCGGAAGTACTCTGAAATTTGTCGGGCCTTTGAAATATTTCGGAGCGATTGGAATTTTTCGCGATTTTCTCGAAAACCAGCACGACGACCGCGGTCGAACCATTAGAGTAAAACGTAGGCAATGGAACGACGAACAGGGATCATTTGTTGTTTGGTCGATTGGACGAGTTTAGACTTTCGTCGGACTACGGTACGAAGGAATCTTAAATCTATCGTAGCTTCGAAATACCTCGGAGCGATTGGGGTTTTTCGCGATTTTCTCGAAAACCAGCACGACGACCGCGGTCGAACCATTAGAGTAAAACGTAGGCAATGGAACGACGAACGGGGATCAATGATTGTTTGCTCGATTGGACGAAATTGTGTTCGGACTACGGTGCGGAAGGACTCTGAAATTTGTCGGGACTTTGAAATATTTCGGAGCGATTGGAATTTTTCGCGATTTTCTCGAAAACCAGCACGACGACCGCGGTCGAACCATTAGAGTAAAACGTAGGAAATGGAACGACGAACAGGGATCAATTGTTGTTTGTTCGATTGGACGAACCTGTCTTCGGACTACGGTGCGGAAGGACTCTGAAATTTGTCGGGACTTTGAAATATTTCGGAGCGATTGGAATTTTTCGCGATTTTCTCGAAAACCAGCACGACGATCGCGGTCGAACCATTAGAGTAAAACGTAGGCAATGGGACGACGAATAGGGATCAATTGTTGTTTGTTCGATTGGACGAACCTGTCTTCGGACTACGGTGCGGAAGGACTCTGAAATTTGTCGGGACTTTGAAATATTTCGGAGCGATTGGAGTTTTTCGCGATTTTCTCGAAAACCAGCACGACGACCGCGGTCGAACCATTAGAGTAAAACGTAGGCAATGAAACGACGAACGGGGATCAATGGTTGTTTGCTCGATTGGACGAACTTGTGTTCGGACTACGGTGCGGAAGGACTCTGAAATTTGTCGGGCCTTTGAAATATTTCGGAGCGATTGGAATTTTTCGCGATTTTCTCGAAAACCAGCACGACGACCGCGGTCGAACCATTAGAGTAAAACGTAGGCAATGGAACGACGAACAGGGATCAATTGTTGTTTGGTCGATTGGACGAGTTTAGACTTTCGTCGGACTACGGTACGAAGGAATATTAAATCTATTGTAGCTTCGAATTACCTCGGAGCGATTGGGGTTTTTCGCGATTTTCTCGAAAACCAGCACGACGACCGCGGTCGAACCATTAGAGTAAAACGTAGGCAATGGAACGACGAACGGGGATCAATGGTTGTTTGCTCGATTGGACGAAATTGTGTTCGGACTACGGTGCGGAAGGACTCTGAAATTTGTCGGGACTTTGAAATATTTCGGAGCGATTGGAGTTTTTCGCGATTTTCTCGAAAACCAGCACGACGACCGCGGTCGAACCATTAGAGTAAAACGTAGGCAATGAAACGACGAACGGGGATCAATGGTTGTTTGCTCGATTGGACGAACTTGTGTTCGGACTACGGTGCGGAAGGACTCTGAAATTTGTCGGGACTTTGAAATATTTCGGAGCGATTGGAGTTTTTCGCGATTTTCTCGAAAACCAGCACGACGACCGCGGTCGAACCATTAGAGTAAAACGTAGGCAATGAAACGACGAACGGGGATCAATGGTTGTTTGTTCGATTGGACGAACCTGTCTTCGGACTACGGTGCGGAAGGACTCTGAAATTTGTCGGGACTTTGAAATATTTCGGAGCGATTGGAATTTTTCGCGATTTTCTCGAAAACCAGCACGACGATCGCGGTCGAACCATTAGAGTAAAACGTAGGCAATGGGACGACGAATAGGGATCAATTGTTGTTTGTTCGATTGGACGAACCTGTCTTCGGACTACGGTGCGGAAGGACTCTGAAATTTGTCGGGCCTTTGAAATATTTCGGAGCGATTGGAATTTTTCGCGATTTTCTCGAAAACCAGCACGACGACCGCGGTCGAACCATTACAGTAAAACGTAGGCAATGGAACGACGAACAGGGATCAATTGTTGTTTGGTCGATTGGACGAACTTGTGTTCGGACTACGGTGCGGAAGGACTCTGAAATTTGTCGGGCCTTTGAAATATTTCGGAGCGATTGGAATTTTTCGCGATTTTCTCGAAAACCAGCACGACGACCGCGGTCGAACCATTAGAGTAAAACGTAGGCAATGGAACGACGAACAGGGATCATTTGTTGTTTGGTCGATTGGACGAGTTTAGACTTTCGTCGGACTACGGTACGAAGGAATCTTAAATCTATCGTAGCTTCGAATTACCTCGGAGCGATTGGGGTTTTTCGCGATTTTCTCGAAAACCAGCACGACGACCGCATTCGAACCATTAGAGTAAAACGTAGGCAATGGAACGACGAACGGGGATCAATGATTGTTTGCTCGATTGGACGAAATTGTGTTCGGACTACGGTGCGGAAGGACTCTGAAATTTGTCGGGACTTTGAAATATTTCGGAGCGATTGGAGTTTTTCGCGATTTTCTCGAAAACCAGCACGACGACCGCGGTCGAACCATTAGAGTAAAACGTAGGCAATGAAACGACGAACGGGGATCAATGGTTGTTTGCTCGATTGGACGAACTTGTGTTTGGACTACGGTGCGGAAGGACTCTGAAATTTGTCGGGACTTTGAAATATTTCGGAGCGATTGTAGTTTTTCGCGATTTTCTCGAAAACCAGCACGACGACCGCGGTCGAACCATTAGAGTAAAACGTAGGCAATGGAACGACGAACAGGGATCATTTGTTGTTTGGTCGATTGGACGAGTTTAGACTTTCGTCGGACTACGGTACGAAGGAATCTTAAATCTATCGTAGCTTCGAATTACCTCGGAGCGATTGGGGTTTTTCGCGATTTTCTCGAAAACCAGCACGACGACCGCGGTCGAACCATTAGAGTAAAACGTAGGCAATGGAACGACGAACGGGGATCAATGATTGTTTGCTCGATTGGACGAAATTGTGTTCGGACTACGGTGCGGATGGACTCTGAAATTTGTCGGGACTTTGAAATATTTCGGAGCGATTGGAATTTTTCGCGATTTTCTCGAAAACCAGCACGACGACCGCGGTCGAACCATTAGAGTAAAACGTAGGAAATGGAACGACGAACAGGGATCAATTGTTGTTTGTTCGATTGGACGAACCTGTCTTCGGACTACGGTGCGGAAGGACTCTGAAATTTGTCGGGACTTTGAAATATTTCGGAGCGATTGGAATTTTTCGCGATTTTCTCGAAAACCAGCACGACGATCGCGGTCGAACCATTAGAGTAAAACGTAGGCAATGGGACGACGAATAGGGATCAATTGTTGTTTGTTCGATTGGACGAACCTGTCTTCGGACTACGGTGCGGAAGGACTCTGAAATTTGTCGGGACTTTGAAATATTTCGGAGCGATTGGAGTTTTTCGCGATTTTCTCGAAAACCAGCACGACGACCGCGGTCGAACCATTAGAGTAAAACGTAGGCAATGAAACGACGAACGGGGATCAATGGTTGTTTGCTCGATTGGACGAACTTGTGTTCGGACTACGGTGCGGAAGGACTCTGAAATTTGTCGGGCCTTTGAAATATTTCGGAGCGATTGGAATTTTTCGCGATTTTCTCGAAAACCAGCACGACGACCGCGGTCGAACCATTAGAGTAAAACGTAGGCAATGGAACGACGAACAGGGATCAATTGTTGTTTGGTCGATTGGACGAGTTTAGACTTTCGTCGGACTACGGTACGAAGGAATATTAAATCTATCGTAGCTTCGAATTACCTCGGAGCGATTGGGGTTTTTCGCGATTTTCTCGAAAACCAGCACGACGACCGCGGTCGAACCATTAGAGTAAAACGTAGGCAATTGAACGACGAACGGGGATCAATGGTTGTTTGCTCGATTGGACGAAATTGTGTTCGGACTACGGTGCGGAAGGACTCTGAAATTTGTCGGGACTTTGAAATATTTCGGAGCGATTGGAGTTTTTCGCGATTTTCTCGAAAACCAGCACGACGACCGCGGTCGAACCATTAGAGTAAATCGTAGGCAATGAAACGACGAACGGGGATCAATGGTTGTTTGCTCGATTGGACGAACTTGTGTTCGGACTACGGTGCGGAAGGGCTCTGAAATTTGTCGGGCCTTTGAAATATTTCGGAGCGATTGGAATTTTTCGCGATTTTCTCGAAAACCAGCACGACGACCGCGGTCGAACCATTAGAGTAAAACGTAGGCAATGGAACGACGAACAGGGATCATTTGTTGTTTGGTCGATTGGACGAGTTTAGACTTTCGTCGGACTACGGTACGAAGGAATCTTAAATCTATCGTAGCTTCGAATTACCTCGGAGCGATTGGGGTTTTTCGCGATTTTCTCGAAAACCAGCACGACGACCGCATTCGAACCATTAGAGTAAAACGTAGGCAATGGAACGACGAACGGGGATCAATGATTGTTTGCTCGATTGGACGAAATTGTGTTCGGACTACGGTGCGGAAGGACTCTGAAATTTGTCGGGACTTTGAAATATTTCGGAGCGATTGGAATTTTTCGCGATTTTCTCGAAAACCAGCACGACGACCGCGGTCGAACCATTAGAGTAAAACGTAGGAAATGGAACGACGAACAGGGATCAATTGTTGTTTGTTCGATTGGACGAACCTGTCTTCGGACTACGGTGCGGAAGGACTCTGAAATTTGTCGGGACTTTGAAATATTTCGGAGCGATTGGAATTTTTCGCGATTTTCTCGAAAACCAGCACGACGATCGCGGTCGAACCATTAGAGTAAAACGTAGGCAATGGAACGACGAACAGGGATCATTTGTTGTTTGGTCGATTGGACGAGTTTAGACTTTCGTCGGACTACGGTACGAAGGAATCTTAAATCTATCGTAGCTTCGAATTACCTCGGAGCGATTGGGGTTTTTCGCGATTTTCTCGAAAACCAGCACGACGACCGCATTCGAACCATTAGAGTAAAACGTAGGCAATGGAACGACGAACGGGGATCAATGATTGTTTGCTCGATTGGACGAAATTGTGTTCGGACTACGGTGCGGAAGGACTCTGAAATTTGTCGGGACTTTGAAATATTTCGGAGCGATTGGAATTTTTCGCGATTTTCTCGAAAACCAGCACGACGACCGCGGTCGAACCATTAGAGTAAAACGTAGGAAATGGAACGACGAACAGGGATCAATTGTTGTTTGTTCGATTGGACGAACCTGTCTTCGGACTACGGTGCGGAAGGACTCTGAAATTTGTCGGGACTTTGAAATATTTCGGAGCGATTGGAATTTTTCGCGATTTTCTCGAAAACCAGCACGACGATCGCGGTCGAACCATTAGAGTAAAACGTAGGCAATGGAACGACGAATAGGGATCAATTGTTGTTTGTTCGATTGGACGAACCTGTCTTCGGACTACGGTGCGGAAGGACTCTGAAATTTGTCGGGACTTTGAAATATTTCGGAGCGATTGTAGTTTTTCGCGATTTTCTCGAAAACCAGCACGACGACCGCGGTCGAACCATTAGAGTAAAACGTAGGCAATGAAACGACGAACGGGGATCAATGGTTGTTTGCTCGATTGGACGAACTTGTGTTCGGACTACGGTGCGGAAGGACTCTGAAATTTGTCGGGCCTTTGAAATATTTCGGAGCGATTGGAATTTTTCGCGATTTTCTCGAAAACCAGCACGACGACCGCGGTCGAACCATTAGAGTAAAACGTAGGCAATGGAACGACGAACAGGGATCATTTGTTGTTTGGTCGATTGGACGAGTTTAGACTTTCGTCGGACTACGGTACGAAGGAATCTTAAATCTATCGTAGCTTCGAATTACCTCGGAGCGATTGGGGTTTTTCGCGATTTTCTCGAAAACCAGCACGACGACCGCGGTCGAACCATTAGAGTAAAACGTAAGCAATGGAACTACGAACGGGGATCAATGATTGTTTGCTCGATTGGACGAAATTGTGTTCGGACTACGGTGCGGATGGACTCTGAAATTTGTCGGGACTTTGAAATATTTCGGAGCGATTGGAATTTTTCGCGATTTTCTCGAAAACCAGCACGACGACCGCGGTCGAACCATTAGAGTAAAACGTAGGAAATGGAACGACGAACAGGGATCAATTGTTGTTTGTTCGATTGGACGAACCTGTCTTCGGACTACGGTGCGGAAGGACTCTGAAATTTGTCGGGACTTTGAAATATTTCGGAGCAATTGGAATTTTTCGCGATTTTCTCGAAAACCAGCACGACGATCGCGGTCGAACCATTAGAGTAAAACGTAGGCAATGGGACGACGAATAGGCATCAATTGTTGTTTGTTCGATTGGACGAACCTGTCTTCGGACTACGGTGCGGAAGGACTCTGAAATTTGTCGGGCCTTTGAAATATTTCGGAGCGATTGGAATTTTTCGCGATTTTCTCGAAAACCAGCACGACGACCGCGGTCGAACCATTAGAGTAAAACGTAGGCAATGGGACGACGAATAGGGATCAATTGTTGTTTGTTCGATTGGACGAACCTGTCTTCGGACTACGGTGCGGAAGGACTCTGAAATTTGTCGGGCCTTTGAAATATTTCGGAGCGATTGGAATTTTTCGCGATTTTCTCGAAAACCAGCACGACGACCGCGGTCGAACCATTAGAGTAAAACGTAGGCAATGGAACGACGAACAGGGATCATTTGTTGTTTGGTCGATTGGACGAGTTTAGACTTTCGTCGGACTACGGTACGAAGGAATCTTAAATCTATCGTAGCTTCGAAATACCTCGGAGCGATTGGGGTTTTTCGCGATTTTCTCGAAAACCAGCACGACGACCGCGGTCGAACCATTAGAGTAAAACGTAGGCAATGGAACGACGAACGGGGATCAATGATTGTTTGCTCGATTGGACGAAATTGTGTTCGGACTACGGTGCGGAAGGACTCTGAAATTTGTCGGGACTTTGAAATATTTCGGAGCGATTGGAATTTTTCGCGATTTTCTCGAAAACCAGCACGACGACCGCGGTCGAACCATTAGAGTAAAACGTAGGAAATGGAACGACGAACAGGGATCAATTGTTGTTTGTTCGATTGGACGAACCTGTCTTCGGACTACGGTGCGGAAGGACTCTGAAATTTGTCGGGACTTTGAAATATTTCGGAGCGATTGGAATTTTTCGCGATTTTCTCGAAAACCAGCACGACGATCGCGGTCGAACCATTAGAGTAAAACGTAGGCAATGGGACGACGAATAGGGATCAATTGTTGTTTGTTCGATTGGACGAACCTGTCTTCGGACTACGGTGCGGAAGGACTCTGAAATTTGTCGGGACTTTGAAATATTTCGGAGCGATTGGAGTTTTTCGCGATTTTCTCGAAAACCAGCACGACGACCGCGGTCGAACCATTAGAGTAAAACGTAGGCAATGAAACGACGAACGGGGATCAATGGTTGTTTGCTCGATTGGACGAACTTGTGTTCGGACTACGGTGCGGAAGGACTCTGAAATTTGTCGGGCCTTTGAAATATTTCGGAGCGATTGGAATTTTTCGCGATTTTCTCGAAAACCAGCACGACGACCGCGGTCGAACCATTAGAGTAAAACGTAGGCAATGGAACGACGAACAGGGATCAATTGTTGTTTGGTCGATTGGACGAGTTTAGACTTTCGTCGGACTACGGTACGAAGGAATATTAAATCTATCGTAGCTTCGAATTACCTCGGAGCGATTGGGGTTTTTCGCGATTTTCTCGAAAACCAGCACGACGACCGCGGTCGAACCATTAGAGTAAAACGTAGGCAATGGAACGACGAACGGGGATCAATGGTTGTTTGCTCGATTGGACGAAATTGTGTTCGGACTACGGTGCGGAAGGACTCTGAAATTTGTCGGGACTTTGAAATATTTCGGAGCGATTGGAGTTTTTCGCGATTTTCTCGAAAACCAGCACGACGACCGCGGTCGAACCATTAGAGTAAAACGTAGGCAATGAAACGACGAACGGGGATCAATGGTTGTTTGCTCGATTGGACGAACTTGTGTTCGGACTACGGTGCGGAAGGACTCTGAAATTTGTCGGGACTTTGAAATATTTCGGAGCGATTGGAGTTTTTCGCGATTTTCTCGAAAACCAGCACGACGACCGCGGTCGAACCATTAGAGTAAAACGTAGGCAATGAAACGACGAACGGGGATCAATGGTTGTTTGTTCGATTGGACGAACCTGTCTTCGGACTACGGTGCGGAAGGACTCTGAAATTTGTCGGGACTTTGAAATATTTCGGAGCGATTGGAATTTTTCGCGATTTTCTCGAAAACCAGCACGACGATCGCGGTCGAACCATTAGAGTAAAACGTAGGCAATGGGACGACGAATAGGGATCAATTGTTGTTTGTTCGATTGGACGAACCTGTCTTCGGACTACGGTGCGGAAGGACTCTGAAATTTGTCGGGCCTTTGAAATATTTCGGAGCGATTGGAATTTTTCGCGATTTTCTCGAAAACCAGCACGACGACCGCGGTCGAACCATTACAGTAAAACGTAGGCAATGGAACGACGAACAGGGATCAATTGTTGTTTGGTCGATTGGACGAGTTTAGACTTTCGTCGGACTACGGTACGAAGGAATATTAAATCTATCGTAGCTTCGAATTACCTCGGAGCGATTGGGGTTTTTCGCGATTTTCTCGAAAACCAGCACGACGACCGCGGTCGAACCATTAGAGTAAAACGTAGGCAATGGAACGACGAACGGGGATCAATGATTGTTTGCTCGATTGGACGAAATTGTGTTCGGACTACGGTGCGGAAGGACTCTGAAATTTGTCGGGACTTTGAAATATTTCGGAGCGATTGGAATTTTTCGCGATTTTCTCGAAAACCAGCACGACGACCGCGGTCGAACCATTAGAGTAAAACGTAGGAAATGGAACGACGAACAGGGATCAATTGTTGTTTGTTCGATTGGACGAACCTGTCTTCGGACTACGGTGCGGAAGGACTCTGAAATTTGTCGGGACTTTGAAATATTTCGGAGCGATTGGAATTTTTCGCGATTTTCTCGAAAACCAGCACGACGATCGCGGTCGAACCATTAGAGTAAAACGTAGGCAATGGGACGACGAATAGGGATCAATTGTTGTTTGTTCGATTGGACGAACCTGTCTTCGGACTACGGTGCGGAAGGACTCTGAAATTTGTCGGGACTTTGAAATATTTCGGAGCGATTGGAGTTTTTCGCGATTTTCTCGAAAACCAGCACGACGACCGCGGTCGAACCATTAGAGTAAAACGTAGGCAATGAAACGACGAACGGGGATCAATGGTTGTTTGCTCGATTGGACGAACTTGTGTTCGGACTACGGTGCGGAAGGACTCTGAAATTTGTCGGGCCTTTGAAATATTTCGGAGCGATTGGAATTTTTCGCGATTTTCTCGAAAACCAGCACGACGACCGCGGTCGAACCATTAGAGTAAAACGTAGGCAATGGAACGACGAACAGGGATCAATTGTTGTTTGGTCGATTGGACGAGTTTAGACTTTCGTCGGACTACGGTACGAAGGAATATTAAATCTATCGTAGCTTCGAATTACCTCGGAGCGATTGGGGTTTTTCGCGATTTTCTCGAAAACCAGCACGACGACCGCGGTCGAACCATTAGAGTAAAACGTAGGCAATGGAACGACGAACGGGGATCAATGGTTGTTTGCTCGATTGGACGAAATTGTGTTCGGACTACGGTGCGGAAGGACTCTGAAATTTGTCGGGACTTTGAAATATTTCGGAGCGATTGGAGTTTTTCGCGATTTTCTCGAAAACCAGCACGACGACCGCGGTCGAACCATTAGAGTAAAACGTAGGCAATGAAACGACGAACGGGGATCAATGGTTGTTTGCTCGATTGGACGAACTTGTGTTCGGACTACGGTGCGGAAGGACTCTGAAATTTGTCGGGCCTTTGAAATATTTCGGAGCGATTGGAATTTTTCGCGATTTTCTCGAAAACCAGCACGACGACCGCGGTCGAACCATTAGAGTAAAACGTAGGCAATGGAACGACGAACAGGGATCATTTGTTGTTTGGTCGATTGGACGAGTTTAGACTTTCGTCGGACTACGGTACGAAGGAATCTTAAATCTATCGTAGCTTCGAATTACCTCGGAGCGATTGGGGTTTTTCGCGATTTTCTCGAAAACCAGCACGACGACCGCGGTCGAACCATTAGAGTAAAACGTAGGCAATGGAACGACGAACGGGGATCAATGATTGTTTGCTCGATTGGACGAAATTGTGTTCGGACTACGGTGCGGATGGACTCTGAAATTTGTCGGGACTTTGAAATATTTCGGAGCGATTGGAATTTTTCGCGATTTTCTCGAAAACCAGCACGACGACCGCGGTCGAACCATTAGAGTAAAACGTAGGAAATGGAACGACGAACAGGGATCAATTGTTGTTTGTTCGATTGGACGAACCTGTCTTCGGACTACGGTGCGGAAGGACTCTGAAATTTGTCGGGACTTTGAAATATTTCGGAGCAATTGGAATTTTTCGCGATTTTCTCGAAAACCAGCACGACGATCGCGGTCGAACCATTAGAGTAAAACGTAGGCAATGGGACGACGAATAGGGATCAATTGTTGTTTGTTCGATTGGACGAACCTGTCTTCGGACTACGGTGCGGAAGGACTCTGAAATTTGTCGGGCCTTTGAAATATTTCGGAGCGATTGGAATTTTTCGCGATTTTCTCGAAAACCAGCACGACGACCGCGGTCGAACCATTAGAGTAAAACGTAGGCAATGGGACGACGAATAGGGATCAATTGTTGTTTGTTCGATTGGACGAACCTGTCTTCGGACTACGGTGCGGAAGGACTCTGAAATTTGTCGGGCCTTTGAAATATTTCGGAGCGATTGGAATTTTTCGCGATTTTCTCGAAAACCAGCACGACGACCGCGGTCGAACCATTAGAGTAAAACGTAGGCAATGGAACGACGAACAGGGATCATTTGTTGTTTGGTCGATTGGACGAGTTTAGACTTTCGTCGGACTACGGTACGAAGGAATCTTAAATCTATCGTAGCTTCGAAATACCTCGGAGCGATTGGGGTTTTTCGCGATTTTCTCGAAAACCAGCACGACGACCGCGGTCGAACCATTAGAGTAAAACGTAGGCAATGGAACGACGAACGGGGATCAATGATTGTTTGCTCGATTGGACGAAATTGTGTTCGGACTACGGTGCGGAAGGACTCTGAAATTTGTCGGGACTTTGAAATATTTCGGAGCGATTGGAATTTTTCGCGATTTTCTCGAAAACCAGCACGACGACCGCGGTCGAACCATTAGAGTAAAACGTAGGAAATGGAACGACGAACAGGGATCAATTGTTGTTTGTTCGATTGGACGAACCTGTCTTCGGACTACGGTGCGGAAGGACTCTGAAATTTGTCGGGACTTTGAAATATTTCGGAGCGATTGGAATTTTTCGCGATTTTCTCGAAAACCAGCACGACGATCGCGGTCGAACCATTAGAGTAAAACGTAGGCAATGGGACGACGAATAGGGATCAATTGTTGTTTGTTCGATTGGACGAACCTGTCTTCGGACTACGGTGCGGAAGGACTCTGAAATTTGTCGGGACTTTGAAATATTTCGGAGCGATTGGAGTTTTTCGCGATTTTCTCGAAAACCAGCACGACGACCGCGGTCGAACCATTAGAGTAAAACGTAGGCAATGAAACGACGAACGGGGATCAATGGTTGTTTGCTCGATTGGACGAACTTGTGTTCGGACTACGGTGCGGAAGGACTCTGAAATTTGTCGGGCCTTTGAAATATTTCGGAGCGATTGGAATTTTTCGCGATTTTCTCGAAAACCAGCACGACGACCGCGGTCGAACCATTAGAGTAAAACGTAGGCAATGGAACGACGAACAGGGATCAATTGTTGTTTGGTCGATTGGACGAGTTTAGACTTTCGTCGGACTACGGTACGAAGGAATATTAAATCTATTGTAGCTTCGAATTACCTCGGAGCGATTGGGGTTTTTCGCGATTTTCTCGAAAACCAGCACGACGACCGCGGTCGAACCATTAGAGTAAAACGTAGGCAATGGAACGACGAACGGGGATCAATGGTTGTTTGCTCGATTGGACGAAATTGTGTTCGGACTACGGTGCGGAAGGACTCTGAAATTTGTCGGGACTTTGAAATATTTCGGAGCGATTGGAGTTTTTCGCGATTTTCTCGAAAACCAGCACGACGACCGCGGTCGAACCATTAGAGTAAAACGTAGGCAATGAAACGACGAACGGGGATCAATGGTTGTTTGCTCGATTGGACGAACTTGTGTTCGGACTACGGTGCGGAAGGACTCTGAAATTTGTCGGGACTTTGAAATATTTCGGAGCGATTGGAGTTTTTCGCGATTTTCTCGAAAACCAGCACGACGACCGCGGTCGAACCATTAGAGTAAAACGTAGGCAATGAAACGACGAACGGGGATCAATGGTTGTTTGTTCGATTGGACGAACCTGTCTTCGGACTACGGTGCGGAAGGACTCTGAAATTTGTCGGGACTTTGAAATATTTCGGAGCGATTGGAATTTTTCGCGATTTTCTCGAAAACCAGCACGACGATCGCGGTCGAACCATTAGAGTAAAACGTAGGCAATGGGACGACGAATAGGGATCAATTGTTGTTTGTTCGATTGGACGAACCTGTCTTCGGACTACGGTGCGGAAGGACTCTGAAATTTGTCGGGCCTTTGAAATATTTCGGAGCGATTGGAATTTTTCGCGATTTTCTCGAAAACCAGCACGACGACCGCGGTCGAACCATTACAGTAAAACGTAGGCAATGGAACGACGAACAGGGATCAATTGTTGTTTGGTCGATTGGACGAGTTTAGACTTTCGTCGGACTACGGTACGAAGGAATATTAAATCTATCGTAGCTTCGAATTACCTCGGAGCGATTGGGGTTTTTCGCGATTTTCTCGAAAACCAGCACGACGACCGCGGTCGAACCATTAGAGTAAAACGTAGGCAATGGAACGACGAACGGGGATCAATGATTGTTTGCTCGATTGGACGAAATTGTGTTCGGACTACGGTGCGGAAGGACTCTGAAATTTGTCGGGACATTGAAATATTTCGGAGCGATTGGAATTTTTCGCGATTTTCTCGAAAACCAGCACGACGACCGCGGTCGAACCATTAGAGTAAAACGTAGGAAATGGAACGACGAACAGGGATCAATTGTTGTTTGTTCGATTGGACGAACCTGTCTTCGGACTACGGTGCGGAAGGACTCTGAAATTTGTCGGGACTTTGAAATATTTCGGAGCGATTGGAATTTTTCGCGATTTTCTCGAAAACCAGCACGACGATCGCGGTCGAACCATTAGAGTAAAACGTAGGCAATGGGACGACGAATAGGGATCAATTGTTGTTTGTTCGATTGGACGAACCTGTCTTCGGACTACGGTGCGGAAGGACTCTGAAATTTGTCGGGACTTTGAAATATTTCGGAGCGATTGGAGTTTTTCGCGATTTTCTCGAAAACCAGCACGACGACCGCGGTCGAACCATTAGAGTAAAACGTAGGCAATGAAACGACGAACGGGGATCAATGGTTGTTTGCTCGATTGGACGAACTTGTGTTCGGACTACGGTGCGGAAGGACTCTGAAATTTGTCGGGCCTTTGAAATATTTCGGAGCGATTGGAATTTTTCGCGATTTTCTCGAAAACCAGCACGACGACCGCGGTCGAACCATTAGAGTAAAACGTAGGCAATGGAACGACGAACAGGGATCAATTGTTGTTTGGTCGATTGGACGAGTTTAGACTTTCGTCGGACTACGGTACGAAGGAATATTAAATCTATCGTAGCTTCGAATTACCTCGGAGCGATTGGGGTTTTTCGCGATTTTCTCGAAAACCAGCACGACGACCGCGGTCGAACCATTAGAGTAAAACGTAGGCAATGGAACGACGAACGGGGATCAATGGTTGTTTGCTCGATTGGACGAAATTGTGTTCGGACTACGGTGCGGAAGGACTCTGAAATTTGTCGGGACTTTGAAATATTTCGGAGCGATTGGAATTTTTCGCGATTTTCTCGAAAACCAGCACGACGATCGCGGTCGAACCATTAGAGTAAAACGTAGGCAATGGAACGACGAACGGGGATCAATGGTTGTTTGCTCGATTGGACGAAATTGTGTTCGGACTACGGTGCGGAAGGACTCTGAAATTTGTCGGGACTTTGAAATATTTCGGAGCGATTGGAATTTTTCGCGATTTTCTCGAAAACCAGCACGACGACCGCGGTCGAACCATTAGAGTAAAACGTAGGCAATGGAACGACGAACAGGGATCATTTGTTGTTTGGTCGATTGGACGAGTTTAGACTTTCGTCGGACTACGGTACGAAGGAATCTTAAATCTATCGTAGCTTCGAATTACCTCGGAGCGATTGGGGTTTTTCGCGATTTTCTCGAAAACCAGCACGACGACCGCGGTCGAACCATTAGAGTAAAACGTAGGCAATGGAACGACGAACGGGGATCAATGATTGTTTGCTCGATTGGACGAAATTGTGTTCGGACTACGGTGCGGATGGACTCTGAAATTTGTCGGGACTTTGAAATATTTCGGAGCGATTGGAATTTTTCGCGATTTTCTCGAAAACCAGCACGACGACCGCGGTCGAACCATTAGAGTAAAACGTAGGAAATGGAACGACGAACAGGGATCAATTGTTGTTTGTTCGATTGGACGAACCTGTCTTCGGACTACGGTGCGGAAGGACTCTGAAATTTGTCGGGACTTTGAAATATTTCGGAGCGATTGGAGTTTTTCGCGATTTTCTCGAAAACCAGCACGACGACCGCGGTCGAACCATTAGAGTAAAACGTAGGCAATGAAACGACGAACGGGGATCAATGGTTGTTTGCTCGATTGGACGAACTTGTGTTCGGACTACGGTGCGGAAGGACTCTGAAATTTGTCGGGCCTTTGAAATATTTCGGAGCGATTGGAATTTTTCGCGATTTTCTCGAAAACCAGCACGACGACCGCGGTCGAACCATTAGAGTAAAACGTAGGCAATGGAACGACGAACAGGGATCAATTGTTGTTTGGTCGATTGGACGAGTTTAGACTTTCGTCGGACTACGGTACGAAGGAATATTAAATCTATCGTAGCTTCGAATTACCTCGGAGCGATTGGGGTTTTTCGCGATTTTCTCGAAAACCAGCACGACGACCGCGGTCGAACCATTAGAGTAAAACGTAGGCAATGGAACGACGAACGGGGATCAATGGTTGTTTGCTCGATTGGACGAAATTGTGTTCGGACTACGGTGCGGAAGGACTCTGAAATTTGTCGGGACTTTGAAATATTTCGGAGCGATTGGAGTTTTTCGCGATTTTCTCGAAAACCAGCACGACGACCGCGGTCGAACCATTAGAGTAAAACGTAGGCAATGAAACGACGAACGGGGATCAATGGTTGTTTGCTCGATTGGACGAACTTGTGTTCGGACTACGGTGCGGAAGGACTCTGAAATTTGTCGGGACTTTGAAATATTTCGGAGCGATTGTAGTTTTTCGCGATTTTCTCGAAAACCAGCACGACGACCGCGGTCGAACCATTAGAGTAAAACGTAGGCAATGAAACGACGAACGGGGATCAATGGTTGTTTGCTCGATTGGACGAACTTGTGTTCGGACTACGGTGCGGAAGGACTCTGAAATTTGTCGGGCCTTTGAAATATTTCGGAGCGATTGGAATTTTTCGCGATTTTCTCGAAAACCAGCACGACGACCGCGGTCGAACCATTAGAGTAAAACGTAGGCAATGGAACGACGAACAGGGATCATTTGTTGTTTGGTCGATTGGACGAGTTTAGACTTTCGTCGGACTACGGTACGAAGGAATCTTAAATCTATCGTAGCTTCGAATTACCTCGGAGCGATTGGGGTTTTTCGCGATTTTCTCGAAAACCAGCACGACGACCGCGGTCGAACCATTAGAGTAAAACGTAGGCAATGGAACGACGAACGGGGATCAATGATTGTTTGCTCGATTGGATGAAATTGTGTTCGGACTACGGTGCGGATGGACTCTGAAATTTGTCGGGACTTTGAAATATTTCGGAGCGATTGGAATTTTTCGCGATTTTCTCGAAAACCAGCACGACGACCGCGGTCGAACCATTAGAGTAAAACGTAGGAAATGGAACGACGAACAGGGATCAATTGTTGTTTGTTCGATTGGACGAACCTGTCTTCGGACTACGGTGCGGAAGGACTCTGAAATTTGTCGGGACTTTGAAATATTTCGGAGCGATTGGAGTTTTTCGCGATTTTCTCGAAAACCAGCACGACGACCGCGGTCGAACCATTAGAGTAAAACGTAGGCAATGAAACGACGAACGGGGATCAATGGTTGTTTGCTCGATTGGACGAACTTGTGTTCGGACTACGGTGCGGAAGGACTCTGAAATTTGTCGGGACTTTGAAAAATTTCGGAGCGATTGTAGTTTTTCGCGATTTTCTCGAAAACCAGCACGACGACCGCGGTCGAACCATTAGAGTAAAACGTAGGCAATGGAACGACGAACAGGGATCATTTGTTGTTTGGTCGATTGGACGAGTTTAGACTTTCGTCGGACTACGGTACGTAGGAATCTTAAATCTATCGTAGCTTCGAATTACCTCGGAGCGATTGGGGTTTTTCGCGATTTTCTCGAAAACCAGCACGACGACCGCGGTCGAACCATTAGAGTAAAACGTAGGCAATGGAACGACGAACGGGGATCAATGATTGTTTGCTCGATTGGACGAAATTGTGTTCGGACTACGGTGCGGAAGGACTCTGAAATTTGTCGGGACTTTGAAATATTTCGGAGCGATTGGAGTTTTTCGCGATTTTCTCGAAAACCAGCACGACGACCGCGGTCGAACCATTAGAGTAAAACGTAGGCAATGAAACGACGAACGGGGATCAATGGTTGTTTGCTCGATTGGACGTACTTGTGTTCGGACTACGGTGCGGAAGGACTCTGAAATTTGTCGGGACTTTGAAATATTTCGGAGCGATTGGAATTTTTCGCGATTTTCTCGAAAACCAGCACGACGACCGCGGTCGAACCATTAGAGTAAAACGTAGGAAATGGAACGACGAACAGGGATCAATTGTTGTTTGTTCGATTGGACGAACCTGTCTTCGGACTACGGTGCGGAAGGACTCTGAAATTTGTCGGGACTTTGAAATATTTCGGAGCGATTGGAATTTTTCGCGATTTTCTCGAAAACCAGCACGACGATCGCGGTCGAACCATTAGAGTAAAACGTAGGCAATGGGACGACGAATAGGGATCAATTGTTGTTTGTTCGATTGGACGAACCTGTCTTCGGACTACGGTGCGGAAGGACTCTGAAATTTGTCGGGACTTTGAAATATTTCGGAGCGATTGGAATTTTTCGCGATTTTCTCGAAAACCAGCACGACGATCGCGGTCGAACCATTAGAGTAAAACGTAGGCAATGGGACGACGAATAGGGATCAATTGTTGTTTGTTCGATTGGACGAACCTGTCTTCGGACTACGGTGCGGAAGGACTCTGAAATTTGTCGGGACTTTGAAATATTTCGGAGCGATTGGAATTTTTCGCGATTTTCTCGAAAACCAGCACGACGACCGCGGTCGAACCATTAGAGTAAAACGTAGGAAATGGAACGACGAACAGGGATCAATTGTTGTTTGTTCGATTGGACGAACCTGTCTTCGGACTACGGTGCGGAAGGACTCTGAAATTTGTCGGGACTTTGAAATATTTCGGAGCAATTGGAATTTTTCGCGATTTTCTCGAAAACCAGCACGACGATCGCGGTCGAACCATTAGAGTAAAACGTAGGCAATGGGACGACGAATAGGGATCAATTGTTGTTTGTTCGATTGGACGAACCTGTCTTCGGACTACGGTGCGGAAGGACTCTGAAATTTGTCGGGACTTTGAAATATTTCGGAGCGATTGGAGTTTTTCGCGATTTTCTCGAAAACCAGCACGACGACCGCGGTCGAACCATTAGAGTAAAACGTAGGCAATGAAACGACGAACGGGGATCAATGGTTGTTTGCTCGATTGGACGAACTTGTGTTCGGACTACGGTGCGGAAGGACTCTGAAATTTGTCGGGCCTTTGAAATATTTCGGAGCGATTGGAATTTTTCGCGATTTTCTCGAAAACCAGCACGACGACCGCGGTCGAACCATTAGAGTAAAACGTAGGCAATGGAACGACGAACAGGGATCAATTGTTGTTTGGTCGATTGGACGAGTTTAGACTTTCGTCGGACTACGGTACGAAGGAATATTAAATCTATCGTAGCTTCGAATTACCTCGGAGCGATTGGGGTTTTTCGCGATTTTCTCGAAAACCAGCACGACGACCGCGGTCGAACCATTAGAGTAAAACGTAGGCAATGGAACGACGAACGGGGATCAATGGTTGTTTGCTCGATTGGACGAAATTGTGTTCGGACTACGGTGCGGAAGGACTCTGAAATTTGTCGGGACTTTGAAATATTTCGGAGCGATTGGAGTTTTTCGCGATTTTCTCGAAAACCAGCACGACGACCGCGGTCGAACCATTAGAGTAAAACGTAGGCAATGAAACGACGAACGGGGATCAATGGTTGTTTGCTCGATTGGACGAACTTGTGTTCGGACTACGGTGCGGAAGGACTCTGAAATTTGTCGGGACTTTGAAATATTTCGGAGCGATTGTAGTTTTTCGCGATTTTCTCGAAAACCAGTACGACGACCGCGGTCGAACCATTAGAGTAAAACGTAGGCAATGAAACGACGAACGGGGATCAATGGTTGTTTGCTCGATTGGACGAACTTGTGTTCGGACTACGGTGCGGAAGGACTCTGAAATTTGTCGGGCCTTTGAAATATTTCGGAGCGATTGGAATTTTTCGCGATTTTCTCGAAAACCAGCACGACGACCGCGGTCGAACCATTAGAGTAAAACGTAGGCAATGGAACGACGAACAGGGATCATTTGTTGTTTGGTCGATTGGACGAGTTTAGACTTTCGTCGGACTACGGTACGAAGGAATCTTAAATCTATCGTAGCTTCGAATTACCTCGGAGCGATTGGGGTTTTTCGCGATTTTCTCGAAAACCAGCACGACGACCGCGGTCGAACCATTAGAGTAAAACGTAGGCAATGGAACGACGAACGGGGATCAATGATTGTTTGCTCGATTGGACGAAATTGTGTTCGGACTACGGTGCGGATGGACTCTGAAATTTGTCGGGACTTTGAAATATTTCGGAGCGATTGGAATTTTTCGCGATTTTCTCGAAAACCAGCACGACGACCGCGGTCGAACCATTAGAGTAAAACGTAGGAAATGGAACGACGAACAGGGATCAATTGTTGTTTGTTCGATTGGACGAACCTGTCTTCGGACTACGGTGCGGAAGGACTCTGAAATTTGTCGGGACTTTGAAATATTTCGGAGCAATTGGAATTTTTCGCGATTTTCTCGAAAACCAGCACGACGATCGCGGTCGAACCATTAGAGTAAAACGTAGGCAATGGGACGACGAATAGGGATCAATTGTTGTGTGTTCGATTGGACGAACCTGTCTTCGGACTACGGTGCGGAAGGACTCTGAAATTTGTCGGGACTTTGAAATATTTCGGAGCGATTGGAGTTTTTCGCGATTTTCTCGAAAACCAGCACGACGACCGCGGTCGAACCATTAGAGTAAAACGTAGGCAATGAAACGACGAACGGGGATCAATGGTTGTTTGCTCGATTGGACGAACTTGTGTTCGGACTACGGTGCGGAAGGACTCTGAAATTTGTCGGGCCTTTGAAATATTTCGGAGCGATTGGAATTTTTCGCGATTTTCTCGAAAACCAGCACGACGACCGCGGTCGAACCATTACAGTAAAACGTAGGCAATGGAACGACGAACAGGGATCAATTGTTGTTTGGTCGATTGGACGAGTTTAGACTTTCGTCGGACTACGGTACGAAGGAATATTAAATCTATCGTAGCATCGAATTACCTCGGAGCGATTGGGGTTTTTCGCGATTTTCTCGAAAACCAGCACGACGACCGCGGTCGAACCATTAGAGTAAAACGTAGGCAATGGAACGACGAACGGGGATCAATGGTTGTTTGCTCGATTGGACGAAATTGTGTTCGGACTACGGTGCGGAAGGACTCTGAAATTTGTCGGGACTTTGAAATATTTCGGAGCGATTGGAGTTTTTCGCGATTTTCTCGAAAACCAGCACGACGACCGCGGTCGAACCATTAGAGTAAAACGTAGGCAATGAAACGACGAACGGGGATCAATGGTTGTTTGCTCGATTGGACGAACTTGTGTTCGGACTACGGTGCGGAAGGACTCTGAAATTTGTCGGGACTTTGAAATATTTCGGAGCGATTGTAGTTTTTCGCGATTTTCTCGAAAACCAGCACGACGACCGCGGTCGAACCATTAGAGTAAAACGTAGGCAATGAAACGACGAACGGGGATCAATGGTTGTTTGCTCGATTGGACGAACTTGTGTTCGGACTACGGTGCGGAAGGACTCTGAAATTTGTCGGGCCTTTGAAATATTTCGGAGCGATTGGAATTTTTCGCGATTTTCTCGAAAACCAGCACGACGACCGCGGTCGAACCATTACAGTAAAACGTAGGCAATGGAACGACGAACAGGGATCAATTGTTGTTTGGTCGATTGGACGAGTTTAGACTTTCGTCGGACTACGGTACGAAGGAATATTAAATCTATCGTAGCATCGAATTACCTCGGAGCGATTGGGGTTTTTCGCGATTTTCTCGAAAACCAGCACGACGACCGCGGTCGAACCATTAGAGTAAAACGTAGGCAATGGAACGACGAACGGGGATCAATGGTTGTTTGCTCGATTGGACGAAATTGTGTTCGGACTACGGTGCGGAAGGACTCTGAAATTTGTCGGGACTTTGAAATATTTCGGAGCGATTGGAGTTTTTCGCGATTTTCTCGAAAACCAGCACGACGACCGCGGTCGAACCATTAGAGTAAAACGTAGGCAATGAAACGACGAACGGGGATCAATGGTTGTTTGCTCGATTGGACGAACTTGTGTTCGGACTACGGTGCGGAAGGACTCTGAAATTTGTCGGGACTTTGAAATATTTCGGAGCGATTGTAGTTTTTCGCGATTTTCTCGAAAACCAGCACGACGACCGCGGTCGAACCATTAGAGTAAAACGTAGGCAATGAAACGACGAACGGGGATCAATGGTTGTTTGCTCGATTGGACGAACTTGTGTTCGGACTACGGTGCGGAAGGACTCTGAAATTTGTCGGGCCTTTGAAATATTTCGGAGCGATTGGAATTTTTCGCGATTTTCTCGAAAACCAGCACGACGACCGCGGTCGAACCATTAGAGTAAAACGTAGGCAATGGAACGACGAACAGGGATCATTTGTTGTTTGGTCGATTGGACGAGTTTAGACTTTCGTCGGACTACGGTACGAAGGAATCTTAAATCTATCGTAGCTTCGAATTACCTCGGAGCGATTGGGGTTTTTCGCGATTTTCTCGAAAACCAGCACGACGACCGCGGTCGAACCATTAGAGTAAAACGTAGGCAATGGAACGACGAACGGGGATCAATGATTGTTTGCTCGATTGGACGAAATTGTGTTCGGACTACGGTGCGGATGGACTCTGAAATTTGTCGGGACTTTGAAATATTTCGGAGCGATTGGAATTTTTCGCGATTTTCTCGAAAACCAGCACGACGACCGCGGTCGAACCATTAGAGTAAAACGTAGGAAATGGAACGACGAACAGGGATCAATTGTTGTTTGTTCGATTGGACGAACCTGTCTTCGGACTACGGTGCGGAAGGACTCTGAAATTTGTCGGGACTTTGAAATATTTCGGAGCGATTGGAGTTTTTCGCGATTTTCTCGAAAACCAGCACGACGACCGCGGTCGAACCATTAGAGTAAAACGTAGGCAATGAAACGACGAACGGGGATCAATGGTTGTTTGCTCGATTGGACGAACTTGTGTTCGGACTACGGTGCGGAAGGACTCTGAAATTTGTCGGGACTTTGAAAAATTTCGGAGCGATTGTAGTTTTTCGCGATTTTCTCGAAAACCAGCACGACGACCGCGGTCGAACCATTAGAGTAAAACGTAGGCAATGGAACGACGAACAGGGATCATTTGTTGTTTGGTCGATTGGACGAGTTTAGACTTTCGTCGGACTACGGTACGAAGGAATCTTAAATCTATCGTAGCTTCGAATTACCTCGGAGCGATTGGGGTTTTTCGCGATTTTCTCGAAAACCAGCACGACGACCGCGGTCGAACCATTAGAGTAAAACGTAGGCAATGGAACGACGAACGGGGATAAATGATTGTTTGCTCGATTGGACGAAATTGTGTTCGGACTACGGTGCGGAAGGACTCTGAAATTTGTCGGGACTTTGAAATATTTCGGAGCGATTGGAGTTTTTCGCGATTTTCTCGAAAACCAGCACGACGACCGCGGTCGAACCATTAGAGTAAAACGTAGGCAATGGAACGACGAACGGGGATCAATGGTTGTTTGCTCGATTGGACGAAATTGTGTTCGGACTACGGTGCGGAAGGACTCTGAAATTTGTCGGGACTTTGAAATATTTCGGAGCGATTGGAGTTTTTCGCGATTTTCTCGAAAACCAGCACGACGACCGCGGTCGAACCATTAGAGTAAAACGTAGGCAATGGGACGACGAATAGGGATCAATTGTTGTTTGTTCGATTGGACGAACCTGTCTTCGGACTACGGTGCGGAAGGACTCTGAAATTTGTCGGGACTTTGAAATATTTCGGAGCGATTGGAATTTTTCGCGATTTTCTCGAAAACCAGCACGACGATCGCGGTCGAACCATTAGAGTAAAACGTAGGCAATGGGACGACGAATAGGGATCAATTGTTGTTTGTTCGATTGGACGAACCTGTCTTCGGACTACGGTGCGGAAGGACTCTGAAATTTGTCGGGACTTTGAAATATTTCGGAGCGATTGGAATTTTTCGCGATTTTCTCGAAAACCAGCACGACGACCGCGGTCGAACCATTAGAGTAAAACGTAGGAAATGGAACGACGAACAGGGATCAATTGTTGTTTGTTCGATTGGACGAACCTGTCTTCGGACTACGGTGCGGAAGGACTCTGAAATTTGTCGGGACTTTGAAATATTTCGGAGCGATTGGAGTTTTTCGCGATTTTCTCGAAAACCAGCACGACGACCGCGGTCGAACCATTAGAGTAAAACGTAGGCAATGAAACGACGAACGGGGATCAATGGTTGTTTGCTCGATTGGACGAACTTGTGTTCGGACTACGGTGCGGAAGGACTCTGAAATTTGTCGGGCCTTTGAAATATTTCGAAGCGATTGGAATTTTTCGCGATTTTCTCGAAAACCAGCACGACGACCGCGGTCGAACCATTACAGTAAAACGTAGGCAATGGAACGACGAACAGGGATCAATTGTTGTTTGGTCGATTGGACGAGTTTAGACTTTCGTCGGACTACGGTACGAAGGAATATTAAATCTATCGTAGCTTCGAATTACCTCGGAGCGATTGGGGTTTTTCGCGATTTTCTCGAAAACCAGCACGACGACCGCGGTCGAACCATTAGAGTAAAACGTAGGCAATGGAACGACGAACGGGGATCAATGGTTGTTTGCTCGATTGGTCGAAATTGTGTTCGGACTACGGTGCGGAAGGACTCTGAAATTTGTCGGGACTTTGAAATATTTCGGAGCGATTGGAGTTTTTCGCGATTTTCTCGAAAACCAGCACGACGACCGCGGTCGAACCATTAGAGTAAAACGTAGGCAATGAAACGACGAACGGGGATCAATGGTTGTTTGCTCGATTGGACGAACTTGTGTTCGGACTACGGTGCGGAAGGATTCTGAAATTTGTCGGGACTTTGAAATATTTCGGAGCGATTGTAGTTTTTCGCGATTTTCTCGAAAACCAGCACGACGACCGCGGTCGAACCATTAGAGTAAAACGTAGGCAATGAAACGACGAACGGGGATCAATGGTTGTTTGCTCGATTGGACGAACTTGTGTTCGGACTACGGTGCGGAAGGACTCTGAAATTTGTCGGGCCTTTGAAATATTTCGGAGCGATTGGAATTTTTCGCGATTTTCTCGAAAACCAGCACGACGACCGCGGTCGAACCATTAGAGTAAAACGTAGGCAATGGAACGACGAACAGGGATCATTTGTTGTTTGGTCGATTGGACGAGTTTAGACTTTCGTCGGACTACGGTACGAAGGAATCTTAAATCTATCGTAGCTTCGAATTACCTCGGAGCGATTGGGGTTTTTCGCGATTTTCTCGAAAACCAGCACGACGACCGCGGTCGAACCATTAGAGTAAAACGTAGGCAATGGAACGACGAACGGGGATCAATGATTGTTTGCTCGATTGGACGAAATTGTGTTCGGACTACGGTGCGGAAGGACTCTGAAATTTGTCGGGACTTTGAAATATTTCGGAGCGATTGGAATTTTTCGCGATTTTCTCGAAAACCAGCACGACGACCGCGGTCGAACCATTAGAGTAAAACGTAGGAAATGGAACGACGAACAGGGATCAATTGTTGTTTGTTCGATTGGACGAACCTGTCTTCGGACTACGGTGCGGAAGGACTCTGAAATTTGTCGGGACTTTGAAATATTTCGGAGCGATTGGAATTTTTCGCGATTTTCTCGAAAACCAGCACGACGATCGCGGTCGAACCATTAGAGTAAAACGTAGGCAATGGGACGACGAATAGGGATCGATTGTTGTTTGTTCGATTGGACGAACCTGTCTTCGGACTACGGTGCGGAAGGACTCTGAAATTTGTCGGGACTTTGAAATATTTCGGAGCGATTGGAGTTTTTCGCGATTTTCTCGAAAACCAGCACGACGACCGCGGTCGAACCATTAGAGTAAAACGTAGGCAATGAAACGACGAACGGGGATCAATGGTTGTTTGCTCGATTGGACGAACTTGTGTTCGGACTACGGTGCGGAAGGACTCTGAAATTTGTCGGGCCTTTGAAATATTTCGGAGCGATTGGAATTTTTCGCGATTTTCTCGAAAACCAGCACGACGACCGCGGTCGAACCATTAGAGTAAAACGTAGGCAATGGAACGACGAACAGGGATCAATTGTTGTTTGGTCGATTGGACGAGTTTAGACTTTCGTCGGACTACGGTACGAAGGAATATTAAATCTATCGTAGCTTCGAATTACCTCGGAGCGATTGGGGTTTTTCGCGATTTTCTCGAAAACCAGCACGACGACCGCGGTCGAACCATTAGAGTAAAACGTAGGCAATGGAACGACGAACGGGGATCAATGGTTGTTTGCTCGATTGGACGAAATTGTGTTCGGACTACGGTGCGGAAGGACTCTGAAATTTGTCGGGACTTTGAAATATTTCGGAGCGATTGGAGTTTTTCGCGATTTTCTCGAAAACCAGCACGACGACCGCGGTCGAACCATTAGAGTAAAACGTAGGCAATGAAACGACGAACGGGGATCAATGGTTGTTTGCTCGATTGGACGAACTTGTGTTCGGACTACGGTGCGGAAGGACTCTGAAATTTGTCGGGACTTTGAAATATTTCGGAGCGATTGTAGTTTTTCGCGATTTTCTCGAAAACCAGCACGACGACCGCGGTCGAACCATTAGAGTAAAACGTAGGCAATGAAACGACGAACGGGGATCAATGGTTGTTTGCTCGATTGGACGAACTTGTGTTCGGACTACGGTGCGGAAGGACTCTGAAATTTGTCGGGCCTTTGAAATATTTCGGAGCGATTGGAATTTTTCGCGATTTTCTCGAAAACCAGCACGACGACCGCGGTCGAACCATTAGAGTAAAACGTAGGCAATGGAACGACGAACAGGGATCATTTGTTGTTTGGTCGATTGGACGAGTTTAGACTTTCGTCGGACTACGGTACGAAGGAATCTTAAATCTATCGTAGCTTCGAATTACCTCGGAGCGATTGGGGTTTTTCGCGATTTTCTCGAAAACCAGCACGACGACCGCGGTCGAACCATTAGAGTAAAACGTAGGCAATGGAACGACGAACGGGGATCAATGATTGTTTGCTCGATTGGACGAAATTGTGTTCGGACTACGGTGCGGATGGACTCTGAAATTTGTCGGGACTTTGAAATATTTCGGAGCGATTGGAATTTTTCGCGATTTTCTCGAAAACCAGCACGACGACCGCGGTCGAACCATTAGAGTAAAACGTAGGAAATGGAACGACGAACAGGGATCAATTGTTGTTTGTTCGATTGGACGAACCTGTCTTCGGACTACGGTGCGGAAGGACTCTGAAATTTGTCGGGACTTTGAAATATTTCGGAGCGATTGGAGTTTTTCGCGATTTTCTCGAAAACCAGCACGACGACCGCGGTCGAACCATTAGAGTAAAACGTAGGCAATGAAACGACGAACGGGGATCAATGGTTGTTTGCTCGATTGGACGAACTTGTGTTCGGACTACGGTGCGGAAGGACTCTGAAATTTGTCGGGACTTTGAAAAATTTCGGAGCGATTGTAGTTTTTCGCGATTTTCTCGAAAACCAGCACGACGACCGCGGTCGAACCATTAGAGTAAAACGTAGGCAATGGAACGACGAACAGGGATCATTTGTTGTTTGGTCGATTGGACGAGTTTAGACTTTCGTCGGACTACGGTACGAAGGAATCTTAAATCTATCGTAGCTTCGAATTACCTCGGAGCGATTGGGGTTTTTCGCGATTTTCTCGAAAACCAGCACGACGACCGCGGTCGAACCATTAGAGTAAAACGTAGGCAATGGAACGACGAACGGGGATCAATGATTGTTTGCTCGATTGGACGAAATTGTGTTCGGACTACGGTGCGGAAGGACTCTGAAATTTGTCGGGACTTTGAAATATTTCGGAGCGATTGGAGTTTTTCGCGATTTTCTCGAAAACCAGCACGACGACCGCGGTCGAACCATTAGAGTAAAACGTAGGCAATGAAACGACGAACGGGGATCAATGGTTGTTTGCTCGATTGGACGTACTTGTGTTCGGACTACGGTGCGGAAGGACTCTGAAATTTGTCGGGACTTTGAAATATTTCGGAGCGATTGGAATTTTTCGCGATTTTCTCGAAAACCAGCACGACGACCGCGGTCGAACCATTAGAGTAAAACGTAGGAAATGGAACGACGAACAGGGATCAATTGTTGTTTGTTCGATTGGACGAACCTGTCTTCGGACTACGGTGCGGAAGGACTCTGAAATTTGTCGGGACTTTGAAATATTTCGGAGCGATTGGAATTTTTCGCGATTTTCTCGAAAACCAGCACGACGATCGCGGTCGAACCATTAGAGTAAAACGTAGGCAATGGGACGACGAATAGGGATCAATTGTTGTTTGTTCGATTGGACGAACCTGTCTTCGGACTACGGTGCGGAAGGACTCTGAAATTTGTCGGGACTTTGAAATATTTCGGAGCGATTGGAGTTTTTCGCGATTTTCTCGAAAACCAGCACGACGACCGCGGTCGAACCATTAGAGTAAAACGTAGGCAATGAAACGACGAACGGGGATCAATGGTTGTTTGCTCGATTGGACGAACTTGTGTTCGGACTACGGTGCGGAAGGACTCTGAAATTTGTCGGGCCTTTGAAATATTTCGGAGCGATTGGAATTTTTCGTGATTTTCTCGAAAACCAGCACGACGACCGCGGTCGAACCATTACAGTAAAACGTAGGCAATGGAACGACGAACAGGGATCAATTATTGTTTGGTCGATTGGACGAGTTTAGACTTTCGTCGGACTACGGTACGAAGGAATATTAAATCTATCGTAGCTTCGAATTACCTCGGAGCGATTGGGGTTTTTCGCGATTTTCTCGAAAACCAGCACGACGACCGCGGTCGAACCATTAGAGTAAAACGTAGGCAATGGAACGACGAACGGGGATCAATGGTTGTTTGCTCGATTGGACGAAATTGTGTTCGGACTACGGTGCGGAAGGACTCTGAAATTTGTCGGGACTTTGAAATATTTCGGAGCGATTGGAGTTTTTCGCGATTTTCTCGAAAACCAGCACGACGACCGCGGTCGAACCATTAGAGTAAAACGTAGGCAATGAAACGACGAACGGGGATCAATGGTTGTTTGCTCGATTGGACGAACTTGTGTTCGGACTACGGTGCGGAAGGACTCTGAAATTTGTCGGGACTTTGAAATATTTCGGAGCGATTGTAGTTTTTCGCGATTTTCTCGAAAACCAGCACGACGACCGCGGTCGAACCATTAGAGTAAAACGTAGGCAATGAAACGACGAACGGGGATCAATGGTTGTTTGCTCGATTGGACGAACTTGTGTTCGGACTACGGTGCGGAAGGACTCTGAAATTTGTCGGGCCTTTGAAATATTTCGGAGCGATTGGAATTTTTCGCGATTTTCTCGAAAACCAGCACGACGACCGCGGTCGAACCATTAGAGTAAAACGTAGGCAATGGAACGACGAACAGGGATCATTTGTTGTTTGGTCGATTGGACGAGTTTAGACTTTCGTCGGACTACGGTACGAAGGAATCTTAAATCTATCGTAGCTTCGAATTACCTCGGAGCGATTGGGGTTTTTCGCGATTTTCTCGAAAACCAGCACGACGACCGCATTCGAACCATTAGAGTAAAACGTAGGCAATGGAACGACGAACGGGGATCAATGATTGTTTGCTCGATTGGACGAAATTGTGTTCGGACTACGGTGCGGAAGGACTCTGAAATTTGTCGGGACTTTGAAATATTTCGGAGCGATTGGAGTTTTTCGCGATTTTCTCGAAAACCAGCACGACGACCGCGGTCGAACCATTAGAGTAAAACGTAGGCAATGAAACGACGAACGGGGATCAATGGTTGTTTGCTCGATTGGACGAACTTGTGTTTGGACTACGGTGCGGAAGGACTCTGAAATTTGTCGGGACTTTGAAATATTTCGGAGCGATTGTAGTTTTTCGCGATTTTCTCGAAAACCAGCACGACGACCGCGGTCGAACCATTAGAGTAAAACGTAGGCAATGAAACGACGAACGGGGATCAATGGTTGTTTGCTCGATTGGACGAACTTGTGTTCGGACTACGGTGCGGAAGGACTCTGAAATTTGTCGGGCCTTTGAAATATTTCGGAGCGATTGGAATTTTTCGCGATTTTCTCGAAAACCAGCACGACGACCGCGGTCGAACCATTAGAGTAAAACGTAGGCAATGGAACGACGAACAGGGATCATTTGTTGTTTGGTCGATTGGACGAGTTTAGACTTTCGTCGGACTACGGTACGAAGGAATCTTAAATCTATCGTAGCTTCGAATTACCTCGGAGCGATTGGGGTTTTTCGCGATTTTCTCGAAAACCAGCACGACGACCGCGGTCGAACCATTAGAGTAAAACGTAGGCAATGGAACGACGAACGGGGATCAATGATTGTTTGCTCGATTGGACGAAATTGTGTTCGGACTACGGTGCGGATGGACTCTGAAATTTGTCGGGACTTTGAAATATTTCGGAGCGATTGGAATTTTTCGCGATTTTCTCGAAAACCAGCACGACGACCGCGGTCGAACCATTAGAGTAAAACGTAGGAAATGGAACGACGAACAGGGATCAATTGTTGTTTGTTCGATTGGACGAACCTGTCTTCGGACTACGGTGCGGAAGGACTCTGAAATTTGTCGGGACTTTGAAATATTTCGGAGCAATTGGAATTTTTCGCGATTTTCTCGAAAACCAGCACGACGATCGCGGTCGAACCATTAGAGTAAAACGTAGGCAATGGGACGACGAATAGGGATCAATTGTTGTTTGTTCGATTGGACGAACCTGTCTTCGGACTACGGTGCGGAAGGACTCTGAAATTTGTCGGGCCTTTGAAATATTTCGGAGCGATTGGAATTTTTCGCGATTTTCTCGAAAACCAGCACGACGACCGCGGTCGAACCATTACAGTAAAACGTAGGCAATGGAACGACGAACAGGGATCAATTGTTGTTTGGTCGATTGGACGAGTTTAGACTTTCGTCGGACTACGGTACGAAGGAATATTAAATCTATCGTAGCTTCGAATTACCTCGGAGCGATTGGGGTTTTTCGCGATTTTCTCGAAAACCAGCACGACGACCGCGGTCGAACCATTAGAGTAAAACGTAGGCAATGGAACGACGAACGGGGATCAATGATTGTTTGCTCGATTGGACGAAATTGTGTTCGGACTACGGTGCGGAAGGACTCTGAAATTTGTCGGGACTTTGAAATATTTCGGAGCGATTGGAATTTTTCGCGATTTTCTCGAAAACCAGCACGACGACCGCGGTCGAACCATTAGAGTAAAACGTAGGAAATGGAACGACGAACAGGGATCAATTGTTGTTTGTTCGATTGGACGAACCTGTCTTCGGACTACGGTGCGGAAGGACTCTGAAATTTGTCGGGACTTTGAAATATTTCGGAGCGATTGGAATTTTTCGCGATTTTCTCGAAAACCAGCACGACGATCGCGGTCGAACCATTAGAGTAAAACGTAGGCAATGGGACGACGAATAGGGATCAATTGTTGTTTGTTCGATTGGACGAACCTGTCTTCCGACTACGGTGCGGAAGGACTCTGAAATTTGTCGGGACTTTGAAATATTTCGGAGCGATTGGAGTTTTTCGCGATTTTCTCGAAAACCAGCACGACGACCGCGGTCGAACCATTAGACTAAAACGTAGGCAATGAAACGACGAACGGGGATCAATGGTTGTTTGCTCGATTGGACGAACTTGTGTTCGGACTACGGTGCGGAAGGACTCTGAAATTTGTCGGGCCTTTGAAATATTTCGGAGCGATTGGAATTTTTCGCGATTTTCTCGAAAACCAGCACGACGACCGCGGTCGAACCATTAGAGTAAAACGTAGGCAATGGAACGACGAACAGGGATCAATTGTTGTTTGGTCGATTGGACGAGTTTAGACTTTCGTCGGACTACGGTACGAAGGAATCTTAAATCTATCGTAGCTTCGAATTACCTCGGAGCGATTGGGGTTTTTCGCGATTTTCTCGAAAACCAGCACGACGACCGCGGTCGAACCATTAGAGTAAAACGTAGGCAATGGAACGACGAACGGGGATCAATGATTGTTTGCTCGATTGGACGAAATTGTGTTCGGACTACGGTGCGGATGGACTCTGAAATTTGTCGGGACTTTGAAATATTTCGGAGCGATTGGAATTTTTCGCGATTTTCTCGAAAACCAGCACGACGACCGCGGTCGAACCATTAGAGTAAAACGTAGGAAATGGAACGACGAACAGGGATCAATTGTTGTTTGTTCGATTGGACGAACCTGTCTTCGGACTACGGTGCGGAAGGACTCTGAAATTTGTCGGGACTTTGAAATATTTCGGAGCAATTGGAATTTTTCGCGATTTTCTCGAAAACCAGCACGACGATCGCGGTCGAACCATTAGAGCAAAACGTAGGCAATGGGACGACGAATAGGGATCAATTGTTGTTTGTTCGATTGGACGAACCTGTCTTCGGACTACGGTGCGGAAGGACTCTGAAATTTGTCGGGACTTTGAAATATTTCGGAGCGATTGGAGTTTTTCGCGATTTTCTCGAAAACCAGCACGACGACCGCGGTCGAACCATTAGAGTAAAACGTAGGCAATGAAACGACGAACGGGGATCAATGGTTGTTTGCTCGATTGGACGAACTTGTGTTCGGACTACGGTGCGGAAGGACTCTGAAATTTGTCGGGCCTTTGAAATATTTCGGAGCGATTGGAATTTTTCGCGATTTTCTCGAAAACCAGCACGACGACCGCGGTCGAACCATTAGAGTAAAACGTAGGCAATGGAACGACGAACAGGGATCAATTGTTGTTTGGTCGATTGGACGAGTTTAGACTTTCGTCGGACTACGGTACGAAGGAATATTAAATCTATCGTAGCTTCGAATTACCTCGGAGCGATTGGGGTTTTTCGCGATTTTCTCGAAAACCAGCACGACGACCGCGGTCGAACCATTAGAGTAAAACGTAGGCAATGGAACGACGAACGGGGATCAATGGTTGTTTGCTCGATTGGACGAAATTGTGTTCGGACTACGGTGCGGAAGGACTCTGAAATTTGTCGGGACTTTGAAATATTTCGGAGCGATTGGAGTTTTTCGCGATTTTCTCGAAAACCAGCACGACGACCGCGGTCGAACCATTAGAGTAAAACGTAGGCAATGAAACGACGAACGGGGATGAATGGTTGTTTGCTCGATTGGACGAACTTGTGTTCGGACTACGGTGCGGAAGGACTCTGAAATTTGTCGGGCCTTTGAAATATTTCGGAGCGATTGGAATTTTTCGCGATTTTCTCGAAAACCAGCACGACGACCGCGGTCGAACCATTAGAGTAAAACGTAGGCAATGGAACGACGAACAGGGATCATTTGTTGTTTGGTCGATTGGACGAGTTTAGACTTTCGTCGGACTACGGTACGAAGGAATCTTAAATCTATCGTAGCTTCGAATTACCTCGGAGCGATTGGGGTTTTTCGCGATTTTCTCGAAAACCAGCACGACGACCGCGGTCGAACCATTAGAGTAAAACGTAGGCAATGGAACGACGAACGGGGATCAATGATTGTTTGCTCGATTGGACGAAATTGTGTTCGGACTACGGTGCGGATGGACTCTGAAATTTGTCGGGACTTTGAAATATTTCGGAGCGATTGGAATTTTTCGCGATTTTCTCGAAAACCAGCACGACGACCGCGGTCGAACCATTAGAGTAAAACGTAGGAAATGGAACGACGAACAGGGATCAATTGTTGTTTGTTCGATTGGACGAACCTGTCTTCGGACTACGGTGCGGAAGGACTCTGAAATTTGTCGGGACTTTGAAATATTTCGGAGCAATTGGAATTTTTCGCGATTTTCTCGAAAACCAGCACGACGATCGCGGTCGAACCATTAGAGTAAAACGTAGGCAATGGGACGACGAATAGGGATCAATTGTTGTTTGTTCGATTGGACGAACCTGTCTTCGGACTACGGTGCGGAAGGACTCTGAAATTTGTCGGGACTTTGAAATATTTCGGAGCGATTGGAGTTTTTCGCGATTTTCTCGAAAACCAGCACGACGACCGCGGTCGAACCATTAGAGTAAAACGTAGGCAATGAAACGACGAACGGGGATCAATGGTTGTTTGCTCGATTGGACGAACTTGTGTTCGGACTACGGTGCGGAAGGACTCTGAAATTTGTCGGGCCTTTGAAATATTTCGGAGCGATTGGAATTTTTCGCGATTTTCTCGAAAACCAGCACGACGACCGCGGTCGAACCATTACAGTAAAACGTAGGCAATGGAACGACGAACAGGGATCAATTGTTGTTTGGTCGATTGGACGAGTTTAGACTTTCGTCGGACTACGGTACGAAGGAATATTAAATCTATCGTAGCTTCGAATTACCTCGGAGCGATTGGGGTTTTTCGCGATTTTCTCGAAAACCAGCACGACGACCGCGGTCGAACCATTAGAGTAAAACGTAGGCAATGGAACGACGAACGGGGATCAATGGTTGTTTGCTCGATTGGACGAAATTGTGTTCGGACTACGGTGCGGAAGGACTCTGAAATTTGTCGGGACTTTGAAATATTTCGGAGCGATTGGAGTTTTTCGCGATTTTCTCGAAAACCAGCACGACGACCGCGGTCGAACCATTAGAGTAAAACGTAGGCAATGAAACGACGAACGGGGATCAATGGTTGTTTGCTCGATTGGACGAACTTGTGTTCGGACTACGGTGCGGAAGGATTCTGAAATTTGTCGGGACTTTGAAATATTTCGGAGCGATTGTAGTTTTTCGCGATTTTCTCGAAAACCAGCACGACGACCGCGGTCGAACCATTAGAGTAAAACGTAGGCAATGAAACGACGAACGGGGATCAATGGTTGTTTGCTCGATTGGACGAACTTGTGTTCGGACTACGGTGCGGAAGGACTCTGAAATTTGTCGGGCCTTTGAAATATTTCGGAGCGATTGGAATTTTTCGCGATTTTCTCGAAAACCAGCACGACGACCGCGGTCGAACCATTAGAGTAAAACGTAGGCAATGGAACGACGAACAGGGATCATTTGTTGTTTGGTCGATTGGACGAGTTTAGACTTTCGTCGGACTACGGTACGAAGGAATCTTAAATCTATCGTAGCTTCGAATTACCTCGGAGCGATTGGGGTTTTTCGCGATTTTCTCGAAAACCAGCACGACGACCGCGGTCGAACCATTAGAGTAAAACGTAGGCAATGGAACGACGAACGGGGATCAATGATTGTTTGCTCGATTGGACGAAATTGTGTTCGGACTACGGTGCGGAAGGACTCTGAAATTTGTCGGGACTTTGAAATATTTCGGAGCGATTGGAATTTTTCGCGATTTTCTCGAAAACCAGCACGACGACCGCGGTCGAACCATTAGAGTAAAACGTAGGAAATGGAACGACGAACAGGGATCAATTGTTGTTTGTTCGATTGGACGAACCTGTCTTCGGACTGCGGTGCGGAAGGACTCTGAAATTTGTCGGGACTTTGAAATATTTCGGAGCGATTGGAATTTTTCGCGATATTCTCGAAAACCAGCACGACGACCGCGGTCGAACCATTAGAGTAAAACGTAGGCAATGGAACGACGAACAGGGATCAATTGTTGTTTGGTCGATTGGACGAGTTTAGACTTTCGTCGGACTACGGTACGAAGGAATATTAAATCTATCGTAGCTTCGAATTACCTCGGAGCGATTGGGGTTTTTCGCGATTTTCTCGAAAACCAGCACGACGACCGCGGTCGAACCATTAGAGTAAAACGTAGGCAATGGAACGACGAACGGGGATCAATGGTTGTTTCCTCGATTGGACGAAATTGTGTTCGGACTACGGTGCGGAAGGACTCTGAAATTTGTCGGGACTTTGAAATATTTGTGAGCGATTGGAGTTTTTCGCGATTTTCTCGAAAACCAGCACGACGACCGCGGTCGAACCATTAGAGTAAAACGTAGGCAATGAAACGACGAACGGGGATCAATGGTTGTTTGCTCGATTGGACGAACTTGTGTTCGGACTACGGTGCGGAAGGACTCTGAAATTTGTCGGGCCTTTGAAATATTTCGGAGCGATTGGAATTTTTCGCGATTTTCTCGAAAACCAGCACGACGACCGCGGTCGAACCATTAGAGTAAAACGTAGGCAATGGAACGACGAACAGGGATCAATTGTTGTTTGGTCGATTGGACGAGTTTAGACTTTCGTCGGACTACGGTACGAAGGAATATTAAATCTATCGTAGCTTCGAATTACCTCGGAGCGATTGGGGTTTTTCGCGATTTTCTCGAAAACCAGCACGACGACCGCGGTCGAACCATTAGAGTAAAACGTAGGCAATGGAACGACGAACGGGGATCAATGGTTGTTTGCTCGATTGGACGAAATTGTGTTCGGACTACGGTGCGGAAGGACTCTGAAATTTGTCGGGACTTTGAAATATTTCGGAGCGATTGTAGTTTTTCGCGATTTTCTCGAAAACCAGCACGACGACCGCGGTCGAACCATTAGAGTAAAACGTAGGCAATGAAACGACGAACGGGGATCAATGGTTGTTTGCTCGATTGGACGAACTTGTGTTCGGACTACGGTGCGGAAGGACTCTGAAATTTGTCGGGCCTTTGAAATATTTCGGAGCGATTGGAATTTTTCGCGATTTTCTCGAAAACCAGCACGACGACCGCGGTCGAACCATTAGAGTAAAACGTAGGCAATGGAACGACGAACAGGGATCATTTGTTGTTTGGTCGATTGGACGAGTTTAGACTTTCGTCGGACTACGGTACGAAGGAATCTTAAATCTATCGTAGCTTCGAATTACCTCGGAGCGATTGGGGTTTTTCGCGATTTTCTCGAAAACCAGCACGACGACCGCGGTCGAACCATTAGAGTAAAACGTAGGCAATGGAACGACGAACGGGGATCAATGATTGTTTGCTCGATTGGACGAAATTGTGTTCGGACTACGGTGCGGATGGACTCTGAAATTTGTCGGGACTTTGAAATATTTCGGAGCGATTGGAATTTTTCGCGATTTTCTCGAAAACCAGCACGACGACCGCGGTCGAACCATTAGAGTAAAACGTAGGAAATGGAACGACGAACAGGGATCAATTGTTGTTTGTTCGATTGGACGAACCTGTCTTCGGACTACGGTGCGGAAGGACTCTGAAATTTGTCGGGACTTTGAAATATTTCGGAGCAATTGGAATTTTTCGCGATTTTCTCGAAAACCAGCACGACGATCGCGGTCGAACCATTAGAGTAAAACGTAGGCAATGGGACGACGAATAGGGATCAATTGTTGTTTGTTCGATTGGACGAACCTGTCTTCGGACTACGGTGCGGAAGGACTCTGAAATTTGTCGGGACTTTGAAATATTTCGGAGCGATTGGAGTTTTTCGCGATTTTCTCGAAAACCAGCACGACGACCGCGGTCGAACCATTAGAGTAAAACGTAGGCAATGAAACGACGAACGGGGATCAATGGTTGTTTGCTCGATTGGACGAACTTGTGTTCGGACTACGGTGCGGAAGGACTCTGAAATTTGTCGGGCCTTTGAAATATTTCGGAGCGATTGGAATTTTTCGCGATTTTCTCGAAAACCAGCACGACGACCGCGGTCGAACCATTACAGTAAAACGTAGGCAATGGAACGACGAACAGGGATCAATTGTTGTTTGGTCGATTGGACGAGTTTAGACTTTCGTCGGACTACGGTACGAAGGAATATTAAATCTATCGTAGCTTCGAATTACCTCGGAGCGATTGGGGTTTTTCGCGATTTTCTCGAAAACCAGCACGACGACCGCGGTCGAACCATTAGAGTAAAACGTAGGCAATGGAACGACGAACGGGGATCAATGGTTGTTTGCTCGATTGGACGAAATTGTGTTCGGACTACGGTGCGGAAGGACTCTGAAATTTGTCGGGCCTTTGAAATATTTCGGAGCGATTGGAATTTTTCGCGATTTTCTCGAAAACCAGCACGACGACCGCGGTCGAACCATTAGAGTAAAACGTAGGCAATGGAACGACGAACAGGGATCATTTGTTGTTTGGTCGATTGGACGAGTTTAGACTTTCGTCGGACTACGGTACGAAGGAATCTTAAATCTATCGTAGCTTCGAATTACCTCGGAGCGATTGGGGTTTTTCGCGATTTTCTCGAAAACCAGCACGACGACCGCGGTCGAACCATTAGAGTAAAACGTAGGCAATGGAACGACGAACGGGGATCAATGATTGTTTGCTCGATTGGACGAAATTGTGTTCGGACTACGGTGCGGATGGACTCTGAAATTTGTCGGGACTTTGAAATATTTCGGAGCGATTGGAATTTTTCGCGATTTTCTCGAAAACCAGCACGACGACCGCGGTCGAACCATTAGAGTAAAACGTAGGAAATGGAACGACGAACAGGGATCAATTGTTGTTTGTTCGATTGGACGAACCTGTCTTCGGACTACGGTGCGGAAGGACTCTGAAATTTGTCGGGACTTTGAAATATTTCGGAGCGATTGGAATTTTTCGCGATTTTCTCGAAAACCAGCACGACGATCGCGGTCGAACCATTAGAGTAAAACGTAGGCAATGGGACGACGAATAGGGATCAATTGTTGTTTGTTCGATTGGACGAACCTGTCTTCGGACTACGGTGCGGAAGGACTCTGAAATTTGTCGGGACTTTGAAATATTTCGGAGCGATTGGAGTTTTTCGCGATTTTCTCGAAAACCAGCACGACGACCGCGGTCGAACCATTAGAGTAAAACGTAGGCAATGAAACGACGAACGGGGATCAATGGTTGTTTGCTCGATTGGACGAACTTGTGTTCGGACTACGGTGCGGAAGGACTCTGAAATTTGTCGGGCCTTTGAAATATTTCGCGATTTTCTCGAAAACCAGCACGACGACCGCGGTCGAACCATTAGAGTAAAACGTAGGCAATGGAACGACGAACAGGGATCAATTGTTGTTTGGTCGATTGGACGAGTTTAGACTTTCGTCGGACTACGGTACGAAGGAATATTAAATCTATCGTAGCTTCGAATTACCTCGGAGCGATTGGGGTTTTTCGCGATTTTCTCGAAAACCAGCACGACGACCGCGGTCGAACCATTAGAGTAAAACGTAGGCAATGGAACGACGAACGGGGATCAATGGTTGTTTGCTCGATTGGACGAAATTGTGTTCGGACTACGGTGCGGAAGGCCTCTGAAATTTGTCGGGACTTTGAAATATTTCGGAGCGATTGGAGTTTTTCGCGATTTTCTCGAAAACCAGCACGACGACCGCGGTCGAACCATTAGAGTAAAACGTAGGCAATGAAACGACGAACGGGGATCAATGGTTGTTTGCTCGATTGGACGAACTTGTGTTCGGACTACGGTGCGGAAGGACTCTGAAATTTGTCGGGACTTTGAAATATTTCGGAGCGATTGTAGTTTTTCGCGATTTTCTCGAAAACCAGTACGACGACCGCGGTCGAACCATTAGAGTAAAACGTAGGCAATGAAACGACGAACGGGGATCAATGGTTGTTTGCTCGATTGGACGAACTTGTGTTCGGACTACGGTGCGGAAGGACTCTGAAATTTGTCGGGCCTTTGAAATATTTCGGAGCGATTGGAATTTTTCGCGATTTTCTCGAAAACCAGCACGACGACCGCGGTCGAACCATTAGAGTAAAACGTAGGCAATGGAACGACGAACAGGGATCATTTGTTGTTTGGTCGATTGGACGAGTTTAGACTTTCGTCGGACTACGGTACGAAGGAATCTTAAATCTATCGTAGCTTCGAATTACCTCGGAGCGATTGGGGTTTTTCGCGATTTTCTCGAAAACCAGCACGACGACCGCGGTCGAACCATTAGAGTAAAACGTAGGCAATGGAACGACGAACGGGGATCAATGATTGTTTGCTCGATTGGACGAAATTGTGTTCGGACTACGGTGCGGATGGACTCTGAAATTTGTCGGGACTTTGAAATATTTCGGAGCGATTGGAATTTTTCGCGATTTTCTCGAAAACCAGCACGACGACCGCGGTCGAACCATTAGAGTAAAACGTAGGAAATGGAACGACGAACAGGGATCAATTGTTGTTTGTTCGATTGGACGAACCTGTCTTCGGACTACGGTGCGGAAGGACTCTGAAATTTGTCGGGACTTTGAAATATTTCGGAGCAATTGGAATTTTTCGCGATTTTCTCGAAAACCAGCACGACGATCGCGGTCGAACCATTAGAGTAAAACGTAGGCAATGGGACGACGAATAGGGATCAATTGTTGTTTGTTCGATTGGACGAACCTGTCTTCGGACTACGGTGCGGAAGGACTCTGAAATTTGTCGGGACTTTGAAATATTTCGGAGCGATTGGAGTTTTTCGCGATTTTCTCGAAAACCAGCACGACGACCGCGGTCGAACCATTAGAGTAAAACGTAGGCAATGAAACGACGAACGGGGATCAATGGTTGTTTGCTCGATTGGACGAACTTGTGTTCGGACTACGGTGCGGAAGGACTCTGAAATTTGTCGGGCCTTTGAAATATTTCGGAGCGATTGGAATTTTTCGCGATTTTCTCGAAAACCAGCACGACGACCGCGGTCGAACCATTACAGTAAAACGTAGGCAATGGAACGACGAACAGGGATCAATTGTTGTTTGGTCGATTGGACGAGTTTAGACTTTCGTCGGACTACGGTACGAAGGAATATTAAATCTATCGTAGCTTCGAATTACCTCGGAGCGATTGGGGTTTTTCGCGATTTTCTCGAAAACCAGCACGACGACCGCGGTCGAACCATTAGAGTAAAACGTAGGCAATGGAACGACGAACGGGGATCAATGGTTGTTTGCTCGATTGGACGAAATTGTGTTCGGACTACGGTGCGGAAGGACTCTGAAATTTGTCGGGACTTTGAAATATTTCGGAGCGATTGGAGTTTTTCGCGATTTTCTCGAAAACCAGCACGACGACCGCGGTCGAACCATTAGAGTAAAACGTAGGCAATGAAACGACGAACGGGGATCAATGGTTGTTTGCTCGATTGGACGAACTTGTGTTCGGACTACGGTGCGGAAGGACTCTGAAATTTGTCGGGACTTTGAAATATTTCGGAGCGATTGTAGTTTTTCGCGATTTTCTCGAAAACCAGTACGACGACCGCGGTCGAACCATTAGAGTAAAACGTAGGCAATGAAACGACGAACGGGGATCAATGGTTGTTTGCTCGATTGGACGAACTTGTGTTCGGACTACGGTGCGGAAGGACTCTGAAATTTGTCGGGCCTTTGAAATATTTCGGAGCGATTGGAATTTTTCGCGATTTTCTCGAAAACCAGCACGACGACCGCGGTCGAACCATTAGAGTAAAACGTAGGCAATGGAACGACGAACAGGGATCATTTGTTGTTTGGTCGATTGGACGAGTTTAGACTTTCGTCGGACTACGGTACGAAGGAATCTTAAATCTATCGTAGCTTCGAATTACCTCGGAGCGATTGGGGTTTTTCGCGATTTTCTCGAAAACCAGCACGACGACCGCGGTCGAACCATTAGAGTAAAACGTAGGCAATGGAACGACGAACGGGGATCAATGATTGTTTGCTCGATTGGACGAAATTGTGTTCGGACTACGGTGCGGATGGACTCTGAAATTTGTCGGGACTTTGAAATATTTCGGAGCGATTGGAATTTTTCGCGATTTTCTCGAAAACCAGCACGACGACCGCGGTCGAACCATTAGAGTAAAACGTAGGAAATGGAACGACGAACAGGGATCAATTGTTGTTTGTTCGATTGGACGAACCTGTCTTCGGACTACGGTGCGGAAGGACTCTGAAATTTGTCGGGACTTTGAAATATTTCGGAGCAATTGGAATTTTTCGCGATTTTCTCGAAAACCAGCACGACGATCGCGGTCGAACCATTAGAGTAAAACGTAGGCAATGGGACGACGAATAGGGATCAATTGTTGTTTGTTCGATTGGACGAACCTGTCTTCGGACTACGGTGCGGAAGGACTCTGAAATTTGTCGGGACTTTGAAATATTTCGGAGCGATTGGAGTTTTTCGCGATTTTCTCGAAAACCAGCACGACGACCGCGGTCGAACCATTAGAGTAAAACGTAGGCAATGAAACGACGAACGGGGATCAATGGTTGTTTGCTCGATTGGACGAACTTGTGTTCGGACTACGGTGCGGAAGGACTCTGAAATTTGTCGGGCCTTTGAAATATTTCGGAGCGATTGGAATTTTTCGCGATTTTCTCGAAAACCAGCACGACGACCGCGGTCGAACCATTACAGTAAAACGTAGGCAATGGAACGACGAACAGGGATCAATTGTTGTTTGGTCGATTGGACGAGTTTAGACTTTCGTCGGACTACGGTACGAAGGAATATTAAATCTATCGTAGCTTCGAATTACCTCGGAGCGATTGGGGTTTTTCGCGATTTTCTCGAAAACCAGCACGACGACCGCGGTCGAACCATTAGAGTAAAACGTAGGCAATGGAACGACGAACGGGGATCAATGGTTGTTTGCTCGATTGGACGAAATTGTGTTCGGACTACGGTGCGGAAGGACTCTGAAATTTGTCGGGCCTTTGAAATATTTCGGAGCGATTGGAATTTTTCGCGATTTTCTCGAAAACCAGCACGACGACCGCGGTCGAACCATTAGAGTAAAACGTAGGCAATGGAACGACGAACAGGGATCATTTGTTGTTTGGTCGATTGGACGAGTTTAGACTTTCGTCGGACTACGGTACGAAGGAATCTTAAATCTATCGTAGCTTCGAATTACCTCGGAGCGATTGGGGTTTTTCGCGATTTTCTCGAAAACCAGCACGACGACCGCGGTCGAACCATTAGAGTAAAACGTAGGCAATGGAACGACGAACGGGGATCAATGGTTGTTTGCTCGATTGGACGAAATTGTGTTCGGACTACGGTGCGGAAGGACTCTGAAATTTGTCGGGACTTTGAAATATTTCGGAGCGATTGGAGTTTTTCGCGATTTTCTCGAAAACCAGCACGACGACCGCGGTCGAACCATTAGAGTAAAACGTAGGCAATGAAACGACGAACGGGGATCAATGGTTGTTTGCTCGATTGGACGAACTTGTGTTCGGACTACGGTGCGGAAGGACTCTGAAATTTGTCGGGACTTTGAAATATTTCGGAGCGATTGTAGTTTTTCGCGATTTTCTCGAAAACCAGCACGACGACCGCGGTCGAACCATTAGAGTAAAACGTAGGGAATGAAACGACGAACGGGGATCAATGGTTGTTTGCTCGATTGGACGAACTTGTGTTCGGACTACGGTGCGGAAGGACTCTGAAATTTGTCGGGCCTTTGAAATATTTCGGAGCGATTGGAATTTTTCGCGATTTTCTCGAAAACCAGCACGACGACCGCGGTCGAACCATTAGAGTAAAACGTAGGCAATGGAACGACGAACAGGGATCAATTGTTGTTTGGTCGATTGGACGAGTTTAGACTTTCGTCGGACTACGGTACGAAGGAATATTAAATCTATCGTAGCTTCGAATTACCTCGGAGCGATTGGGGTTTTTCGCGATTTTCTCGAAAACCAGCACGACGACCGCGGTCGAACCATTAGAGTAAAACGTAGGCAATTGAACGACGAACGGGGATCAATGGTTGTTTGCTCGATTGGACGAAATTGTGTTCGGACTACGGTGCGGAAGGACTCTGAAATTTGTCGGGACTTTGAAATATTTCGGAGCGATTGGAGTTTTTCGCGATTTTCTCGAAAACCAGCACGACGACCGCGGTCGAACCATTAGAGTAAAACGTAGGCAATGAAACGACGAACGGGGATCAATGGTTGTTTGCTCGATTGGACGAACTTGTGTTCGGACTACGGTGCGGAAGGACTCTGAAATTTGTCGGGACTTTGAAATATTTCGGAGCGATTGTAGTTTTTCGCGATTTTCTCGAAAACCAGTACGACGACCGCGGTCGAACCATTAGAGTAAAACGTAGGCAATGAAACGACGAACGGGGATCAATGGTTGTTTGCTCGATTGGACGAACTTGTGTTCGGACTACGGTGCGGAAGGACTCTGAAATTTGTCGGGCCTTTGAAATATTTCGGAGCGATTGGAATTTTTCGCGATTTTCTCGAAAACCAGCACGACGACCGCGGTCGAACCATTAGAGTAAAACGTAGGCAATGGAACGACGAACAGGGATCATTTGTTGTTTGGTCGATTGGACGAGTTTAGACTTTCGTCGGACTACGGTACGAAGGAATCTTAAATCTATCGTAGCTTCGAATTACCTCGGAGCGATTGGGGTTTTTCGCGATTTTCTCGAAAACCAGCACGACGACCGCGGTCGAACCATTAGAGTAAAACGTAGGCAATGGAACGACGAACGGGGATCAATGATTGTTTGCTCGATTGGACGAAATTGTGTTCGGACTACGGTGCGGATGGACTCTGAAATTTGTCGGGACTTTGAAATATTTCGGAGCGATTGGAATTTTTCGCGATTTTCTCGAAAACCAGCACGACGACCGCGGTCGAACCATTAGAGTAAAACGTAGGAAATGGAACGACGAACAGGGATCAATTGTTGTTTGTTCGATTGGACGAACCTGTCTTCGGACTACGGTGCGGAAGGACTCTGAAATTTGTCGGGACTTTGAAATATTTCGGAGCAATTGGAATTTTTCGCGATTTTCTCGAAAACCAGCACGACGACCGCGGTCGAACCATTAGAGTAAAACGTAGGCAATGGAACGACGAACGGGGATCAATGGTTGTTTGCTCGATTGGACGAAATTGTGTTCGGACTACGGTGCGGAAGGACTCTGAAATTTGTCGGGACTTTGAAATATTTCGGAGCGATTGGAGTTTTTCGCGATTTTCTCGAAAACCAGCACGACGACCGCGGTCGAACCATTAGAGTAAAACGTAGGCAATGAAACGACGAACGGGGATCAATGGTTGTTTGCTCGATTGGACGAACTTGTGTTCGGACTACGGTGCGGAAGGACTCTGAAATTTGTCGGGACTTTGAAATATTTCGGAGCGATTGTAGTTTTTCGCGATTTTCTCGAAAACCAGTACGACGACCGCGGTCGAACCATTAGAGTAAAACGTAGGCAATGAAACGACGAACGGGGATCAATGGTTGTTTGCTCGATTGGACGAACTTGTGTTCGGACTACGGTGCGGAAGGACTCTGAAATTTGTCGGGCCTTTGAAATATTTCGGAGCGATTGGAATTTTTCGCGATTTTCTCGAAAACCAGCACGACGACCGCGGTCGAACCATTAGAGTAAAACGTAGGCAATGGAACGACGAACAGGGATCATTTGTTGTTTGGTCGATTGGACGAGTTTAGACTTTCGTCGGACTACGGTACGAAGGAATCTTAAATCTATCGTAGCTTCGAATTACCTCGGAGCGATTGGGGTTTTTCGCGATTTTCTCGAAAACCAGCACGACGACCGCGGTCGAACCATTAGAGTAAAACGTAGGCAATGGAACGACGAACGGGGATCAATGGTTGTTTGCTCGATTGGACGAAATTGTGTTCGGACTACGGTGCGGAAGGACTCTGAAATTTGTCGGGACTTTGAAATATTTCGGAGCGATTGGAGTTTTTCGCGATTTTCTCGAAAACCAGCACGACGACCGCGGTCGAACCATTAGAGTAAAACGTAGGCAATGAAACGACGAACGGGGATCAATGGTTGTTTGCTCGATTGGACGAACTTGTGTTCGGACTACGGTGCGGAAGGACTCTGAAATTTGTCGGGACTTTGAAATATTTCGGAGCGATTGGAATTTTTCGCGATTTTCTCGAAAACCAGCACGACGACCGCGGTCGAACCATTAGAGTAAAACGTAGGAAATGGAACGACGAACAGGGATCAATTGTTGTTTGTTCGATTGGACGAACCTGTCTTCGGACTACGGTGCGGAAGGACTCTGAAATTTGTCGGGACTTTGAAATATTTCGGAGCAATTGGAATTTTTCGCGATTTTCTCGAAAACCAGCACGACGACCGCGGTCGAACCATTAGAGTAAAACGTAGGCAATGGAACGACGAACGGGGATCAATGGTTGTTTGCTCGATTGGACGAAATTGTGTTCGGACTACGGTGCGGAAGGACTCTGAAATTTGTCGGGACTTTGAAATATTTCGGAGCGATTGGAGTTTTTCGCGATTTTCTCGAAAACCAGCACGACGACCGCGGTCGAACCATTAGAGTAAAACGTAGGCAATGAAACGACGAACGGGGATCAATGGTTGTTTGCTCGATTGGACGAACTTGTGTTCGGACTACGGTGCGGAAGGACTCTGAAATTTGTCGGGACTTTGAAATATTTCGGAGCGATTGTAGTTTTTCGCGATTTTCTCGAAAACCAGTACGACGACCGCGGTCGAACCATTAGATTAAAACGTAGGCAATGAAACGACGAACGGGGATCAATGGTTGTTTGCTCGATTGGACGAACTTGTGTTCGGACTACGGTGCGGAAGGACTCTGAAATTTGTCGGGCCTTTGAAATATTTCGGAGCGATTGGAATTTTTCGCGATTTTCTCGAAAACCAGCACGACGACCGCGGTCGAACCATTAGAGTAAAACGTAGGCAATGGAACGAAAAACAGGGATCATTTGTTGTTTGGTCGATTGGACGAGTTTAGACTTTCGTCGGACTACGGTACGAAGGAATCTTAAATCTATCGTAGCTTCGAATTACCTCGGAGCGATTGGGGTTTTTCGCGATTTTCTCGAAAACCAGCACGACGACCGCGGTCGAACCATTAGAGTAAAACGTAGGCAATGGAACGACGAACGGGGATCAATGATTGTTTGCTCGATTGGACGAAATTGTGTTCGGACTACGGTGCGGATGGACTCTGAAATTTGTCGGGACTTTGAAATATTTCGGAGCGATTGGAATTTTTCGCGATTTTCTCGAAAACCAGCACGACGACCGCGGTCGAACCATTAGAGTAAAACGTAGGAAATGGAACGACGAACAGGGATCAATTGTTGTTTGTTCGATTGGACGAACCTGTCTTCGGACTACGGTGCGGAAGGACTCTGAAATTTGTCGGGACTTTGAAATATTTCGGAGCAATTGGAATTTTTCGCGATTTTCTCGAAAACCAGCACGACGATCGCGGTCGAACCATTAGAGTAAAACGTAGGCAATGGGACGACGAATAGGGATCAATTGTTGTTTGTTCGATTGGACGAACCTGTCTTCGGACTACGGTGCGGAAGGACTCTGAAATTTGTCGGGACTTTGAAATATTTCGGAGCGATTGGAGTTTTTCGCGATTTTCTCGAAAACCAGCACGACGACCGCGGTCGAACCATTAGAGTAAAACGTAGGCAATGAAACGACGAACGGGGATCAATGGTTGTTTGCTCGATTGGACGAACTTGTGTTCGGACTACGGTGCGGAAGGACTCTGAAATTTGTCGGGCCTTTGAAATATTTCGGAGCGATTGGAATTTTTCGCGATTTTCTCGAAAACCAGCACGACGACCGCGGTCGAACCATTACAGTAAAACGTAGGCAATGGAACGACGAACAGGGATCAATTGTTGTTTGGTCGATTGGACGAGTTTAGACTTTCGTCGGACTACGGTACGAAGGAATATTAAATCTATCGTAGCTTCGAATTACCTCGGAGCGATTGGGGTTTTTCGCGATTTTCTCGAAAACCAGCACGACGACCGCGGTCGAACCATTAGAGTAAAACGTAGGCAATGGAACGACGAACGGGGATCAATGGTTGTTTGCTCGATTGGACGAAATTGTGTTCGGACTACGGTGCGGAAGGACTCTGAAATTTGTCGGGACTTTGAAATATTTCGGAGCGATTGGAGTTTTTCGCGATTTTCTCGAAAACCAGCACGACGACCGCGGTCGAACCATTAGAGTAAAACGTAGGCAATGAAACGACGAACGGGGATCAATGGTTGTTTGCTCGATTGGACGAACTTGTGTTCGGACTACGGTGCGGAAGGACTCTGAAATTTGTCGGGACTTTGAAATATTTCGGAGCGATTGTAGTTTTTCGCGATTTTCTCGAAAACCAGCACGACGACCGCGGTCGAACCATTAGAGTAAAACGTAGGCAATGAAACGACGAACGGGGATCAATGGTTGTTTGCTCGATTGGACGAACTTGTGTTCGGACTACGGTGCGGAAGGACTCTGAAATTTGTCGGGCATTTGAAATATTTCGGAGCGATTGGAATTTTTCGCGATTTTCTCGAAAACCAGCACGACGACCGCGGTCGAACCATTAGAGTAAAACGTAGGCAATGGAACGACGAACAGGGATCATTTGTTGTTCGGTCGATTGGACGAGTTTAGACTTTCGTCGGACTACGGTACGAAGGAATCTTAAATCTATCGTAGCTTCGAATTACCTCGGAGCGATTGGGGTTTTTCGCGATTTTCTCGAAAACCAGCACGACGACCGCGGTCGAACCATTAGAGTAAAACGTAGGCAATGGAACGACGAACGGGGATCAATGATTGTTTGCTCGATTGGACGAAATTGTGTTCGGACTACGGTGCGGATGGACTCTGAAATTTGTCGGGACTTTGAAATATTTCGGAGCGATTGGAATTTTTCGCGATTTTCTCGAAAACCAGCACGACGACCGCGGTCGAACCATTAGAGTAAAACGTAGGAAATGGAACGACGAACAGGGATCAATTGTTGTTTGTTCGATTGGACGAACCTGTCTTCGGACTACGGTGCGGAAGGACTCTGAAATTTGTCGGGACTTTGAAATATTTCGGAGCAATTGGAATTTTTCGCGATTTTCTCGATAACCAGCACGACGATCGCGGTCGAACCATTAGAGTAAAACGTAGGCAATGGGACGACGAATAGGGATCAATTGTTGTTTGTTCGATTGGACGAACCTGTCTTCGGACTACGGTGCGGAAGGACTCTGAAATTTGTCGGGCCTTTGAAATATTTCGGAGCGATTGGAATTTTTCGCGATTTTCTCGAAAACCAGCACGACGACCGCGGTCGAACCATTACAGTAAAACGTAGGCAATGGAACGACGAACAGGGATCAATTGTTGTTTGGTCGATTGGACGAGTTTAGACTTTCGTCGGACTACGGTACGAAGGAATATTAAATCTATCGTAGCTTCGAATTACCTCGGAGCGATTGGGGTTTTTCGCGATTTTCTCGAAAACCAGCACGACGACCGCGGTCGAACCATTAGAGTAAAACGTAGGCAATGGAACGACGAACGGGGATCAATGGTTGTTTGCTCGATTGGACGAAATTGTGTTCGGACTACGGTGCGGAAGGACTCTGAAATTTGTCGGGACTTTGAAATATTTCGGAGCGATTGGAGTTTTTCGCGATTTTCTCGAAAACCAGCACGACGACCGCGGTCGAACCATTAGAGTAAAACGTAGGCAATGAAACGACGAACGGGGATCAATGGTTGTTTGCTCGATTGGACGAACTTGTGTTCGGACTACGGTGCGGAAGGACTCTGAAATTTGTCGGGACTTTGAAATATTTCGGAGCGATTGTAGTTTTTCGCGATTTTCTCGAAAACCAGCACGACGACCGCGGTCGAACCATTAGAGTAAAACGTAGGCAATGAAACGACGAACGGGGATCAATGGTTGTTTGCTCGATTGGACGAACTTGTGTTCGGACTACGGTGCGGAAGGACTCTGAAATTTGTCGGGCCTTTGAAATATTTCGGAGCGATTGGAATTTTTCGCGATGTTCTCGAAAACCAGCACGACGACCGCGGTCGAACCATTAGAGTAAAACGTAGGCAATGGAACGACGAACAGGGATCATTTGTTGTTTGGTCGATTGGACGAGTTTAGACTTTCGTCGGACTACGGTACGAAGGAATCTTAAATCTATCGTAGCTTCGAATTACCTCGGAGCGATTGGGGTTTTTCGCGATTTTCTCGAAAACCAGCACGACGACCGCGGTCGAACCATTAGAGTAAAACGTAGGCAATGGAACGACGAACGGGGATCAATGATTGTTTGCTCGATTGGACGAAATTGTGTTCGGACTACGGTGCGGATGGACTCTGAAATTTGTCGGGACTTTGAAATATTTCGGAGCGATTGGAATTTTTCGCGATTTTCTCGAAAACCAGCACGACGACCGCGGTCGAGCCATTAGAGTAAAACGTAGGAAATGGAACGACGAACAGGGATCAATTGTTGTTTGTTCGATAGGACGAACCTGTCTTCGGACTACGGTGCGGAAGGACTCTGAAATTTGTCGGGACTTTGAAATATTTCGGAGCGATTGGAGTTTTTCGCGATTTTCTCGAAAACCAGCACGACGACCGCGGTCGAACCATTAGAGTAAAACGTAGGCAATGAAACGACGAACGGGGATCAATGGTTGTTTGCTCGATTGGACGAACTTGTGTTCGGACTACGGTGCGGAAGGACTCTGAAATTTGTCGGGACTTTGAAAAATTTCGGAGCGATTGTAGTTTTTCGCGATTTTCTCGAAAACCAGCACGACGACCGCGGTCGAACCATTAGAGTAAAACGTAGGCAATGGAACGACGAACAGGGATCATTTGTTGTTTGGTCGATTGGACGAGTTTAGACTTTCGTCGGACTACGGTACGAAGGAATCTTAAATCTATCGTAGCTTCGAATTACCTCGGAGCGATTGGGGTTTTTCGCGATTTTCTCGAAAACCAGCACGACGACCGCGGTCGAACCATTAGAGTAAAACGTAGGCAATGGAACGACGAACGGGGATCAATGATTGTTTGCTCGATTGGACGAAATTGTGTTCGGACTACGGTGCGGAAGGACTCTGAAATTTGTCGGGACTTTGAAATATTTCGGAGCGATTGGAGTTTTTCGCGATTTTCTCGAAAACCAGCACGACGACCGCGGTCGAACCATTAGAGTAAAACGTAGGAAATGGAACGACGAACAGGGATCAATTGTTGTTTGTTCGATTGGACGAACCTGTCTTCGGACTACGGTGCGGAAGGACTCTGAAATTTGTCGGGACTTTGAAATATTTCGGAGCGATTGGAATTTTTCGCGATTTTCTCGAAAACCAGCACGACGATCGCGGTCGAACCATTAGAGTAAAACGTAGGCAATGGGACGACGAATAGGGATCAATTGTTGTTTGTTCGATTGGACGAACCTGTCTTCGGACTACGGTGCGGAAGGACTCTGAAATTTGTCGGGACTTTGAAATATTTCGGAGCGATTGGAGTTTTTCGCGATTTTCTCGAAAACCAGCACGACGACCGCGGTCGAACCATTAGAGTAAAACGTAGGCAATGAAACGACGAACGGGGATCAATGGTTGTTTGCTCGATTGGACGAACTTGTGTTCGGACTACGGTGCGGAAGGACTCTGAAATTTGTCGGGCCTTTGAAATATTTCGGAGCGATTGGAATTTTTCGCGATTTTCTCGAAAACCAGCACGACGACCGCGGTCGAACCATTACAGTAAAACGTAGGCAATGGAACGACGAACAGGGATCAATTATTGTTTGGTCGATTGGACGAGTTTAGACTTTCGTCGGACTACGGTACGAAGGAATATTAAATCTATCGTAGCTTCGAATTACCTCGGAGCGATTGGGGTTTTTCGCGATTTTCTCGAAAACCAGCACGACGACCGCGGTCGAACCATTAGAGTAAAACGTAGGCAATGGAACGACGAACGGGGATCAATGGTTGTTTGCTCGATTGGACGAAATTGTGTTCGGACTACGGTGCGGAAGGACTCTGAAATTTGTCGGGACTTTGAAATATTTCGGAGCGATTGGAGTTTTTCGCGATTTTCTCGAAAACCAGCACGACGACCGCGGTCGAACCATTAGAGTAAAACGTAGGCAATGAAACGACGAACGGGGATCAATGGTTGTTTGCTCGATTGGACGAACTTGTGTTCGGACTACGGTGCGGAAGGACTCTGAAATTTGTCGGGACTTTGAAATATTTCGGAGCGATTGTAGTTTTTCGCGATTTTCTCGAAAACCAGCACGACGACCGCGGTCGAACCATTAGAGTAAAACGTAGGCAATGAAACGACGAACGGGGATCAATGGTTGTTTGCTCGATTGGACGAACTTGTGTTCGGACTACGGTGCGGAAGGACTCTGAAATTTGTCGGGCCTTTGAAATATTTCGGAGCGATTGGAATTTTTCGCGATTTTCTCGAAAACCAGCACGACGACCGCGGTCGAACCATTAGAGTAAAACGTAGGCAATGGAACGACGAACAGGGATCATTTGTTGTTTGGTCGATTGGACGAGTTTAGACTTTCGTCGGACTACGGTACGAAGGAATCTTAAATCTATCGTAGCTTCGAATTACCTCGGAGCGATTGGGGTTTTTCGCGATTTTCTCGAAAACCAGCACGACGATCGCGGTCGAACCATTAGAGTAAAACGTAGGCAATGGAACGACGAACGGGGATCAATGATTGTTTGCTCGATTGGACGAAATTGTGTTCGGACTACGGTGCGGATGGACTCTGAAATTTGTCGGGACTTTGAAATATTTCGGAGCGATTGGAGTTTTTCGCGATTTTCTCGAAAACCAGCACGACGACCGCGGTCGAACCATTAGAGTAAAACGTAGGCAATGAAACGACGAACGGGGATCAATGGTTGTTTGCTCGATTGGACGAACTTGTGTTCGGACTACGGTGCGGAAGGACTCTGAAATTTGTCGGGACTTTGAAAAATTTCGGAGCGATTGTAGTTTTTCGCGATTTTCTCGAAAACCAGCACGACGACCGCGTTCGAACCATTAGAGTAAAACGTAGGCAATGGAACGACGAACAGGGATCATTTGTTGTTTGGTCGATTGGACGAGTTTAGACTTTCGTCGGACTACGGTACGAAGGAATCTTAAATCTATCGTAGCTTCGAATTACCTCGGAGCGATTGGGGTTTTTCGCGATTTTCTCGAAAACCAGCACGACGACCGCGGTCGAACCATTAGAGTAAAACGTAGGCAATGGAACGACGAACGGGGATCAATGATTGTTTGCTCGATTGGACGAAATTGTGTTCGGACTACGGTGCGGAAGGACTCTGAAATTTGTCGGGACTTTGAAATATTTCGGAGCGATTGGAGTTTTTCGCGATTTTCTCGAAAACCAGCACGACGACCGCGGTCGAACCATTAGAGTAAAACGTAGGCAATGAAACGACGAACGGGGATCAATGGTTGTTTGCTCGATTGGACGTACTTGTGTTCGGACTACGGTGCGGAAGGACTCTGAAATTTGTCGGGACTTTGAAATATTTCGGAGCGATTGGAATTTTTCGCGATTTTCTCGAAAACCAGCACGACGACCGCGGTCGAACCATTAGAGTAAAACGTAGGAAATGGAACGACGAACAGGGATCAATTGTTGTTTGTTCGATTGGACGAACCTGTCTTCGGACTACGGTGCGGAAGGACTCTGAAATTTGTCGGGACTTTGAAATATTTCGGAGCGATTGGAACTTTTCGCGATTTTCTCGAAAACCAGCACGACGATCGCGGTCGAACCATTAGAGTAAAACGTAGGCAATGGGACGACGAATAGGGATCAATTGTTGTTTGTTCGATTGGACGAACCTGTCTTCGGACTACGGTGCGGAAGGACTCTGAAATTTGTCGGGACTTTGAAATATTTCGGAGCGATTGGAGTTTTTCGCGATTTTCTCGAAAACCAGCACGACGACCGCGGTCGAACCATTAGAGTAAAACGTAGGCAATGAAACGACGAACGGGGATCAATGGTTGTTTGCTCGATTGGACGAACTTGTGTTCGGACTACGGTGCGGAAGGACTCTGAAATTTGTCGGGCCTTTGAAATATTTCGGAGCGATTGGAATTTTTCGCGATTTTCTCGAAAACCAGCACGACGACCGCGGTCGAACCATTACAGTAAAACGTAGGCAATGGAACGACGAACAGGGATCAATTATTGTTTGGTCGATTGGACGAGTTTAGACTTTCGTCGGACTACGGTACGAAGGAATATTAAATCTATCGTAGCTTCGAATTACCTCGGAGCGATTGGGGTTTTTCGCGATTTTCTCGAAAACCAGCACGACGACCGCGGTCGAACCATTAGAGTAAAACGTAGGCAATGGAACGACGAACGGGGATCAATGGTTGTTTGCTCGATTGGACGAAATTGTGTGCGGACTACGGTGCGGAAGGACTCTGAAATTTGTCGGGACTTTGAAATATTTCGGAGCGATTGTAGTTTTTCGCGATTTTCTCGAAAACCAGCACGACGACCGCGGTCGAACCATTAGAGTAAAACGTAGGCAATGGAACGACGAACGGGGATCAATGATTGTTTGCTCGATTGGACGAAATTGTGTTCGGACTACGGTGCGGAAGGACTCTGAAATTTGTCGGGACTTTGAAATATTTCGGAGCGATTGGAGTTTTTCGCGATTTTCTCGAAAACCAGCACGACGACCGCGGTCGAACCATTAGAGTAAAACGTAGGCAATGAAACGACGAACGGGGATCAATGGTTGTTTGCTCGATTGGACGAACTTGTGTTCGGACTACGGTGCGGAAGGACTCTGAAATTTGTCGGGACTTTGAAAAATTTCGGAGCGATTGTAGTTTTTCGCGATTTTCTCGAAAACCAGCACGACGACCGCGTTCGAACCATTAGAGTAAAACGTAGGCAATGGAACGACGAACAGGGATCATTTGTTGTTTGGTCGATTGGACGAGTTTAGACTTTCGTCGGACTACGGTACGAAGGAATCTTAAATCTATCGTAGCTTCGAATTACCTCGGAGCGATTGGGGTTTTTCGCGATTTTCTCGAAAACCAGCACGACGACCGCGGTCGAACCATTAGAGTAAAACGTAGGCAATGGAACGACGAACGGGGATCAATGATTGTTTGCTCGATTGGACGAAATTGTGTTCGGACTACGGTGCGGAAGGACTCTGAAATTTGTCGGGACTTTGAAATATTTCGGAGCGATTGGAGTTTTTCGCGATTTTCTCGAAAACCAGCACGACGACCGCGGTCGAACCATTAGAGTAAAACGTAGGCAATGAAACGACGAACGGGGATCAATGGTTGTTTGCTCGATTGGACGTACTTGTGTTCGGACTACGGTGCGGAAGGACTCTGAAATTTGTCGGGACTTTGAAATATTTCGGAGCGATTGGAATTTTTCGCGATTTTCTCGAAAACCAGCACGACGACCGCGGTCGAACCATTAGAGTAAAACGTAGGAAATGGAACGACGAACAGGGATCAATTGTTGTTTGTTCGATTGGACGAACCTGTCTTCGGACTACGGTGCGGAAGGACTCTGAAATTTGTCGGGACTTTGAAATATTTCGGAGCGATTGGAATTTTTCGCGATTTTCTCGAAAACCAGCACGACGATCGCGGTCGAACCATTAGAGTAAAACGTAGGCAATGGGACGACGAATAGGGATCAATTGTTGTTTGTTCGATTGGACGAACCTGTCTTCGGACTACGGTGCGGAAGGACTCTGAAATTTGTCGGGACTTTGAAATATTTCGGAGCGATTGGAGTTTTTCGCGATTTTCTCGAAAACCAGCACGACGACCGCGGTCGAACCATTAGAGTAAAACGTAGGCAATGAAACGACGAACGGGGATCAATGGTTGTTTGCTCGATTGGACGAACTTGTGTTCGGACTACGGTGCGGAAGGACTCTGAAATTTGTCGGGCCTTTGAAATATTTCGGAGCGATTGGAATTTTTCGCGATTTTCTCGAAAACCAGCACGACGACCGCGGTCGAACCATTACAGTAAAACGTAGGCAATGGAACGACGAACAGGGATCAATTATTGTTTGGTCGATTGGACGAGTTTAGACTTTCGTCGGACTACGGTACGAAGGAATATTAAATCTATCGTAGCTTCGAATTACCTCGGAGCGATTGGGGTTTTTCGCGATTTTCTCGAAAACCAGCACGACGACCGCGGTCGAACCATTAGAGTAAAACGTAGGCAATGGAACGACGAACGGGGATCAATGGTTGTTTGCTCGATTGGACGAAATTGTGTGCGGACTACGGTGCGGAAGGACTCTGAAATTTGTCGGGACTTTGAAATATTTCGGAGCGATTGTAGTTTTTCGCGATATTCTCGAAAACCAGCACGACGACCGCGGTCGAACCATTAGAGTAAAACGTAGGCAATGGAACGACGAACGGGGATCAATGATTGTTTGCTCGATTGGACGAAATTGTGTTCGGACTACGGTGCGGAAGGACTCTGAAATTTGTCGGGACTTTGAAATATTTCGGAGCGATTGGAGTTTTTCGCGATTTTCTCGAAAACCAGCACGACGACCGCGGTCGAACCATTAGAGTAAAACGTAGGCAATGAAACGACGAACGGGGATCAATGGTTGTTTGCTCGATTGGACGAACTTGTGTTCGGACTACGGTGCGGAAGGACTCTGAAATTTGTCGGGACTTTGAAATATTTCGGAGCGATTGTAGTTTTTCGCGATTTTCTCGAAAACCAGCACGACGACCGCGGTCGAACCATTAGAGTAAAACGTAGGCAATGAAACGACGAACGGGGATCAATGGTTGTTTGCTCGATTGGACGAACTTGTGTTCGGACTACGGTGCGGAAGGACTCTGAAATTTGTCGGGCCTTTGAAATATTTCGGAGCGATTGGAATTTTTCGCGATTTTCTCGAAAACCAGCACGACGACCGCGGTCGAACCATTAGAGTAAAACGTAGGCAATGGAACGACGAACAGGGATCATTTGTTGTTTGGTCGATTGGACGAGTTTAGACTTTCGTCGGACTACGGTACGAAGGAATCTTAAATCTATCGTAGCTTCGAATTACCTCGGAGCGATTGGGGTTTTTCGCGATTTTCTCGAAAACCAGCACGACGATCGCGGTCGAACCATTAGAGTAAAACGTAGGCAATGGAACGACGAACGGGGATCAATGATTGTTTGCTCGATTGGACGAAATTGTGTTCGGACTACGGTGCGGATGGACTCTGAAATTTGTCGGGACTTTGAAATATTTCGGAGCGATTGGAGTTTTTCGCGATTTTCTCGAAAACCAGCACGACGACCGCGGTCGAACCATTAGAGTAAAACGTAGGCAATGAAACGACGAACGGGGATCAATGGTTGTTTGCTCGATTGGACGAACTTGTGTTCGGACTACGGTGCGGAAGGACTCTGAAATTTGTCGGGACTTTGAAAAATTTCGGAGCGATTGTAGTTTTTCGCGATTTTCTCGAAAACCAGCACGACGACCGCGTTCGAACCATTAGAGTAAAACGTAGGCAATGGAACGACGAACAGGGATCATTTGTTGTTTGGTCGATTGGACGAGTTTAGACTTTCGTCGGACTACGGTACGAAGGAATCTTAAATCTATCGTAGCTTCGAATTACCTCGGAGCGATTGGGGTTTTTCGCGATTTTCTCGAAAACCAGCACGACGACCGCGGTCGAACCATTAGAGTAAAACGTAGGCAATGGAACGACGAACGGGGATCAATGATTGTTTGCTCGATTGGACGAAATTGTGTTCGGACTACGGTGCGGAAGGACTCTGAAATTTGTCGGGACTTTGAAATATTTCGGAGCGATTGGAGTTTTTCGCGATTTTCTCGAAAACCAGCACGACGACCGCGGTCGAACCATTAGAGTAAAACGTAGGCAATGAAACGACGAACGGGGATCAATGGTTGTTTGCTCGATTGGACGTACTTGTGTTCGGACTACGGTGCGGAAGGACTCTGAAATTTGTCGGGACTTTGAAATATTTCGGAGCGATTGGAATTTTTCGCGATTTTCTCGAAAACCAGCACGACGACCGCGGTCGAACCATTAGAGTAAAACGTAGGAAATGGAACGACGAACAGGGATCAATTGTTGTTTGTTCGATTGGACGAACCTGTCTTCGGACTACGGTGCGGAAGGACTCTGAAATTTGTCGGGCCTTTGAAATATTTCGGAGCGATTGGAATTTTTCGCGATTTTCTCGAAAACCAGCACGACGACCGCGGTCGAACCATTAGAGTAAAACGTAGGCAATGGAACGACGAACAGGGATCATTTGTTGTTTGGTCGATTGGACGAGTTTAGACTTTCGTCGGACTACGGTACGAAGGAATCTTAAATCTATCGTAGCTTCGAATTACCTCGGAGCGATTGGGGTTTTTCGCGATTTTCTCGAAAACCAGCACGACGACCGCGGTCGAACCATTAGAGTAAAACGTAGGCAATGGAACGACGAACGGGGATCAATGATTGTTTGCTCGATTGGACGAAATTGTGTTCGGACTACGGTGCGGAAGGACTCTGAAATTTGTCGGGACTTTGAAATATTTCGGAGCGATTGGAATTTTTCGCGATTTTCTCGAAAACCAGCACGACGACCGCGGTCGAACCATTAGAGTAAAACGTAGGAAATGGAACGACGAACAGGGATCAATTGTTGTTTGTTCGATTGGACGAACCTGTCTTCGGACTACGGTGCGGAAGGACTCTGAAATTTGTCGGGACTTTGAAATATTTCGGAGCGATTGGAATTTTTTCGCGATTTTCTCGAAAACCAGCACGACGATCGCGGTCGAACCATTAGAGTAAAACGTAGGCAATGGGACGACGAATAGGGATCAATTGTTGTTTGTTCGATTGGACGAACCTGTCTTCGGACTACGGTGCGGAAGGACTCTGAAATTTGTCGGGACTTTGAAATATTTCGGAGCGATTGGAGTTTTTCGCGATTTTCTCGAAAACCAGCACGACGATCGCGGTCGAACCATTAGAGTAAAACGTAGGCAATGGGACGACGAATAGGGATCAATTGTTGTTTGTTCGATTGGACGAACCTGTCTTCGGACTACGGTGCGGAAGGACTCTGAAATTTGTCGGGACTTTGAAATATTTCGGAGCGATTGGAGTTTTTCGCGATTTTCTCGAAAACCAGCACGACGACCGCGGTCGAACCATTAGAGTAAAACGTAGGCAATGAAACGACGAACGGGGATCAATGGTTGTTTGCTCGATTGGACGAACTTGTGTTCGGACTACGGTGCGGAAGGACTCTGAAATTTGTCGGGCCTTTGAAATATTTCGGAGCGATTGGAATTTTTCGCGATTTTCTCGAAAACCAGCACGACGACCGCGGTCGAACCATTACAGTAAAACGTAGGCAATGGAACGACGAACAGGGATCAATTATTGTTTGGTCGATTGGACGAGTTTAGACTTTCGTCGGACTACGGTACGAAGGAATATTAAATCTAACGTAGCTTCGAATTACCTCGGAGCGATTGGGGTTTTTCGCGATTTTCTCGAAAACCAGCACGACGACCGCGGTCGAACCATTAGAGTAAAACGTAGGCAATGGAACGACGAACGGGGATCAATGGTTGTTTGCTCGATTGGACGAAATTGTGTGCGGACTACGGTGCGGAAGGACTCTGAAATTTGTCGGGACTTTGAAATATTTCGGAGCGATTGTAGTTTTTCGCGATATTCTCGAAAACCAGCACGACGACCGCGGTCGAACCATTAGAGTAAAACGTAGGCAATGGAACGACGAACGGGGATCAATGATTGTTTGCTCGATTGGACGAAATTGTGTTCGGACTACGGTGCGGAAGGACTCTGAAATTTGTCGGGACTTTGAAATATTTCGGAGCGATTGGAGTTTTTCGCGATTTTCTCGAAAACCAGCACGACGACCGCGGTCGAACCATTAGAGTAAAACGTAGGCAATGAAACGACGAACGGGGATCAATGGTTGTTTGCTCGATTGGACGAACTTGTGTTCGGACTACGGTGCGGAAGGACTCTGAAATTTGTCGGGACTTTGAAATATTTCGGAGCGATTGTAGTTTTTCGCGATTTTCTCGAAAACCAGCACGACGACCGCGGTCGAACCATTAGAGTAAAACGTAGGCAATGAAACGACGAACGGGGATCAATGGTTGTTTGCTCGATTGGACGAACTTGTGTTCGGACTACGGTGCGGAAGGACTCTGAAATTTGTCGGGCCTTTGAAATATTTCGGAGCGATTGGAATTTTTCGCGATTTTCTCGAAAACCAGCACGACGACCGCGGTCGAACCATTAGAGTAAAACGTAGGCAATGGAACGACGAACAGGGATCATTTGTTGTTTGGTCGATTGGACGAGTTTAGACTTTCGTCGGACTACGGTACGAAGGAATCTTAAATCTATCGTAGCTTCGAATTACCTCGGAGCGATTGGGGTTTTTCGCGATTTTCTCGAAAACCAGCACGACGATCGCGGTCGAACCATTAGAGTAAAACGTAGGCAATGGAACGACGAACGGGGATCAATGATTGTTTGCTCGATTGGACGAAATTGTGTTCGGACTACGGTGCGGATGGACTCTGAAATTTGTCGGGACTTTGAAATATTTCGGAGCGATTGGAGTTTTTCGCGATTTTCTCGAAAACCAGCACGACGACCGCGGTCGAACCATTAGAGTAAAACGTAGGCAATGAAACGACGAACGGGGATCAATGGTTGTTTGCTCGATTGGACGAACTTGTGTTCGGACTACGGTGCGGAAGGACTCTGAAATTTGTCGGGACTTTGAAAAATTTCGGAGCGATTGTAGTTTTTCGCGATTTTCTCGAAAACCAGCACGACGACCGCGTTCGAACCATTAGAGTAAAACGTAGGCAATGGAACGACGAACAGGGATCATTTGTTGTTTGGTCGATTGGACGAGTTTAGACTTTCGTCGGACTACGGTACGAAGGAATCTTAAATCTATCGTAGCTTCGAATTACCTCGGAGCGATTGGGGTTTTTCGCGATTTTCTCGAAAACCAGCACGACGACCGCGGTCGAACCATTAGAGTAAAACGTAGGCAATGGAACGACGAACGGGGATCAATGATTGTTTGCTCGATTGGACGAAATTGTGTTCGGACTACGGTGCGGAAGGACTCTGAAATTTGTCGGGACTTTGAAATATTTCGGAGCGATTGGAGTTTTTCGCGATTTTCTCGAAAACCAGCACGACGACCGCGGTCGAACCATTAGAGTAAAACGTAGGCAATGAAACGACGAACGGGGATCAATGGTTGTTTGCTCGATTGGACGTACTTGTGTTCGGACTACGGTGCGGAAGGACTCTGAAATTTGTCGGGACTTTGAAATATTTCGGAGCGATTGGAATTTTTCGCGATTTTCTCGAAAACCAGCACGACGACCGCGGTCGAACCATTAGAGTAAAACGTAGGAAATGGAACGACGAACAGGGATCAATTGTTGTTTGTTCGATTGGACGAACCTGTCTTCGGACTACGGTGCGGAAGGACTCTGAAATTTGTCGGGCCTTTGAAATATTTCGGAGCGATTGGAATTTTTCGCGATTTTCTCGAAAACCAGCACGACGACCGCGGTCGAACCATTAGAGTAAAACGTAGGCAATGGAACGACGAACAGGGATCATTTGTTGTTTGGTCGATTGGACGAGTTTAGACTTTCGTCGGACTACGGTACGAAGGAATCTTAAATCTATCGTAGCTTCGAATTACCTCGGAGCGATTGGGGTTTTTCGCGATTTTCTCGAAAACCAGCACGACGACCGCGGTCGAACCATTAGAGTAAAACGTAGGCAATGGAACGACGAACGGGGATCAATGATTGTTTGCTCGATTGGACGAAATTGTGTTCGGACTACGGTGCGGAAGGACTCTGAAATTTGTCGGGACTTTGAAATATTTCGGAGCGATTGGAATTTTTCGCGATTTTCTCGAAAACCAGCACGACGACCGCGGTCGAACCATTAGAGTAAAACGTAGGAAATGGAACGACGAACAGGGATCAATTGTTGTTTGTTCGATTGGACGAACCTGTCTTCGGACTACGGTGCGGAAGGACTCTGAAATTTGTCGGGACTTTGAAATATTTCGGAGCGATTGGAATTTTTTCGCGATTTTCTCGAAAACCAGCACGACGATCGCGGTCGAACCATTAGAGTAAAACGTAGGCAATGGGACGACGAATAGGGATCAATTGTTGTTTGTTCGATTGGACGAACCTGTCTTCGGACTACGGTGCGGAAGGACTCTGAAATTTGTCGGGACTTTGAAATATTTCGGAGCGATTGGAGTTTTTCGCGATTTTCTCGAAAACCAGCACGACGACCGCGGTCGAACCATTAGAGTAAAACGTAGGCAATGAAACGACGAACGGGGATCAATGGTTGTTTGCTCGAATGGACGAACTTGTGTTCGGACTACGGTGCGGAAGGACTCTGAAATTTGTCGGGACTTTGAAATATTTCGGAGCGATTGGAGTTTTTCGCGATTTTCTCGAAAACCAGCACGACGACCGCGGTCGAACCATTAGAGTAAAACGTAGGCAATGAAACGACGAACGGGGATCAATGGTTGTTTGCTCGATTGGACGAACTTGTGTTCGGACTACGGTGCGGAAGGACTCTGAAATTTGTCGGGACTTTGAAATATTTCGGAGCGATTGTAGTTTTTCGCGATTTTCTCGAAAACCAGCACGACGACCGCGGTCGAACCATTAGAGTAAAACGTAGGCAATGAAACGACGAACGGGGATCAATGGTTGTTTGCTCGATTGGACGAACTTGTGTTCGGACTACGGTGCGGAAGGACTCTGAAATTTGTCGGGCCTTTGAAATATTTCGGAGCGATTGGAATTTTTCGCGATTTTCTCGAAAACCAGCACGACGACCGCGGTCGAACCATTAGAGTAAAACGTAGGCAATGGAACGACGAACAGGGATCATTTGTTGTTTGGTCGATTGGACGAGTTTAGACTTTCGTCGGACTACGGTACGAAGGAATCTTAAATCTATCGTAGCTTCGAATTACCTCGGAGCGATTGGGGTTTTTCGCGATTTTCTCGAAAACCAGCACGACGACCGCGGTCGAACCATTAGAGTAAAACGTAGGCAATGGAACGACGAACGGGGATCAATGATTGTTTGCTCGATTGGACGAAATTGTGTTCGGACTACGGTGCGGAAGGACTCTGAAATTTGTCGGGACTTTGAAATATTTCGGAGCGATTGGAATTTTTCGCGATTTTCTCGAAAACCAGCACGACGACCGCGGTCGAACCATTAGAGTAAAACGTAGGAAATGGAACGACGAACAGGGATCAATTGTTGTTTGTTCGATTGGACGAACCTGTCTTCGGACTACGGTGCGGAAGGACTCCGAAATTTGTCGGGACTTTGAAATATTTCGGAGCGATTGGAATTTTTCGCGATTTTCTCGAAAACCAGCACGACGATCGCGGTCGAACCATTAGAGTAAAACGTAGGCAATGGGACGACGAATAGGGATCAATTGTTGTTTGTTCGATTGGACGAACCTGTCTTCGGACTACGGTGCGGAAGGACTCTGAAATTTGTCGGGACTTTGAAATATTTCGGAGCGATTGGAGTTTTTCGCGATTTTCTCGAAAACCAGCACGACGACCGCGGTCGAACCATTAGAGTAAAACGTAGGCAATGAAACGACGAACGGGGATCAATGGTTGTTTGCTCGATTGGACGAACTTGTGTTCGGACTACGGTGCGGAAGGACTCTGAAATTTGTCGGGCCTTTGAAATATTTCGGAGCGATTGGAATTTTTCGCGATTTTCTCGAAAACCAGCACGACGACCGCGGTCGAACCATTAGAGTAAAACGTAGGCAATGGAACGACGAACAGGGATCAATTGTTGTTTGGTCGATTGGACGAGTTTAGACTTTCGTCGGACTACGGTACGTAGGAATATTAAATCTATCGTAGCTTCGAATTACCTCGGAGCGATTGGGGTTTTTCGCGATTTTCTCGAAAACCAGCACGACGACCGCGGTCGAACCATTAGAGTAAAACGTAGGCAATGGAACGACGAACGGGGATCAATGGTTGTTTGCTCGATTGGACGAAATTGTGTTCGGACTACGGTGCGGAAGGACTCTGAAATTTGTCGGGACTTTGAAATATTTCGGAGCGATTGGAATTTTTCGCGATTTTCTCGAAAACCAGCACGACGACCGCGGTCGAACCATTAGAGTAAAACGTAGGAAATGGAACGACGAACAGGGATCAATTGTTGTTTGTTCGATTGGACGAACCTGTCTTCGGACTACGGTGCGGAAGGACTCCGAAATTTGTCGGGACTTTGAAATATTTCGGAGCGATTGGAATTTTTCGCGATTTTCTCGAAAACCAGCACGACGATCGCGATCGAACCATTAGAGTAAAACGTAGGCAATGGGACGACGAATAGGGATCAATTGTTGTTTGTTCGATTGGACGAACCTGTCTTCGGACTACGGTGCGGAAGGACTCTGAAATTTGTCGGGACTTTGAAATATTTCGGAGCGATTGGAGTTTTTCGCGATTTTCTCGAAAACCAGCACGACGACCGCGGTCGAACCATTAGAGTAAAACGTAGGCAATGAAACGACGAACGGGGATCAATGGTTGTTTGCTCGATTGGACGAACTTGTGTTCGGACTACGGTGCGGAAGGACTCTGAAATTTGTCGGGCCTTTGAAATATTTCGGAGCGATTGGAATTTTTCGCGATTTTCTCGAAAACCAGCACGACGACCGCGGTCGAACCATTAGAGTAAAACGTAGGCAATGGAACGACGAACAGGGATCAATTGTTGTTTGGTCGATTGGACGAGTTTAGACTTTCGTCGGACTACGGTACGTAGGAATATTAAATCTATCGTAGCTTCGAATTACCTCGGAGCGATTGGGGTTTTTCGCGATTTTCTCGAAAACCAGCACGACGACCGCGGTCGAACCATTAGAGTAAAACGTAGGCAATGGAACGACGAACGGGGATCAATGGTTGTTTGCTCGATTGGACGAAATTGTGTTCGGACTACGGTGCGGAAGGACTCTGAAATTTGTCGGGACTTTGAAATATTTCGGAGCGATTGGAATTTTTCGCGATTTTCTCGAAAACCAGCACGACGACCGCGGTCGAACCATTAGAGTAAAACGTAGGAAATGGAACGACGAACAGGGATCAATTGTTGTTTGTTCGATTGGACGAACCTGTCTTCGGACTACGGTGCGGAAGGACTCCGAAATTTGTCGGGACTTTGAAATATTTCGGAGCGATTGGAATTTTTCGCGATTTTCTCGAAAACCAGCACGACGATCGCGATCGAACCATTAGAGTAAAACGTAGGCAATGGGACGACGAATAGGGATCAATTGTTGTTTGTTCGATTGGACGAACCTGTCTTCGGACTACGGTGCGGAAGGACTCTGAAATTTGTCGGGACTTTGAAATATTTCGGAGCGATTGGAGTTTTTCGCGATTTTCTCGAAAACCAGCACGACGACCGCGGTCGAACCATTAGAGTAAAACGTAGGCAATGAAACGACGAACGGGGATCAATGGTTGTTTGCTCGATTGGACGAACTTGTGTTCGGACTACGGTGCGGAAGGACTCTGAAATTTGTCGGGCCTTTGAAATATTTCGGAGCGATTGGAATTTTTCGCGATTTTCTCGAAAACCAGCACGACGACCGCGGTCGAACCATTAGAGTAAAACGTAGGCAATGGAACGACGAACAGGGATCAATTGTTGTTTGGTCGATTGGACGAGTTTAGACTTTCGTCGGACTACGGTACGTAGGAATATTAAATCTATCGTAGCTTCGAATTACCTCGGAGCGATTGGGGTTTTTCGCGATTTTCTCGAAAACCAGCACGACGACCGCGGTCGAACCATTAGAGTAAAACGTAGGCAATGGAACGACGAACGGGGATCAATGGTTGTTTGCTCGATTGGACGAAATTGTGTTCGGACTACGGTGCGGAAGGACTCTGAAATTTGTCGGGACTTTGAAATATTTCGGAGCGATTGTAGTTTTTCGCGATTTTCTCGAAAACCAGCACGACGACCGCGGTCGAACCATTAGAGTAAAACGTAGGCAATGAAACGACGAACGGGGATCAATGGTTGTTTGCTCGATTGGACGAACTTGTGTTCGGACTACGGTGCGGAAGGACTCTGAAATTTGTCGGGCCTTTGAAATATTTCGGAGCGATTGGAATTTTTCGCGATTTTCTCGAAAACCAGCACGACGACCGCGGTCGAACCATTAGAGTAAAACGTAGGCAATGGAACGACGAACAGGGATCATTTGTTGTTTGGTCGATTGGACGAGTTTAGACTTTCGTCGGACTACGGTACGAAGGAATCTTAAATCTATCGTAGCTTCGAATTACCTCGGAGCGATTGGGGTTTTTCGCGATTTTCTCGAAAACCAGCACGACGACCGCGGTCGAACCATTAGAGTAAAACGTAGGCAATGGAACGACGAACGGGGATCAATGATTGTTTGCTCGATTGGACGAAATTGTGTTCGGACTACGGTGCGGAAGGACTCTGAAATTTGTCGGGACTTTGAAATATTTCGGAGCGATTGGAATTTTTCGCGATTTTCTCGAAAACCAGCACGACGATCGCGGTCGAACCATTAGAGTAAAACGTAGGCAATGGAACGACGAACGGGGATCAATGATTGTTTGCTCGATTGGACGAAATTGTGTTCGGACTACGGTGCGGAAGGACTCTGAAATTTGTCGGGACTTTGAAATATTTCGGAGCGATTGGAATTTTTCGCGATTTTCTCGAAAACCAGCAACACGACCGCGGTCGAACCATTAGAGTAAAACGTAGGCAATGAAACGACGAACGGGGATCAATGGTTGTTTGCTCGATTGGACGAACTTGTGTTCGGACTACGGTGCGGAAGGACTCTGAAATTTGTCGGGCCTTTGAAATATTTCGGAGCGATTGGAATTTTTCGCGATTTTCTCGAAAACCAGCACGACGACCGCGGTCGAACCATTAGAGTAAAACGTAGGCAATGGAACGACGAACAGGGATCAATTGTTGTTTGGTCGATTGGACGAGTTTAGACTTTCGTCGGACTACGGTACGTAGGAATATTAAATCTATCGTAGCTTCGAATTACCTCGGAGCGATTGGGGTTTTTCGCGATTTTCTCGAAAACCAGCACGACGACCGCGGTCGAACCATTAGAGTAAAACGTAGGCAATGGAACGACGAACGGGGATCAATGGTTGTTTGCTCGATTGGACGAAATTGTGTTCGGACTACGGTGCGGAAGGACTCTGAAATTTGTCGGGACTTTGAAATATTTCGGAGCGATTGGAATTTTTCGCGATTTTCTCGAAAACCAGCACGACGACCGCGGTCGAACCATTAGAGTAAAACGTAGGAAATGGAACGACGAACAGGGATCAATTGTTGTTTGTTCGATTGGACGAACCTGTCTTCGGACTACGGTGCGGAAGGACTCCGAAATTTGTCGGGACTTTGAAATATTTCGGAGCGATTGGAATTTTTCGCGATTTTCTCGAAAACCAGCACGACGATCGCGGTCGAACCATTAGAGTAAAACGTAGGCAATGGGACGACGAATAGGGATCAATTGTTGTTTGTTCGATTGGACGAACCTGTCTTCGGACTACGGTGCGGAAGGACTCTGAAATTTGTCGGGACTTTGAAATATTTCGGAGCGATTGGAGTTTTTCGCGATTTTCTCGAAAACCAGCACGACGACCGCGGTCGAACCATTAGAGTAAAACGTAGGCAATGAAACGACGAACGGGGATCAATGGTTGTTTGCTCGATTGGACGAACTTGTGTTCGGACTACGGTGCGGAAGGACTCTGAAATTTGTCGGGCCTTTGAAATATTTCGGAGCGATTGGAATTTTTCGCGATTTTCTCGAAAACCAGCACGACGACCGCGGTCGAACCATTAGAGTAAAACGTAGGCAATGGAACGACGAACAGGGATCAATTGTTGTTTGGTCGATTGGACGAGTTTAGACTTTCGTCGGACTACGGTACGAAGGAATATTAAATCTATCGTAGCTTCGAATTACCTCGGAGCGATTGGGGTTTTTCGCGATTTTCTCGAAAACCAGCACGACGACCGCGGTCGAACCATTAGAGTAAAACGTAGGCAATGGAACGACGAACGGGGATCAATGGTTGTTTGCTCGATTGGACGAAATTGTGTTCGGACTACGGTGCGGAAGGACTCTGAAATTTGTCGGGACTTTGAAATATTTCGGAGCGATTGGAGTTTTTCGCGATTTTCTCGAAAACCAGCACGACGACCGCGGTCGAACCATTAGAGTAAAACGTAGGCAATGGAACGACGAACAGGGATCAATTGTTGTTTGGTCGATTGGACGAGTTTAGACTTTCGTCGGACTACGGTACGAAGGAATATTAAATCTATCGTAGCTTCGAATTACCTCGGAGCGATTGGGGTTTTTCGCGATTTTCTCGAAAACCAGCACGACGACCGCGGTCGAACCATTAGAGTAAAACGTAGGCAATGGAACGACGAACGGGGATCAATGGTTGTTTGCTCGATTGGACGAACTTGTGTTCGGACTACGGTGCGGAAGGACTCTGAAATTTGTCGGGCCTTTGAAATATTTCGGAGCGATTGGAATTTTTCGCGATTTTCTCGAAAACCAGCACGACGACCGCGGTCGAACCATTAGAGTAAAACGTAGGCAATGGAACGACGAACAGGGATCATTTGTTGTTTGGTCGATTGGACGAGTTTAGACTTTCGTCGGACTACGGTACGAAGGAATCTTAAATCTATCGTAGCTTCGAATTACCTCGGAGCGATTGGGGTTTTTCGCGATTTTCTCGAAAACCAGCACGACGACCGCGGTCGAACCATTAGAGTAAAACGTAGGCAATGGAACGACGAACGGGGATCAATGATTGTTTGCTCGATTGGACGAAATTGTGTTCGGACTACGGTGCGGAAGGACTCTGAAATTTGTCGGGACTTTGAAATATTTCGGAGCGATTGGAATTTTTCGCGATTTTCTCGAAAACCAGCACGACGACCGCGGTCGAACCATTAGAGTAAAACGTAGGAAATGGAACGACGAACAGGGATCAATTGTTGTTTGTTCGATTGGACGAACCTGTCTTCGGACTACGGTGCGGAAGGACTCCGAAATTTGTCGGGACTTTGAAATATTTCGGAGCGATTGGAATTTTTCGCGATTTTCTCGAAAACCAGCACGACGATCGCGGTCGAACCATTAGAGTAAAACGTAGGCAATGGAACGACGAATAGGGATCAATTGTTGTTCGTTCGATTGGACGAACCTGTCTTCGGACTACGGTGCGGAAGGACTCTGAAATTTGTCGGGCCTTTGAAATATTTCGGAGCGATTGGAATTTTTCGCGATTTTCTCGAAAACCAGCACGACGACCGCGGTCGAACCATTAGAGTAAAACGTAGGCAATGGAACGACGAACAGGGATCAATTGTTGTTTGGTCGATTGGACGAGTTTAGACTTTCGTCGGACTACGGTACGTAGGAATATTAAATCTATCGTAGCTTCGAATTACCTCGGAGCGATTGGGGTTTTTCGCGATTTTCTCGAAAACCAGCACGACGACCGCGGTCGAACCATTAGAGTAAAACGTAGGCAATGGAACGACGAACGGGGATCAATGGTTGTTTGCTCGATTGGACGAAATTGTGTTCGGACTACGGTGCGGAAGGACTCTGAAATTTGTCGGGACTTTGAAATATTTCGAAGCGATTGGAGTTTTTCGCGATTTTCTCGAAAACCAGCACGACGACCGCGGTCGTACCATTAGAGTAAAACGTAGGCAATGAAAGGACGAACGGGGATCAATGGTTGTTTGCTCGATTGGACGAACTTGTGTTCGGACTACGGTGCGGAAGGACTCTGAAATTTGTCGGGACTTTGAAATATTTCGGAGCGATTGTAGTTTTTCGCGATTTTCTCGAAAACCAGCACGACGACCGCGGTCGAACCATTAGAGTAAAACGTAGGCAATGAAACGACGAACGGGGATCAATGGTTGTTTGCTCGATTGGACGAACTTGTGTTCGGACTACGGTGCGGAAGGACTCTGAAATTTGTCGGGCCTTTGAAATATTTCGGAGCGATTGGAATTTTTCGCGATTTTCTCGAAAACCAGCACGACGACCGCGGTCGAACCATTAGAGTAAAACGTAGGCAATGGAACGACGAACAGGGATCATTTGTTGTTTGGTCGATTGGACGAGTTTAGACTTTCGTCGGACTACGGTACGAAGGAATCTTAAATCTATCGTAGCTTCGAATTACCTCGGAGCGATTGGGGTTTTTCGCGATTTTCTCGAAAACCAGCACGACGACCGCGGTCGAACCATTAGAGTAAAACGTAGGCAATGGAACGACGAACGGGGATCAATGATTGTTTGCTCGATTGGACGAAATTGTGTTCGGACTACGGTGCGGAAGGACTCTGAAATTTGTCGGGCCTTTGAAATATTTCGGAGCGATTGGAGTTTTTCGCGATTTTCTCGAAAACCAGCACGACGACCGCGGTCGAACCATTAGAGTAAAACGTAGGCAATGAAACGACGAACGGGGATCAATGGTTGTTTGCTCGATTGGACGAACTTGTGTTCGGACTACGGTGCGGAAGGACTCTGAAATTTGTCGGGCCTTTGAAATATTTCGGAGCGATTGGAATTTTTCGCGATTTTCTCGAAAACCAGCACGACGACCGCGGTCGAACCATTAGAGTAAAACGTAGGCAATGGAACGACGAACAGGGATCAATTGTTGTTTGGTCGATTGGACGAGTTTAGACTTTCGTCGGACTACGGTACGTAGGAATATTAAATCTATCGTAGCTTCGAATTACCTCGGAGCGATTGGGGTTTTTCGCGATTTTCTCGAAAACCAGCACGACGACCGCGGTCGAACCATTAGAGTAAAACGTAGGCAATGGAACGACGAACGGGGATCAATGATTGTTTGCTCGATTGGACGAAATTGTGTTCGGACTACGGTGCGGAAGGACTCTGAAATTTGTCGGGCCTTTGAAATATTTCGGAGCGATTGGAGTTTTTCGCGATTTTCTCGAAAACCAGCACGACGACCGCGGTCGAACCATTAGAGTAAAACGTAGGCAATGAAACGACGAACGGGGATCAATGGTTGTTTGCTCGATTGGACGAACTTGTGTTCGGACTACGGTGCGGAAGGACTCTGAAATTTGTCGGGCCTTTGAAATATTTCGGAGCGATTGGAATTTTTCGCGATTTTCTCGAAAACCAGCACGACGACCGCGGTCGAACCATTAGAGTAAAACGTAGGCAATGGAACGACGAACAGGGATCAATTGTTGTTTGGTCGATTGGACGAGTTTAGACTTTCGTCGGACTACGGTACGTAGGAATATTAAATCTATCGTAGCTTCGAATTACCTCGGAGCGATTGGGGTTTTTCGCGATTTTCTCGAAAACCAGCACGACGACCGCGGTCGAACCATTAGAGTAAAACGTAGGCAATGGAACGACGAACGGGGATCAATGGTTGTTTGCTCGATTGGACGAAATTGTGTTCGGACTACGGTGCGGAAGGACTCTGAAATTTGTCGGGCCTTTGAAATATTTCGGAGCGATTGGAGTTTTTCGCGATTTTCTCGAAAACCAGCACGACGACCGCGGTCGTACCATTAGAGTAAAACGTAGGCAATGAAACGACGAACGGGGATCAATGGTTGTTTGCTCGATTGGACGAACTTGTGTTCGGACTACGGTGCGGAAGGACTCTGAAATTTGTCGGGACTTTGAAATATTTCGGAGCGATTGTAGTTTTTCGCGATTTTCTCGAAAACCAGCACGACGACCGCGGTCGAACCATTAGAGTAAAACGTAGGCAATGAAACGACGAACGGGGATCAATGGTTGTTTGCTCGATTGGACGAACTTGTGTTCGGACTACGGTGCGGAAGGACTCTGAAATTTGTCGGGCCTTTGAAATATTTCGGAGCGATTGGAATTTTTCGCGATTTTCTCGAAAACCAGCACGACGACCGCGGTCGAACCATTAGAGTAAAACGTAGGCAATGGAACGACGAACAGGGATCATTTGTTGTTTGGTCGATTGGACGAGTTTAGACTTTCGTCGGACTACGGTACGAAGGAATCTTAAATCTATCGTAGCTTCGAATTACCTCGGAGCGATTGGGGTTTTTCGCGATTTTCTCGAAAACCAGCACGACGACCGCGGTCGAACCATTAGAGTAAAACGTAGGCAATGGAACGACGAACGGGGATCAATGATTGTTTGCTCGATTGGACGAAATTGTGTTCGGACTACGGTGCGGAAGGACTCTGAAATTTGTCGGGACTTTGAAATATTTCGGAGCGATTGGAATTTTTCGCGATTTTCTCGAAAACCAGCACGACGACCGCGGTCGAACCATTAGAGTAAAACGTAGGAAATGGAACGACGAACAGGGATCAATTGTTGTTTGTTCGATTGGACGAACCTGTCTTCGGACTACGGTGCGGAAGGACTCTGAAATTTGTCGGGACTTTGAAATATTTCGGAGCGATTGGAATTTTTTCGCGATTTTCTCGAAAACCAGCACGACGATCGCGGTCGAACCATTAGAGTAAAACGTAGGCAATGGGACGACGAATAGGGATCAATTGTGGTTTGTTCGATTGGACGAACCTGTCTTCGGACTACGGTGCGGAAGGACTCTGAAATTTGTCGGGACTTTGAAATATTTCGGAGCGATTGGAGTTTTTCGCGATTTTCTCGAAAACCAGCACGACGACCGCGGTCGAACCATTAGAGTAAAACGTAGGCAATGAAACGACGAACGGGGATCAATGGTTGTTTGCTCGAATGGACGAACTTGTGTTCGGACTACGGTGCGGAAGGACTCTGAAATTTGTCGGGCCTTTGAAATATTTCGGAGCGATTGGAATTTTTCGCGATTTTCTCGAAAACCAGCACGACGACCGCGGTCGAACCATTAGAGTAAAACGTAGGCAATGGAACGACGAACAGGGATCAATTGTTGTTTGGTCGATTGGACGAGTTTAGACTTTCGTCGGACTACGGTACGAAGGAATATTAAATCTATCGTAGCTTCGAATTACCTCGGAGCGATTGGGGTTTTTCGCGATTTTCTCGAAAACCAGCACGACGACCGCGGTCGAACCATTAGAGTAAAACGTAGGCAATGGAACGACGAACAGGGATCATTTGTTGTTTGGTCGATTGGACGAGTTTAGACTTTCGTCGGACTACGGTACGAAGGAATCTTAAATCTATCGTAGCTTCGAATTACCTCGGAGCGATTGGGGTTTTTCGCGATTTTCTCGAAAACCAGCACGACGACCGCGGTCGAACCATTAGAGTAAAACGTAGGCAATGGAACGACGAACGGGGATCAATGATTGTTTGCTCGATTGGACGAAATTGTGTTCGGACTACGGTGCGGAAGGACTCTGAAATTTGTCGGGACTTTGAAATATTTCGGAGCGATTGGAATTTTTCGCGATTTTCTCGAAAACCAGCACGACGATCGCGGTCGAACCATTAGAGTAAAACGTAGGCAATGGGACGACGAATAGGGATCAATTGTTGTTTGTTCGATTGGACGAACCTGTCTTCGGACTACGGTGCGGAAGGACTCTGAAATTTGTCGGGACTTTGAAATATTTCGGAGCGATTGGAGTTTTTCGCGATTTTCTCGAAAACCAGCACGACGACCGCGGTCGAACCATTAGAGTAAAACGTAGGCAATGAAACGACGAACGGGGATCAATGGTTGTTTGCTCGATTGGACGAACTTGTGTTCGGACTAAGGTGCGGAAGGACTCTGAAATTTGTCGGGCCTTTGAAATATTTCGGAGCGATTGGAATTTTTCGCGATTTTCTCGAAAACCAGAACGACGACCGCGGTCGAACCATTAGAGTAAAACGTAGGCAATGGAACGACGAACGGGGATCAATGATTGTTTGCTCGATTGGACGAAATTGTGTTCGGACTACGGTGCGGAAGGACTCTGAAATTTGTCGGGACTTTGAAATATTTCGGAGCGATTGGAATTTTTCGCGATTTTCTCGAAAACCAGCACGACGACCGCGGTCGAACCATTAGAGTAAAACGTAGGCAATGAAACGACGAACGGGGATCAATGGTTGTTTGCTCGATTGGACGAACTTGTGTTCGGACTACGGTGCGGAAGGACTCTGAAATTTGTCGGGCCTTTGAAATATTTCGGAGCGATTGGAATTTTTCGCGATTTTCTCGAAAACCAGAACGACGACCGCGGTCGAACCATTAGAGTAAAACGTAGGCAATGGAACGACGAACGGGGATCAATGATTGTTTGCTCGATTGGACGAACTTGTGTTCGGACTACGGTGCGGAAGGACTCTGAAATTTGTCGGGACTTTGAAATATTTCGGAGCGATTGGAGTTTTTCGCGATTTTCTCGAAAACCAGCACGACGACCGCGGTCGAACCATTAGAGTAAAACGTAGGCAATGGAACGACGAACAGGGATCAATTGTTGTTTGGTCGATTGGACGAGTTTAGACTTTCGTCGGACTACGGTACGAAGGAATATTAAATCTATCGTAGCTTCGAATTACCTCGGAGCGATTGGGGTTTTTCGCGATTTTCTCGAAAACCAGCACGACGACCGCGGTCGAACCATTAGAGTAAAACGTAGGCAATGGAACGACGAACGGGGATCAATGGTTGTTTGCTCGATTGGACGAACTTGTGTTCGGACTACGGTGCGGAAGGACTCTGAAATTTGTCGGGCCTTTGAAATATTTCGGAGCGATTGGAATTTTTCGCGATTTTCTCGAAAACCAGCACGACGACCGCGGTCGAACCATTAGAGTAAAACGTAGGCAATGGAACGACGAACAGGGATCATTTGTTGTTTGGTCGATTGGACGAGTTTAGACTTTCGTCGGACTACGGTACGAAGGAATCTTAAATCTATCGTAGCTTCGAATTACCTCGGAGCGATTGGGGTTTTTCGCGATTTTCTCGAAAACCAGCACGACGACCGCGGTCGAACCATTAGAGTAAAACGTAGGCAATGGAACGACGAACGGGGATCAATGATTGTTTGCTCGATTGGACGAAATTGTGTTCGGACTACGGTGCGGAAGGACTCTGAAATTTGTCGGGACTTTGAAATATTTCGGAGCGATTGGAATTTTTCGCGATTTTCTCGAAAACCAGCACGACGATCGCGGTCGAACCATTAGAGTAAAACGTAGGCAATGGAACGACGAACGGGGATCAATGATTGTTTGCTCGATTGGACGAAATTGTGTTCGGACTACGGTGCGGAAGGACTCTGAAATTTGTCGGGACTTTGAAATATTTCGGAGCGATTGGAATTTTTCGCGATTTTCTCGAAAACCAGCACGACGACCGCGGTCGAACCATTAGAGTAAAACGTAGGCAATGAAACGACGAACGGGGATCAATGGTTGTTTGCTCGATTGGACGAACTTGTGTTCGGACTACGGTGCGGAAGGACTCTGAAATTTGTCGGGCCTTTGAAATATTTCGGAGCGATTGGAATTTTTCGCGATTTTCTCGAAAACCAGCACGACGACCGCGGTCGAACCATTAGAGTAAAACGTAGGCAATGGAACGACGAACAGGGATCAATTGTTGTTTGGTCGATTGGACGAGTTTAGACTTTCGTCGGACTACGGTACGTAGGAATATTAAATCTATCGTAGCTTCGAATTACCTCGGAGCGATTGGGGTTTTTCGCGATTTTCTCGAAAACCAGCACGACGACCGCGGTCGAACCATTAGAGTAAAACGTAGGCAATGGAACGACGAACGGGGATCAATGGTTGTTTGCTCGATTGGACGAAATTGTGTTCGGACTACGGTGCGGAAGGACTCTGAAATTTGTCGGGACTTTGAAATATTTCGGAGCGATTGGAATTTTTCGCGATTTTCTCGAAAACCAGCACGACGACCGCGGTCGAACCATTAGAGTAAAACGTAGGAAATGGAACGACGAACAGGGATCAATTGTTGTTTGTTCGATTGGACGAACCTGTCTTCGGACTACGGTGCGGAAGGACTCCGAAATTTGTCGGGACTTTGAAATATTTCGGAGCGATTGGAATTTTTCGCGATTTTCTCGAAAACCAGCACGACGATCGCGGTCGAACCATTAGAGTAAAACGTAGGCAATGGGACGACGAATAGGGATCAATTGTTGTTTGTTCGATTGGACGAACCTGTCTTCGGACTACGGTGCGGAAGGACTCTGAAATTTGTCGGGACTTTGAAATATTTCGGAGCGATTGGAGTTTTTCGCGATTTTCTCGAAAACCAGCACGACGACCGCGGTCGAACCATTAGAGTAAAACGTAGGCAATGAAACGACGAACGGGGATCAATGGTTGTTTGCTCGATTGGACGAACTTGTGTTCGGACTACGGTGCGGAAGGACTCTGAAATTTGTCGGGCCTTTGAAATATTTCGGAGCGATTGGAATTTTTCGCGATTTTCTCGAAAACCAGCACGACGACCGCGGTCGAACCATTAGAGTAAAACGTAGGCAATGGAACGACGAACAGGGATCAATTGTTGTTTGGTCGATTGGACGAGTTTAGACTTTCGTCGGACTACGGTACGTAGGAATATTAAATCTATCGTAGCTTCGAATTACCTCGGAGCGATTGGGGTTTTTCGCGATTTTCTCGAAAACCAGCACGACGACCGCGGTCGAACCATTAGAGTAAAACGTAGGCAATGGAACGACGAACGGGGATCAATGGTTGTTTGCTCGATTGGACGAAATTGTGTTCGGACTACGGTGCGGAAGGACTCTGAAATTTGTCGGGACTTTGAAATATTTCGAAGCGATTGGAGTTTTTCGCGATTTTCTCGAAAACCAGCACGACGACCGCGGTCGAACCATTAGAGTAAAACGTAGGCAATGAAACGACGAACGGGGATCAATGGTTGTTTGCTCGATTGGACGAACTTGTGTTCGGACTACGGTGCGGAAGGACTCTGAAATTTGTCGGGACTTTGAAATATTTCGGAGCGATTGTAGTTTTTCGCGATTTTCTCGAAAACCAGCACGACGACCGCGGTCGAACCATTAGAGTAAAACGTAGGCAATGAAACGACGAACGGGGATCAATGGTTGTTTGCTCGATTGGACGAACTTGTGTTCGGACTACGGTGCGGAAGGACTCTGAAATTTGTCGGGCCTTTGAAATATTTCGGAGCGATTGGAATTTTTCGCGATTTTCTCGAAAACCAGCACGACGACCGCGGTCGAACCATTAGAGTAAAACGTAGGCAATGGAACGACGAACAGGGATCATTTGTTGTTTGGTCGATTGGACGAGTTTAGACTTTCGTCGGACTACGGTACGAAGGAATCTTAAATCTATCGTAGCTTCGAATTACCTCGGAGCGATTGGGGTTTTTCGCGATTTTCTCGAAAACCAGCACGACGACCGCGGTCGAACCATTAGAGTAAAACGTAGGCAATGGAACGACGAACGGGGATCAATGATTGTTTGCTCGATTGGACGAAATTGTGTTCGGACTACGGTGCGGAAGGACTCTGAAATTTGTCGGGACTTTGAAATATTTCGGAGCGATTGGAATTTTTCGCGATTTTCTCGAAAACCAGCACGACGACCGCGGTCGAACCATTAGAGTAAAACGTAGGAAATGGAACGACGAACAGGGATCAATTGTTGTTTGTTCGATTGGACGAACCTGTCTTCGGACTACGGTGCGGAAGGACTCTGAAATTTGTCGGGACTTTGAAATATTTCGGAGCGATTGGAATTTTTTCGCGATTTTCTCGAAAACCAGCACGACGATCGCGGTCGAACCATTAGAGTAAAACGTAGGCAATGGGACGACGAATAGGGATCAATTGTGGTTTGTTCGATTGGACGAACCTGTCTTCGGACTACGGTGCGGAAGGACTCTGAAATTTGTCGGGACTTTGAAATATTTCGGAGCGATTGGAGTTTTTCGCGATTTTCTCGAAAACCAGCACGACGACCGCGGTCGAACCATTAGAGTAAAACGTAGGCAATGAAACGACGAACGGGGATCAATGGTTGTTTGCTCGAATGGACGAACTTGTGTTCGGACTACGGTGCGGAAGGACTCTGAAATTTGTCGGGCCTTTGAAATATTTCGGAGCGATTGGAATTTTTCGCGATTTTCTCGAAAACCAGCACGACGACCGCGGTCGAACCATTAGAGTAAAACGTAGGCAATGGAACGACGAACAGGGATCAATTGTTGTTTGGTCGATTGGACGAGTTTAGACTTTCGTCGGACTACGGTACGAAGGAATATTAAATCTATCGTAGCTTCGAATTACCTCGGAGCGATTGGGGTTTTTCGCGATTTTCTCGAAAACCAGCACGACGACCGCGGTCGAACCATTAGAGTAAAACGTAGGCAATGGAACGACGAACAGGGATCATTTGTTGTTTGGTCGATTGGACGAGTTTAGACTTTCGTCGGACTACGGTACGAAGGAATCTTAAATCTATCGTAGCTTCGAATTACCTCGGAGCGATTGGGGTTTTTCGCGATTTTCTCGAAAACCAGCACGACGACCGCGGTCGAACCATTAGAGTAAAACGTAGGCAATGGAACGACGAACGGGGATCAATGATTGTTTGCTCGATTGGACGAAATTGTGTTCGGACTACGGTGCGGAAGGACTCTGAAATTTGTCGGGACTTTGAAATATTTCGGAGCGATTGGAATTTTTCGCGATTTTCTCGAAAACCAGCACGACGATCGCGGTCGAACCATTAGAGTAAAACGTAGGCAATGGGACGACGAATAGGGATCAATTGTTGTTTGTTCGATTGGACGAACCTGTCTTCGGACTACGGTGCGGAAGGACTCTGAAATTTGTCGGGACTTTGAAATATTTCGGAGCGATTGGAGTTTTTCGCGATTTTCTCGAAAACCAGCACGACGACCGCGGTCGAACCATTAGAGTAAAACGTAGGCAATGAAACGACGAACGGGGATCAATGGTTGTTTGCTCGATTGGACGAACTTGTGTTCGGACTACGGTGCGGAAGGACTCTGAAATTTGTCGGGCCTTTGAAATATTTCGGAGCGATTGGAATTTTTCGCGATTTTCTCGAAAACCAGAACGACGACCGCGGTCGAACCATTAGAGTAAAACGTAGGCAATGGAACGACGAACGGGGATCAATGATTGTTTGCTCGATTGGACGAAATTGTGTTCGGACTACGGTGCGGAAGGACTCTGAAATTTGTCGGGACTTTGAAATATTTCGGAGCGATTGGAATTTTTCGCGATTTTCTCGAAAACCAGCACGACGACCGCGGTCGAACCATTAGAGTAAAACGTAGGCAATGAAACGACGAACGGGGATCAATGGTTGTTTGCTCGATTGGACGAACTTGTGTTCGGACTACGGTGCGGAAGGACTCTGAAATTTGTCGGGCCTTTGAAATATTTCGGAGCGATTGGAATTTTTCGCGATTTTCTCGAAAACCAGAACGACGACCGCGGTCGAACCATTAGAGTAAAACGTAGGCAATGGAACGACGAACGGGGATCAATGATTGTTTGCTCGATTGGACGAACTTGTGTTCGGACTACGGTGCGGAAGGACTCTGAAATTTGTCGGGACTTTGAAATATTTCGGAGCGATTGGAGTTTTTCGCGATTTTCTCGAAAACCAGCACGACGACCGCGGTCGAACCATTAGAGTAAAACGTAGGCAATGGAACGACGAACAGGGATCAATTGTTGTTTGGTCGATTGGACGAGTTTAGACTTTCGTCGGACTACGGTACGAAGGAATATTAAATCTATCGTAGCTTCGAATTACCTCGGAGCGATTGGGGTTTTTCGCGATTTTCTCGAAAACCAGCACGACGACCGCGGTCGAACCATTAGAGTAAAACGTAGGCAATGGAACGACGAACGGGGATCAATGGTTGTTTGCTCGATTGGACGAACTTGTGTTCGGACTACGGTGCGGAAGGACTCTGAAATTTGTCGGGCCTTTGAAATATTTCGGAGCGATTGGAATTTTTCGCGATTTTCTCGAAAACCAGCACGACGACCGCGGTCGAACCATTAGAGTAAAACGTAGGCAATGGAACGACGAACAGGGATCATTTGTTGTTTGGTCGATTGGACGAGTTTAGACTTTCGTCGGACTACGGTACGAAGGAATCTTAAATCTATCGTAGCTTCGAATTACCTCGGAGCGATTGGGGTTTTTCGCGATTTTCTCGAAAACCAGCACGACGACCGCGGTCGAACCATTAGAGTAAAACGTAGGCAATGGAACGACGAACGGGGATCAATGATTGTTTGCTCGATTGGACGAAATTGTGTTCGGACTACGGTGCGGAAGGACTCTGAAATTTGTCGGGACTTTGAAATATTTCGGAGCGATTGGAATTTTTCGCGATTTTCTCGAAAACCAGCACGACGATCGCGGTCGAACCATTAGAGTAAAACGTAGGCAATGGAACGACGAACGGGGATCAATGATTGTTTGCTCGATTGGACGAAATTGTGTTCGGACTACGGTGCGGAAGGACTCTGAAATTTGTCGGGACTTTGAAATATTTCGGAGCGATTGGAATTTTTCGCGATTTTCTCGAAAACCAGCACGACGACCGCGGTCGAACCATTAGAGTAAAACGTAGGCAATGAAACGACGAACGGGGATCAATGGTTGTTTGCTCGATTGGACGAACTTGTGTTCGGACTACGGTGCGGAAGGACTCTGAAATTTGTCGGGCCTTTGAAATATTTCGGAGCGATTGGAATTTTTCGCGATTTTCTCGAAAACCAGCACGACGACCGCGGTCGAACCATTAGAGTAAAACGTAGGCAATGGAACGACGAACAGGGATCAATTGTTGTTTGGTCGATTGGACGAGTTTAGACTTTCGTCGGACTACGGTACGTAGGAATATTAAATCTATCGTAGCTTCGAATTACCTCGGAGCGATTGGGGTTTTTCGCGATTTTCTCGAAAACCAGCACGACGACCGCGGTCGAACCATTAGAGTAAAACGTAGGCAATGGAACGACGAACGGGGATCAATGGTTGTTTGCTCGATTGGACGAAATTGTGTTCGGACTACGGTGCGGAAGGACTCTGAAATTTGTCGGGACTTTGAAATATTTCGGAGCGATTGGAATTTTTCGCGATTTTCTCGAAAACCAGCACGACGACCGCGGTCGAACCATTAGAGTAAAACGTAGGAAATGGAACGACGAACAGGGATCAATTGTTGTTTGTTCGATTGGACGAACCTGTCTTCGGACTACGGTGCGGAAGGACTCCGAAATTTGTCGGGACTTTGAAATATTTCGGAGCGATTGGAATTTTTCGCGATTTTCTCGAAAACCAGCACGACGATCGCGGTCGAACCATTAGAGTAAAACGTAGGCAATGGGACGACGAATAGGGATCAATTGTTGTTTGTTCGATTGGACGAACCTGTCTTCGGACTACGGTGCGGAAGGACTCTGAAATTTGTCGGGACTTTGAAATATTTCGGAGCGATTGGAGTTTTTCGCGATTTTCTCGAAAACCAGCACGACGACCGCGGTCGAACCATTAGAGTAAAACGTAGGCAATGAAACGACGAACGGGGATCAATGGTTGTTTGCTCGATTGGACGAACTTGTGTTCGGACTACGGTGCGGAAGGACTCTGAAATTTGTCGGGCCTTTGAAATATTTCGGAGCGATTGGAATTTTTCGCGATTTTCTCGAAAACCAGCACGACGACCGCGGTCGAACCATTAGAGTAAAACGTAGGCAATGGAACGACGAACAGGGATCATTTGTTGTTTGGTCGATTGGACGAGTTTAGACTTTCGTCGGACTACGGTACGAAGGAATCTTAAATCTATCGTAGCTTCGAATTACCTCGGAGCGATTGGGGTTTTTCGCGATTTTCTCGAAAACCAGCACGACGACCGCGGTCGAACCATTAGAGTAAAACGTAGGCAATGGAACGACGAACGGGGATCAATGATTGTTTGCTCGATTGGACGAAATTGTGTTCGGACTACGGTGCGGAAGGACTCTGAAATTTGTCGGGACTTTGAAATATTTCGGAGCGATTGGAATTTTTCGCGATTTTCTCGAAAACCAGCACGACGACCGCGGTCGAACCATTAGAGTAAAACGTAGGAAATGGAACGACGAACAGGGATCAATTGTTGTTTGTTCGATTGGACGAACCTGTCTTCGGACTACGGTGCGGAAGGACTCTGAAATTTGTCGGGACTTTGAAATATTTCGGAGCGATTGGAATTTTTTCGCGATTTTCTCGAAAACCAGCACGACGATCGCGGTCGAACCATTAGAGTAAAACGTAGGCAATGGGACGACGAATAGGGATCAATTGTGGTTTGTTCGATTGGACGAACCTGTCTTCGGACTACGGTGCGGAAGGACTCTGAAATTTGTCGGGACTTTGAAATATTTCGGAGCGATTGGAGTTTTTCGCGATTTTCTCGAAAACCAGCACGACGACCGCGGTCGAACCATTAGAGTAAAACGTAGGCAATGAAACGACGAACGGGGATCAATGGTTGTTTGCTCGAATGGACGAACTTGTGTTCGGACTACGGTGCGGAAGGACTCTGAAATTTGTCGGGCCTTTGAAATATTTCGGAGCGATTGGAATTTTTCGCGATTTTCTCGAAAACCAGCACGACGACCGCGGTCGAACCATTAGAGTAAAACGTAGGCAATGGAACGACGAACAGGGATCAATTGTTGTTTGGTCGATTGGACGAGTTTAGACTTTCGTCGGACTACGGTACGAAGGAATATTAAATCTATCGTAGCTTCGAATTACCTCGGAGCGATTGGGGTTTTTCGCGATTTTCTCGAAAACCAGCACGACGACCGCGGTCGAACCATTAGAGTAAAACGTAGGCAATGGAACGACGAACAGGGATCATTTGTTGTTTGGTCGATTGGACGAGTTTAGACTTTCGTCGGACTACGGTACGAAGGAATCTTAAATCTATCGTAGCTTCGAATTACCTCGGAGCGATTGGGGTTTTTCGCGATTTTCTCGAAAACCAGCACGACGACCGCGGTCGAACCATTAGAGTAAAACGTAGGCAATGGAACGACGAACGGGGATCAATGATTGTTTGCTCGATTGGACGAAATTGTGTTCGGACTACGGTGCGGAAGGACTCTGAAATTTGTCGGGACTTTGAAATATTTCGGAGCGATTGGAATTTTTCGCGATTTTCTCGAAAACCAGCACGACGATCGCGGTCGAACCATTAGAGTAAAACGTAGGCAATGGGACGACGAATAGGGATCAATTGTTGTTTGTTCGATTGGACGAACCTGTCTTCGGACTACGGTGCGGAAGGACTCTGAAATTTGTCGGGACTTTGAAATATTTCGGAGCGATTGGAGTTTTTCGCGATTTTCTCGAAAACCAGCACGACGACCGCGGTCGAACCATTAGAGTAAAACGTAGGCAATGAAACGACGAACGGGGATCAATGGTTGTTTGCTCGATTGGACGAACTTGTGTTCGGACTACGGTGCGGAAGGACTCTGAAATTTGTCGGGCCTTTGAAATATTTCGGAGCGATTGGAATTTTTCGCGATTTTCTCGAAAACCAGAACGACGACCGCGGTCGAACCATTAGAGTAAAACGTAGGCAATGGAACGACGAACGGGGATCAATGATTGTTTGCTCGATTGGACGAAATTGTGTTCGGACTACGGTGCGGAAGGACTCTGAAATTTGTCGGGACTTTGAAATATTTCGGAGCGATTGGAATTTTTCGCGATTTTCTCGAAAACCAGCACGACGACCGCGGTCGAACCATTAGAGTAAAACGTAGGCAATGAAACGACGAACGGGGATCAATGGTTGTTTGCTCGATTGGACGAACTTGTGTTCGGACTACGGTGCGGAAGGACTCTGAAATTTGTCGGGCCTTTGAAATATTTCGGAGCGATTGGAATTTTTCGCGATTTTCTCGAAAACCAGAACGACGACCGCGGTCGAACCATTAGAGTAAAACGTAGGCAATGGAACGACGAACGGGGATCAATGATTGTTTGCTCGATTGGACGAACTTGTGTTCGGACTACGGTGCGGAAGGACTCTGAAATTTGTCGGGACTTTGAAATATTTCGGAGCGATTGGAGTTTTTCGCGATTTTCTCGAAAACCAGCACGACGACCGCGGTCGAACCATTAGAGTAAAACGTAGGCAATGGAACGACGAACAGGGATCAATTGTTGTTTGGTCGATTGGACGAGTTTAGACTTTCGTCGGACTACGGTACGAAGGAATATTAAATCTATCGTAGCTTCGAATTACCTCGGAGCGATTGGGGTTTTTCGCGATTTTCTCGAAAACCAGCACGACGACCGCGGTCGAACCATTAGAGTAAAACGTAGGCAATGGAACGACGAACGGGGATCAATGGTTGTTTGCTCGATTGGACGAACTTGTGTTCGGACTACGGTGCGGAAGGACTCTGAAATTTGTCGGGCCTTTGAAATATTTCGGAGCGATTGGAATTTTTCGCGATTTTCTCGAAAACCAGCACGACGACCGCGGTCGAACCATTAGAGTAAAACGTAGGCAATGGAACGACGAACAGGGATCATTTGTTGTTTGGTCGATTGGACGAGTTTAGACTTTCGTCGGACTACGGTACGAAGGAATCTTAAATCTATCGTAGCTTCGAATTACCTCGGAGCGATTGGGGTTTTTCGCGATTTTCTCGAAAACCAGCACGACGACCGCGGTCGAACCATTAGAGTAAAACGTAGGCAATGGAACGACGAACGGGGATCAATGATTGTTTGCTCGATTGGACGAAATTGTGTTCGGACTACGGTGCGGAAGGACTCTGAAATTTGTCGGGACTTTGAAATATTTCGGAGCGATTGGAATTTTTCGCGATTTTCTCGAAAACCAGCACGACGATCGCGGTCGAACCATTAGAGTAAAACGTAGGCAATGGAACGACGAACGGGGATCAATGGTTGTTTGCTCGATTGGACGAAATTGTGTTCGGACTACGGTGCGGAAGGACTCTGAAATTTGTCGGGACTTTGAAATATTTCGGAGCGATTGGAATTTTTCGCGATTTTCTCGAAAACCAGCACGACGACCGCGGTCGAACCATTAGAGTAAAACGTAGGAAATGGAACGACGAACAGGGATCAATTGTTGTTTGTTCGATTGGACGAACCTGTCTTCGGACTACGGTGCGGAAGGACTCCGAAATTTGTCGGGACTTTGAAATATTTCGGAGCGATTGGAATTTTTCGCGATTTTCTCGAAAACCAGCACGACGATCGCGGTCGAACCATTAGAGTAAAACGTAGGCAATGGGACGACGAATAGGGATCAATTGTTGTTTGTTCGATTGGACGAACCTGTCTTCGGACTACGGTGCGGAAGGACTCTGAAATTTGTCGGGACTTTGAAATATTTCGGAGCGATTGGAGTTTTTCGCGATTTTCTCGAAAACCAGCACGACGACCGCGGTCGAACCATTAGAGTAAAACGTAGGCAATGAAACGACGAACGGGGATCAATGGTTGTTTGCTCGATTGGACGAACTTGTGTTCGGACTACGGTGCGGAAGGACTCTGAAATTTGTCGGGCCTTTGAAATATTTCGGAGCGATTGGAATTTTTCGCGATTTTCTCGAAAACCAGCACGACGACCGCGGTCGAACCATTAGAGTAAAACGTAGGCAATGGAACGACGAACAGGGATCAATTGTTGTTTGGTCGATTGGACGAGTTTAGACTTTCGTCGGACTACGGTACGTAGGAATATTAAATCTATCGTAGCTTCGAATTACCTCGGAGCGATTGGGGTTTTTCGCGATTTTCTCGAAAACCAGCACGACGACCGCGGTCGAACCATTAGAGTAAAACGTAGGCAATGGAACGACGAACGGGGATCAATGGTTGTTTGCTCGATTGGACGAAATTGTGTTCGGACTACGGTGCGGAAGGACTCTGAAATTTGTCGGGACTTTGAAATATTTCGAAGCGATTGGAGTTTTTCGCGATTTTCTCGAAAACCAGCACGACGACCGCGGTCGTACCATTAGAGTAAAACGTAGGCAATGAAACGACGAACGGGGATCAATGGTTGTTTGCTCGATTGGACGAACTTGTGTTCGGACTACGGTGCGGAAGGACTCTGAAATTTGTCGGGACTTTGAAATATTTCGGAGCGATTCTAGTTTTTCGCGATTTTCTCGAAAACCAGCACGACGACCGCGGTCGAACCATTAGAGTAAAACGTAGGCAATGAAACGACGAACGGGGATCAATGGTTGTTTGCTCGATTGGACGAACTTGTGTTCGGACTACGGTGCGGAAGGACTCTGAAATTTGTCGGGCCTTTGAAATATTTCGGAGCGATTGGAATTTTTCGCGATTTTCTCGAAAACCAGCACGACGACCGCGGTCGAACCATTAGAGTAAAACGTAGGCAATGGAACGACGAACAGGGATCAATTGTTGTTTGGTCGATTGGACGAGTTTAGACTTTCGTCGGACTACGGTACGAAGGAATATTAAATCTATCGTAGCTTCGAATTACCTCGGAGCGATTGGGGTTTTTCGCGATTTTCTCGAAAACCAGCACGACGACCGCGGTCGAACCATTAGAGTAAAACGTAGGCAATGGAACGACGAACGGGGATCAATGGTTGTTTGCTCGATTGGACGAAATTGTGTTCGGACTACGGTGCGGAAGGACTCTGAAATTTGTCGGGACTTTGAAATATTTCGGAGCGATTGGAGTTTTTCGCGATTTTCTCGAAAACCAGCACGACGACCGCGGTCGAACCATTAGAGTAAAACGTAGGCAATGGAACGACGAACAGGGATCAATTGTTGTTTGGTCGATTGGACGAGTTTAGACTTTCGTCGGACTACGGTACGAAGGAATATTAAATCTATCGTAGCTTCGAATTACCTCGGAGCGATTGGGGTTTTTCGCGATTTTCTCGAAAACCAGCACGACGACCGCGGTCGAACCATTAGAGTAAAACGTAGGAAATGGAACGACGAACAGGGATCAATTGTTGTTTGTTCGATTGGACGAACCTGTCTTCGGACTACGGTGCGGAAGGACTCTGAAATTTGTCGGGACTTTGAAATATTTCGGAGCGATTGGAATTTTTTCGCGATTTTCTCGAAAACCAGCACGACGATCGCGGTCGAACCATTAGAGTAAAACGTAGGCAATGGGACGACGAATAGGGATCAATTGTGGTTTGTTCGATTGGACGAACCTGTCTTCGGACTACGGTGCGGAAGGACTCTGAAATTTGTCGGGACTTTGAAATATTTCGGAGCGATTGGAGTTTTTCGCGATTTTCTCGAAAACCAGCACGACGACCGCGGTCGAACCATTAGAGTAAAACGTAGGCAATGAAACGACGAACGGGGATCAATGGTTGTTTGCTCGAATGGACGAACTTGTGTTCGGACTACGGTGCGGAAGGACTCTGAAATTTGTCGGGCCTTTGAAATATTTCGGAGCGATTGGAATTTTTCGCGATTTTCTCGAAAACCAGCACGACGACCGCGGTCGAACCATTAGAGTAAAACGTAGGCAATGGAACGACGAACAGGGATCAATTGTTGTTTGGTCGATTGGACGAGTTTAGACTTTCGTCGGACTACGGTACGAAGGAATATTAAATCTATCGTAGCTTCGAATTACCTCGGAGCGATTGGGGTTTTTCGCGATTTTCTCGAAAACCAGCACGACGACCGCGGTCGAACCATTAGAGTAAAACGTAGGCAATGGAACGACGAACAGGGATCATTTGTTGTTTGGTCGATTGGACGAGTTTAGACTTTCGTCGGACTACGGTACGAAGGAATCTTAAATCTATCGTAGCTTCGAATTACCTCGGAGCGATTGGGGTTTTTCGCGATTTTCTCGAAAACCAGCACGACGACCGCGGTCGAACCATTAGAGTAAAACGTAGGCAATGGAACGACGAACGGGGATCAATGATTGTTTGCTCGATTGGACGAAATTGTGTTCGGACTACGGTGCGGAAGGACTCTGAAATTTGTCGGGACTTTGAAATATTTCGGAGCGATTGGAATTTTTCGCGATTTTCTCGAAAACCAGCACGACGATCGCGGTCGAACCATTAGAGTAAAACGTAGGCAATGGGACGACGAATAGGGATCAATTGTTGTTTGTTCGATTGGACGAACCTGTCTTCGGACTACGGTGCGGAAGGACTCTGAAATTTGTCGGGACTTTGAAATATTTCGGAGCGATTGGAGTTTTTCGCGATTTTCTCGAAAACCAGCACGACGACCGCGGTCGAACCATTAGAGTAAAACGTAGGCAATGAAACGACGAACGGGGATCAATGGTTGTTTGCTCGATTGGACGAACTTGTGTTCGGACTACGGTGCGGAAGGACTCTGAAATTTGTCGGGCCTTTGAAATATTTCGGAGCGATTGGAATTTTTCGCGATTTTCTCGAAAACCAGAACGACGACCGCGGTCGAACCATTAGAGTAAAACGTAGGCAATGGAACGACGAACGGGGATCAATGATTGTTTGCTCGATTGGACGAAATTGTGTTCGGACTACGGTGCGGAAGGACTCTGAAATTTGTCGGGACTTTGAAATATTTCGGAGCGATTGGAATTTTTCGCGATTTTCTCGAAAACCAGCACGACGACCGCGGTCGAACCATTAGAGTAAAACGTAGGCAATGAAACGACGAACGGGGATCAATGGTTGTTTGCTCGATTGGACGAACTTGTGTTCGGACTACGGTGCGGAAGGACTCTGAAATTTGTCGGGCCTTTGAAATATTTCGGAGCGATTGGAATTTTTCGCGATTTTCTCGAAAACCAGAACGACGACCGCGGTCGAACCATTAGAGTAAAACGTAGGCAATGGAACGACGAACGGGGATCAATGATTGTTTGCTCGATTGGACGAACTTGTGTTCGGACTACGGTGCGGAAGGACTCTGAAATTTGTCGGGACTTTGAAATATTTCGGAGCGATTGGAGTTTTTCGCGATTTTCTCGAAAACCAGCACGACGACCGCGGTCGAACCATTAGAGTAAAACGTAGGCAATGGAACGACGAACAGGGATCAATTGTTGTTTGGTCGATTGGACGAGTTTAGACTTTCGTCGGACTACGGTACGAAGGAATATTAAATCTATCGTAGCTTCGAATTACCTCGGAGCGATTGGGGTTTTTCGCGATTTTCTCGAAAACCAGCACGACGACCGCGGTCGAACCATTAGAGTAAAACGTAGGCAATGGAACGACGAACGGGGATCAATGGTTGTTTGCTCGATTGGACGAACTTGTGTTCGGACTACGGTGCGGAAGGACTCTGAAATTTGTCGGGCCTTTGAAATATTTCGGAGCGATTGGAATTTTTCGCGATTTTCTCGAAAACCAGCACGACGACCGCGGTCGAACCATTAGAGTAAAACGTAGGCAATGGAACGACGAACAGGGATCATTTGTTGTTTGGTCGATTGGACGAGTTTAGACTTTCGTCGGACTACGGTACGAAGGAATCTTAAATCTATCGTAGCTTCGAATTACCTCGGAGCGATTGGGGTTTTTCGCGATTTTCTCGAAAACCAGCACGACGACCGCGGTCGAACCATTAGAGTAAAACGTAGGCAATGGAACGACGAACGGGGATCAATGATTGTTTGCTCGATTGGACGAAATTGTGTTCGGACTACGGTGCGGAAGGACTCTGAAATTTGTCGGGACTTTGAAATATTTCGGAGCGATTGGAATTTTTCGCGATTTTCTCGAAAACCAGCACGACGATCGCGGTCGAACCATTAGAGTAAAACGTAGGCAATGGAACGACGAACGGGGATCAATGATTGTTTGCTCGATTGGACGAAATTGTGTTCGGACTACGGTGCGGAAGGACTCTGAAATTTGTCGGGACTTTGAAATATTTCGGAGCGATTGGAATTTTTCGCGATTTTCTCGAAAACCAGCACGACGACCGCGGTCGAACCATTAGAGTAAAACGTAGGCAATGAAACGACGAACGGGGATCAATGGTTGTTTGCTCGATTGGACGAACTTGTGTTCGGACTACGGTGCGGAAGGACTCTGAAATTTGTCGGGCCTTTGAAATATTTCGGAGCGATTGGAATTTTTCGCGATTTTCTCGAAAACCAGCACGACGACCGCGGTCGAACCATTAGAGTAAAACGTAGGCAATGGAACGACGAACAGGGATCAATTGTTGTTTGGTCGATTGGACGAGTTTAGACTTTCGTCGGACTACGGTACGTAGGAATATTAAATCTATCGTAGCTTCGAATTACCTCGGAGCGATTGGGGTTTTTCGCGATTTTCTCGAAAACCAGCACGACGACCGCGGTCGAACCATTAGAGTAAAACGTAGGCAATGGAACGACGAACGGGGATCAATGGTTGTTTGCTCGATTGGACGAAATTGTGTTCGGACTACGGTGCGGAAGGACTCTGAAATTTGTCGGGACTTTGAAATATTTCGGAGCGATTGGAATTTTTCGCGATTTTCTCGAAAACCAGCACGACGACCGCGGTCGAACCATTAGAGTAAAACGTAGGAAATGGAACGACGAACAGGGATCAATTGTTGTTTGTTCGATTGGACGAACCTGTCTTCGGACTACGGTGCGGAAGGACTCCGAAATTTGTCGGGACTTTGAAATATTTCGGAGCGATTGGAATTTTTCGCGATTTTCTCGAAAACCAGCACGACGATCGCGGTCGAACCATTAGAGTAAAACGTAGGCAATGGGACGACGAATAGGGATCAATTGTTGTTTGTTCGATTGGACGAACCTGTCTTCGGACTACGGTGCGGAAGGACTCTGAAATTTGTCGGGACTTTGAAATATTTCGGAGCGATTGGAGTTTTTCGCGATTTTCTCGAAAACCAGCACGACGACCGCGGTCGAACCATTAGAGTAAAACGTAGGCAATGAAACGACGAACGGGGATCAATGGTTGTTTGCTCGATTGGACGAACTTGTGTTCGGACTACGGTGCGGAAGGACTCTGAAATTTGTCGGGCCTTTGAAATATTTCGGAGCGATTGGAATTTTTCGCGATTTTCTCGAAAACCAGCACGACGACCGCGGTCGAACCATTAGAGTAAAACGTAGGCAATGGAACGACGAACAGGGATCAATTGTTGTTTGGTCGATTGGACGAGTTTAGACTTTCGTCGGACTACGGTACGTAGGAATATTAAATCTATCGTAGCTTCGAATTACCTCGGAGCGATTGGGGTTTTTCGCGATTTTCTCGAAAACCAGCACGACGACCGCGGTCGAACCATTAGAGTAAAACGTAGGCAATGGAACGACGAACGGGGATCAATGGTTGTTTGCTCGATTGGACGAAATTGTGTTCGGACTACGGTGCGGAAGGACTCTGAAATTTGTCGGGACTTTGAAATATTTCGAAGCGATTGGAGTTTTTCGCGATTTTCTCGAAAACCAGCACGACGACCGCGGTCGTACCATTAGAGTAAAACGTAGGCAATGAAACGACGAACGGGGATCAATGGTTGTTTGCTCGATTGGACGAACTTGTGTTCGGACTACGGTGCGGAAGGACTCTGAAATTTGTCGGGACTTTGAAATATTTCGGAGCGATTGTAGTTTTTCGCGATTTTCTCGAAAACCAGCACGACGACCGCGGTCGAACCATTAGAGTAAAACGTAGGCAATGAAACGACGAACGGGGATCAATGGTTGTTTGCTCGATTGGACGAACTTGTGTTCGGACTACGGTGCGGAAGGACTCTGAAATTTGTCGGGCCTTTGAAATATTTCGGAGCGATTGGAATTTTTCGCGATTTTCTCGAAAACCAGCACGACGACCGCGGTCGAACCATTAGAGTAAAACGTAGGCAATGGAACGACGAACAGGGATCAATTGTTGTTTGGTCGATTGGACGAGTTTAGACTTTCGTCGGACTACGGTACGAAGGAATATTAAATCTATCGTAGCTTCGAATTACCTCGGAGCGATTGGGGTTTTTCGCGATTTTCTCGAAAACCAGCACGACGACCGCGGTCGAACCATTAGAGTAAAACGTAGGCAATGGAACGACGAACGGGGATCAATGGTTGTTTGCTCGATTGGACGAAATTGTGTTCGGACTACGGTGCGGAAGGACTCTGAAATTTGTCGGGACTTTGAAATATTTCGGAGCGATTGGAGTTTTTCGCGATTTTCTCGAAAACCAGCACGACGACCGCGGTCGAACCATTAGAGTAAAACGTAGGCAATGGAACGACGAACAGGGATCAATTGTTGTTTGGTCGATTGGACGAGTTTAGACTTTCGTCGGACTACGGTACGAAGGAATATTAAATCTATCGTAGCTTCGAATTACCTCGGAGCGATTGGGGTTTTTCGCGATTTTCTCGAAAACCAGCACGACGACCGCGGTCGAACCATTAGAGTAAAACGTAGGCAATGGAACGACGAACGGGGATCAATGGTTGTTTGCTCGATTGGACGAACTTGTGTTCGGACTACGGTGCGGAAGGACTCTGAAATTTGTCGGGCCTTTGAAATATTTCGGAGCGATTGGAATTTTTCGCGATTTTCTCGAAAACCAGCACGACGACCGCGGTCGAACCATTAGAGTAAAACGTAGGCAATGGAACGACGAACAGGGATCATTTGTTGTTTGGTCGATTGGACGAGTTTAGACTTTCGTCGGACTACGGTACGAAGGAATCTTAAATCTATCGTAGCTTCGAATTACCTCGGAGCGATTGGGGTTTTTCGCGATTTTCTCGAAAACCAGCACGACGACCGCGGTCGAACCATTAGAGTAAAACGTAGGCAATGGAACGACGAACGGGGATCAATGATTGTTTGCTCGATTGGACGAAATTGTGTTCGGACTACGGTGCGGAAGGACTCTGAAATTTGTCGGGACTTTGAAATATTTCGGAGCGATTGGAATTTTTCGCGATTTTCTCGAAAACCAGCACGACGACCGCGGTCGAACCATTAGAGTAAAACGTAGGAAATGGAACGACGAACAGGGATCAATTGTTGTTTGTTCGATTGGACGAACCTGTCTTCGGACTACGGTGCGGAAGGACTCCGAAATTTGTCGGGACTTTGAAATATTTCGGAGCGATTGGAATTTTTCGCGATTTTCTCGAAAACCAGCACGACGACCGCGGTCGAACCATTAGAGTAAAACGTAGGAAATGGAACGACGAACAGGGATCAATTGTTGTTTGTTCGATTGGACGAACCTGTCTTCGGACTACGGTGCGGAAGGACTCCGAAATTTGTCGGGACTTTGAAATATTTCGGAGCGATTGGAATTTTTCGCGATTTTCTCGAAAACCAGCACGACGATCGCGGTCGAACCATTAGAGTAAAACGTAGGCAATGGGACGACGAATAGGGATCAATTGTTGTTTGTTCGATTGGACGAACCTGTCTTCGGACTACGGTGCGGAAGGACTCTGAAATTTGTCGGGACTTTGAAATATTTCGGAGCGATTGGAGTTTTTCGCGATTTTCTCGAAAACCAGCACGACGACCGCGGTCGAACCATTAGAGTAAAACGTAGGCAATGAAACGACGAACGGGGATCAATGGTTGTTTGCTCGATTGGACGAACTTGTGTTCGGACTACGGTGCGGAAGGACTCTGAAATTTGTCGGGCCTTTGAAATATTTCGGAGCGATTGGAATTTTTCGCGATTTTCTCGAAAACCAGCACGACGACCGCGGTCGAACCATTAGAGTAAAACGTAGGCAATGGAACGACGAACAGGGATCAATTGTTGTTTGGTCGATTGGACGAGTTTAGACTTTCGTCGGACTACGGTACGTAGGAATATTAAATCTATCGTAGCTTCGAATTACCTCGGAGCGATTGGGGTTTTTCGCGATTTTCTCGAAAACCAGCACGACGACCGCGGTCGAACCATTAGAGTAAAACGTAGGCAATGGAACGACGAACGGGGATCAATGGTTGTTTGCTCGATTGGACGAAATTGTGTTCGGACTACGGTGCGGAAGGACTCTGAAATTTGTCGGGACTTTGAAATATTTCGAAGCGATTGGAGTTTTTCGCGATTTTCTCGAAAACCAGCACGACGACCGCGGTCGTACCATTAGAGTAAAACGTAGGCAATGAAACGACGAACGGGGATCAATGGTTGTTTGCTCGATTGGACGAACTTGTGTTCGGACTACGGTGCGGAAGGACTCTGAAATTTGTCGGGACTTTGAAATATTTCGGAGCGATTGTAGTTTTTCGCGATTTTCTCGAAAACCAGCACGACGACCGCGGTCGAACCATTAGAGTAAAACGTAGGCAATGAAACGACGAACGGGGATCAATGGTTGTTTGCTCGATTGGACGAACTTGTGTTCGGACTACGGTGCGGAAGGACTCTGAAATTTGTCGGGCCTTTGAAATATTTCGGAGCGATTGGAATTTTTCGCGATTTTCTCGAAAACCAGCACGACGACCGCGGTCGAACCATTAGAGTAAAACGTAGGCAATGGAACGACGAACAGGGATCAATTGTTGTTTGGTCGATTGGACGAGTTTAGACTTTCGTCGGACTACGGTACGAAGGAATATTAAATCTATCGTAGCTTCGAATTACCTCGGAGCGATTGGGGTTTTTCGCGATTTTCTCGAAAACCAGCACGACGACCGCGGTCGAACCATTAGAGTAAAACGTAGGCAATGGAACGACGAACGGGGATCAATGGTTGTTTGCTCGATTGGACGAAATTGTGTTCGGACTACGGTGCGGAAGGACTCTGAAATTTGTCGGGACTTTGAAATATTTCGGAGCGATTGGAGTTTTTCGCGATTTTCTCGAAAACCAGCACGACGACCGCGGTCGAACCATTAGAGTAAAACGTAGGCAATGGAACGACGAACAGGGATCAATTGTTGTTTGGTCGATTGGACGAGTTTAGACTTTCGTCGGACTACGGTACGAAGGAATATTAAATCTATCGTAGCTTCGAATTACCTCGGAGCGATTGGGGTTTTTCGCGATTTTCTCGAAAACCAGCACGACGACCGCGGTCGAACCATTAGAGTAAAACGTAGGCAATGGAACGACGAACGGGGATCAATGGTTGTTTGCTCGATTGGACGAACTTGTGTTCGGACTACGGTGCGGAAGGACTCTGAAATTTGTCGGGCCTTTGAAATATTTCGGAGCGATTGGAATTTTTCGCGATTTTCTCGAAAACCAGCACGACGACCGCGGTCGAACCATTAGAGTAAAACGTAGGCAATGGAACGACGAACAGGGATCATTTGTTGTTTGGTCGATTGGACGAGTTTAGACTTTCGTCGGACTACGGTACGAAGGAATCTTAAATCTATCGTAGCTTCGAATTACCTCGGAGCGATTGGGGTTTTTCGCGATTTTCTCGAAAACCAGCACGACGACCGCGGTCGAACCATTAGAGTAAAACGTAGGCAATGGAACGACGAACGGGGATCAATGATTGTTTGCTCGATTGGACGAAATTGTGTTCGGACTACGGTGCGGAAGGACTCTGAAATTTGTCGGGACTTTGAAATATTTCGGAGCGATTGGAATTTTTCGCGATTTTCTCGAAAACCAGCACGACGACCGCGGTCGAACCATTAGAGTAAAACGTAGGAAATGGAACGACGAACAGGGATCAATTGTTGTTTGTTCGATTGGACGAACCTGTCTTCGGACTACGGTGCGGAAGGACTCCGAAATTTGTCGGGACTTTGAAATATTTCGGAGCGATTGGAATTTTTCGCGATTTTCTCGAAAACCAGCACGACGATCGCGGTCGAACCATTAGAGTAAAACGTAGGCAATGGGACGACGAATAGGGATCAATTGTTGTTTGTTCGATTGGACGAACCTGTCTTCGGACTACGGTGCGGAAGGACTCTGAAATTTGTCGGGACTTTGAAATATTTCGAAGCGATTGGAGTTTTTCGCGATTTTCTCGAAAACCAGCACGACGACCGCGGTCGTACCATTAGAGTAAAACGTAGGCAATGGAACGACGAACGGGGATCAATGGTTGTTTGCTCGATTGGACGAAATTGTGTTCGGACTACGGTGCGGAAGGACTCTGAAATTTGTCGGGCCTTTGAAATATTTCGGAGCGATTGGAATTTTTCGCGATTTTCTCGAAAACCAGCACGACGACCGCGGTCGAACCATTAGAGTAAAACGTAGGCAATGGAACGACGAACAGGGATCAATTGTTGTTTGGTCGATTGGACGAGTTTAGACTTTCGTCGGACTACGGTACGTAGGAATATTAAATCTATCGTAGCTTCGAATTACCTCGGAGCGATTGGGGTTTTTCGCGATTTTCTCGAAAACCAGCACGACGACCGCGGTCGAACCATTAGAGTAAAACGTAGGCAATGGAACGACGAACGGGGATCAATGGTTGTTTGCTCGATTGGACGAAATTGTGTTCGGACTACGGTGCGGAAGGACTCTGAAATTTGTCGGGACTTTGAAATATTTCGGAGCGATTGTAGTTTTTCGCGATTTTCTCGAAAACCAGCACGACGACCGCGGTCGAACCATTAGAGTAAAACGTAGGCAATGAAACGACGAACGGGGATCAATGGTTGTTTGCTCGATTGGACGAACTTGTGTTCGGACTACGGTGCGGAAGGACTCTGAAATTTGTCGGGCCTTTGAAATATTTCGGAGCGATTGGAATTTTTCGCGATTTTCTCGAAAACCAGCACGACGACCGCGGTCGAACCATTAGAGTAAAACGTAGGCAATGGAACGACGAACAGGGATCAATTGTTGTTTGGTCGATTGGACGAGTTTAGACTTTCGTCGGACTACGGTACGAAGGAATATTAAATCTATCGTAGCTTCGAATTACCTCGGAGCGATTGGGGTTTTTCGCGATTTTCTCGAAAACCAGCACGACGACCGCGGTCGAACCATTAGAGTAAAACGTAGGCAATGGAACGACGAACGGGGATCAATGGTTGTTTGCTCGATTGGACGAAATTGTGTTCGGACTACGGTGCGGAAGGACTCTGAAATTTGTCGGGACTTTGAAATATTTCGGAGCGATTGGAGTTTTTCGCGATTTTCTCGAAAACCAGCACGACGACCGCGGTCGAACCATTAGAGTAAAACGTAGGCAATGGAACGACGAACAGGGATCAATTGTTGTTTGGTCGATTGGACGAGTTTAGACTTTCGTCGGACTACGGTACGAAGGAATATTAAATCTATCGTAGCTTCGAATTACCTCGGAGCGATTGGGGTTTTTCGCGATTTTCTCGAAAACCAGCACGACGACCGCGGTCGAACCATTAGAGTAAAACGTAGGCAATGGAACGACGAACGGGGATCAATGGTTGTTTGCTCGATTGGACGAACTTGTGTTCGGACTACGGTGCGGAAGGACTCTGAAATTTGTCGGGCCTTTGAAATATTTCGGAGCGATTGGAATTTTTCGCGATTTTCTCGAAAACCAGCACGACGACCGCGGTCGAACCATTAGAGTAAAACGTAGGCAATGGAACGACGAACAGGGATCATTTGTTGTTTGGTCGATTGGACGCGTTTAGACTTTCGTCGGACTACGGTACGAAGGAATCTTAAATCTATCGTAGCTTCGAATTACCTCGGAGCGATTGGGGTTTTTCGCGATTTTCTCGAAAACCAGCACGACGACCGCGGTCGAACCATTAGAGTAAAACGTAGGCAATGGAACGACGAACGGGGATCAATGATTGTTTGCTCGATTGGACGAAATTGTGTTCGGACTACGGTGCGGAAGGACTCTGAAATTTGTCGGGACTTTGAAATATTTCGGAGCGATTGGAATTTTTCGCGATTTTCTCGAAAACCAGCACGACGACCGCGGTCGAACCATTAGAGTAAAACGTAGGAAATGGAACGACGAACAGGGATCAATTGTTGTTTGTTCGATTGGACGAACCTGTCTTCGGACTACGGTGCGGAAGGACTCCGAAATTTGTCGGGACTTTGAAATATTTCGGAGCGATTGGAATTTTTCGCGATTTTCTCGAAAACCAGCACGACGATCGCGGTCGAACCATTAGAGTAAAACGTAGGCAATGGGACGACGAATAGGGATCAATTGTTGTTTGTTCGATTGGACGAACCTGTCTTCGGACTACGGTGCGGAAGGACTCTGAAATTTGTCGGGACTTTGAAATATTTCGGAGCGATTGTAGTTTTTCGCGATTTTCTCGAAAACCTGCACGACGACCGCGGTCGAACCATTAGAGTAAAACGTAGGCAATGAAACGACGAACGGGGATCAATGGTTGTTTGCTCGATTGGACGAACTTGTGTTCGGACTACGGTGCGGAAGGACTCTGAAATTTGTCGGGCCTTTGAAATATTTCGGAGCGATTGGAATTTTTCGCGATTTTCTCGAAAACCAGCACGACGACCGCGGTCGAACCATTAGAGTAAAACGTAGGCAATGGAACGACGAACAGGGATCAATTGTTGTTTGGTCGATTGGACGAGTTTAGACTTTCGTCGGACTACGGTACGAAGGAATATTAAATCTATCGTAGCTTCGAATTACCTCGGAGCGATTGGGGTTTTTCGCGATTTTCTCGAAAACCAGCACGACGACCGCGGTCGAACCATTAGAGTAAAACGTAGGCAATGGAACGACGAACGGGGATCAATGGTTGTTTGCTCGATTGGACGAAATTGTGTTCGGACTACGGTGCGGAAGGACTCTGAAATTTGTCGGGACTTTGAAATATTTCGGAGCGATTGGAGTTTTTCGCGATTTTCTCGAAAACCAGCACGACGACCGCGGTCGAACCATTAGAGTAAAACGTAGGCAATGGAACGACGAACAGGGATCAATTGTTGTTTGGTCGATTGGACGAGTTTAGACTTTCGTCGGACTACGGTACGAAGGAATATTAAATCTATCGTAGCTTCGAATTACCTCGGAGCGATTGGGGTTTTTCGCGATTTTCTCGAAAACCAGCACGACGACCGCGGTCGAACCATTAGAGTAAAACGTAGGCAATGGAACGACGAACGGGGATCAATGGTTGTTTGCTCGATTGGACGAACTTGTGTTCGGATTACGGTGCGGAAGGACTCTGAAATTTGTCGGGCCTTTGAAATATTTCGGAGCGATTGGAATTTTTCGCGATTTTCTCGAAAACCAGCACGACGACCGCGGTCGAACCATTAGAGTAAAACGTAGGCAATGGAACGACGAACAGGGATCATTTGTTGTTTGGTCGATTGGACGAGTTTAGACTTTCGTCGGACTACGGTACGAAGGAATCTTAAATCTATCGTAGCTTCGAATTACCTCGGAGCGATTGGGGTTTTTCGCGATTTTCTCGAAAACCAGCACGACGACCGCGGTCGAACCATTAGAGTAAAACGTAGGCAATGGAACGACGAACGGGGATCAATGATTGTTTGCTCGATTGGACGAAATTGTGTTCGGACTACGGTGCGGAAGGACTCTGAAATTTGTCGGGACTTTGAAATATTTCGGAGCGATTGGAATTTTTCGCGATTTTCTCGAAAACCAGCACGACGACCGCGGTCGAACCATTAGAGTAAAACGTAGGAAATGGAACGACGAACAGGGATCAATTGTTGTTTGTTCGATTGGACGAACCTGTCTTCGGACTACGGTGCGGAAGGACTCCGAAATTTGTCGGGACTTTGAAATATTTCGGAGCGATTGGAATTTTTCGCGATTTTCTCGAAAACCAGCACGACGATCGCGGTCGAACCATTAGAGTAAAACGTAGGCAATGGGACGACGAATAGGGATCAATTGTTGTTTGTTCGATTGGACGAACCTGTCTTCGGACTACGGTGCGGAAGGACTCTGAAATTTGTCGGGACTTTGAAATATTTCGAAGCGATTGGAGTTTTTCGCGATTTTCTCGAAAACCAGCACGACGACCGCGGTCGTACCATTAGAGTAAAACGTAGGCAATGGAACGACGAACGGGGATCAATGGTTGTTTGCTCGATTGGACGAAATTGTGTTCGGACTACGGTGCGGAAGGACTCTGAAATTTGTCGGGCCTTTGAAATATTTCGGAGCGATTGGTATTTTTCGCGATTTTCTCGAAAACCAGCACGACGACCGCGGTCGAACCATTAGAGTAAAACGTAGGCAATGGAACGACGAACAGGGATCAATTGTTGTTTGGTCGATTGGACGAGTTTAGACTTTCGTCGGACTACGGTACGTAGGAATATTAAATCTATCGTAGCTTCGAATTACCTCGGAGCGATTGGGGTTTTTCGCGATTTTCTCGAAAACCAGCACGACGACCGCGGTCGAACCATTAGAGTAAAACGTAGGCAATGGAACGACGAACGGGGATCAATGGTTGTTTGCTCGATTGGACGAAATTGTGTTCGGACTACGGTGCGGAAGGACTCTGAAATTTGTCGGGACTTTGAAATATTTCGAAGCGATTGGAGTTTTTCGCGATTTTCTCGAAAACCAGCACGACGACCGCGGTCGTACCATTAGAGTAAAACGTAGGCAATGAAACGACGAACGGGGATCAATGGTTGTTTGCTCGATTGGACGAACTTGTGTTCGGACTACGGTGCGGAAGGACTCTGAAATTTGTCGGGACTTTGAAATATTTCGGAGCGATTGTAGTTTTTCGCGATTTTCTCGAAAACCAGCACGACGACCGCGGTCGAACCATTAGAGTAAAACGTAGGCAATGAAACGACGAACGGGGATCAATGGTTGTTTGCTCGATTGGACGAACTTGTGTTCGGACTACGGTGCGGAAGGACTCTGAAATTTGTCGGGCCTTTGAAATATTTCGGAGCGATTGGAATTTTTCGCGATTTTCTCGAAAACCAGCACGACGACCGCGGTCGAACCATTAGAGTAAAACGTAGGCAATGGAACGACGAACAGGGATCATTTGTTGTTTGGTCGATTGGACGAGTTTAGACTTTCGTCGGACTACGGTACGAAGGAATCTTAAATCTATCGTAGCTTCGAATTACCTCGGAGCGATTGGGGTTTTTCGCGATTTTCTCGAAAACCAGCACGACGACCGCGGTCGAACCATTAGAGTAAAACGTAGGCAATGGAACGACGAACGGGGATCAATGATTGTTTGCTCGATTGGACGAAATTGTGTTCGGACTACGGTGCGGAAGGACTCTGAAATTTGTCGGGACTTTGAAATATTTCGGAGCGATTGGAATTTTTCGCGATTTTCTCGAAAACCAGCACGACGACCGCGGTCGAACCATTAGAGTAAAACGTAGGAAATGGAACGACGAACAGGGATCAATTGTTGTTTGTTCGATTGGACGAACCTGTCTTCGGACTACGGTGCGGAAGGACTCTGAAATTTGTCGGGACTTTGAAATATTTCGGAGCGATTGGAATTTTTTCGCGATTTTCTCGAAAACCAGCACGACGATCGCGGTCGAACCATTAGAGTAAAACGTAGGCAATGGGACGACGAATAGGGATCAATTGTTGTTTGTTCGATTGGACGAACCTGTCTTCGGACTACGGTGCGGAAGGACTCTGAAATTTGTCGGGACTTTGAAATATTTCGGAGCGATTGGAGTTTTTCGCGATTTTCTCGAAAACCAGCACGACGACCGCGGTCGAACCATTAGAGTAAAACGTAGGCAATGAAACGACGAACGGGGATCAATGGTTGTTTGCTCGAATGGACGAACTTGTGTTCGGACTACGGTGCGGAAGGACTCTGAAATTTGTCGGGCCTTTGAAATATTTCGGAGCGATTGGAATTTTTCGCGATTTTCTCGAAAACCAGCACGACGACCGCGGTCGAACCATTAGAGTAAAACGTAGGCAATGGAACGACGAACGGGGATCAATGATTGTTTGCTCGATTGGACGAAATTGTGTTCGGACTACGGTGCGGAAGGACTCTGAAATTTGTCGGGACTTTGAAATATTTCGGAGCGATTGGAATTTTTCGCGATTTTCTCGAAAACCAGCACGACGACCGCGGTCGAACCATTAGAGTAAAACGTAGGAAATGGAACGACGAACAGGGATCAATTGTTGTTTGTTCGATTGGACGAACCTGTCTTCGGACTACGGTGCGGAAGGACTCCGAAATTTGTCGGGACTTTGAAATATTTCGGAGCGATTGGAATTTTTCGCGATTTTCTCGAAAACCAGCACGACGATCGCGGTCGAACCATTAGAGTAAAACGTAGGCAATGGGACGACGAATAGGGATCAATTGTTGTTTGTTCGATTGGACGAACCTGTCTTCGGACTACGGTGCGGAAGGACTCTGAAATTTGTCGGGACTTTGAAATATTTCGGAGCGATTGTAGTTTTTCGCGATTTTCTCGAAAACCTGCACGACGACCGCGGTCGAACCATTAGAGTAAAACGTAGGCAATGAAACGACGAACGGGGATCAATGGTTGTTTGCTCGATTGGACGAACTTGTGTTCGGACTACGGTGCGGAAGGACTCTGAAATTTGTCGGGCCTTTGAAATATTTCGGAGCGATTGGAATTTTTCGCGATTTTCTCGAAAACCAGCACGACGACCGCGGTCGAACCATTAGAGTAAAACGTAGGCAATGGAACGACGAACAGGGATCAATTGTTGTTTGGTCGATTGGACGAGTTTAGACTTTCGTCGGACTACGGTACGAAGGAATATTAAATCTATCGTAGCTTCGAATTACCTCGGAGCGATTGGGGTTTTTCGCGATTTTCTCGAAAACCAGCACGACGACCGCGGTCGAACCATTAGAGTAAAACGTAGGCAATGGAACGACGAACAGGGATCATTTGTTGTTTGGTCGATTGGACGAGTTTAGACTTTCGTCGGACTACGGTACGAAGGAATCTTAAATCTATCGTAGCTTCGAATTACCTCGGAGCGATTGGGGTTTTTCGCGATTTTCTCGAAAACCAGCACGACGACCGCGGTCGAACCATTAGAGTAAAACGTAGGCAATGGAACGACGAACGGGGATCAATGATTGTTTGCTCGATTGGACGAAATTGTGTTCGGACTACGGTGCGGAAGGACTCTGAAATTTGTCGGGACTTTGAAATATTTCGGAGCGATTGGAATTTTTCGCGATTTTCTCGAAAACCAGCACGACGATCGCGGTCGAACCATTAGAGTAAAACGTAGGCAATGGGACGACGAATAGGGATCAATTGTTGTTTGTTCGATTGGACGAACCTGTCTTCGGACTACGGTGCGGAAGGACTCTGAAATTTGTCGGGCCTTTGAAATATTTCGGAGCGATTGGAATTTTTCGCGATTTTCTCGAAAACCAGCACGACGACCGCGGTCGAACCATTAGAGTAAAACGTAGGCAATGGAACGACGAACAGGGATCAATTGTTGTTTGGTCGATTGGACGAGTTTAGACTTTCGTCGGACTACGGTACGAAGGAATATTAAATCTATCGTAGCTTCGAATTACCTCGGAGCGATTGGGGTTTTTCGCGATTTTCTCGAAAACCAGCACGACGACCGCGGTCGAACCATTAGAGTAAAACGTAGGCAATGGAACGACGAACGGGGATCAATGGTTGTTTGCTCGATTGGACGAACTTGTGTTCGGACTACGGTGCGGAAGGACTCTGAAATTTGTCGGGCCTTTGAAATATTTCGGAGCGATTGGAATTTTTCGCGATTTTCTCGAAAACCAGCACGACGACCGCGGTCGAACCATTAGAGTAAAACGTAGGCAATGGAACGACGAACAGGGATCATTTGTTGTTTGGTCGATTGGACGCGTTTAGACTTTCGTCGGACTACGGTACGAAGGAATCTTAAATCTATCGTAGCTTCGAATTACCTCGGAGCGATTGGGGTTTTTCGCGATTTTCTCGAAAACCAGCACGACGACCGCGGTCGAACCATTAGAGTAAAACGTAGGCAATGGAACGACGAACGGGGATCAATGATTGTTTGCTCGATTGGACGAAATTGTGTTCGGACTACGGTGCGGAAGGACTCTGAAATTTGTCGGGACTTTGAAATATTTCGGAGCGATTGGAATTTTTCGCGATTTTCTCGAAAACCAGCACGACGACCGCGGTCGAACCATTAGAGTAAAACGTAGGAAATGGAACGACGAACAGGGATCAATTGTTGTTTGTTCGATTGGACGAACCTGTCTTCGGACTACGGTGCGGAAGGACTCCGAAATTTGTCGGGACTTTGAAATATTTCGGAGCGATTGGAATTTTTCGCGATTTTCTCGAAAACCAGCACGACGATCGCGGTCGAACCATTAGAGTAAAACGTAGGCAATGGGACGACGAATAGGGATCAATTGTTGTTTGTTCGATTGGACGAACCTGTCTTCGGACTACGGTGCGGAAGGACTCTGAAATTTGTCGGGACTTTGAAATATTTCGGAGCGATTGTAGTTTTTCGCGATTTTCTCGAAAACCAGCACGACGACCGCGGTCGAACCATTAGAGTAAAACGTAGGCAATGAAACGACGAACGGGGATCAATGGTTGTTTGCTCGATTGGACGAACTTGTGTTCGGACTACGGTGCGGAAGGACTCTGAAATTTGTCGGGCCTTTGAAATATTTCGGAGCGATTGGAATTTTTCGCGATTTTCTCGAAAACCAGCACGACGACCGCGGTCGAACCATTAGAGTAAAACGTAGGCAATGGAACGACGAACAGGGATCAATTGTTGTTTGGTCGATTGGACGAGTTTAGACTTTCGTCGGACTACGGTACGAAGGAATATTAAATCTATCGTAGCTTCGAATTACCTCGGAGCGATTGGGGTTTTTCGCGATTTTCTCGAAAACCAGCACGACGACCGCGGTCGAACCATTAGAGTAAAACGTAGGCAATGGAACGACGAACGGGGATCAATGGTTGTTTGCTCGATTGGACGAAATTGTGTTCGGACTACGGTGCGGAAGGACTCTGAAATTTGTCGGGACTTTGAAATATTTCGGAGCGATTGGAGTTTTTCGCGATTTTCTCGAAAACCAGCACGACGACCGCGGTCGAACCATTAGAGTAAAACGTAGGCAATGGAACGACGAACAGGGATCAATTGTTGTTTGGTCGATTGGACGAGTTTAGACTTTCGTCGGACTACGGTACGAAGGAATATTAAATCTATCGTAGCTTCGAATTACCTCGGAGCGATTGGGGTTTTTCGCGATTTTCTCGAAAACCAGCACGACGACCGCGGTCGAACCATTAGAGTAAAACGTAGGCAATGGAACGACGAACGGGGATCAATGGTTGTTTGCTCGATTGGACGAACTTGTGTTCGGATTACGGTGCGGAAGGACTCTGAAATTTGTCGGGCCTTTGAAATATTTCGGAGCGATTGGAATTTTTCGCGATTTTCTCGAAAACCAGCACGACGACCGCGGTCGAACCATTAGAGTAAAACGTAGGCAATGGAACGACGAACAGGGATCATTTGTTGTTTGGTCGATTGGACGAGTTTAGACTTTCGTCGGACTACGGTACGAAGGAATCTTAAATCTATCGTAGCTTCGAATTACCTCGGAGCGATTGGGGTTTTTCGCGATTTTCTCGAAAACCAGCACGACGACCGCGGTCGAACCATTAGAGTAAAACGTAGGCAATGGAACGACGAACGGGGATCAATGATTGTTTGCTCGATTGGACGAAATTGTGTTCGGACTACGGTGCGGAAGGACTCTGAAATTTGTCGGGACTTTGAAATATTTCGGAGCGATTGGAATTTTTCGCGATTTTCTCGAAAACCAGCACGACGACCGCGGTCGAACCATTAGAGTAAAACGTAGGAAATGGAACGACGAACAGGGATCAATTGTTGTTTGTTCGATTGGACGAACCTGTCTTCGGACTACGGTGCGGAAGGACTCCGAAATTTGTCGGGACTTTGAAATATTTCGGAGCGATTGGAATTTTTCGCGATTTTCTCGAAAACCAGCACGACGATCGCGGTCGAACCATTAGAGTAAAACGTAGGCAATGGGACGACGAATAGGGATCAATTGTTGTTTGTTCGATTGGACGAACCTGTCTTCGGACTACGGTGCGGAAGGACTCTGAAATTTGTCGGGACTTTGAAATATTTCGAAGCGATTGGAGTTTTTCGCGATTTTCTCGAAAACCAGCACGACGACCGCGGTCGTACCATTAGAGTAAAACGTAGGCAATGGAACGACGAACGGGGATCAATGGTTGTTTGCTCGATTGGACGAAATTGTGTTCGGACTACGGTGCGGAAGGACTCTGAAATTTGTCGGGCCTTTGAAATATTTCGGAGCGATTGGTATTTTTCGCGATTTTCTCGAAAACCAGCACGACGACCGCGGTCGAACCATTAGAGTAAAACGTAGGCAATGGAACGACGAACAGGGATCAATTGTTGTTTGGTCGATTGGACGAGTTTAGACTTTCGTCGGACTACGGTACGTAGGAATATTAAATCTATCGTAGCTTCGAATTACCTCGGAGCGATTGGGGTTTTTCGCGATTTTCTCGAAAACCAGCACGACGACCGCGGTCGAACCATTAGAGTAAAACGTAGGCAATGGAACGACGAACGGGGATCAATGGTTGTTTGCTCGATTGGACGAAATTGTGTTCGGACTACGGTGCGGAAGGACTCTGAAATTTGTCGGGACTTTGAAATATTTCGAAGCGATTGGAGTTTTTCGCGATTTTCTCGAAAACCAGCACGACGACCGCGGTCGTACCATTAGAGTAAAACGTAGGCAATGAAACGACGAACGGGGATCAATGGTTGTTTGCTCGATTGGACGAACTTGTGTTCGGACTACGGTGCGGAAGGACTCTGAAATTTGTCGGGACTTTGAAATATTTCGGAGCGATTGTAGTTTTTCGCGATTTTCTCGAAAACCAGCACGACGACCGCGGTCGAACCATTAGAGTAAAACGTAGGCAATGAAACGACGAACGGGGATCAATGGTTGTTTGCTCGATTGGACGAACTTGTGTTCGGACTACGGTGCGGAAGGACTCTGAAATTTGTCGGGCCTTTGAAATATTTCGGAGCGATTGGAATTTTTCGCGATTTTCTCGAAAACCAGCACGACGACCGCGGTCGAACCATTAGAGTAAAACGTAGGCAATGGAACGACGAACAGGGATCATTTGTTGTTTGGTCGATTGGACGAGTTTAGACTTTCGTCGGACTACGGTACGAAGGAATCTTAAATCTATCGTAGCTTCGAATTACCTCGGAGCGATTGGGGTTTTTCGCGATTTTCTCGAAAACCAGCACGACGACCGCGGTCGAACCATTAGAGTAAAACGTAGGCAATGGAACGACGAACGGGGATCAATGATTGTTTGCTCGATTGGACGAAATTGTGTTCGGACTACGGTGCGGAAGGACTCTGAAATTTGTCGGGACTTTGAAATATTTCGGAGCGATTGGAATTTTTCGCGATTTTCTCGAAAACCAGCACGACGACCGCGGTCGAACCATTAGAGTAAAACGTAGGAAATGGAACGACGAACAGGGATCAATTGTTGTTTGTTCGATTGGACGAACCTGTCTTCGGACTACGGTGCGGAAGGACTCTGAAATTTGTCGGGACTTTGAAATATTTCGGAGCGATTGGAATTTTTTCGCGATTTTCTCGAAAACCAGCACGACGATCGCGGTCGAACCATTAGAGTAAAACGTAGGCAATGGGACGACGAATAGGGATCAATTGTTGTTTGTTCGATTGGACGAACCTGTCTTCGGACTACGGTGCGGAAGGACTCTGAAATTTGTCGGGACTTTGAAATATTTCGGAGCGATTGGAGTTTTTCGCGATTTTCTCGAAAACCAGCACGACGACCGCGGTCGAACCATTAGAGTAAAACGTAGGCAATGAAACGACGAACGGGGATCAATGGTTGTTTGCTCGAATGGACGAACTTGTGTTCGGACTACGGTGCGGAAGGACTCTGAAATTTGTCGGGCCTTTGAAATATTTCGGAGCGATTGGAATTTTTCGCGATTTTCTCGAAAACCAGCACGACGACCGCGGTCGAACCATTAGAGTAAAACGTAGGCAATGGAACGACGAACAGGGATCAATTGTTGTTTGGTCGATTGGACGAGTTTAGACTTTCGTCGGACTACGGTACGAAGGAATATTAAATCTATCGTAGCTTCGAATTACCTCGGAGCGATTGGGGTTTTTCGCGATTTTCTCGAAAACCAGCACGACGACCGCGGTCGAACCATTAGAGTAAAACGTAGGCAATGGAACGACGAACAGGGATCATTTGTTGTTTGGTCGATTGGACGAGTTTAGACTTTCGTCGGACTACGGTACGAAGGAATCTTAAATCTATCGTAGCTTCGAATTACCTCGGAGCGATTGGGGTTTTTCGCGATTTTCTCGAAAACCAGCACGACGACCGCGGTCGAACCATTAGAGTAAAACGTAGGCAATGGAACGACGAACGGGGATCAATGATTGTTTGCTCGATTGGACGAAATTGTGTTCGGACTACGGTGCGGAAGGACTCTGAAATTTGTCGGGACTTTGAAATATTTCGGAGCGATTGGAATTTTTCGCGATTTTCTCGAAAACCAGCACGACGATCGCGGTCGAACCATTAGAGTAAAACGTAGGCAATGGGACGACGAATAGGGATCAATTGTTGTTTGTTCGATTGGACGAACCTGTCTTCGGACTACGGTGCGGAAGGACTCTGAAATTTGTCGGGACTTTGAAATATTTCGGAGCGATTGGAGTTTTTCGCGATTTTCTCGAAAACCAGCACGACGACCGCGGTCGAACCATTAGAGTAAAACGTAGGCAATGAAACGACGAACGGGGATGAATGGTTGTTTGCTCGATTGGACGAACTTGTGTTCGGACTACGGTGCGGAAGGACTCTGAAATTTGTCGGGCCTTTGAAATATTTCGGAGCGATTGGAATTTTTCGCGATTTTCTCGAAAACCAGAACGACGACCGCGGTCGAACCATTAGAGTAAAACGTAGGCAATGGAACGACGAACGGGGATCAATGATTGTTTGCTCGATTGGACGAAATTGTGTTCGGACTACGGTGCGGAAGGACTCTGAAATTTGTCGGGACTTTGAAATATTTCGGAGCGATTGGAATTTTTCGCGATTTTCTCGAAAACCAGCACGACGACCGCGGTCGAACCATTAGAGTAAAACGTAGGAAATGGAACGACGAACAGGGATCAATTGTTGTTTGTTCGATTGGACGAACCTGTCTTCGGACTACGGTGCGGAAGGACTCTGAAATTTGTCGGGACTTTGAAATATTTCGGAGCGATTGGAATTTTTTCGCGATTTTCTCGAAAACCAGCACGACGATCGCGGTCGAACCATTAGAGTAAAACGTAGGCAATGGGACGACGAATAGGGATCAATTGTTGTTTGTTCGATTGGACGAACCTGTCTTCGGACTACGGTGCGGAAGGACTCTGAAATTTGTCGGGACTTTGAAATATTTCGGAGCGATTGGAGTTTTTCGCGATTTTCTCGAAAACCAGCACGACGACCGCGGTCGAACCATTAGAGTAAAACGTAGGCAATGAAACGACGAACGGGGATCAATGGTTGTTTGCTCGAATGGACGAACTTGTGTTCGGACTACGGTGCGGAAGGACTCTGAAATTTGTCGGGCCTTTGAAATATTTCGGAGCGATTGGAATTTTTCGCGATTTTCTCGAAAACCAGCACGACGACCGCGGTCGAACCATTAGAGTAAAACGTAGGCAATGGAACGACGAACAGTGATCAATTGTTGTTTGGTCGATTGGACGAGTTTAGACTTTCGTCGGACTACGGTACGAAGGAATATTAAATCTATCGTAGCTTCGAATTACCTCGGAGCGATTGGGGTTTTTCGCGATTTTCTCGAAAACCAGCACGACGACCGCGGTCGAACCATTAGAGTAAAACGTAGGCAATGGAACGACGAACAGGGATCATTTGTTGTTTGGTCGATTGGACGAGTTTAGACTTTCGTCGGACTACGGTACGAAGGAATCTTAAATCTATCGTAGCTTCGAATTACCTCGGAGCGATTGGGGTTTTTCGCGATTTTCTCGAAAACCAGCACGACGACCGCGGTCGAACCATTAGAGTAAAACGTAGGCAATGGAACGACGAACGGGGATCAATGATTGTTTGCTCGATTGGACGAAATTGTGTTCGGACTACGGTGCGGAAGGACTCTGAAATTTGTCGGGACTTTGAAATATTTCGGAGCGATTGGAATTTTTCGCGATTTTCTCGAAAACCAGCACGACGACCGCGGTCGAACCATTAGAGTAAAACGTAGGAAATGGAACGACGAACAGGGATCAATTGTTGTTTGTTCGATTGGACGAACCTGTCTTCGGACTACGGTGCGGAAGGACTCTGAAATTTGTCGGGACTTTGAAATATTTCGGAGCGATTGGAATTTTTCGCGATTTTCTCGAAAACCAGCACGACGATCGCGGTCGAACCATTAGAGTAAAACGTAGGCAATGGGACGACGAATAGGGATCAATTGTTGTTTGTTCGATTGGACGAACCTGTCTTCGGACTACGGTGCGGAAGGACTCTGAAATTTGTCGGGACTTTGAAATATTTCGGAGCGATTGGAGTTTTTCGCGATTTTCTCGAAAACCAGCACGACGACCGCGGTCGAACCATTAGAGTAAAACGTAGGCAATGAAACGACGAACGGGGATCAATGGTTGTTTGCTCGATTGGACGAACTTGTGTTCGGACTACGGTGCGGAAGGACTCTGAAATTTGTCGGGCCTTTGAAATATTTCGGAGCGATTGGAATTTTTCGCGATTTTCTCGAAAACCAGCACGACGACCGCGGTCGAACCATTAGAGTAAAACGTAGGCAATGGAACGACGAACAGGGATCAATTGTTGTTTGGTCGATTGGACGAGTTTAGACTTTCGTCGGACTACGGTACGAAGGAATATTAAATCTATCGTAGCTTCGAATTACCTCGGAGCGATTGGGGTTTTTCGCGATTTTCTCGAAAACCAGCACGACGACCGCGGTCGAACCATTAGAGTAAAACGTAGGCAATGGAACGACGAACGGGGATCAATGGTTGTTTGCTCGATTGGACGAAATTGTGTTCGGACTACGGTGCGGAAGGACTCTGAAATTTGTCGGGACTTTGAAATATTTCGGAGCGATTGGAGTTTTTCGCGATTTTCTCGAAAACCAGCACGACGACCGCGGTCGAACCATTAGAGTAAAACGTAGGCAATGAAACGACGAACGGGGATCAATGGTTGTTTGCTCGATTGGACGAACTTGTGTTCGGACTACGGTGCGGAAGGACTCTGAAATTTGTCGGGACTTTGAAATATTTCGGAGCGATTGTAGTTTTTCGCGATTTTCTCGAAAACCAGCACGACGACCGCGGTCGAACCATTAGAGTAAAACGTAGGCAATGAAACGACGAACGGGGATCAATGGTTGTTTGCTCGATTGGACGAAATTGTGTTCGGACTACGGTGCGGAAGGACTCTGAAATTTGTCGGGACTTTGAAATATTTCGGAGCGATTGGAATTTTTCGCGATTTTCTCGAAAACCAGCACGACGACCGCGGTCGAACCATTAGAGTAAAACGTAGGAAATGGAACGACGAACAGGGATCAATTGTTGTTTGTTCGATTGGACGAACCTGTCTTCGGACTACGGTGCGGAAGGACTCTGAAATTTGTCGGGACTTTGAAATATTTCGGAGCGATTGGAATTTTTTCGCGATTTTCTCGAAAACCAGCACGACGATCGCGGTCGAACCATTAGAGTAAAACGTAGGCAATGGGACGACGAATAGGGATCAATTGTTGTTTGTTCGATTGGACGAACCTGTCTTCGGACTACGGTGCGGAAGGACTCTGAAATTTGTCGGGACTTTGAAATATTTCGGAGCGATTGGAGTTTTTCGCGATTTTCTCGAAAACCAGCACGACGACCGCGGTCGAACCATTAGAGTAAAACGTAGGCAATGAAACGACGAACGGGGATCAATGGTTGTTTGCTCGAATGGACGAACTTGTGTTCGGACTACGGTGCGGAAGGACTCTGAAATTTGTCGGGCCTTTGAAATATTTCGGAGCGATTGGAATTTTTCGCGATTTTCTCGAAAACCAGCACGACGACCGCGGTCGAACCATTAGAGTAAAACGTAGGCAATGGAACGACGAACAGGGATCAATTGTTGTTTGGTCGATTGGACGAGTTTAGACTTTCGTCGGACTACGGTACGAAGGAATATTAAATCTATCGTAGCTTCGAATTACCTCGGAGCGATTGGGGTTTTTCGCGATTTTCTCGAAAACCAGCACGACGACCGCGGTCGAACCATTAGAGTAAAACGTAGGCAATGGAACGACGAACAGGGATCATTTGTTGTTTGGTCGATTGGACGAGTTTAGACTTTCGTCGGACTACGGTACGAAGGAATCTTAAATCTATCGTAGCTTCGAATTACCTCGGAGCGATTGGGGTTTTTCGCGATTTTCTCGAAAACCAGCACGACGACCGCGGTCGAACCATTAGAGTAAAACGTAGGCAATGAAACGACGAACGGGGATCAATGGTTGTTTGCTCGATTGGACGAAATTGTGTTCGGACTACGGTGCGGAAGGACTCTGAAATTTGTCGGGCCTTTGAAATATTTCGGAGCGATTGGAATTTTTCGCGATTTTCTCGAAAACCAGCACGACGACCGCGGTCGAACCATTAGAGTAAAACGTAGGCAATGGAACGACGAACAGGGATCAATTGTTGTTTGGTCGATTGGACGAGTTTAGACTTTCGTCGGACTACGGTACGAAGGAATATTAAATCTATCGTAGCTTCGAATTACCTCGGAGCGATTGGGGTTTTTCGCGATTTTCTCGAAAACCAGCACGACGACCGCGGTCGAACCATTAGAGTAAAACGTAGGCAATGGAACGACGAACGGGGATCAATGATTGTTTGCTCGATTGGACGAAATTGTGTTCGGACTACGGTGCGGATGGGCTCTGAAATTTGTCGGGACTTTGAAATATTTCGGAGCGATTGGAATTTTTCGCGATTTTCTCGAAAACCAGCACGACGACCGCGGTCGAACCATTAGAGTAAAACGTAGGAAATGGAACGACGAACAGGGATCAATTGTTGTTTGTTCGATTGGACGAACCTGTCTTCGGACTACGGTGCGGAAGGACTCTGAAATTTGTCGGGACTTTGAAATATTTCGGAGCAATTGGAATTTTTCGCGATTTTCTCGAAAACCAGCACGACGATCGCGGTCGAACCATTAGAGTAAAACGTAGGCAATGGGACGACGAATAGGGATCAATTGTTGTTTGTTCGATTGGACGAACCGGTCTTCGGACTACGGTGCGGAAGGACTCTGAAATTTGTCGGGACTTTGAAATATTTCGGAGCGATTGGAGTTTTTCGCGATTTTCTCGAAAACCAGCACGACGACCGCGGTCGAACCATTAGAGTAAAACGTAGGCAATGAAACGACGAACGGGGATCAATGGTTGTTTGCTCGATTGGACGAACTTGTGTTCGGACTACGGTGCGGAAGGACTCTGAAATTTGTCGGGCCTTTGAAATATTTCGGAGCGATTGGAATTTTTCGCGATTTTCTCGAAAACCAGCACGACGACCGCGGTCGAACCATTAGAGTAAAACGTAGGCAATGGAACGACGAACAGGGATCATTTGTTGTTTGGTCGATTGGACGAGTTTAGACTTTCGTCGGACTACGGTACGAAGGAATCTTAAATCTATCGTAGCTTCGAATTACCTCGGAGCGATTGGGGTTTTTCGCGATTTTCTCGAAAACCAGCACGACGACCGCGGTCGAACCATTAGAGTAAAACGTAGGCAATGGAACGACGAACGGGGATCAATGATTGTTTGCTCGATTGGACGAAATTGTGTTCGGACTACGGTGCGGAAGGACTCCGAAATTTGTCGGGACTTTGAAATATTTCGGAGCGATTGGAATTTTTCGCGATTTTCTCGAAAACCAGCACGACGACCGCGGTCGAACCATTAGAGTAAAACGTAGGAAATGGAACGACGAACAGGGATCAATTGTTGTTTGTTCGATTGGACGAACCGGTCTTCGGACTACGGTGCGGAAGGACTCTGAAATTTGTCGGGACTTTGAAATATTTCGGAGCGATTGGAGTTTTTCGCGATTTTCTCGAAAACCAGCACGACGACCGCGGTCGAACCATTAGAGTAAAACGTAGGCAATGAAACGACGAACGGGGATCAATGGTTGTTTGCTCGATTGGACGAACTTGTGTTCGGACTACGGTGCGGAAGGACTCTGAAATTTGTCGGGCCTTTGAAATATTTCGGAGCGATTGGAATTTTTCGCGATTTTCTCGAAAACCAGCACGACGATCGCGGTCGAACCATTAGAGTAAAACGTAGGCAATGGGACGACGAATAGGGATCAATTGTTGTTTGTTCGATTGGACGAACCTGTCTTCGGACTACGGTGCGGAAGGACTCTGAAATTTGTCGGGACTTTGAAATATTTCGGAGCGATTGGAGTTTTTCGCGATTTTCTCGAAAACCAGCACGACGACCGCGGTCGAACCATTAGAGTAAAACGTAGGCAATGAAACGACGAACGGGGATCAATGGTTGTTTGCTCGATTGGACGAACTTGTGTTCGGACTACGGTGCGGAAGGACTCTGAAATTTGTCGGGCCTTTGAAATATTTCGGAGCGATTGGAATTTTTCGCGATTTTCTCGAAAACCAGCACGACGACCGCGGTCGAACCATTAGAGTAAAACGTAGGCAATGGAACGACGAACAGGGATCAATTGTTGTTTGGTCGATTGGACGAGTTTAGACTTTCGTCGGACTACGGTACGAAGGAATATTAAATCTATCGTAGCTTCGAATTACCTCGGAGCGATTGGGGTTTTTCGCGATTTTCTCGAAAACCAGCAGGACGACCGCGGTCGAACCATTAGAGTAAAACGTAGGCAATGGAACGACGAACGGGGATCAATGGTTGTTTGCTCGATTGGACGAAATTGTGTTCGGACTACGGTGCGGAAGGACTCTGAAATTTGTCGGGACTTTGAAATATTTCGGAGCGATTGTAGTTTTTCGCGATTTTCTCGAAAACCAGCACGACGACCGCGGTCGAACCATTAGAGTAAAACGTAGGCAATGAAACGACGAACGGGGATCAATGGTTGTTTGCTCGATTGGACGAACTTGTGTTCGGACTACGGTGCGGAAGGACTCTGAAATTTGTCGGGACTTTGAAATATTTCGGAGCGATTGGAGTTTTTCGCGATTTTCTCGAAAACCAGCACGACGACCGCGGTCGAACCATTAGAGTAAAACGTAGGCAATGGAACGACGAACAGGGAGCATTTGTTGTTTGGTCGATTGGACGAGTTTAGACCTTCGTCGGACTACGGTACGAAGGAATCTTAAATCTATCGTAGCTTCGAATTACCTCGGAGCGATTGGGGTTTTTCGCGATTTTCTCGAAAACCAGCACGACGACCGCGGTCGAACCATTAGAGTAAAACGTAGGCAATGGAACGACGAACGGGGATCAATGATTGTTTGCTCGATTGGACGAAATTGTGTTCGGACTACGGTGCGGAAGGACTCTGAAATTTGTCGGGACTTTGAAATATTTCGGAGCGATTGGAATTTTTCTCGATTTTCTCGAAAACCAGCACGACGACCGCGGTCGAACCATTAGAGTAAAACGTAGGAAATGGAACGACGAACAGGGATCAATTGTTGTTTGTTCGATTGGACGAACCTGTCTTCGGACTACGGTGCGGAAGGACTCTGAAATTTGTCGGGACTTTGAAATATTTCGGAGCGATTGGAATTTTTCGCGATTTTCTCGAAAACCAGCACGACGATCGCGGTCGAACCATTAGAGTAAAACGTAGGCAATGGGACGACGAATAGGGATCAATTGTTGTTTGTTCGATTGGACGAACCTGTCTTCGGACTACGGTGCGGAAGGACTCTGAAATTTGTCGGGACTTTGAAATATTTCGGAGCGATTGGAGTTTTTCGCGATTTTCTCGAAAACCAGCACGACGACCGCGGTCGAACCATTAGAGTAAAACGTAGGCAATGAAACGACGAACGGGGATCAATGGTTGTTTGCTCGATTGGACGAGTTTAGACTCTCGTCGGACTACGGTACGAAGGAATCTTAAATCTATCGTAGCTTCGAATTACCTCGGAGCGATTGGGGTTTTTCGCGATTTTCTCGAAAACCAGCACGACGACCGCGGTCGAACCATTAGAGTAAAACGTAGGCAATGGAACGACGAACGGGGATCAATGATTGTTTGCTCGATTGGACGAAATTGTGTTCGGACTACGGTGCGGATGGACTCTGAAATTTGTCGGGACTTTGAAATATTTCGGAGCGATTGGAATTTTTCGCGATTTTCTCGAAAACCAGCACGACGACCGCGGTCGAACCATTAGAGTAAAACGTAGGAAATGGAACGACGAACAGGGATCAATTGTTGTTTGTTCGATTGGACGAACCTGTCTTCGGACTACGGTGCGGAAGGACTCTGAAATTTGTCGGGACTTTGAAATATTTCGGAGCAATTGGAATTTTTCGCGATTTTCTCGAAAACCAGCACGACGATCGCGGTCGAACCATTAGAGTAAAACGTAGGCAATGGGACGACGAATAGGGATCAATTGTTGTTTGTTCGATTGGACGAACCGGTCTTCGGACTACGGTGCGGAAGGACTCTGAAATTTGTCGGGACTTTGAAATATTTCGGAGCGATTGGAGTTTTTCGCGATTTTCTCGAAAACCAGCACGACGACCGCGGTCGAACCATTAGAGTAAAACGTAGGCAATGAAACGACGAACGGGGATCAATGGTTGTTTGCTCGATTGGACGAACTTGTGTTCGGACTACGGTGCGGAAGGACTCTGAAATTTGTCGGGCCTTTGAAATATTTCGGAGCGATTGGAATTTTTCGCGATTTTCTCGAAAACCAGCACGACGACCGCGGTCGAACCATTAGAGTAAAACGTAGGCAATGGAACGACGAACAGGGATCAATTGTTGTTTGGTCGATTGGACGAGTTTAGACTTTCGTCGGACTACGGTACGAAGGAATATTAAATCTATCGTAGCTTCGAATTACCTCGGAGCGATTGGGGTTTTTCGCGATTTTCTCGAAAACCAGCACGACGACCGCGGTCGAACCATTAGAGTAAAACGTAGGCAATGGAACGACGAACGGGGATCAATGGTTGTTTGCTCGATTGGACGAAATTGTGTTCGGACTACGGTGCGGAAGGACTCTGAAATTTGTCGGGACTTTGAAATATTTCGGAGCGATTGGAGTTTTTCGCGATTTTCTCGAAAACCAGCACGACGACCGCGGTCGAACCATTAGAGTAAAACGTAGGCAATGGAACGACGAACAGGGATCAATTGTTGTTTGGTCGATTGGACGAGTTTAGACTTTCGTCGGACTACGGTACGAAGGAATATTAAATCTATCGTAGCTTCGAATTACCTCGGAGCGATTGGGGTTTTTCGCGATTTTCTCGAAAACCAGCACGACGACCGCGGTCGAACCATTAGAGTAAAACGTAGGCAATGGAACGACGAACGGGGATCAATGGTTGTTTGCTCGATTGGACGAACTTGTGTTCGGACTACGGTGCGGAAGGACTCTGAAATTTGTCGGGCCTTTGAAATATTTCGGAGCGATTGGAATTTTTCGCGATTTTCTCGAAAACCAGCACGACGACCGCGGTCGAACCATTAGAGTAAAACGTAGGCAATGGAACGACGAACAGGGATCATTTGTTGTTTGGTCGATTGGACGAGTTTAGACTTTCGTCGGACTACGGTACGAAGGAATCTTAAATCTATCGTAGCTTCGAATTACCTCGGAGCGATTGGGGTTTTTCGCGATTTTCTCGAAAACCAGCACGACGACCGCGGTCGAACCATTAGAGTAAAACGTAGGCAATGGAACGACGAACGGGGATCAATGATTGTTTGCTCGATTGGACGAAATTGTGTTCGGACTACGGTGCGGAAGGACTCTGAAATTTGTCGGGACTTTGAAATATTTCGGAGCGATTGGAATTTTTCGCGATTTTCTCGAAAACCAGCACGACGACCGCGGTCGAACCATTAGAGTAAAACGTAGGAAATGGAACGACGAACAGGGATCAATTGTTGTTTGTTCGATTGGACGAACCTGTCTTCGGACTACGGTGCGGAAGGACTCCGAAATTTGTCGGGACTTTGAAATATTTCGGAGCGATTGGAATTTTTCGCGATTTTCTCGAAAACCAGCACGACGATCGCGGTCGAACCATTAGAGTAAAACGTAGGCAATGGGACGACGAATAGGGATCAATTGTTGTTTGTTCGATTGGACGAACCTGTCTTCGGACTACGGTGCGGAAGGACTCTGAAATTTGTCGGGACTTTGAAATATTTCGGAGCGATTGGAGTTTTTCGCGATTTTCTCGAAAACCAGCACGACGACCGCGGTCGAACCATTAGAGTAAAACGTAGGCAATGAAACGACGAACGGGGATCAATGGTTGTTTGCTCGATTGGACGAACTTGTGTTCGGACTACGGTGCGGAAGGACTCTGAAATTTGTCGGGCCTTTGAAATATTTCGGAGCGATTGGAATTTTTCGCGATTTTCTCGAAAACCAGCACGACGACCGCGGTCGAACCATTAGAGTAAAACGTAGGCAATGGAACGCCGAACAGGGATCAATTGTTGTTTGGTCGATTGGACGAGTTTAGACTTTCGTCGGACTACGGTACGTAGGAATATTAAATCTATCGTAGCTTCGAATTACCTCGGAGCGATTGGGGTTTTTCGCGATTTTCTCGAAAACCAGCACGACGACCGCGGTCGAACCATTAGAGTAAAACGTAGGCAATGGAACGACGAACGGGGATCAATGGTTGTTTGCTCGATTGGACGAAATTGTGTTCGGACTACGGTGCGGAAGGACTCTGAAATTTGTCGGGACTTTGAAATATTTCGAAGCGATTGGAGTTTTTCGCGATTTTCTCGAAAACCAGCACGACGACCGCGGTCGTACCATTAGAGTAAAACGTAGGCAATGAAACGACGAACGGGGATCAATGGTTGTTTGCTCGATTGGACGAACTTGTGTTCGGACTACGGTGCGGAAGGACTCTGAAATTTGTCGGGACTTTGAAATATTTCGGAGCGATTGTAGTTTTTCGCGATTTTCTCGAAAACCAGCACGACGACCGCGGTCGAACCATTAGAGTAAAACGTAGGCAATGAAACGACGAACGGGGATCAATGGTTGTTTGCTCGATTGGACGAACTTGTGTTCGGACTACGGTGCGGAAGGACTCTGAAATTTGTCGGGCCTTTGAAATATTTCGGAGCGATTGGAATTTTTCGCGATTTACTCGAAAACCAGCACGACGACCGCGGTCGAACCATTAGAGTAAAACGTAGGCAATGGAACGACGAACAGGGATCATTTGTTGTTTGGTCGATTGGACGAGTTTAGACTTTCGTCGGACTACGGTACGAAGGAATCTTAAATCTATCGTAGCTTCGAATTACCTCGGAGCGATTGGGGTTTTTCGCGATTTTCTCGAAAACCAGCACGACGACCGCGGTCGAACCATTAGAGTAAAACGTAGGCAATGGAACGACGAACGGGGATCAATGATTGTTTGCTCGATTGGACGAAATTGTGTTCGGACTACGGTGCGGAAGGATTCTGAAATTTGTCGGGACTTTGAAATATTTCGGAGCGATTGGAATTTTTCGCGATTTTCTCGAAAACCAGCACGACGACCGCGGTCGAACCATTAGAGTAAAACGTAGGAAATGGAACGACGAACAGGGATCAATTGTTGTTTGTTCGATTGGACGAACCTGTCTTCGGACTACGGTGCGGAAGGACTCTGAAATTTGTCGGGACTTTGAAATATTTCGGAGCGATTGGAATTTTTTCGCGATTTTCTCGAAAACCAGCACGACGATCGCGGTCGAACCATTAGAGTAAAACGTAGGCAATGGGACGACGAATAGGGATCAATTGTTGTTTGTTCGATTGGACGAACCTGTCTTCGGACTACGGTGCGGAAGGACTCTGAAATTTGTCGGGCCTTTGAAATATTTCGGAGCGATTGGAATTTTTCGCGATTTTCTCGAAAACCAGCACGACGACCGCGGTCGAACCATTAGAGTAAAACGTAGGCAATGGAACCACGAACAGGGATCATTTGTTGTTTGGTCGATTGGACGAGTTTAGACTTTCGTCGGACTACGGTACGAAGGAATCTTAAATCTATCGTAGCTTCGAATTACCTCGGAGCGATTGGGGTTTTTCGCGATTTTCTCGAAAACCAGCACGACGACCGCGGTCGAACCATTAGAGTAAAACGTAGGCAATGGAACGACGAACGGGGATCAATGATTGTTTGCTCGATTGGACGAAATTGTGTTCGGACTACGGTGCGGAAGGATTCTGAAATTTGTCGGGACTTTGAAATATTTCGGAGCGATTGGAATTTTTCGCGATTTTCTCGAAAACCAGCACGACGACCGCGGTCGAACCATTAGAGTAAAACGTAGGAAATGGAACGACGAACAGGGATCAATTGTTGTTTGTTCGATTGGACGAACCTGTCTTCGGACTACGGTGCGGAAGGACTCTGAAATTTGTCGGGACTTTGAAATATTTCGGAGCGATTGGAATTTTTTCGCGATTTTCTCGAAAACCAGCACGACGATCGCGGTCGAACCATTAGAGTAAAACGTAGGCAATGGGACGACGAATAGGGATCAATTGTTGTTTGTTCGATTGGACGAACCTGTCTTCGGACTACGGTGCGGAAGGACTCTGAAATTTGTCGGGACTTTGAAATATTTCGGAGCGATTGGAGTTTTTCGCGATTTTCTCGAAAACCAGCACGACGACCGCGGTCGAACCATTAGAGTAAAACGTAGGCAATGAAACGACGAACGGGGATCAATGGTTGTTTGCTCGAATGGACGAACTTGTGTTCGGACTACGGTGCGGAAGGACTCTGAAATTTGTCGGGCCTTTGAAATATTTCGGAGCGATTGGAATTTTTCGCGATTTTCTCGAAAACCAGCACGACGACCGCGGTCGAACCATTAGAGTAAAACGTAGGCAATGGAACGACGAACAGGGATCAATTGTTGTTTGGTCGATTGGACGAGTTTAGACTTTCGTCGGACTACGGTACGAAGGAATATTAAATCTATCGTAGCTTCGAATTACCTCGGAGCGATTGGGGTTTTTCGCGATTTTCTCGAAAACCAGCACGACGACCGCGGTCGAACCATTAGAGTAAAACGTAGGCAATGGAACGACGAACAGGGATCATTTGTTGTTTGGTCGATTGGACGAGTTTAGACTTTCGTCGGACTACGGTACGAAGGAATCTTAAATCTATCGTAGCTTCGAATTACCTCGGAGCGATTGGGGTTTTTCGCGATTTTCTCGAAAACCAGCACGACGACCGCGGTCGAACCATTAGAGTAAAACGTAGGCAATGGAACGACGAACGGGGATCAATGATTGTTTGCTCGATTGGACGAAATTGTGTTCGGACTACGGTGCGGAAGGACTCTGAAATTTGTCGGGACTTTGAAATATTTCGGAGCGATTGGAATTTTTCGCGATTTTCTCGAAAACCAGCACGACGACCGCGGTCGAACCATTAGAGTAAAACGTAGGAAATGGAACGACGAACAGGGATCAATTGTTGTTTGTTCGATTGGACGAACCTGTCTTCGGACTACGGTGCGGAAGGACTCTGAAATTTGTCGGGACTTTGAAATATTTCGGAGCGATTGGAATTTTTCGCGATTTTCTCGAAAACCAGCACGACGATCGCGGTCGAACCATTAGAGTAAAACGTAGGCAATGGGACGACGAATAGGGATCAATTGTTGTTTGTTCGATTGGACGAACCTGTCTTCGGACTACGGTGCGGAAGGACTCTGAAATTTGTCGGGACTTTGAAATATTTCGGAGCGATTGGAGTTTTTCGCGATTTTCTCGAAAACCAGCACGACGACCGCGGTCGAACCATTAGAGTAAAACGTAGGCAATGAAACGACGAACGGGGATCAATGGTTGTTTGCTCGATTGGACGAACTTGTGTTCGGACTACGGTGCGGAAGGACTCTGAAATTTGTCGGGCCTTTGAAATATTTCGGAGCGATTGGAATTTTTCGCGATTTTCTCGAAAACCAGCACGACGACCGCGGTCGAACCATTAGAGTAAAACGTAGGCAATGGAACGACGAACAGGGATCAATTGTTGTTTGGTCGATTGGACGAGTTTAGACTTTCGTCGGACTACGGTACGAAGGAATATTAAATCTATCGTAGCTTCGAATTACCTCGGAGCGATTGGGGTTTTTCGCGATTTTCTCGAAAACCAGCACGACGACCGCGGTCGAACCATTAGAGTAAAACGTAGGCAATGGAACGACGAACGGGGATCAATGGTTGTTTGCTCGATTGGACGAAATTGTGTTCGGACTACGGTGCGGAAGGACTCTGAAATTTGTCGGGACTTTGAAATATTTCGGAGCGATTGGAGTTTTTCGCGATTTTCTCGAAAACCAGCACGACGACCGCGGTCGAACCATTAGAGTAAAACGTAGGCAATGAAACGACGAACGGGGATCAATGGTTGTTTGCTCGATTGGACGAACTTGTGTTCGGACTACGGTGCGGAAGGACTCTGAAATTTGTCGGGACTTTGAAATATTTCGGAGCGATTGTAGTTTTTCGCGATTTTCTCGAAAACCAGCACGACGACCGCGGTCGAACCATTAGAGTAAAACGTAGGCAATGGAACGACGAACAGGGATCATTTGTTGTTTGGTCGATTGGACGAGTTTAGACTTTCGTCGGACTACGGTACGAAGGAATCTTAAATCTATCGTAGCTTCGAATTACCTCGGAGCGATTGGGGTTTTTCGCGATTTTCTCGAAAACCAGCACGACGACCGCGGTCGAACCATTAGAGTAAAACGTAGGCAATGGAACGACGAACGGGGATCAATGATTGTTTGCTCGATTGGACGAAATTGTGTTCGGACTACGGTGCGGAAGGACTCTGAAATTTGTCGGGACTTTGAAATATTTCGGAGCGATTGGAATTTTTCGCGATTTTCTCGAAAACCAGCACGACGACCGCGGTCGAACCATTAGAGTAAAACGTAGAAAATGGAACGACGAACAGGGATCAATTGTTGTTTGTTCGATTGGACGAACCTGTCTTCGGACTACGGTGCGGAAGGACTCTGAAATTTGTCGGGACTTTGAAATATTTCGGAGCGATTGGAATTTTTCGCGATTTTCTCGAAAACCAGCACGACGATCGCGGTCGAACCATTAGAGTAAAACGTAGGCAATGGGACGACGAATAGGGATCAATTGTTGTTTGTTCGATTGGACGAACCTGTCTTCGGACTACGGTGCGGAAGGACTCTGAAATTTGTCGGGACTTTGAAATATTTCGGAGCGATTGGAGTTTTTCGCGATTTTCTCGAAAACCAGCACGACGACCGCGGTCGAACCATTAGAGTAAAACGTAGGCAATGAAACGACGAACGGGGATCAATGGTTGTTTGCTCGATTGGACGAACTTGTGTTCGGACTACGGTGCGGAAGGACTCTGAAATTTGTCGGGCCTTTGAAATATTTCGGAGCGATTGGAATTTTTCGCGATTTTCTCGAAAACCAGCACGACGACCGCGGTCGAACCATTAGAGTAAAACGTAGGCAATGGAACGACGAACGGGGATCAATGGTTGTTTGCTCGATTGGACGAACTTGTGTTCGGACTACGGTGCGGAAGGGCTCTGAAATTTGTCGGGCCTTTGAAATATTTCGGAGCGATTGGAATTTTTCGCGATTTTCTCGAAAACCAGCACGACGACCGCGGTCGAACCATTAGAGTAAAACGTAGGCAATGGAACGACGAACAGGGATCATTTGTTGTTTGGTCGATTGGACGAGTTTAGACTTTCGTCGGACTACGGTACGAAGGAATCTTAAATCTATCGTAGCTTCGAATTACCTCGGAGCGATTGGGGTTTTTCGCGATTTTCTCGAAAACCAGCACGACGACCGCGGTCGAACCATTAGAGTAAAACGTAGGCAATGGAACGACGAACGGGGATCAATGATTGTTTGCTCGATTGGACGAAATTGTGTTCGGACTACGGTGCGGAAGGATTCTGAAATTTGTCGGGACTTTGAAATATTTCGGAGCGATTGGAATTTTTCGCGATTTTCTCGAAAACCAGCACGACGACCGCGGTCGAACCATTAGAGTAAAACGTAGGAAATGGAACGACGAACAGGGATCAATTGTTGTTTGTTCGATTGGACGAACCTGTCTTCGGACTACGGTGCGGAAGGACTCTGAAATTTGTCGGGACTTTGAAATATTTCGGAGCGATTGGAATTTTTCGCGATTTTCTCGAAAACCAGCACGACGATCGCGGTCGAACCATTAGAGTAAAACGTAGGCAATGGGACGACGAATAGGGATCAATTGTTGTTTGTTCGATTGGACGAACCTGTCTTCGGACTACGGTGCGGAAGGACTCTGAAATTTGTCGGGACTTTGAAATATTTCGGAGCGATTGGAGTTTTTCGCGATTTTCTCGAAAACCAGCACGACGACCGCGGTCGAACCATTAGAGTAAAACGTAGGCAATGAAACGACGAACGGGGATCAATGGTTGTTTGCTCGATTGGGCGAACTTGTGTTCGGACTACGGTGCGGAAGGACTCTGAAATTTGTCGGGCCTTTGAAATATTTCGGAGCGATTGGAATTTTTCGCGATTTTCTCGAAAACCAGCACGACGACCGCGGTCGAACCATTAGAGTAAAACGTAGGCAATGGAACGACGAACAGGGATCAATTGTTGTTTGGTCGATTGGACGAGTTTAGACTTTCGTCGGACTACGGTACGAAGGAATATTAAATCTATCGTAGCTTCGAATTACCTCGGAGCGATTGGGGTTTTTCGCGATTTTCTCGAAAACCAGCACGACGACCGCGGTCGAACCATTAGAGTAAAACGTAGGCAATGGAACGACGAACGGGGATCAATGGTTGTTTGCTCGATTGGACGAAATTGTGTTCGGACTACGGTGCGGAAGGACTCTGAAATTTGTCGGGACTTTGAAATATTTCGGAGCGATTGGAGTTTTTCGCGATTTTCTCGAAAACCAGCACGACGACCGCGGTCGAACCATTAGAGTAAAACGTAGGCAATGAAACGACGAACGGGGATCAATGGTTGTTTGCTCGATTGGACGAACTTGTGTTCGGACTACGGTGCGGAAGGACTCTGAAATTTGTCGGGACTTTGAAATATTTCGGAGCGATTGTAGTTTTTCGCGATTTTCTCGAAAACCAGCACGACGACCGCGGTCGAACCATTAGAGTAAAACGTAGGCAATGGAACGACGAACAGGGATCATTTGTTGTTTGGTCGATTGGACGAGTTTAGACTTTCGTCGGACTACGGTACGAAGGAATCTTAAATCTATCGTAGCTTCGAATTACCTCGGAGCGATTGGGGTTTTTCGCGATTTTCTCGAAAACCAGCACGACGACCGCGGTCGAACCATTAGAGTAAAACGTAGGCAATGGAACGACGAACGGGGATCAATGGTTGTTTGCTCGATTGGACGAAATTGTGTTCGGACTACGGTGCGGAAGGACTCTGAAATTTGTCGGGACTTTGAAATATTTCGGAGCGATTGGAGTTTTTCGCGATTTTCTCGAAAACCAGCACGACGACCGCGGTCGAACCATTAGAGTAAAACGTAGGCAATGAAACGACGAACGGGGATCAATGGTTGTTTGCTCGATTGGACGAACTTGTGTTCGGACTACGGTGCGGAAGGACTCTGAAATTTGTCGGGACTTTGAAATATTTCGGAGCGATTGGAGTTTTTCGCGATTTTCTCGAAAACCAGCACGACGACCGCGGTCGAACCATTAGAGTAAAACGTAGGCAATGGAACGACGAACAGGGAGCATTTGTTGTTTGGTCGATTGGACGAGTTTAGACTTTCGTCGGACTACGGTACGAAGGAATCTTAAATCTATCGTAGCTTCGAATTACCTCGGAGCGATTGGGGTTTTTCGCGATTTTCTCGAAAACCAGCACGACGACCGCGGTCGAACCATTAGAGTAAAACGTAGGCAATGGAACGACGAACGGGGATCAATGATTGTTTGCTCGATTGGACGAAATTGTGTTCGGACTACGGTGCGGAAGGTCTCTGAAATTTGTCGGGACTTTGAAATATTTCGGAGCGATTGGAATTTTTCGCGATTTTCTCGAAAACCAGCACGACGACCGCGGTCGAACCATTAGAGTAAAACGTAGGAAATGGAACGACGAACAGGGATCAATTGTTGTTTGTTCGATTGGACGAACCTGTCTTCGGACTACGGTGCGGAAGGACTCTGAAATTTGTCGGGACTTTGAAATATTTCGGAGCGATTGGAATTTTTCGCGATTTTCTCGAAAACCAGCACGACGATCGCGGTCGAACCATTAGAGTAAAACGTAGGCAATGGGACGACGAATAGGGATCAATTGTTGTTTGTTCGATTGGACGAACCTGTCTTCGGACTACGGTGCGGAAGGACTCTGAAATTTGTCGGGACTTTGAAATATTTCGGAGCGATTGGAGTTTTTCGCGATTTTCTCGAAAACCAGCACGACGACCGCGGTCGAACCATTAGAGTAAAACGTAGGCAATGAAACGACGAACGGGGATCAATGGTTGTTTGCTCGATTGGACGAACTTGTGTTCGGACTACGGTGCGGAAGGACTCTGAAATTTGTCGGGCCTTTGAAATATTTCGGAGCGATTGGAATTTTTCGCGATTTTCTCGAAAACCAGCACGACGACCGCGGTCGAACCATTAGAGTAAAACGTAGGCAATGGAACGACGAACAGGGATCAATTGTTGTTTGGTCGATTGGACGAGTTTAGACTTTCGTCGGACTACGGTACGTAGGAATATTAAATCTATCGTAGCTTCGAATTACCTCGGAGCGATTGGGGTTTTTCGCGATTTTCTCGAAAACCAGCACGACGACCGCGGTCGAACCATTAGAGTAAAACGTAGGCAATGGAACGACGAACGGGGATCAATGGTTGTTTGCTCGATTGGACGAAATTGTGTTCGGACTACGGTGCGGAAGGACTCTGAAATTTGTCGGGACTTTGAAATATTTCGAAGCGATTGGAGTTTTTCGCGATTTTCTCGAAAACCAGCACGACGACCGCGGTCGTACCATTAGAGTAAAACGTAGGCAATGAAACGACGAACGGGGATCAATGGTTGTTTGCTCGATTGGACGAACTTGTGTTCGGACTACGGTGCGGAAGGACTCTGAAATTTGTCGGGACTTTGAAATATTTCGGAGCGATTGTAGTTTTTCGCGATTTTCTCGAAAACCAGCACGACGACCGCGGTCGAACCATTAGAGTAAAACGTAGGCAATGAAACGACGAACGGGGATCAATGGTTGTTTGCTCGATTGGACGAACTTGTGTTCGGACTACGGTGCGGAAGGGCTCTGAAATTTGTCGGGCCTTTGAAATATTTCGGAGCGATTGGAATTTTTCGCGATTTTCTCGAAAACCAGCACGACGACCGCGGTCGAACCATTAGAGTAAAACGTAGGCAATGGAACGACGAACAGGGATCATTTGTTGTTTGGTCGATTGGACGAGTTTAGACTTTCGTCGGACTACGGTACGAAGGAATCTTAAATCTATCGTAGCTTCGAATTACCTCGGAGCGATTGGGGTTTTTCGCGATTTTCTCGAAAACCAGCACGACGACCGCGGTCGAACCATTAGAGTAAAACGTAGGCAATGGAACGACGAACGGGGATCAATGATTGTTTGCTCGATTGGACGAAATTGTGTTCGGACTACGGTGCGGAAGGATTCTGAAATTTGTCGGGACTTTGAAATATTTCGGAGCGATTGGAATTTTTCGCGATTTTCTCGAAAACCAGCACGACGACCGCGGTCGAACCATTAGAGTAAAACGTAGGAAATGGAACGACGAACAGGGATCAATTGTTGTTTGTTCGATTGGACGAACCTGTCTTCGGACTACGGTGCGGAAGGACTCTGAAATTTGTCGGGACTTTGAAATATTTCGGAGCGATTGGAATTTTTTCGCGATTTTCTCGAAAACCAGCACGACGATCGCGGTCGAACCATTAGAGTAAAACGTAGGCAATGGGACGACGAATAGGGATCAATTGTTGTTTGTTCGATTGGACGAACCTGTCTTCGGACTACGGTGCGGAAGGACTCTGAAATTTGTCGGGACTTTGAAATATTTCGGAGCGATTGGAGTTTTTCGCGATTTTCTCGAAAACCAGCACGACGACCGCGGTCGAACCATTAGAGTAAAACGTAGGCAATGAAACGACGAACGGGGATCAATGGTTGTTTGCTCGAATGGACGAACTTGTGTTCGGACTACGGTGCGGAAGGACTCTGAAATTTGTCGGGCCTTTGAAATATTTCGGAGCGATTGGAATTTTTCGCGATTTTCTCGAAAACCAGCACGACGACCGCGGTCGAACCATTAGAGTAAAACGTAGGCAATGGAACGACGAACAGGGATCAATTGTTGTTTGGTCGATTGGACGAGTTTAGACTTTCGTCGGACTACGGTACGAAGGAATATTAAATCTATCGTAGCTTCGAATTACCTCGGAGCGATTGGGGTTTTTCGCGATTTTCTCGAAAACCAGCACGACGACCGCGGTCGAACCATTAGAGTAAAACGTAGGCAATGGAACGACGAACAGGGATCATTTGTTGTTTGGTCGATTGGACGAGTTTAGACTTTCGTCGGACTACGGTACGAAGGAATCTTAAATCTATCGTAGCTTCGAATTACCTCGGAGCGATTGGGGTTTTTCGCGATTTTCTCGAAAACCAGCACGACGACCGCGGTCGAACCATTAGAGTAAAACGTAGGCAATGGAACGACGAACGGGGATCAATGATTGTTTGCTCGATTGGACGAAATTGTGTTCGGACTACGGTGCGGAAGGACTCTGAAATTTGTCGGGACTTTGAAATATTTCGGAGCGATTGGAATTTTTCGCGATTTTCTCGAAAACCAGCACGACGACCGCGGTCGAACCATTAGAGTAAAACGTAGGAAATGGAACGACGAACAGGGATCAATTGTTGTTTGTTCGATTGGACGAACCTGTCTTCGGACTACGGTGCGGAAGGACTCTGAAATTTGTCGGGACTTTGAAATATTTCGGAGCGATTGGAATTTTTCGCGATTTTCTCGAAAACCAGCACGACGATCGCGGTCGAACCATTAGAGTAAAACGTAGGCAATGGGACGACGAATAGGGATCAATTGTTGTTTGTTCGATTGGACGAACCTGTCTTCGGACTACGGTGCGGAAGGACTCTGAAATTTGTCGGGACTTTGAAATATTTCGGAGCGATTGGAGTTTTTCGCGATTTTCTCGAAAACCAGCACGACGACCGCGGTCGAACCATTAGAGTAAAACGTAGGCAATGAAACGACGAACGGGGATCAATGGTTGTTTGCTCGATTGGGCGAACTTGTGTTCGGACTACGGTGCGGAAGGACTCTGAAATTTGTCGGGCCTTTGAAATATTTCGGAGCGATTGGAATTTTTCGCGATTTTCTCGAAAACCAGCACGACGACCGCGGTCGAACCATTAGAGTAAAACGTAGGCAATGGAACGACGAACAGGGATCAATTGTTGTTTGGTCGATTGGACGAGTTTAGACTTTCGTCGGACTACGGTACGAAGGAATATTAAATCTATCGTAGCTTCGAATTACCTCGGAGCGATTGGGGTTTTTCGCGATTTTCTCGAAAACCAGCACGACGACCGCGGTCGAACCATTAGAGTAAAACGTAGGCAATGGAACGACGAACGGGGATCAATGGTTGTTTGCTCGATTGGACGAAATTGTGTTCGGACTACGGTGCGGAAGGACTCTGAAATTTGTCGGGACTTTGAAATATTTCGGAGCGATTGGAGTTTTTCGCGATTTTCTCGAAAACCAGCACGACGACCGCGGTCGAACCATTAGAGTAAAACGTAGGCAATGAAACGACGAACGGGGATCAATGGTTGTTTGCTCGATTGGACGAACTTGTGTTCGGACTACGGTGCGGAAGGACTCTGAAATTTGTCGGGACTTTGAAATATTTCGGAGCGATTGTAGTTTTTCGCGATTTTCTCGAAAACCAGCACGACGACCGCGGTCGAACCATTAGAGTAAAACGTAGGCAATGGAACGACGAACAGGGATCATTTGTTGTTTGGTCGATTGGACGAGTTTAGACTTTCGTCGGACTACGGTACGAAGGAATCTTAAATCTATCGTAGCTTCGAATTACCTCGGAGCGATTGGGGTTTTTCGCGATTTTCTCGAAAACCAGCACGACGACCGCGGTCGAACCATTAGAGTAAAACGTAGGCAATGGAACGACGAACGGGGATCAATGGTTGTTTGCTCGATTGGACGAAATTGTGTTCGGACTACGGTGCGGAAGGACTCTGAAATTTGTCGGGACTTTGAAATATTTCGGAGCGATTGGAGTTTTTCGCGATTTTCTCGAAAACCAGCACGACGACCGCGGTCGAACCATTAGAGTAAAACGTAGGCAATGGAACGACGAACAGGGATCAATTGTTGTTTGGTCGATTGGACGAGTTTAGACTTTCGTCGGACTACGGTACGAAGGAATATTAAATCTATCGTAGCTTCGAATTACCTCGGAGCGATTGGGGTTTTTCGCGATTTTCTCGAAAACCAGCACGACGACCGCGGTCGAACCATTAGAGTAAAACGTAGGCAATGGAACGACGAACGGGGATCAATGATTGTTTGCTCGATTGGACGAAATTGTGTTCGGACTACGGTGCGGAAGGACTCTGAAATTTGTCGGGACTTTGAAATATTTCGGAGCGATTGGAATTTTTCGCGATTTTCTCGAAAACCAGCACGACGACCGCGGTCGAACCATTAGAGTAAAACGTAGGAAATGGAACGACGAACAGGGATCAATTGTTGTTTGTTCGATTGGACGAACCTGTCTTCGGACTACGGTGCGGAAGGACTCTGAAATTTGTCGGGACTTTGAAATATTTCGGAGCGATTGGAATTTTTCGCGATTTTCTCGAAAACCAGCACGACGATCGCGGTCGAACCATTAGAGTAAAACGTAGGCAATGGGACGACGAATAGGGATCAATTGTTGTTTGTTCGATTGGACGAACCTGTCTTCGGACTACGGTGCGGAAGGACTCTGAAATTTGTCGGGCCTTTGAAATATTTCGGAGCGATTGTAGTTTTTCGCGATTTTCTCGAAAACCAGCACGACGACCGCGGTCGAACCATTAGAGTAAAACGTAGGCAATGGAACGACGAACAGGGATCAATTGTTGTTTGGTCGATTGGACGAGTTTAGACTTTCGTCGGACTACGGTACGAAGGAATATTAAATCTATCGTAGCTTCGAATTACCTCGGAGCGATTGGGGTTTTTCGCGATTTTCTCGAAAACCAGCACGACGACCGCGGTCGAACCATTAGAGTAAAACGTAGGCAATGGAACGACGAACGGGGATCAATGGTTGTTTGCTCGATTGGACGAAATTGTGTTCGGACTACGGTGCGGAAGGACTCTGAAATTTGTCGGGACTTTGAAATATTTCGGAGCGATTGGAGTTTTTCGCGATTTTCTCGAAAACCAGCACGACGACCGCGGTCGAACCATTAGAGTAAAACGTAGGCAATGAAACGACGAACGGGGATCAATGGTTGTTTGCTCGATTGGACGAACTTGTGTTCGGACTACGGTGCGGAAGGACTCTGAAATTTGTCGGGACTTTGAAATATTTCGGAGCGATTGGAATTTTTCGCGATTTTCTCGAAAACCAGCACGACGACCGCGGTCGAACCATTAGAGTAAAACGTAGGAAATGGAACGACGAACAGGGATCAATTGTTGTTTGTTCGATTGGACGAACCTGTCTTCGGACTACGGTGCGGAAGGACTCTGAAATTTGTCGGGACTTTGAAATATTTCGGAGCGATTGGAATTTTTCGCGATTTTCTCGAAAACCAGCACGACGATCGCGGTCGAACCATTAGAGTAAAACGTAGGCAATGGGACGACGAATAGGGATCAATTGTTGTTTGTTCGATTGGACGAACCTGTCTTCGGACTACGGTGCGGAAGGACTCTGAAATTTGTCGGGACTTTGAAATATTTCGGAGCGATTGGAGTTTTTCGCGATTTTCTCGAAAACCAGCACGACGACCGCGGTCGAACCATTAGAGTAAAACGTAGGCAATGAAACGACGAACGGGGATCAATGGTTGTTTGCTCGATTGGACGAACTTGTGTTCGGACTACGGTGCGGAAGGACTCTGAAATTTGTCGGGCCTTTGAAATATTTCGGAGCGATTGGAATTTTTCGCGATTTTCTCGAAAACCAGCACGACGACCGCGGTCGAACCATTAGAGTAAAACGTAGGCAATGGAACGACGAACAGGGATCAATTGTTGTTTGGTCGATTGGACGAGTTTAGACTTTCGTCGGACTACGGTACGAAGGAATATTAAATCTATCGTAGCTTCGAATTACCTCGGAGCGATTGGGGTTTTTCGCGATTTTCTCGAAAACCAGCACGACGACCGCGGTCGAACCATTAGAGTAAAACGTAGGCAATGGAACGACGAACGGGGATCAATGGTTGTTTGCTCGATTGGACGAAATTGTGTTCGGACTACGGTGCGGAAGGACTCTGAAATTTGTCGGGACTTTGAAATATTTCGGAGCGATTGGAGTTTTTCGCGATTTTCTCGAAAACCAGCACGACGACCGCGGTCGAACCATTAGAGTAAAACGTAGGCAATGAAACGACGAACGGGGATCAATGGTTGTTTGCTCGATTGGACGAACTTGTGTTCGGACTACGGTGCGGAAGGACTCTGAAATTTGTCGGGACTTTGAAATATTTCGGAGCGATTGTAGTTTTTCGCGATTTTCTCGAAAACCAGCACGACGACCGCGGTCGAACCATTAGAGTAAAACGTAGGCAATGGAACGACGAACAGGGATCATTTGTTGTTTGGTCGATTGGACGAGTTTAGACTTTCGTCGGACTACGGTACGAAGGAATCTTAAATCTATCGTAGCTTCGAATTACCTCGGAGCGATTGGGGTTTTTCGCGATTTTCTCGAAAACCAGCACGACGACCGCGGTCGAACCATTAGAGTAAAACGTAGGCAATGGAACGACGAACGGGGATCAATGGTTGTTTGCTCGATTGGACGAAATTGTGTTCGGACTACGGTGCGGAAGGACTCTGAAATTTGTCGGGACTTTGAAATATTTCGGAGCGATTGGAGTTTTTCGCGATTTTCTCGAAAACCAGCACGACGACCGCGGTCGAACCATTAGAGTAAAACGTAGGCAATGAAACGACGAACGGGGATCAATGGTTGTTTGCTCGATTGGACGAACTTGTGTTCGGACTACGGTGCGGAAGGACTCTGAAATTTGTCGGGACTTTGAAATATTTCGGAGCGATTGGAGTTTTTCGCGATTTTCTCGAAAACCAGCACGACGACCGCGGTCGAACCATTAGAGTAAAACGTAGGCAATGGAACGACGAACAGGGAGCATTTGTTGTTTGGTCGATTGGACGAGTTTAGACTTTCGTCGGACTACGGTACGAAGGAATCTTAAATCTATCGTAGCTTCGAATTACCTCGGAGCGATTGGGGTTTTTCGCGATTTTCTCGAAAACCAGCACGACGACCGCGGTCGAACCATTAGAGTAAAACGTAGGCAATGGAACGACGAACGGGGATCAATGATTGTTTGCTCGATTGGACGAAATTGTGTTCGGACTACGGTGCGGAAGGACTCTGAAATTTGTCGGGACTTTGAAATATTTCGGAGCGATTGGAATTTTTCGCGATTTTCTCGAAAACCAGCACGACGACCGCGGTCGAACCATTAGAGTAAAACGTAGGAAATGGAACGACGAACAGGGATCAATTGTTGTTTGTTCGATTGGACGAACCTGTCTTCGGACTACGGTGCGGAAGGACTCTGAAATTTGTCGGGACTTTGAAATATTTCGGAGCGATTGGAATTTTTCGCGATTTTCTCGAAAACCAGCACGACGATCGCGGTCGAACCATTAGAGTAAAACGTAGGCAATGGGACGACGAATAGGGATCAATTGTTGTTTGTTCGATTGGACGAACCTGTCTTCGGACTACGGTGCGGAAGGACTCTGAAATTTGTCGGGCCTTTGAAATATTTCGGAGCGATTGTAGTTTTTCGCGATTTTCTCGAAAACCAGCACGACGACCGCGGTCGAACCATTAGAGTAAAACGTAGGCAATGAAACGACGAACGGGGATCAATGGTTGTTTGCTCGATTGGAAGAACTTGTGTTCGGACTACGGTGCGGAAGGACTCTGAAATTTGTCGGGCCTTTGAAATATTTCGGAGCGATTGGAATTTTTCGCGATTTTCTCGAAAACCAGCACGACGACCGCGGTCGAACCATTAGAGTAAAACGTAGGCAATGGAACGACGAACAGGGATCAATTGTTGTTTGGTCGATTGGACGAGTTTAGACTTTCGTCGGACTACGGTACGAAGGAATATTAAATCTATCGTAGCTTCGAATTACCTCGGAGCGATTGGGGTTTTTCGCGATTTTCTCGAAAACCAGCACGACGACCGCGGTCGAACCATTAGAGTAAAACGTAGGCAATGGAACGACGAACGGGGATCAATGGTTGTTTGCTCGATTGGACGAAATTGTGTTCGGACTACGGTGCGGAAGGACTCTGAAATTTGTCGGGACTTTGAAATATTTCGGAGCGATTGGAGTTTTTCGCGATTTTCTCGAAAACCAGCACGACGACCGCGGTCGAACCATTAGAGTAAAACGTAGGCAATGAAACGACGAACGGGGATCAATGGTTGTTTGCTCGATTGGACGAACTTGTGTTCGGACTACGGTGCGGAAGGACTCTGAAATTTGTCGGGACTTTGAAATATTTCGGAGCGATTGTAGTTTTTCGCGATTTTCTCGAAAACCAGCACGACGACCGCGGTCGAACCATTAGAGTAAAACGTAGGCAATGGAACGACGAACAGGGATCATTTGTTGTTTGGTCGATTGGACGAGTTTAGACTTTCGTCGGACTACGGTACGAAGGAATCTTAAATCTATCGTAGCTTCGAATTACCTCGGAGCGATTGGGGTTTTTCGCGATTTTCTCGAAAACCAGCACGACGACCGCGGTCGAACCATTAGAGTAAAACGTAGGCAATGGAACGACGAACGGGGATCAATGGTTGTTTGCTCGATTGGACGAAATTGTGTTCGGACTACGGTGCGGAAGGACTCTGAAATTTGTCGGGACTTTGAAATATTTCGGAGCGATTGGAGTTTTTCGCGATTTTCTCGAAAACCAGCACGACGACCGCGGTCGAACCATTAGAGTAAAACGTAGGCAATGAAACGACGAACGGGGATCAATGGTTGTTTGCTCGATTGGACGAACTTGTGTTCGGACTACGGTGCGGAAGGACTCTGAAATTTGTCGGGACTTTGAAATATTTCGGAGCGATTGGAGTTTTTCGCGATTTTCTCGAAAACCAGCACGACGACCGCGGTCGAACCATTAGAGTAAAACGTAGGCAATGGAACGACGAACAGGGAGCATTTGTTGTTTGGTCGATTGGACGAGTTTAGACTTTCGTCGGACTACGGTACGAAGGAATCTTAAATCTATCGTAGCTTCGAATTACCTCGGAGCGATTGGGGTTTTTCGCGATTTTCTCGAAAACCAGCACGACGACCGCGGTCGAACCATTAGAGTAAAACGTAGGCAATGGAACGACGAACGGGGATCAATGATTGTTTGCTCGATTGGACGAAATTGTGTTCGGACTACGGTGCGGAAGGACTCTGAAATTTGTCGGGACTTTGAAATATTTCGGAGCGATTGGAATTTTTCGCGATTTTCTCGAAAACCAGCACGACGACCGCGGTCGAACCATTAGAGTAAAACGTAGGAAATGGAACGACGAACAGGGATCAATTGTTGTTTGTTCGATTGGACGAACCTGTCTTCGGACTACGGTGCGGAAGGACTCTGAAATTTGTCGGGACTTTGAAATATTTCGGAGCGATTGGAATTTTTCGCGATTTTCTCGAAAACCAGCACGACGATCGCGGTCGAACCATTAGAGTAAAACGTAGGCAATGGGACGACGAATAGGGATCAATTGTTGTTTGTTCGATTGGACGAACCTGTCTTCGGACTACGGTGCGGAAGGACTCTGAAATTTGTCGGGCCTTTGAAATATTTCGGAGCGATTGTAGTTTTTCGCGATTTTCTCGAAAACCAGCACGACGACCGCGGTCGAACCATTAGAGTAAAACGTAGGCAATGAAACGACGAACGGGGATCAATGGTTGTTTGCTCGATTGGACGAACTTGTGTTCGGACTACGGTGCGGAAGGACTCTGAAATTTGTCGGGCCTTTGAAATATTTCGGAGCGATTGGAATTTTTCGCGATTTTCTCGAAAACCAGCACGACGACCGCGGTCGAACCATTAGAGTAAAACGTAGGCAATGGAACGACGAACAGGGATCAATTGTTGTTTGGTCGATTGGACGAGTTTAGACTTTCGTCGGACTACGGTACGAAGGAATATTAAATCTATCGTAGCTTCGAATTACCTCGGAGCGATTGGGGTTTTTCGCGATTTTCTCGAAAACCAGCACGACGACCGCGGTCGAACCATTAGAGTAAAACGTAGGCAATGGAACGACGAACGGGGATCAATGGTTGTTTGCTCGATTGGACGAAATTGTGTTCGGACTACGGTGCGGAAGGACTCTGAAATTTGTCGGGACTTTGAAATATTTCGGAGCGATTGTAGTTTTTCGCGATTTTCTCGAAAACCAGCACGACGACCGCGGTCGAACCATTAGAGTAAAACGTAGGCAATGAAACGACGAACGGGGATCAATGGTTGTTTGCTCGATTGGACGAACTTGTGTTCGGACTACGGTGCGGAAGGACTCTGAAATTTGTCGGGACTTTGAAATATTTCGGAGCGATTGTAGTTTTTCGCGATTTTCTCGAAAACCAGCACGACGACCGCGGTCGAACCATTAGAGTAAAACGTAGGCAATGAAACGACGAACGGGGATCAATGGTTGTTTGCTCGATTGGACGAACTTGTGTTCGGACTACGGTGCGGGAGGACTCTGAAATTTGTCGGGCCTTTGAAATATTTCGGAGCGATTGGAATTTTTCGCGATTTTCTCGAAAACCAGCACGACGACCGCGGTCGAACCATTAGAGTAAAACGTAGGCAATGGAACGACGAACAGGGATCATTTGTTGTTTGGTCGATTGGACGAGTTTAGACTTTCGTCGGACTACGGTACGAAGGAATCTTAAATCTATCGTAGCTTCGAATTACCTCGGAGCGATTGGGGTTTTTCGCGATTTTCTCGAAAACCAGCACGACGACCGCGGTCGAACCATTAGAGTAAAACGTAGGCAATGGAACGACGAACGGGGATCAATGATTGTTTGCTCGATTGGACGAAATTGTGTTCGGACTACGGTGCGGATGGACTCTGAAATTTGTCGGGACTTTGAAATATTTCGGAGCGATTGGAATTTTTCGCGATTTTCTCGAAAACCAGCACGACGACCGCGGTCGAACCATTAGAGTAAAACGTAGGAAATGGAACGACGAACAGGGATCAATTGTTGTTTGTTCGATTGGACGAACCTGTCTTCGGACTACGGTGCGGAAGGACTCTGAAATTTGTCGGGACTTTGAAATATTTCGGAGCAATTGGAATTTTTCGCGATTTTCTCGAAAACCAGCACGACGATCGCGGTCGAACCATTAGAGTAAAACGTAGGCAATGGGACGACGAATAGGGATCAATTGTTGTTTGTTCGATTGGACGAACCGGTCTTCGGACTACGGTGCGGAAGGACTCTGAAATTTGTCGGGACTTTGAAATATTTCGGAGCGATTGGAGTTTTTCGCGATTTTCTCGAAAACCAGCACGACGACCGCGGTCGAACCATTAGAGTAAAACGTAGGCAATGAAACGACGAACGGGGATCAATGGTTGTTTGCTCGATTGGACGAACTTGTGTTCGGACTACGGTGCGGAAGGACTCTGAAATTTGTCGGGACTTTGAAAAATTTCGGAGCGATTGTAGTTTTTCGCGATTTTCTCGAAAACCAGCACGACGACCGCGGTCGAACCATTAGAGTAAAACGTAGGCAATGGAACGACGAACAGGGATCATTTGTTGTTTGGTCGATTGGACGAGTTTAGACTTTCGTCGGACTACGGTACGAAGGAATCTTAAATCTATCGTAGCTTCGAATTACCTCGGAGCGATTGGGGTTTTTCGCGATTTTCTCGAAAACCAGCACGACGACCGCGGTCGAACCATTAGAGTAAAACGTAGGCAATGGAACGACGAACAGGGATCATTTGTTGTTTGGTCGATTGGACGAGTTTAGACTTTCGTCGGACTACGGTACGAAGGAATCTTAAATCTATCGTAGCTTCGAATTACCTCGGAGCGATTGGGGTTTTTCGCGATTTTCTCGAAAACCAGCACGACGACCGCGGTCGAACCATTAGAGTAAAACGTAGGCAATGGAACGACGAACGGGGATCAATGATTGTTTGCTCGATTGGACGAAATTGTGTTCGGACTACGGTGCGGATGGACTCTGAAATTTGTCGGGACTTTGAAATATTTCGGAGCGATTGGAATTTTTCGCGATTTTCTCGAAAACCAGCACGACGACCGCGGTCGAACCATTAGAGTAAAACGTAGGAAATGGAACGACGAACAGGGATCAATTGTTGTTTGTTCGATTGGACGAACCTGTCTTCGGACTACGGTGCGGAAGGACTCTGAAATTTGTCGGGACTTTGAAATATTTCGGAGCAATTGGAATTTTTCGCGATTTTCTCGAAAACCAGCACGACGATCGCGGTCGAACCATTAGAGTAAAACGTAGGCAATGGGACGACGAATAGGGATCAATTGTTGTTTGTTCGATTGGACGAACCTGTCTTCGGACTACGGTGCGGAAGGACTCTGAAATTTGTCGGGACTTTGAAATATTTCGGAGCGATTGGAGTTTTTCGCGATTTTCTCGAAAACCAGCACGACGACCGCGGTCGAACCATTAGAGTAAAACGTAGGCAATGGAACGACGAACGGGGATCAATGATTGTTTGCTCGATTGGACGAAATTGTGTTCGGACTACGGTGCGGAAGGACTCTGAAATTTGTCGGGACTTTGAAATATTTCGGAGCGATTGGTATTTTTCGCGATTTTCTCGAAAACCAGCACGACGACCGCGGTCGAACCATTAGAGTAAAATGTAGGAAATGGAACGACGAACAGGGATCAATTGTTGTTTGTTCGATTGGACGAACCTGTCTTCGGACTACGGTGCGGAAGGACTCTGAAATTTGTCGGGACTTTGAAATATTTCGGAGCGATTGGAATTTTTCGCGATTTTCTCGAAAACCAGCACGACGACCGCGGTCGAACCATTAGAGTAAAACGTAGGAAATGGAACGACGAACAGGGATCAATTGTTGTTTGTTCGATTGGACGAACCTGTCTTCGGACTACGGTGCGGAAGGACTCTGAAATTTGTCGGGACTTTGAAATATTTCGGAGCGATTGGAATTTTTCGCGATTTTCTCGAAAACCAGCACGCCGATCGCGGTCGAACCATTAGAGTAAAACGTAGGCAATGAAACGACGAACGGGGATCAATGGTTGTTTGCTCGATTGGACGAACTTGTGTTCGGACTACGGTGCGGAAGGACTCTGAAATTTGTCGGGCCTTTGAAATATTTCGGAGCGATTGGAATTTTTCGCGATTTTCTCGAAAACCAGCACGACGACCGCGGTCGAACCATTAGAGTAAAACGTAGGCAATGGAACGACGAACAGGGATCATTTGTTGTTTGGTCGATTGGACGAGTTTAGACTTTCGTCGGACTACGGTACGAAGGAATCTTAAATCTATCGTAGCTTCGAATTACCTCGGAGCGATTGGGGTTTTCGCGATTTTCTCGAAAACCAGCACGACGACCGCGGTCGAACCATTAGAGTAAAACGTAGGCAATGGAACGACGAACGGGGATCAATGATTGTTTGCTCGATTGGACGAAATTGTGTTCGGACTACGGTGCGGATGGACTCTGAAATTTGTCGGGACTTTGAAATATTTCGGAGCGATTGGAATTTTTCGCGATTTTCTCGAAAACCAGCACGACGACCGCGGTCGAACCATTAGAGTAAAACGTAGGCAATGAAACGACGAACGGGGATCAATGGTTGTTTGCTCGATTGGACGAACTTGTGTTCGGACTACGGTGCGGAAGGACTCTGAAATTTGTCGGGACTTTGAAATATTTCGGAGCGATTGGAATTTTTCGCGATTTTCTCGAAAACCAGCACGACGACCGCGGTCGAACCATTAGAGTAAAACGTAGGAAATGGAACGACGAACAGGGATCAATTGTTGTTTGTTCGATTGGACGAACCTGTCTTCGGACTACGGTGCGGAAGGACTCTGAAATTTGTCGGGACTTTGAAATATTTCGGAGCGATTGGAGTTTTTCGCGATTTTCTCGAAAACCAGCACGACGACCGCGGTCGAACCATTAGAGTAAAACGTAGGCAATGAAACGACGAACGGGGATCAATGGTTGTTTGCTCGATTGGACGAACTTGTGTTCGGACTACGGTGCGGAAGGACTCTGAAATTTGTCGGGACTTTGAAATATTTCGGAGCGATTGGAATTTTTCGCGATTTTCTCGAAAACCAGCACGACGACCGCGGTCGAACCATTAGAGTAAAACGTAGGAAATGGAACGACGAACAGGGATCAATTGTTGTTTGTTCGATTGGACGAACCTGTCTTCGGACTACGGTGCGGAAGGACTCTGAAATTTGTCGGGACTTTGAAATATTTCGGAGCGATTGGAATTTTTCGCGATTTTCTCGAAAACCAGCACGACGATCGCGGTCGAACCATTAGAGTAAAACGTAGGCAATGGGACGACGAATAGGGATCAATTGTTGTTTGTTCGGTTGGACGAACCTGTCTTCGGACTACGGTGCGGAAGGACTCTGAAATTTGTCGGGACTTTGAAATATTTCGGAGCGATTAGAGTTTTTCGCGATTTTCTCGAAAACCAGCACGACGACCGCGGTCGAACCATTAGAGTAAAACGTAGGCAATGGAACGACGAACGGGGATCAATGATTGTTTGCTCGATTGGACGAAATTGTGTTCGGACTACGGTGCGGAAGGACTCTGAAATTTGTCGGGACTTTGAAATATTTCGGAGCGATTGGAGTTTTTCGCGATTTTCTCGAAAACCAGCACGACGACCGCGGTCGAACCATTAGAGTAAAACGTAGGCAATGAAACGACGAACGGGGATCAATGGTTGTTTGCTCGATTGGACGTACTTGTGTTCGGACTACGGTGCGGAAGGACTCTGAAATTTGTCGGGACTTTGAAATATTTCGGAGCGATTGGAATTTTTCGCGATTTTCTCGAAAACCAGCACGACGACCGCGGTCGAACCATTAGAGTAAAACGTAGGAAATGGAACGACGAACAGGGATCAATTGTTGTTTGTTCGATTGGACGAACCTGTCTTCGGACTACGGTGCGGAAGGACTCTGAAATTTGTCGGGACTTTGAAATATTTCGGAGCGATTGGAATTTTTCGCGATTTTCTCGAAAACCAGCACGACGACCGCGGTCGAACCATTAGAGTAAAACGTAGGAAATGGAACGACGAACAGGGATCAATTGTTGTTTGTTCGATTGGACGAACCTGTCTTCGGACTACGGTGCGGAAGGACTCTGAAATTTGTCGGGACTTTGAAATATTTCGGAGCGATTGGAATTTTTCGCGATTTTCTCGAAAACCAGCACGACGATCGCGGTCGAACCATTAGAGTAAAACGTAGGCAATGGGACGACGAATAGGGATCAATTGTTGTTTGTTCGATTGGACGAACCTGTCTTCGGACTACGGTGCGGAAGGACTCTGAAATTTGTCGGGACTTTGAAATATTTCGGAGCGATTGGAGTTTTTCGCGATTTTCTCGAAAACCAGCACGACGACCGCGGTCGAACCATTAGAGTAAAACGTAGGCAATGAAACGACGAACGGGGATCAATGGTTGTTTGCTCGATTGGACGAACTTGTGTTCGGACTACGGTGCGGAAGGACTCTGAAATTTGTCGGGCCTTTGAAATATTTCGGAGCGATTGGAATTTTTCGCGATTTTCTCGAAAACCAGCACGACGACCGCGGTCGAACCATTACAGTAAAACGTAGGCAATGGAACGACGAACAGGGATCAATTGTTGTTTGGTCGATTGGACGAGTTTAGACTTTCGTCGGACTACGGTACGAAGGAATATTAAATCTATCGTAGCTTCGAATTACCTCGGAGCGATTGGGGTTTTTCGCGATTTTCTCGAAAACCAGCACGACGACCGCGGTCGAACCATTAGAGTAAAACGTAGGCAATGGAACGACGAACGGGGATCAATGGTTGTTTGCTCGATTGGACGAAATTGTGTTCGGACTACGGTGCGGAAGGACTCTGAAATTTGTCGGGACTTTGAAATATTTCGGAGCGATTGGAGTTTTTCGCGATTTTCTCGAAAACCAGCACGACGACCGCGGTCGAACCATTAGAGTAAAACGTAGGCAATGAAACGACGAACGGGGATCAATGGTTGTTTGCTCGATTGGACGAACTTGTGTTCGGACTACGGTGCGGAAGGACTCTGAAATTTGTCGGGACTTTGAAATATTTCGGAGCGATTGTAGTTTTTCGCGATTTTCTCGAAAACCAGCACGACGTCCGCGGTCGAACCATTAGAGTAAAACGTAGGCAATGAAACGACGAACGGGGATCAATGGTTGTTTGCTCGATTGGACGAACTTGTGTTCGGACTACGGTGCGGAAGGACTCTGAAATTTGTCGGGCATTTGAAATATTTCGGAGCGATTGGAATTTTTCGCGATTTTCTCGAAAACCAGCACGACGACCGCGGTCGAACCATTAGAGTAAAACGTAGGCAATGGAACGACGAACAGGGATCATTTGTTGTTTGGTCGATTGGACGAGTTTAGACTTTCGTCGGACTACGGTACGAAGGAATCTTAAATCTATCGTAGCTTCGAATTACCTCGGAGCGATTGGGGTTTTTCGCGATTTTCTCGAAAACCAGCACGACGACCGCGGTCGAACCATTAGAGTAAAACGTAGGCAATGGAACGACGAACGGGGATCAATCATTGTTTGCTCGATTGGACGAAATTGTGTTCGGACTACGGTGCGGATGGACTCTGAAATTTGTCGGGACTTTGAAATATTTCGGAGCGATTGGAATTTTTCGCGATTTTCTCGAAAACCAGCACGACGACCGCGGTCGAACCATTAGAGTAAAACGTAGGAAATGGAACGACGAACAGGCATCAATTGTTGTTTGTTCGATTGGACGAACCTGTCTTCGGACTACGGTGCGGAAGGACTCTGAAATTTGTCGGGACTTTGAAATATTTCGGAGCAATTGGAATTTTTCGCGATTTTCTCGAAAACCAGCACGACGATCGCGGTCGAACCATTAGAGTAAAACGTAGGCAATGGGACGACGAATAGGGATCAATTGTTGTTTGTTCGATTGGACGAACCGGTCTTCGGACTACGGTGCGGAAGGACTCTGAAATTTGTCGGGACTTTGAAATATTTCGGAGCGATTGGAGTTTTTCGCGATTTTCTCGAAAACCAGCACGACGACCGCGGTCGAACCATTAGAGTAAAACGTAGGCAATGAAACGACGAACGGGGATCAATGGTTGTTTGCTCGATTGGACGAACTTGTGTTCGGACTACGGTGCGGAAGGACTCTGAAATTTGTCGGGCCTTTGAAATATTTCGGAGCGATTGGAATTTTTCGCGATTTTCTCGAAAACCAGCACGACGACCGCGGTCGAACCATTAGAGTAAAACGTAGGCAATGGAACGACGAACAGGGATCATTTGTTGTTTGGTCGATTGGACGAGTTTAGACTTTCGTCGGACTACGGTACGAAGGAATCTTAAATCTATCGTAGCTTCGAATTACCTCGGAGCGATTGGGGTTTTTCGCGATTTTCTCGAAAACCAGCACGACGACCGCGGTCGAACCATTAGAGTAAAACGTAGGCAATGGAACGACGAACGGGGATCAATGATTGTTTGCTCGATTGGACGAAATTGTGTTCGGACTACGGTGCGGATGGACTCTGAAATTTGTCGGGACTTTGAAATATTTCGGAGCGATTGGAATTTTTCGCGATTTTCTCGAAAACCAGCACGACGACCGCGGTCGAACCATTAGAGTAAAACGTAGGAAATGGAACGACGAACAGGGATCAATTGTTGTTTGTTCGATTGGACGAACCTGTCTTCGGACTACGGTGCGGAAGGACTCTGAAATTTGTCGGGACTTTGAAATATTTCGGAGCAATTGGAATTTTTCGCGATTTTCTCGAAAACCAGCACGACGATCGCGGTCGAACCATTAGAGTAAAACGTAGGCAATGGGACGACGAATAGGGATCAATTGTTGTTTGTTCGATTGGACGAACCGGTCTTCGGACTACGGTGCGGAAGGACTCTGAAATTTGTCGGGACTTTGAAATATTTCGGAGCGATTGGAGTTTTTCGCGATTTTCTCGAAAACCAGCACGACGACCGCGGTCGAACCATTAGAGTAAAACGTAGGCAATGAAACGACGAACGGGGATCAATGGTTGTTTGCTCGATTGGACGAACTTGTGTTCGGACTACGGTGCGGAAGGACTCTGAAATTTGTCGGGACTTTGAAAAATTTCGGAGCGATTGTAGTTTTTCGCGATTTTCTCGAAAACCAGCACGACGACCGCGGTCGAACCATTAGAGTAAAACGTAGGCAATGGAACGACGAACAGGGATCATTTGTTGTTTGGTCGATTGGACGAGTTTAGACTTTCGTCGGACTACGGTACGAAGGAATCTTAAATCTATCGTAGCTTCGAATTACCTCGGAGCGATTGGGGTTTTTCGCGATTTTCTCGAAAACCAGCACGACGACCGCGGTCGAACCATTAGAGTAAAACGTAGGCAATGGAACGACGAACAGGGATCATTTGTTGTTTGGTCGATTGGACGAGTTTAGACTTTCGTCGGACTACGGTACGAAGGAATCTTAAATCTATCGTAGCTTCGAATTACCTCGGAGCGATTGGGGTTTTTCGCGATTTTCTCGAAAACCAGCACGACGACCGCGGTCGAACCATTAGAGTAAAACGTAGGCAATGGAACGACGAACGGGGATCAATGATTGTTTGCTCGATTGGACGAAATTGTGTTCGGACTACGGTGCGGATGGACTCTGAAATTTGTCGGGACTTTGAAATATTTCGGAGCGATTGGAATTTTTCGCGATTTTCTCGAAAACCAGCACGACGACCGCGGTCGAACCATTAGAGTAAAACGTAGGAAATGGAACGACGAACAGGGATCAATTGTTGTTTGTTCGATTGGACGAACCTGTCTTCGGACTACGGTGCGGAAGGACTCTGAAATTTGTCGGGACTTTGAAATATTTCGGAGCAATTGGAATTTTTCGCGATTTTCTCGAAAACCAGCACGACGATCGCGGTCGAACCATTAGAGTAAAACGTAGGCAATGGGACGACGAATAGGGATCAATTGTTGTTTGTTCGATTGGACGAACCTGTCTTCGGACTACGGTGCGGAAGGACTCTGAAATTTGTCGGGACTTTGAAATATTTCGGAGCGATTGGAGTTTTTCGCGATTTTCTCGAAAACCAGCACGACGACCGCGGTCGAACCATTAGAGTAAAACGTAGGCAATGGAACGACGAACGGGGATCAATGATTGTTTGCTCGATTGGACGAAATTGTGTTCGGACTACGGTGCGGAAGGACTCTGAAATTTGTCGGGACTTTGAAATATTTCGGAGCGATTGGTATTTTTCGCGATTTTCTCGAAAACCAGCACGACGACCGCGGTCGAACCATTAGAGTAAAATGTAGGAAATGGAACGACGAACAGGGATCAATTGTTGTTTGTTCGATTGGACGAACCTGTCTTCGGACTACGGTGCGGAAGGACTCTGAAATTTGTCGGGACTTTGAAATATTTCGGAGCGATTGGAATTTTTCGCGATTTTCTCGAAAACCAGCACGACGACCGCGGTCGAACCATTAGAGTAAAACGTAGGAAATGGAACGACGAACAGGGATCAATTGTTGTTTGTTCGATTGGACGAACCTGTCTTCGGACTACGGTGCGGAAGGACTCTGAAATTTGTCGGGACTTTGAAATATTTCGGAGCGATTGGAATTTTTCGCGATTTTCTCGAAAACCAGCACGCCGATCGCGGTCGAACCATTAGAGTAAAACGTAGGCAATGAAACGACGAACGGGGATCAATGGTTGTTTGCTCGATTGGACGAACTTGTGTTCGGACTACGGTGCGGAAGGACTCTGAAATTTGTCGGGCCTTTGAAATATTTCGGAGCGATTGGAATTTTTCGCGATTTTCTCGAAAACCAGCACGACGACCGCGGTCGAACCATTAGAGTAAAACGTAGGCAATGGAACGACGAACAGGGATCATTTGTTGTTTGGTCGATTGGACGAGTTTAGACTTTCGTCGGACTACGGTACGAAGGAATCTTAAATCTATCGTAGCTTCGAATTACCTCGGAGCGATTGGGGTTTTCGCGATTTTCTCGAAAACCAGCACGACGACCGCGGTCGAACCATTAGAGTAAAACGTAGGCAATGGAACGACGAACGGGGATCAATGATTGTTTGCTCGATTGGACGAAATTGTGTTCGGACTACGGTGCGGATGGACTCTGAAATTTGTCGGGACTTTGAAATATTTCGGAGCGATTGGAATTTTTCGCGATTTTCTCGAAAACCAGCACGACGACCGCGGTCGAACCATTAGAGTAAAACGTAGGCAATGAAACGACGAACGGGGATCAATGGTTGTTTGCTCGATTGGACGAACTTGTGTTCGGACTACGGTGCGGAAGGACTCTGAAATTTGTCGGGACTTTGAAATATTTCGGAGCGATTGGAATTTTTCGCGATTTTCTCGAAAACCAGCACGACGACCGCGGTCGAACCATTAGAGTAAAACGTAGGAAATGGAACGACGAACAGGGATCAATTGTTGTTTGTTCGATTGGACGAACCTGTCTTCGGACTACGGTGCGGAAGGACTCTGAAATTTGTCGGGACTTTGAAATATTTCGGAGCGATTGGAGTTTTTCGCGATTTTCTCGAAAACCAGCACGACGACCGCGGTCGAACCATTAGAGTAAAACGTAGGCAATGAAACGACGAACGGGGATCAATGGTTGTTTGCTCGATTGGACGAACTTGTGTTCGGACTACGGTGCGGAAGGACTCTGAAATTTGTCGGGACTTTGAAATATTTCGGAGCGATTGGAATTTTTCGCGATTTTCTCGAAAACCAGCACGACGACCGCGGTCGAACCATTAGAGTAAAACGTAGGAAATGGAACGACGAACAGGGATCAATTGTTGTTTGTTCGATTGGACGAACCTGTCTTCGGACTACGGTGCGGAAGGACTCTGAAATTTGTCGGGACTTTGAAATATTTCGGAGCGATTGGAATTTTTCGCGATTTTCTCGAAAACCAGCACGACGATCGCGGTCGAACCATTAGAGTAAAACGTAGGCAATGGGACGACGAATAGGGATCAATTGTTGTTTGTTCGGTTGGACGAACCTGTCTTCGGACTACGGTGCGGAAGGTCTCTGAAATTTGTCGGGACTTTGAAATATTTCGGAGCGATTAGAGTTTTTCGCGATTTTCTCGAAAACCAGCACGACGACCGCGGTCGAACCATTAGAGTAAAACGTAGGCAATGGAACGACGAACGGGGATCAATGATTGTTTGCTCGATTGGACGAAATTGTGTTCGGACTACGGTGCGGAAGGACTCTGAAATTTGTCGGGACTTTGAAATATTTCGGAGCGATTGGAGTTTTTCGCGATTTTCTCGAAAACCAGCACGACGACCGCGGTCGAACCATTAGAGTAAAACGTAGGCAATGAAACGACGAACGGGGATCAATGGTTGTTTGCTCGATTGGACGTACTTGTGTTCGGACTACGGTGCGGAAGGACTCTGAAATTTGTCGGGACTTTGAAATATTTCGGAGCGATTGGAATTTTTCGCGATTTTCTCGAAAACCAGCACGACGACCGCGGTCGAACCATTAGAGTAAAACGTAGGAAATGGAACGACGAACAGGGATCAATTGTTGTTTGTTCGATTGGACGAACCTGTCTTCGGACTACGGTGCGGAAGGACTCTGAAATTTGTCGGGACTTTGAAATATTTCGGAGCGATTGGAATTTTTCGCGATTTTCTCGAAAACCAGCACGACGACCGCGGTCGAACCATTAGAGTAAAACGTAGGAAATGGAACGACGAACAGGGATCAATTGTTGTTTGTTCGATTGGACGAACCTGTCTTCGGACTACGGTGCGGAAGGACTCTGAAATTTGTCGGGACTTTGAAATATTTCGGAGCGATTGGAATTTTTCGCGATTTTCTCGAAAACCAGCACGACGATCGCGGTCGAACCATTAGAGTAAAACGTAGGCAATGGGACGACGAATAGGGATCAATTGTTGTTTGTTCGATTGGACGAACCTGTCTTCGGACTACGGTGCGGAAGGACTCTGAAATTTGTCGGGACTTTGAAATATTTCGGAGCGATTGGAGTTTTTCGCGATTTTCTCGAAAACCAGCACGACGACCGCGGTCGAACCATTAGAGTAAAACGTAGGCAATGAAACGACGAACGGGGATCAATGGTTGTTTGCTCGATTGGACGAACTTGTGTTCGGACTACGGTGCGGAAGGACTCTGAAATTTGTCGGGCCTTTGAAATATTTCGGAGCGATTGGAATTTTTCGCGATTTTCTCGAAAACCAGCACGACGACCGCGGTCGAACCATTACAGTAAAACGTAGGCAATGGAACGACGAACAGGGATCAATTGTTGTTTGGTCGATTGGACGAGTTTAGACTTTCGTCGGACTACGGTACGAAGGAATATTAAATCTATCGTAGCTTCGAATTACCTCGGAGCGATTGGGGTTTTTCGCGATTTTCTCGAAAACCAGCACGACGACCGCGGTCGAACCATTAGAGTAAAACGTAGGCAATGGAACGACGAACGGGGATCAATGGTTGTTTGCTCGATTGGACGAAATTGTGTTCGGACTACGGTGCGGAAGGACTCTGAAATTTGTCGGGACTTTGAAATATTTCGGAGCGATTGGAGTTTTTCGCGATTTTCTCGAAAACCAGCACGACGACCGCGGTCGAACCATTAGAGTAAAACGTAGGCAATGAAACGACGAACGGGGATCAATGGTTGTTTGCTCGATTGGACGAACTTGTGTTCGGACTACGGTGCGGAAGGACTCTGAAATTTGTCGGGACTTTGAAATATTTCGGAGCGATTGTAGTTTTTCGCGATTTTCTCGAAAACCAGCACGACGTCCGCGGTCGAACCATTAGAGTAAAACGTAGGCAATGAAACGACGAACGGGGATCAATGGTTGTTTGCTCGATTGGACGAACTTGTGTTCGGACTACGGTGCGGAAGGACTCTGAAATTTGTCGGGCATTTGAAATATTTCGGAGCGATTGGAATTTTTCGCGATTTTCTCGAAAACCAGCACGACGACCGCGGTCGAACCATTAGAGTAAAACGTAGGCAATGGAACGACGAACAGGGATCATTTGTTGTTTGGTCGATTGGACGAGTTTAGACTTTCGTCGGACTACGGTACGAAGGAATCTTAAATCTATCGTAGCTTCGAATTACCTCGGAGCGATTGGGGTTTTTCGCGATTTTCTCGAAAACCAGCACGACGACCGCGGTCGAACCATTAGAGTAAAACGTAGGCAATGGAACGACGAACGGGGATCAATCATTGTTTGCTCGATTGGACGAAATTGTGTTCGGACTACGGTGCGGATGGACTCTGAAATTTGTCGGGACTTTGAAATATTTCGGAGCGATTGGAATTTTTCGCGATTTTCTCGAAAACCAGCACGACGACCGCGGTCGAACCATTAGAGTAAAACGTAGGAAATGGAACGACGAACAGGCATCAATTGTTGTTTGTTCGATTGGACGAACCTGTCTTCGGACTACGGTGCGGAAGGACTCTGAAATTTGTCGGGACTTTGAAATATTTCGGAGCAATTGGAATTTTTCGCGATTTTCTCGAAAACCAGCACGACGATCGCGGTCGAACCATTAGAGTAAAACGTAGGCAATGGGACGACGAATAGGGATCAATTGTTGTTTGTTCGATTGGACGAACCGGTCTTCGGACTACGGTGCGGAAGGACTCTGAAATTTGTCGGGACTTTGAAATATTTCGGAGCGATTGGAGTTTTTCGCGATTTTCTCGAAAACCAGCACGACGACCGCGGTCGAACCATTAGAGTAAAACGTAGGCAATGAAACGACGAACGGGGATCAATGGTTGTTTGCTCGATTGGACGAACTTGTGTTCGGACTACGGTGCGGAAGGACTCTGAAATTTGTCGGGCCTTTGAAATATTTCGGAGCGATTGGAATTTTTCGCGATTTTCTCGAAAACCAGCACGACGACCGCGGTCGAACCATTAGAGTAAAACGTAGGCAATGGAACGACGAACAGGGATCATTTGTTGTTTGGTCGATTGGACGAGTTTAGACTTTCGTCGGACTACGGTACGAAGGAATCTTAAATCTATCGTAGCTTCGAATTACCTCGGAGCGATTGGGGTTTTTCGCGATTTTCTCGAAAACCAGCACGACGACCGCGGTCGAACCATTAGAGTAAAACGTAGGCAATGGAACGACGAACGGGGATCAATGATTGTTTGCTCGATTGGACGAAATTGTGTTCGGACTACGGTGCGGATGGACTCTGAAATTTGTCGGGACTTTGAAATATTTCGGAGCGATTGGAATTTTTCGCGATTTTCTCGAAAACCAGCACGACGACCGCGGTCGAACCATTAGAGTAAAACGTAGGAAATGGAACGACGAACGGGGATCAATGGTTGTTTGCTCGATTGGACGAACTTGTGTTCGGACTACGGTGCGGAAGGACTCTGAAATTTGTCGGGACTTTGAAAAATTTCGGAGCGATTGTAGTTTTTCGCGATTTTCTCGAAAACCAGCACGACGACCGCGGTCGAACCATTAGAGTAAAACGTAGGCAATGGAACGACGAACAGGGATCATTTGTTGTTTGGTCGATTGGACGAGTTTAGACTTTCGTCGGACTACGGTACGAAGGAATCTTAAATCTATCGTAGCTTCGAATTACCTCGGAGCGAATGGGGTTTTTCGCGATTTTCTCGAAAACCAGCACGACGACCGCGGTCGAACCATTAGAGTAAAACGTAGGCAATGGAACGACGAACGGGGATCAATGATTGTTTGCTCGATTGGACGAAATTGTGTTCGGACTACGGTGCGGAAGGACTCTGAAATTTGTCGGGACTTTGAAATATTTCGGAGCGATTGGAGTTTTTCGCGATTTTCTCGAAAACCAGCACGACGACCGCGGTCGAACCATTAGAGTAAAACGTAGGCAATGAAACGACGAACGGGGATCAATGGTTGTTTGCTCGATTGGACGTACTTGTGTTCGGACTACGGTGCGGAAGGACTCTGAAATTTGTCGGGACTTTGAAATATTTCGGAGCGATTGGAATTTTTCGCGATTTTCTCGAAAACCAGCACGACGATCGCGGTCGAACCATTAGAGTAAAACGTAGGCAATGGGACGACGAATAGGGATCAATTGTTGTTTGTTCGATTGGACGAACCTGTCTTCGGACTACGGTGCGGAAGGACTCTGAAATTTGTCGGGACTTTGAAATATTTCGGAGCGATTGGAGTTTTTCGCGATTTTCTCGAAAACCAGCACGACGACCGCGGTCGAACCATTAGAGTAAAACGTAGGCAATGGAACGACGAACAGGGATCATTTGTTGTTTGGTCGATTGGACGAGTTTAGACTTTCGTCGGACTACGGTACGAAGGAATCTTAAATCTATCGTAGCTTCGAATTACCTCGGAGCGATTGGGGTTTTTCGCGATTTTCTCGAAAACCAGCACGACGACCGCGGTCGAACCATTAGAGTAAAACGTAGGCAATGGAACGACGAACGGGGATCAATGATTGTTTGCTCGATTGGACGAAATTGTGTTCGGACTACGGTGCGGATGGACTCTGAAATTTGTCGGGACTTTGAAATATTTCGGAGCGATTGGAATTTTTCGCGATTTTCTCGAAAACCAGCACGACGACCGCGGTCGAACCATTAGAGTAAAACGTAGGAAATGGAACGACGAACGGGGATCAATGGTTGTTTGCTCGATTGGACGAACTTGTGTTCGGACTACGGTGCGGAAGGACTCTGAAATTTGTCGGGACTTTGAAAAATTTCGGAGCGATTGTAGTTTTTCGCGATTTTCTCGAAAACCAGCACGACGACCGCGGTCGAACCATTAGAGTAAAACGTAGGCAATGGAACGACGAACAGGGATCATTTGTTGTTTGGTCGATTGGACGAGTTTAGACTTTCGTCGGACTACGGTACGAAGGAATCTTAAATCTATCGTAGCTTCGAATTACCTCGGAGCGAATGGGGTTTTTCGCGATTTTCTCGAAAACCAGCACGACGACCGCGGTCGAACCATTAGAGTAAAACGTAGGCAATGGAACGACGAACGGGGATCAATGATTGTTTGCTCGATTGGACGAAATTGTGTTCGGACTACGGTGCGGAAGGACTCTGAAATTTGTCGGGACTTTGAAATATTTCGGAGCGATTGGAGTTTTTCGCGATTTTCTCGAAAACCAGCACGACGACCGCGGTCGAACCATTAGAGTAAAACGTAGGCAATGAAACGACGAACGGGGATCAATGGTTGTTTGCTCGATTGGACGTACTTGTGTTCGGACTACGGTGCGGAAGGACTCTGAAATTTGTCGGGACTTTGAAATATTTCGGAGCGATTGGAATTTTTCGCGATTTTCTCGAAAACCAGCACGACGATCGCGGTCGAACCATTAGAGTAAAACGTAGGCAATGGGACGACGAATAGGGATCAATTGTTGTTTGTTCGATTGGACGAACCTGTCTTCGGACTACGGTGCGGAAGGACTCTGAAATTTGTCGGGACTTTGAAATATTTCGGAGCGATTGGAGTTTTTCGCGATTTTCTCGAAAACCAGCACGACGACCGCGGTCGAACCATTAGAGTAAAACGTAGGCAATGGAACGACGAACGGGGATCAATGATTGTTTGCTCGATTGGACGAAATTGTGTTCGGACTACGGTGCGGAAGGACTCTGAAATTTGTCGGGACTTTGAAATATTTCGGAGCGATTGGAATTTTTCGCGATTTTCTCGAAAACCAGCACGACGACCGCGGTCGAACCATTAGAGTAAAACGTAGGAAATGGAACGACGAACAGGGATCAATTGTTGTTTGTTCGATTGGACGAACCTGTCTTCGGACTACGGTTCGGAAGGACTCTGAAATTTGTCGGGACTTTGAAATATTTCGGAGCGATTGGAATTTTTCGCGATTTTCTCGAAAACCAGCACGACGACCGCGGTCGAACCATTAGAGTAAAACGTAGGAAATGGAACGACGAACAGGGATCAATTGTTGTTTGTTCGATTGGACGAACCTGTCTTCGGACTACGGTGCGGAAGGACTCTGAAATTTGTCGGGACTTTGAAATATTTCGGAGCGATTGGAATTTTTCGCGATTTTCTCGAAAACCAGCACGACGATCGCGGTCGAACCATTAGAGTAAAACGTAGGCAATGGGACGACGAATAGGGATCAATTGTTGTTTGTTCGATTGGACGAACCTGTCTTCGGACTACGGTGCGGAAGGACTCTGAAATTTGTCGGGACTTTGAAATATTTCGGAGCGATTGGAGTTTTTCGCGATTTTCTCGAAAACCAGCACGACGACCGCGGTCGAACCATTAGAGTAAAACGTAGGCAATGGAACGACGAACAGGGATCATTTGTTGTTTGGTCGATTGGACGAGTTTAGACTTTCGTCGGACTACGGTACGAAGGAATCTTAAATCTATCGTAGCTTCGAATTACCTCGGAGCGATTGGGGTTTTTCGCGATTTTCTCGAAAACCAGCACGACGACCGCGGTCGAACCATTAGAGTAAAACGTAGGCAATGGAACGACGAACGGGGATCAATGATTGTTTGCTCGATTGGACGAACCTGTCTTCGGACTACGGTGCGGAAGGACTCTGAAATTTGTCGGGACTTTGAAATATTTCGGAGCGATTGGAATTTTTCGCGATTTTCTCGAAAACCAGCACGACGATCGCGGTCGAACCATTAGAGTAAAACGTAGGCAACGGGACGACGAATAGGGATCAATTGTTGTTTGTTCGATTGGACGAACCTGTCTTCGGACTACGGTGCGGAAGGACTCTGAAATTTGTCGGGACTTTGAAATATTTCGGAGCGATTGGAATTTTTCGCGATTTTCTCGAAAACCAGCACGACGATCGCGGTCGAACCATTAGAGTAAAACGTAGGAAATGGAACGACGAACGGGGATCAATGGTTGTTTGCTCGATTGGACGAACTTGTGTTCGGACTACGGTGCGGAAGGACTCTGAAATTTGTCGGGACTTTGAAAAATTTCGGAGCGATTGTAGTTTTTCGCGATTTTCTCGAAAACCAGCACGACGACCGCGGTCGAACCATTAGAGTAAAACGTAGGCAATGGAACGACGAACAGGGATCATTTGTTGTTTGGTCGATTGGACGAGTTTAGACTTTCGTCGGACTACGGTACGAAGGAATCTTAAATCTATCGTAGCTTCGAATTACCTCGGAGCGATTGGGGTTTTTCGCGATTTTCTCGAAAACCAGCACGACGACCGCGGTCGAACCATTAGAGTAAAACGTAGGCAATGGAACGACGAACGGGGATCAATGATTGTTTGCTCGATTGGACGAAATTGTGTTCGGACTACGGTGCGGATGGACTCTGAAATTTGTCGGGACTTTGAAATATTTCGGAGCGATTGGAATTTTTCGCGATTTTCTCGAAAACCAGCACGACGACCGCGGTCGAACCATTAGAGTAAAACGTAGGAAATGGAACGACGAACAGGGATCAATTGTTGTTTGTTCGATTGGACGAACCTGTCTTCGGACTACGGTGCGGAAGGACTCTGAAATTTGTCGGGCCTTTGAAATATTTCGGAGCGATTGGAATTTTTCGCGATTTTCTCGAAAACCAGCACGACGACCGCGGTCGAACCATTAGAGTAAAACGTAGGCAATGGAACGACGAACAGGGATCAATTGTTGTTTGGTCGATTGGACGAGTTTAGACTTTCGTCGGACTACGGTACGAAGGAATATTAAATCTATCGTAGCTTCGAATTACCTCGGAGCGATTGGGGTTTTTCGCGATTTTCTCGAAAACCAGCACGACGACCGCGGTCGAACCATTAGAGTAAAACGTAGGCAATGGAACGACGAACGGGGATCAATGGTTGTTTGCTCGATTGGACGAAATTGTGTTCGGACTACGGTGCGGAAGGACTCTGAAATTTGTCGGGACTTTGAAATATTTCGGAGCGATTGGAGTTTTTCGCGATTTTCTCGAAAACCAGCACGACGACCGCGGTCGAACCATTAGAGTAAAACGTAGGCAATGAAACGACGAACGGGGATCAATGGTTGTTTGCTCGATTGGACGAACTTGTGTTCGGACTACGGTGCGGAAGGACTCTGAAATTTGTCGGGACTTTGAAATATTTCGGAGCGATTGTAGTTTTTCGCGATTTTCTCGAAAACCAGCACGACGACCGCGGTCGAACCATTAGAGTAAAACGTAGGCAATGAAACGACGAACGGGGATCAATGGTTGTTTGCTCGATTGGACGAACTTGTGTTCGGACTACGGTCCGGAAGGACTCTGAAATTTGTCGGGCCTTTGAAATATTTCGGAGCGATTGGAATTTTTCGCGATTTTCTCGAAAACCAGCACGACGACCGCGGTCGAACCATTAGAGTAAAACGTAGGCAATGGAACGACGAACAGGGATCATTTGTTGTTTGGTCGATTGGACGAGTTTAGACTTTCGTCGGACTACGGTACGAAGGAATCTTAAATCTATCGTAGCTTCGAATTACCTCGGAGCGATTGGGGTTTTTCGCGATTTTCTCGAAAACCAGCACGACGACCGCGGTCGAACCATTAGAGTAAAACGTAGGCAATGGAACGACGAACGGGGATCAATGATTGTTTGCTCGATTGGACGAAATTGTGTTCGGACTACGGTGCGGATGGACTCTGAAATTTGTCGGGACTTTGAAATATTTCGGAGCGATTGGAATTTTTCGCGATTTTCTCGAAAACCAGCACGACGACCGCGGTCGAACCATTAGAGTAAAACGTAGGAAATGGAACGACGAACAGGGATCAATTGTTGTTTGTTCGATTGGACGAACCTGTCTTCGGACTACGGTGCGGAAGGACTCTGAAATTTGTCGGGACTTTGAAATATTTCGGAGCAATTGGAATTTTTCGCGATTTTCTCGAAAACCAGCACGACGATCGCGGTCGAACCATTAGAGTAAAACGTAGGCAATGGGACGACGAATAGGGATCAATTGTTGTTTGTTCGATTGGACGAACCGGTCTTCGGACTACGGTGCGGAAGGACTCTGAAATTTGTCGGGACTTTGAAATATTTCGGAGCGATTGGAGTTTTTCGCGATTTTCTCGAAAACCAGCACGACGACCGCGGTCGAACCATTAGAGTAAAACGTAGGCAATGAAACGACGAACGGGGATCAATGGTTGTTTGCTCGATTGGACGAACTTGTGTTCGGACTACGGTGCGGAAGGACTCTGAAATTTGTCGGGCCTTTGAAATATTTCGGAGCGATTGGAATTTTTCGCGATTTTCTCGAAAACCAGCACGACGACCGCGGTCGAACCATTAGAGTAAAACGTAGGCAATGGAACGACGAACAGGGATCATTTGTTGTTTGGTCGATTGGACGAGTTTAGACTTTCGTCGGACTACGGTACGAAGGAATCTTAAATCTATCGTAGCTTCGAATTACCTCGGAGCGATTGGGGTTTTTCGCGATTTTCTCGAAAACCAGCACGACGACCGCGGTCGAACCATTAGAGTAAAACGTAGGCAATGGAACGACGAACGGGGATCAATGATTGTTTGCTCGATTGGACGAACCTGTCTTCGGACTACGGTGCGGAAGGACTCTGAAATTTGTCGGGACTTTGAAATATTTCGGAGCGATTGGAATTTTTCGCGATTTTCTCGAAAACCAGCACGACGATCGCGGTCGAACCATTAGAGTAAAACGTAGGCAACGGGACGACGAATAGGGATCAATTGTTGTTTGTTCGATTGGACGAACCTGTCTTCGGACTACGGTGCGGAAGGACTCTGAAATTTGTCGGGACTTTGAAATATTTCGGAGCGATTGGAATTTTTCGCGATTTTCTCGAAAACCAGCACGACGATCGCGGTCGAACCATTAGAGTAAAACGTAGGAAATGGAACGACGAACGGGGATCAATGGTTGTTTGCTCGATTGGACGAACTTGTGTTCGGACTACGGTGCGGAAGGACTCTGAAATTTGTCGGGACTTTGAAAAATTTCGGAGCGATTGTAGTTTTTCGCGATTTTCTCGAAAACCAGCACGACGACCGCGGTCGAACCATTAGAGTAAAACGTAGGCAATGGAACGACGAACAGGGATCATTTGTTGTTTGGTCGATTGGACGAGTTTAGACTTTCGTCGGACTACGGTACGAAGGAATCTTAAATCTATCGTAGCTTCGAATTACCTCGGAGCGATTGGGGTTTTTCGCGATTTTCTCGAAAACCAGCACGACGACCGCGGTCGAACCATTAGAGTAAAACGTAGGCAATGGAACGACGAACGGGGATCAATGATTGTTTGCTCGAATGGACGAAATTGTGTTCGGACTACGGTGCGGAAGGACTCTGAAATTTGTCGGGACTTTGAAATATTTCGGAGCGATTGGAATTTTTCGCGATTTTCTCGAAAACCAGCACGACGATCGCGGTCGAACCATTAGAGTAAAACGTAGGCAATGGGACGACGAATAGGGATCAATTGTTGTTTGTTCGATTGGACGAACCTGTCTTCGGACTACGGTGCGGAAGGACTCTGAAATTTGTCGGGACTTTGAAATATTTCGGAGCGATTGGAGTTTTTCGCGATTTTCTCGAAAACCAGCACGACGACCGCGGTCGAACCATTAGAGTAAAACGTAGGCAATGGAACGACGAACGGGGATCAATGATTGTTTGCTCGATTGGACGAAATTGTGTTCGGACTACGGTGCGGAAGGACTCTGAAATTTGTCGGGACTTTGAAATATTTCGGAGCGATTGGAATTTTTCGCGATTTTCTCGAAAACCAGCACGACGACCGCGGTCGAACCATTAGAGTAAAACGTAGGAAATGGAACGACGAACAGGGATCAATTGTTGTTTGTTCGATTGGACGAACCTGTCTTCGGACTACGGTGCGGAAGGACTCTGAAATTTGTCGGGACTTTGAAATATTTCGGAGCGATTGGAATTTTTCGCGATTTTCTCGAAAACCAGCACGACGACCGCGGTCGAACCATTAGAGTAAAACGTAGGAAATGGAACGACGAACAGGGATCAATTGTTGTTTGTTCGATTGGACGAACCTGTCTTCGGACTACGGTGCGGAAGGACTCTGAAATTTGTCGGGACTTTGAAATATTTCGGAGCGATTGGAATTTTTCGCGATTTTCTCGAAAACCAGCACGACGATCGCGGTCGATCCATTAGAGTAAAACGTAGGCAATGGGACGACGAATAGGGATCAATTGTTGTTTGTTCGATTGGACGAACCTGTCTTCGGACTACGGTGCGGAAGGACTCTGAAATTTGTCGGGACTTTGAAATATTTCGGAGCGATTGGAGTTTTTCGCGATTTTCTCGAAAACCAGCACGACGACCGCGGTCGAACCATTAGAGTAAAACGTAGGCAATGAAACGACGAACGGGGATCAATGGTTGTTTGCTCGATTGGACGAACTTGTGTTCGGACTACGGTGCGGAAGGACTCTGAAATTTGTCGGGCCTTTGAAATATTTCGGAGCGATTGGAATTTTTCGCGATTTTCTCGAAAACCAGCACGACGACCGCGGTCGAACCATTAGAGTAAAACGTAGGCAATGGAACGACGAACGGGGATCAATGGTTGTTTGCTCGATTGGACGAACTTGTGTTCGGACTACGGTGCGGAAGGACTCTGAAATTTGTCGGGACTTTGAAATATTTCGGAGCGATTGTAGTTTTTCGCGATTTTCTCGAAAACCAGCACGACGACCGCGGTCGAACCATTAGAGTAAAACGTAGGCAATGAAACGACGAACGGGGATCAATGGTTGTTTGCTCGATTGGACGAACTTGTGTTCGGACTACGGTGCGGAAGGACTCTGAAATTTGTCGGGCCTTTGAAATATTTCGGAGCGATTGGAATTTTTCGCGATTTTCTCGAAAACCAGCACGACGACCGCGGTCGAACCATTAGAGTAAAACGTAGGCAATGGAACGACGAACAGGGATCATTTGTTGTTTGGTCGATTGGACGAGTTTAGACTTTCGTCGGACTACGATACGAAGGAATCTTAAATCTATCGTAGCTTCGAATTACCTCGGAGCGATTGGGGTTTTTCGCGATTTTCTCGAAAACCAGCACGACGACCGCGGTCGAACCATTAGAGTAAAACGTAGGCAATGGAACGACGAACGGGGATCAATGATTGTTTGCTCGATTGGACGAAATTGTGTTCGGACTACGGTGCGGATGGACTCTGAAATTTGTCGGGACTTTGAAATATTTCGGAGCGATTGGAATTTTTCGCGATTTTCTCGAAAACCAGCACGACGACCGCGGTCGAACCATTAGAGTAAAACGTAGGAAATGGAACGACGAACAGGGATCAATTGTTGTTTGTTCGATTGGACGAACCTGTCTTCGGACTACGGTGCGGAAGGACTCTGAAATTTGTCGGGACTTTGAAATATTTCGGAGCAATTGGAATTTTTCGCGATTTTCTCGAAAACCAGCACGACGATCGCGGTCGAACCATTAGAGTAAAACGTAGGCAATGGGAATACGAATAGGGATCAATTGTTGTTTGTTCGATTGGACGAACCGGTCTTCGGACTACGGTGCGGAAGGACTCTGAAATTTGTCGGGACTTTGAAATATTTCGGAGCGATTGGAGTTTTTCGCGATTTTCTCGAAAACCAGCACGACGACCGCGGTCGAACCATTAGAGTAAAACGTAGGCAATGAAACGACGAACGGGGATCAATGGTTGTTTGCTCGATTGGACGAACTTGTGTTCGGACTACGGTGCGGAAGGACTCTGAAATTTGTCGGGCCTTTGAAATATTTCGGAGCGATTGGAATTTTTCGCGATTTTCTCGAAAACCAGCACGACGACCGCGGTCGAACCATTAGAGTAAAACGTAGGCAATGGAACGACGAACAGGGATCATTTGTTGTTTGGTCGATTGGACGAGTTTAGACTTTCGTCGGACTACGGTACGAAGGAATCTTAAATCTATCGTAGCTTCGAATTACCTCGGAGCGATTGGGGTTTTTCGCGATTTTCTCGAAAACCAGCACGACGACCGCGGTCGAACCATTAGAGTAAAACGTAGGCAATGGAACGACGAACGGGGATCAATGATTGTTTGCTCGATTGGACGAAATTGTGTTCGGACTACGGTGCGGATGGACTCTGAAATTTGTCGGGACTTTGAAATATTTCGGAGCGATTGGAATTTTTCGCGATTTTCTCGAAAACCAGCACGACGACCGCGCTCGAACCATTAGAGTAAAACGTAGGAAATGGAACGACGAACAGGGATCAATTGTTGTTTGTTCGATTGGACGAACCTGTCTTCGGACTACGGTGCGGAAGGACTCTGAAATTTGTCGGGACTTTGAAATATTTCGGAGCAATTGGAATTTTTCGCGATTTTCTCGAAAACCAGCACGACGATCGCGGTCGAACCATTAGAGTAAAACGTAGGCAATGGGAATACGAATAGGGATCAATTGTTGTTTGTTCGATTGGACGAACCGGTCTTCGGACTACGGTGCGGAAGGACTCTGAAATTTGTCGGGACTTTGAAATATTTCGGAGCGATTGGAGTTTTTCGCGATTTTCTCGAAAACCAGCACGACGACCGCGGTCGAACCATTAGAGTAAAACGTAGGCAATGAAACGACGAACGGGGATCAATGGTTGTTTGCTCGATTGGACGAACTTGTGTTCGGACTACGGTGCGGAAGGACTCTGAAATTTGTCGGGCCTTTGAAATATTTCGGAGCGATTGGAATTTTTCGCGATTTTCTCGAAAACCAGCACGACGACCGCGGTCGAACCATTAGAGTAAAACGTAGGCAATGGAACGACGAACAGGGATCATTTGTTGTTTGGTCGATTGGACGAGTTTAGACTTTCGTCGGACTACGGTACGAAGGAATCTTAAATCTATCGTAGCTTCGAATTACCTCGGAGCGATTGGGGTTTTTCGCGATTTTCTCGAAAACCAGCACGACGACCGCGGTCGAACCATTAGAGTAAAACGTAGGCAATGGAACGACGAACGGGGATCAATGATTGTTTGCTCGATTGGACGAAATTGTGTTCGGACTACGGTGCGGATGGACTCTGAAATTTGTCGGGACTTTGAAATATTTCGGAGCGATTGGAATTTTTCGCGATTTTCTCGAAAACCAGCACGACGACCGCGCTCGAACCATTAGAGTAAAACGTAGGAAATGGAACGACGAACAGGGATCAATTGTTGTTTGTTCGATTGGACGAACCTGTCTTCGGACTACGGTGCGGAAGGACTCTGAAATTTGTCGGGACTTTGAAATATTTCGGAGCAATTGGAATTTTTCGCGATTTTCTCGAAAACCAGCACGACGATCGCGGTCGAACCATTAGAGTAAAACGTAGGCAATGGGACGACGAATAGGGATCAATTGTTGTTTGTTCGATTGGACGAACCGGTCTTCGGACTACGGTGCGGAAGGACTCTGAAATTTGTCGGGACTTTGAAATATTTCGGAGCGATTGGAGTTTTTCGCGATTTTCTCGAAAACCAGCACGACGACCGCGGTCGAACCATTAGAGTAAAACGTAGGCAATGAAACGACGAACGGGGATCAATGGTTGTTTGCTCGATTGGACGAACTTGTGTCCGGACTACGGTGCGGAAGGACTCTGAAATTTGTCGGGACTTTGAAAAATTTCGGAGCGATTGTAGTTTTTCGCGATTTTCTCGAAAACCAGCACGACGACCGCGGTCGAACCATTAGAGTAAAACGTAGGCAATGGAACGACGAACAGGGATCATTTGTTGTTTGGTCGATTGGACGAGTTTAGACTTTCGTCGGACTACGGTACGAAGGAATCTTAAATCTATCGTAGCTTCGAATTACCTCGGAGCGATTGGGGTTTTTCGCGATTTTCTCGAAAACCAGCACGACGACCGCGGTCGAACCATTAGAGTAAAACGTAGGCAATGGAACGACGAACGGGGATCAATGGTTGTTTGCTCGATTGGACGAAATTGTGTTCGGACTACGGTGCGGAAGGACTCTGAAATTTGTCGGGACTTTGAAATATTTCGGAGCGATTGGAGTTTTTCGCGATTTTCTCGAAAACCAGCACGACGATCGCGGTCGAACCATTAGAGTAAAACGTAGGCAATGGGACGACGAATAGGGATCAATTGTTGTTTGTTCGATTGGACGAACCTGTCTTCGGACTACGGTGCCGAAGGACTCTGAAATTTGTCGGGACTTTGAAAAATTTCGGAGCGATTGTAGTTTTTCGCGATTTTCTCGAAAACCAGCACGACGACCGCGGTCGAACCATTAGAGTAAAACGTAGGCAATGGAACGACGAACAGGGATCATTTGTTGTTTGGTCGATTGGACGAGTTTAGACTTTCGTCGGACTACGGTACGAAGGAATCTTAAATCTATCGTAGCTTCGAATTACCTCGGAGCGATTGGGGTTTTTCGCGATTTTCTCGAAAACCAGCACGACGACCGCGGTCGAACCATTAGAGTAAAACGTAGGCAATGGAACGACGAACGGGGATCAATGATTGTTTGCTCGATTGGACGAAATTGTGTTCGGACTACGGTGCGGAAGGACTCTGAAATTTGTCGGGACTTTGAAATATTTCGGAGCGATTGGAGTTTTTCGCGATTTTCTCGAAAACCAGCACGACGATCGCGGTCGAACCATTAGAGTAAAACGTAGGCAATGGGACGACGAATAGGGATCAATTGTTGTTTGTTCGATTGGACGAACCTGTCTTCGGACTACGGTGCCGAAGGACTCTGAAATTTGTCGGGACTTTGAAATATTTCGGAGCGATTGGAATTTTTCGCGATTTTCTCGAAAACCAGCACGACGACCGCGGTCGAACCATTAGAGTAAAACGTAGGAAATGGAACGACGAACAGGGATCAATTGTTGTTTGTTCGATTGGACGAACCTGTCTTCGGACTACGGTGCGGAAGGACTCTGAAATTTGTCGGGACTTTGAAATATTTCGGAGCGATTGGAATTTTTCGCGATTTTCTCGAAAACCAGCACGACGATCGCGGTCGAACCATTAGAGTAAAACGTAGGCAATGGGACGACGAATAGGGATCAATTGTTGTTTGTTCGATTGGACGAACCTGTCTTCGGACTACGGTGCCGAAGGACTCTGAAATTTGTCGGGACTTTGAAATATTTCGGAGCGATTGGAATTTTTCGCGATTTTCTCGAAAACCAGCACGACGACCGCGGTCGAACCATTAGAGTAAAACGTAGGAAATGGAACGACGAACAGGGATCAATTGTTGTTTGTTCGATTGGACGAACCTGTCTTCGGACTACGGTGCGGAAGGACTCTGAAATTTGTCGGGACTTTGAAATATTTCGGAGCGATTGGAATTTTTCGCGATTTTCTCGAAAACCAGCACGACGATCGCGGTCGAACCATTAGAGTAAAACGTAGGCAATGGGACGACGAATAGGGATCAATTGTTGTTTGTTCGATTGGACGAACCTGTCTTCGGACTACGGTGCCGAAGGACTCTGAAATTTGTCGGGACTTTGAAATATTTCGGAGCGATTGGAGTTTTTCGCGATTTTCTCGAAAACCAGCACGACGACCGCGGTCGAACCATTAGAGTAAAACGTAGGCAATGAAACGACGAACGGGGATCAATGGTTGTTTGCTCGATTGGACGAACTTGTGTTCGGACTACGGTGCGGAAGGACTCTGAAATTTGTCGGGCCTTTGAAATATTTCGGAGCGATTGGAATTTTTCGCGATTTTCTGGAAAACCAGCACGACGACCGCGGTCGAACCATTAGAGTAAAACGTAGGCAATGGAACGACGAACAGGGATCAATTGTTGTTTGGTCGATTGGACGAGTTTAGACTTTCGTCGGACTACGGTACGAAGGAATATTAAATCTATCGTAGCTTCGAATTACCTCGGAGCGATTGGGGTTTTTCGCGATTTTCTCGAAAACCAGCACGACGACCGCGGTCGAACCATTAGAGTAAAACGTAGGCAATGGAACGACGAACGGGGATCAATGGTTGTTTGCTCGATTGGACGAACTTGTGTTCGGACTACGGTGCGGAAGGACTCTGAAATTTGTCGGGCCTTTGAAATATTTCGGAGCGATTGGAATTTTTCGCGATTTTCTCGAAAACCAGCACGACGACCGCGGTCGAACCATTACAGTAAAACGTAGGCAATGGAACGACGAACAGGGATCAATTGTTGTTTGGTCGATTGGACGAGTTTAGACTTTCGTCGGACTACGGTACGAAGGAATATTAAATCTATCGTAGCTTCGAATTACCTCGGAGCGATTGGGGTTTTTCGCGATTTTCTCGAAAACCAGCACGACGACCGCGGTCGAACCATTAGAGTAAAACGTAGGCAATGGAACGACGAACGGGGATCAATGGTTGTTTGCTCGATTGGACGAAATTGTGTTCGGACTACGGTGCGGAAGGACTCTGAAATTTGTCGGGACTTTGAAATATTTCGGAGCGATTGGAGTTTTTCGCGATTTTCTCGAAAACCAGCACGACGACCGCGGTCGAACCATTAGAGTAAAACGTAGGCAATGAAACGACGAACGGGGATCAATGGTTGTTTGCTCGATTGGACGAACTTGTGTTCGGACTACGGTGCGGAAGGACTCTGAAATTTGTCGGGACTTTGAAATATTTCGGAGCGATTGTAGTTTTTCGCGATTTTCTCGAAAACCAGCACGACGACCGCGGTCGAACCATTAGAGTAAAACGTAGGCAATGAAACGACGAACGGGGATCAATGGTTGTTTGCTCGATTGGACGAACTTGTGTTCGGACTACGGTGCGGAAGGACTCTGAAATTTGTCGGGCCTTTGAAATATTTCGGAGCGATTGGAATTTTTCGCGATTTTCTCGAAAACCAGCACGACGACCGCGGTCGAACCATTAGAGTAAAACGTAGGCAATGGAACGACGAACAGGGATCATTTGTTGTTTGGTCGATTGGACGAGTTTAGACTTTCGTCGGACTACGGTACGAAGGAATCTTAAATCTATCGTAGCTTCGAATTACCTCGGAGCGATTGGGGTTTTTCGCGATTTTCTCGAAAACCAGCACGACGACCGCGGTCGAACCATTAGAGTAAAACGTAGGCAATGGAACGACGAACGGGGATCAATGATTGTTTGCTCGATTGGACGAAATTGTGTTCGGACTACGGTGCGGAAGGACTCTGAAATTTGTCGGGACTTTGAAATATTTCGGAGCGATTGGAATTTTTCGCGATTTTCTCGAAAACCAGCACGACGACCGCGGTCGAACCATTAGAGTAAAACGTAGGAAATGGAACGACGAACAGGGATCAATTGTTGTTTGTTCGATTGGACGAACCTGTCTTCGGACTACGGTGCGGAAGGACTCTGAAATTTGTCGGGACTTTGAAATATTTCGGAACGATTGGAGTTTTTCGCGATTTTCTCGAAAACCAGCACGACGACCGCGGTCGAACCATTAGAGTAAAACGTAGGCAATGAAACGACGAACGGGGATCAATGGTTGTTTGCCCGATTGGACGAACTTGTGTTCGGACTACGGTGCGGAAGGACTCTGAAATTTGTCGGGCCTTTGAAATATTTCGGAGCGATTGGAATTTTTCGCGATTTTCTCGAAAACCAGCACGACGACCGCGGTCGAACCATTAGAGTAAAACGTAGGCAATGGAACGACGAACAGGGATCAATTGTTGTTTGGTCGATTGGACGAGTTTAGACTTTCGTCGGACTACGGTACGAAGGAATCTTAAATCTATCGTAGCTTCGAATTACCTCGGAGCGATTGGGGTTTTTCGCGATTTTCTCGAAAACCAGCACGACGACCGCGGTCGAACCATTAGAGTAAAACGTAGGCAATGGAACGACGAACGGGGATCAATGGTTGTTTGCTCGATTGGACGAAATTGTGTTCGGACTACGGTGCGGAAGGACTCTGAAATTTGTCGGGACTTTGAAATATTTCGGAGCGATTGGAGTTTTTCGCGATTTTCTCGAAAACCAGCACGACGACCGCGGCCGAACCATTAGAGTAAAACGTAGGCAATGAAACGACGAACGGGGATCAATGGTTGTTTGCTCGATTGGACGAACTTGTGTTCGGACTACGGTGCGGAAGGACTCTGAAATTTGTCGGGCCTTTGAAATATTTCGGAGCGATTGGAGTTTTTCGCGATTTTCTCGAAAACCAGCACGACGATCGCGGTCGAACCATTAGAGTAAAACGTAGGCAATGGGACGACGAATAGGGATCAATTGTTGTTTGTTCGATTGGACGAACCTGTCTTCGGACTACGGTGCCGAAGGACTCTGAAATTTGTCGGGACTTTGAAAAATTTCGGAGCGATTGTAGTTTTTCGCGATTTTCTCGAAAACCAGCACGACGACCGCGGTCGAACCATTAGAGTAAAACGTAGGCAATGGAACGACGAACAGGGATCATTTGTTGTTTGGTCGATTGGACGAGTTTAGACTTTCGTCGGACTACGGTACGAAGGAATCTTAAATCTATCGTAGCTTCGAATTACCTCGGAGCGATTGGGGTTTTTCGCGATTTTCTCGAAAACCAGCACGACGACCGCGGTCGAACCATTAGAGTAAAACGTAGGCAATGGAACGACGAACGGGGATCAATGATTGTTTGCTCGATTGGACGAAATTGTGTTCGGACTACGGTGCGGAAGGACTCTGAAATTTGTCGGGACTTTGAAATATTTCGGAGCGATTGGAGTTTTTCGCGATTTTCTCGAAAACCAGCACGACGATCGCGGTCGAACCATTAGAGTAAAACGTAGGCAATGGGACGACGAATAGGGATCAATTGTTGTTTGTTCGATTGGACGAACCTGTCTTCGGACTACGGTGCCGAAGGACTCTGAAATTTGTCGGGACTTTGAAATATTTCGGAGCGATTGGAATTTTTCGCGATTTTCTCGAAAACCAGCACGACGACCGCGGTCGAACCATTAGAGTAAAACGTAGGAAATGGAACGACGAACAGGGATCAATTGTTGTTTGTTCGATTGGACGAACCTGTCTTCGGACTACGGTGCGGAAGGACTCTGAAATTTGTCGGGACTTTGAAATATTTCGGAGCGATTGGAATTTTTCGCGATTTTCTCGAAAACCAGCACGACGATCGCGGTCGAACCATTAGAGTAAAACGTAGGCAATGGGACGACGAATAGGGATCAATTGTTGTTTGTTCGATTGGACGAACCTGTCTTCGGACTACGGTGCCGAAGGACTCTGAAATTTGTCGGGACTTTGAAATATTTCGGAGCGATTGGAATTTTTCGCGATTTTCTCGAAAACCAGCACGACGACCGCGGTCGAACCATTAGAGTAAAACGTAGGAAATGGAACGACGAACAGGGATCAATTGTTGTTTGTTCGATTGGACGAACCTGTCTTCGGACTACGGTGCGGAAGGACTCTGAAATTTGTCGGGACTTTGAAATATTTCGGAGCGATTGGAGTTTTTCGCGATTTTCTCGAAAACCAGCACGACGATCGCGGTCGAACCATTAGAGTAAAACGTAGGCAATGGGACGACGAATAGGGATCAATTGTTGTTTGTTCGATTGGACGAACCTGTCTTCGGACTACGGTGCCGAAGGACTCTGAAATTTGTCGGGACTTTGAAATATTTCGGAGCGATTGGAGTTTTTCGCGATTTTCTCGAAAACCAGCACGACGACCGCGGTCGAACCATTAGAGTAAAACGTAGGCAATGAAACGACGAACGGGGATCAATGGTTGTTTGCTCGATTGGACGAACTTGTGTTCGGACTACGGTGCGGAAGGACTCTGAAATTTGTCGGGCCTTTGAAATATTTCGGAGCGATTGGAATTTTTCGCGATTTTCTGGAAAACCAGCACGACGACCGCGGTCGAACCATTAGAGTAAAACGTAGGCAATGGAACGACGAACAGGGATCAATTGTTGTTTGGTCGATTGGACGAGTTTAGACTTTCGTCGGACTACGGTACGAAGGAATATTAAATCTATCGTAGCTTCGAATTACCTCGGAGCGATTGGGGTTTTTCGCGATTTTCTCGAAAACCAGCACGACGACCGCGGTCGAACCATTAGAGTAAAACGTAGGCAATGGAACGACGAACGGGGATCAATGGTTGTTTGCTCGATTGGACGAACTTGTGTTCGGACTACGGTGCGGAAGGACTCTGAAATTTGTCGGGCCTTTGAAATATTTCGGAGCGATTGGAATTTTTCGCGATTTTCTCGAAAACCAGCACGACGACCGCGGTCGAACCATTACAGTAAAACGTAGGCAATGGAACGACGAACAGGGATCAATTGTTGTTTGGTCGATTGGACGAGTTTAGACTTTCGTCGGACTACGGTACGAAGGAATATTAAATCTATCGTAGCTTCGAATTACCTCGGAGCGATTGGGGTTTTTCGCGATTTTCTCGAAAACCAGCACGACGACCGCGGTCGAACCATTAGAGTAAAACGTAGGCAATGGAACGACGAACGGGGATCAATGGTTGTTTGCTCGATTGGACGAAATTGTGTTCGGACTACGGTGCGGAAGGACTCTGAAATTTGTCGGGACTTTGAAATATTTCGGAGCGATTGGAGTTTTTCGCGATTTTCTCGAAAACCAGCACGACGACCGCGGTCGAACCATTAGAGTAAAACGTAGGCAATGAAACGACGAACGGGGATCAATGGTTGTTTGCTCGATTGGACGAACTTGTGTTCGTACTACGGTGCGGAAGGACTCTGAAATTTGTCGGGACTTTGAAATATTTCGGAGCGATTGTAGTTTTTCGCGATTTTCTCGAAAACCAGCACGACGACCGCGGTCGAACCATTAGAGTAAAACGTAGGCAATGAAACGACGAACGGGGATCAATGGTTGTTTGCTCGATTGGACGAACTTGTGTTCGGACTACGGTGCGGAAGGACTCTGAAATTTGTCGGGCCTTTGAAATATTTCGGAGCGATTGGAATTTTTCGCGATTTTCTCGAAAACCAGCACGACGACCGCGGTCGAACCATTAGAGTAAAACGTAGGCAATGGAACGACGAACAGGGATCATTTGTTGTTTGGTCGATTGGACGAGTTTAGACTTTCGTCGGACTACGGTACGAAGGAATCTTAAATCTATCGTAGCTTCGAATTACCTCGGAGCGATTGGGGTTTTTCGCGATTTTCTCGAAAACCAGCACGACGACCGCGGTCGAACCATTAGAGTAAAACGTAGGCAATGGAACGACGAACGGGGATCAATGATTGTTTGCTCGATTGGACGAAATTGTGTTCGGACTACGGTGCGGAAGGACTCTGAAATTTGTCGGGACTTTGAAATATTTCGGAGCGATTGGAATTTTTCGCGATTTTCTCGAAAACCAGCACGACGACCGCGGTCGAACCATTAGAGTAAAACGTAGGAAATGGAACGACGAACAGGGATCAATTGTTGTTTGTTCGATTGGACGAACCTGTCTTCGGACTACGGTGCGGAAGGACTCTGAAATTTGTCGGGACTTTGAAATATTTCGGAACGATTGGAGTTTTTCGCGATTTTCTCGAAAACCAGCACGACGACCGCGGTCGAACCATTAGAGTAAAACGTAGGCAATGAAACGACGAACGGGGATCAATGGTTGTTTGCCCGATTGGACGAACTTGTGTTCGGACTACGGTGCGGAAGGACTCTGAAATTTGTCGGGCCTTTGAAATATTTCGGAGCGATTGGAATTTTTCGCGATTTTCTCGAAAACCAGCACGACGACCGCGGTCGAACCATTAGAGTAAAACGTAGGCAATGGAACGACGAACAGGGATCAATTGTTGTTTGGTCGATTGGACGAGTTTAGACTTTCGTCGGACTACGGTACGAAGGAATCTTAAATCTATCGTAGCTTCGAATTACCTCGGAGCGATTGGGGTTTTTCGCGATTTTCTCGAAAACCAGCACGACGACCGCGGTCGAACCATTAGAGTAAAACGTAGGCAATGGAACGACGAACGGGGATCAATGGTTGTTTGCTCGATTGGACGAAATTGTGTTCGGACTACGGTGCGGAAGGACTCTGAAATTTGTCGGGACTTTGAAATATTTCGGAGCGATTGGAGTTTTTCGCGATTTTCTCGAAAACCAGCACGACGACCGCGGCCGAACCATTAGAGTAAAACGTAGGCAATGAAACGACGAACGGGGATCAATGGTTGTTTGCTCGATTGGACGAACTTGTGTTCGGACTACGGTGCGGAAGGACTCTGAAATTTGTCGGGCCTTTGAAATATTTCGGAGCGATTGGAATTTTTCGCGATTTTCTCGAAAACCAGCACGACGACCGCGGCCGAACCATTAGAGTAAAACGTAGGCAATGAAACGACGAACGGGGATCAATGGTTGTTTGCTCGATTGGACGAACTTGTGTTCGGACTACGGTGCGGAAGGACTCTGAAATTTGTCGGGACTTTGAAATATTTCGGAGCGATTGGAGTTTTTCGCGATTTTCTCGAAAACCAGCACGACGACCGCGGTCGAACCATTAGAGTAAAACGTAGGCAACGAAACGACGAACGGGGATCAATGGTTGTTTGCTCGATTGGACGAACTTGTGTTCGGACTACGGTGCGGAAGGACTCTGAAATTTGTCGGGCCTTTGAAATATTTCGGAGCGATTGGAATTTTTCGCGATTTTCTCGAAAACCAGCACGACGACAGCGGTCGAACCATTAGAGTAAAACGTAGGCAATGGAACGACGAACAGGAATCAATTGTTGTTTGGTCGATTGGACGAGTTTAGACTTTCGTCGGACTACGGTACGAAGGAATCTTAAATCTATCGTAGCTTCGAATTACCTCGGAGCGATTGGGGTTTTTCGCGATTTTCTCGAAAACCAGCACGACGACCGCGGTCGAACCATTAGAGTAAAACGTAGGCAATGGAACGACGAACGGGGATCAATGGTTGTTTGCTCGATTGGACGAAATTGTGTTCGGACTACGGTGCGGAAGGACTCTGAAATTTGTCGGGACTTTGAAATATTTCGGAGCGATTGGAGTTTTTCGCGATTTTCTCGAAAACCAGCACGACGACCGCGGTCGAACCATTAGAGTAAAACGTAGGCAATGAAACGACGAACGGGGATCAATTGTTGTTTGCTCGATTGGACGAACTTGTGTTCGGACTACGGTGCGGAAGGACTCTGAAATTTGTCGGGACTTTGAAATATTTCGGAGCGATTGTAGTTTTTCGCGATTTTCTCGAAAACCAGCACGACGACCGCGGTCGAACCATTAGAGTAAAACGTAGGCAATGAAACGACGAACGGGGATCAATGGTTGTTTGCTCGATTGGACGAACTTGTGTTCGGACTACGGTGCGGAAGGACTCTGAAATTTGTCGGGCCTTTGAAATATTTCGGAGCTATTGGAATTTTTCGCGATTTTCTCGAAAACCAGCACGACGACCGCGGTCGAACCATTAGAGTAAAACGTAGGCAATGGAACGACGAACAGGGATCATTTGCTGTTTGGTCGATTGGACGAGTTTAGACTTTCGTCGGACTACGGTACGAAGGAATCTTAAATCTATCGTAGCTTCGAATTACCTCGGAGCGATTGGGGTTTGTCGCGATTTTCTCGAAAACCAGCACGACGACCGCGGTCGAACCATTAGAGTAAAACGTAGGCAATGGGACGACGAATAGGGATCAATTGTTGTTTGTTCGATTGGACGAACCTGTCTTCGGACTACGGTGCGGAAGGACTCTGAAATTTGTCGGGACTTTGAAATATTTCGGAGCGATTGGAGTTTTTCGCGATTTTCTCGAAAACCAGCACGACGACCGCGGTCGAACCATTAGAGTAAAACGTAGGCAATGAAACGACGAACGGGGATCAATGGTTGTTTGCTCGATTGGACGTACTTGTGTTCGGACTACGGTGCGGAAGGACTCTGAAATTTGTCGGGACTTTGAAATATTTCGGAGCGATTGGAATTTTTCGCGATTTTCTCGAAAACCAGCACGACGACCGCGGTCGAACCATTAGAGTAAAACGTAGGAAATGGAACGACGAACAGGGATCAATTGTTGTTTGTTCGATTGGACGAACTTGTGTTCGGACTACGGTGCGGAAGGACTCTGAAATTTGTCGGGCCTTTGAAATATTTCGGAGCGATTGGAATTTTTCGCGATTTTCTCGAAAACCAGCACGACGACAGCGGTCGAACCATTAGAGTAAAACGTAGGCAATGGAACGACGAACAGGAATCAATTGTTGTTTGGTCGATTGGACGAGTTTAGACTTTCGTCGGACTACGGTACGAAGGAATCTTAAATCTATCGTAGCTTCGAATTACCTCGGAGCGATTGGGGTTTTTCGCGATTTTCTCGAAAACCAGCACGACGACCGCGGTCGAACCATTAGAGTAAAACGTAGGCAATGGAACGACGAACGGGGATCAATGGTTGTTTGCTCGATTGGACGAACCTGTCTTCGGACTACGGTGCGGAAGGACTCTGAAATTTGTCGGGACTTTGAAATATTTCGGAGCGATTGGAGTTTTTCGCGATTTTCTCGAAAACCAGCACGACGACCGCGGTCGAACCATTAGAGTAAAACGTAGGCAATGAAACGACGAACGGGGATCAATGGTTGTTTGCTCGATTGGACGTACTTGTGTTCGGACTACGGTGCGGAAGGACTCTGAAATTTGTCGGGACTTTGAAATATTTCGGAGCGATTGTAGTTTTTCGCGATTTTCTCGAAAACCAGCACGACGACCGCGGTCGAACCATTAGAGTAAAACGTAGGCAATGAAACGACGAACGGGGATCAATGGTTGTTTGCTCGATTGGACGAACTTGTGTTCGGACTACGGTGCGGAAGGACTCTGAAATTTGTCGGGCCTTTGAAATATTTCGGAGCTATTGGAATTTTTCGCGATTTTCTCGAAAACCAGCACGACGACCGCGGTCGAACCATTAGAGTAAAACGTAGGCAATGGAACGACGAACAGGGATCATTTGCTGTTTGGTCGATTGGACGAGTTTAGACTTTCGTCGGACTACGGTACGAAGGAATCTTAAATCTATCGTAGCTTCGAATTACCTCGGAGCGATTGGGGTTTGTCGCGATTTTCTCGAAAACCAGCACGACGACCGCGGTCGAACCATTAGAGTAAAACGTAGGCAATGGGACGACGAATAGGGATCAATTGTTGTTTGTTCGATTGGACGAACCTGTCTTCGGACTACGGTGCGGAAGGACTCTGAAATTTGTCGGGACTTTGAAATATTTCGGAGCGATTGGAGTTTTTCGCGATTTTCTCGAAAACCAGCACGACGACCGCGGTCGAACCATTAGAGTAAAACGTAGGCAATGAAACGACGAACGGGGATCAATGGTTGTTTGCTCGATTGGACGTACTTGTGTTCGGACTACGGTGCGGAAGGACTCTGAAATTTGTCGGGACTTTGAAATATTTCGGAGCGATTGGAATTTTTCGCGATTTTCTCGAAAACCAGCACGACGACCGCGGTCGAACCATTAGAGTAAAACGTAGGAAATGGAACGACGAACAGGGATCAATTGTTGTTTGTTCGATTGGACGAACCTGTCTTCGGACTACGGTGCGGAAGGACTCTGAAATTTGTCGGGATTTTGATATATTTCGGAGCGATTGGAATTTTTCGCGATTTTCTCGAAAACCAGCACGACGATCGCGGTCGAACCATTAGAGTAAAACGTAGGCAATGGGACGACGAATAGGGATCAATTGTTGTTTGTTCGATTGGACGAACCTGTCTTCGGACTACGGTGCGGAAGGACTCTGAAATTTGTCGGGACTTTGAAATATTTCGGAGCGATTGGAGTTTTTCGCGATTTTCTCGAAAACCAGCACGACGACCGCGGTCGAACCATTAGAGTAAAACGTAGGCAATGAAACGACGAACGGGGATCAATGGTTGTTTGCTCGATTGGACGAACTTGTGTTCGGACTACGGTGCGGAAGGACTCTGAAATTTGTCGGGCCTTTGAAATATTTCGGAGCGATTGGAATTTTTCGCGATTTTCTCGAAAACCAGCACGACGACCGCGGCCGAACCATTAGAGTAAAACGTAGGCAATGGAACGACGAACAGGGATCAATTGTTGTTTGGTCGATTGGACGAGTTTAGACTTTCGTCGGACTACGGTACGAAGGAATCTTAAATCTATCGTAGCTTCGAATTACCTCGGAGCGATTGGGGTTTTTCGCGATTTTCTCGAAAACCAGCACGACGACCGCGGTCGAACCATTAGAGTAAAACGTAGGCAATGGAACGACGAACGGGGATCAATGATTGTTTGCTCGATTGGACGAAATTGTGTTCGGACTACGGTGCGGAAGGACTCTGAAATTTGTCGGGACTTTGAAATATTTCGCAGCGATTGGAGTTTTTCGCGATTTTCTCGAAAACCAGCACGACGACCGCGGTCGAACCATTAGAGTAAAACGTAGGCAATGAAACGACGAACGGGGATCAATGGTTGTTTGCTCGATTGGACGGACTTGTGTTCGGACTACGGTGCGGAAGGACTCTGAAATTTGTCGGGACTTTGAAATATTTCGGAGCGATTGGAATTTTTCGCGATTTTCTCGAAAACCAGCACGACGACCGCGGTCGAACCATTAGAGTAAAACGTAGGAAATGGAACGACGAACAGGGATCAATTGTTGTTTGTTCGATTGGACGAACCTGTCTTCGGACTACGGTGCGGAAGGACCCTGAAATTTGTCGGGACTTTGAAATATTTCGGAGCGATTGGAATTTTTCGCGATTTTCTCGAAAACCAGCACGACGATCGCGGTCGAACCATTAGAGTAAAACGTAGGCAATGGGACGACGAATAGGGATCAATTGTTGTTTGTTCGATTGGACGAACCTGTCTTCGGACTACGGTGCGGAAGGACTCTGAAATTTGTCGGGACTTTGAAATATTTCGGAGCGATTGGAGTTTTTCGCGATTTTCTCGAAAACCAGCACGACGACCGCGGTCGAACCATTAGAGTAAAACGTAGGCAATGAAACGACGAACGGGCATCAATGGTTGTTTGCTCGATTGGACGTACTTGTGTTCGGACTACGGTGCGGATGGACTCTGAAATTTGTCGGGACTTTGAAATATTTCGGAGCGATTGGAATTTTTCGCGATTTTCTCGAAAACCAGCACGACGACCGCGGTCGAACCATTAGAGTAAAACGTAGGAAATGGAACGACGAACAGGGATCAATTGTTGTTTGTTCGATTGGACGAACCTGTCTTCGGACTACGGTGCGGAAGGACTCTGAAATTTGTCGGGACTTTGAAATATTTCGGAGCGATTGGAATTTTTCGCGATTTTCTCGAAAAACAGCACGACGATCGCGGTCGAACCATTAGAGTAAAACGTAGGCAATGGGACGACGAATAGGGATCAATTGTTGTTTGTTCGATTGGACGAACCTGTCTTCAGACTACGGTGCGGAAGGACTCTGAAATTTGTCGGGACTTTGAAATATTTCGGAGCGATTGGAGTTTTTCGCGATTTTCTCGAAAACCAGCACGACGACCGCGGTCGAACCATTAGAGTGAAACGTAGGCAATGAAACGACGAACGGGGATCAATGGTTGTTTGCTCGATTGGACGTACTTGTGTTCGGACTACGGTGCGGAAGGACTCTGAAATTTGTCGGGACTTTGAAATATTTCGGAGCGATTGGAATTTTTCGCGATTTTCTCGAAAACCAGCACGACGACCGCGGTCGAACCATTAGAGTAAAACGTAGGAAATGGAACGACGAACAGGGATCAATTGTTGTTTGTTCGATTGGACGAACCTGTCTTCGGACTACGGTGCGGAAGGACTCTGAAATTTGTCGGGACTTTGAAATATTTCGGAGCGATTGGAATTTTTCGCGATTTTCTCGAAAACCAGCACGACGACCGCGGCCGAACCATTAGAGTAAAACGTAGGCAATGGAACGACGAACAGGGATCAATTGTTGTTTGGTCGATTGGACGAGTTTAGACTTTCGTCGGACTACGGTACGCAGGAATCTTAAATCTATCGTATCTTCGAATTACCTCGGAGCGATTGGGGTTTTTCGCGATTTTCTCGAAAACCAGCACGACGACCGCGGTCGAACCATTAGAGTAAAACGTAGGCAATGGAACGACGAACGGGGATCAATGATTGTTTGCTCGATTGGACGAAATTGTGTTCGGACTACGGTGCGGAAGGATTCTGAAATTTGTCGGGACTTTGAAATATTTCGGAGCGATTGGAGTTTTTCGCGATTTTCTCGAAAACCAGCACGACGACCGCGGTCGAACCATTAGAGTAAAACGTAGGCAATGAAACGACGAACGGGGATCAATGGTTGTTTGCTCGATTGGACGTACTTGTGTTCGGACTACGGTGCGGAAGGACTCTGAAATTTGTCGGGACTTTGAAATATTTCGGAGCGATTGGAATTTTTCGCGATTTTCTCGAAAACCAGCACGACGACCGCGGTCGAACCATTAGAGTAAAACGTAGGAAATGGAACGACGAACAGGGGTCAATTGTTGTTTGTTCGATTGGACGAACCTGTCTTCGGACTACGGTGCGGAAGGACTCTGAAATTTGTCGGGATTTTGATATATTTCGGAGCGATTGGAATTTTTCGCGATTTTCTCGAAAACCAGCACGACGATCGCGGTCGAACCATTAGAGTAAAACGTAGGCAATGGGACGACGAATAGGGATCAATTGTTGTTTGTTCGATTGGACGAACCTGTCTTCGGACTACGGTGCGGAAGGACTCTGAAATTTGTCGGGACTTTGAAATATTTCGGAGCGATTGGAGTTTTTCGCGATTTTCTCGAAAACCAGCACGACGACCGCGGTCGAACCATTAGAGTAAAACGTAGGCAATGAAACGACGAACGGGGATCAATGGTTGTTTGCTCGATTGGACGAACTTGTGTTCGGACTACGGTGCGGAAGGACTCTGAAATTTGTCGGGCCTTTGAAATATTTCGGAGCGATTGGAATTTTTCGCGATTTTCTCGAAAACCAGCACGACGACCGCGGCCGAACCATTAGAGTAAAACGTAGGCAATGGAACGACGAACAGGGATCAATTGTTGTTTGGTCGATTGGACGAGTTTAGACTTTCGTCGGACTACGGTACGAAGGAATCTTAAATCTATCGTAGCTTCGAATTACCTCGGAGCGATTGGGGTTTTTCGCGATTTTCTCGAAAACCAGCACGACGACCGCGGTCGAACCATTAGAGTAAAACGTAGGCAATGGAACGACGAACGGGGATCAATGATTGTTTGCTCGATTGGACGAAATTGTGTTCGGACTACGGTGCGGAAGGACTCTGAAATTTGTCGGGACTTTGAAATATTTCGCAGCGATTGGAGTTTTTCGCGATTTTCTCGAAAACCAGCACGACGACCGCGGTCGAACCATTAGAGTAAAACGTAGGCAATGAAACGACGAACGGGGATCAATGGTTGTTTGCTCGATTGGACGGACTTGTGTTCGGACTACGGTGCGGAAGGACTCTGAAATTTGTCGGGACTTTGAAATATTTCGGAGCGATTGGAATTTTTCGCGATTTTCTCGAAAACCAGCACGACGACCGCGGTCGAACCATTAGAGTAAAACGTAGGAAATGGAACGACGAACAGGGATCAATTGTTGTTTGTTCGATTGGACGAACCTGTCTTCGGACTACGGTGAGGAAGGACCCTGAAATTTGTCGGGACTTTGAAATATTTCGGAGCGATTGGAATTTTTCGCGATTTTCTCGAAAACCAGCACGACGATCGCGGTCGAACCATTAGAGTAAAACGTAGGCAATGGGACGACGAATAGGGATCAATTGTTGTTTGTTCGATTGGACGAACCTGTCTTCGGACTACGGTGCGGAAGGACTCTGAAATTTGTCGGGACTTTGAAATATTTCGGAGCGATTGGAGTTTTTCGCGATTTTCTCGAAAACCAGCACGACGACCGCGGTCGAACCATTAGAGTAAAACGTAGGCAATGAAACGACGAACGGGGATCAATGGTTGTTTGCTCGATTGGACGTACTTGTGTTCGGACTACGGTGCGGAAGGACTCTGAAATTTGTCGGGACTTTGAAATATTTCGGAGCGATTGGAATTTTTCGCGATTTTCTCGAAAACCAGCACGACGACCGCGGTCGAACCATTAGAGTAAAACGTAGGAAATGGAACGACGAACAGGGATCAATTGTTGTTTGTTCGATTGGACGAACCTGTCTTCGGACTACGGTGCGGAAGGACTCTGAAATTTGTCGGGATTTTGATATATTTCGGAGCGATTGGAATTTTTCGCGATTTTCTCGAAAACCAGCACGACGATCGCGGTCGAACCATTAGAGTAAAACGTAGGCAATGGGACGACGAATAGGGATCAATTGTTGTTTGTTCGATTGGACGAACCTGTCTTCGGACTACGGTGCGGAAGGACTCTGAAATTTGTCGGGACTTTGAAATATTTCGGAGCGATTGGAGTTTTTCGCGATTTTCTCGAAAACCAGCACGACGACCGCGGTCGAACCATTAGAGTAAAACGTAGGCAATGAAACGACGAACGGGGATCAATGGTTGTTTGCTCGATTGGACGAACTTGTGTTCGGACTACGGTGCGGAAGGACTCTGAAATTTGTCGGGCCTTTGAAATATTTCGGAGCGATTGGAATTTTTCGCGATTTTCTCGAAAACCAGCACGACGACCGCGGCCGAACCATTAGAGTAAAACGTAGGCAATGGAACGACGAACAGGGATCAATTGTTGTTTGGTCGATTGGACGAGTTTAGACTTTCGTCGGACTACGGTACGAAGGAATCTTAAATCTATCGTAGCTTCGAATTACCTCGGAGCGATTGGGGTTTTTCGCGATTTTCTCGAAAACCAGCACGACGACCGCGGTCGAACCATTAGAGTAAAACGTAGGCAATGGAACGACGAACGGGGATCAATGATTGTTTGCTCGATTGGACGAAATTGTGTTCGGACTACGGTGCGGAAGGACTCTGAAATTTGTCGGGACTTTGAAATATTTCGCAGCGATTGGAGTTTTTCGCGATTTTCTCGAAAACCAGCACGACGACCGCGGTCGAACCATTAGAGTAAAACGTAGGCAATGAAACGACGAACGGGGATCAATGGTTGTTTGCTCGATTGGACGGACTTGTGTTCGGACTACGGTGCGGAAGGACTCTGAAATTTGTCGGGACTTTGAAATATTTCGGAGCGATTGGAATTTTTCGCGATTTTCTCGAAAACCAGCACGACGACCGCGGTCGAACCATTAGAGTAAAACGTAGGAAATGGAACGACGAACAGGGATCAATTGTTGTTTGTTCGATTGGACGAACCTGTCTTCGGACTACGGTGCGGAAGGACCCTGAAATTTGTCGGGACTTTGAAATATTTCGGAGCGATTGGAATTTTTCGCGATTTTCTCGAAAACCAGCACGACGATCGCGGTCGAACCATTAGAGTAAAACGTAGGCAATGGGACGACGAATAGGGATCAATTGTTGTTTGTTCGATTGGACGAACCTGTCTTCGGACTACGGTGCGGAAGGACTCTGAAATTTGTCGGGACTTTGAAATATTTCGGAGCGATTGGAGTTTTTCGCGATTTTCTCGAAAACCAGCACGACGACCGCGGTCGAACCATTAGAGTAAAACGTAGGCAATGAAACGACGAACGGGCATCAATGGTTGTTTGCTCGATTGGACGTACTTGTGTTCGGACTACGGTGCGGATGGACTCTGAAATTTGTCGGGACTTTGAAATATTTCGGAGCGATTGGAATTTTTCGCGATTTTCTCGAAAACCAGCACGACGACCGCGGTCGAACCATTAGAGTAAAACGTAGGAAATGGAACGACGAACAGGGATCAATTGTTGTTTGTTCGATTGGACGAACCTGTCTTCGGACTACGGTGCGGAAGGACTCTGAAATTTGTCGGGACTTTGAAATATTTCGGAGCGATTGGAATTTTTCGCGATTTTCTCGAAAAACAGCACGACGATCGCGGTCGAACCATTAGAGTAAAACGTAGGCAATGGGACGACGAATAGGGATCAATTGTTGTTTGTTCGATTGGACGAACCTGTCTTCAGACTACGGTGCGGAAGGACTCTGAAATTTGTCGGGACTTTGAAATATTTCGGAGCGATTGGAGTTTTTCGCGATTTTCTCGAAAACCAGCACGACGACCGCGGTCGAACCATTAGAGTGAAACGTAGGCAATGAAACGACGAACGGGGATCAATGGTTGTTTGCTCGATTGGACGTACTTGTGTTCGGACTACGGTGCGGAAGGACTCTGAAATTTGTCGGGACTTTGAAATATTTCGGAGCGATTGGAATTTTTCGCGATTTTCTCGAAAACCAGCACGACGACCGCGGTCGAACCATTAGAGTAAAACGTAGGAAATGGAACGACGAACAGGGATCAATTGTTGTTTGTTCGATTGGACGAACCTGTCTTCGGACTACGGTGCGGAAGGACTCTGAAATTTGTCGGGACTTTGAAATATTTCGGAGCGATTGGAATTTTTCGCGATTTTCTCGAAAACCAGCACGACGACCGCGGCCGAACCATTAGAGTAAAACGTAGGCAATGGAACGACGAACAGGGATCAATTGTTGTTTGGTCGATTGGACGAGTTTAGACTTTCGTCGGACTACGGTACGCAGGAATCTTAAATCTATCGTATCTTCGAATTACCTCGGAGCGATTGGGGTTTTTCGCGATTTTCTCGAAAACCAGCACGACGACCGCGGTCGAACCATTAGAGTAAAACGTAGGCAATGGAACGACGAACGGGGATCAATGATTGTTTGCTCGATTGGACGAAATTGTGTTCGGACTACGGTGCGGAAGGATTCTGAAATTTGTCGGGACTTTGAAATATTTCGGAGCGATTGGAGTTTTTCGCGATTTTCTCGAAAACCAGCACGACGACCGCGGTCGAACCATTAGAGTAAAACGTAGGCAATGAAACGACGAACGGGGATCAATGGTTGTTTGCTCGATTGGACGTACTTGTGTTCGGACTACGGTGCGGAAGGACTCTGAAATTTGTCGGGACTTTGAAATATTTCGGAGCGATTGGAATTTTTCGCGATTTTCTCGAAAACCAGCACGACGACCGCGGTCGAACCATTAGAGTAAAACGTAGGAAATGGAACGACGAACAGGGGTCAATTGTTGTTTGTTCGATTGGACGAACCTGTCTTCGGACTACGGTGCGGAAGGACTCTGAAATTTGTCGGGATTTTGATATATTTCGGAGCGATTGGAATTTTTCGCGATTTTCTCGAAAACCAGCACGACGATCGCGGTCGAACCATTAGAGTAAAACGTAGGCAATGGGACGACGAATAGGGATCAATTGTTGTTTGTTCGATTGGACGAACCTGTCTTCGGACTACGGTGCGGAAGGACTCTGAAATTTGTCGGGACTTTGAAATATTTCGGAGCGATTGGAGTTTTTCGCGATTTTCTCGAAAACCAGCACGACGACCGCGGTCGAACCATTAGAGTAAAACGTAGGCAATGAAACGACGAACGGGGATCAATGGTTGTTTGCTCGATTGGACGAACTTGTGTTCGGACTACGGTGCGGAAGGACTCTGAAATTTGTCGGGCCTTTGAAATATTTCGGAGCGATTGGAATTTTTCGCGATTTTCTCGAAAACCAGCACGACGACCGCGGCCGAACCATTAGAGTAAAACGTAGGCAATGGAACGACGAACAGGGATCAATTGTTGTTTGGTCGATTGGACGAGTTTAGACTTTCGTCGGACTACGGTACGAAGGAATCTTAAATCTATCGTAGCTTCGAATTACCTCGGAGCGATTGGGGTTTTTCGCGATTTTCTCGAAAACCAGCACGACGACCGCGGTCGAACCATTAGAGTAAAACGTAGGCAATGGAACGACGAACGGGGATCAATGATTGTTTGCTCGATTGGACGAAATTGTGTTCGGACTACGGTGCGGAAGGACTCTGAAATTTGTCGGGACTTTGAAATATTTCGCAGCGATTGGAGTTTTTCGCGATTTTCTCGAAAACCAGCACGACGACCGCGGTCGAACCATTAGAGTAAAACGTAGGCAATGAAACGACGAACGGGGATCAATGGTTGTTTGCTCGATTGGACGGACTTGTGTTCGGACTACGGTGCGGAAGGACTCTGAAATTTGTCGGGACTTTGAAATATTTCGGAGCGATTGGAATTTTTCGCGATTTTCTCGAAAACCAGCACGACGACCGCGGTCGAACCATTAGAGTAAAACGTAGGAAATGGAACGACGAACAGGGATCAATTGTTGTTTGTTCGATTGGACGAACCTGTCTTCGGACTACGGTGAGGAAGGACCCTGAAATTTGTCGGGACTTTGAAATATTTCGGAGCGATTGGAATTTTTCGCGATTTTCTCGAAAACCAGCACGACGATCGCGGTCGAACCATTAGAGTAAAACGTAGGCAATGGGACGACGAATAGGGATCAATTGTTGTTTGTTCGATTGGACGAACCTGTCTTCGGACTACGGTGCGGAAGGACTCTGAAATTTGTCGGGACTTTGAAATATTTCGGAGCGATTGGAGTTTTTCGCGATTTTCTCGAAAACCAGCACGACGACCGCGGTCGAACCATTAGAGTAAAACGTAGGCAATGAAACGACGAACGGGCATCAATGGTTGTTTGCTCGATTGGACGTACTTGTGTTCGGACTACGGTGCGGATGGACTCTGAAATTTGTCGGGACTTTGAAATATTTCGGAGCGATTGGAATTTTTCGCGATTTTCTCGAAAACCAGCACGACGACCGCGGTCGAACCATTAGAGTAAAACGTAGGAAATGGAACGACGAACAGGGATCAATTGTTGTTTGTTCGATTGGACGAACCTGTCTTCGGACTACGGTGCGGAAGGACTCTGAAATTTGTCGGGACTTTGAAATATTTCGGAGCGATTGGAATTTTTCGCGATTTTCTCGAAAAACAGCACGACGATCGCGGTCGAACCATTAGAGTAAAACGTAGGCAATGGGACGACGAATAGGGATCAATTGTTGTTTGTTCGATTGGACGAACCTGTCTTCAGACTACGGTGCGGAAGGACTCTGAAATTTGTCGGGACTTTGAAATATTTCGGAGCGATTGGAGTTTTTCGCGATTTTCTCGAAAACCAGCACGACGACCGCGGTCGAACCATTAGAGTGAAACGTAGGCAATGAAACGACGAACGGGGATCAATGGTTGTTTGCTCGATTGGACGTACTTGTGTTCGGACTACGGTGCGGAAGGACTCTGAAATTTGTCGGGACTTTGAAATATTTCGGAGCGATTGGAATTTTTCGCGATTTTCTCGAAAACCAGCACGACGACCGCGGTCGAACCATTAGAGTAAAACGTAGGAAATGGAACGACGAACAGGGATCAATTGTTGTTTGTTCGATTGGACGAACCTGTCTTCGGACTACGGTGCGGAAGGACTCTGAAATTTGTCGGGACTTTGAAATATTTCGGAGCGATTGGAATTTTTCGCGATTTTCTCGAAAACCAGCACGACGACCGCGGCCGAACCATTAGAGTAAAACGTAGGCAATGGAACGACGAACAGGGATCAATTGTTGTTTGGTCGATTGGACGAGTTTAGACTTTCGTCGGACTACGGTACGCAGGAATCTTAAATCTATCGTATCTTCGAATTACCTCGGAGCGATTGGGGTTTTTCGCGATTTTCTCGAAAACCAGCACGACGACCGCGGTCGAACCATTAGAGTAAAACGTAGGCAATGGAACGACGAACGGGGATCAATGATTGTTTGCTCGATTGGACGAAATTGTGTTCGGACTACGGTGCGGAAGGATTCTGAAATTTGTCGGGACTTTGAAATATTTCGGAGCGATTGGAGTTTTTCGCGATTTTCTCGAAAACCAGCACGACGACCGCGGTCGAACCATTAGAGTAAAACGTAGGCAATGAAACGACGAACGGGGATCAATGGTTGTTTGCTCGATTGGACGTACTTGTGTTCGGACTACGGTGCGGAAGGACTCTGAAATTTGTCGGGACTTTGAAATATTTCGGAGCGATTGGAATTTTTCGCGATTTTCTCGAAAACCAGCACGACGACCGCGGTCGAACCATTAGAGTAAAACGTAGGAAATGGAACGACGAACAGGGGTCAATTGTTGTTTGTTCGATTGGACGAACCTGTCTTCGGACTACGGTGCGGAAGGACTCTGAAATTTGTCGGGATTTTGATATATTTCGGAGCGATTGGAATTTTTCGCGATTTTCTCGAAAACCAGCACGACGATCGCGGTCGAACCATTAGAGTAAAACGTAGGCAATGGGACGACGAATAGGGATCAATTGTTGTTTGTTCGATTGGACGAACCTGTCTTCGGACTACGGTGCGGAAGGACTCTGAAATTTGTCGGGACTTTGAAATATTTCGGAGCGATTGGAGTTTTTCGCGATTTTCTCGAAAACCAGCACGACGACCGCGGTCGAACCATTAGAGTAAAACGTAGGCAATGAAACGACGAACGGGGATCAATGGTTGTTTGCTCGATTGGACGAACTTGTGTTCGGACTACGGTGCGGAAGGACTCTGAAATTTGTCGGGCCTTTGAAATATTTCGGAGCGATTGGAATTTTTCGCGATTTTCTCGAAAACCAGCACGACGACCGCGGCCGAACCATTAGAGTAAAACGTAGGCAATGGAACGACGAACAGGGATCAATTGTTGTTTGGTCGATTGGACGAGTTTAGACTTTCGTCGGACTACGGTACGAAGGAATCTTAAATCTATCGTAGCTTCGAATTACCTCGGAGCGATTGGGGTTTTTCGCGATTTTCTCGAAAACCAGCACGACGACCGCGGTCGAACCATTAGAGTAAAACGTAGGCAATGGAACGACGAACGGGGATCAATGATTGTTTGCTCGATTGGACGAAATTGTGTTCGGACTACGGTGCGGAAGGACTCTGAAATTTGTCGGGACTTTGAAATATTTCGCAGCGATTGGAGTTTTTCGCGATTTTCTCGAAAACCAGCACGACGACCGCGGTCGAACCATTAGAGTAAAACGTAGGCAATGAAACGACGAACGGGGATCAATTGTTGTTTGTTCGATTGGACGAACCTGTCTTCGGACTACGGTGCGGAAGGACTCTGAAATTTGTCGGGACTTTGAAATATTTCGGAGCGATTGGAGTTTTTCGCGATTTTCTCGAAAACCAGCACGACGACCGCGGTCGAACCATTAGAGTAAAACGTAGGCAATGAAACGACGAACGGGCATCAATGGTTGTTTGCTCGATTGGACGTACTTGTGTTCGGACTACGGTGCGGATGGACTCTGAAATTTGTCGGGACTTTGAAATATTTCGGAGCGATTGGAATTTTTCGCGATTTTCTCGAAAACCAGCACGACGACCGCGGTCGAATCATTAGAGTAAAACGTAGGAAATGGAACGACGAACAGGGATCAATTGTTGTTTGTTCGATTGGACGAACCTGTCTTCGGACTACGGTGCGGAAGGACTCTGAAATTTGTCGGGACTTTGAAATATTTCGGAGCGATTGGAATTTTTCGCGATTTTCTCGAAAAACAGCACGACGATCGCGGTCGAACCATTAGAGTAAAACGTAGGCAATGGGACGACGAATAGGGATCAATTGTTGTTTGTTCGATTGGACGAACCTGTCTTCGGACTACGGTGCGGAAGGACTCTGAAATTTGTCGGGACTTTGAAATATTTCGGAGCGATTGGAGTTTTTCGCGATTTTCTCGAAAACCAGCACGACGACCGCGGTCGAACCATTAGAGTGAAACGTAGGCAATGAAACGACGAACGGGGATCAATGGTTGTTTGCTCGATGGGACGTACTTGTGTTCGGACTACGGTGCGGAAGGACTCTGAAATTTGTCGGGACTTTGAAATATTTCGGATCGATTGGAATTTTTCGCGATTTTCTCGAAAACCAGCACGACGACCGCGGTCGAACCATTAGAGTAAAACGTAGGAAATGGAACGACGAACAGGGATCAATTGTTGTTTGTTCGATTGGACGAACCTGTCTTCGGACTACGGTGCGGAAGGACTCTGAAATTTGTCGGGACTTTGAAATATTTCGGAGCGATTGGAATTTTTCGCGATTTTCTCGAAAACCAGCACGACGACCGCGGCCGAACCATTAGAGTAAAACGTAGGCAATGGAACGACGAACAGGGATCAATTGTTGTTTGGTCGATTGGACGAGTTTAGACTTTCGTCGGACTACGGTACGAAGGAATCTTAAATCTATCGTATCTTCGAATTACCTCGGAGCGATTGGGGTTTTTCGCGATTTTCTCGAAAACCAGCACGACGACCGCGGTCGAACCATTAGAGTAAAACGTAGGCAATGGAACGACGAACGGGGATCAATGATTGTTTGCTCGATTGGACGAAATTGTGTTCGGACTACGGTGCGGAAGGACTCTGAAATTTGTCGGGACTTTGAAATATTTCGGAGCGATTGGAATTTTTCGCGATTTTCTCGAAAACCAGCACGACGACCGCGGCCGAACCATTAGAGTAAAACGTAGGCAATGGAACGACGAACAGGGATCAATTGTTGTTTGGTCGATTGGACGAGTTTAGACTTTCGTCGGACTACGGTACGAAGGAATCTTAAATCTATCGTAGCTTCGAATTACCTCGGAGCGATTGGGGTTTTTCGCGATTTTCTCGAAAACCAGCACGACGACCGCGGTCGAACCATTAGAGTAAAACGTAGGCAATGGAACGACGAACGGGGATCAATGATTGTTTGCTCGATTGGACGAAATTGTGTTCGGACTACGGTGCGGAAGGACTCTGAAATTTGTCGGGACTTTGAAATATTTCGGAGCGATTGGAGTTTTTCGCGATTTTCTCGAAAACCAGCACGACGACCGCGGTCGAACCATTAGAGTAAAACGTAGGCAATGAAACGACGAACGGGGATCAATGGTTGTTTGCTCGATTGGACGGACTTGTGTTCGGACTACGGTGCGGAAGGACTCTGAAATTTGTCGGGACTTTGAAATATTTCGGAGCGATTGGAATTTTTCGCGATTTTCTCGAAAACCAGCACGACGACCGCGGTCGAACCATTAGAGTAAAACGTAGGAAATGGAACGACAAACAGGGATCAATTGTTGTTTGTTCGATTGAACGAACCTGTCTTCGGACTACGGTGCGGAAGGACTCTGAAATTTGTCGGGACTTTGAAATATTTCGGAGCGATTGGAATTTTTCGCGATTTTCTCGAAAACCAGCACGACGATCGCGGTCGAACCATTAGAGTAAAACGTAGGAAATGGAACGACGAACAGGGATCAATTGTTGTTTGTTCGATTGGACGAACCTGTCTTCGGACTACGGTGCGGAAGGACTCTGAAATTTGTCGGGACTTTGAAATATTTCGGAGCGATTGGAATTTTTCGCGATTTTCTCGAAAAACAGCACGACGATCGCGGTCGAACCATTAGAGTAAAACGTAGGCAATGGGACGACGAATAGGGATCAATTGTTGTTTGTTCGATTGGACGAACCTGTCTTCGGACTACGGTGCGGAAGGACTCTGAAATTTGTCGGGACTTTGAAATATTTCGGAGCGATTGGAGTTTTTCGCGATTTTCTCGAAAACCAGCACGACGACCGCGGTCGAATCATTAGAGTAAAACGTAGGCAATGAAACGACGAACGGGGATCAATGGTTGTTTGCTCGATTGGACGTACTTGTGTTCGGACTACGGTGCGGAAGGACTCTGAAATTTGTCGGGACTTTGAAATATTTCGGAGCGATTGGAATTTTTCGCGATTTTCTCGAAAACCAGCACGACGACCGCGGTCGAACCATTAGAGTAAAACGTAGGAAATGGAACGACGAACAGGGATCAATTGTTGTTTGTTCGATTGGACGAACCTGTCTTCGGACTACGGTGCGGAAGGACTCTGAAATTTGTCGGGACTTTGAAATATTTCGGAGCGATTGGAATTTTTCGCGATTTTCTCGAAAACCAGCACGACGACCGCGGCCGAACCATTAGAGTAAAACGTAGGCAATGGAACGACGAACAGGGATCAATTGTTGTTTGGTCGATTGGACGAGTTTAGACTTTCGTCGGACTACGGTACGAAGGAATCTTAAATCTATCGTAGCTTCGAATTACCTCGGAGCGATTGGGGTTTTTCGCGATTTTCTCGAAAACCAGCACGACGACCGCGGTCGAACCATTAGAGTAAAACGTAGGCAATGAAACGACGAACGGGGATCAATGGTTGTTTGCTCGATTGGACGGACTTGTGTTCGGACTACGGTGCGGAAGGACTCTGAAATTTGTCGGGACTTTGAAATATTTCGGAGCGATTGGAATTTTTCGCGATTTTCTCGAAAACCAGCACGACGACCGCGGTCGAACCATTAGAGTAAAACGTAGGAAATGGAACGACAAACAGGGATCAATTGTTGTTTGTTCGATTGGACGAACCTGTCTTCGGACTACGGTGCGGAAGGACTCTGAAATTTGTCGGGACTTTGAAATATTTCGGAGCGATTGGAATTTTTCGCGATTTTCTCGAAAACCAGCACGACGATCGCGGTCGAACCATTAGAGTAAAACGTAGGCAATGGGACGACGAATAGGGATCAATTGTTGTTTGTTCGTTTGGACGAAGCTGTCTTCGGACTACGGTGCGGAAGGACTCTGAAATTTGTCGGGACTTTGAAATATTTCGGAGCGTTTGGAGTTTTTCGCGATTTTCTCGAAAACCAGCACGACGACCGCGGTCGAACCATTAGAGTAAAACGTAGGCAATGAAACGACGAACGGGGATCAATGGTTGTTTGCTCGATTGGACGAACTTGTGTTCGGACTACGGTGCGGAAGGGCTCTGAAATTTGTCGGGCCTTCGAAATATTTCGGAGCGATTGGAATTTTTCGCGATTTTCTCGAAAACCAGCACGACGACCGCGGTCGAACCATTAGAGTAAAACATAGGCAATGGAACGACGAACAGGGATCAATTGTTGTTTGGTCGATTGGACGAGTTTAGACTTTCGTCGGACTACGGTACGAAGGAATCTTAAATCTATCGTAGCTTCGAATTACCTCGGAGCGATTGGGGTTTTTCGCGATTTTCTCGAAAACCAGCACGACGACCGCGGCCGAACCATTAGAGTAAAACGTAGGCAATGGAACGACGAACAGGGATCAATTGTTGTTTGGTCGATTGGACGAGTTTAGACTTTCGTCGGACTACGGTACGAAGGAATCTTAAATCTATCGTATCTTCGAATTACCTCGGAGCGATTGGGGTTTTTCGCGATTTTCTCGAAAACCAGCACGACGACCGCGGTCGAACCATTAGAGTAAAACGTAGGCAATGGAACGACGAACGGGGATCAATGATTGTTTGCTCGATTGGACGAAATTGTGTTCGGACTACGGTGCGGAAGGACTCTGAAATTTGTCGGGCCTTTGAAATATTTCGGAGCGATTGGAATTTTTCGCGATTTTCTCGAAAACCAGCACGACGACCGCGGCCGAACCATTAGAGTAAAACGTAGGCAATGGAACGACGAACAGGGATCAATTGTTGTTTGGTCGATTGGACGAGTTTAGACTTTCGTCGGACTACGGTACGAAGGAATCTTAAATCTATCGTAGCTTCGAATTACCTCGGAGCGATTGGGGTTTTTCGCGATTTTCTCGAAAACCAGCACGACGACCGCGGTCGAACCATTAGAGTAAAACGTAGGCAATGAAACGACGAACGGGCATCAATGGTTGTTTGCTCGATTGGACGTACTTGTGTTCGGACTACGGTGCGGATGGACTCTGAAATTTGTCGGGACTTTGAAATATTTCGGAGCGATTGGAATTTTTCGCGATTTTCTCGAAAACCAGCACGACGACCGCGGTCGAACCATTAGAGTAAAACGTAGGAAATGGAACGACGAACAGGGATCAATTGTTGTTTGTTCGATTGGACGAACCTGTCTTCGGACTACGGTGCGGAAGGACTCTGAAATTTGTCGGGACTTTGAAATATTTCGGAGCGATTGGAATTTTTCGCGATTTTCTCGAAAAACAGCACGACGATCGCGGTCGAACCATTAGAGTAAAACGTAGGCAATGGGACGACGAATAGGGATCAATTGTTGTTTGTTCGATTGGACGAACCTGTCTTCGGACTACGGTGCGGAAGGACTCTGAAATTTGTCGGGACTTTGAAATATTTCGGAGCGATTGGAGTTTTTCGCGATTTTCTCGAAAACCAGCACGACGACCGCGGTCGAACCATTAGAGTGAAACGTAGGCAATGAAACGACGAACGGGGATCAATGGTTGTTTGCTCGATTGGACGTACTTGTGTTCGGACTACGGTGCGGAAGGACTCTGAAATTTGTCGGGACTTTGAAATATTTCGGAGCGATTGGAATTTTTCGCGATTTTCTCGAAAACCAGCACGACGACCGCGGTCGAACCATTAGAGTAAAACGTAGGAAATGGAACGACGAACAGGGATCAATTGTTGTTTGTTCGATTGGACGAACCTGTCTTCGGACTACGGTGCGGAAGGACTCTGAAATTTGTCGGGACTTTGAAATATTTCGGAGCGATTGGAATTTTTCGCGATTTTCTCGAAAACCAGCACGACGACCGCGGCCGAACCATTAGAGTAAAACGTAGGCAATGGAACGACGAACAGGGATCAATTGTTGTTTGGTCGATTGGACGAGTTTAGACTTTCGTCGGACTACGGTACGAAGGAATCTTAAATCTATCGTAGCTTCGAATTACCTCGGAGCGATTGGGGTTTTTCGCGATTTTCTCGAAAACCAGCAGGACGACCGCGGTCGAACCATTAGAGTAAAACGTAGGCAATGGAACGACGAACGGGGATCAATGATTGTTTGCTCGATTGGACGAAATTGTGTTCGGACTACGGTGCGGAAGGACTCTGAAATTTGTCGGGCCTTTGAAATATTTCGGAGCGATTGGAATTTTTCGCGATTTTCTCGAAAACCAGCACGACGACCGCGGCCGAACCATTAGAGTAAAACGTAGGCAATGGAACGACGAACAGGGATCAATTGTTGTTTGGTCGATTGGACGAGTTTAGACTTTCGTCGGACTACGGTACGAAGGAATCTTAAATCTATCGTAGCTTCGAATTACCTCGGAGCGATTGGGGTTTTTCGCGATTTTCTCGAAAACCAGCACGACGACCGCGGTCGAACCATTAGAGTAAAACGTAGGCAATGGAACGACGAACGGGGATCAATGATTGTTTGCTCGATTGGACGAAATTGTGTTCGGACTACGGTGCGGAAGGACTCTGAAATTTGTCGGGACTTTGAAATATTTCGGAGCGATTGGAGTTTTTCGCGATTTTCTCGAAAACCAGCACGACGACCGCGGTCGAACCATTAGAGTAAAACGTAGGCAATGAAACGACGAACGGGGATCAATGGTTGTTTGCTCGATTGGACGGACTTGTGTTCGGACTACGGTGCGGAAGGACTCTGAAATTTGTCGGGACTTTGAAATATTTCGGAGCGATTGGAATTTTTCGCGATTTTCTCGAAAACCAGCACGACGACCGCGGTCGAACCATTAGAGTAAAACGTAGGAAATGGAACGACAAACAGGGATCAATTGTTGTTTGTTCGATTGGACGAACCTGTCTTCGGACTACGGTGCTGAAGGACTCTGAAATTTGTCGGGACTTTGAAATATTTCGGAGCGATTGGAATTTTTCGCGATTTTCTCGAAAACCAGCACGACGATCGCGGTCGAACCATTAGAGTAAAACGTAGGCAATGGGACGACGAATAGGGATCAATTGTTGTTTGTTCGATTGGACGGACCTGTCTTCGGACTACGGTGCGGAAGGACTCTGAAATTTGTCGGGACTTTGAAATATTTCGGAGCGATTGGAGTTTTTCGCGATTTTCTCGAAAACCAGCACGACGACCGCGGTCGAATCATTAGAGTAAAACGTAGGCAATGAAACGACGAACGGGGATCAATTGTTGTTTGGTCGATTGGACGAGTTTAGACTTTCGTCGGACTACGGTACGAAGGAATCTTAAATCTATCGTAGCTTCGAATTACCTCGGAGCGATTGGGGTTTTTCGCGATTTTCTCGAAAACCAGCACGACGACCGCGGTCGAACCATTAGAGTAAAACGTAGGCAATGAAACGACGAACGGGGATCAATGGTTGTTTGCTCGATTGGACGGACTTGTGTTCGGACTACGGTGCGGAAGGACTCTGAAATTTGTCGGGACTTTGAAATATTTCGGAGCGATTGGAATTTTTCGCGATTTTCTCGAAAACCAGCACGACGACCGCGGTCGAACCATTAGAGTAAAACGTAGGAAATGGAACGACAAACAGGGATCAATTGTTGTTTGTTCGATTGGACGAACCTGTCTTCGGACTACGGTGCGGAAGGACTCTGAAATTTGTCGGGACTTTGAAATATTTCGGAGCGATTGGAATTTTTCGCGATTTTCTCGAAAACCAGCACGACGATCGCGGTCGAACCATTAGAGTAAAACGTAGGCAATGAAACGACGAACGGGGATCAATGGTTGTTTGCTCGATTGGACGGACTTGTGTTCGGACTACGGTGCGGAAGGACTCTGAAATTTGTCGGGACTTTGAAATATTTCGGAGCGATTGGAATTTTTCGCGATTTTCTCGAAAACCAGCACGACGACCGCGGTCGAACCATTAGAGTAAAACGTAGGAAATGGAACGACAAACAGGGATCAATTGTTGTTTGTTCGATTGGACGAACCTGTCTTCGGACTACGGTGCGGAAGGACTCTGAAATTTGTCGGGACTTTGAAATATTTCGGAGCGATTGGAATTTTTCGCGATTTTCTCGAAAACCAGCACGACGATCGCGGTCGAACCATTAGAGTAAAACGTAGGCAATGGGACGACGAATAGGGATCAATTGTTGTTTGTTCGATTGGACGAAGCTGTCTTCGGACTACGGTGCGGAAGGACTCTGAAATTTGTCGGGACTTTGAAATATTTCGGAGCGTTTGGAGTTTTTCGCGATTTTCTCGAAAACCAGCACGACGACCGCGGTCGAACCATTAGAGTAAAACGTAGGCAATGAAACGACGAACGGGGATCAATGGTTGTTTGCTCGATTGGACGAACTTGTGTTCGGACTACGGTGCGGAAGGGCTCTGAAATTTGTCGGGCCTTCGAAATATTTCGGAGCGATTGGAATTTTTCGCGATTTTCTCGAAAACCAGCACGACGACCGCGGTCGAACCATTAGAGTAAAACATAGGCAATGGAACGACGAACAGGGATCAATTGTTGTTTGGTCGATTGGACGAGTTTAGACTTTCGTCGGACTACGGTACGAAGGAATCTTAAATCTATCGTAGCTTCGAATTACCTCGGAGCGATTGGGGTTTTTCGCGATTTTCTCGAAAACCAGCACGACGACCGCGGCCGAACCATTAGAGTAAAACGTAGGCAATGGAACGACGAACAGGGATCAATTGTTGTTTGGTCGATTGGACGAGTTTAGACTTTCGTCGGACTACGGTACGAAGGAATCTTAAATCTATCGTATCTTCGAATTACCTCGGAGCGATTGGGGTTTTTCGCGATTTTCTCGAAAACCAGCACGACGACCGCGGTCGAACCATTAGAGTAAAACGTAGGCAATGGAACGACGAACGGGGATCAATGATTGTTTGCTCGATTGGACGAAATTGTGTTCGGACTACGGTGCGGAAGGACTCTGAAATTTGTCGGGCCTTTGAAATATTTCGGAGCGATTGGAATTTTTCGCGATTTTCTCGAAAACCAGCACGACGACCGCGGCCGAACCATTAGAGTAAAACGTAGGCAATGGAACGACGAACAGGGATCAATTGTTGTTTGGTCGATTGGACGAGTTTAGACTTTCGTCGGACTACGGTACGAAGGAATCTTAAATCTATCGTAGCTTCGAATTACCTCGGAGCGATTGGGGTTTTTCGCGATTTTCTCGAAAACCAGCACGACGACCGCGGTCGAACCATTAGAGTAAAACGTAGGCAATGAAACGACGAACGGGCATCAATGGTTGTTTGCTCGATTGGACGTACTTGTGTTCGGACTACGGTGCGGATGGACTCTGAAATTTGTCGGGACTTTGAAATATTTCGGAGCGATTGGAGTTTTTCGCGATTTTCTCGAAAACCAGCACGACGACCGCGGTCGAACCATTAGAGTGAAACGTAGGCAATGAAACGACGAACGGGGATCAATGGTTGTTTGCTCGATTGGACGTACTTGTGTTCGGACTACGGTGCGGAAGGACTCTGAAATTTGTCGGGACTTTGAAATATTTCGGAGCGATTGGAATTTTTCGCGATTTTCTCGAAAACCAGCACGACGACCGCGGTCGAACCATTAGAGTAAAACGTAGGAAATGGAACGACGAACAGGGATCAATTGTTGTTTGTTCGATTGGACGAACCTGTCTTCGGACTACGGTGCGGAAGGACTCTGAAATTTGTCGGGACTTTGAAATATTTCGGAGCGATTGGAATTTTTCGCGATTTTCTCGAAAACCAGCACGACGACCGCGGCCGAACCATTAGAGTAAAACGTAGGCAATGGAACGACGAACAGGGATCAATTGTTGTTTGGTCGATTGGACGAGTTTAGACTTTCGTCGGACTACGGTACGAAGGAATCTTAAATCTATCGTAGCTTCGAATTACCTCGGAGCGATTGGGGTTTTTCGCGATTTTCTCGAAAACCAGCACGACGACCGCGGTCGAACCATTAGAGTAAAACGTAGGCAATGGAACGACGAACGGGGATCAATGATTGTTTGCTCGATTGGACGAAATTGTGTTCGGACTACGGTGCGGAAGGACTCTGAAATTTGTCGGGCCTTTGAAATATTTCGAAGCGATTGGAATTTTTCGCGATTTTCTCGAAAACCAGCACGACGACCGCGGCCGAACCATTAGAGTAAAACGTAGGCAATGGAACGACGAACAGGGATCAATTGTTGTTTGGTCGATTGGACGAGTTTAGACTTTCGTCGGACTACGGTACGAAGGAATCTTAAATCTATCGTAGCTTCGAATTACCTCGGAGCGATTGGGGTTTTTCGCGATTTTCTCGAAAACCAGCACGACGACCGCGGTCGAACCATTAGAGTAAAACGTAGGCAATGGAACGACGAACGGGGATCAATGATTGTTTGCTCGATTGGACGAAATTGTGTTCGGACTACGGTGCGGAAGGACTCTGAAATTTGTCGGGACTTTGAAATATTTCGGAGCGATTGGAGTTTTTCGCGATTTTCTCGAAAACCAGCACGACGACCGCGGTCGAACCATTAGAGTAAAACGTAGGCAATGAAACGACGAACGGGGATCAATGGTTGTTTGCTCGATTGGACGGACTTGTGTTCGGACTACGGTGCGGAAGGACTCTGAAATTTGTCGGGACTTTGAAATATTTCGGAGCGATTGGAATTTTTCGCGTTTTTCTCGAAAACCAGCACGACGACCGCGGTCGAACCATTAGAGTAAAACGTAGGAAATGGAACGACAAACAGGGATCAATTGTTGTTTGTTCGATTGGACGAACCTGTCTTCGGACTACGGTGCGGAAGGACTCTGAAATTTGTCGGGACTTTGAAATATTTCGGAGCGATTGGAATTTTTCGCGATTTTCTCGAAAACCAGCACGACGATCGCGGTCGAACCATTAGAGTAAAACGTAGGCAATGGGACGACGAATAGGGATCAATTGTTGTTTGTTCGATTGGACGGACCTGTCTTCGGACTACGGTGCGGAAGGACTCTGAAATTTGTCGGGACTTTGAAATATTTCGGAGCGATTGGAGTTTTTCGCGATTTTCTCGAAAACCAGCACGACGACCGCGGTCGAACCATTAGAGTAAAACGTAGGCAATGAAACGACGAACGGGCATCAATGGTTGTTTGCTCGATTGGACGTACTTGTGTTCGGACTACGGTGCGGATGGACTCTGAAATTTGTCGGGACTTTGAAATATTTCGGAGCGATTGGAATTTTTCGCGATTTTCTCGAAAACCAGCACGACGACCGCGGTCGAACCATTAGAGTAAAACGTAGGAAATGGAACGACGAACAGGGATCAATTGTTGTTTGTTCGATTGGACGAACCTGTCTTCGGACTACGGTGCGGAAGGACTCTGAAATTTGTCGGGACTTTGAAATATTTCGGAGCGATTGGAATTTTTCGCGATTTTCTCGAAAAACAGCACGACGATCGCGGTCGAACCATTAGAGTAAAACGTAGGCAATGGGACGACGAATAGGGATCAATTGTTGTTTGTTCGATTGGACGAACCTGTCTTCGGACTACGGTGCGGAAGGACTCTGAAATTTGTCGGGACTTTGAAATATTTCGGAGCGATTGGAGTTTTTCGCGATTTTCTCGAAAACCAGCACGACGACCGCGGTCGAACCATTAGAGTGAAACGTAGGCAATGAAACGACGAACGGGGATCAATGGTTGTTTGCTCGATTGGACGTACTTGTGTTCGGACTACGGTGCGGAAGGACTCTGAAATTTGTCGGGACTTTGAAATATTTCGGAGCGATTGGAATTTTTCGCGATTTTCTCGAAAACCAGCACGACGACCGCGGTCGAACCATTAGAGTAAAACGTAGGAAATGGAACGACGAACAGGGATCAATTGTTGTTTGGTCGATTGGACGAGTTTAGACTTTCGTCGGACTACGGTACGAAGGAATCTTAAATCTATCGTATCTTCGAATTACCTCGGAGCGATTGGGGTTTTTCGCGATTTTCTCGAAAACCAGCACGACGACCGCGGTCGAACCATTAGAGTAAAACGTAGGCAATGGAACGACGAACGGGGATCAATGATTGTTTGCTCGATTGGACGAAATTGTGTTCGGACTACGGTGCGGAAGGACTCTGAAATTTGTCGGGCCTTTGAAATATTTCGGAGCGATTGGAATTTTTCGCGATTTTCTCGAAAACCAGCACGACGACCGCGGCCGAACCATTAGAGTAAAACGTAGGCAATGGAACGACGAACAGGGATCAATTGTTGTTTGGTCGATTGGACGAGATTAGACTTTCGTCGGACTACGGTACGAAGGAATCTTAAATCTATCGTAGCTTCGAATTACCTCGGAGCGATTGGGGTTTTTCGCGATTTTCTCGAAAACCAGCACGACGACCGCGGTCGAACCATTAGAGTAAAACGTAGGCAATGGAACGACGAACGGGGATCAATGATTGTTTGCTCGATTGGACGAAATTGTGTTCGGACTACGGTGCGGAAGGACTCTGAAATTTGTCGGGACTTTGAAATATTTCGGAGCGATTGGAATTTTTCGCGATTTTCTCGAAAACCAGCACGACGACCGCGGTCGAACCATTAGAGTAAAACATAGGCAATGGAACGACGAACAGGGATCAATTGTTGTTTGGTCGATTGGACGAGTTTAGACTTTCGTCGGACTACGGTACGAAGGAATCTTAAATCTATCGTAGCTTCGAATTACCTCGGAGCGATTGGGGTTTTTCGCGATTTTCTCGAAAACCAGCACGACGACCGCGGCCGAACCATTAGAGTAAAACGTAGGCAATGGAACGACGAACAGGGATCAATTGTTGTTTGGTCGATTGGACGAGTTTAGACTTTCGTCGGACTACGGTACGAAGGAATCTTAAATCTATCGTATCTTCGAATTACCTCGGAGCGATTGGGGTTTTTCGCGATTTTCTCGAAAACCAGCACGACGACCGCGGTCGAACCATTAGAGTAAAACGTAGGCAATGGAACGACGAACGGGGATCAATGATTGTTTGCTCGATTGGACGAAATTGTGTTCGGACTACGGTGCGGAAGGACTCTGAAATTTGTCGGGCCTTTGAAATATTTCGGAGCGATTGGAATTTTTCGCGATTTTCTCGAAAACCAGCACGACGACCGCGGCCGAACCATTAGAGTAAAACGTAGGCAATGGAACGACGAACAGGGATCAATTGTTGTTTGGTCGATTGGACGAGTTTAGACTTTCGTCGGACTACGGTACGAAGGAATCTTAAATCTATCGTAGCTTCGAATTACCTCGGAGCGATTGGGGTTTTTCGCGATTTTCTCGAAAACCAGCACGACGACCGCGGTCGAACCATTAGAGTAAAACGTAGGCAATGAAACGACGAACGGGCATCAATGGTTGTTTGCTCGATTGGACGTACTTGTGTTCGGACTACGGTGCAGATGGACTCTGAAATTTGTCGGGACTTTGAAATATTTCGGAGCGATTGGAATTTTTCGCGATTTTCTCGAAAACCAGCACGACGACCGCGGTCGAACCATTAGAGTAAAACGTAGGAAATGGAACGACGAACAGGGATCAATTGTTGTTTGTTCGATTGGACGAACCTGTCTTCGGACTACGGTGCGGAAGGACTCTGAAATTTGTCGGGACTTTGAAATATTTCGGAGCGATTGGAATTTTTCGCGATTTTCTCGAAAACCAGCACGACGACCGCGGCCGAACCATTAGAGTAAAACGTAGGCAATGGAACGACGAACAGGGATCAATTGTTGTTTGGTCGATTGGACGAGTTTAGACTTTCGTCGGACTACGGTACGAAGGAATCTTAAATCTATCGTATCTTCGAATTACCTCGGAGCGATTGGGGTTTTTCGCGATTTTCTCGAAAACCAGCACGACGACCGCGGTCGAACCATTAGAGTAAAACGTAGGCAATGGAACGACGAACGGGGATCAATGATTGTTTGCTCGATTGGACGAAATTGTGTTCGGACTACGGTGCGGAAGGACTCTGAAATTTGTCGGGCCTTTGAAATATTTCGGAGCGATTGGAATTTTTCGCGATTTTCTCGAAAACCAGCACGACGACCGCGGCCGAACCTTTGAAGTAAAACGTAGGCAATGGAACGACGAACAGGGATCAATTGTTGTTTGGTCGATTGGACGAGTTTAGACTTTCGTCGGACTACGGTACGAAGGAATCTTAAATCTATCGTAGCTTCGAATTACCTCGGAGCGATTGGGGTTTTTCGCGATTTTCTCGAAAACCAGCACGACGACCGCGGTCGAACCATTAGAGTAAAACGTAGGCAATGGAACGACGAACGGGGATCAATGATTGTTTGCTCGATTGGACGAAATTGTGTTCGGACTACGGTGCGGAAGGACTCTGAAATTTGTCGGGACTTTGAAATATTTCGGAGCGATTGGAGTTTTTCGCGATTTTCTCGAAAACCAGCACGACGACCGCGGTCGAACCATTAGAGTAAAACGTAGGCAATGAAACGACGAACGGGGATCAATGGTTGTTTGCTCGATTGGACGGACTTGTGTTCGGACTACGGTGCGGAAGGACTCTGAAATTTGTCGGGACTTTGAAATATTTCGGAGCGATTGGAATTTTTCGCGATTTTCTCGAAAACCAGCACGACGACCGCGGTCGAACCATTAGAGTAAAACGTAGGAAATGGAACGACAAACAGGGATCAATTGTTGTTTGTTCGATTGGACGAACCTGTCTTCGGACTACGGTGCGGAAGGACTCTGAAATTTGTCGGGACTTTGAAATATTTCGGAGCGATTGGAATTTTTCGCGATTTTCTCGAAAACCAGCACGACGATCGCGGTCGAACCATTAGAGTAAAACGTAGGCAATGGGACGACGAATAGGGATCAATTGTTGTTTGTTCGATTGGACGGACCTGTCTTCGGACTACGGTGCGGAAGGACTCTGAAATTTGTCGGGACTTTGAAATATTTCGGAGCGATTGGAGTTTTTCGCGATTTTCTCGAAAACCAGCACGACGACCGCGGTCGAACCATTAGAGTAAAACGTAGGCAATGAAACGACGAACGGGCATCAATGGTTGTTTGCTCGATTGGACGTACTTGTGTTCGGACTACGGTGCGGATGGACTCTGAAATTTGTCGGGACTTTGAAATATTTCGGAGCGATTGGAATTTTTCGCGATTTTCTCGAAAACCAGCACGACGACCGCGGTCGAACCATTAGAGTAAAACGTAGGAAATGGAACGACGAACAGGGATCAATTGTTGTTTGTTCGATTGGACGAACCTGTCTTCGGACTACGGTGCGGAAGGACTCTGAAATTTGTCGGGACTTTGAAATATTTCGGAGCGATTGGAATTTTTCGCGATTTTCTCGAAAAACAGCACGACGATCGCGGTCGAACCATTAGAGTAAAACGTAGGCAATGGGACGACGAATAGGGATCAATTGTTGTTTGTTCGATTGGACGAACCTGTCTTCGGACTACGGTGCGGAAGGACTCTGAAATTTGTCGGGACTTTGAAATATTTCGGAGCGATTGGAGTTTTTCGCGATTTTCTCGAAAACCAGCACGACGACCGCGGTCGAACCATTAGAGTGAAACGTAGGCAATGAAACGACGAACGGGGATCAATGGTTGTTTGCTCGATTGGACGTACTTGTGTTCGGACTACGGTGCGGAAGGACTCTGAAATTTGTCGGGACTTTGAAATATTTCGGAGCGATTGGAATTTTTCGCGATTTTCTCGAAAACCAGCACGACGACCGCGGTCGAACCATTAGAGTAAAACGTAGGAAATGGAACGACGAACAGGGATCAATTGTTGTTTGTTCGATTGGACGAACCTGTCTTCGGACTACGGTGCGGAAGGACTCTGAAATTTGTCGGGACTTTGAAATATTTCGGAGCGATTGGAATTTTTCGCGATTTTCTCGAAAACCAGCACGACGACCGCGGCCGAACCATTAGAGTAAAACGTAGGCAATGGAACGACGAACAGGGATCAATTGTTGTTTGGTCGATTGGACGAGTTTAGACTTTCGTCGGACTACGGTACGAAGGAATCTTAAATCTATCGTATCTTCGAATTACCTCGGAGCGATTGGGGTTTTTCGCGATTTACTCGAAAACCAGCACGACGACCGCGGTCGAACCATTAGAGTAAAACGTAGGCAATGGAACGACGAACGGGGATCAATGATTGTTTGCTCGATTGGACGAAATTGTGTTCGGACTACGGTGCGGAAGGACTCTGAAATTTGTCGGGCCTTTGAAATATTTCGGAGCGATTGGAATTTTTCGCGATTTTCTCGAAAACCAGCACGACGACCGCGGCCGAACCATTAGAGTAAAACGTAGGCAATGGAACGACGAACAGGGATCAATTGTTGTTTGGTCGATTGGACGAGTTTAGACTTTCGTCGGACTACGGTACGAAGGAATCTTAAATCTATCGTAGCTTCGAATTACCTCGGAGCGATTGGGGTTTTTCGCGATTTTCTCGAAAACCAGCACGACGACCGCGGTCGAACCATTAGAGTAAAACGTAGGCAATGGAACGACGAACGGGGATCAATGATTGTTCGCTCGATTGGACGAAATTGTGTTCGGACTACGGTGCGGAAGGACTCTGAAATTTGTCGGGACTTTGAAATATTTCGGAGCGATTGGAGTTTTTCGCGATTTTCTCGAAAACCAGCACGACGACCGCGGTCGAACCATTAGAGTAAAACGTAGGCAATGAAACGACGAACGGGGATCAATGGTTGTTTGCTCGATTGGACGGACTTGTGTTCGGACTACGGTGCGGAAGGACTCTGAAATTTGTCGGGACTTTGAAATATTTCGGAGCGATTGGAATTTTTCGCGATTTTCTCGAAAACCAGCACGACGACCGCGGTCGAACCATTAGAGTAAAACGTAGGAAATGGAACGACAAACAGGGATCAATTGTTGTTTGTTCGATTGGACGAACCTGTCTTCGGACTACGGTGCGGAAGGACTCTGAAATTTGTCGGGACTTTGAAATATTTCGGAGCGATTGGAATTTTTCGCGATTTTCTCGAAAACCAGCACGACGATCGCGGTCGAACCATTAGAGTAAAACGTAGGCAATGGGACGACGAATAGGGATCAATTGTTGTTTGTTCGATTGGACGAACCTGTCTTCGGACTACGGTGCGGAAGGACTCTGAAATTTGTCGGGACTTTGAAATATTTCGGAGCGATTGGAATTTTTCGCGATTTTCTCGAAAACCAGCACGACGATCGCGGTCGAACCATTAGAGTAAAACGTAGGCAATGGGACGACGAATAGGGATCAATTGTTGTTTGTTCGATTGGACGAAGCTGTCTTCGGACTACGGTGCGGAAGGACTCTGAAATTTGTCGGGACTTTGAAATATTTCGGAGCGATAGGAGTTTTTCGCGATTTTCTCGAAAACCAGCACGACGACCGCGGTCGAACCATTAGAGTAAAACGTAGGAAATGGAACGACGAACAGGGATCAATTGTTGTTTGTTCGATTGGACGAACCTGTCTTCGGACTACGGTGCGGAAGGACTCTGAAATTTGTCGGGACTTTGAAATATTTCGGAGCGATTGGAATTTTTCGCGATTTTCTCGAAAAACAGCACGACGATCGCGGTCGAACCATTAGAGTAAAACGTAGGCAATGGGACGACGAATAGGGATCAATTGTTGTTTGTTCGATTGGACGAACCTGTCTTCGGACTACGGTGCGGAAGGACTCTGAAATTTGTCGGGACTTTGAAATATTTCGGAGCGATTGGAGTTTTTCGCGATTTTCTCGAAAACCAGCACGACGACCGCGGTCGAACCATTAGAGTGAAACGTAGGCAATGAAACGACGAACGGGGATCAATGGTTGTTTGCTCGATTGGACGTACTTGTGTTCGGACTACGGTGCGGAAGGACTCTGAAATTTGTCGGGACTTTGAAATATTTCGGAGCGATTGGAATTTTTCGCGATTTTCTCGAAAACCAGCACGACGACCGCGGTCGAACCATTAGAGTAAAACGTAGGAAATGGAACGACGAACAGGGATCAATTGTTGTTTGTTCGATTGGACGAACCTGTCTTCGGACTACGGTGCGGAAGGACTCTGAAATTTGTCGGGACTTTGAAATATTTCGGAGCGATTGGAATTTTTCGCGATTTTCTCGGAAACCAGCACGACGACCGCGGCCGAACCATTAGAGTAAAACGTAGGCAATGGAACGACGAACAGGGATCAATTGTTGTTTGGTCGATTGGACGAGTTTAGACTTTCGTCGGACTACGGTACGAAGGAATCTTAAATCTATCGTATCTTCGAATTACCTCGGAGCGATTGGGGTTTTTCGCGATTTTCTCGAAAACCAGCACGACGACCGCGGTCGAACCATTAGAGTAAAACGTAGGCAATGGAACGACGAACGGGGATCAATGATTGTTTGCTCGATTGGACGAAATTGTGTTCGGACTACGGTGCGGAAGGACTCTGAAATTTGTCGGGCCTTTGAAATATTTCGGAGCGATTGGAATTTTTCGCGATTTTCTCGAAAACCAGCACGACGACCGCGGCCGAACCATTAGAGTAAAACGTAGGCAATGGAACGACGAACAGGGATCAATTGTTGTTTGGTCGATTGGACGAGTTTAGACTTTCGTCGGACTACGGTACGAAGGAATCTTAAATCTATCGTAGCTTCGAATTACCTCGGAGCGATTGGGGTTTTTCGCGATTTTCTCGAAAACCAGCACGACGACCGCGGTCGAACCATTAGAGTAAAACGTAGGCAATGGAACGACGAACGGGGATCAATGATTGTTTGCTCGATTGGACGAAATTGTGTTCGGACTACGGTGCGGAAGGACTCTGAAATTTGTCGGGACTTTGAAATATTTCGGAGCGATTGGAGTTTTTCGCGATTTTCTCGAAAACCAGCACGACGACCGCGGTCGAACCATTAGAGTAAAACGTAGGCAATGAAACGACGAACGGGGATCAATGGTTGTTTGCTCGATTGGACGGACTTGTGTTCGGACTACGGTGCGGAAGGACTCTGAAATTTGTCGGGACTTTGAAATATTTCGGAGCGATTGGAATTTTTCGCGATTTTCTCGAAAACCAGCACGACGACCGCGGTCGAACCATTAGAGTAAAACGTAGGAAATGGAACGACAAACAGGGATCAATTGATGTTTGTTCGATTGGACGAACCTGTCTTCGGACTACGGTGCGGAAGGACTCTGAAATTTGTCGGGACTTTGAAATATTTCGGAGCGATTGGAATTTTTCGCGATTTTCTCGAAAACCAGCACGACGATCGCGGTCGAACCATTAGAGTAAAACGTAGGCAATGGGACGACGAATAGGGATCAATTGTTGTTTGTTCGATTGGACGAACCTGTCTTCGGACTACGGTGCGGAAGGACTCTGAAATTTGTCGGGACTTTGAAATATTTCGGAGCGATTGGAATTTTTCGCGATTTTCTCGAAAACCAGCACGACGACCGCGGTCGAACCATTAGAGTAAAACGTAGGAAATGGAACGACGAACAGGGATCAATTGTTGTTTGTTCGATTGGACGAACCTGTCTTCGGACTACGGTGCGGAAGGACTCTGAAATTTGTCGGGACTTTGAAATATTTCGGAGCGATTGGAATTTTTCGCGATTTTCTCGAAAAACAGCACGACGATCGCGGTCGAACCATTAGAGTAAAACGTAGGCAATGGGACGACGAATAGGGATCAATTGTTGTTTGTTCGATTGGACGAAGCTGTCTTCGGACTACGGTGCGGAAGGACTCTGAAATTTGTCGGGACTTTGAAATATTTCGGAGCGATTGGAGTTTTTCGCGATTTTCTCGAAAACCAGCACGACGACCGCGGTCGAACCATTAGAGTAAAACGTAGGCAATGAAACGACGAACGGGGATCAATGGTTGTTTGCTCGATTGGACGTACTTGTGTTCGGACTACGGTGCGGAAGGACTCTGAAATTTGTCGGGACTTTGAAATATTTCGGAGCGATTGGAATTTTTCGCGATTTTCTCGAAAACCAGCACGACGACCGCGGCCGAACCATTAGAGTAAAACGTAGGCAATGGAACGACGAACAGGGATCAATTGTTGTTTGGTCGATTGGACGAGTTTAGACGTTCGTCGGACTACGGTACGAAGGAATCTTAAATCTATCGTATCTTCGAATTACCTCGGAGCGATTGGGGTTTTTCGCGATTTTCTCGAAAACCAGCACGACGACCGCGGTCGAACCATTAGAGTAAAACGTAGGCAATGGAACGACGAACGGGGATCAATGATTGTTTGCTCGATTGGACGAAATTGTGTTCGGACTACGGTGCGGAAGGACTCTGAAATTTGTCGGGCCTTTGAAATATTTCGGAGCGATTGGAATTTTTCGCGATTTTCTCGAAAACCAGCACGACGACCGCGGCCGAACCATTAGAGTAAAACGTAGGCAATGGAACGACGAACAGGGATCAATTGTTGTTTGGTCGATTGGACGAGTTTAGACTTTCGTCGGACTACGGTACGAAGGAATCTTAAATCTATCGTAGCTTCGAATTACCTCGGAGCGATTGGGGTTTTTCGCGATTTTCTCGAAAACCAGCACGACGACCGCGGTCGAACCATTAGAGTAAAACGTAGGCAATGGAACGACGAACGGGGATCAATGATTGTTTGCTCGATTGGACGAAATTGTGTTCGGACTACGGTGCGGAAGGACTCTGAAATTTGTCGGGACTTTGAAATATTTCGGAGCGATTGGAGTTTTTCGCGATTTTCTCGAAAACCAGCACGACGACCGCGGTCGAACCATTAGAGTAAAACGTAGGCAATGAAACGACGAACGGGGATCAATGGTTGTTTGCTCGATTGGACGGACTTGTGTTCGGACTACGGTGCGGAAGGACTCTGAAATTTGTCGGGACTTTGAAATATTTCGGAGCGATTGGAATTTTTCGCGATTTTCTCGAAAACCAGCACGACGACCGCGGTCGAACCATTAGAGTAAAACGTAGGAAATGGAACGACAAACAGGGATCAATTGTTGTTTGTTCGATTGGACGAACCTGTCTTCGGACTACGGTGCGGAAGGACTCTGAAATTTGTCGGGACTTTGAAATATTTCGGAGCGATTGGAATTTTTCGCGATTTTCTCGAAAACCAGCACGACGATCGCGGTCGAACCATTAGAGTAAAACGTAGGCAATGGGACGACGAATAGGGATCAATTGTTGTTTGTTCGATTGGACGAAGCTGTCTTCGGACTACGGTGCGGAAGGACTCTGAAATTTGTCGGGACTTTGAAATATTTCGGAGCGATTGGAGTTTTTCGCGATTTTCTCGAAAACCAGCACGACGACCGCGGTCGAACCATTAGAGTAAAACGTAGGCAATGAAACGACGAACGGGGATCAATGGTTGTTTGCTCGATTGGACGAACTTGTGTTCGGACTACGGTGCGGAAGGACTCTGAAATTTGTCGGGCCTTCGAAATATTTCGGAGCGATTGGAATTTTTCGCGATTTTCTCGAAAACCAGCACGACGACCGCGGTCGAACCATTAGAGTAAAACATAGGCAATGGAACGACGAACAGGGATCAATTGTTGTTTGGTCGATTGGACGAGTTTAGACTTTCGTCGGACTACGGTACGAAGGAATCTTAAATCTATCGTAGCTTCGAATTACCTCGGAGCGATTGGGGTTTTTCGCGATTTTCTCGAAAACCAGCACGACGACCGCGGTCGAACCATTAGAGTAAAACGTAGGCAATGGAACGACGAACGGGGATCAATGATTGTTTGCTCGATTGGACGAAATTGTGTTCGGACTACGGTGCGGAAGGACTCTGAAATTTGTCGGGACTTTGAAATATTTCGGAGCGATTGGTGTTTTTCGCGATTTTCTCGAAAACCAGCACGACGACCGCGGTCGAACCATTAGAGTAAAACGTAGGAAATGGAACGACGAACAGGGATCAATTGTTGTTTGTTCGATTGGACGAACCTGTCTTCGGACTACGGTGCGGAAGGACTCTGAAATTTGTCGGGACTTTGAAATATTTCGGAGCGATTGGAATTTTTGGCGATTTTCTCGGAAAACAGCACGACGATCGCGGTCGAACCATTAGAGTAAAACGTAGGTAATGGGACGACGAATAGGGATCAATTGTTGTTTGTTCGATTGGACGAACCTGTCTTCGGACTACGGTGCGGAAGGACTCTGAAATTTGTCGGGACTTTGAAATATTTCGGAGCGATTGGAGTTTTTCACGATTTTCTCGAAAACCAGCACGACGACCGCGGTCGAACCATTAGAGTAAAACGTAGGCAATGAAACGACGAACGGGGATCAATGGTTGTTTGCTCGATTGGACGAACTTGTGTTCGGACTACGGTGCGGAAGGACTCTGAAATTTGTCGGGCCTTTGAAATATTTCGGAGCGATTGGAATTTTTCGCGATTTTCTCGAAAACCAGCACGACGACCGCGGCCGAACCATTAGAGTAAAACGTAGGCAATGGAACGACGAACAGGGATCAATTGTTGTTTGGTCGATTGGACGAGTTTAGACTTTCGTCGGACTACGGTACGAAGGAATCTTAAATCTATCGTAGCTTCGAATTACCTCGGAGCGATTGGGGTTTTTCGCGATTTTCTCGAAAACCAGCACGACGACCGCGGTCGAACCATTAGAGTAAAACGTAGGCAATGGAACGACGAACGGGGATCAATGATTGTTTGCTCGATTGGACGAAATTGTGTTCGGACTACGGTGCGGAAGGACTCTGAAATTTGTCGGGACTTTGAAATATTTCGGAGCGATTGGAGTTTTTCGCGATTTTCTCGAAAACCAGCACGACGACCGCGGTCGAACCATTAGAGTAAAACGTAGGCAATGGAACGACGAACGGGGATCAATGATTGTTTGCTCGATTGGACGAAATTGTGTTCGGACTACGGTGCGGAAGGACTCTGAAATTTGTCGGGACTTTGAAATATTTCGGAGCGATTGGAGTTTTTCGCGATTTTCTCGAAAACCAGCACGACGACCGCGGTCGAACCATTAGAGTAAAACGTAGGCAATGAAACGACGAACGGGGATAAATGGTTGTTTGCTCGATTGGACGGACTTGTGTTCGGACTACGGTGCGGAAGGACTCTGAAATTTGTCGGGACTTTGAAATATTTCGGAGCGATTGGGTTTTTTCGCGATTTTCTCGAAAACCAGCACGACGACCGCGGTCGAACCATTAGAGTAAAACGTAGGAAATGGAACGACGAACAGGGATCAATTGTTGTTTGTTCGATTGGACGAACCTGTCTTCGGACTACGGTGCGGAAGGCCTCTGAAATTTGTCGGGACTTTGAAATATTTCGGAGCGATTGGAATTTTTCGCGATTTTCTCGAAAACCAGCACGACGATCGCGGTCGAACCATTAGAGTAAAACGTAGGCAATGGGACGACGAATAGGGATCAATTGTTGTTTGTTCGATTGGACGAACCTGTCTTCGGACTACGGTGCGGAAGGACTCTGAAATTTGTCGGGACTTTGAAATATTTCGGAGCGATTGGAGTTTTTCGCGATTTTCTCGAAAACCAGCACGACGACCGCGGTCGAACTATTAGTGTAAAACGTAGGCAATGAAACGACGAACGGGGATCAATGGTTGTTTGCTCGATTGGACGAGTTTAGACTTTCGTCGGACTACGGTACGAAGGAATCTTAAATCTATCGTAGCTTCGAATTACCTCGGAGCGATTGGGGTTTTTCGCGATTTTCTCGAAAACCAGCACGACGACCGCGGTCGAACCATTAGAGTAAAACGTAGGCAATGGAACGACGAACGGGGATCAATGATTGTTTGCTCGATTGGACGAAATTGTGTTCGGACTACGGTGCGGAAGGACTCTGAAATTTATCGGGACTTTGAAATATTTCGGAGCGATTGGAGTTTTTCGCGATTTTCTCGAAAACCAGCAGGACGACCGCGGTCGAACCATTAGAGTAAAACGTAGGCAATGAAACGACGAACGGGGATCAATGGTTGTTTGCTCGATTGGACGGACTTGTGTTCGGACTACGGTGCGGAAGGACTCTGAAATTTGTCGGGACTTTGAAATATTTCGGAGCGATTGGAATTTTTCGCGATTTTCTCGAAAACCAGCACGACGATCGCGGTCGAACCATTAGAGTAAAACGTAGGCAATGGGACGACGAATAGGGATCAATTGTTGTTTGTTCGATTGGACGAACCTGTCTTCGGACTACGGTGCGGAAGGACTCTGAAATTTGTCGGGACTTTGAAATATTTCGGAGCGATTGGAATTTTTCGCGATTTTCTCGAAAACCAGCACGACGATCGCGGTCGAACCATTAGAGTAAAACGTAGGCAATGGGACGACGAATAGGGATCAATTGTTGTTTGTTCGATTGGACGAACCTGTCTTCGGACTACGGTGCGGAAGGACTCTGAAATTTGTCGGGACTTTGAAATATTTCGGAGCGATTGGAGTTTTTCGCGATTTTCTCGAAAACCAGCACGACGACCGCGGCCGAACCATTAGAGTAAAACGTAGGCAATGGAACGACGAACAGGGATCAATTGTTGTTTGGTCGATTGGACGAGTTTAGACTTTCGTCGGACTACGGTACGAAGGAATCTTAAATCTATCGTAGCTTCGAATTACCTCGGAGCGATTGGGGTTTTTCGCGATTTTCTCGAAAACCAGCACGACGACCGCGGTCGAACCATTAGAGTAAAACGTAGGCAATGGAACGACGAACGGGGATCAATGATTGTTTGCTCGATTGGACGAAATTGTGTTCGGACTACGGTGCGGAAGGACTCTGAAATTTGTCGGGACTTTGAAATATTTCGGAGCGATTGGAGTTTTTCGCGATTTTCTCGAAAACCAGCACGACGACCGCGGCCGAACCATTAGAGTAAAACGTAGGCAATGGAGCGACGAACAGGGATCAATTGTTGTTTGGTCGATTGGACGAGTTTAGACTTTCGTCGGACTACGGTACGAAGGAATCTTAAATCTATCGTAGCTTCGAATTACCTCGGAGCGATTGGGGTTTTTCGCGATTTTCTCGAAAACCAGCACGACGACCGCGGTCGAACCATTAGAGTAAAACGTAGGAAATGGAACGACGAACAGGGATCAATTGTTGTTTGTTCGATTGGACGAACCTGTCTTCGGACAACGGTGCGGAAGGACTCTGAAATTTGTCGGGACTTTGAAATATTTCGGAGCGATTGGAGTTTTTCACGATTTTCTCGAAAACCAGCACGACGACCGCGGTCGAACCATTAGAATAAAACGTAGGCAATGAAACGACGAACGGGGATCAATGGTTGTTTGCTCGATTGGACGAACTTGTGTTCGGACTACGGTGCGGAAGGACTCTGAAATTTGTCGGGCCTTTGAAATATTTCGGAGCGATTGGAATTTTTCGCGATTTTCTCGAAAACCAGCACGACGACCGCGGCCGAACCATTAGAGTAAAACGTAGGCAATGGAACGACGAACAGGGATCAATTGTTGTTTGGTCGATTGGACGAGTTTAGACTTTCGTCGGACTACGGTACGAAGGAATCTTAAATCTATCGTAGCTTCGAATTACCTCGGAGCGATTGGGGTTTTTCGCGATTTTCTCGAAAACCAGCACGACGACCGCGGTCGAACCATTAGAGTAAAACGTAGGCAATGGAACGACGAACGGGGATCAATGATTGTTTGCTCGATTGGACGAAATTGTGTTCGGACTACGGTGCGGAAGGACTCTGAAATTTGTCGGGACTTTGAAATATTTCGGAGCGATTGTAGTTTTTCGCGATTTTCTCGAAAACCAGCACGACGACCGCGGTCGAACCATTAGAGTAAAACGGAGGCAATGAAACGACGAACGGGGATAAATGGTTGTTTGCTCGATTGGACGGACTTGTGTTCGGACTACGGTGCGGAAGGACTCTGAAATTTGTCGGGACTTTGAAATATTTCGGAGCGATTGGGTTTTTTCGCGATTTTCTCGAAAACCAGCACGACGACCGCGGTCGAACCATTAGAGTAAAACGTAGGAAATGGAACGACGAACAGGGATCAATTGTTGTTTGTTCGATTGGACGAACCTGTCTTCGGACTACGGTGCGGAAGGACTCTGAAATTTGTCGGGACTTTGAAATATTTCGGAGCGATTGGAATTTTTCGCGATTTTCTCGAAAACCAGCACGACGATCGCGGTCGAACCATTAGAGTAAAACGTAGGCAATGGGACGACGAATAGGGATCAATTGTTGTTTGTTCGATTGGACGAACCTGTCTTCGGACTACGGTGCGGAAGGACTCTGAAATTTGTCGGGACTTTGAAATATTTCGGAGCGATTGGAGTTTTTCGCGATTTTCTCGAAAACCAGCACGACGACCGCGGTCGAACCATTAGTGTAAAACGTAGGCAATGAAACGACGAACGGGGATCAATGGTTGTTTGCTCGATTGGACGAACTTGTGTTCGGACTACGGTGCGGAAGGACTCTGAAATTTGTCGGGCCTTTGAAATATTTCGGAGCGATTGGAATTTTTCGCGATTTTCTCGAAAACCAGCACGACGACCGCGGCCGAACCATTAGAGTAAAACGTAGGCAATGGAGCGACGAACAGGGATGAATTGTTGTTTGGTCGATTGGACGAGTTTAGACTTTCGTCGGACTACGGTACGAAGGAATCTTAAATCTATCGTAGCTTCGAATTACCTCGGAGCGATTGGGGTTTTTCGCGATTTTCTCGAAAACCAGCACGACGACCGCGGTCGAACCATTAGAGTAAAACGTAGGCAATGGAACGACGAACGGGGATCAATGATTGTTTGCTCGATTGGACGAAATTGTGTTCGGACTACGGTGCGGAAGGACTCTGAAATTTGTCGGGACTTTGAAATATTTCGGAGCGATTGGAGTTTTTCGCGATTTTCTCGAAAACCAGCACGACGACCGCGGCCGAACCATTAGAGTAAAACGTAGGCAATGGAGCGACGAACAGGGATCAATTGTTGTTTGGTCGATTGGACGAGTTTAGACTTTCGTCGGACTACGGTACGAAGGAATCTTAAATCTATCGTAGCTTCGAATTACCTCGGAGCGATTGGGGTTTTTCGCGATTTTCTCGAAAACCAGCACGACGACCGCGGTCGAACCATTAGAGTAAAACGTAGGAAATGGAACGACGAACAGGGATCAATTGTTGTTTGTTCGATTGGACGAACCTGTCTTCGGACAACGGTGCGGAAGGACTCTGAAATTTGTCGGGACTTTGAAATATTTCGGAGCGATTGGAGTTTTTCACGATTTTCTCGAAAACCAGCACGACGACCGCGGTCGAACCATTAGAGTAAAACGTAGGCAATGAAACGACGAACGGGGATCAATGGTTGTTTGCTCGATTGGACGAACTTGTGTTCGGACTACGGTGCGGAAGGACTCTGAAATTTGTCGGGCCTTTGAAATATTTCGGAGCGATTGGAATTTTTCGCGATTTTCTCGAAAACCAGCACGACGACCGCGGCCGAACCATTAGAGTAAAACGTAGGCAATGGAACGACGAACAGGGATCAATTGTTGTTTGGTCGATTGGACGAGTTTAGACTTTCGTCGGACTACGGTACGAAGGAATCTTAAATCTATCGTAGCTTCGAATTACCTCGGAGCGATTGGGGTTTTTCGCGATTTTCTCGAAAACCAGCACGACGACCGCGGTCGAACCATTAGAGTAAAACGTAGGCAATGGAACGACGAACGGGGATCAATGATTGTTTGCTCGATTGGACGAAATTGTGTTCGGACTACGGTGCGGAAGGTCTCTGAAATTTGTCGGGACTTTGAAATATTTCGGAGCGATTGGAGTTTTTCGCGATTTTCTCGAAAACCAGCACGACGACCGCGGTCGAACCATTAGAGTAAAACGTAGGCAATGGAACGACGAACGGGGATCAATGATTGTTTGCTCGATTGGACGAAATTGTGTTCGGACTACGGTGCGGAAGGACTCTGAAATTTGTCGGGACTTTGAAATATTTCGGAGCGATTGGAGTTTTTCGCGATTTTCTCGAAAACCAGCACGACGACCGCGGTCGAACCATTAGAGTAAAACGGAGGCAATGAAACGACGAACGGGGATAAATGGTTGTTTGCTCGATTGGACGGACTTGTGTTCGGACTACGGTGCGGAAGGACTCTGAAATTTGTCGGGACTTTGAAATATTTCGGAGCGATTGGGTTTTTTCGCGATTTTCTCGAAAACCAGCACGACGACCGCGGTCGAACCATTAGAGTAAAACGTAGGAAATGGAACGACGAACAGGGATCAATTGTTGTTTGTTCGATTGGACGAACCTGTCTTCGGACTACGGTGCGGAAGGACTCTGAAATTTGTCGGGACTTTGAAATATTTCGGAGCGATTGGAATTTTTCGCGATTTTCTCGAAAACCAGCACGACGATCGCGGTCGAACCATTAGAGTAAAACGTAGGCAATGGGACGACGAATAGGGATCAATTGTTGTTTGTTCGATTGGACGAACCTGTCTTCGGACTACGGTGCGGAAGGACTCTGAAATTTGTCGGGACTTTGAAATATTTCGGAGCGATTGGAGTTTTTCGCGATTTTCTCGAAAACCAGCACGACGACCGCGGTCGAACCATTAGTGTAAAACGTAGGCAATGAAACGACGAACGGGGATCAATGGTTGTTTGCTCGATTGGACGAACTTGTGTTCGGACTACGGTGCGGAAGGACTCTGAAATTTGTCGGGACTTTGAAATATTTCGGAGCGATTGGAGTTTTTCGCGATTTTCTCGAAAACCAGCAGGACGACCGCGGTCGAACCATTAGAGTAAAACGTAGGCAATGAAACGACGAACGGGGATCAATGGTTGTTTGCTCGATTGGACGAACTTGTGTTCGGACTACGGTGCGGAAGGACTCTGAAATTTGTCGGGCCTTTGAAATATTTCGGAGCGATTGGAATTTTTCGCGATTTTCTCGAAAACCAGCACGACGACCGCGGTCGAACCATTAGAGTAAAACGTAGGAAATGGAACGACAAACAGGGATCAATTGTTGTTTGTTCGATTGGACGAACCTGTCTTCGGACTACGGTGCGGAAGGACTCTGAAATTTGTCGGGACTTTGAAATATTTCGGAGCGATTGGAGTTTTTCGCGATTTTCTCGAAAACCAGCACGACGACCGCGGTCGAACCATTAGTGTAAAACGTAGGCAATGAAACGACGAACGGGGATCAATGGTTGTTTGCTCGATTGGACGAACTTGTGTTCGGACTACGGTGCGGAAGGACTCTGAAATTTGTCGGGCCTTTGAAATATTTCGGAGCGATTGGAATTTTTCGCGATTTTCTCGAAAACCAGCACGACGACCGCGGTCGAACCATTAGAGTAAAACGTAGGCAATGGAACGACGAACGGGGATCAATGATTGTTTGCTCGATTGGACGAAATTGTGTTCGGACTACGGTGCGGAAGGACTCTGAAATTTGTCGGGACTTTGAAATATTTCGGAGCGATTGTAGTTTTTCGCGATTTTCTCGAAAACCAGCACGACGACCGCGGTCGAACCATTAGAGTAAAACGGAGGCAATGAAACGACGAACGGGGATAAATGGTTGTTTGCTCGATTGGACGGACTTGTGTTCGGACTACGGTGCGGAAGGACTCTGAAATTTGTCGGGACTTTGAAATATTTCGGAGCGATTGGGTTTTTTCGCGATTTTCTCGAAAACCAGCACGACGACCGCGGTCGAACCATTAGAGTAAAACGTAGGAAATGGAACGACGAACAGGGATCAATTGTTGTTTGTTCGATTGGACGAACCTGTCTTCGGACTACGGTGCGGAAGGACTCTGAAATTTGTCGGGACTTTGAAATATTTCGGAGCGATTGGAATTTTTCGCGATTTTCTCGAAAACCAGCACGACGATCGCGGTCGAACCATTAGAGTAAAACGTAGGCAATGGGACGACGAATAGGGATCAATTGTTGTTTGTTCGATTGGACGAACCTGTCTTCGGACTACGGTGCGGAAGGACTCTGAAATTTGTCGGGACTTTGAAATATTTCGGAGCGATTGGAGTTTTTCGCGATTTTCTCGAAAACCAGCACGACGACCGCGGTCGAACCATTAGTGTAAAACGTAGGCAATGAAACGACGAACGGGGATCAATGGTTGTTTGCTCGATTGGACGAACTTGTGTTCGGACTACGGTGCGGAAGGACTCTGAAATTTGTCGGGCCTTTGAAATATTTCGGAGCGATTGGAATTTTTCGCGATTTTCTCGAAAACCAGCACGACGACCGCGGCCGAACCATTAGAGTAAAACGTAGGCAATGGAGCGACGAACAGGGATGAATTGTTGCTTGGTCGATTGGACGAGTTTAGACTTTCGTCGGACTACGGTACGAAGGAATCTTAAATCTATCGTAGCTTCGAATTACCTCGGAGCGATTGGGGTTTTTCGCGATTTTCTCGAAAACCAGCACGACGACCGCGGTCGAACCATTAGAGTAAAACGTAGGCAATGGAACGACGAACGGGGATCAATGATTGTTTGCTCGATTGGACGAAATTGTGTTCGGACTACGGTGCGGAAGGACTCTGAAATTTGTCGGGACTTTGAAATATTTCGGAGCGATTGGAGTTTTTCGCGATTTTCTCGAAAACCAGCACGACGACCGCGGCCGAACCATTAGAGTAAAACGTAGGCAATGGAGCGACGAACAGGGATCAATTGTTGTTTGGTCGATTGGACGAGTTTAGACTTTCGTCGGACTACGGTACGAAGGAATCTTAAATCTATCGTAGCTTCGAATTACCTCGGAGCGATTGGGGTTTTTCGCGATTTTCTCGAAAACCAGCACGACGACCGCGGTCGAACCATTAGAGTAAAACGTAGGAAATGGAACGACGAACAGGGATCAATTGTTGTTTGTTCGATTGGACGAACCTGTCTTCGGACAACGGTGCGGAAGGACTCTGAAATTTGTCGGGACTTTGAAATATTTCGGAGCGATTGGAGTTTTTCACGATTTTCTCGAAAACCAGCACGACGACCGCGGTCGAACCATTAGAGTAAAACGTAGGCAATGAAACGACGAACGGGGATCAATGGTTGTTTGCTCGATTGGACGAACTTGTGTTCGGACTACGGTGCGGAAGGACTCTGAAATTTGTCGGGCCTTTGAAATATTTCGGAGCGATTGGAATTTTTCGCGATTTTCTCGAAAACCAGCACGACGACCGCGGCCGAACCATTAGAGTAAAACGTAGGCAATGGAACGACGAACAGGGATCAATTGTTGTTTGGTCGATTGGACGAGTTTAGACTTTCGTCGGACTACGGTACGAAGGAATCTTAAATCTATCGTAGCTTCGAATTACCTCGGAGCGATTGGGGTTTTTCGCGATTTTCTCGAAAACCAGCACGACGACCGCGGTCGAACCATTAGAGTAAAACGTAGGCAATGGAACGACGAACGGGGATCAATGATTGTTTGCTCGATTGGACGAAATTGTGTTCGGACTACGGTGCGGAAGGTCTCTGAAATTTGTCGGGACTTTGAAATATTTCGGAGCGATTGGAGTTTTTCGCGATTTTCTCGAAAACCAGCACGACGACCGCGGTCGAACCATTAGAGTAAAACGTAGGCAATGGAACGACGAACGGGGATCAATGATTGTTTGCTCGATTGGACGAAATTGTGTTCGGACTACGGTGCGGAAGGACTCTGAAATTTGTCGGGACTTTGAAATATTTCGGAGCGATTGGAGTTTTTCGCGATTTTCTCGAAAACCAGCACGACGACCGCGGTCGAACCATTAGAGTAAAACGGAGGCAATGAAACGACGAACGGGGATAAATGGTTGTTTGCTCGATTGGACGGACTTGTGTTCGGACTACGGTGCGGAAGGACTCTGAAATTTGTCGGGACTTTGAAATATTTCGGAGCGATTGGGTTTTTTCGCGATTTTCTCGAAAACCAGCACGACGACCGCGGTCGAACCATTAGAGTAAAACGTAGGAAATGGAACGACGAACAGGGATCAATTGTTGTTTGTTCGATTGGACGAACCTGTCTTCGGACTACGGTGCGGAAGGACTCTGAAATTTGTCGGGACTTTGAAATATTTCGGAGCGATTGGAATTTTTCGCGATTTTCTCGAAAACCAGCACGACGATCGCGGTCGAACCATTAGAGTAAAACGTAGGCAATGGGACGACGAATAGGGATCAATTGTTGTTTGTTCGATTGGACGAACCTGTCTTCGGACTACGGTGCGGAAGGACTCTGAAATTTGTCGGGACTTTGAAATATTTCGGAGCGATTGGAGTTTTTCGCGATTTTCTCGAAAACCAGCACGACGACCGCGGTCGAACCATTAGTGTAAAACGTAGGCAATGAAACGACGAACGGGGATCAATGGTTGTTTGCTCGATTGGACGAACTTGTGTTCGGACTACGGTGCGGAAGGACTCTGAAATTTGTCGGGACTTTGAAATATTTCGGAGCGATTGGAGTTTTTCGCGATTTTCTCGAAAACCAGCAGGACGACCGCGGTCGAACCATTAGAGTAAAACGTAGGCAATGAAACGACGAACGGGGATCAATGGTTGTTTGCTCGATTGGACGAACTTGTGTTCGGACTACGGTGCGGAAGGACTCTGAAATTTGTCGGGCCTTTGAAATATTTCGGAGCGATTGGAATTTTTCGCGATTTTCTCGAAAACCAGCACGACGACCGCGGTCGAACCATTAGAGTAAAACGTAGGAAATGGAACGACAAACAGGGATCAATTGTTGTTTGTTCGATTGGACGAACCTGTCTTCGGACTACGGTGCGGAAGGACTCTGAAATTTGTCGGGACTTTGAAATATTTCGGAGCGATTGGAGTTTTTCGCGATTTTCTCGAAAACCAGCACGACGACCGCGGTCGAACCATTAGTGTAAAACGTAGGCAATGAAACGACGAACGGGGATCAATGGTTGTTTGCTCGATTGGACGAACTTGTGTTCGGACTACGGTGCGGAAGGACTCTGAAATTTGTCGGGCCTTTGAAATATTTCGGAGCGATTGGAATTTTTCGCGATTTTCTCGAAAACCAGCACGACGACCGCGGCCGAACCATTAGAGTAAAACGTAGGCAATGGAGCGACGAACAGGGATGAATTGTTGTTTGGTCGATTGGACGAGTTTAGACTTTCGTCGGACTACGGTACGAAGGAATCTTAAATCTATCGTAGCTTCGAATTACCTCGGAGCGATTGGGGTTTTTCGCGATTTTCTCGAAAACCAGCACGACGACCGCGGTCGAACCATTAGAGTAAAACGTAGGCAATGGAACGACGAACGGGGATCAATGATTGTTTGCTCGATTGGACGAAATTGTGTTCGGACTACGGTGCGGAAGGACTCTGAAATTTGTCGGGACTTTGAAATATTTCGGAGCGATTGGAGTTTTTCGCGATTTTCTCGAAAACCAGCAGGACGACCGCGGTCGAACCATTAGAGTAAAACGTAGGCAATGAAACGACGAACGGGGATCAATGGTTGTTTGCTCGATTGGACGGACTTGTGTTCGGACTACGGTGCGGAAGGACTCTGAAATTTGTCGGGACTTTGAAATATTTCGGAGCGATTGGAATTTTTCGCGATTTTCTCGAAAACCAGCACGACGACCGCGGTCGAACCATTAGAGTAAAACGTAGGAAATGGAACGACAAACAGGGATCAATTGTTGTTTGTTCGATTGGACGAACCTGTCTTCGGACTACGGTGCGGAAGGACTCTGAAATTTGTCGGGACTTTGAAATATTTCGGAGCGATTGGAGTTTTTCGCGATTTTCTCGAAAACCAGCACGACGACCGCGGTCGAACCATTAGAGTAAAACGGAGGCAATGAAACGACGAACGGGGATAAATGGTTGTTTGCTCGATTGGACGGACTTGTGTTCGGACTACGGTGCGGAAGGACTCTGAAATTTGTCGGGACTTTGAAATATTTCGGAGCGATTGGGTTTTTTCGCGATTTTCTCGAAAACCAGCACGACGACCGCGGTCGAACCATTAGAGTAAAACGTAGGAAATGGAACGACGAACAGGGATCAATTGTTGTTTGTTCGATTGGACGAACCTGTCTTCGGACTACGGTGCGGAAGGACTCTGAAATTTGTCGGGACTTTGAAATATTTCGGAGCGATTGGAATTTTTCGCGATTTTCTCGAAAACCAGCACGACGATCGCGGTCGAACCATTAGAGTAAAACGTAGGCAATGGGACGACGAATAGGGATCAATTGTTGTTTGTTCGATTGGACGAACCTGTCTTCGGACTACGGTGCGGAAGGACTCTGAAATTTGTCGGGACTTTGAAATATTTCGGAGCGATTGGAGTTTTTCGCGATTTTCTCGAAAACCAGCACGACGACCGCGGTCGAACCATTAGTGTAAAACGTAGGCAATGAAACGACGAACGGGGATCAATGGTTGTTTGCTCGATTGGACGAACTTGTGTTCGGACTACGGTGCGGAAGGACTCTGAAATTTGTCGGGACTTTGAAATATTTCGGAGCGATTGGAGTTTTTCGCGATTTTCTCGAAAACCAGCAGGACGACCGCGGTCGAACCATTAGAGTAAAACGTAGGCAATGAAACGACGAACGGGGATCAATGGTTGTTTGCTCGATTGGACGAACTTGTGTTCGGACTACGGTGCGGAAGGACTCTGAAATTTGTCGGGCCTTTGAAATATTTCGGAGCGATTGGAATTTTTCGCGATTTTCTCGAAAACCAGCACGACGACCGCGGCCGAACCATTAGAGTAAAACGTAGGCAATGGAGCGACGAACAGGGATGAATTGTTGTTTGGTCGATTGGACGAGTTTAGACTTTCGTCGGACTACGGTACGAAGGAATCTTAAATCTATCGTAGCTTCGAATTACCTCGGAGCGATTGGGGTTTTTCGCGATTTTCTCGAAAACCAGCACGACGACCGCGGTCGAACCATTAGAGTAAAACGTAGGCAATGGAACGACGAACGGGGATCAATGATTGTTTGCTCGATTGGACGAAATTGTGTTCGGACTACGGTGCGGAAGGACTCTGAAATTTGTCGGGACTTTGAAATATTTCGGAGCGATTGGAGTTTTTCGCGATTTTCTCGAAAACCAGCAGGACGACCGCGGTCGAACCATTAGAGTAAAACGTAGGCAATGAAACGACGAACGGGGATCAATGGTTGTTTGCTCGATTGGACGGACTTGTGTTCGGACTACGGTGCGGAAGGACTCTGAAATTTGTCGGGACTTTGAAATATTTCGGAGCGATTGGAATTTTTCGCGATTTTCTCGAAAACCAGCACGACGACCGCGGTCGAACCATTAGAGTAAAACGTAGGAAATGGAACGACAAACAGGGATCAATTGTTGTTTGTTCGATTGGACGAACCTGTCTTCGGACTACGGTGCGGAAGGACTCTGAAATTTGTCGGGACTTTGAAATATTTCGGAGCGATTGGAGTTTTTCGCGATTTTCTCGAAAACCAGCACGACGACCGCGGTCGAACCATTAGAGTAAAACGTAGGCAATGAAACGACGAACGGGGATCAATGGTTGTTTGCTCGATTGGACGAACTTGTGTTCGGACTACGGTGCGGAAGGACTCTGAAATTTGTCGGGCCTTCGAAATATTTCGGAGCGATTGGAATTTTTCGCGATTTTCTCGAAAACCAGCACGACGACCGCGGTCGAACCATTAGAGTAAAACGTAGGCAATGGAACGACGAACAGGGATCAATTGTTGTTTGGTCGATTGGACGAGTTTAGACTTTCGTCGGACTACGGTACGAAGGAATCTTAAATCTATCGTAGCTTCGAATTACCTCGGAGCGATTGGGGTTTTTCGCGATTTTCTCGAAAACCAGCACGACGACCGCGGTCGAACCATTAGAGTAAAACGTAGGCAATGGAACGACGAACGGGGATCAATGATTGTTTGCTCGATTGGACGAAATTGTGTTCGGACTACGGTGCGGAAGGACTCTGAAATTTGTCGGGACTTTGAAATATTTCGGAGCGATTGGAATTTTTCGCGATTTTCTCGAAAACCAGCACGACGATCGCGGTCGAACCATTAGAGTAAAACGTAGGCAATGGAACGACGAATAGGGATCAATTGTTGTTTGTTCGATTGGACGAACCTGTCTTCGGACTACGGTGCGGAAGGACTCTGAAATTTGTCGGGACTTTGAAATATTTCGGAGCGATTGGAGTTTTTCGCGATTTTCTCGAAAACCAGCACGACGACCGCGGCCGAACCATTAGAGTAAAACGTAGGCAATGGAACGACGAACAGGGATCAATTGTTGTTTGGTCGATTGGACGAGTTTAGACTTTCGTCGGACTACGGTACGAAGGAATCTTAAATCTATCGTAGCTTCGAATTACCTCGGAGCGATTGGGGTTTTTCGCGATTTTCTCGAAAACCAGCACGACGACCGCGGTCGAACCATTAGAGTAAAACGTAGGAAATGGAACGACGAACAGGGATCAATTGTTGTTTGTTCGATTGGACGAACCTGTCTTCGGACTACGGTGCGGAAGGACTCTGAAATTTGTCGGGACTTTGAAATATTTCGGAGCGATTGGAATTTTTCGCGATTTTCTCGAAAACCAGCACGACGATCGCGGTCGAACCATTAGAGTAAAACGTAGGCAATGGGACGACGAATAGGGATCAATTGTTGTTTGTTCGATTGGACGAACCTGTCTTCGGACTACGGTGCGGAAGGACTCTGAAATTTGTCGGGACTTTGAAATATTTCGGAGCGATTGGAGTTTTTCGCGATTTTCTCGAAAACCAGCACGACGACCGCGGTCGAACCATTAGTGTAAAACGTAGGCAATGAAACGACGAACGGGGATCAATGGTTGTTTGCTCGATTGGACGAACTTGTGTTCGGACTACGGTGCGGAAGGACTCTGAAATTTGTCGGGCCTTTGAAATATTTCGGAGCGATTGGAATTTTTCGCGATTTTCTCGAAAACCAGCACGACGACCGCGGCCGAACCATTAGAGTAAAACGTAGGCAATGGAGCGACGAACAGGGATGAATTGTTGTTTGGTCGATTGGACGAGTTTAGACTTTCGTCGGACTACGGTACGAAGGAATCTTAAATCTATCGTAGCTTCGAATTACCTCGGAGCGATTGGGGTTTTTCGCGATTTTCTCGAAAACCAGCACGACGACCGCGGTCGAACCATTAGAGTAAAACGTAGGCAATGGAACGACGAACGGGGATCAATGATTGTTTGCTCGATTGGACGAAATTGTGTTCGGACTACGGTGCGGAAGGACTCTGAAATTTGTCGGGACTTTGAAATATTTCGGAGCGATTGGAATTTTTCGCGATTTTCTCGAAAACCAGCACGACGACCGCGGTCGAACCATTAGAGTAAAACGTAGGAAATGGAACGACAAACAGGGATCAATTGTTGTTTGTTCGATTGGACGAACCTGTCTTCGGACTACGGTGCGGAAGGACTCTGAAATTTGTCGGGACTTTGAAATATTTCGGAGCGATTGGAGTTTTTCGCGATTTTCTCGAAAACCAGCACGACGACCGCGGTCGAACCATTAGAGTAAAACGTAGGCAATGAAACGACGAACGGGGATCAATGGTTGTTTGCTCGATTGGACGAACTTGTGTTCGGACTACGGTGCGGAAGGACTCTGAAATTTGTCGGGCCTTCGAAATATTTCGGAGCGATTGGAATTTTTCGCGATTTTCTCGAAAACCAGCACGACGACCGCGGTCGAACCATTAGAGTAAAACGTAGGCAATGGAACGACGAACAGGGATCAATTGTTGTTTGGTCGATTGGACGAGTTTAGACTTTCGTCGGACTACGGTACGAAGGAATCTTAAATCTATCGTAGCTTCGAATTACCTCGGAGCGATTGGGGTTTTTCGCGATTTTCTCGAAAACCAGCACGACGACCGCGGTCGAACCATTAGAGTAAAACGTAGGCAATGGAACGACGAACGGGGATCAATGATTGTTTGCTCGATTGGACGAAATTGTGTTCGGACTACGGTGCGGAAGGACTCTGAAATTTGTCGGGACTTTGAAATATTTCGGAGCGATTGGGGTTTTTCGCGATTTTCTCGAAAACCAGCACGACGACCGCGGTCGAACCATTAGAGTAAAACGTAGGAAATGGAACGACGAACAGGGATCAATTGTTGTTTGTTCGATTGGACGAACCTGTCTTCGGACAACGGTGCGGAAGGACTCTGAAATTTGTCGGGACTTTGAAATATTTCGGAGCGATTGGAATTTTTCGCGATTTTCTCGAAAACCAGCACGACGATCGCGGTCGAACCATTAGAGTAAAACGTAGGCAATGGGACGACGAATAGGGATCAATTGTTGTTTGTTCGATTGGACGAACCTGTCTTCGGACTACGGTGCGGAAGGACTCTGAAATTTGTCGGGACTTTGAAATATTTCGGAGCGATTGGAGTTTTTCGCGATTTTCTCGAAAACCAGCACGACGACCGCGGTCGAACCATTAGAGTAAAACGTAGGCAATGGAACGACGAACAGGGATCAATTGTTGTTTGGTCGATTGGACGAGTTTAGACTTTCGTCGGACTACGGTACGAAGGAATCTTAAATCTATCGTAGCTTCGAATTACCTCGGAGCGATTGGGGTTTTTCGCGATTTTCTCGAAAACCAGCACGACGACCGCGGTCGAACCATTAGAGTAAAACGTAGGCAATGGAACGACGAACGGGGATCAATGATTGTTTGCTCGATTGGACGAAATTGTGTTCGGACTACGGTGCGGAAGGACTCTGAAATTTGTCGGGACTTTGAAATATTTCGGAGCGATTGGGGTTTTTCGCGATTTTCCCGAAAACCAGCACGACGACCGCGGTCGAACCATTAGAGTAAAACGTAGGAAATGGAACGACGAACAGGGATCAATTGTTGTTTGTTCGATTGGACGAACCTGTCTTCGGACAACGGTGCGGAAGGACTCTGAAATTTGTCGGGACTTTGAAATATTTCGGAGCGATTGGAATTTTTCGCGATTTTCTCGAAAACCAGCACGACGATCGCGGTCGAACCATTAGAGTAAAACGTAGGCAATGGGACGACGAATAGGGATCAATTGTTGTTTGTTCGATTGGACGAACCTGTCTTCGGACTACGGTGCGGAAGGACTCTGAAATTTGTCGGGACTTTGAAATATTTCGGAGCGATTGGAGTTTTTCGCGATTTTCTCGAAAACCAGCACGACGACCGCGGCCGAACCATTAGAGTAAAACGTAGGCAATGGAACGACGAACAGGGATCAATTGTTGTTTGGTCGATTGGACGAGTTTAGACTTTCGTCGGACTACGGTACGAAGGAATCTTAAATCTATCGTAGCTTCGAATTACCTCGGAGCGATTGGGGTTTTTCGCGATTTTCTCGAAAACCAGCACGACGACCGCGGTCGAACCATTAGAGTAAAACGTAGGCAATGGAACGACGAACGGGGATCAATGATTGTTTGCTCGATTGGACGAAATTGTGTTCGGACTACGGTGCGGAAGGACTCTGAAATTTGTCGGGACTTTGAAATATTTCGGAGCGATTGGAGTTTTTCGCGATTTTCTCGAAAACCAGCACGACGACCGCGGCCGAACCATTAGAGTAAAACGTAGGCAATGGAGCGACGAACAGGGATCAATTGTTGTTTGGTCGATTGGACGAGTTTAGACTTTCGTCGGACTACGGTACGAAGGAATCTTAAATCTATCGTAGCTTCGAATTACCTCGGAGCGATTGGGGTTTTTCGCGATTTTCTCGAAAACCAGCACGACGACCGCGGTCGAACCATTAGAGTAAAACGTAGGAAATGGAACGACGAACAGGGATCAATTGTTGTTTGTTCGATTGGACGAACCTGTCTTCGGACTACGGTGCGGAAGGACTCTGAAATTTGTCGGGACTTTGAAATATTTCGGAGCGATTGGAGTTTTTCGCGATTTTCTCGAAAACCAGCACGACGACCGCGGTCGAACCATTAGTGTAAAACGTAGGCAATGAAACGACGAACGGGGATCAATGGTTGTTTGCTCGATTGGACGAACTTGTGTTCGGACTACGGTGCGGAAGGACTCTGAAATTTGTCGGGCCTTTGAAATATTTCGGAGCGATTGGAATTTTTCGCGATTTTCTCGAAAACCAGCACGACGACCGCGGCCGAACCATTAGAGTAAAACGTAGGCAATGGAGCGACGAACAGGGATGAATTGTTGTTTGGTCGATTGGACGAGTTTAGACTTTCGTCGGACTACGGTACGAAGGAATCTTAAATCTATCGTAGCTTCGAATTACCTCGGAGCGATTGGGGTTTTTCGCGATTTTCTCGAAAACCAGCACGACGACCGCGGTCGAACCATTAGAGTAAAACGTAGGCAATGGAACGACGAACGGGGATCAATGATTGTTTGCTCGATTGGACGAAATTGTGTTCGGGCTACGGTGCGGAAGGACTCTGAAATTTGTCGGGACTTTGAAATATTTCGGAGCGATTGGAGTTTTTCGCGATTTTCTCGAAAACCAGCAGGACGACCGCGGTCGAACCATTAGAGTAAAACGTAGGCAATGAAACGACGAACGGGGATCAATGGTTGTTTGCTCGATTGGACGGACTTGTGTTCGGACTACGGTGCGGAAGGACTCTGAAATTTGTCGGGACTTTGAAATATTTCGGAGCGATTGGAATTTTTCGCGATTTTCTCGAAAACCAGCACGACGACCGCGGTCGAACCATTAGAGTAAAACGTAGGAAATGGAACGACAAACAGGGATCAATTGTTGTTTGTTCGATTGGACGGACCTGTCTTCGGACTACGGTGCGGAAGGACTCTGAAATTTGTCGGGACTTTGAAATATTTCGGAGCGATTGGAGTTTTTCGCGATTTTCTCGAAAACCAGCACGACGACCGCGGTCGAACCATTAGAGTAAAACGTAGGCAATGAAACGACGAACGGGGATCAATGGTTGTTTGCTCGATTGGACGGACTTGTGTTCGGACTACGGTGCGGAAGGACTCTGAAATTTGTCGGGCCTTCGAAATATTTCGGAGCGATTGGAATTTTTCGCGATTTTCTCGAAAACCAGCACGACGACCGCGGTCGAACCATTAGAGTAAAACGTAGGCAATGGAACGACGAACAGGGATCAATTGTTGTTTGGTCGATTGGACGAGTTTAGACTTTCGTCGGACTACGGTACGAAGGAATCTTAAATCTATCGTAGCTTCGAATTACCTCGGAGCGATTGGGGTTTTTCGCGATTTTCTCGAAAACCAGCACGACGACCGCGGTCGAACCATTAGAGTAAAACGTAGGCAATGGAACGACGAACGGGGATCAATGATTGTTTGCTCGATTGGACGAAATTGTGTTCGGACTACGGTGCGGAAGGACTCTGAAATTTGTCGGGACTTTGAAATATTTCGGAGCGATTGGGGTTTTTCGCGATTTTCTCGAAAACCAGCACGACGACCGCGGTCGAACCATTAGAGTAAAACGTAGGAAATGGAACGACGAACAGGGATCAATTGTTGTTTGTTCGATTGGACGAACCTGTCTTCGGACAACGGTGCGGAAGGACTCTGAAATTTGTCGGGACTTTGAAATATTTCGGAGCGATTGGAATTTTTCGCGATTTTCTCGAAAACCAGCACGACGATCGCGGTCGAACCATTAGAGTAAAACGTAGGCAATGGGACGACGAATAGGGATCAATTGTTGTTTGTTCGATTGGACGAACCTGTCTTCGGACTACGGTGCGGAAGGACTCTGAAATTTGTCGGGACTTTGAAATATTTCGGAGCGATTGGAGTTTTTCGCGATTTTCTCGAAAACCAGCACGACGACCGCGGCCGAACCATTAGAGTAAAACGTAGGCAATGGAACGACGAACAGGGATCAATTGTTGTTTGGTCGATTGGACGAGTTTAGACTTTCGTCGGACTACGGTACGAAGGAATCTTAAATCTATCGTAGCTTCGAATTACCTCGGAGCGATTGGGGTTTTTCGCGATTTTCTCGAAAACCAGCACGACGACCGCGGTCGAACCATTAGAGTAAAACGTAGGCAATGGAACGACGAACGGGGATCAATGATTGTTTGCTCGATTGGACGAAATTGTGTTCGGACTACGGTGCGGAAGGACTCTGAAATTTGTCGGGCCTTTGAAATATTTCGGAGCGATTGGAATTTTTCGCGATTTTCTCGAAAACCAGCACGACGACCGCGGCCGAACCATTAGAGTAAAACGTAGGCAATGGAGCGACGAACAGGGATGAATTGTTGTTTGGTCGATTGGACGAGTTTAGACTTTCGTCGGACTACGGTACGAAGGAATCTTAAATCTATCGTAGCTTCGAATTACCTCGGAGCGATTGGGGTTTTTCGCGATTTTCTCGAAAACCAGCACGACGACCGCGGTCGAACCATTAGAGTAAAACGTAGGCAATGGAACGACGAACGGGGATCAATGATTGTTTGCTCGATTGGACGAAATTGTGTTCGGACTACGGTGCGGAAGGACTCTGAAATTTGTCGGGACTTTGAAATATTTCGGAGCGATTGGAGTTTTTCGCGATTTTCTCGAAAACCAGCAGGACGACCGCGGTCGAACCATTAGAGTAAAACGTAGGCAATGAAACGACGAACGGGGATCAATGGTTGTTTGCTCGATTGGACGGACTTGTGTTCGGACTACGGTGCGGAAGGACTCTGAAATTTGTCGGGACTTTGAAATATTTCGGAGCGATTGGAATTTTTCGCGATTTTCTCGAAAACCAGCACGACGACCGCGGTCGAACCATTAGAGTAAAACGTAGGAAATGGAACGACAAACAGGGATCAATTGTTGTTTGTTCGATTGGACGAACCTGTCTTCGGACTACGGTGCGGAAGGACTCAGAAATTTGTCGGGACTTTGAAATATTTCGGAGCGATTGGAATTTTTCGCGATTTTCTCGAAAACCAGCACGACGATCGCGGTCGAACCATTAGAGTAAAACGTAGGCAATGGGACGGCGAATAGGGATCAATTGTTGTTTGTTCGATTGGACGAACCTGTCTTCGGACTACGGTGCGGAAGGACTCTGAAATTTGTCGGGACTTTGAAATATTTCGGAGCGATTGGAGTTTTTCGCGATTTTCTCGAAAACCAGCACGACGACCGCGGTCGAACCATTAGAGTAAAACGTAGGCAATGAAACGACGAACGGGGATCAATGGTTGTTTGCTCGATTGGACGAACTTGTGTTCGGACTACGGTGCGGAAGGACTCTGAAATTTGTCGGGCCTTCGAAATATTTCGGAGCGATTGGAATTTTTCGCGATTTTCTCGAAAACCAGCACGACGACCGCGGTCGAACCATTAGAGTAAAACGTAGGCAATGGAACGACGAACAGGGATCAATTGTTGTTTGGTCGATTGGACGAGTTTAGACTTTCGTCGGACTACGGTACGAAGGAATCTTAAATCTATCGTAGCTTCGAATTACCTCGGAGCGATTGGGGTTTTTCGCGATTTTCTCGAAAACCAGCACGACGACCGCGGTCGAACCATTAGAGTAAAACGTAGGCAATGGAACGACGAACGGGGATCAATGATTGTTTGCTCGATTGGACGAAATTGTGTTCGGACTACGGTGCGGAAGGACTCTGAAATTTGTCGGGACTTTGAAATATTTCGGAGCGATTGGGGTTTTTCGCGATTTTCTCGAAAACCAGCACGACGACCGCGGTCGAACCATTAGAGTAAAACGTAGGAAATGGAACGACGAACAGGGATCAATTGTTGTTTGTTCGATTGGACGAACCTGTCTTCGGACAACGGTGCGGAAGGACTCTGAAATTTGTCGGGACTTTGAAATATTTCGGAGCGATTGGAGTTTTTCGCGATTTTCTCGAAAACCAGCACGACGACCGCGGTCGAACCATTAGAGTAAAACGTAGGCAATGAAACGACGAACGGGGATCAATGGTTGTTTGCTCGATTGGACGAACTTGTGTTCGGACTACGGTGCGGAAGGACTCTGAAATTTGTCGGGCCTTCGAAATATTTCGGAGCGATTGGAATTTTTCGCGATTTTCTCGAAAACCAGCACGACGACCGCGGTCGAACCATTAGAGTAAAACGTAGGCAATGGAACGACGAACAGGGATCAATTGTTGTTTGGTCGATTGGACGAGTTTAGACTTTCGTCGGACTACGGTACGAAGGAATCTTAAATCTATCGTAGCTTCGAATTACCTCGGAGCGATTGGGGTTTTTCGCGATTTTCTCGAAAACCAGCACGACGACCGCGGTCGAACCATTAGAGTAAAACGTAGGCAATGGAACGACGAACGGGGATCAATGATTGTTTGCTCGATTGGACGAAATTGTGTTCGGACTACGGTGCGGAAGGACTCTGAAATTTGTCGGGACTTTGAAATATTTCGGAGCGATTGGGGTTTTTCGCGATTTTCTCGAAAACCAGCACGACGACCGCGGTCGAACCATTAGAGTAAAACGTAGGAAATGGAACGACGAACAGGGATCAATTGTTGTTTGTTCGATTGGACGAACCTGTCTTCGGACAACGGTGCGGAAGGACTCTGAAATTTGTCGGGACTTTGAAATATTTCGGAGCGATTGGAATTTTTCGCGATTTTCTCGAAAACCAGCACGACGATCGCGGTCGAACCATTAGAGTAAAACGTAGGCAATGGGACGACGAATAGGGATCAATTGTTGTTTGTTCGATTGGACGAACCTGTCTTCGGACTACGGTGCGGAAGGACTCTGAAATTTGTCGGGACTTTGAAATATTTCGGAGCGATTGGAGTTTTACGCGATTTTCTCGAAAACCAGCACGACGACCGCGGTCGAACCATTAGAGTAAAACGTAGGCAATGGAACGACGAACGGGGATCAATGATTGTTTGCTCGATTGGACGAAATTGTGTTCGGACTACGGTGCGGAAGGACTCTGAAATTTGTCGGGACTTTGAAATATTTCGGAGCGATTGGAGTTTTTCGCGATTTTCTCGAAAACCAGCACGACGACCGCGGTCGAACCATTAGAGTAAAACGGAGGCAATGAAACGACGAACGGGGATAAATGGTTGTTTGCTCGATTGGACGGACTTGTGTTCGGACTACGGTGCGGAAGGACTCTGAAATTTGTCGGGACTTTGAAATATTTCGGAGCGATTGGGTTTTTTCGCGATTTTCTCGAAAACCAGCACGACGACCGCGGTCGAACCATTAGAGTAAAACGTAGGAAATGGAACGACGAACAGGGATCAATTGTTGTTTGTTCGATTGGACGAACCTGTCTTCGGACTACGGTGCGGAAGGACTCTGAAATTTGTCGGGACTTTGAAATATTTCGGAGCGATTGGAGTTTTTCGCGATTTTCTCGAAAACCAGCACGACGACCGCGGTCGAACCATTAGTGTAAAACGTAGGCAATGAAACGACGAACGGGGATCAATGGTTGTTTGCTCGATTGGACGAAATTGTGTTCGGACTACGGTGCGGAAGGACTCTGAAATTTGTCGGGACTTTGAAATATTTCGGAGCGATTGGGTTTTTTCGCGATTTTCTCGAAAACCAGCACGACGACCGCGGTCGAACCATTAGAGTAAAACGTAGGAAATGGAACGACGAACAGGGATCAATTGTTGTTTGTTCGATTGGACGAACCTGTCTTCGGACTACGGTGCGGAAGGACTCTGAAATTTGTCGGGACTTTGAAATATTTCGGAGCGATTGGAATTTTTCGCGATTTTCTCGAAAACCAGCACGACGACCGCGGTCGAACCATTAGAGTAAAACGTAGGCAATGGAACGACGAACGGGGATCAATGATTGTTTGCTCGATTGGACGAAATTGTGTTCGGACTACGGTGCGGAAGGTCTCTGAAATTTGTCGGGACTTTGAAATATTTCGGAGCGATTGGAGTTTTTCGCGATTTTCTCGAAAACCAGCACGACGACCGCGGTCGAACCATTAGAGTAAAACGTAGGCAATGGAACGACGAACGGGGATCAATGATTGTTTGCTCGATTGGACGAAATTGTGTTCGGACTACGGTGCGGAAGGACTCTGAAATTTGTCGGGACTTTGAAATATTTCGGAGCGATTGGAGTTTTTCGCGATTTTCTCGAAAACCAGCACGACGACCGCGGTCGAACCATTAGAGTAAAACGGAGGCAATGAAACGACGAACGGGGATAAATGGTTGTTTGCTCGATTGGACGGACTTGTGTTCGGACTACGGTGCGGAAGGACTCTGAAATTTGTCGGGACTTTGAAATATTTCGGAGCGATTGGGTTTTTTCGCGATTTTCTCGAAAACCAGCACGACGACCGCGGTCGAACCATTAGAGTAAAACGTAGGAAATGGAACGACGAACAGGGATCAATTGTTGTTTGTTCGATTGGACGAACCTGTCTTCGGACTACGGTGCGGAAGGACTCTGAAATTTGTCGGGACTTTGAAATATTTCGGAGCGATTGGAGTTTTTCGCGATTTTCTCGAAAACCAGCACGACGACCGCGGTCGAACCATTAGTGTAAAACGTAGGCAATGAAACGACGAACGGGGATCAATGGTTGTTTGCTCGATTGGACGAACTTGTGTTCGGACTACGGTGCGGAAGGACTCTGAAATTTGTCGGGACTTTGAAATATTTCGGAGCGATTGGAGTTTTTCGCGATTTTCTCGAAAACCAGCAGGACGACCGCGGTCGAACCATTAGAGTAAAACGTAGGCAATGAAACGACGAACGGGGATCAATGGTTGTTTGCTCGATTGGACGAACTTGTGTTCGGACTACGGTGCGGAAGGACTCTGAAATTTGTCGGGCCTTTGAAATATTTCGGAGCGATTGGAATTTTTCGCGATTTTCTCGAAAACCAGCACGACGACCGCGGTCGAACCATTAGAGTAAAACGTAGGAAATGGAACGACAAACAGGGATCAATTGTTGTTTGTTCGATTGGACGAACCTGTCTTCGGACTACGGTGCGGAAGGACTCTGAAATTTGTCGGGACTTTGAAATATTTCGGAGCGATTGGAGTTTTTCGCGATTTTCTCGAAAACCAGCACGACGACCGCGGTCGAACCATTAGTGTAAAACGTAGGCAATGAAACGACGAACGGGGATCAATGGTTGTTTGCTCGATTGGACGAACTTGTGTTCGGACTACGGTGCGGAAGGACTCTGAAATTTGTCGGGCCTTTGAAATATTTCGGAGCGATTGGAATTTTTCGCGATTTTCTCGAAAACCAGCACGACGACCGCGGCCGAACCATTAGAGTAAAACGTAGGCAATGGAGCGACGAACAGGGATGAATTGTTGTTTGGTCGATTGGACGAGTTTAGACTTTCGTCGGACTACGGTACGAAGGAATCTTAAATCTATCGTAGCTTCGAATTACCTCGGAGCGATTGGGGTTTTTCGCGATTTTCTCGAAAACCAGCACGACGACCGCGGTCGAACCATTAGAGTAAAACGTAGGCAATGGAACGACGAACGGGGATCAATGATTGTTTGCTCGATTGGACGAAATTGTGTTCGGACTACGGTGCGGAAGGACTCTGAAATTTGTCGGGACTTTGAAATATTTCGGAGCGATTGGAGTTTTTCGCGATTTTCTCGAAAACCAGCAGGACGACCGCGGTCGAACCATTAGAGTAAAACGTAGGCAATGAAACGACGAACGGGGATCAATGGTTGTTTGCTCGATTGGACGAACTTGTGTTCGGACTACGGTGCGGAAGGACTCTGAAATTTGTCGGGCCTTTGAAATATTTCGGAGCGATTGGAATTTTTCGCGATTTTCTCGAAAACCAGCACGACGACCGCGGCCGAACCATTAGAGTAAAACGTAGGCAATGGAGCGACGAACAGGGATGAATTGTTGTTTGGTCGATTGGACGAGTTTAGACTTTCGTCGGACTACGGTACGAAGGAATCTTAAATCTATCGTAGCTTCGAATTACCTCGGAGCGATTGGGGTTTTTCGCGATTTTCTCGAAAACCAGCACGACGACCGCGGTCGAACCATTAGAGTAAAACGTAGGCAATGGAACGACGAACGGGGATCAATGATTGTTTGCTCGATTGGACGAAATTGTGTTCGGACTACGGTGCGGAAGGACTCTGAAATTTGTCGGGACTTTGAAATATTTCGGAGCGATTGGAGTTTTTCGCGATTTTCTCGAAAACCAGCAGGACGACCGCGGTCGAACCATTAGAGTAAAACGTAGGCAATGAAACGACGAACGGGGATCAATGGTTGTTTGCTCGATTGGACGGACTTGTGTTCGGACTACGGTGCGGAAGGACTCTGAAATTTGTCGGGACTTTGAAATATTTCGGAGCGATTGGAATTTTTCGCGATTTTCTCGAAAACCAGCACGACGACCGCGGTCGAACCATTAGAGTAAAACGTAGGAAATGGAACGACAAACAGGGATCAATTGTTGTTTGTTCGATTGGACGAACCTGTCTTCGGACTACGGTGCGGAAGGACTCTGAAATTTGTCGGGACTTTGAAATATTTCGGAGCGATTGGAGTTTTTCGCGATTTTCTCGAAAACCAGCACGACGACCGCGGTCGAACCATTAGAGTAAAACGTAGGCAATGAAACGACGAACGGGGATCAATGGTTGTTTGCTCGATTGGACGAACTTGTGTTCGGACTACGGTGCGGAAGGACTCTGAAATTTGTCGGGCCTTCGAAATATTTCGGAGCGATTGGAATTTTTCGCGATTTTCTCGAAAACCAGCACGACGACCGCGGTCGAACCATTAGAGTAAAACGTAGGCAATGGAACGACGAACAGGGATCAATTGTTGTTTGGTCGATTGGACGAGTTTAGACTTTCGTCGGACTACGGTACGAAGGAATCTTAAATCTATCGTAGCTTCGAATTACCTCGGAGCGATTGGGGTTTTTCGCGATTTTCTCGAAAACCAGCACGACGACCGCGGTCGAACCATTAGAGTAAAACGTAGGCAATGGAACGACGAACGGGGATCAATGATTGTTTGCTCGATTGGACGAAATTGTGTTCGGACTACGGTGCGGAAGGACTCTGAAATTTGTCGGGACTTTGAAATATTTCGGAGCGATTGGGGTTTTTCGCGATTTTCTCGAAAACCAGCACGACGACCGCGGTCGAACCATTAGAGTAAAACGTAGGAAATGGAACGACGAACAGGGATCAATTGTTGTTTGTTCGATTGGACGAACCTGTCTTCGGACAACGGTGCGGAAGGACTCTGAAATTTGTCGGGACTTTGAAATATTTCGGAGCGATTGGAATTTTTCGCGATTTTCTCGAAAACCAGCACGACGATCGCGGTCGAACCATTAGAGTAAAACGTAGGCAATGGGACGACGAATAGGGATCAATTGTTGTTTGTTCGATTGGACGAACCTGTCTTCGGACTACGGTGCGGAAGGACTCTGAAATTTGTCGGGACTTTGAAATATTTCGGAGCGATTGGAGTTTTACGCGATTTTCTCGAAAACCAGCACGACGACCGCGGTCGAACCATTAGAGTAAAACGTAGGCAATGGAACGACGAACGGGGATCAATGATTGTTTGCTCGATTGGACGAAATTGTGTTCGGACTACGGTGCGGAAGGACTCTGAAATTTGTCGGGACTTTGAAATATTTCGGAGCGATTGGAGTTTTTCGCGATTTTCTCGAAAACCAGCACGACGACCGCGGTCGAACCATTAGAGTAAAACGGAGGCAATGAAACGACGAACGGGGATAAATGGTTGTTTGCTCGATTGGACGGACTTGTGTTCGGACTACGGTGCGGAAGGACTCTGAAATTTGTCGGGACTTTGAAATATTTCGGAGCGATTGGGTTTTTTCGCGATTTTCTCGAAAACCAGCACGACGACCGCGGTCGAACCATTAGAGTAAAACGTAGGAAATGGAACGACGAACAGGGATCAATTGTTGTTTGTTCGATTGGACGAACCTGTCTTCGGACTACGGTGCGGAAGGACTCTGAAATTTGTCGGGACTTTGAAATATTTCGGAGCGATTGGAGTTTTTCGCGATTTTCTCGAAAACCAGCACGACGACCGCGGTCGAACCATTAGTGTAAAACGTAGGCAATGAAACGACGAACGGGGATCAATGGTTGTTTGCTCGATTGGACGAAATTGTGTTCGGACTACGGTGCGGAAGGACTCTGAAATTTGTCGGGACTTTGAAATATTTCGGAGCGATTGGGTTTTTTCGCGATTTTCTCGAAAACCAGCACGACGACCGCGGTCGAACCATTAGAGTAAAACGTAGGAAATGGAACGACGAACAGGGATCAATTGTTGTTTGTTCGATTGGACGAACCTGTCTTCGGACTACGGTGCGGAAGGACTCTGAAATTTGTCGGGACTTTGAAATATTTCGGAGCGATTGGAATTTTTCGCGATTTTCTCGAAAACCAGCACGACGACCGCGGTCGAACCATTAGAGTAAAACGTAGGCAATGGAACGACGAACGGGGATCAATGATTGTTTGCTCGATTGGACGAAATTGTGTTCGGACTACGGTGCGGAAGGTCTCTGAAATTTGTCGGGACTTTGAAATATTTCGGAGCGATTGGAGTTTTTCGCGATTTTCTCGAAAACCAGCACGACGACCGCGGTCGAACCATTAGAGTAAAACGTAGGCAATGGAACGACGAACGGGGATCAATGATTGTTTGCTCGATTGGACGAAATTGTGTTCGGACTACGGTGCGGAAGGACTCTGAAATTTGTCGGGACTTTGAAATATTTCGGAGCGATTGGAGTTTTTCGCGATTTTCTCGAAAACCAGCACGACGACCGCGGTCGAACCATTAGAGTAAAACGGAGGCAATGAAACGACGAACGGGGATAAATGGTTGTTTGCTCGATTGGACGGACTTGTGTTCGGACTACGGTGCGGAAGGACTCTGAAATTTGTCGGGACTTTGAAATATTTCGGAGCGATTGGGTTTTTTCGCGATTTTCTCGAAAACCAGCACGACGACCGCGGTCGAACCATTAGAGTAAAACGTAGGAAATGGAACGACGAACAGGGATCAATTGTTGTTTGTTCGATTGGACGAACCTGTCTTCGGACTACGGTGCGGAAGGACTCTGAAATTTGTCGGGACTTTGAAATATTTCGGAGCGATTGGAGTTTTTCGCGATTTTCTCGAAAACCAGCACGACGACCGCGGTCGAACCATTAGTGTAAAACGTAGGCAATGAAACGACGAACGGGGATCAATGGTTGTTTGCTCGATTGGACGAACTTGTGTTCGGACTACGGTGCGGAAGGACTCTGAAATTTGTCGGGACTTTGAAATATTTCGGAGCGATTGGAGTTTTTCGCGATTTTCTCGAAAACCAGCAGGACGACCGCGGTCGAACCATTAGAGTAAAACGTAGGCAATGAAACGACGAACGGGGATCAATGGTTGTTTGCTCGATTGGACGAACTTGTGTTCGGACTACGGTGCGGAAGGACTCTGAAATTTGTCGGGCCTTTGAAATATTTCGGAGCGATTGGAATTTTTCGCGATTTTCTCGAAAACCAGCACGACGACCGCGGTCGAACCATTAGAGTAAAACGTAGGAAATGGAACGACAAACAGGGATCAATTGTTGTTTGTTCGATTGGACGAACCTGTCTTCGGACTACGGTGCGGAAGGACTCTGAAATTTGTCGGGACTTTGAAATATTTCGGAGCGATTGGAGTTTTTCGCGATTTTCTCGAAAACCAGCACGACGACCGCGGTCGAACCATTAGTGTAAAACGTAGGCAATGAAACGACGAACGGGGATCAATGGTTGTTTGCTCGATTGGACGAACTTGTGTTCGGACTACGGTGCGGAAGGACTCTGAAATTTGTCGGGCCTTTGAAATATTTCGGAGCGATTGGAATTTTTCGCGATTTTCTCGAAAACCAGCACGACGACCGCGGCCGAACCATTAGAGTAAAACGTAGGCAATGGAGCGACGAACAGGGATGAATTGTTGTTTGGTCGATTGGACGAGTTTAGACTTTCGTCGGACTACGGTACGAAGGAATCTTAAATCTATCGTAGCTTCGAATTACCTCGGAGCGATTGGGGTTTTTCGCGATTTTCTCGAAAACCAGCACGACGACCGCGGTCGAACCATTAGAGTAAAACGTAGGCAATGGAACGACGAACGGGGATCAATGATTGTTTGCTCGATTGGACGAAATTGTGTTCGGACTACGGTGCGGAAGGACTCTGAAATTTGTCGGGACTTTGAAATATTTCGGAGCGATTGGAGTTTTTCGCGATTTTCTCGAAAACCAGCAGGACGACCGCGGTCGAACCATTAGAGTAAAACGTAGGCAATGAAACGACGAACGGGGATCAATGGTTGTTTGCTCGATTGGACGGACTTGTGTTCGGACTACGGTGCGGAAGGACTCTGAAATTTGTCGGGACTTTGAAATATTTCGGAGCGATTGGAATTTTTCGCGATTTTCTCGAAAACCAGCACGACGACCGCGGTCGAACCATTAGAGTAAAACGTAGGAAATGGAACGACAAACAGGGATCAATTGTTGTTTGTTCGATTGGACGAACCTGTCTTCGGACTACGGTGCGGAAGGACTCTGAAATTTGTCGGGACTTTGAAATATTTCGGAGCGATTGGAGTTTTTCGCGATTTTCTCGAAAACCAGCACGACGACCGCGGTCGAACCATTAGAGTAAAACGTAGGCAATGAAACGACGAACGGGGATCAATGGTTGTTTGCTCGATTGGACGAACTTGTGTTCGGACTACGGTGCGGAAGGACTCTGAAATTTGTCGGGCCTTCGAAATATTTCGGAGCGATTGGAATTTTTCGCGATTTTCTCGAAAACCAGCACGACGACCGCGGTCGAACCATTAGAGTAAAACGTAGGCAATGGAACGACGAACAGGGATCAATTGTTGTTTGGTCGATTGGACGAGTTTAGACTTTCGTCGGACTACGGTACGAAGGAATCTTAAATCTATCGTAGCTTCGAATTACCTCGGAGCGATTGGGGTTTTTCGCGATTTTCTCGAAAACCAGCACGACGACCGCGGTCGAACCATTAGAGTAAAACGTAGGCAATGGAACGACGAACGGGGATCAATGATTGTTTGCTCGATTGGACGAAATTGTGTTCGGACTACGGTGCGGAAGGACTCTGAAATTTGTCGGGACTTTGAAATATTTCGGAGCGATTGGGGTTTTTCGCGATTTTCTCGAAAACCAGCACGACGACCGCGGTCGAACCATTAGAGTAAAACGTAGGAAATGGAACGACGAACAGGGATCAATTGTTGTTTGTTCGATTGGACGAACCTGTCTTCGGACAACGGTGCGGAAGGACTCTGAAATTTGTCGGGACTTTGAAATATTTCGGAGCGATTGGAATTTTTCGCGATTTTCTCGAAAACCAGCACGACGATCGCGGTCGAACCATTAGAGTAAAACGTAGGCAATGGGACGACGAATAGGGATCAATTGTTGTTTGTTCGATTGGACGAACCTGTCTTCGGACTACGGTGCGGAAGGACTCTGAAATTTGTCGGGACTTTGAAATATTTCGGAGCGATTGGAGTTTTTCGCGATTTTCTCGAAAACCAGCACGACGACCGCGGCCGAACCATTAGAGTAAAACGTAGGCAATGGAACGACGAACAGGGATCAATTGTTGTTTGGTCGATTGGACGAGTTTAGACTTTCGTCGGACTACGGTACGAAGGAATCTTAAATCTATCGTAGCTTCGAATTACCTCGGAGCGATTGGGGTTTTTCGCGATTTTCTCGAAAACCAGCACGACGACCGCGGTCGAACCATTAGAGTAAAACGTAGGAAATGGAACGACGAACAGGGATCAATTGTTGTTTGTTCGATTGGACGAACCTGTCTTCGGACTACGGTGCGGAAGGACTCTGAAATTTGTCGGGACTTTGAAATATTTCGGAGCGATTGGAATTTTTCGCGATTTTCTCGAAAACCAGCACGACGATCGCGGTCGAACCATTAGAGTAAAACGTAGGCAATGGGACGACGAATAGGGATCAATTGTTGTTTGTTCGATTGGACGAACCTGTCTTCGGACTACGGTGCGGAAGGACTCTGAAATTTGTCGGGACTTTGAAATATTTCGGAGCGATTGGAGTTTTTCGCGATTTTCTCGAAAACCAGCACGACGACCGCGGTCGAACCATTAGTGTAAAACGTAGGCAATGAAACGACGAACGGGGATCAATGGTTGTTTGCTCGATTGGACGAACTTGTGTTCGGACTACGGTGCGGAAGGACTCTGAAATTTGTCGGGCCTTTGAAATATTTCGGAGCGATTGGAATTTTTCGCGATTTTCTCGAAAACCAACACGACGACCGCGGCCGAACCATTAGAGTAAAACGTAGGCAATGGAGCGACGAACAGGGATGAATTGTTGTTTGGTCGATTGGACGAGTTTAGACTTTCGTCGGACTACGGTACGAAGGAATCTTAAATCTATCGTAGCTTCGAATTACCTCGGAGCGATTGGGGTTTTTCGCGATTTTCTCGAAAACCAGCACGACGACCGCGGTCGAACCATTAGAGTAAAACGTAGGCAATGGAACGACGAACGGGGATCAATGATTGTTTGCTCGATTGGACGAAATTGTGTTCGGACTACGGTGCGGAAGGACTCTGAAATTTGTCGGGACTTTGAAATATTTCGGAGCGATTGGAATTTTTCGCGATTTTCTCGAAAACCAGCACGACGATCGCGGTCGAACCATTAGAGTAAAACGTAGGCAATGGGACGACGAATAGGGATCAATTGTTGTTTGTTCGATTGGACGAACCTGTCTTCGGACTACGGTGCGGAAGGACTCTGAAATTTGTCGGGACTTTGAAATATTTCGGAGCGATTGGAGTTTTTCGCGATTTTCTCGAAAACCAGCACGACGACCGCGGCCGAACCATTAGAGTAAAACGTAGGCAATGGAACGACGAACAGGGATCAATTGTTGTTTGGTCGATTGGACGAGTTTAGACTTTCGTCGGACTACGGTACGAAGGAATCTTAAATCTATCGTAGCTTCGAATTACCTCGGAGCGATTGGGGTTTTTCGCGATTTTCTCGAAAACCAGCACGACGACCGCGGTCGAACCATTAGAGTAAAACGTAGGAAATGGAACGACGAACAGGGATCAATTGTTGTTTGTTCGATTGGACGAACCTGTCTTCGGACTACGGTGCGGAAGGACTCTGAAATTTGTCGGGACTTTGAAATATTTCGGAGCGATTGGAATTTTTCGCGATTTTCTCGAAAACCAGCACGACGACCGCGGTCGAACCATTAGAGTAAAACGTAGGCAATGGGACGACGAATAGGGATCAATTGTTGTTTGTTCGATTGGACGAACCTGTCTTCGGACTACGGTGCGGAAGGACTCTGAAATTTGTCGGGACTTTGAAATATTTCGGAGCGATTGGAGTTTTTCGCGATTTTCTCGAAAACCAGCACGACGACCGCGGTCGAACCATTAGTGTAAAACGTAGGCAATGAAACGACGAACGGGGATCAATGGTTGTTTGCTCGATTGGACGAACTTGTGTTCGGACTACGGTGCGGAAGGACTCTGAAATTTGTCGGGCCTTTGAAATATTTCGGAGCGATTGGAATTTTTCGCGATTTTCTCGAAAACCAACACGACGACCGCGGCCGAACCATTAGAGTAAAACGTAGGCAATGGAGCGACGAACAGGGATGAATTGTTGTTTGGTCGATTGGACGAGTTTAGACTTTCGTCGGACTACGGTACGAAGGAATCTTAAATCTATCGTAGCTTCGAATTACCTCGGAGCGATTGGGGTTTTTCGCGATTTTCTCGAAAACCAGCACGACGACCGCGGTCGAACCATTAGAGTAAAACGTAGGCAATGAAACGACGAACGGGGATCAATGGTTGTTTGCTCGATTGGACGAACTTGTGTTCGGACTACGGTGCGGAAGGACTCTGAAATTTGTCGGGCCTTCGAAATATTTCGGAGCGATTGGAATTTTTCGCGATTTTCTCGAAAACCAGCACGACGACCGCGGTCGAACCATTAGAGTAAAACGTAGGCAATGGAACGACGAACAGGGATCAATTGTTGTTTGGTCGATTGGACGAGTTTAGACTTTCGTCGGACTACGGTACGAAGGAATCTTAAATCTATCGTAGCTTCGAATTACCTCGGAGCGATTGGGGTTTTTCGCGATTTTCTCGAAAACCAGCACGACGACCGCGGTCGAACCATTAGAGTAAAACGTAGGCAATGGAACGACGAACGGGGATCAATGATTGTTTGCTCGATTGGACGAAATTGTGTTCGGACTACGGTGCGGAAGGACTCTGAAATTTGTCGGGACTTTGAAATATTTCGGAGCGATTGGGGTTTTTCGCGATTTTCTCGAAAACCAGCACGACGACCGCGGTCGAACCATTAGAGTAAAACGTAGGAAATGGAACGACGAACAGGGATCAATTGTTGTTTGTTCGATTGGACGAACCTGTCTTCGGACAACGGTGCGGAAGGACTCTGAAATTTGTCGGGACTTTGAAATATTTCGGAGCGATTGGAATTTTTCGCGATTTTCTCGAAAACCAGCACGACGATCGCGGTCGAACCATTAGAGTAAAACGTAGGCAATGGGACGACGAATAGGGATCAATTGTTGTTTGTTCGATTGGACGAACCTGTCTTCGGACTACGGTGCGGAAGGACTCTGAAATTTGTCGGGACTTTGAAATATTTCGGAGCGATTGGAGTTTTTCGCGATTTTCTCGAAAACCAGCACGACGACCGCGGTCGAACCATTAGAGTAAAACGTAGGCAATGGAACGACGAACAGGGATCAATTGTTGTTTGGTCGATTGGACGAGTTTAGACTTTCGTCGGACTACGGTACGAAGGAATCTTAAATCTATCGTAGCTTCGAATTACCTCGGAGCGATTGGGGTTTTTCGCGATTTTCTCGAAAACCAGCACGACGACCGCGGTCGAACCATTAGAGTAAAACGTAGGCAATGGAACGACGAACGGGGATCAATGATTGTTTGCTCGATTGGACGAAATTGTGTTCGGACTACGGTGCGGAAGGACTCTGAAATTTGTCGGGACTTTGAAATATTTCGGAGCGATTGGGGTTTTTCGCGATTTTCCCGAAAACCAGCACGACGACCGCGGTCGAACCATTAGAGTAAAACGTAGGAAATGGAACGACGAACAGGGATCAATTGTTGTTTGTTCGATTGGACGAACCTGTCTTCGGACAACGGTGCGGAAGGACTCTGAAATTTGTCGGGACTTTGAAATATTTCGGAGCGATTGGAATTTTTCGCGATTTTCTCGAAAACCAGCACGACGATCGCGGTCGAACCATTAGAGTAAAACGTAGGCAATGGGACGACGAATAGGGATCAATTGTTGTTTGTTCGATTGGACGAACCTGTCTTCGGACTACGGTGCGGAAGGACTCTGAAATTTGTCGGGACTTTGAAATATTTCGGAGCGATTGGAGTTTTTCGCGATTTTCTCGAAAACCAGCACGACGACCGCGGCCGAACCATTAGAGTAAAACGTAGGCAATGGAACGACGAACAGGGATCAATTGTTGTTTGGTCGATTGGACGAGTTTAGACTTTCGTCGGACTACGGTACGAAGGAATCTTAAATCTATCGTAGCTTCGAATTACCTCGGAGCGATTGGGGTTTTTCGCGATTTTCTCGAAAACCAGCACGACGACCGCGGTCGAACCATTAGAGTAAAACGTAGGCAATGGAACGACGAACGGGGATCAATGATTGTTTGCTCGATTGGACGAAATTGTGTTCGGACTACGGTGCGGAAGGACTCTGAAATTTGTCGGGACTTTGAAATATTTCGGAGCGATTGGAGTTTTTCGCGATTTTCTCGAAAACCAGCACGACGACCGCGGCCGAACCATTAGAGTAAAACGTAGGCAATGGAGCGACGAACAGGGATCAATTGTTGTTTGTTCGATTGGACGAACCTGTCTTCGGACTACGGTGCGGAAGGACTCTGAAATTTGTCGGGACTTTGAAATATTTCGGAGCGATTGGAGTTTTTCGCGATTTTCTCGAAAACCAGCACGACGACCGCGGTCGAACCATTAGTGTAAAACGTAGGCAATGAAACGACGCACGGGGATCAATGGTTGTTTGCTCGATTGGACGAACTTGTGTTCGGACTACGGTGCGGAAGGACTCTGAAATTTGTCGGGCCTTTGAAATATTTCGGAGCGATTGGAATTTTTCGCGATTTTCTCGAAAACCAGCACGACGACCGCGGCCGAACCATTAGAGTAAAACGTAGGCAATGGAGCGACGAACAGGGATGAATTGTTGTTTGGTCGATTGGACGAGTTTAGACTTTCGTCGGACTACGGTACGAAGGAATCTTAAATCTATCGTAGCTTCGAATTACCTCGGAGCGATTGGGGTTTTTCGCGATTTTCTCGAAAACCAGCACGACGACCGCGGTCGAACCATTAGAGTAAAACGTAGGCAATGGAACGACGAACGGGGATCAATGATTGTTTGCTCGATTGGACGAAATTGTGTTCGGACTACGGTGCGGAAGGACTCTGAAATTTGTCGGACTTTGAAATATTTCGGAGCGATTGGAGTTTTTCGCGATTTTCTCGAAAACCAGCAGGACGACCGCGGTCGAACCATTAGAGTAAAACGTAGGCAATGAAACGACGAACGGGGATCAATGGTTGTTTGCTCGATTGGACGGACTTGTGTTCGGACTACGGTGCGGAAGGACTCTGAAATTTGTCGGGACTTTGAAATATTTCGGAGCGATTGGAATTTTTCGCGATTTTCTCGAAAACCAGCACGACGACCGCGGTCGAACCATTAGAGTAAAACGTAGGAAATGGAACGACAAACAGGGATCAATTGTTGTTTGTTCGATTGGACGGACCTGTCTTCGGACTACGGTGCGGAAGGACTCTGAAATTTGTCGGGACTTTGAAATATTTCGGAGCGATTGGAGTTTTTCGCGATTTTCTCGAAAACCAGCACGACGACCGCGGTCGAACCATTAGAGTAAAACGTAGGCAATGAAACGACGAACGGGGATCAATGGTTGTTTGCTCGATTGGACGGACTTGTGTTCGGACTACGGTGCGGAAGGACTCTGAAATTTGTCGGGCCTTCGAAATATTTCGGAGCGATTGGAATTTTTCGCGATTTTCTCGAAAACCAGCACGACGACCGCGGTCGAACCATTAGAGTAAAACGTAGGCAATGGAACGACGAACAGGGATCAATTGTTGTTTGGTCGATTGGACGAGTTTAGACTTTCGTCGGACTACGGTACGAAGGAATCTTAAATCTATCGTAGCTTCGAATTACCTCGGAGCGATTGGGGTTTTTCGCGATTTTCTCGAAAACCAGCACGACGACCGCGGTCGAACCATTAGAGTAAAACGTAGGCAATGGAACGACGAACGGGGATCAATGATTGTTTGCTCGATTGGACGAAATTGTGTTCGGACTACGGTGCGGAAGGACTCTGAAATTTGTCGGGCCTTTGAAATATTTCGGAGCGATTGGAATTTTTCGCGATTTTCTCGAAAACCAGCACGACGACCGCGGCCGAACCATTAGAGTAAAACGTAGGCAATGGAGCGACGAACAGGGATGAATTGTTGTTTGGTCGATTGGACGAGTTTAGACTTTCGTCGGACTACGGTACGAAGGAATCTTAAATCTATCGTAGCTTCGAATTACCTCGGAGCGATTGGGGTTTTTCGCGATTTTCTCGAAAACCAGCACGACGACCGCGGTCGAACCATTAGAGTAAAACGTAGGCAATGGAACGACGAACGGGGATCAATGATTGTTTGCTCGATTGGACGAAATTGTGTTCGGACTACGGTGCGGAAGGACTCTGAAATTTGTCGGACTTTGAAATATTTCGGAGCGATTGGAGTTTTTCGCGATTTTCTCGAAAACCAGCAGGACGACCGCGGTCGAACCATTAGAGTAAAACGTAGGCAATGAAACGACGAACGGGGATCAATGGTTGTTTGCTCGATTGGACGGACTTGTGTTCGGACTACGGTGCGGAAGGACTCTGAAATTTGTCGGGACTTTGAAATATTTCGGAGCGATTGGAATTTTTCGCGATTTTCTCGAAAACCAGCACGACGACCGCGGTCGAACCATTAGAGTAAAACGTAGGAAATGGAACGACAAACAGGGATCAATTGTTGTTTGTTCGATTGGACGGACCTGTCTTCGGACTACGGTGCGGAAGGACTCTGAAATTTGTCGGGACTTTGAAATATTTCGGAGCGATTGGAGTTTTTCGCGATTTTCTCGAAAACCAGCACGACGACCGCGGTCGAACCATTAGAGTAAAACGTAGGCAATGAAACGACGAACGGGGATCAATGGTTGTTTGCTCGATTGGACGGACTTGTGTTCGGACTACGGTGCGGAAGGACTCTGAAATTTGTCGGGCCTTCGAAATATTTCGGAGCGATTGGAATTTTTCGCGATTTTCTCGAAAACCAGCACGACGACCGCGGTCGAACCATTAGAGTAAAACGTAGGCAATGGAACGACGAACAGGGATCAATTGTTGTTTGGTCGATTGGACGAGTTTAGACTTTCGTCGGACTACGGTACGAAGGAATCTTAAATCTATCGTAGCTTCGAATTACCTCGGAGCGATTGGGGTTTTTCGCGATTTTCTCGAAAACCAGCACGACGACCGCGGTCGAACCATTAGAGTAAAACGTAGGCAATGGAACGACGAACGGGGATCAATGATTGTTTGCTCGATTGGACGAAATTGTGTTCGGACTACGGTGCGGAAGGACTCTGAAATTTGTCGGGACTTTGAAATATTTCGGAGCGATTGGGGTTTTTCGCGATTTTCTCGAAAACCAGCACGACGACCGCGGTCGAACCATTAGAGTAAAACGTAGGAAATGGAACGACGAACAGGGATCAATTGTTGTTTGTTCGATTGGACGAACCTGTCTTCGGACAACGGTGCGGAAGGACTCTGAAATTTGTCGGGACTTTGAAATATTTCGGAGCGATTGGAATTTTTCGCGATTTTCTCGAAAACCAGCACGACGATCGCGGTCGAACCATTAGAGTAAAACGTAGGCAATGGGACGACGAATAGGGATCAATTGTTGTTTGTTCGATTGGACGAACCTGTCTTCGGACTACGGTGCGGAAGGACTCTGAAATTTGTCGGGACTTTGAAATATTTCGGAGCGATTGGAGTTTTTCGCGATTTTCTCGAAAACCAGCACGACGACCGCGGCCGAACCATTAGAGTAAAACGTAGGCAATGGAACGACGAACAGGGATCAATTGTTGTTTGGTCGATTGGACGAGTTTAGACTTTCGTCGGACTACGGTACGAAGGAATCTTAAATCTATCGTAGCTTCGAATTACCTCGGAGCGATTGGGGTTTTTCGCGATTTTCTCGAAAACCAGCACGACGACCGCGGTCGAACCATTAGAGTAAAACGTAGGCAATGGAACGACGAACGGGGATCAATGATTGTTTGCTCGATTGGACGAAATTGTGTTCGGACTACGGTGCGGAAGGACTCTGAAATTTGTCGGGACTTTGAAATATTTCGGAGCGATTGGGGTTTTTCGCGATTTTCTCGAAAACCAGCACGACGACCGCGGTCGAACCATTAGAGTAAAACGTAGGAAATGGAACGACGAACAGGGATCAATTGTTGTTTGTTCGATTGGACGAACCTGTCTTCGGACAACGGTGCGGAAGGACTCTGAAATTTGTCGGGACTTTGAAATATTTCGGAGCGATTGGAATTTTTCGCGATTTTCTCGAAAACCAGCACGACGATCGCGGTCGAACCATTAGAGTAAAACGTAGGCAATGGGACGACGAATAGGGATCAATTGTTGTTTGTTCGATTGGACGAACCTGTCTTCGGACTACGGTGCGGAAGGACTCTGAAATTTGTCGGGACTTTGAAATATTTCGGAGAGATTGGAGTTTTTCGCGATTTTCTCGAAAACCAGCACGACGACCGCGGCCGAACCATTAGAGTAAAACGTAGGCAATGGAACGACGAACAGGGATCAATTGTTGTTTGGTCGATTGGACGAGTTTAGACTTTCGTCGGACTACGGTACGAAGGAATCTTAAATCTATCGTAGCTTCGAATTACCTCGGAGCGATTGGGGTTTTTCGCGATTTTCTCGAAAACCAGCACGACGACCGCGGTCGAACCATTAGAGTAAAACGTAGGCAATGGAACGACGAACGGGGATCAATGATTGTTTGCTCGATTGGACGAAATTGTGTTCGGACTACGGTGCGGAAGGACTCTGAAATTTGTCGGGCCTTTGAAATATTTCGGAGCGATTGGAATTTTTCGCGATTTTCTCGAAAACCAGCACGACGACCGCGGCCGAACCATTAGAGTAAAACGTAGGCAATGGAGCGACGAACAGGGATGAATTGTTGTTTGGTCGATTGGACGAGTTTAGACTTTCGTCGGACTACGGTACGAAGGAATCTTAAATCTATCGTAGCTTCGAATTACCTCGGAGCGATTGGGGTTTTTCGCGATTTTCTCGAAAACCAGCACGACGACCGCGGTCGAACCATTAGAGTAAAACGTAGGCAATGGAACGACGAACGGGGATCAATGATTGTTTGCTCGATTGGACGAAATTGTGTTCGGACTACGGTGCGGAAGGACTCTGAAATTTGTCGGGACTTTGAAATATTTCGGAGCGATTGGGGTTTTTCGCGATTTTCTCGAAAACCAGCACGACGACCGCGGTCGAACCATTAGAGTAAAACGTAGGAAATGGAACGACGAACAGGGATCAATTGTTGTTTGTTCGATTGGACGAACCTGTCTTCGGACAACGGTGCGGAAGGACTCTGAAATTTGTCGGGACTTTGAAATATTTCGGAGCGATTGGAATTTTTCGCGATTTTCTCGAAAACCAGCACGACGATCGCGGTCGAACCATTAGAGTAAAACGTAGGCAATGGGACGACGAATAGGGATCAATTGTTGTTTGTTCGATTGGACGAACCTGTCTTCGGACTACGGTGCGGAAGGACTCTGAAATTTGTCGGGACTTTGAAATATTTCGGAGCGATTGGAGTTTTTCGCGATTTTCTCGAAAACCAGCACGACGACCGCGGTCGAACCATTAGAGTAAAACGTAGGCAATGGAACGACGAACAGGGATCAATTGTTGTTTGGTCGATTGGACGAGTTTAGACTTTCGTCGGACTACGGTACGAAGGAATCTTAAATCTATCGTAGCTTCGAATTACCTCGGAGCGATTGGGGTTTTTCGCGATTTTCTCGAAAACCAGCACGACGACCGCGGTCGAACCATTAGAGTAAAACGTAGGCAATGGAACGACGAACGGGGATCAATGATTGTTTGCTCGATTGGACGAAATTGTGTTCGGACTACGGTGCGGAAGGACTCTGAAATTTGTCGGGACTTTGAAATATTTCGGAGCGATTGGGGTTTTTCGCGATTTTCCCGAAAACCAGCACGACGACCGCGGTCGAACCATTAGAGTAAAACGTAGGAAATGGAACGACGAACAGGGATCAATTGTTGTTTGTTCGATTGGACGAACCTGTCTTCGGACAACGGTGCGGAAGGACTCTGAAATTTGTCGGGACTTTGAAATATTTCGGAGCGATTGGAATTTTTCGCGATTTTCTCGAAAACCAGCACGACGATCGCGGTCGAACCATTAGAGTAAAACGTAGGCAATGGGACGACGAATAGGGATCAATTGTTGTTTGTTCGATTGGACGAACCTGTCTTCGGACTACGGTGCGGAAGGACTCTGAAATTTGTCGGGACTTTGAAATATTTCGGAGCGATTGGAGTTTTTCGCGATTTTCTCGAAAACCAGCACGACGACCGCGGCCGAACCATTAGAGTAAAACGTAGGCAATGGAACGACGAACAGGGATCAATTGTTGTTTGGTCGATTGGACGAGTTTAGACTTTCGTCGGACTACGGTACGAAGGAATCTTAAATCTATCGTAGCTTCGAATTACCTCGGAGCGATTGGGGTTTTTCGCGATTTTCTCGAAAACCAGCACGACGACCGCGGTCGAACCATTAGAGTAAAACGTAGGCAATGGAACGACGAACGGGGATCAATGATTGTTTGCTCGATTGGACGAAATTGTGTTCGGACTACGGTGCGGAAGGACTCTGAAATTTGTCGGGACTTTGAAATATTTCGGAGCGATTGGAGTTTTTCGCGATTTTCTCGAAAACCAGCACGACGACCGCGGCCGAACCATTAGAGTAAAACGTAGGCAATGGAGCGACGAACAGGGATCAATTGTTGTTTGGTCGATTGGACGAGTTTAGACTTTCGTCGGACTACGGTACGAAGGAATCTTAAATCTATCGTAGCTTCGAATTACCTCGGAGCGATTGGGGTTTTTCGCGATTTTCTCGAAAACCAGCACGACGACCGCGGTCGAACCATTAGAGTAAAACGTAGGAAATGGAACGACGAACAGGGATCAATTGTTGTTTGTTCGATTGGACGAACCTGTCTTCGGACTACGGTGCGGAAGGACTCTGAAATTTGTCGGGACTTTGAAATATTTCGGAGCGATTGGAGTTTTTCGCGATTTTCTCGAAAACCAGCACGACGACCGCGGTCGAACCATTAGTGTAAAACGTAGGCAATGAAACGACGAACGGGGATCAATGGTTGTTTGCTCGATTGGACGAACTTGTGTTCGGACTACGGTGCGGAAGGACTCTGAAATTTGTCGGGCCTTTGAAATATTTCGGAGCGATTGGAATTTTTCGCGATTTTCTCGAAAACCAGCACGACGACCGCGGCCGAACCATTAGAGTAAAACGTAGGCAATGGAGCGACGAACAGGGATGAATTGTTGTTTGGTCGATTGGACGAGTTTAGACTTTCGTCGGACTACGGTACGAAGGAATCTTAAATCTATCGTAGCTTCGAATTACCTCGGAGCGATTGGGGTTTTTCGCGATTTTCTCGAAAACCAGCACGACGACCGCGGTCGAACCATTAGAGTAAAACGTAGGCAATGGAACGACGAACGGGGATCAATGATTGTTTGCTCGATTGGACGAAATTGTGTTCGGACTACGGTGCGGAAGGACTCTGAAATTTGTCGGGACTTTGAAATATTTCGGAGCGATTGGAGTTTTTCGCGATTTTCTCGAAAACCAGCAGGACGACCGCGGTCGAACCATTAGAGTAAAACGTAGGCAATGAAACGACGAACGGGGATCAATGGTTGTTTGCTCGATTGGACGGACTTGTGTTCGGACTACGGTGCGGAAGGACTCTGAAATTTGTCGGGACTTTGAAATATTTCGGAGCGATTGGAGTTTTTCGCGATTTTCTCGAAAACCAGCACGACGACCGCGGTCGAACCATTAGAGTAAAACGTAGGCAATGAAACGACGAACGGGGATCAATGGTTGTTTGCTCGATTGGACGGACTTGTGTTCGGACTACGGTGCGGAAGGACTCTGAAATTTGTCGGGCCTTCGAAATATTTCGGAGCGATTGGAATTTTTCGCGATTTTCTCGAAAACCAGCACGACGACCGCGGTCGAACCATTAGAGTAAAACGTAGGCAATGGAACGACGAACAGGGATCAATTGTTGTTTGGTCGATTGGACGAGTTTAGACTTTCGTCGGACTACGGTACGAAGGAATCTTAAATCTATCGTAGCTTCGAATTACCTCGGAGCGATTGGGGTTTTTCGCGATTTTCTCGAAAACCAGCACGACGACCGCGGTCGAACCATTAGAGTAAAACGTAGGCAATGGAACGACGAACGGGGATCAATGATTGTTTGCTCGATTGGACGAAATTGTGTTCGGACTACGGTGCGGAAGGACTCTGAAATTTGTCGGGACTTTGAAATATTTCGGAGCGATTGGAGTTTTTCGCGATTTTCTCGAAAACCAGCACGACGACCGCGGCCGAACCATTAGAGTAAAACGTAGGCAATGGAGCGACGAACAGGGATCAATTGTTGTTTGGTCGATTGGACGAGTTTAGACTTTCGTCGGACTACGGTACGAAGGAATCTTAAATCTATCGTAGCTTCGAATTACCTCGGAGCGATTGGGGTTTTTCGCGATTTTCTCGAAAACCAGCACGACGACCGCGGTCGAACCATTAGAGTAAAACGTAGGAAATGGAACGACGAACAGGGATCAATTGTTGTTTGTTCGATTGGACGAACCTGTCTTCGGACTACGGTGCGGAAGGACTCTGAAATTTGTCGGGACTTTGAAATATTTCGGAGCGATTGGAGTTTTTCGCGATTTTCTCGAAAACCAGCACGACGACCGCGGTCGAACCATTAGTGTAAAACGTAGGCAATGAAACGACGAACGGGGATCAATGGTTGTTTGCTCGATTGGACGAACTTGTGTTCGGACTACGGTGCGGAAGGACTCTGAAATTTGTCGGGCCTTTGAAATATTTCGGAGCGATTGGAATTTTTCGCGATTTTCTCGAAAACCAGCACGACGACCGCGGCCGAACCATTAGAGTAAAACGTAGGCAATGGAGCGACGAACAGGGATGAATTGTTGTTTGGTCGATTGGACGAGTTTAGACTTTCGTCGGACTACGGTACGAAGGAATCTTAAATCTATCGTAGCTTCGAATTACCTCGGAGCGATTGGGGTTTTTCGCGATTTTCTCGAAAACCAGCACGACGACCGCGGTCGAACCATTAGAGTAAAACGTAGGCAATGGAACGACGAACGGGGATCAATGATTGTTTGCTCGATTGGACGAAATTGTGTTCGGACTACGGTGCGGAAGGACTCTGAAATTTGTCGGGACTTTGAAATATTTCGGAGCGATTGGAGTTTTTCGCGATTTTCTCGAAAACCAGCAGGACGACCGCGGTCGAACCATTAGAGTAAAACGTAGGCAATGAAACGACGAACGGGGATCAATGGTTGTTTGCTCGATTGGACGGACTTGTGTTCGGACTACGGTGCGGAAGGACTCTGAAATTTGTCGGGACTTTGAAATATTTCGGAGCGATTGGAGTTTTTCGCGATTTTCTCGAAAACCAGCACGACGACCGCGGTCGAACCATTAGAGTAAAACGTAGGCAATGAAACGACGAACGGGGATCAATGGTTGTTTGCTCGATTGGACGGACTTGTGTTCGGACTACGGTGCGGAAGGACTCTGAAATTTGTCGGGCCTTCGAAATATTTCGGAGCGATTGGAATTTTTCGCGATTTTCTCGAAAACCAGCACGACGACCGCGGTCGAACCATTAGAGTAAAACGTAGGCAATGGAACGACGAACAGGGATCAATTGTTGTTTGGTCGATTGGACGAGTTTAGACTTTCGTCGGACTACGGTACGAAGGAATCTTAAATCTATCGTAGCTTCGAATTACCTCGGAGCGATTGGGGTTTTTCGCGATTTTCTCGAAAACCAGCACGACGACCGCGGTCGAACCATTAGAGTAAAACGTAGGCAATGGAACGACGAACGGGGATCAATGATTGTTTGCTCGATTGGACGAAATTGTGTTCGGACTACGGTGCGGAAGGACTCTGAAATTTGTCGGGACTTTGAAATATTTCGGAGCGATTGGGGTTTTTCGCGATTTTCTCGAAAACCAGCACGACGACCGCGGCCGAACCATTAGAGTAAAACGTAGGCAATGGAACGACGAACAGGGATCAATTGTTGTTTGGTCGATTGGACGAGTTTAGACTTTCGTCGGACTACGGTACGAAGGAATCTTAAATCTATCGTAGCTTCGAATTACCTCGGAGCGATTGGGGTTTTTCGCGATTTTCTCGAAAACCAGCACGACGACCGCGGTCGAACCATTAGAGTAAAACGTAGGCAATGGAACGACGAACGGGGATCAATGATTGTTTGCTCGATTGGACGAAATTGTGTTCGGACTACGGTGCGGAAGGACTCTGAAATTTGTCGGGACTTTGAAATATTTCGGAGCGATTGGAGTTTTTCGCGATTTTCTCGAAAACCAGCACGACGACCGCGGCCGAACCATTAGAGTAAAACGTAGGCAATGGAGCGACGAACAGGGATCAATTGTTGTTTGGTCGATTGGACGAGTTTAGACTTTCGTCGGACTACGGTACGAAGGAATCTTAAATCTATCGTAGCTTCGAATTACCTCGGAGCGATTGGGGTTTTTCGCGATTTTCTCGAAAACCAGCACGACGACCGCGGTCGAACCATTAGAGTAAAACGTAGGAAATGGAACGACGAACAGGGATCAATTGTTGTTTGTTCGATTGGACGAACCTGTCTTCGGACTACGGTGCGGAAGGACTCTGAAATTTGTCGGGACTTTGAAATATTTCGGAGCGATTGGAGTTTTTCGCGATTTTCTCGAAAACCAGCACGACGACCGCGGTCGAACCATTAGTGTAAAACGTAGGCAATGAAACGACGCACGGGGATCAATGGTTGTTTGCTCGATTGGACGAACTTGTGTTCGGACTACGGTGCGGAAGGACTCTGAAATTTGTCGGGCCTTTGAAATATTTCGGAGCGATTGGAATTTTTCGCGATTTTCTCGAAAACCAGCACGACGACCGCGGCCGAACCATTAGAGTAAAACGTAGGCAATGGAGCGACGAACAGGGATGAATTGTTGTTTGGTCGATTGGACGAGTTTAGACTTTCGTCGGACTACGGTACGAAGGAATCTTAAATCTATCGTAGCTTCGAATTACCTCGGAGCGATTGGGGTTTTTCGCGATTTTCTCGAAAACCAGCACGACGACCGCGGTCGAACCATTAGAGTAAAACGTAGGCAATGGAACGACGAACGGGGATCAATGATTGTTTGCTCGATTGGACGAAATTGTGTTCGGACTACGGTGCGGAAGGACTCTGAAATTTGTCGGACTTTGAAATATTTCGGAGCGATTGGAGTTTTTCGCGATTTTCTCGAAAACCAGCAGGACGACCGCGGTCGAACCATTAGAGTAAAACGTAGGCAATGAAACGACGAACGGGGATCAATGGTTGTTTGCTCGATTGGACGGACTTGTGTTCGGACTACGGTGCGGAAGGACTCTGAAATTTGTCGGGACTTTGAAATATTTCGGAGCGATTGGAATTTTTCGCGATTTTCTCGAAAACCAGCACGACGACCGCGGTCGAACCATTAGAGTAAAACGTAGGAAATGGAACGACAAACAGGGATCAATTGTTGTTTGTTCGATTGGACGGACCTGTCTTCGGACTACGGTGCGGAAGGACTCTGAAATTTGTCGGGACTTTGAAATATTTCGGAGCGATTGGAGTTTTTCGCGATTTTCTCGAAAACCAGCACGACGACCGCGGTCGAACCATTAGAGTAAAACGTAGGCAATGAAACAACGAACGGGGATCAATGGTTGTTTGCTCGATTGGACGGACTTGTGTTCGGACTACGGTGCGGAAGGACTCTGAAATTTGTCGGGCCTTCGAAATATTTCGGAGCGATTGGAATTTTTCGCGATTTTCTCGAAAACCAGCACGACGACCGCGGTCGAACCATTAGAGTAAAACGTAGGCAATGGAACGACGAACAGGGATCAATTGTTGTTTGGTCGATTGGACGAGTTTAGACTTTCGTCGGACTACGGTACGAAGGAATCTTAAATCTATCGTAGCTTCGAATTACCTCGGAGCGATTGGGGTTTTTCGCGATTTTCTCGAAAACCAGCACGACGACCGCGGTCGAACCATTAGAGTAAAACGTAGGCAATGGAACGACGAACGGGGATCAATGATTGTTTGCTCGATTGGACGAAATTGTGTTCGGACTACGGTGCGGAAGGACTCTGAAATTTGTCGGGCCTTTGAAATATTTCGGAGCGATTGGAATTTTTCGCGATTTTCTCGAAAACCAGCACGACGACCGCGGCCGAACCATTAGAGTAAAACGTAGGCAATGGAGCGACGAACAGGGATGAATTGTTGTTTGGTCGATTGGACGAGTTTAGACTTTCGTCGGACTACGGTACGAAGGAATCTTAAATCTATCGTAGCTTCGAATTACCTCGGAGCGATTGGGGTTTTTCGCGATTTTCTCGAAAACCAGCACGACGACCGCGGTCGAACCATTAGAGTAAAACGTAGGCAATGGAACGACGAACGGGGATCAATGATTGTTTGCTCGATTGGACGAAATTGTGTTCGGACTACGGTGCGGAAGGACTCTGAAATTTGTCGGACTTTGAAATATTTCGGAGCGATTGGAGTTTTTCGCGATTTTCTCGAAAACCAGCAGGACGACCGCGGTCGAACCATTAGAGTAAAACGTAGGCAATGAAACGACGAACGGGGATCAATGGTTGTTTGCTCGATTGGACGGACTTGTGTTCGGACTACGGTGCGGAAGGACTCTGAAATTTGTCGGGACTTTGAAATATTTCGGAGCGATTGGAATTTTTCGCGATTTTCTCGAAAACCAGCACGACGACCGCGGTCGAACCATTAGAGTAAAACGTAGGAAATGGAACGACAAACAGGGATCAATTGTTGTTTGTTCGATTGGACGGACCTGTCTTCGGACTACGGTGCGGAAGGACTCTGAAATTTGTCGGGACTTTGAAATATTTCGGAGCGATTGGAGTTTTTCGCGATTTTCTCGAAAACCAGCACGACGACCGCGGTCGAACCATTAGAGTAAAACGTAGGCAATGAAACGACGAACGGGGATCAATGGTTGTTTGCTCGATTGGACGGACTTGTGTTCGGACTACGGTGCGGAAGGACTCTGAAATTTGTCGGGCCTTCGAAATATTTCGGAGCGATTGGAATTTTTCGCGATTTTCTCGAAAACCAGCACGACGACCGCGGTCGAACCATTAGAGTAAAACGTAGGCAATGGAACGACGAACAGGGATCAATTGTTGTTTGGTCGATTGGACGAGTTTAGACTTTCGTCGGACTACGGTACGAAGGAATCTTAAATCTATCGTAGCTTCGAATTACCTCGGAGCGATTGGGGTTTTTCGCGATTTTCTCGAAAACCAGCACGACGACCGCGGTCGAACCATTAGAGTAAAACGTAGGCAATGGAACGACGAACGGGGATCAATGATTGTTTGCTCGATTGGACGAAATTGTGTTCGGACTACGGTGCGGAAGGACTCTGAAATTTGTCGGGACTTTGAAATATTTCGGAGCGATTGGAGTTTTTCGCGATTTTCTCGAAAACCAGCACGACGACCGCGGCCGAACCATTAGAGTAAAACGTAGGCAATGGAACGACGAACAGGGATCAATTGTTGTTTGGTCGATTGGACGAGTTTAGACTTTCGTCGGACTACGGTACGAAGGAATCTTAAATCTATCGTAGCTTCGAATTACCTCGGAGCGATTGGGGTTTTTCGCGATTTTCTCGAAAACCAGCACGACGACCGCGGTCGAACCATTAGAGTAAAACGTAGGCAATGGAACGACGAACGGGGATCAATGATTGTTTGCTCGATTGGACGAAATTGTGTTCGGACTACGGTGCGGAAGGACTCTGAAATTTATCGGGCCTTTGAAATATTTCGGAGCGATTGGAATTTTTCGCGATTTTCTCGAAAACCAGCACGACGACCGCGGCCGAACCATTAGAGTAAAACGTAGGCAATGGAGCGACGAACAGGGATGAATTGTTGTTTGGTCGATTGGACGAGTTTAGACTTTCGTCGGACTACGGTACGAAGGAATCTTAAATCTATCGTAGCTTCGAATTACCTCGGAGCGATTGGGGTTTTTCGCGATTTTCTCGAAAACCAGCACGACGACCGCGGTCGAACCATTAGAGTAAAACGTAGGCAATGGAACGACGAACAGGGATCAATTGTTGTTTGGTCGATTGGACGAGTTTAGACTTTCGTCGGACTACGGTACGAAGGAATCTTAAATCTATCGTAGCTTCGAATTACCTCGGAGCGATTGGGGTTTTTCGCGATTTTCTCGAAAACCAGCACGACGACCGCGGTCGAACCATTAGAGTAAAACGTAGGCAATGGAACGACGAACGGGGATCAATGATTGTTTGCTCGATTGGACGAAATTGTGTTCGGACTACGGTGCGGAAGGACTCTGAAATTTGTCGGGACTTTGAAATATTTCGGAGCGATTGGGGTTTTTCGCGATTTTCCCGAAAACCAGCACGACGACCGCGGTCGAACCATTAGAGTAAAACGTAGGAAATGGAACGACGAACAGGGATCAATTGTTGTTTGTTCGATTGGACGAACCTGTCTTCGGACAACGGTGCGGAAGGACTCTGAAATTTGTCGGGACTTTGAAATATTTCGGAGCGATTGGAATTTTTCGCGATTTTCTCGAAAACCAGCACGACGATCGCGGTCGAACCATTAGAGTAAAACGTAGGCAATGGGACGACGAATAGGGATCAATTGTTGTTTGTTCGATTGGACGAACCTGTCTTCGGACTACGGTGCGGAAGGACTCTGAAATTTGTCGGGTCTTTGAAATATTTCGGAGCGATTGGAGTTTTTCGCGATTTTCTCGAAAACCAGCACGACGACCGCGGCCGAACCATTAGAGTAAAACGTAGGCAATGGAACGACGAACAGGGATCAATTGTTGTTTGGTCGATTGGACGAGTTTAGACTTTCGTCGGACTACGGTACGAAGGAATCTTAAATCTATCGTAGCTTCGAATTACCTCGGAGCGATTGGGGTTTTTCGCGATTTTCTCGAAAACCAGCACGACGACCGCGGTCGAACCATTAGAGTAAAACGTAGGCAATGGAACGACGAACGGGGATCAATGATTGTTTGCTCGATTGGACGAAATTGTGTTCGGACTACGGTGCGGAAGGACTCTGAAATTTGTCGGGACTTTGAAATATTTCGGAGCGATTGGAGTTTTTCGCGATTTTCTCGAAAACCAGCACGACGACCGCGGCCGAACCATTAGAGTAAAACGTAGGCAATGGGACGACGAATAGGGATCAATTGTTGTTTGTTCGATTGGACGAACCTGTCTTCGGACTACGGTGCGGAAGGACTCTGAAATTTGTCGGGACTTTGAAATATTTCGGAGCGATTGGGGTTTTTCGCGATTTTCTCGAAAACCAGCACGACGACCGCGGTCGAACCATTAGAGTAAAACGTAGGAAATGGAACGACGAACAGGGATCAATTGTTGTTTGTTCGATTGGACGAACCTGTCTTCGGACAACGGTGCGGAAGGACTCTGAAATTTGTCGGGACTTTGAAATATTTCGGAGCGATTGGAATTTTTCGCGATTTTCTCGAAAACCAGCACGACGATCGCGGTCGAACCATTAGAGTAAAACGTAGGCAATGGGACGACGAATAGGGATCAATTGTTGTTTGTTCGATTGGACGAACCTGTCTTCGGACTACGGTGCGGAAGGACTCTGAAATTTGTCGGGACTTTGAAATATTTCGGAGCGATTGGAGTTTTTCGCGATTTTCTCGAAAACCAGCACGACGACCGCGGTCGAACCATTAGAGTAAAACGTAGGCAATGGAACGACGAACAGGGATCAATTGTTGTTTGGTCGATTGGACGAGTTTAGACTTTCGTCGGACTACGGTACGAAGGAATCTTAAATCTATCGTAGCTTCGAATTACCTCGGAGCGATTGGGGTTTTTCGCGATTTTCTCGAAAACCAGCACGACGACCGCGGTCGAACCATTAGAGTAAAACGTAGGCAATGGAACGACGAACGGGGATCAATGATTGTTTGCTCGATTGGACGAAATTGTGTTCGGACTACGGTGCGGAAGGACTCTGAAATTTGTCGGGACTTTGAAATATTTCGGAGCGATTGGGGTTTTTCGCGATTTTCCCGAAAACCAGCACGACGACCGCGGTCGAACCATTAGAGTAAAACGTAGGAAATGGAACGACGAACAGGGATCAATTGTTGTTTGTTCGATTGGACGAACCTGTCTTCGGACAACGGTGCGGAAGGACTCTGAAATTTGTCGGGACTTTGAAATATTTCGGAGCGATTGGAATTTTTCGCGATTTTCTCGAAAACCAGCACGACGATCGCGGTCGAACCATTAGAGTAAAACGTAGGCAATGGGACGACGAATAGGGATCAATTGTTGTTTGTTCGATTGGACGAACCTGTCTTCGGACTACGGTGCGGAAGGACTCTGAAATTTGTCGGGTCTTTGAAATATTTCGGAGCGATTGGAGTTTTTCGCGATTTTCTCGAAAACCAGCACGACGACCGCGGCCGAACCATTAGAGTAAAACGTAGGCAATGGAACGACGAACAGGGATCAATTGTTGTTTGGTCGATTGGACGAGTTTAGACTTTCGTCGGACTACGGTACGAAGGAATCTTAAATCTATCGTAGCTTCGAATTACCTCGGAGCGATTGGGGTTTTTCGCGATTTTCTCGAAAACCAGCACGACGACCGCGGTCGAACCATTAGAGTAAAACGTAGGCAATGGAACGACGAACGGGGATCAATGATTGTTTGCTCGATTGGACGAAATTGTGTTCGGACTACGGTGCGGAAGGACTCTGAAATTTGTCGGGACTTTGAAATATTTCGGAGCGATTGGAGTTTTTCGCGATTTTCTCGAAAACCAGCACGACGACCGCGGCCGAACCATTAGAGTAAAACGTAGGCAATGGAGCGACGAACAGGGATCAATTGTTGTTTGGTCGATTGGACGAGTTTAGACTTTCGTCGGACTACGGTACGAAGGAATCTTAAATCTATCGTAGCTTCGAATTACCTCGGAGCGATTGGGGTTTTTCGCGATTTTCTCGAAAACCAGCACGACGACCGCGGTCGAACCATTAGAGTAAAACGTAGGAAATGGAACGACGAACAGGGATCAATTGTTGTTTGTTCGATTGGACGAACCTGTCTTCGGACTACGGTGCGGAAGGACTCTGAAATTTGTCGGGACTTTGAAATATTTCGGAGCGATTGGAGTTTTTCGCGATTTTCTCGAAAACCAGCACGACGACCGCGGTCGAACCATTAGTGTAAAACGTAGGCAATGAAACGACGAACGGGGATCAATGGTTGTTTGCTCGATTGGACGAACTTGTGTTCGGACTACGGTGCGGAAGGACTCTGAAATTTGTCGGGCCTTTGAAATATTTCGGAGCGATTGGAATTTTTCGCGATTTTCTCGAAAACCAGCACGACGACCGCGGCCGAACCATTAGAGTAAAACGTAGGCAATGGAGCGACGAACAGGGATGAATTGTTGTTTGGTCGATTGGACGAGTTTAGACTTTCGTCGGACTACGGTACGAAGGAATCTTAAATCTATCGTAGCTTCGAATTACCTCGGAGCGATTGGGGTTTTTCGCGATTTTCTCGAAAACCAGCACGACGACCGCGGTCGAACCATTAGAGTAAAACGTAGGCAATGGAACGACGAACGGGGATCAATGATTGTTTGCTCGATTGGACGAAATTGTGTTCGGACTACGGTGCGGAAGGACTCTGAAATTTGTCGGGACTTTGAAATATTTCGGAGCGATTGGAGTTTTTCGCGATTTTCTCGAAAACCAGCAGGACGACCGCGGTCGAACCATTAGAGTAAAACGTAGGCAATGAAACGACGAACGGGGATCAATGGTTGTTTGCTCGATTGGACGGACTTGTGTTCGGACTACGGTGCGGAAGGACTCTGAAATTTGTCGGGACTTTGAAATATTTCGGAGCGATTGGAGTTTTTCGCGATTTTCTCGAAAACCAGCACGACGACCGCGGTCGAACCATTAGAGTAAAACGTAGGCAATGAAACGACGAACGGGGATCAATGGTTGTTTGCTCGATTGGACGGACTTGTGTTCGGACTACGGTGCGGAAGGACTCTGAAATTTGTCGGGCCTTCGAAATATTTCGGAGCGATTGGAATTTTTCGCGATTTTCTCGAAAACCAGCACGACGACCGCGGTCGAACCATTAGAGTAAAACGTAGGCAATGGAACGACGAACAGGGATCAATTGTTGTTTGGTCGATTGGACGAGTTTAGACTTTCGTCGGACTACGGTACGAAGGAATCTTAAATCTATCGTAGCTTCGAATTACCTCGGAGCGATTGGGGTTTTTCGCGATTTTCTCGAAAACCAGCACGACGACCGCGGTCGAACCATTAGAGTAAAACGTAGGCAATGGAACGACGAACGGGGATCAATGATTGTTTGCTCGATTGGACGAAATTGTGTTCGGACTACGGTGCGGAAGGACTCTGAAATTTGTCGGGACTTTGAAATATTTCGGAGCGATTGGGGTTTTTCGCGATTTTCTCGAAAACCAGCACGACGACCGCGGTCGAACCATTAGAGTAAAACGTAGGAAATGGAACGACGAACAGGGATCAATTGTTGTTTGTTCGATTGGACGAACCTGTCTTCGGACAACGGTGCGGAAGGACTCTGAAATTTGTCGGGACTTTGAAATATTTCGGAGCGATTGGAATTTTTCGCGATTTTCTCGAAAACCAGCACGACGATCGCGGTCGAACCATTAGAGTAAAACGTAGGCAATGGGACGACGAATAGGGATCAATTGTTGTTTGTTCGATTGGACGAACCTGTCTTCGGACTACGGTGCGGAAGGACTCTGAAATTTGTCGGGACTTTGAAATATTTCGGAGCGATTGGAGTTTTTCGCGATTTTCTCGAAAACCAGCACGACGACCGCGGCCGAACCATTAGAGTAAAACGTAGGCAATGGAACGACGACCAGGGATCAATTGTTGTTTGGTCGATTGGACGAGTTTAGACTTTCGTCGGACTACGGTACGAAGGAATCTTAAATCTATCGTAGCTTCGAATTACCTCGGAGCGATTGGGGTTTTTCGCGATTTTCTCGAAAACCAGCACGACGACCGCGGTCGAACCATTAGAGTAAAACGTAGGCAATGGAACGACGAACGGGGATCAATGATTGTTTGCTCGATTGGACGAAATTGTGTTCGGACTACGGTGCGGAAGGACTCTGAAATTTGTCGGGCCTTTGAAATATTTCGAAGCGATTGGAATTTTTCGCGATTTTCTCGAAAACCAGCACGACGACCGCGGCCGAACCATTAGAGTAAAACGTAGGCAATGGAGCGACGAACAGGGATGAATTGTTGTTTGGTCGATTGGACGAGTTTAGACTTTCGTCGGACTACGGTACGAAGGAATCTTAAATCTATCGTAGCTTCGAATTACCTCGGAGCGATTGGGGTTTTTCGCGATTTTCTCGAAAACCAGCACGACGACCGCGGTCGAACCATTAGAGTAAAACGTAGGCAATGGAACGACGAACGGGGATCAATGATTGTTTGCTCGATTGGACGAAATTGTGTTCGGACTACGGTGCGGAAGGACTCTGAAATTTGTCGGGACTTTGAAATATTTCGGAGCGATTGGAGTTTTTCGCGATTTTCTCGAAAACCAGCAGGACGACCGCGGTCGAACCATTAGAGTAAAACGTAGGCAATGAAACGACGAACGGGGATCAATGGTTGTTTGCTCGATTGGACGGACTTGTGTTCGGACTACGGTGCGGAAGGACTCTGAAATTTGTCGGGACTTTGAAATATTTCGGAGCGATTGGAATTTTTCGCGATTTTCTCGAAAACCAGCACGACGACCGCGGTCGAACCATTAGAGTAAAACGTAGGAAATGGAACGACAAACAGGGATCAATTGTTGTTTGTTCGATTGGACGAACCTGTCTTCGGACTACGGTGCGGAAGGACTCTGAAATTTGTCGGGACTTTGAAATATTTCGGAGCGATTGGAATTTTTCGCGATTTTCTCGAAAACCAGCACGACGATCGCGGTCGAACCATTAGAGTAAAACGTAGGCAATGGGACGGCGAATAGGGATCAATTGTTGTTTGTTCGATTGGACGAACCTGTCTTCGGACTACGGTGCGGAAGGACTCTGAAATTTGTCGGGACTTTGAAATATTTCGGAGCGATTGGAGTTTTTCGCGATTTTCTCGAAAACCAGCACGACGACCGCGGTCGAACCATTAGAGTAAAACGTAGGCAATGAAACGACGAACGGGGATCAATGGTTGTTTGCTCGATTGGACGAACTTGTGTTCGGACTACGGTGCGGAAGGACTCTGAAATTTGTCGGGCCTTCGAAATATTTCGGAGCGATTGGAATTTTTCGCGATTTTCTCGAAAACCAGCACGACGACCGCGGTCGAACCATTAGAGTAAAACGTAGGCAATGGAACGACGAACAGGGATCAATTGTTGTTTGGTCGATTGGACGAGTTTAGACTTTCGTCGGACTACGGTACGAAGGAATCTTAAATCTATCGTAGCTTCGAATTACCTCGGAGCGATTGGGGTTTTTCGCGATTTTCTCGAAAACCAGCACGACGACCGCGGTCGAACCATTAGAGTAAAACGTAGGCAATGGAACGACGAACGGGGATCAATGATTGTTTGCTCGTTTGGACGAAATTGTGTTCGGACTACGGTGCGGAAGGACTCTGAAATTTGTCGGGACTTTGAAATATTTCGGAGCGATTGGGGTTTTTCGCGATTTTCTCGAAAACCAGCACGACGACCGCGGTCGAACCATTAGAGTAAAACGTAGGAAATGGAACGACGAACAGGGATCAATTGTTGTTTGTTCGATTGGACGAACCTGTCTTCGGACAACGGTGCGGAAGGACTCTGAAATTTGTCGGGACTTTGAAATATTTCGGAGCGATTGGAGTTTTTCGCGATTTTCTCGAAAACCAGCACGACGACCGCGGTCGAACCATTAGAGTAAAACGTAGGCAATGAAACGACGAACGGGGATCAATGGTTGTTTGCTCGATTGGACGAACTTGTGTTCGGACTACGGTGCGGAAGGACTCTGAAATTTGTCGGGCCTTCGAAATATTTCGGAGCGATTGGAATTTTTCGCGATTTTCTCGAAAACCAGCACGACGACCGCGGTCGAACCATTAGAGTAAAACGTAGGCAATGGAACGACGAACAGGGATCAATTGTTGTTTGGTCGATTGGACGAGTTTAGACTTTCGTCGGACTACGGTACGAAGGAATCTTAAATCTATCGTAGCTTCGAATTACCTCGGAGCGATTGGGGTTTTTCGCGATTTTCTCGAAAACCAGCACGACGACCGCGGTCGAACCATTAGAGTAAAACGTAGGCAATGGAACGACGAACGGGGATCAATGATTGTTTGCTCGATTGGACGAAATTGTGTTCGGACTACGGTGCGGAAGGACTCTGAAATTTGTCGGGACTTTGAAATATTTCGGAGCGATTGGGGTTTTTCGCGATTTTCTCGAAAACCAGCACGACGACCGCGGTCGAACCATTAGAGTAAAACGTAGGAAATGGAACGACGAACAGGGATCAATTGTTGTTTGTTCGATTGGACGAACCTGTCTTCGGACAACGGTGCGGAAGGACTCTGAAATTTGTCGGGACTTTGAAATATTTCGGAGCGATTGGAGTTTTTCGCGATTTTCTCGAAAACCAGCACGACGACCGCGGTCGAACCATTAGAGTAAAACGTAGGCAATGAAACGACGAACGGGGATCAATGGTTGTTTGCTCGATTGGACGGACTTGTGTTCGGACTACGGTGCGGAAGGACTCTGAAATTTGTCGGGCCTTCGAAATATTTCGGAGCGATTGGAATTTTTCGCGATTTTCTCGAAAACCAGCACGACGACCGCGGTCGAACCATTAGAGTAAAACGTAGGCAATGGAACGACGAACAGGGATCAATTGTTGTTTGGTCGATTGGACGAGTTTAGACTTTCGTCGGACTACGGTACGAAGGAATCTTAAATCTATCGTAGCTTCGAATTACCTCGGAGCGATTGGGGTTTTTCGCGATTTTCTCGAAAACCAGCACGACGACCGCGGTCGAACCATTAGAGTAAAACGTAGGCAATGGAACGACGAACGGGGATCAATGATTGTTTGCTCGATTGGACGAAATTGTGTTCGGACTACGGTGCGGAAGGACTCTGAAATTTGTCGGGACTTTGAAATATTTCGGAGCGATTGGGGTTTTTCGCGATTTTCTCGAAAACCAGCACGACGACCGCGGTCGAACCATTAGAGTAAAACGTAGGAAATGGAACGACGAACAGGGATCAATTGTTGTTTGTTCGATTGGACGAACCTGTCTTCGGACAACGGTGCGGAAGGACTCTGAAATTTGTCGGGACTTTGAAATATTTCGGAGCGATTGGAATTTTTCGCGATTTTCTCGAAAACCAGCACGACGATCGCGGTCGAACCATTAGAGTAAAACGTAGGCAATGGGACGACGAATAGGGATCAATTGTTGTTTGTTCGATTGGACGAACCTGTCTTCGGACTACGGTGCGGAAGGACTCTGAAATTTGTCGGGACTTTGAAATATTTCGGAGCGATTGGAGTTTTTCGCGATTTTCTCGAAAACCAGCACGACGACCGCGGCCGAACCATTAGAGTAAAACGTAGGCAATGGAACGACGAACAGGGATCAATTGTTGTTTGGTCGATTGGACGAGTTTAGACTTTCGTCGGACTACGGTACGAAGGAATCTTAAATCTATCGTAGCTTCGAATTACCTCGGAGCGATTGGGGTTTTTCGCGATTTTCTCGAAAACCAGCACGACGACCGCGGTCGAACCATTAGAGTAAAACGTAGGCAATGGAACGACGAACGGGGATCAATGATTGTTTGCTCGATTGGACGAAATTGTGTTCGGACTACGGTGCGGAAGGACTCTGAAATTTGTCGGGACTTTGAAATATTTCGGAGCGATTGGAGTTTTTCGCGATTTTCTCGAAAACCAGCACGACGACCGCGGCCGAACCATTAGAGTAAAACGTAGGCAATGGAACGACGAACAGGGATCAATTGTTGTTTGGTCGATTGGACGAGTTTAGACTTTCGTCGGACTACGGTACGAAGGAATCTTAAATCTATCGTAGCTTCGAATTACCTCGGAGCGATTGGGGTTTTTCGCGATTTTCTCGAAAACCAGCACGACGACCGCGGTCGAACCATTAGAGTAAAACGTAGGCAATGGAACGACGAACGGGGATCAATGATTGTTTGCTCGATTGGACGAAATTGTGTTCGGACTACGGTGCGGAAGGACTCTGAAATTTGTCGGGCCTTTGAAATATTTCGGAGCGATTGGAATTTTTCGCGATTTTCTCGAAAACCAGCACGACGACCGCGGCCGAACCATTAGAGTAAAACGTAGGCAATGGAGCGACGAACAGGGATGAATTGTTGTTTGGTCGATTGGACGAGTTTAGACTTTCGTCGGACTACGGTACGAAGGAATCTTAAATCTATCGTAGCTTCGAATTACCTCGGAGCGATTGGGGTTTTTCGCGATTTTCTCGAAAACCAGCACGACGACCGCGGTCGAACCATTAGAGTAAAACGTAGGCAATGGAACGACGAACGGGGATCAATGATTGTTTGCTCGATTGGACGAAATTGTGTTCGGACTACGGTGCGGAAGGACTCTGAAATTTGTCGGGACTTTGAAATATTTCGGAGCGATTGGAGTTTTTCGCGATTTTCTCGAAAACCAGCAGGACGACCGCGGTCGAACCATTAGAGTAAAACGTAGGCAATGAAACGACGAACGGGGATCAATGGTTGTTTGCTCGATTGGACGGACTTGTGTTCGGACTACGGTGCGGAAGGACTCTGAAATTTGTCGGGACTTTGAAATATTTCGGAGCGATTGGAATTTTTCTCGATTTTCTCGAAAACCAGCACGACGACCGCGGTCGAACCATTAGAGTAAAACGTAGGAAATGGAACGACAAACAGGGATCAATTGTTGTTTGTTCGATTGGACGAACCTGTCTTCGGACTACGGTGCGGAAGGACTCTGAAATTTGTCGGGACTTTGAAATATTTCGGAGCGATTGGAATTTTTCGCGATTTTCTCGAAAACCAGCACGACGATCGCGGTCGAACCATTAGAGTAAAACGTAGGCAATGGGACGGCGAATAGGGATCAATTGTTGTTTGTTCGATTGGACGAACCTGTCTTCGGACTACGGTGCGGAAGGACTCTGAAATTTGTCGGGACTTTGAAATATTTCGGAGCGATTGGAGTTTTTCGCGATTTTCTCGAAAACCAGCACGACGACCGCGGTCGAACCATTAGAGTAAAACGTAGGCAATGAAACGACGAACGGGGATCAATGGTTGTTTGCTCGATTGGACGAACTTGTGTTCGGACTACGGTGCGGAAGGACTCTGAAATTTGTCGGGCCTTCGAAATATTTCGGAGCGATTGGAATTTTTCGCGATTTTCTCGAAAACCAGCACGACGACCGCGGTCGAACCATTAGAGTAAAACGTAGGCAATGGAACGACGAACAGGGATCAATTGTTGTTTGGTCGATTGGACGAGTTTAGACTTTCGTCGGACTACGGTACGAAGGAATCTTAAATCTATCGTAGCTTCGAATTACCTCGGAGCGATTGGGGTTTTTCGCGATTTTCTCGAAAACCAGCACGACGACCGCGGTCGAACCATTAGAGTAAAACGTAGGCAATGGAACGACGAACGGGGATCAATGATTGTTTGCTCGTTTGGACGAAATTGTGTTCGGACTACGGTGCGGAAGGACTCTGAAATTTGTCGGGACTTTGAAATATTTCGGAGCGATTGGGGTTTTTCGCGATTTTCTCGAAAACCAGCACGACGACCGCGGTCGAACCATTAGAGTAAAACGTAGGAAATGGAACGACGAACAGGGATCAATTGTTGTTTGTTCGATTGGACGAACCTGTCTTCGGACAACGGTGCGGAAGGACTCTGAAATTTGTCGGGACTTTGAAATATTTCGGAGCGATTGGAGTTTTTCGCGATTTTCTCGAAAACCAGCACGACGACCGCGGTCGAACCATTAGAGTAAAACGTAGGCAATGAAACGACGAACGGGGATCAATGGTTGTTTGCTCGATTGGACGAACTTGTGTTCGGACTACGGTGCGGAAGGACTCTGAAATTTGTCGGGCCTTCGAAATATTTCGGAGCGATTGGAATTTTTCGCGATTTTCTCGAAAACCAGCACGACGACCGCGGTCGAACCATTAGAGTAAAACGTAGGCAATGGAACGACGAACAGGGATCAATTGTTGTTTGGTCGATTGGACGAGTTTAGACTTTCGTCGGACTACGGTACGAAGGAATCTTAAATCTATCGTAGCTTCGAATTACCTCGGAGCGATTGGGGTTTTTCGCGATTTTCTCGAAAACCAGCACGACGACCGCGGTCGAACCATTAGAGTAAAACGTAGGCAATGGAACGACGAACGGGGATCAATGATTGTTTGCTCGATTGGACGAAATTGTGTTCGGACTACGGTGCGGAAGGACTCTGAAATTTGTCGGGACTTTGAAATATTTCGGAGCGATTGGGGTTTTTCGCGATTTTCTCGAAAACCAGCACGACGACCGCGGTCGAACCATTAGAGTAAAACGTAGGAAATGGAACGACGAACAGGGATCAATTGTTGTTTGTTCGATTGGACGAACCTGTCTTCGGACAACGGTGCGGAAGGACTCTGAAATTTGTCGGGACTTTGAAATATTTCGGAGCGATTGGAATTTTTCGCGATTTTCTCGAAAACCAGCACGACGATCGCGGTCGAACCATTAGAGTAAAACGTAGGCAATGGGACGACGAATAGGGATCAATTGTTGTTTGTTCGATTGGACGAACCTGTCTTCGGACTACGGTGCGGAAGGACTCTGAAATTTGTCGGGACTTTGAAATATTTCGGAGCGATTGGAGTTTTTCGCGATTTTCTCGAAAACCAGCACGACGACCGCGGCCGAACCATTAGAGTAAAACGTAGGCAATGGAACGACGAACAGGGATCAATTGTTGTTTGGTCGATTGGACGAGTTTAGACTTTCGTCGGACTACGGTACGAAGGAATCTTAAATCTATCGTAGCTTCGAATTACCTCGGAGCGATTGGGGTTTTTCGCGATTTTCTCGAAAACCAGCACGACGACCGCGGTCGAACCATTAGAGTAAAACGTAGGCAATGGAACGACGAACGGGGATCAATGATTGTTTGCTCGATTGGACGAAATTGTGTTCGGACTACGGTGCGGAAGGACTCTGAAATTTGTCGGGACTTTGAAATATTTCGGAGCGATTGGGGTTTTTCGCGATTTTCTCGAAAACCAGCACGACGACCGCGGTCGAACCATTAGAGTAAAACGTAGGAAATGGAACGACGAACAGGGATCAATTGTTGTTTGTTCGATTGGACGAACCTGTCTTCGGACAACGGTGCGGAAGGACTCTGAAATTTGTCGGGACTTTGAAATATTTCGGAGCGATTGGAATTTTTCGCGATTTTCTCGAAAACCAGCACGACGATCGCGGTCGAACCATTAGAGTAAAACGTAGGCAATGGGACGACGAATAGGGATCAATTGTTGTTTGTTCGATTGGACGAACCTGTCTTCGGACTACGGTGCGGAAGGACTCTGAAATTTGTCGGGACTTTGAAATATTTCGGAGCGATTGGAGTTTTACGCGATTTTCTCGAAAACCAGCACGACGACCGCGGTCGAACCATTAGAGTAAAACGTAGGCAATGAAACGACGAACGGGGATCAATGGTTGTTTGCTCGATTGGACGAACTTGTGTTCGGACTACGGTGCGGAAGGACTCTGAAATTTGTCGGGCCTTCGAAATATTTCGGAGCGATTGGAATTTTTCGCGATTTTCTCGAAAACCAGCACGACGACCGCGGTCGAACCATTAGAGTAAAACGTAGGCAATGGAACGACGAACAGGGATCAATTGTTGTTTGGTCGATTGGACGAGTTTAGACTTTCGTCGGACTACGGTACGAAGGAATCTTAAATCTATCGTAGCTTCGAATTACCTCGGAGCGATTGGGGTTTTTCGCGATTTTCTCGAAAACCAGCACGACGACCGCGGTCGAACCATTAGAGTAAAACGTAGGCAATGGAACGACGAACGGGGATCAATGATTGTTTGCTCGTTTGGACGAAATTGTGTTCGGACTACGGTGCGGAAGGACTCTGAAATTTGTCGGGACTTTGAAATATTTCGGAGCGATTGGGGTTTTTCGCGATTTTCTCGAAAACCAGCACGACGACCGCGGTCGAACCATTAGAGTAAAACGTAGGAAATGGAACGACGAACAGGGATCAATTGTTGTTTGTTCGATTGGACGAAATTGTGTTCGGACTACGGTGCGGAAGGACTCTGAAATTTGTCGGGACTTTGAAATATTTCGGAGCGATTGGGGTTTTTCGCGATTTTCTCGAAAACCAGCACGACGACCGCGGTCGAACCATTAGAGTAAAACGTAGGAAATGGAACGACGAACAGGGATCAATTGTTGTTTGTTCGATTGGACGAACCTGTCTTCGGACAACGGTGCGGAAGGACTCTGAAATTTGTCGGGACTTTGAAATATTTCGGAGCGATTGGAATTTTTCGCGATTTTCTCGAAAACCAGCACGACGATCGCGGTCGAACCATTAGAGTAAAACGTAGGCAATGGGACGACGAATAGGGATCAATTGTTGTTTGTTCGATTGGACGAACCTGTCTTCGGACTACGGTGCGGAAGGACTCTGAAATTTGTCGGGACTTTGAAATATTTCGGAGCGATTGGAGTTTTTCGCGATTTTCTCGAAAACCAGCACGACGACCGCGGCCGAACCATTAGAGTAAAACGTAGGCAATGGAACGACGAACAGGGATCAATTGTTGTTTGGTCGATTGGACGAGTTTAGACTTTCGTCGGACTACGGTACGAAGGAATCTTAAATCTATCGTAGCTTCGAATTACCTCGGAGCGATTGGGGTTTTTCGCGATTTTCTCGAAAACCAGCACGACGACCGCGGTCGAACCATTAGAGTAAAACGTAGGCAATGGAACGACGAACGGGGATCAATGATTGTTTGCTCGATTGGACGAAATTGTGTTCGGACTACGGTGCGGAAGGACTCTGAAATTTGTCGGGACTTTGAAATATTTCGGAGCGATTGGAGTTTTTCGCGATTTTCTCGAAAACCAGCACGACGACCGCGGCCGAACCATTAGAGTAAAACGTAGGCAATGGAACGACGAACAGGGATCAATTGTTGTTTGGTCGATTGGACGAGTTTAGACTTTCGTCGGACTACGGTACGAAGGAATCTTAAATCTATCGTAGCTTCGAATTACCTCGGAGCGATTGGGGTTTTTCGCGATTTTCTCGAAAACCAGCACGACGACCGCGGTCGAACCATTAGAGTAAAACGTAGGCAATGGAACGACGAACGGGGATCAATGATTGTTTGCTCGATTGGACGAAATTGTGTTCGGACTACGGTGCGGAAGGACTCTGAAATTTGTCGGGCCTTTGAAATATTTCGGAGCGATTGGAATTTTTCGCGATTTTCTCGAAAACCAGCACGACGACCGCGGCCGAACCATTAGAGTAAAACGTAGGCAATGGAGCGACGAACAGGGATGAATTGTTGTTTGGTCGATTGGACGAGTTTAGACTTTCGTCGGACTACGGTACGAAGGAATCTTAAATCTATCGTAGCTTCGAATTACCTCGGAGCGATTGGGGTTTTTCGCGATTTTCTCGAAAACCAGCACGACGACCGCGGCCGAACCATTAGAGTAAAACGTAGGCAATGGAACGACGAACAGGGATCAATTGTTGTTTGGTCGATTGGACGAGTTTAGACTTTCGTCGGACTACGGTACGAAGGAATCTTAAATCTATCGTAGCTTCGAATTACCTCGGAGCGATTGGGGTTTTTCGCGATTTTCTCGAAAACCAGCACGACGACCGCGGTCGAACCATTAGAGTAAAACGTAGGAAATGGAACGACGAACAGGGATCAATTGTTGTTTGTTCGATTGGACGAACCTGTCTTCGGACAACGGTGCGGAAGGACTCTGAAATTTGTCGGGACTTTGAAATATTTCGGAGCGATTGGAGTTTTTCGCGATTTTCTCGAAAACCAGCAGGACGACCGCGGTCGAACCATTAGAGTAAAACGTAGGCAATGAAACGACGAACGGGGATCAATGGTTGTTTGCTCGATTGGACGGACTTGTGTTCGGACTACGGTGCGGAAGGACTCTGAAATTTGTCGGGACTTTGAAATATTTCGGAGCGATTGGAATTTTTCGCGATTTTCTCGAAAACCAGCACGACGACCGCGGTCGAACCATTAGAGTAAAACGTAGGAAATGGAACGACAAACAGGGATCAATTGTTGTTTGTTCGATTGGACGAACCTGTCTTCGGACTACGGTGCGGAAGGACTCTGAAATTTGTCGGGACTTTGAAATATTTCGGAGCGATTGGAATTTTTCGCGATTTTCTCGAAAACCAGCACGACGATCGCGGTCGAACCATTAGAGTAAAACGTAGGCAATGGGACGGCGAATAGGGATCAATTGTTGTTTGTTCGATTGGACGAACCTGTCTTCGGACTACGGTGCGGAAGGACTCTGAAATTTGTCGGGACTTTGAAATATTTCGGAGCGATTGGAGTTTTTCGCGATTTTCTCGAAAACCAGCACGACGACCGCGGTCGAACCATTAGAGTAAAACGTAGGCAATGAAACGACGAACGGGGATCAATGGTTGTTTGCTCGATTGGACGAACTTGTGTTCGGACTACGGTGCGGAAGGACTCTGAAATTTGTCGGGCCTTCGAAATATTTCGGAGCGATTGGAATTTTTCGCGATTTTCTCGAAAACCAGCACGACGACCGCGGTCGAACCATTAGAGTAAAACGTAGGCAATGGAACGACGAACAGGGATCAATTGTTGTTTGGTCGATTGGACGAGTTTAGACTTTCGTCGGACTACGGTACGAAGGAATCTTAAATCTATCGTAGCTTCGAATTACCTCGGAGCGATTGGGGTTTTTCGCGATTTTCTCGAAAACCAGCACGACGACCGCGGTCGAACCATTAGAGTAAAACGTAGGCAATGGAACGACGAACGGGGATCAATGATTGTTTGCTCGTTTGGACGAAATTGTGTTCGGACTACGGTGCGGAAGGACTCTGAAATTTGTCGGGACTTTGAAATATTTCGGAGCGATTGGAGTTTTTCGCGATTTTCTCGAAAACCAGCAGGACGACCGCGGTCGAACCATTAGAGTAAAACGTAGGCAATGAAACGACGAACGGGGATCAATGGTTGTTTGCTCGATTGGACGGACTTGTGTTCGGACTACGGTGCGGAAGGACTCTGAAATTTGTCGGGACTTTGAAATATTTCGGAGCGATTGGAATTTTTCGCGATTTTCTCGAAAACCAGCACGACGACCGCGGTCGAACCATTAGAGTAAAACGTAGGAAATGGAACGACAAACAGGGATCAATTGTTGTTTGTTCGATTGGACGAACCTGTCTTCGGACTACGGTGCGGAAGGACTCTGAAATTTGTCGGGACTTTGAAATATTTCGGAGCGATTGGAGTTTTTCGCGATTTTCTCGAAAACCAGCACGACGACCGCGGTCGAACCATTAGAGTAAAACGTAGGCAATGAAACGACGAACGGGGATCAATGGTTGTTTGCTCGATTGGACGAACTTGTGTTCGGACTACGGTGCGGAAGGACTCTGAAATTTGTCGGGCCTTCGAAATATTTCGGAGCGATTGGAATTTTTCGCGATTTTCTCGAAAACCAGCACGACGACCGCGGTCGAACCATTAGAGTAAAACGTAGGCAATGGAACGACGAACAGGGATCAATTGTTGTTTGGTCGATTGGACGAGTTTAGACTTTCGTCGGACTACGGTACGAAGGAATCTTAAATCTATCGTAGCTTCGAATTACCTCGGAGCGATTGGGGTTTTTCGCGATTTTCTCGAAAACCAGCACGACGACCGCGGTCGAACCATTAGAGTAAAACGTAGGCAATGGAACGACGAACGGGGATCAATGATTGTTTGCTCGATTGGACGAAATTGTGTTCGGACTACGGTGCGGAAGGACTCTGAAATTTGTCGGGACTTTGAAATATTTCGGAGCGATTGGGGTTTTTCGCGATTTTCTCGAAAACCAGCACGACGACCGCGGTCGAACCATTAGAGTAAAACGTAGGAAATGGAACGACGAACAGGGATCAATTGTTGTTTGTTCGATTGGACGAACCTGTCTTCGGACAACGGTGCGGAAGGACTCTGAAATTTGTCGGGACTTTGAAATATTTCGGAGCGATTGGAATTTTTCGCGATTTTCTCGAAAACCAGCACGACGATCGCGGTCGAACCATTAGAGTAAAACGTAGGCAATGGGACGACGAATAGGGATCAATTGTTGTTTGTTCGATTGGACGAACCTGTCTTCGGACTACGGTGCGGAAGGACTCTGAAATTTGTCGGGACTTTGAAATATTTCGGAGCGATTGGAGTTTTACGCGATTTTCTCGAAAACCAGCACGACGACCGCGGTCGAACCATTAGAGTAAAACGTAGGCAATGAAACGACGAACGGGGATCAATGGTTGTTTGCTCGATTGGACGAACTTGTGTTCGGACTACGGTGCGGAAGGACTCTGAAATTTGTCGGGCCTTCGAAATATTTCGGAGCGATTGGAATTTTTCGCGATTTTCTCGAAAACCAGCACGACGACCGCGGTCGAACCATTAGAGTAAAACGTAGGCAATGGAACGACGAACAGGGATCAATTGTTGTTTGGTCGATTGGACGAGTTTAGACTTTCGTCGGACTACGGTACGAAGGAATCTTAAATCTATCGTAGCTTCGAATTACCTCGGGGCGATTGGGGTTTTTCGCGATTTTCTCGAAAACCAGCACGACGACCGCGGTCGAACCATTAGAGTAAAACGTAGGCAATGGAACGACGAACGGGGATCAATGATTGTTTGCTCGATTGGACGAAATTGTGTTCGGACTACGGTGCGGAAGGACTCTGAAATTTGTCGGGACTTTGAAATATTTCGGAGCGATTGGGGTTTTTCGCGATTTTCTCGAAAACCAGCACGACGACCGCGGTCGAACCATTAGAGTAAAACGTAGGAAATGGAACGACGAACAGGGATCAATTGTTGTTTGTTCGATTGGACGAACCTGTCTTCGGACAACGGTGCGGAAGGACTCTGAAATTTGTCGGGACTTTGAAATATTTCGGAGCGATTGGAATTTTTCGCGATTTTCTCGAAAACCAGCACGACGATCGCGGTCGAACCATTAGAGTAAAACGTAGGCAATGGGACGACGAATAGGGATCAATTGTTGTTTGTTCGATTGGACGAACCTGTCTTCGGACTACGGTGCGGAAGGACTCTGAAATTTGTCGGGACTTTGAAATATTTCGGAGCGATTGGAGTTTTTCGCGATTTTCTCGAAAACCAGCACGACGACCGCGGCCGAACCATTAGAGTAAAACGTAGGCAATGGAACGACGAACAGGGATCAATTGTTGTTTGGTCGATTGGACGAGTTTAGACTTTCGTCGGACTACGGTACGAAGGAATCTTAAATCTATCGTAGCTTCGAATTACCTCGGGGCGATTGGGGTTTTTCGCGATTTTCTCGAAAACCAGCACGACGACCGCGGTCGAACCATTAGAGTAAAACGTAGGCAATGGAACGACGAACGGGGATCAATGATTGTTTGCTCGATTGGACGAAATTGTGTTCGGACTACGGTGCGGAAGGACTCTGAAATTTGTCGGGACTTTGAAATATTTCGGAGCGATTGGAGTTTTTCGCGATTTTCTCGAAAACCAGCACGACGACCGCGGTCGAACCATTAGAGTAAAACGTAGGCAATGAAACGACGAACGGGGATCAATGGTTGTTTGCTCGATTGGACGAACTTGTGTTCGGACTACGGTGCGGAAGGACTCTGAAATTTGTCGGGCCTTCGAAATATTTCGGAGCGATTGGAATTTTTCGCGATTTTCTCGAAAACCAGCACGACGACCGCGGTCGAACCATTAGAGTAAAACGTAGGCAATGGAACGACGAACAGGGATCAATTGTTGTTTGGTCGATTGGACGAGTTTAGACTTTCGTCGGACTACGGTACGAAGGAATCTTAAATCTATCGTAGCTTCGAATTACCTCGGAGCGATTGGGGTTTTTCGCGATTTTCTCGAAAACCAGCACGACGACCGCGGTCGAACCATTAGAGTAAAACGTAGGCAATGGAACGACGAACGGGGATCAATGATTGTTTGCTCGTTTGGACGAAATTGTGTTCGGACTACGGTGCGGAAGGACTCTGAAATTTGTCGGGACTTTGAAATATTTCGGAGCGATTGGGGTTTTTCGCGATTTTCTCGAAAACCAGCACGACGACCGCGGTCGAACCATTAGAGTAAAACGTAGGAAATGGAACGACGAACAGGGATCAATTGTTGTTTGTTCGATTGGACGAACCTGTCTTCGGACAACGGTGCGGAAGGACTCTGAAATTTGTCGGGACTTTGAAATATTTCGGAGCGATTGGAGTTTTTCGCGATTTTCTCGAAAACCAGCACGACGACCGCGGTCGAACCATTAGAGTAAAACGTAGGCAATGAAACGACGAACGGGGATCAATGGTTGTTTGCTCGATTGGACGAACTTGTGTTCGGACTACGGTGCGGAAGGACTCTGAAATTTGTCGGGCCTTCGAAATATTTCGGAGCGATTGGAATTTTTCGCGATTTTCTCGAAAACCAGCACGACGACCGCGGTCGAACCATTAGAGTAAAACGTAGGCAATGGAACGACGAACAGGGATCAATTGTTGTTTGGTCGATTGGACGAGTTTAGACTTTCGTCGGACTACGGTACGAAGGAATCTTAAATCTATCGTAGCTTCGAATTACCTCGGAGCGATTGGGGTTTTTCGCGATTTTCTCGAAAACCAGCACGACGACCGCGGTCGAACCATTAGAGTAAAACGTAGGCAATGGAACGACGAACGGGGATCAATGATTGTTTGCTCGATTGGACGAAATTGTGTTCGGACTACGGTGCGGAAGGACTCTGAAATTTGTCGGGACTTTGAAATATTTCGGAGCGATTGGAGTTTTTCGCGATTTTCTCGAAAACCAGCACGACGACCGCGGTCGAACCATTAGAGTAAAACGTAGGAAATGGAACGACGAACAGGGATCAATTGTTGTTTGTTCGATTGGACGAACCTGTCTTCGGACAACGGTGCGGAAGGACTCTGAAATTTGTCGGGACTTTGAAATATTTCGGAGCGATTGGAATTTTTCGCGATTTTCTCGAAAACCAGCACGACGATCGCGGTCGAACCATTAGAGTAAAACGTAGGCAATGGGACGACGAATAGGGATCAATTGTTGTTTGTTCGATTGGACGAACCTGTCTTCGGACTACGGTGCGGAAGGACTCTGAAATTTGTCGGGACTTTGAAATATTTCGGAGCGATTGGAGTTTTTCGCGATTTTCTCGAAAACCAGCACGACGACCGCGGCCGAACCATTAGAGTAAAACGTAGGCAATGGAACGACGAACAGGGATCAATTGTTGTTTGGTCGATTGGACGAGTTTAGACTTTCGTCGGACTACGGTACGAAGGAATCTTAAATCTATCGTAGCTTCGAATTACCTCGGAGCGATTGGGGTTTTTCGCGATTTTCTCGAAAACCAGCACGACGACCGCGGTCGAACCATTAGAGTAAAACGTAGGCAATGGAACGACGAACGGGGATCAATGATTGTTTGCTCGATTGGACGAAATTGTGTTCGGACTACGGTGCGGAAGGACTCTGAAATTTGTCGGGACTTTGAAATATTTCGGAGCGATTGGAGTTTTTCGCGATTTTCTCGAAAACCAGCACGACGACCGCGGCCGAACCATTAGAGTAAAACGTAGGCAATGGAACGACGAACAGGGATCAATTGTTGTTTGGTCGATTGGACGAGTTTAGACTTTCGTCGGACTACGGTACGAAGGAATCTTAAATCTATCGTAGCTTCGAATTACCTCGGAGCGATTGGGGTTTTTCGCGATTTTCTCGAAAACCAGCACGACGACCGCGGTCGAACCATTAGAGTAAAACGTAGGCAATGGAACGACGAACGGGGATCAATGATTGTTTGCTCGATTGGACGAAATTGTGTTCGGACTACGGTGCGGAAGGACTCTGAAATTTGTCGGGCCTTTGAAATATTTCGGAGCGATTGGAATTTTTCGCGATTTTCTCGAAAACCAGCACGACGACCGCGGCCGAACCATTAGAGTAAAACGTAGGCAATGGAGCGACGAACAGGGATGAATTGTTGTTTGGTCGATTGGACGAGTTTAGACTTTCGTCGGACTACGGTACGAAGGAATCTTAAATCTATCGTAGCTTCGAATTACCTCGGAGCGATTGGGGTTTTTCGCGATTTTCTCGAAAACCAGCACGACGACCGCGGTCGAACCATTAGAGTAAAACGTAGGCAATGGAACGACGAACGGGGATCAATGATTGTTTGCTCGATTGGACGAAACTGTGTTCGGACTACGGTGCGGAAGGACTCTGAAATTTGTCGGGACTTTGAAATATTTCGGAGCGATTGGAATTTTTCGCGATTTTCTCGAAAACCAGCACGACGATCGCGGTCGAACCATTAGAGTAAAACGTAGGCAATGGGACGGCGAATAGGGATCAATTGTTGTTTGTTCGATTGGACGAACCTGTCTTCGGACTACGGTGCGGAAGGACTCTGAAATTTGTCGGGACTTTGAAATATTTCGGAGCGATTGGAGTTTTTCGCGATTTTCTCGAAAACCAGCACGACGACCGCGGTCGAACCATTAGAGTAAAACGTAGGCAATGAAACGACGAACGGGGATCAATGGTTGTTTGCTCGATTGGACGAACTTGTGTTCGGACTACGGTGCGGAAGGACTCTGAAATTTGTCGGGCCTTCGAAATATTTCGGAGCGATTGGAATTTTTCGCGATTTTCTCGAAAACCAGCACGACGACCGCGGTCGAACCATTAGAGTAAAACGTAGGCAATGGAACGACGAACAGGGATCAATTGTTGTTTGGTCGATTGGACGAGTTTAGACTTTCGTCGGACTACGGTACGAAGGAATCTTAAATCTATCGTAGCTTCGAATTACCTCGGAGCGATTGGGGTTTTTCGCGATTTTCTCGAAAACCAGCACGACGACCGCGGTCGAACCATTAGAGTAAAACGTAGGCAATGGAACGACGAACGGGGATCAATGATTGTTTGCTCGTTTGGACGAAATTGTGTTCGGACTACGGTGCGGAAGGACTCTGAAATTTGTCGGGACTTTGAAATATTTCGGAGCGATTGGGGTTTTTCGCGATTTTCTCGAAAACCAGCACGACGACCGCGGTCGAACCATTAGAGTAAAACGTAGGAAATGGAACGACGAACAGGGATCAATTGTTGTTTGTTCGATTGGACGAACCTGTCTTCGGACAACGGTGCGGAAGGACTCTGAAATTTGTCGGGACTTTGAAATATTTCGGAGCGATTGGAGTTTTTCGCGATTTTCTCGAAAACCAGCACGACGACCGCGGTCGAACCATTAGAGTAAAACGTAGGCAATGAAACGACGAACGGGGATCAATGGTTGTTTGCTCGATTGGACGAACTTGTGTTCGGACTACGGTGCGGAAGGACTCTGAAATTTGTCGGGCCTTCGAAATATTTCGGAGCGATTGGAATTTTTCGCGATTTTCTCGAAAACCAGCACGACGACCGCGGTCGAACCATTAGAGTAAAACGTAGGCAATGGAACGACGAACAGGGATCAATTGTTGTTTGGTCGATTGGACGAGTTTAGACTTTCGTCGGACTACGGTACGAAGGAATCTTAAATCTATCGTAGCTTCGAATTACCTCGGAGCGATTGGGGTTTTTCGCGATTTTCTCGAAAACCAGCACGACGACCGCGGTCGAACCATTAGAGTAAAACGTAGGCAATGGAACGACGAACGGGGATCAATGATTGTTTGCTCGATTGGACGAAATTGTGTTCGGACTACGGTGCGGAAGGACTCTGAAATTTGTCGGGACTTTGAAATATTTCGGAGCGATTGGGGTTTTTCGCGATTTTCTCGAAAACCAGCACGACGACCGCGGTCGAACCATTAGAGTAAAACGTAGGAAATGGAACGACGAACAGGGATCAATTGTTGTTTGTTCGATTGGACGAACCTGTCTTCGGACAACGGTGCGGAAGGACTCTGAAATTTGTCGGGACTTTGAAATATTTCGGAGCGATTGGAATTTTTCGCGATTTTCTCGAAAACCAGCACGACGATCGCGGTCGAACCATTAGAGTAAAACGTAGGCAATGGGACGACGAATAGGGATCAATTGTTGTTTGTTCGATTGGACGAACCTGTCTTCGGACTACGGTGCGGAAGGACTCTGAAATTTGTCGGGACTTTGAAATATTTCGGAGCGATTGGAGTTTTTCGCGATTTTCTCGAAAACCAGCACGACGACCGCGGCCGAACCATTAGAGTAAAACGTAGGCAATGGAACGACGAACAGGGATCAATTGTTGTTTGGTCGATTGGACGAGTTTAGACTTTCGTCGGACTACGGTACGAAGGAATCTTAAATCTATCGTAGCTTCGAATTACCTCGGAGCGATTGGGGTTTTTCGCGATTTTCTCGAAAACCAGCACGACGACCGCGGTCGAACCATTAGAGTAAAACGTAGGCAATGGAACGACGAACGGGGATCAATGATTGTTTGCTCGTTTGGACGAAATTGTGTTCGGACTACGGTGCGGAAGGACTCTGAAATTTGTCGGGACTTTGAAATATTTCGGAGCGATTGGAGTTTTTCGCGATTTTCTCGAAAACCAGCAGGACGACCGCGGTCGAACCATTAGAGTAAAACGTAGGCAATGAAACGACGAACGGGGATCAATGGTTGTTTGCTCGATTGGACGGACTTGTGTTCGGACTACGGTGCGGAAGGACTCTGAAATTTGTCGGGACTTTGAAATATTTCGGAGCGATTGGAATTTTTCGCGATTTTCTCGAAAACCAGCACGACGACCGCGGTCGAACCATTAGAGTAAAACGTAGGAAATGGAACGACAAACAGGGATCAATTGTTGTTTGTTCGATTGGACGAACCTGTCTTCGGACTACGGTGCGGAAGGACTCTGAAATTTGTCGGGACTTTGAAATATTTCGGAGCGATTGGAGTTTTTCGCGATTTTCTCGAAAACCAGCACGACGACCGCGGTCGAACCATTAGAGTAAAACGTAGGCAATGAAACGACGAACGGGGATCAATGGTTGTTTGCTCGATTGGACGAACTTGTGTTCGGACTACGGTGCGGAAGGACTCTGAAATTTGTCGGGCCTTCGAAATATTTCGGAGCGATTGGAATTTTTCGCGATTTTCTCGAAAACCAGCACGACGACCGCGGTCGAACCATTAGAGTAAAACGTAGGCAATGGAACGACGAACAGGGATCAATTGTTGTTTGGTCGATTGGACGAGTTTAGACTTTCGTCGGACTACGGTACGAAGGAATCTTAAATCTATCGTAGCTTCGAATTACCTCGGAGCGATTGGGGTTTTTCGCGATTTTCTCGAAAACCAGCACGACGACCGCGGTCGAACCATTAGAGTAAAACGTAGGCAATGGAACGACGAACGGGGATCAATGATTGTTTGCTCGATTGGACGAAATTGTGTTCGGACTACGGTGCGGAAGGACTCTGAAATTTGTCGGGACTTTGAAATATTTCGGAGCGATTGGGGTTTTTCGCGATTTTCTCGAAAACCAGCACGACGACCGCGGTCGAACCATTAGAGTAAAACGTAGGAAATGGAACGACGAACAGGGATCAATTGTTGTTTGTTCGATTGGACGAACCTGTCTTCGGACAACGGTGCGGAAGGACTCTGAAATTTGTCGGGACTTTGAAATATTTCGGAGCGATTGGAATTTTTCGCGATTTTCTCGAAAACCAGCACGACGATCGCGGTCGAACCATTAGAGTAAAACGTAGGCAATGGGACGACGAATAGGGATCAATTGTTGTTTGTTCGATTGGACGAACCTGTCTTCGGACTACGGTGCGGAAGGACTCTGAAATTTGTCGGGACTTTGAAATATTTCGGAGCGATTGGAGTTTTACGCGATTTTCTCGAAAACCAGCACGACGACCGCGGTCGAACCATTAGAGTAAAACGTAGGCAATGAAACGACGAACGGGGATCAATGGTTGTTTGCTCGATTGGACGAACTTGTGTTCGGACTACGGTGCGGAAGGACTCTGAAATTTGTCGGGCCTTCGAAATATTTCGGAGCGATTGGAATTTTTCGCGATTTTCTCGAAAACCAGCACGACGACCGCGGTCGAACCATTAGAGTAAAACGTAGGCAATGGAACGACGAACAGGGATCAATTGTTGTTTGGTCGATTGGACGAGTTTAGACTTTCGTCGGACTACGGTACGAAGGAATCTTAAATCTATCGTAGCTTCGAATTACCTCGGGGCGATTGGGGTTTTTCGCGATTTTCTCGAAAACCAGCACGACGACCGCGGTCGAACCATTAGAGTAAAACGTAGGCAATGGAACGACGAACGGGGATCAATGATTGTTTGCTCGATTGGACGAAATTGTGTTCGGACTACGGTGCGGAAGGACTCTGAAATTTGTCGGGACTTTGAAATATTTCGGAGCGATTGGGGTTTTTCGCGATTTTCTCGAAAACCAGCACGACGACCGCGGTCGAACCATTAGAGTAAAACGTAGGAAATGGAACGACGAACAGGGATCAATTGTTGTTTGTTCGATTGGACGAACCTGTCTTCGGACAACGGTGCGGAAGGACTCTGAAATTTGTCCGGACTTTGAAATATTTCGGAGCGATTGGAATTTTTCGCGATTTTCTCGAAAACCAGCACGACGATCGCGGTCGAACCATTAGAGTAAAACGTAGGCAATGGGACGACGAATAGGGATCAATTGTTGTTTGTTCGATTGGACGAACCTGTCTTCGGACTACGGTGCGGAAGGACTCTGAAATTTGTCGGGACTTTGAAATATTTCGGAGCGATTGGAGTTTTTCGCGATTTTCTCGAAAACCAGCACGACGACCGCGGCCGAACCATTAGAGTAAAACGTAGGCAATGGAACGACGAACAGGGATCAATTGTTGTTTGGTCGATTGGACGAGTTTAGACTTTCGTCGGACTACGGTACGAAGGAATCTTAAATCTATCGTAGCTTCGAATTACCTCGGGGCGATTGGGGTTTTTCGCGATTTTCTCGAAAACCAGCACGACGACCGCGGTCGAACCATTAGAGTAAAACGTAGGCAATGGAACGACGAACGGGGATCAATGATTGTTTGCTCGATTGGACGAAATTGTGTTCGGACTACGGTGCGGAAGGACTCTGAAATTTGTCGGGACTTTGAAATATTTCGGAGCGATTGGGGTTTTTCGCGATTTTCTCGAAAACCAGCACGACGACCGCGGTCGAACCATTAGAGTAAAACGTAGGAAATGGAACGACGAACAGGGATCAATTGTTGTTTGTTCGATTGGACGAACCTGTCTTCGGACAACGGTGCGGAAGGACTCTGAAATTTGTCGGGACTTTGAAATATTTCGGAGCGATTGGAATTTTTCGCGATTTTCTCGAAAACCAGCACGACGATCGCGGTCGAACCATTAGAGTAAAACGTAGGCAATGGGACGACGAATAGGGATCAATTGTTGTTTGTTCGATTGGACGAACCTGTCTTCGGACTACGGTGCGGAAGGACTCTGAAATTTGTCGGGACTTTGAAATATTTCGGAGCGATTGGAGTTTTTCGCGATTTTCTCGAAAACCAGCACGACGACCGCGGCCGAACCATTAGAGTAAAACGTAGGCAATGGAACGACGAACAGGGATCAATTGTTGTTTGGTCGATTGGACGAGTTTAGACTTTCGTCGGACTACGGTACGAAGGAATCTTAAATCTATCGTAGCTTCGAATTACCTCGGAGCGATTGGGGTTTTTCGCGATTTTCTCGAAAACCAGCACGACGACCGCGGTCGAACCATTAGAGTAAAACGTAGGCAATGGAACGACGAACGGGGATCAATGATTGTTTGCTCGATTGGACGAAATTGTGTTCGGACTACGGTGCGGAAGGACTCTGAAATTTGTCGGGACTTTGAAATATTTCGGAGCGATTGGAGTTTTTCGCGATTTTCTCGAAAACCAGCAGGACGACCGCGGTCGAACCATTAGAGTAAAACGTAGGCAATGAAACGACGAACGGGGATCAATGGTTGTTTGCTCGATTGGACGGACTTGTGTTCGGACTACGGTGCGGAAGGACTCTGAAATTTGTCGGGACTTTGAAATATTTCGGAGCGATTGGAATTTTTCGCGATTTTCTCGAAAACCAGCACGACGACCGCGGTCGAACCATTAGACTAAAACGTAGGAAATGGAACGACAAACAGGGATCAATTGTTGTTTGTTCGATTGGACGAACCTGTCTTCGGACTACGGTGCGGAAGGACTCTGAAATTTGTCGGGACTTTGAAATATTTCGGAGCGATTGGAGTTTTTCGCGATTTTCTCGAAAACCAGCACGACGACCGCGGTCGAACCATTAGAGTAAAACGTAGGCAATGAAACGACGAACGGGGATCAATGGTTGTTTGCTCGATTGGACGAACTTGTGTTCGGACTACGGTGCGGAAGGACTCTGAAATTTGTCGGGCCTTCGAAATATTTCGGAGCGATTGGAATTTTTCGCGATTTTCTCGAAAACCAGCACGACGACCGCGGTCGAACCATTAGAGTAAAACGTAGGCAATGGAACGACGAACAGGGATCAATTGTTGTTTGGTCGATTGGACGAGTTTAGACTTTCGTCGGACTACGGTACGAAGGAATCTTAAATCTATCGTAGCTTCGAATTACCTCGGAGCGATTGGGGTTTTTCGCGATTTTCTCGAAAACCAGCACGACGACCGCGGTCGAACCATTAGAGTAAAACGTAGGCAATGGAACGACGAACGGGGATCAATGATTGTTTGCTCGATTGGACGAAATTGTGTTCGGACTACGGTGCGGAAGGACTCTGAAATTTGTCGGGACTTTGAAATATTTCGGAGCGATTGGGGTTTTTCGCGATTTTCTCGAAAACCAGCACGACGACCGCGGTCGAACCATTAGAGTAAAACGTAGGAAATGGAACGACGAACAGGGATCAATTGTTGTTTGTTCGATTGGACGAACCTGTCTTCGGACAACGGTGCGGAAGGACTCTGAAATTTGTCGGGACTTTGAAATATTTCGGAGCGATTGGAATTTTTCGCGATTTTCTCGAAAACCAGCACGACGATCGCGGTCGAACCATTAGAGTAAAACGTAGGCAATGGGACGACGAATAGGGATCAATTGTTGTTTGTTCGATTGGACGAACCTGTCTTCGGACTACGGTGCGGAAGGACTCTGAAATTTGTCGGGACTTTGAAATATTTCGGAGCGATTGGAGTTTTTCGCGATTTTCTCGAAAACCAGCACGACGACCGCGGCCGAACCATTAGAGTAAAACGTAGGCAATGGAACGACGAACAGGGATCAATTGTTGTTTGGTCGATTGGACGAGTTTAGACTTTCGTCGGACTACGGTACGAAGGAATCTTAAATCTATCGTAGCTTCGAATTACCTCGGAGCGATTGGAGTTTTTCGCGATTTTCTCGAAAACCAGCACGACGACCGCGGTCGAACCATTAGAGTAAAACGTAGGCAATGGAACGACGAACGGGGATCAATGATTGTTTGCTCGATTGGACGAAATTGTGTTCGGACTACGGTGCGGAAGGACTCTGAAATTTGTCGGGACTTTGAAATATTTCGGAGCGATTGGAGTTTTTCGCGATTTTCTCGAAAACCAGCACGACGACCGCGGCCGAACCATTAGAGTAAAACGTAGGCAATGGAGCGACGAACAGGGATCAATTGTTGTTTGGTCGATTGGACGAGTTTAGACTTTCGTCGGACTACGGTACGAAGGAATCTTAAATCTATCGTAGCTTCGAATTACCTCGGAGCGATTGGGGTTTTTCGCGATTTTCTCGAAAACCAGCACGACGACCGCGGTCGAACCATTAGAGTAAAACGTAGGAAATGGAACGACGAACAGGGATCAATTGTTGTTTGTTCGATTGGACGAACCTGTCTTCGGACAACGGTGCGGAAGGACTCTGAAATTTGTCGGGACTTTGAAATATTTCGGAGCGATTGGAGTTTTTCACGATTTTCTCGAAAACCAGCACGACGACCGCGGTCGAACCATTAGAGTAAAACGTAGGCAATGAAACGACGAACGGGGATCAATGGTTGTTTGCTCGATTGGACGAACTTGTGTTCGGACTACGGTGCGGAAGGACTCTGAAATTTGTCGGGCCTTTGAAATATTTCGGAGCGATTGGAATTTTTCGCGATTTTCTCGAAAACCAGCACGACGACCGCGGCCGAACCATTAGAGTAAAACGTAGGCAATGGAACGACGAACAGGGATCAATTGTTGTTTGGTCGATTGGACGAGTTTAGACTTTCGTCGGACTACGGTACGAAGGAATCTTAAATCTATCGTAGCTTCGAATTACCTCGGAGCGATTGGGGTTTTTCGCGATTTTCTCGAAAACCAGCACGACGACCGCGGTCGAACCATTAGAGTAAAACGTAGGCAATGGAACGACGAACGGGGATCAATGATTGTTTGCTCGATTGGACGAAATTGTGTTCGGACTACGGTGCGGAAGGACTCTGAAATTTGTCGGGACTTTGAAATATTTCGGAGCGATTGGAGTTTTTCGCGATTTTCTCGAAAACCAGCACGACGACCGCGGTCGAACCATTAGAGTAAAACGTAGGCAATGGAACGACGAACGGGGATCAATGATTGTTTGCTCGATTGGACGAAATTGTGTTCGGACTACGGTGCGGAAGGACTCTGAAATTTGTCGGGCCTTCGAAATATTTCGGAGCGATTGGAATTTTTCGCGATTATCTCGAAAACCAGCACGACGACCGCGGTCGAACCATTAGAGTAAAACGTAGGCAATGGAACGACGAACAGGGATCAATTGTTGTTTGGTCGATTGGACGAGTTTAGACTTTCGTCGGACTACGGTACGAAGGAATCTTAAATCTATCGTAGCTTCGAATTACCTCGGAGCGATTGGGGTTTTTCGCGATTTTCTCGAAAACCAGCACGACGACCGCGGTCGAACCATTAGAGTAAAACGTAGGCAATGGAACGACGAACGGGGATCAATGATTGTTTGCTCGATTGGACGAAATTGTGTTCGGACTACGGTGCGGAAGGACTCTGAAATTTGTCGGGACTTTGAAATATTTCGGAGCGATTGGGGTTTTTCGCGATTTTCTCGAAAACCAGCACGACGACCGCGGTCGAACCATTAGAGTAAAACGTAGGAAATGGAACGACGAACAGGGATCAATTGTTGTTTGTTCGATTGGACGAACCTGTCTTCGGACAACGGTGCGGAAGGACTCTGAAATTTGTCGGGACTTTGAAATATTTCGGAGCGATTGGAATTTTTCGCGATTTTCTCGAAAACCAGCACGACGATCGCGGTCGAACCATTAGAGTAAAACGTAGGCAATGGGACGACGAATAGGGATCAATTGTTGTTTGTTCGATTGGACGAACCTGTCTTCGGACTACGGTGCGGAAGGACTCTGAAATTTGTCGGGACTTTGAAATATTTCGGAGCGATTGGAGTTTTTCGCGATTTTCTCGAAAACCAGCACGACGACCGCGGCCGAACCATTAGAGTAAAACGTAGGCAATGGAACGACGAACAGGGATCAATTGTTGTTTGGTCGATTGGACGAGTTTAGACTTTCGTCGGACTACGGTACGAAGGAATCTTAAATCTATCGTAGCTTCGAATTACCTCGGAGCGATTGGAGTTTTTCGCGATTTTCTCGAAAACCAGCACGACGACCGCGGTCGAACCATTAGAGTAAAACGTAGGCAATGGAACGACGAACGGGGATCAATGATTGTTTGCTCGATTGGACGAAATTGTGTTCGGACTACGGTGCGGAAGGACTCTGAAATTTGTCGGGACTTTGAAATATTTCGGAGCGATTGGAGTTTTTCGCGATTTTCTCGAAAACCAGCACGACGACCGCGGCCGAACCATTAGAGTAAAACGTAGGCAATGGAGCGACGAACAGGGATCAATTGTTGTTTGGTCGATTGGACGAGTTTAGACTTTCGTCGGACTACGGTACGAAGGAATCTTAAATCTATCGTAGCTTCGAATTACCTCGGAGCGATTGGGGTTTTTCGCGATTTTCTCGAAAACCAGCACGACGACCGCGGTCGAACCATTAGAGTAAAACGTAGGAAATGGAACGACGAACAGGGATCAATTGTTGTTTGTTCGATTGGACGAACCTGTCTTCGGACAACGGTGCGGAAGGACTCTGAAATTTGTCGGGACTTTGAAATATTTCGGAGCGATTGGAGTTTTTCACGATTTTCTCGAAAACCAGCACGACGACCGCGGTCGAACCATTAGAGTAAAACGTAGGCAATGAAACGACGAACGGGGATCAATGGTTGTTTGCTCGATTGGACGAACTTGTGTTCGGACTACGGTGCGGAAGGACTCTGAAATTTGTCGGGCCTTTGAAATATTTCGGAGCGATTGGAATTTTTCGCGATTTTCTCGAAAACCAGCACGACGACCGCGGCCGAACCATTAGAGTAAAACGTAGGCAATGGAACGACGAACAGGGATCAATTGTTGTTTGGTCGATTGGACGAGTTTAGACTTTCGTCGGACTACGGTACGAAGGAATCTTAAATCTATCGTAGCTTCGAATTACCTCGGAGCGATTGGGGTTTTTCGCGATTTTCTCGAAAACCAGCACGACGACCGCGGTCGAACCATTAGAGTAAAACGTAGGCAATGGAACGACGAACGGGGATCAATGATTGTTTGCTCGATTGGACGAAATTGTGTTCGGACTACGGTGCGGAAGGACTCTGAAATTTGTCGGGACTTTGAAATATTTCGGAGCGATTGGAGTTTTTCGCGATTTTCTCGAAAACCAGCACGACGACCGCGGTCGAACCATTAGAGTAAAACGTAGGCAATGGAACGACGAACGGGGATCAATGATTGTTTGCTCGATTGGACGAAATTGTGTTCGGACTACGGTGCGGAAGGACTCTGAAATTTGTCGGGCCTTCGAAATATTTCGGAGCGATTGGAATTTTTCGCGATTATCTCGAAAACCAGCACGACGACCGCGGTCGAACCATTAGAGTAAAACGTAGGCAATGGAACGACGAACAGGGATCAATTGTTGTTTGGTCGATTGGACGAGTTTAGACTTTCGTCGGACTACGGTACGAAGGAATCTTAAATCTATCGTAGCTTCGAATTACCTCGGAGCGATTGGGGTTTTTCGCGATTTTCTCGAAAACCAGCACGACGACCGCGGTCGAACCATTAGAGTAAAACGTAGGCAATGGAACGACGAACGGGGATCAATGATTGTTTGCTCGATTGGACGAAATTGTGTTCGGACTACGGTGCGGAAGGACTCTGAAATTTGTCGGGACTTTGAAATATTTCGGAGCGATTGGGGTTTTTCGCGATTTTCTCGAAAACCAGCACGACGACCGCGGTCGAACCATTAGAGTAAAACGTAGGAAATGGAACGACGAACAGGGATCAATTGTTGTTTGTTCGATTGGACGAACCTGTCTTCGGACAACGGTGCGGAAGGACTCTGAAATTTGTCGGGACTTTGAAATATTTCGGAGCGATTGGAATTTTTCGCGATTTTCTCGAAAACCAGCACGACGATCGCGGTCGAACCATTAGAGTAAAACGTAGGCAATGGGACGACGAATAGGGATCAATTGTTGTTTGTTCGATTGGACGAACCTGTCTTCGGACTACGGTGCGGAAGGACTCTGAAATTTGTCGGGACTTTGAAATATTTCGGAGCGATTGGGGTTTTTCGCGATTTTCTCGAAAACCAGCACGACGACCGCGGTCGAACCATTAGAGTAAAACGTAGGAAATGGAACGACGAACAGGGATCAATTGTTGTTTGTTCGATTGGACGAACCTGTCTTCGGACAACGGTGCGGAAGGACTCTGAAATTTGTCGGGACTTTGAAATATTTCGGAGCGATTGGAATTTTTCGCGATTTTCTCGAAAACCAGCACGACGATCGCGGTCGAACCATTAGAGTAAAACGTAGGCAATGGAACGACGAACGGGGATCAATGATTGTTTGCTCGATTGGACGAAATTGTGTTCGGACTACGGTGCGGAAGGACTCTGAAATTTGTCGGGACTTTGAAATATTTCGGAGCGATTGGAGTTTTTCGCGATTTTCTCGAAAACCAGCACGACGACCGCGGTCGAACCATTAGAGTAAAACGTAGGCAATGGAACGACGAACGGGGATCAATGATTGTTTGCTCGATTGGACGAAATTGTGTTCGGACTACGGTGCGGAAGGACTCTGAAATTTGTCGGGACTTTGAAATATTTCGGAGCGATTGGAGTTTTTCGCGATTTTCTCGAAAACCAGCACGACGACCGCGGTCGAACCATTAGAGTAAAACGTAGGCAATGGAACGACGAACGGGGATCAATGATTGTTTGCTCGATTGGACGAAATTGTGTTCGGACTACGGTGCGGAAGGACTCTGAAATTTGTCGGGCCTTCGAAATATTTCGGAGCGATTGGAATTTTTCGCGATTATCTCGAAAACCAGCACGACGACCGCGGTCGAACCATTAGAGTAAAACGTAGGCAATGGAACGACGAACAGGGATCAATTGTTGTTTGGTCGATTGGACGAGTTTAGACTTTCGTCGGACTACGGTACGAAGGAATCTTAAATCTATCGTAGCTTCGAATTACCTCGGAGCGATTGGGGTTTTTCGCGATTTTCTCGAAAACCAGCACGACGACCGCGGTCGAACCATTAGAGTAAAACGTAGGCAATGGAACGACGAACGGGGATCAATGATTGTTTGCTCGATTGGACGAAATTGTGTTCGGACTACGGTGCGGAAGGACTCTGAAATTTGTCGGGACTTTGAAATATTTCGGAGCGATTGGGGTTTTTCGCGATTTTCTCGAAAACCAGCACGACGACCGCGGTCGAACCATTAGAGTAAAACGTAGGAAATGGAACGACGAACAGGGATCAATTGTTGTTTGTTCGATTGGACGAACCTGTCTTCGGACAACGGTGCGGAAGGACTCTGAAATTTGTCGGGACTTTGAAATATTTCGGAGCGATTGGAATTTTTCGCGATTTTCTCGAAAACCAGCACGACGATCGCGGTCGAACCATTAGAGTAAAACGTAGGCAATGGGACGACGAATAGGGATCAATTGTTGTTTGTTCGATTGGACGAACCTGTCTTCGGACTACGGTGCGGAAGGACTCTGAAATTTGTCGGGACTTTGAAATATTTCGGAGCGATTGGAGTTTTTCGCGATTTTCTCGAAAACCAGCACGACGACCGCGGCCGAACCATTAGAGTAAAACGTAGGCAATGGAACGACGAACAGGGATCAATTGTTGTTTGGTCGATTGGACGAGTTTAGACTTTCGTCGGACTACGGTACGAAGGAATCTTAAATCTATCGTAGCTTCGAATTACCTCGGAGCGATTGGAGTTTTTCGCGATTTTCTCGAAAACCAGCACGACGACCGCGGTCGAACCATTAGAGTAAAACGTAGGCAATGGAACGACGAACGGGGATCAATGATTGTTTGCTCGATTGGACGAAATTGTGTTCGGACTACGGTGCGGAAGGACTCTGAAATTTGTCGGGACTTTGAAATATTTCGGAGCGATTGGAGTTTTTCACGATTTTCTCGAAAACCAGCACGACGACCGCGGTCGAACCATTAGAGTAAAACGTAGGCAATGAAACGACGAACGGGGATCAATGGTTGTTTGCTCGATTGGACGAACTTGTGTTCGGACTACGGTGCGGAAGGACTCTGAAATTTGTCGGGCCTTTGAAATATTTCGGAGCGATTGGAATTTTTCGCGATTTTCTCGAAAACCAGCACGACGACCGCGGCCGAACCATTAGAGTAAAACGTAGGCAATGGAACGACGAACAGGGATCAATTGTTGTTTGGTCGATTGGACGAGTTTAGACTTTCGTCGGACTACGGTACGAAGGAATCTTAAATCTATCGTAGCTTCGAATTACCTCGGAGCGATTGGGGTTTTTCGCGATTTTCTCGAAAACCAGCACGACGACCGCGGTCGAACCATTAGAGTAAAACGTAGGCAATGGAACGACGAACGGGGATCAATGATTGTTTGCTCGATTGGACGAAATTGTGTTCGGACTACGGTGCGGAAGGACTCTGAAATTTGTCGGGACTTTGAAATATTTCGGAGCGATTGGAGTTTTTCGCGATTTTCTCGAAAACCAGCACGACGACCGCGGTCGAACCATTAGAGTAAAACGTAGGCAATGGAACGACGAACGGGGATCAATGATTGTTTGCTCGATTGGACGAAATTGTGTTCGGACTACGGTGCGGAAGGACTCTGAAATTTGTCGGGCCTTCGAAATATTTCGGAGCGATTGGAATTTTTCGCGATTATCTCGAAAACCAGCACGACGACCGCGGTCGAACCATTAGAGTAAAACGTAGGCAATGGAACGACGAACAGGGATCAATTGTTGTTTGGTCGATTGGACGAGTTTAGACTTTCGTCGGACTACGGTACGAAGGAATCTTAAATCTATCGTAGCTTCGAATTACCTCGGAGCGATTGGGGTTTTTCGCGATTTTCTCGAAAACCAGCACGACGACCGCGGTCGAACCATTAGAGTAAAACGTAGGCAATGGAACGACGAACGGGGATCAATGATTGTTTGCTCGATTGGACGAAATTGTGTTCGGACTACGGTGCGGAAGGACTCTGAAATTTGTCGGGACTTTGAAATATTTCGGAGCGATTGGGGTTTTTCGCGATTTTCTCGAAAACCAGCACGACGACCGCGGTCGAACCATTAGAGTAAAACGTAGGAAATGGAACGACGAACAGGGATCAATTGTTGTTTGTTCGATTGGACGAACCTGTCTTCGGACAACGGTGCGGAAGGACTCTGAAATTTGTCGGGACTTTGAAATATTTCGGAGCGATTGGAATTTTTCGCGATTTTCTCGAAAACCAGCACGACGATCGCGGTCGAACCATTAGAGTAAAACGTAGGCAATGGGACGACGAATAGGGATCAATTGTTGTTTGTTCGATTGGACGAACCTGTCTTCGGACTACGGTGCGGAAGGACTCTGAAATTTGTCGGGACTTTGAAATATTTCGGAGCGATTGGGGTTTTTCGCGATTTTCTCGAAAACCAGCACGACGACCGCGGTCGAACCATTAGAGTAAAACGTAGGAAATGGAACGACGAACAGGGATCAATTGTTGTTTGTTCGATTGGACGAACCTGTCTTCGGACAACGGTGCGGAAGGACTCTGAAATTTGTCGGGACTTTGAAATATTTCGGAGCGATTGGAATTTTTCGCGATTTTCTCGAAAACCAGCACGACGACCGCGGTCGAACCATTAGAGTAAAACGTAGGCAATGGAACGACGAACGGGGATCAATGATTGTTTGCTCGATTGGACGAAATTGTGTTCGGACTACGGTGCGGAAGGACTCTGAAATTTGTCGGGACTTTGAAATATTTCGGAGCGATTGGAGTTTTTCGCGATTTTCTCGAAAACCAGCAGGACGACCGCGGTCGAACCATTAGAGTAAAACGTAGGCAATGAAACGACGAACGGGGATCAATGGTTGTTTGCTCGATTGGACGGACTTGTGTTCGGACTACGGTGCGGAAGGACTCTGAAATTTGTCGGGACTTTGAAATATTTCGGAGCGATTGGAATTTTTCGCGATTTTCTCGAAAACCAGCACGACGACCGCGGTCGAACCATTAGAGTAAAACGTAGGAAATGGAACGACAAACAGGGATCAATTGTTGTTTGTTCGATTGGACGAACCTGTCTTCGGACTACGGTGCGGAAGGACTCTGAAATTTGTCGGGACTTTGAAATATTTCGGAGCGATTGGAGTTTTTCGCGATTTTCTCGAAAACCAGCACGACGACCGCGGTCGAACCATTAGAGTAAAACGTAGGCAATGAAACGACGTACGGGGATCAATGGTTGTTTGCTCGATTGGACGAACTTGTGTTCGGACTACGGTGCGGAAGGACTCTGAAATTTGTCGGGCCTTCGAAATATTTCGGAGCGATTGGAATTTTTCGCGATTTTCTCGAAAACCAGCACGACGACCGCGGTCGAACCATTAGAGTAAAACGTAGGCAATGGAACGACGAACAGGGATCAATTGTTGTTTGGTCGATTGGACGAGTTTAGACTTTCGTCGGACTACGGTACGAAGGAATCTTAAATCTATCGTAGCTTCGAATTACCTCGGAGCGATTGGGGTTTTTCGCGATTTTCTCGAAAACCAGCACGACGACCGCGGTCGAACCATTAGAGTAAAACGTAGGCAATGGAACGACGAACGGGGATCAATGATTGTTTGCTCGATTGGACGAAATTGTGTTCGGACTACGGTGCGGAAGGACTCTGAAATTTGTCGGGACTTTGAAATATTTCGGAGCGATTGGGGTTTTTCGCGATTTTCTCGAAAACCAGCACGACGACCGCGGTCGAACCATTAGAGTAAAACGTAGGAAATGGAACGACGAACAGGGATCAATTGTTGTTTGTTCGATTGGACGAACCTGTCTTCGGACAACGGTGCGGAAGGACTCTGAAATTTGTCGGGACTTTGAAATATTTCGGAGCGATTGGAATTTTTCGCGATTTTCTCGAAAACCAGCACGACGATCGCGGTCGAACCATTAGAGTAAAACGTAGGCAATGGGACGACGAATAGGGATCAATTGTTGTTTGTTCGATTGGACGAACCTGTCTTCGGACTACGGTGCGGAAGGACTCTGAAATTTGTCGGGACTTTGAAATATTTCGGAGCGATTGGAGTTTTTCGCGATTTTCTCGAAAACCAGCACGACGACCGCGGCCGAACCATTAGAGTAAAACGTAGGCAATGGAACGACGAACAGGGATCAATTGTTGTTTGGTCGATTGGACGAGTTTAGACTTTCGTCGGACTACGGTACGAAGGAATCTTAAATCTATCGTAGCTTCGAATTACCTCGGAGCGATTGGAGTTTTTCGCGATTTTCTCGAAAACCAGCACGACGACCGCGGTCGAACCATTAGAGTAAAACGTAGGCAATGGAACGACGAACGGGGATCAATTGTTGTTTGTTCGATTGGACGAACCTGTCTTCGGACAACGGTGCGGAAGGACTCTGAAATTTGTCGGGACTTTGAAATATTTCGGAGCGATTGGAATTTTTCGCGATTTTCTCGAAAACCAGCACGACGATCGCGGTCGAACCATTAGAGTAAAACGTAGGCAATGGGACGACGAATAGGGATCAATTGTTGTTTGTTCGATTGGACGAACCTGTCTTCGGACTACGGTGCGGAAGGACTCTGAAATTTGTCGGGACTTTGAAATATTTCGGAGCGATTGGAGTTTTTCGCGATTTTCTCGAAAACCAGCACGACGACCGCGGCGGAACCATTAGAGTAAAACGTAGGCAATGGAACGACGAACAGGGATCAATTGTTGTTTGGTCGATTGGACGAGTTTAGACTTTCGTCGGACTACGGTACGAAGGAATCTTAAATCTATCGTAGCTTCGAATTACCTCGGAGCGATTGGAGTTTTTCGCGATTTTCTCGAAAACCAGCACGACGACCGCGGTCGAACCATTAGAGTAAAACGTAGGCAATGGAACGACGAACGGGGATCAATGATTGTTTGCTCGATTGGACGAAATTGTGTTCGGACTACGGTGCGGAAGGACTCTGAAATTTGTCGGGACTTTGAAATATTTCGGAGCGATTGGAGTTTTTCGCGATTTTCTCGAAAACCAGCACGACGACCGCGGCCGAACCATTAGAGTAAAACGTAGGCAATGGAGCGACGAACAGGGATCAATTGTTGTTTGGTCGATTGGACGAGTTTAGACTTTCGTCGGACTACGGTACGAAGGAATCTTAAATCTATCGTAGCTTCGAATTACCTCGGAGCGATTGGGGTTTTTCGCGATTTTCTCGAAAACCAGCACGACGACCGCGGTCGAACCATTAGAGTAAAACGTAGGAAATGGAACGACGAACAGGGATCAATTGTTGTTTGTTCGATTGGACGAACCTGTCTTCGGACAACGGTGCGGAAGGGCTCTGAAATTTGTCGGGCCTTTGAAATATTTCGGAGCGATTGGAATTTTTCGCGATTTTCTCGAAAACCAGCACGACGACCGCGGCCGAACCATTAGAGTAAAACGTAGGCAATGGAACGACGAACAGGGATCAATTGTTGTTTGGTCGATTGGACGAGTTTAGACTTTCGTCGGACTACGGTACGAAGGAATCTTAAATCTATCGTAGCTTCGAATTACCTCGGAGCGATTGGGGTTTTTCGCGATTTTCTCGAAAACCAGCACGACGACCGCGGTCGAACCATTAGAGTAAAACGTAGGCAATGGAACGACGAACGGGGATCAATGATTGTTTGCTCGATTGGACGAAATTGTGTTCGGACTACGGTGCGGAAGGACTCTGAAATTTGTCGGGACTTTGAAATATTTCGGAGCGATTGGAGTTTTTCGCGATTTTCTCGAAAACCAGCACGACGACCGCGGTCGAACCATTAGAGTAAAACGTAGGCAATGAAACGACGAACGGGGATCAATGATTGTTTGCTCGATTGGACGAAATTGTGTTCGGACTACGGTGCGGAAGGACTCTGAAATTTGTCGGGCCTTCGAAATATTTCGGAGCGATTGGAATTTTTCGCGATTTTCTCGAAAACCAGCACGACGATCGCGGTCGAACCATTAGAGTAAAACGTAGGCAATGGGACGACGAATAGGGATCAATTGTTGTTTGTTCGATTGGACGAACCTGTCTTCGGACTACGGTGCGGAAGGACTCTGAAATTTGTCGGGACTTTGAAATATTTCGGAGCGATTGGAGTTTTTCGCGATTTTCTCGAAAACCAGCACGACGACCGCGGTCGAACCATTAGAGTAAAACGTAGGCAATGGAACGACGAACGGGGATCAATGATTGTTTGCTCGATTGGACGAAATTGTGTTCGGACTACGGTGCGGAAGGACTCTGAAATTTGTCGGGACTTTGAAATATTTCGGAGCGATTGGAGTTTTTCGCGATTTTCTCGAAAACCAGCAGGACGACCGCGGTCGAACCATTAGAGTAAAACGTAGGCAATGAAACGACGAACGGGGATCAATGGTTGTTTGCTCGATTGGACGGACTTGTGTTCGGACTACGGTGCGGAAGGACTCTGAAATTTGTCGGGACTTTGAAATATTTCGGAGCGATTGGAATTTTTCGCGATTTTCTCGAAAACCAGCACGACGACCGCGGTCGAACCATTAGAGTAAAACGTAGGAAATGGAACGACAAACAGGGATCAATTGTTGTTTGTTCGATTGGACGAACCTGTCTTCGGACTACGGTGCGGAAGGACTCTGAAATTTGTCGTGACTTTGAAATATTTCGGAGCGATTGGAATTTTTCGCGATTTTCTCGAAAACCAGCACGACGATCGCGGTCGAACCATTAGAGTAAAACGTAGGCAATGAAACGACGAACGGGGATCAATGGTTGTTTGCTCGATTGGACGAACTTGTGTTCGGACTACGGTGCGGAAGGACTCTGAAATTTGTCGGGCCTTCGAAATATTTCGGAGCGATTGGAATTTTTCGCGATTTTCTCGAAAACCAGCACGACGACCGCGGTCGAACCATTAGAGTAAAACGTAGGCAATGGAACGACGAACAGGGATCAATTGTTGTTTGGTCGATTGGACGAGTTTAGACTTTCGTCGGACTACGGTACGAAGGAATCTTAAATCTATCGTAGCTTCGAATTACCTCGGAGCGATTGGGGTTTTTCGCGATTTTCTCGAAAACCAGCACGACGACCGCGGTCGAACCATTAGAGTAAAACGTAGGCAATGGAACGACGAACGGGGATCAATGATTGTTTGCTCGATTGGACGAAATTGTGTTCGGACTACGGTGCGGAAGGACTCTGAAATTTGTCGGGACTTTGAAATATTTCGGAGCGATTGGGGTTTTTCGCGATTTTCTCGAAAACCAGCACGACGACCGCGGTCGAACCATTAGAGTAAAACGTAGGAAATGGAACGACGAACAGGGATCAATTGTTGTTTGTTCGATTGGACGAACCTGTCTTCGGACAACGGTGCGGAAGGACTCTGAAATTTGTCGGGACTTTGAAATATTTCGGAGCGATTGGAATTTTTCGCGATTTTCTCGAAAACCAGCACGACGATCGCGGTCGAACCATTAGAGTAAAACGTAGGCAATGGGACGACGAATAGGGATCAATTGTTGTTTGTTCGATTGGACGAACCTGTCTTCGGACTACGGTGCGGAAGGACTCTGAAATTTGTCGGGACTTTGAAATATTTCGGAGCGATTGGAGTTTTTCGCGATTTTCTCGAAAACCAGCAGGACGACCGCGGTCGAACCATTAGAGTAAAACGTAGGCAATGGAACGACGAACAGGGATCAATTGTTGTTTGGTCGATTGGACGAGTTTAGACTTTCGTCGGACTACGGTACGAAGGAATCTTAAATCTATCGTAGCTTCGAATTACCTCGGAGCGATTGGGGTTTTTCGCGATTTTCTCGAAAACCAGCACGACGACCGCGGTCGAACCATTAGAGTAAAACGTAGGCAATGGAACGACGAACGGGGATCAATGATTGTTTGCTCGATTGGACGAAATTGTGTTCGGACTACGGTGCGGAAGGACTCTGAAATTTGTCGGGACTTTGAAATATTTCGGAGCGATTGGAGTTTTTCGCGATTTTCTCGAAAACCAGCAGGACGACCGCGGTCGAACCATTAGAGTAAAACGAAGGCAATGAAACGACGAACGGGGATCAATGGTTGTTTGCTCGATTGGACGGACTTGTGTTCGGACTACGGTGCGGAAGGACTCTGAAATTTGTCGTGACTTTGAAATATTTCGGAGCGATTGGAATTTTTCGCGATTTTCTCGAAAACCAGCACGACGACCGCGGTCGAACCATTAGAGTAAAACGTAGGAAATGGAACGACAAACAGGGATCAATTGTTGTTTGTTCGATTGGACGAACCTGTCTTCGGACTACGGTGCGGAAGGACTCTGAAATTTGTCGGGACTTTGAAATATTTCGGAGCGATTGGAGTTTTTCGCGATTTTCTCGAAAACCAGCACGACGACCGCGGTCGAACCATTAGAGTAAAACGTAGGCAATGAAACGACGAACGGGGATCAATGGTTGTTTGCTCGATTGGACGAACTTGTGTTCGGACTACGGTGCGGAAGGACTCTGAAATTTGTCGGGCCTTCGAAATATTTCGGAGCGATTGGAATTTTTCGCGATTTTCTCGAAAACCAGCACGACGACCGCGGTCGAACCATTAGAGTAAAACGTAGGCAATGGAACGACGAACAGGGATCAATTGTTGTTTGGTCGATTGGACGAGTTTAGACTTTCGTCGGACTACGGTACGAAGGAATCTTAAATCTATCGTAGCTTCGAATTACCTCGGAGCGATTGGGGTTTTTCGCGATTTTCTCGAAAACCAGCACGACGACCGCGGTCGAACCATTAGAGTAAAACGTAGGCAATGGAACGACGAACGGGGATCAATGATTGTTTGCTCGATTGGACGAAATTGTGTTCGGACTACGGTGCGGAAGGACTCTGAAATTTGTCGGGACTTTGAAATATTTCGGAGCGATTGGGGTTTTTCGCGATTTTCTCGAAAACCAGCACGACGACCGCGGTCGAACCATTAGAGTAAAACGTAGGAAATGGAACGACGAACAGGGATCAATTGTTGTTTGTTCGATTGGACGAACCTGTCTTCGGACAACGGTGCGGAAGGACTCTGAAATTTGTCGGGACTTTGAAATATTTCGGAGCGATTGGAATTTTTCGCGATTTTCTCGAAAACCAGCACGACGATCGCGGTCGAACCATTAGAGTAAAACGTAGGCAATGGGACGACGAATAGGGATCAATTGTTGTTTGTTCGATTGGACGAACCTGTCTTCGGACTACGGTGCGGAAGGACTCTGAAATTTGTCGGGACTTTGAAATATTTCGGAGCGATTGGAGTTTTTCGCGATTTTCTCGAAAACCAGCACGACGACCGCGGCCGAATCATTAGAGTAAAACGTAGGCAATGGAACGACGAACAGGGATCAATTGTTGTTTGGTCGATTGGACGAGTTTAGACTTTCGTCGGACTACGGTACGAAGGAATCTTAAATCTATCGTAGCTTCGAATTACCTCGGAGCGATTGGGGTTTTTCGCGATTTTCTCGAAAACCAGCACGACGACCGCGGTCGAACCATTAGAGTAAAACGTAGGCAATGGAACGACGAACGGGGATCAATGATTGTTTGCTCGATTGGACGAAATTGTGTTCGGACTACGGTGCGGAAGGACTCTGAAATTTGTCGGGACTTTGAAATATTTCGGAGCGATTGGGGTTTTTCGCGATTTTCTCGAAAATCAGCACGACGACCGCGGTCGAACCATTAGAGTAAAACGTAGGAAATGGAACGACGAACAGGGATCAATTGTTGTTTGTTCGATTGGACGAACCTGTCTTCGGACAACGGTGCGGAAGGACTCTGAAATTTGTCGGGACTTTGAAATATTTCGGAGCGATTGGAATTTTTCGCGATTTTCTCGAAAACCAGCACGACGATCGCGGTCGAACCATTAGAGTAAAACGTAGGCAATGGGACGACGAATAGGGATCAATTGTTGTTTGTTCGATTGGACGAACCTGTCTTCGGACTACGGTGCGGAAGGACTCTGAAATTTGTCGGGACTTTGAAATATTTCGGAGCGATTGGAGTTTTTCGCGATTTTCTCGAAAACCAGCACGACGACCGCGGTCGAACCATTAGAGTAAAACGTAGGCAATGGAACGACGAACAGGGATCAATTGTTGTTTGGTCGATTGGACGAGTTTAGACTTTCGTCGGACTACGGTACGAAGGAATCTTAAATCTATCGTAGCTTCGAATTACCTCGGAGCGATTGGGGTTTTTCGCGATTTTCTCGAAAACCAGCACGACGACCGCGGTCGAACCATTAGAGTAAAACGTAGGCAATGGAACGACGAACGGGGATCAATGATTGTTTGCTCGATTGGACGAAATTGTGTTCGGACTACGGTGCGGAAGGACTCTGAAATTTGTCGGGACTTTGAAATATTTCGGAGCGATTGGAGTTTTTCGCGATTTTCTCGAAAACCAGCAGGACGACCGCGGTCGAACCATTAGAGTAAAACGTAGGCAATGAAACGACGAACGGGGATCAATGGTTGTTTGCTCGATTGGACGGACTTGTGTTCGGACTACGGTGCGGAAGGACTCTGAAATTTGTCGGGACTTTGAAATATTTCGGAGCGATTGGAATTTTTCGCGATTTTCTCGAAAACCAGCACGACGACCGCGGTCGAACCATTAGAGTAAAACGTAGGAAATGGAACGACAAACAGGGATCAATTGTTGTTTGTTCGATTGGACGAACCTGTCTTCGGACTACGGTGCGGAAGGACTCTGAAATTTGTCGGGACTTTGAAATATTTCGGAGCGATTGGAGTTTTTCGCGATTTTCTCGAAAACCAGCACGACGACCGCGGTCGAACCATTAGAGTAAAACGTAGGCAATGAAACGACGAACGGGGATCAATGGTTGTTTGCTCGATTGGACGAACTTGTGTTCGGACTACGGTGCGGAAGGACTCTGAAATTTGTCGGGCCTTCGAAATATTTCGGAGCGATTGGAATTTTTCGCGATTTTCTCGAAAACCAGCACGACGACCGCGGTCGAACCATTAGAGTAAAACGTAGGCAATGGAACGACGAACAGGGATCAATTGTTGTTTGGTCGATTGGACGAGTTTAGACTTTCGTCGGACTACGGTACGAAGGAATCTTAAATCTATCGTAGCTTCGAATTACCTCGGAGCGATTGGGGTTTTTCGCGATTTTCTCGAAAACCAGCACGACGACCGCGGTCGAACCATTAGAGTAAAACGTAGGCAATGGAACGACGAACGGGGATCAATGATTGTTTGCTCGATTGGACGAAATTGTGTTCGGACTACGGTGCGGAAGGACTCTGAAATTTGTCGGGACTTTGAAATATTTCGGAGCGATTGGGGTTTTTCGCGATTTTCTCGAAAACCAGCACGACGACCGCGGTCGAACCATTAGAGTAAAACGTAGGAAATGGAACGACGAACAGGGATCAATTGTTGTTTGTTCGATTGGACGAACCTGTCTTCGGACAACGGTGCGGAAGGACTCTGAAATTTGTCGGGACTTTGAAATATTTCGGAGCGATTGGAATTTTTCGCGATTTTCTCGAAAACCAGCACGACGATCGCGGTCGAACCATTAGAGTAAAACGTAGGCAATGGGACGACGAATAGGGATCAATTGTTGTTTGTTCGATTGGACGAACCTGTCTTCGGACTACGGTGCGGAAGGTCTCTGAAATTTGTCGGGACTTTGAAATATTTCGGAGCGATTGGAGTTTTTCGCGATTTTCTCGAAAACCAGCACGACGACCGCGGCCGAACCATTAGAGTAAAACGTAGGCAATGGAACGACGAACAGGGATCAATTGTTGTTTGGTCGATTGGACGAGTTTAGACTTTCGTCGGACTACGGTACGAAGGAATCTTAAATCTATCGTAGCTTCGAATTACCTCGGAGCGATTGGGGTTTTTCGCGATTTTCTCGAAAACCAGCACGACGACCGCGGTCGAACCATTAGAGTAAAACGTAGGCAATGGAACGACGAACGGGGATCAATGATTGTTTGCTCGATTGGACGAAATTGTGTTCGGACTACGGTGCGGAAGGACTCTGAAATTTGTCGGGACTTTGAAATATTTCGGAGCGATTGGGGTTTTTCGCGATTTTCTCGAAAACCAGCACGACGACCGCGGTCGAACCATTAGAGTAAAACGTAGGCAATGAAACGACGAACGGGGATCAATGGTTGTTTGCTCGATTGGACGAACTTGTGTTCGGACTACGGTGCGGAAGGACTCTGAAATTTGTCGGGCCTTCGAAATATTTCGGAGCGATTGGAATTTTTCGCGATTTTCTCGAAAACCAGCACGACGACCGCGGTCGAACCATTAGAGTAAAACGTAGGCAATGGAACGACGAACAGGGATCAATTGTTGTTTGGTCGATTGGACGAGTTTAGACTTTCGTCGGACTACGGTACGAAGGAATCTTAAATCTATCGTAGCTTCGAATTACCTCGGAGCGATTGGGGTTTTTCGCGATTTTCTCGAAAACCAGCACGACGACCGCGGTCGAACCATTAGAGTAAAACGTAGGCAATGGAACGACGAACGGGGATCAATGATTGTTTGCTCGATTGGACGAAATTGTGTTCGGACTACGGTGCGGAAGGACTCTGAAATTTGTCGGGACTTTGAAATATTTCGGAGCGATTGGGGTTTTTCGCGATTTTCTCGAAAACCAGCACGACGACCGCGGTCGAACCATTAGAGTAAAACGTAGGAAATGGAACGACGAAAAGGGATCAATTGTTGTTTGTTCGATTGGACGAACCTGTCTTCGGACAACGGTGCGGAAGGACTCTGAAATTTGTCGGGACTTTGAAATATTTCGGAGCGATTGGAATTTTTCGCGATTTTCTCGAAAACCAGCACGACGATCGCGGTCGAACCATTAGAGTAAAACGTAGGCAATGGGACGACGAATAGGGATCAATTGTTGTTTGTTCGATTGGACGAACCTGTCTTCGGACTACGGTGCGGAAGGACTCTGAAATTTGTCGGGACTTTGAAATATTTCGGAGCGATTGGAGTTTTTCGCGATTTTCTCGAAAACCAGCACGACGACCGCGGCCGAACCATTAGAGTAAAACGTAGGCAATGGAACGACGAACAGGGATCAATTGTTGTTTGGTCGATTGGACGAGTTTAGACTTTCGTCGGACTACGGTACGAAGGAATCTTAAATCTATCGTAGCTTCGAATTACCTCGGAGCGATTGGGGTTTTTCGCGATTTTCTCGAAAACCAGCACGACGACCGCGGTCGAACCATTAGAGTAAAACGTAGGCAATGGAACGACGAACGGGGATCAATGATTGTTTGCTCGATTGGACGAAATTGTGTTCGGACTACGGTGCGGAAGGACTCTGAAATTTGTCGGGACTTTGAAATATTTCGGAGCGATTGGAGTTTTTCGCGATTTTCTCGAAAACCAGCACGACGATCGCGGTCGAACCATTAGAGTAAAACGTAGGCAATGGGACGACGAATAGGGCTCAATTGTTGTTTGTTCGATTGGACGAACCTGTCTTCGGACTACGGTGCGGAAGGACTCTGAAATTTGTCGGGACTTTGAAATATTTCGGAGCGATTGGAGTTTTTCGCGATTTTCTCGAAAACCAGCACGACGACCGCGGTCGAACCATTAGAGTAAAACGTAGGCAATGGAACGACGAACAAGGATCAATTGTTGTTTGGTCGATTGGACGAGTTTAGACTTTCGTCGGACTACGGTACGAAGGAATCTTAAATCTATCGTAGCTTCGAATTACCTCGGAGCGATTGGGGTTTTTCGCGATTTTCTCGAAAACCAGCACGACGACCGCGGTCGAACCATTAGAGTAAAACGTAGGCAATGGAACGACGAACGGGGATCAATGATTGTTTGCTCGATTGGACGAAATTGTGTTCGGACTACGGTGCGGAAGGACTCTGAAATTTGTCGGGACTTTGAAATATTTCGGAGCGATTGGAGTTTTTCGCGATTTTCTCGAAAACCAGCAGGACGACCGCGGTCGAACCATTAGAGTAAAACGTAGGCAATGAAACGACGAACGGGGATCAATGGTTGTTTGCTCGATTGGACGGACTTGTGTTCGGACTACGGTGCGGAAGGACTCTGAAATTTGTCGGGACTTTGAAATATTTCGGAGCGATTGGAATTTTTCGCGATTTTCTCGAAAACCAGCACGACGACCGCGGTCGAACCATTAGAGTAAAACGTAGGAAATGGAACTACAAACAGGGATCAATTGTTGTTTGTTCGATTGGACGAACCTGTCTTCGGACTACGGTGCGGAAGGACTCTGAAATTTGTCGGGACTTTGAAATATTTCGGAGCGATTGGAGTTTTTCGCGATTTTCTCGAAAACCAGCACGACGACCGCGGTCGAACCATTAGAGTAAAACGTAGGCAATGAAACGACGAACGGGGATCAATGGTTGTTTGCTCGATTGGACGAACTTGTGTTCGGACTACGGTGCGGAAGGACTCTGAAATTTGTCGGGCCTTCGAAATATTTCGGAGCGATTGGAATTTTTCGCGATTTTCTCGAAAACCAGCACGACGACCGCGGTCGAACCATTAGAGTAAAACGTAGGCAATGGAACGACGAACAGGGATCAATTGTTGTTTGGTCGATTGGACGAGTTTAGACTTTCGTCGGACTACGGTACGAAGGAATCTTAAATCTATCGTAGCTTCGAATTACCTCGGAGCGATTGGGGTTTTTCGCGATTTTCTCGAAAACCAGCACGACGACCGCGGTCGAACCATTAGAGTAAAACGTAGGCAATGGAACGACGAACGGGGATCAATGATTGTTTGCTCGATTGGACGAAATTGTGTTCGGACTACGGTGCGGAAGGACTCTGAAATTTGTCGGGACTTTGAAATATTTCGGAGCGATTGGGGTTTTTCGCGATTTTCTCGAAAACCAGCACGACGACCGCGGTCGAACCATTAGAGTAAAACGTAGGAAATGGAACGACGAACAGGGATCAATTGTTGTTTGTTCGATTGGACGAACCTGTCTTCGGACAACGGTGCGGAAGGACTCTGAAATTTGTCGGGACTTTGAAATATTTCGGAGCGATTGGAATTTTTCGCGATTTTCTCGAAAACCAGCACGACGATCGCGGTCGAACCATTAGAGTAAAACGTAGGCAATGGGACGACGAATAGGGATCAATTGTTGTTTGTTCGATTGGACGAACCTGTCTTCGGACTACGGTGCGGAAGGTCTCTGAAATTTGTCGGGACTTTGAAATATTTCGGAGCGATTGGAGTTTTTCGCGATTTTCTCGAAAACCAGCACGACGACCGCGGCCGAACCATTAGAGTAAAACGTAGGCAATGGAACGACGAACAGGGATCAATTGTTGTTTGGTCGATTGGACGAGTTTAGACTTTCGTCGGACTACGGTACGAAGGAATCTTAAATCTATCGTAGCTTCGAATTACCTCGGAGCGATTGGGGTTTTTCGCGATTTTCTCGAAAACCAGCACGACGACCGCGGTCGAACCATTAGAGTAAAACGTAGGCAATGGAACGACGAACGGGGATCAATGATTGTTTGCTCGATTGGACGAAATTGTGTTCGGACTACGGTGCGGAAGGACTCTGAAATTTGTCGGGACTTTGAAATATTTCGGAGCGATTGGGGTTTTTCGCGATTTTCTCGAAAACCAGCACGACGACCGCGGTCGAACCATTAGAGTAAAACGTAGGCAATGAAACGACGAACGGGGATCAATGGTTGTTTGCTCGATTGGACGAACTTGTGTTCGGACTACGGTGCGGAAGGACTCTGAAATTTGTCGGGCCTTCGAAATATTTCGGAGCGATTGGAATTTTTCGCGATTTTCTCGAAAACCAGCACGACGACCGCGGTCGAACCATTAGAGTAAAACGTAGGCAATGGAACGACGAACAGGGATCAATTGTTGTTTGGTCGATTGGACGAGTTTAGACTTTCGTCGGACTACGGTACGAAGGAATCTTAAATCTATCGTAGCTTCGAATTACCTCGGAGCGATTGGGGTTTTTCGCGATTTTCTCGAAAACCAGCACGACGACCGCGGTCGAACCATTAGAGTAAAACGTAGGCAATGGAACGACGAACGGGGATCAATGATTGTTTGCTCGATTGGACGAAATTGTGTTCGGACTACGGTGCGGAAGGACTCTGAAATTTGTCGGGACTTTGAAATATTTCGGAGCGATTGGGGTTTTTCGCGATTTTCTCGAAAACCAGCACGACGACCGCGGTCGAACCATTAGAGTAAAACGTAGGCAATGAAACGACGAACGGGGATCAATGGTTGTTTGCTCGATTGGACGAACTTGTGTTCGGACTACGGTGCGGAAGGACTCTGAAATTTGTCGGGCCTTCGAAATATTTCGGAGCGATTGGAATTTTTCGCGATTTTCTCGAAAACCAGCACGACGACCGCGGTCGAACCATTAGAGTAAAACGTAGGCAATGGAACGACGAACAGGGATCAATTGTTGTTTGGTCGATTGGACGAGTTTAGACTTTCGTCGGACTACGGTACGAAGGAATCTTAAATCTATCGTAGCTTCGAATTACCTCGGAGCGATTGGGGTTTTTCGCGATTTTCTCGAAAACCAGCACGACGACCGCGGTCGAACCATTAGAGTAAAACGTAGGCAATGGAACGACGAACGGGGATCAATGATTGTTTGCTCGATTGGACGAAATTGTGTTCGGACTACGGTGCGGAAGGACTCTGAAATTTGTCGGGACTTTGAAATATTTCGGAGCGATTGGGGTTTTTCGCGATTTTCTCGAAAACCAGCACGACGACCGCGGTCGAACCATTAGAGTAAAACGTAGGCAATGAAACGACGAACGGGGATCAATGGTTGTTTGCTCGATTGGACGAACTTGTGTTCGGACTACGGTGCGGAAGGACTCTGAAATTTGTCGGGCCTTCGAAATATTTCGGAGCGATTGGAATTTTTCGCGATTTTCTCGAAAACCAGCACGACGACCGCGGTCGAACCATTAGAGTAAAACGTAGGCAATGGAACGACGAACAGGGATCAATTGTTGTTTGGTCGATTGGACGAGTTTAGACTTTCGTCGGACTACGGTACGAAGGAATCTTAAATCTATCGTAGCTTCGAATTACCTCGGAGCGATTGGGGTTTTTCGCGATTTTCTCGAAAACCAGCACGACGACCGCGGTCGAACCATTAGAGTAAAACGTAGGCAATGGAACGACGAACGGGGATCAATGATTGTTTGCTCGATTGGACGAAATTGTGTTCGGACTACGGTGCGGAAGGACTCTGAAATTTGTCGGGACTTTGAAATATTTCGGAGCGATTGGGGTTTTTCGCGATTTTCTCGAAAACCAGCACGACGACCGCGGTCGAACCATTAGAGTAAAACGTAGGAAATGGAACGACGAACAGGGATCAATTGTTGTTTGTTCGATTGGACGAACCTGTCTTCGGACAACGGTGCGGAAGGACTCTGAAATTTGTCGGGACTTTGAAATATTTCGGAGCGATTGGAATTTTTCGCGATTTTCTCGAAAACCAGCACGACGACCGCGGTCGAACCATTAGAGTAAAACGTAGGCAATGAAACGACGAACGGGGATCAATGGTTGTTTGCTCGATTGGACGAACTTGTGTTCGGACTACGGTGCGGAAGGACTCTGAAATTTGTCGGGCCTTCGAAATATTTCGGAGCGATTGGAATTTTTCGCGATTTTCTCGAAAACCAGCACGACGACCGCGGTCGAACCATTAGAGTAAAACGTAGGCAATGGAACGACGAACAGGGATCAATTGTTGTTTGGTCGATTGGACGAGTTTAGACTTTCGTCGGACTACGGTACGAAGGAATCTTAAATCTATCGTAGCTTCGAATTACCTCGGAGCGATTGGGGTTTTTCGCGATTTTCTCGAAAACCAGCACGACGACCGCGGTCGAACCATTAGAGTAAAACGTAGGCAATGGAACGACGAACGGGGATCAATGATTGTTTGCTCGATTGGACGAAATTGTGTTCGGACTACGGTGCGGAAGGACTCTGAAATTTGTCGGGACTTTGAAATATTTCGGAGCGATTGGGGTTTTTCGCGATTTTCTCGAAAACCAGCACGACGACCGCGGTCGAACCATTAGAGTAAAACGTAGGCAATGAAACGACGAACGGGGATCAATGGTTGTTTGCTCGATTGGACGAACTTGTGTTCGGACTACGGTGCGGAAGGACTCTGAAATTTGTCGGGCCTTCGAAATATTTCGGAGCGATTGGAATTTTTCGCGATTTTCTCGAAAACCAGCACGACGACCGCGGTCGAACCATTAGAGTAAAACGTAGGCAATGGAACGACGAACAGGGATCAATTGTTGTTTGGTCGATTGGACGAGTTTAGACTTTCGTCGGACTACGGTACGAAGGAATCTTAAATCTATCGTAGCTTCGAATTACCTCGGAGCGATTGGGGTTTTTCGCGATTTTCTCGAAAACCAGCACGACGACCGCGGTCGAACCATTAGAGTAAAACGTAGGCAATGGAACGACGAACGGGGATCAATGATTGTTTGCTCGATTGGACGAAATTGTGTTCGGACTACGGTGCGGAAGGACTCTGAAATTTGTCGGGACTTTGAAATATTTCGGAGCGATTGGGGTTTTTCGCGATTTTCTCGAAAACCAGCACGACGACCGCGGTCGAACCATTAGAGTAAAACGTAGGCAATGAAACGACGAACGGGGATCAATGGTTGTTTGCTCGATTGGACGAACTTGTGTTCGGACTACGGTGCGGAAGGACTCTGAAATTTGTCGGGCCTTCGAAATATTTCGGAGCGATTGGAATTTTTCGCGATTTTCTCGAAAACCAGCACGACGACCGCGGTCGAACCATTAGAGTAAAACGTAGGCAATGGAACGACGAACAGGGATCAATTGTTGTTTGGTCGATTGGACGAGTTTAGACTTTCGTCGGACTACGGTACGAAGGAATCTTAAATCTATCGTAGCTTCGAATTACCTCGGAGCGATTGGGGTTTTTCGCGATTTTCTCGAAAACCAGCACGACGACCGCGGTCGAACCATTAGAGTAAAACGTAGGCAATGGAACGACGAACGGGGATCAATGATTGTTTGCTCGATTGGACGAAATTGTGTTCGGACTACGGTGCGGAAGGACTCTGAAATTTGTCGGGACTTTGAAATATTTCGGAGCGATTGGGGTTTTTCGCGATTTTCTCGAAAACCAGCACGACGACCGCGGTCGAACCATTAGAGTAAAACGTAGGAAATGGAACGACGAACAGGGATCAATTGTTGTTTGTTCGATTGGACGAACCTGTCTTCGGACAACGGTGCGGAAGGACTCTGAAATTTGTCGGGACTTTGAAATATTTCGGAGCGATTGGAATTTTTCGCGATTTTCTCGAAAACCAGCACGACGATCGCGGTCGAACCATTAGAGTAAAACGTAGGCAATGGGACGACGAATAGGGATCAATTGTTGTTTGTTCGATTGGACGAACCTGTCTTCGGACTACGGTGCGGAAGGACTCTGAAATTTGTCGGGACTTTGAAATATTTCGGAGCGATTGGAGTTTTTCGCGATTTTCTCGAAAACCAGCACGACGACCGCGGCCGAACCATTAGAGTAAAACGTAGGCAATGGAACGACGAACAGGGATCAATTGTTGTTTGGTCGATTGGACGAGTTTAGACTTTCGTCGGACTACGGTACGAAGGAATCTTAAATCTATCGTAGCTTCGAATTACCTCGGAGCGATTGGGGTTTTTCGCGATTTTCTCGAAAACCAGCACGACGACCGCGGTCGAACCATTAGAGTAAAACGTAGGCAATGGAACGACGAACGGGGATCAATGATTGTTTGCTCGATTGGACGAAATTGTGTTCGGACTACGGTGCGGAAGGACTCTGAAATTTGTCGGGACTTTGAAATATTTCGGAGCGATTGGAGTTTTTCGCGATTTTCTCGAAAACCAGCAGGACGACCGCGGTCGAACCATTAGAGTAAAACGTAGGCAATGAAACGACGAACGGGGATCAATGGTTGTTTGCTCGATTGGACGGACTTGTGTTCGGACTACGGTGCGGAAGGACTCTGAAATTTGTCGTGACTTTGAAATATTTCGGAGCGATTGGAATTTTTCGCGATTTTCTCGAAAACCAGCACGACGACCGCGGTCGAACCATTAGAGTAAAACGTAGGAAATGGAACGACAAACAGGGATCAATTGTTGTTTGTTCGATTGGACGAACCTGTCTTCGGACTACGGTGCGGAAGGACTCTGAAATTTGTCGGGACTTTGAAATATTTCGGAGCGATTGGAGTTTTTCGCGATTTTCTCGAAAACCAGCACGACGACCGCGGTCGAACCATTAGAGTAAAACGTAGGCAATGAAACGACGAACGGGGATCAATGGTTGTTTGCTCGATTGGACGAACTTGTGTTCGGACTACGGTGCGGAAGGACTCTGAAATTTGTCGGGCCTTCGAAATATTTCGGAGCGATTGGAGTTTTTCGCGATTTTCTCGAAAACCAGCACGACGACCGCGGCCGAACCATTAGAGTAAAACGTAGGCAATGGAACGACGAACAGGGATCAATTGTTGTTTGGTCGATTGGACGAGTTTAGACTTTCGTCGGACTACGGTACGAAGGAATCTTAAATCTATCGTAGCTTCGAATTACCTCGGAGCGATTGGGGTTTTTCGCGATTTTCTCGAAAACCAGCACGACGACCGCGGTCGAACCATTAGAGTAAAACGTAGGCAATGGAACGACGAACGGGGATCAATGATTGTTTGCTCGATTGGACGAAATTGTGTTCGGACTACGGTGCGGAAGGACTCTGAAATTTGTCGGGACTTTGAAATATTTCGGAGCGATTGGGGTTTTTCGCGATTTTCTCGAAAACCAGCACGACGACCGCGGTCGAACCATTAGAGTAAAACGTAGGAAATGGAACGACGAACAGGGATCAATTGTTGTTTGTTCGATTGGACGAACCTGTCTTCGGACAACGGTGCGGAAGGACTCTGAAATTTGTCGGGACTTTGAAATATTTCGGAGCGATTGGAATTTTTCGCGATTTTCTCGAAAACCAGCACGACGATCGCGGTCGAACCATTAGAGTAAAACGTAGGCAATGGGACGACGAATAGGGATCAATTGTTGTTTGTTCGATTGGACGAACCTGTCTTCGGACTACGGTGCGGAAGGACTCTGAAATTTGTCGGGACTTTGAAATATTTCGGAGCGATTGGAGTTTTTCGCGATTTTCTCGAAAACCAGCACGACGACCGCGGCCGAACCATTAGAGTAAAACGTAGGCAATGGAACGACGAACAGGGATCAATTGTTGTTTGGTCGATTGGACGAGTTTAGACTTTCGTCGGACTACGGTACGAAGGAATCTTAAATCTATCGTAGCTTCGAATTACCTCGGAGCGATTGGGGTTTTTCGCGATTTTCTCGAAAACCAGCACGACGACCGCGGTCGAACCATTAGAGTAAAACGTAGGCAATGGAACGACGAACGGGGATCAATGATTGTTTGCTCGATTGGACGAAATTGTGTTCGGACTACGGTGCGGAAGGACTCTGAAATTTGTCGGGACTTTGAAATATTTCGGAGCGATTTTAGTTTTTCGCGATTTTCTCGAAAACCAGCAGGACGACCGCGGTCGAACCATTAGAGTAAAACGTAGGCAATGAAACGACGAACGGGGATCAATGGTTGTTTGCTCGATTGGACGGACTTGTGTTCGGACTACGGTGCGGAAGGACTCTGAAATTTGTCGGGACTTTGAAATATTTCGGAGCGATTGGAATTTTTCGCGATTTTCTCGAAAACCAGCACGACGACCGCGGTCGAACCATTAGAGTAAAACGTAGGAAATGGAACGACAAACAGGGATCAATTGTTGTTTGTTCGATTGGACGAACCTGTCTTCGGACTACGGTGCGGAAGGACTCTGAAATTTGTCGGGACTTTGAAATATTTCGGAGCGATTGGAGTTTTTCGCGATTTTCTCGAAAACCAGCACGACGACCGCGGTCGAACCATTAGAGTAAAACGTAGGCAATGAAACGACGAACGGGGATCAATGGTTGTTTGCTCGATTGGACGAACTTGTGTTCGGACTACGGTGCGGAAGGACTCTGAAATTTGTCGGGCCTTCGAAATATTTCGGAGCGATTGGAATTTTTCGCGATTTTCTCGAAAACCAGCACGACGACCGCGGTCGAACCATTAGAGTAAAACGTAGGCAATGGAACGACGAACAGGGATCAATTGTTGTTTGGTCGATTGGACGAGTTTAGACTTTCGTCGGACTACGGTACGAAGGAATCTTAAATCTATCGTAGCTTCGAATTACCTCGGAGCGATTGGGGTTTTTCGCGATTTTCTCGAAAACCAGCACGACGACCGCGGTCGAACCATTAGAGTAAAACGTAGGCAATGGAACGACGAACGGGGATCAATGATTGTTTGCTCGATTGGACGAAATTGTGTTCGGACTACGGTGCGGAAGGACTCTGAAATTTGTCGGGACTTTGAAATATTTCGGAGCGATTGGGGTTTTTCGCGATTTTCTCGAAAACCAGCACGACGACCGCGGTCGAACCATTAGAGTAAAACGTAGGAAATGGAACGACGAACAGGGATCAATTGTTGTTTGTTCGATTGGACGAACCTGTCTTCGGACAACGGTGCGGAAGGACTCTGAAATTTGTCGGGACTTTGAAATATTTCGGAGCGATTGGAATTTTTCGCGATTTTCTCGAAAACCAGCACGACGATCGCGGTCGAACCATTAGAGTAAAACGTAGGCAATGGGACGACGAACAGGGATCAATTGTTGTTTGGTCGATTGGACGAGTTTAGACTTTCGTCGGACTACGGTACGAAGGAATCTTAAATCTATCGTAGCTTCGAATTACCTCGGAGCGATTGGGGTTTTTCGCGATTTTCTCGAAAACCAGCACGACGACCGCGGTCGAACCATTAGAGTAAAACGTAGGCAATGGAACGACGAACGGGGATCAATGATTGTTTGCTCGATTGGACGAAATTGTGTTCGGACTACGGTGCGGAAGGACTCTGAAATTTGTCGGGACTTTGAAATATTTCGGAGCGATTGGGGTTTTTCGCGATTTTCTCGAAAACCAGCACGACGACCGCGGTCGAACCATTAGAGTAAAACGTAGGAAATGGAACGACGAACAGGGATCAATTGTTGTTTGTTCGATTGGACGAACCTGTCTTCGGACAACGGTGCGGAAGGACTCTGAAATTTGTCGGGACTTTGAAATATTTCGGAGCGATTGGAATTTTTCGCGATTTTCTCGAAAACCAGCACGACGATCGCGGTCGAACCATTAGAGTAAAACGTAGGCAATGGGACGACGAATAGGGATCAATTGTTGTTTGTTCGATTGGACGAACCTGTCTTCGGACTACGGTGCGGAAGGACTCTGAAATTTGTCGGGACTTTGAAATATTTCGGAGCGATTGGAGTTTTTCGCGATTTTCTCGAAAACCAGCACGACGACCGCGGTCGAACCATTAGAGTAAAACGTAGGCAATGGAACGACGAACGGGGATCAATGATTGTTTGCTCGATTGGACGAAATTGTGTTCGGACTACGGTGCGGAAGGACTCTGAAATTTGTCGGGACTTTGAAATATTTCGGAGCGATTGGGGTTTTTCGCGATTTTCTCGAAAACCAGCACGACGACCGCGGTCGAACCATTAGAGTAAAACGTAGGAAATGGAACGACGAACAGGGATCAATTGTTGTTTGTTCGATTGGACGAACCTGTCTTCGGACAACGGTGCGGAAGGACTCTGAAATTTGTCGGGACTTTGAAATATTTCGGAGCGATTGGAATTTTTCGCGATTTTCTCGAAAACCAGCACGACGATCGCGGTCGAACCATTAGAGTAAAACGTAGGCAATGGGACGACGAATAGGGATCAATTGTTGTTTGTTCGATTGGACGAACCTGTCTTCGGACTACGGTGCGGAAGGACTCTGAAATTTGTCGGGACTTTGAAATATTTCGGAGCGATTGGAGTTTTTCGCGATTTTCTCGAAAACCAGCACGACGACCGCGGTCGAACCATTAGAGTAAAACGTAGGCAATGGAACGACGAACGGGGATCAATGATTGTTTGCTCGATTGGACGAAATTGTGTTCGGACTACGGTGCGGAAGGACTCTGAAATTTGTCGGGACTTTGAAATATTTCGGAGCGATTGGAGTTTTTCGCGATTTTCTCGAAAACCAGCAGGACGACCGCGGTCGAACCATTAGAGTAAAACGTAGGCAATGAAACGACGAACGGGGATCAATGGTTGTTTGCTCGATTGGACGGACTTGTGTTCGGACTACGGTGCGGAAGGACTCTGAAATTTGTCGGGACTTTGAAATATTTCGGAGCGATTGGAATTTTTCGCGATTTTCTCGAAAACCAGCACGACGACCGCGGTCGAACCATTAGAGTAAAACGTAGGAAATGGAACGACAAACAGGGATCAATTGTTGTTTGTTCGATTGGACGAACCTGTCTTCGGACTACGGTGCGGAAGGACTCTGAAATTTGTCGGGACTTTGAAATATTTCGGAGCGATTGGAATTTTTCGCGATTTTCTCGAAAACCAGCACGACGATCGCGGTCGAACCATTAGAGTAAAACGTAGGCAATGGGACGACGAATAGGGATCAATTGTTGTTTGTTCGATTGGACGAACCTGTCTTCGGACTACGGTGCGGAAGGACTCTGAAATTTGTCGGGACTTTGAAATATTTCGGAGCGATTGGAGTTTTTCGCGATTTTCTCGAAAACCAGCACGACGACCGCGGTCGAACCATTAGAGTAAAACGTAGGCAATGGGACGACGAATAGGGATCAATTGTTGTTTGTTCGATTGGACGAACCTGTCTTCGGACTACGGTGCGGAAGGACTCTGAAATTTGTCGGGACTTTGAAATATTTCGGAGCGATTGGAGTTTTTCGCGATTTTCTCGAAAACCAGCACGACGACCGCGGCCGAACCATTAGAGTAAAACGTAGGCAATGGAACGACGAACAGGGATCAATTGTTGTTTGGTCGATTGGTCGAGTTTAGACTTTCGTCGGACTACGGTACGAAGGAATCTTAAATCTATCGTAGCTTCGAATTACCTCGGAGCGATTGGAGTTTTTCGCGATTTTCTCGAAAACCAGCACGACGACCGCGGTCGAACCATTAGAGTAAAACGTAGGCAATGGAACGACGAACGGGGATCAATTGTTGTTTGTTCGATTGGACGAACCTGTCTTCGGACAACGGTGCGGAAGGACTCTGAAATTTGTCGGGACTTTGAAATATTTCGGAGCGATTGGAGTTTTTCGCGATTTTCTCGAAAACCAGCACGACGACCGCGGTCGAACCATTAGAGTAAAACGTAGGCAATGAAACGACGAACGGGGATCAATGGTTGTTTGTTCGATTGGACGAACCTGTCTTCGGACAACGGTGCGGAAGGACTCTGAAATTTGTCGGGACTTTGAAATATTTCGGAGCGATTGGAATTTTTCGCGATTTTCTCGAAAACCAGCACGACGATCGCGGTCGAACCATTAGAGTAAAACGTAGGCAATGGGACGACGAACAGGGATCAATTGTTGTTTGGTCGATTGGACGAGTTTAGACTTTCGTCGGACTACGGTACGAAGGAATCTTAAATCTATCGTAGCTTCGAATTACCTCGGAGCGATTGGGGTTTTTCGCGATTTTCTCGAAAACCAGCACGACGACCGCGGTCGAACCATTAGAGTAAAACGTAGGCAATGGAACGACGAACGGGGATCTATGATTGTTTGCTCGATTGGACGAAATTGTGTTCGGACTACGGTGCGGAAGGACTCTGAAATTTGTCGGGACTTTGAAATATTTCGGAGCGATTGGGGTTTTTCGCGATTTTCTCGAAAACCAGCACGACGACCGCGGTCGAACCATTAGAGTAAAACGTAGGAAATGGAACGACGAACAGGGATCAATTGTTGTTTGTTCGATTGGACGAACCTGTCTTCGGACAACGGTGCGGAAGGACTCTGAAATTTGTCGGGACTTTGAAATATTTCGGAGCGATTGGAATTTTTCGCGATTTTCTCGAAAACCAGCACGACGATCGCGGTCGAACCATTAGAGTAAAACGTAGGCAATGGGACGACGAATAGGGATCAATTGTTGTTTGTTCGATTGGACGAACCTGTCTTCGGACTACGGTGCGGAAGGACTCTGAAATTTGTCGGGACTTTGAAATATTTCGGAGCGATTGGAGTTTTTCGCGATTTTCTCGAAAACCAGCACGACGACCGCGGTCGAACCATTAGAGTAAAACGTAGGCAATGGGACGACGAATAGGGATCAATGATTGTTTGCTCGATTGGACGAAATTGTGTTCGGACTACGGTGCGGAAGGACTCTGAAATTTGTCGGGACTTTGAAATATTTCGGAGCGATTGGGGTTTTTCGCGGTTTTCTCGAAAACCAGCACGACGACCGCGGTCGAACCATTAGAGTAAAACGTAGGAAATGGAACGACGAACAGGGATCAATTGTTGTTTGTTCGATTGGACGAACCTGTCTTCGGACAACGGTGCGGAAGGACTCTGAAATTTGTCGGGACTTTGAAATATTTCGGAGCGATTGGAATTTTTCGCGATTTTCTCGAAAACCAGCACGACGATCGCGGTCGAACCATTAGAGTAAAACGTAGGCAATGGGACGACGAATAGGGATCAATTGTTGTTTGTTCGATTGGACGAACCTGTCTTCGGACTACGGTGCGGAAGGACTCTGAAATTTGTCGGGACTTTGAAATATTTCGGAGCGATTGGAGTTTTTCGCGATTTTCTCGAAAACCAGCACGACGACCGCGGTCGAACCATTAGAGTAAAACGTAGGCAATGGAACGACGAACGGGGATCAATGATTGTTTGCTCGATTGGACGAAATTGTGTTCGGACTACGGTGCGGAAGGACTCTGAAATTTGTCGGGACTTTGAAATATTTCGGAGCGATTGGAGTTTTTCGCGATTTTCTCGAAAACCAGCAGGACGACCGCGGTCGAACCATTAGAGTAAAACGTAGGCAATGAAACGACGAACGGGGATCAATGGTTGTTTGCTCGATTGGACGGACTTGTGTTCGGACTACGGTGCGGAAGGACTCTGAAATTTGTCGGGCCTTCGAAATATTTCGGAGCGATTGGAATTTTTCGCGATTTTCTCGAAAACCAGCACGACGACCGCGGTCGAACCATTAGAGTAAAACGTAGGCAATGGAACGACGAACAGGGATCAATTGTTGTTTGGTCGATTGGACGAGTTTAGACTTTCGTCGGACTACGGTACGAAGGAATCTTAAATCTATCGTAGCTTCGAATTACCTCGGAGCGATTGGGGTTTTTCGCGATTTTCTCGAAAACCAGCACGACGACCGCGGTCGAACCATTAGAGTAAAACGTAGGCAATGGAACGACGAACGGGGATCAATGATTGTTTGCTCGATTGGACGAAATTGTGTTCGGACTACGGTGCGGAAGGACTCTGAAATTTGTCGGGACTTTGAAATATTTCGGAGCGATTGGGGTTTTTCGCGATTTTCTCGAAAACCAGCACGACGACCGCGGTCGAACCATTAGAGTAAAACGTAGGAAATGGAACGACGAACAGGGATCAATTGTTGTTTGTTCGATTGGACGAACCTGTCTTCGGACAACGGTGCGGAAGGACTCTGAAATTTGTCGGGACTTTGAAATATTTCGGAGCGATTGGAATTTTTCGCGATTTTCTCGAAAACCAGCACGACGATCGCGGTCGAACCATTAGAGTAAAACGTAGGCAATGGGACGACGAACAGGGATCAATTGTTGTTTGGTCGATTGGACGAGTTTAGACTTTCGTCGGACTACGGTACGAAGGAATCTTAAATCTATCGTAGCTTCGAATTACCTCGGAGCGATTGGGGTTTTTCGCGATTTTCTCGAAAACCAGCACGACGACCGCGGTCGAACCATTAGAGTAAAACGTAGGCAATGGAACGACGAACGGGGATCTATGATTGTTTGCTCGATTGGACGAAATTGTGTTCGGACTACGGTGCGGAAGGACTCTGAAATTTGTCGGGACTTTGAAATATTTCGGAGCGATTGGGGTTTTTCGCGATTTTCTCGAAAACCAGCACGACGACCGCGGTCGAACCATTAGAGTAAAACGTAGGAAATGGAACGACGAACAGGGATCAATTGTTGTTTGTTCGATTGGACGAACCTGTCTTCGGACAACGGTGCGGAAGGACTCTGAAATTTGTCGGGACTTTGAAATATTTCGGAGCGATTGGAATTTTTCGCGATTTTCTCGAAAACCAGCACGACGATCGCGGTCGAACCATTAGAGTAAAACGTAGGCAATGGGACGACGAATAGGGATCAATTGTTGTTTGTTCGATTGGACGAACCTGTCTTCGGACTACGGTGCGGAAGGACTCTGAAATTTGTCGGGACTTTGAAATATTTCGGAGCGATTGGAGTTTTTCGCGATTTTCTCGAAAACCAGCACGACGACCGCGGTCGAACCATTAGAGTAAAACGTAGGCAATGGAACGACGAACGGGGATCAATGATTGTTTGCTCGATTGGACGAAATTGTGTTCGGACTACGGTGCGGAAGGACTCTGAAATTTGTCGGGACTTTGAAATATTTCGGAGCGATTGGGGTTTTTCGCGATTTTCTCGAAAACCAGCACGACGACCGCGGTCGAACCATTAGAGTAAAACGTAGGAAATGGAACGACGAACAGGGATCAATTGTTGTTTGTTCGATTGGACGAACCTGTCTTCGGACAACGGTGCGGAAGGACTCTGAAATTTGTCGGGACTTTGAAATATTTCGGAGCGATTGGAATTTTTCGCGATTTTCTCGAAAACCAGCACGACGATCGCGGTCGAACCATTAGAGTAAAACGTAGGCAATGGGACGACGAATAGGGATCAATTGTTGTTTGTTCGATTGGACGAACCTGTCTTCGGACTACGGTGCGGAAGGACTCTGAAATTTGTCGGGACTTTGAAATATTTCGGAGCGATTGGAGTTTTTCGCGATTTTCTCGAAAACCAGCACGACGACCGCGGTCGAACCATTAGAGTAAAACGTAGGCAATGGAACGACGAACGGGGATCAATGATTGTTTGCTCGATTGGACGAAATTGTGTTCGGACTACGGTGCGGAAGGACTCTGAAATTTGTCGGGACTTTGAAATATTTCGGAGCGATTGGAGTTTTTCGCGATTTTCTCGAAAACCAGCAGGACGACCGCGGTCGAACCATTAGAGTAAAACGTAGGCAATGAAACGACGAACGGGGATCAATGGTTGTTTGCTCGATTGGACGGACTTGTGTTCGGACTACGGTGCGGAAGGACTCTGAAATTTGTCGGGCCTTCGAAATATTTCGGAGCGATTGGAATTTTTCGCGATTTTCTCGAAAACCAGCACGACGACCGCGGTCGAACCATTAGAGTAAAACGTAGGCAATGGAACGACGAACAGGGATCAATTGTTGTTTGGTCGATTGGACGAGTTTAGACTTTCGTCGGACTACGGTACGAAGGAATCTTAAATCTATCGTAGCTTCGAATTACCTCGGAGCGATTGGGGTTTTTCGCGATTTTCTCGAAAACCAGCACGACGACCGCGGTCGAACCATTAGAGTAAAACGTAGGCAATGGAACGACGAACGGGGATCAATGATTGTTTGCTCGATTGGACGAAATTGTGTTCGGACTACGGTGCGGAAGGACTCTGAAATTTGTCGGGACTTTGAAATATTTCGGAGCGATTGGGGTTTTTCGCGATTTTCTCGAAAACCAGCACGACGACCGCGGTCGAACCATTAGAGTAAAACGTAGGAAATGGAACGACGAACAGGGATCAATTGTTGTTTGTTCGATTGGACGAACCTGTCTTCGGACAACGGTGCGGAAGGACTCTGAAATTTGTCGGGACTTTGAAATATTTCGGAGCGATTGGAATTTTTCGCGATTTTCTCGAAAACCAGCACGACGATCGCGGTCGAACCATTAGAGTAAAACGTAGGCAATGGGACGACGAACAGGGATCAATTGTTGTTTGGTCGATTGGACGAGTTTAGACTTTCGTCGGACTACGGTACGAAGGAATCTTAAATCTATCGTAGCTTCGAATTACCTCGGAGCGATTGGGGTTTTTCGCGATTTTCTCGAAAACCAGCACGACGACCGCGGTCGAACCATTAGAGTAAAACGTAGGCAATGGAACGACGAACGGGGATCTATGATTGTTTGCTCGATTGGACGAAATTGTGTTCGGACTACGGTGCGGAAGGACTCTGAAATTTGTCGGGACTTTGAAATATTTCGGAGCGATTGGGGTTTTTCGCGATTTTCTCGAAAACCAGCACGACGACCGCGGTCGAACCATTAGAGTAAAACGTAGGAAATGGAACGACGAACAGGGATCAATTGTTGTTTGTTCGATTGGACGAACCTGTCTTCGGACAACGGTGCGGAAGGACTCTGAAATTTGTCGGGACTTTGAAATATTTCGGAGCGATTGGAATTTTTCGCGATTTTCTCGAAAACCAGCACGACGATCGCGGTCGAACCATTAGAGTAAAACGTAGGCAATGGGACGACGAATAGGGATCAATTGTTGTTTGTTCGATTGGACGAACCTGTCTTCGGACTACGGTGCGGAAGGACTCTGAAATTTGTCGGGACTTTGAAATATTTCGGAGCGATTGGAGTTTTTCGCGATTTTCTCGAAAACCAGCACGACGACCGCGGTCGAACCATTAGAGTAAAACGTAGGCAATGGAACGACGAACGGGGATCAATGATTGTTTGCTCGATTGGACGAAATTGTGTTCGGACTACGGTGCGGAAGGACTCTGAAATTTGTCGGGACTTTGAAATATTTCGGAGCGATTGGGGTTTTTCGCGATTTTCTCGAAAACCAGCACGACGACCGCGGTCGAACCATTAGAGTAAAACGTAGGAAATGGAACGACGAACAGGGATCAATTGTTGTTTGTTCGATTGGACGAACCTGTCTTCGGACAACGGTGCGGAAGGACTCTGAAATTTGTCGGGACTTTGAAATATTTCGGAGCGATTGGAATTTTTCGCGATTTTCTCGAAAACCAGCACGACGATCGCGGTCGAACCATTAGAGTAAAACGTAGGCAATGGGACGACGAATAGGGATCAATTGTTGTTTGTTCGATTGGACGAACCTGTCTTCGGACTACGGTGCGGAAGGACTCTGAAATTTGTCGGGACTTTGAAATATTTCGGAGCGATTGGAGTTTTTCGCGATTTTCTCGAAAACCAGCACGACGACCGCGGTCGAACCATTAGAGTAAAACGTAGGCAATGGAACGACGAACGGGGATCAATGATTGTTTGCTCGATTGGACGAAATTGTGTTCGGACTACGGTGCGGAAGGACTCTGAAATTTGTCGGGACTTTGAAATATTTCGGAGCGATTGGAGTTTTTCGCGATTTTCTCGAAAACCAGCAGGACGACCGCGGTCGAACCATTAGAGTAAAACGTAGGCAATGAAACGACGAACGGGGATCAATGGTTGTTTGCTCGATTGGACGGACTTGTGTTCGGACTACGGTGCGGAAGGACTCTGAAATTTGTCGGGACTTTGAAATATTTCGGAGCGATTGGAATTTTTCGCGATTTTCTCGAAAACCAGCACGACGACCGCGGTCGAACCATTAGAGTAAAACGTAGGAAATGGAACGACAAACAGGGATCAATTGTTGTTTGTTCGATTGGACGAACCTGTCTTCGGACTACGGTGCGGAAGGACTCTGAAATTTGTCGGGACTTTGAAATATTTCGGAGCGATTGGAATTTTTCGCGATTTTCTCGAAAACCAGCACGACGATCGCGGTCGAACCATTAGAGTAAAACGTAGGCAATGGGACGACGAATAGGGATCAATTGTTGTTTGTTCGATTGGACGAACCTGTCTTCGGACTACGGTGCGGAAGGACTCTGAAATTTGTCGGGACTTTGAAATATTTCGGAGCGATTGGAGTTTTTCGCGATTTTCTCGAAAACCAGCACGACGACCGCGGTCGAACCATTAGAGTAAAACGTAGGCAATGGGACGACGAATAGGGATCAATTGTTGTTTGTTCGATTGGACGAACCTGTCTTCGGACTACGGTGCGGAAGGACTCTGAAATTTGTCGGGACTTTGAAATATTTCGGAGCGATTGGAGTTTTTCGCGATTTTCTCGAAAACCAGCACGACGACCGCGGCCGAACCATTAGAGTAAAACGTAGGCAATGGAACGACGAACAGGGATCAATTGTTGTTTGGTCGATTGGACGAGTTTAGACTTTCGTCGGACTACGGTACGAAGGAATCTTAAATCTATCGTAGCTTCGAATTACCTCGGAGCGATTGGAGTTTTTCGCGATTTTCTCGAAAACCAGCACGACGACCGCGGTCGAACCATTAGAGTAAAACGTAGGCAATGGAACGACGAACGGGGATCAATTGTTGTTTGTTCGATTGGACGAACCTGTCTTCGGACAACGGTGCGGAAGGACTCTGAAATTTGTCGGGACTTTGAAATATTTCGGAGCGATTGGAATTTTTCGCGATTTTCTCGAAAACCAGCACGACGATCGCGGTCGAACCATTAGAGTAAAACGTAGGCAATGGGACGACGAATAGGGATCAATTGTTGTTTGTTCGATTGGACGAACCTGTCTTCGGACTACGGTGCGGAAGGACTCTGAAATTTGTCGGGACTTTGAAATATTTCGGAGCGATTGGAGTTTTTCGCGATTTTCTCGAAAACCAGCACGACGACCGCGGCCGAACCATTAGAGTAAAACGTAGGCAATGGAACGACGAACAGGGATCAATTGTTGTTTGGTCGATTGGACGAGTTTAGACTTTCGTCGGACTACGGTACGAAGGAATCTTAAATCTATCGTAGCTTCGAATTACCTCGGAGCGATTGGAGTTTTTCGCGATTTTCTCGAAAACCAGCACGACGACCGCGGTCGAACCATTAGAGTAAAACGTAGGCAATGGAACGACGAACGGGGATCAATGATTGTTTGCTCGATTGGACGAAATTGTGTTCGGACTACGGTGCGGAAGGACTCTGAAATTTGTCGGGACTTTGAAATATTTCGGAGCGATTGGAGTTTTTCGCGATTTTCTCGAAAACCAGCACGACGACCGCGGCCGAACCATTAGAGTAAAACGTAGGCAATGGAGCGACGAACAGGGATCAATTGTTGTTTGGTCGATTGGACGAGTTTAGACTTTCGTCGGACTACGGTACGAAGGAATCTTAAATCTATCGTAGCTTCGAATTACCTCGGAGCGATTGGGGTTTTTCGCGATTTTCTCGAAAACCAGCACGACGACCGCGGTCGAACCATTAGAGTAAAACGTAGGAAATGGAACGACGAACAGGGATCAATTGTTGTTTGTTCGATTGGACGAACCTGTCTTCGGACAACGGTGCGGAAGGGCTCTGAAATTTGTCGGGACTTTGAAATATTTCGGAGCGATTGGAGTTTTTCACGATTTTCTCGAAAACCAGCACGACGACCGCGGTCGAACCATTAGAGTAAAACGTAGGCAATGAAACGACGAACGGGGATCAATGGTTGTTTGCTCGATTGGACGAACTTGTGTTCGGACTACGGTGCGGAAGGACTCTGAAATTTGTCGGGCCTTTGAAATATTTCGGAGCGATTGGAATTTTTCGCGATTTTCTCGAAAACCAGCACGACGACCGCGGCCGAACCATTAGAGTAAAACGTAGGCAATGGAACGACGAACAGGGATCAATTGTTGTTTGGTCGATTGGACGAGTTTAGACTTTCGTCGGACTACGGTACGAAGGAATCTTAAATCTATCGTAGCTTCGAATTACCACGGAGCGATTGGGGTTTTTCGCGATTTTCTCGAAAACCAGCACGACGACCGCGGTCGAACCATTAGAGTAAAACGTAGGCAATGGAACGACGAACGGGGATCAATGATTGTTTGCTCGATTGGACGAAATTGTGTTCGGACTACGGTGCGGAAGGACTCTGAAATTTGTCGGGACTTTGAAATATTTCGGAGCGATTGGAGTTTTTCGCGATTTTCTCGAAAACCAGCACGACGACCGCGGTCGAACCATTAGAGTAAAACGTAGGCAATGGAACGACGAACGGGGATCAATGATTGTTTGCTCGATTGGACGAAATTGTGTTCGGACTACGGTGCGGAAGGACTCTGAAATTTGTCGGGCCTTCGAAATATTTCGGAGCGATTGGAATTTTTCGCGATTTTCTCGAAAACCAGCACGACGACCGCGGTCGAACCATTAGAGTAAAACGTAGGCAATGGAACGACGAACAGGGATCAATTGTTGTTTGGTCGATTGGACGAGTTTAGACTTTCGTCGGACTACGGTACGAAGGAATCTTAAATCTATCGTAGCTTCGAATTACCTCGGAGCGATTGGGGTTTTTCGCGATTTTCTCGAAAACCAGCACGACGACCGCGGTCGAACCATTAGAGTAAAACGTAGGCAATGGAACGACGAACGGGGATCAATGATTGTTTGCTCGATTGGACGAAATTGTGTTCGGACTACGGTGCGGAAGGACTCTGAAATTTGTCGGGACTTTGAAATATTTCGGAGCGATTGGGGTTTTTCGCGATTTTCTCGAAAACCAGCACGACGACCGCGGTCGAACCATTAGAGTAAAACGTAGGAAATGGAACGACGAACAGGGATCAATTGTTGTTTGTTCGATTGGACGAACCTGTCTTCGGACAACGGTGCGGAAGGACTCTGAAATTTGTCGGGACTTTGAAATATTTCGGAGCGATTGGAATTTTTCGCGATTTTCTCGAAAACCAGCACGACGATCGCGGTCGAACCATTAGAGTAAAACGTAGGCAATGGGACGACGAATAGGGATCAATTGTTGTTTGTTCGATTGGACGAACCTGTCTTCGGACTACGGTGCGGAAGGACTCTGAAATTTGTCGGGACTTTGAAATATTTCGGAGCGATTGGAGTTTTTCGCGATTTTCTCGAAAACCAGCACGACGACCGCGGTCGAACCATTAGAGTAAAACGTAGGCAATGGAACGACGAACGGGGATCAATGATTGTTTGCTCGATTGGACGAAATTGTGTTCGGACTACGGTGCGGAAGGACTCTGAAATTTGTCGGGACTTTGAAATATTTCGGAGCGATTGGAGTTTTTCGCGATTTTCTCGAAAACCAGCAGGACGACCGCGGTCGAACCATTAGAGTAAAACGTAGGCAATGAAACGACGAACGGGGATCAATGGTTGTTTGCTCGATTGGACGGACTTGTGTTCGGACTACGGTGCGGAAGGACTCTGAAATTTGTCGGGACTTTGAAATATTTCGGAGCGATTGGAATTTTTCGCGATTTTCTCGAAAACCAGCACGACGACCGCGGTCGAACCATTAGAGTAAAACGTAGGAAATGGAACGACAAACAGGGATCAATTGTTGTTTGTTCGATTGGACGAACCTGTCTTCGGACTACGGTGCGGAAGGACTCTGAAATTTGTCGGGACTTTGAAATATTTCGGAGCGATTGGAATTTTTCGCGATTTTCTCGAAAACCAGCACGACGATCGCGGTCGAACCATTAGAGTAAAACGTAGGCAATGGGACGACGAATAGGGATCAATTGTTGTTTGTTCGATTGGACGAACCTGTCTTCGGACTACGGTGCGGAAGGACTCTGAAATTTGTCGGGACTTTGAAATATTTCGGAGCGATTGGAGTTTTTCGCGATTTTCTCGAAACCAGCACGACGACCGCGGTCGAACCATTAGAGTAAAACGTAGGCAATGGGACGACGAATAGGGATCAATTGTTGTTTGTTCGATTGGACGAACCTGTCTTCGGACTACGGTGCGGAAGGACTCTGAAATTTGTCGGGACTTTGAAATATTTCGGAGCGATTGGAGTTTTTCGCGATTTTCTCGAAAACCAGCACGACGACCGCGGCCGAACCATTAGAGTAAAACGTAGGCAATGGAACGACGAACAGGGATCAATTGTTGTTTGGTCGATTGGACGAGTTTAGACTTTCGTCGGACTACGGTACGAAGGAATCTTAAATCTATCGTAGCTTCGAATTACCTCGGAGCGATTGGAGTTTTTCGCGATTTTCTCGAAAACCAGCACGACGACCGCGGTCGAACCATTAGAGTAAAACGTAGGCAATGGAACGACGAACGGGGATCAATTGTTGTTTGTTCGATTGGACGAACCTGTCTTCGGACAACGGTGCGGAAGGACTCTGAAATTTGTCGGGACTTTGAAATATTTCGGAGCGATTGGAATTTTTCGCGATTTTCTCGAAAACCAGCACGACGATCGCGGTCGAACCATTAGAGTAAAACGTAGGCAATGGGACGACGAATAGGGATCAATTGTTGTTTGTTCGATTGGACGAACCTGTCTTCGGACTACGGTGCGGAAGGACTCTGAAATTTGTCGGGACTTTGAAATATTTCGGAGCGATTGGAGTTTTTCGCGATTTTCTCGAAAACCAGCACGACGACCGCGGCCGAACCATTAGAGTAAAACGTAGGCAATGGAACGACGAACAGGGATCAATTGTTGTTTGGTCGATTGGACGAGTTTAGACTTTCGTCGGACTACGGTACGAAGGAATCTTAAATCTATCGTAGCTTCGAATTACCTCGGAGCGATTGGAGTTTTTCGCGATTTTCTCGAAAACCAGCACGACGACCGCGGTCGAACCATTAGAGTAAAACGTAGGCAATGGAACGACGAACGGGGATCAATGATTGTTTGCTCGATTGGACGAAATTGTGTTCGGACTACGGTGCGGAAGGACTCTGAAATTTGTCGGGACTTTGAAATATTTCGGAGCGATTGGAGTTTTTCGCGATTTTCTCGAAAACCAGCACGACGACCGCGGCCGAACCATTAGAGTAAAACGTAGGCAATGGAGCGACGAACAGGGATCAATTGTTGTTTGGTCGATTGGACGAGTTTAGACTTTCGTCGGACTACGGTACGAAGGAATCTTAAATCTATCGTAGCTTCGAATTACCTCGGAGCGATTGGGGTTTTTCGCGATTTTCTCGAAAACCAGCACGACGACCGCGGTCGAACCATTAGAGTAAAACGTAGGAAATGGAACGACGAACAGGGATCAATTGTTGTTTGTTCGATTGGACGAACCTGTCTTCGGACAACGGTGCGGAAGGGCTCTGAAATTTGTCGGGACTTTGAAATATTTCGGAGCGATTGGAGTTTTTCACGATTTTCTCGAAAACCAGCACGACGACCGCGGTCGAACCATTAGAGTAAAACGTAGGCAATGAAACGACGAACGGGGATCAATGGTTGTTTGCTCGATTGGACGAACTTGTGTTCGGACTACGGTGCGGAAGGACTCTGAAATTTGTCGGGCCTTTGAAATATTTCGGAGCGATTGGAATTTTTCGCGATTTTCTCGAAAACCAGCACGACGACCGCGGCCGAACCATTAGAGTAAAACGTAGGCAATGGAACGACGAACAGGGATCAATTGTTGTTTGGTCGATTGGACGAGTTTAGACTTTCGTCGGACTACGGTACGAAGGAATCTTAAATCTATCGTAGCTTCGAATTACCACGGAGCGATTGGGGTTTTTCGCGATTTTCTCGAAAACCAGCACGACGACCGCGGTCGAACCATTAGAGTAAAACGTAGGCAATGGAACGACGAACGGGGATCAATGATTGTTTGCTCGATTGGACGAAATTGTGTTCGGACTACGGTGCGGAAGGACTCTGAAATTTGTCGGGACTTTGAAATATTTCGGAGCGATTGGAGTTTTTCGCGATTTTCTCGAAAACCAGCACGACGACCGCGGTCGAACCATTAGAGTAAAACGTAGGCAATGGAACGACGAACGGGGATCAATGATTGTTTGCTCGATTGGACGAAATTGTGTTCGGACTACGGTGCGGAAGGACTCTGAAATTTGTCGGGCCTTGGAAATATTTCGGAGCGATTGGAATTTTTCGCGATTTTCTCGAAAACCAGCACGACGACCGCGGTCGAACCATTAGAGTAAAACGTAGGCAATGGAACGACGAACAGGGATCAATTGTTGTTTGGTCGATTGGACGAGTTTAGACTTTCGTCGGACTACGGTACGAAGGAATCTTAAATCTATCGTAGCTTCGAATTACCTCGGAGCGATTGGGGTTTTTCGCGATTTTCTCGAAAACCAGCACGACGACCGCGGTCGAACCATTAGAGTAAAACGTAGGCAATGGAACGACGAACGGGGATCAATGATTGTTTGCTCGATTGGACGAAATTGTGTTCGGACTACGGTGCGGAAGGACTCTGAAATTTGTCGGGACTTTGAAATATTTCGGAGCGATTGGGGTTTTTCGCGATTTTCTCGAAAACCAGCACGACGACCGCGGTCGAACCATTAGAGTATAACGTAGGAAATGGAACGACGAACAGGGATCAATTGTTGTTTGTTCGATTGGACGAACCTGTCTTCGGACAACGGTGCGGAAGGACTCTGAAATTTGTCGGGACTTTGAAATATTTCGGAGCGATTGGAATTTTTCGCGATTTTCTCGAAAACCAGCACGACGATCGCGGTCGAACCATTAGAGTAAAACGTAGGCAATGGGACGACGAATAGGGATCAATTGTTGTTTGTTCGATTGGACGAACCTGTCTTCGGACTACGGTGCGGAAGGACTCTGAAATTTGTCGGGACTTTGAAATATTTCGGAGCGATTGGAGTTTTTCGCGATTTTCTCGAAAACCAGCACGACGACCGCGGTCGAACCATTAGAGTAAAACGTAGGCAATGGAACGACGAACGGGGATCAATGATTGTTTGCTCGATTGGACGAAATTGTGTTCGGACTACGGAGCGGAAGGACTCTGAAATTTGTCGGGACTTTGAAATATTTCGGAGCGATTGGAGTTTTTCGCGATTTTCTCGAAAACCAGCAGGACGACCGCGGTCGAACCATTAGAGTAAAACGTAGGCAATGAAACGACGAACGGGGATCAATGGTTGTTTGCTCGATTGGACGGACTTGTGTTCGGACTACGGTGCGGAAGGACTCTGAAATTTGTCGGGACTTTGAAATATTTCGGAGCGATTGGAATTTTTCGCGATTTTCTCGAAAACCAGCACGACGACCGCGGTCGAACCATTAGAGTAAAACGTAGGAAATGGAACGACAAACAGGGATCAATTGTTGTTTGTTCGATTGGACGAACCTGTCTTCGGACTACGGTGCGGAAGGACTCTGAAATTTGTCGGGACTTTGAAATATTTCGGAGCGATTGGAATTTTTCGCGATTTTCTCGAAAACCAGCACGACGATCGCGGTCGAACCATTAGAGTAAAACGTAGGCAATGGGACGACGAATAGGGATCAATTGTTGTTTGTTCGATTGGACGAACCTGTCTTCGGACTACGGTGCGGAAGGACTCTGAAATTTGTCGGGACTTTGAAATATTTCGGAGCGATTGGAGTTTTTCGCGATTTTCTCGAAAACCAGCACGACGACCGCGGTCGAACCATTAGAGTAAAACGTAGGCAATGAAACGACGAACGGGGATCAATGGTTGTTTGCTCGATTGGACGAACTTGTGTTCGGACTACGGTGCGGAAGGACTCTGAAATTTGTCGGGCCTTCGAAATATTTCGGAGCGATTGGAATTTTTCGCGATTTTCTCGAAAACCAGCACGACGACCGCGGTCGAACCATTAGAGTAAAACGTAGGCAATGGAACGACGAACAGGGATCAATTGTTGTTTGGTCGATTGGACGAGTTTAGACTTTCGTCGGACTACGGTACGAAGGAATCTTAAATCTATCGTAGCTTCGAATTACCTCGGAGCGATTGGGGTTTTTCGCGATTTTCTCGAAAACCAGCACGACGACCGCGGTCGAACCATTAGAGTAAAACGTAGGCAATGGAACGACGAACGGGGATCAATGATTGTTTGCTCGATTGGACGAAATTGTGTTCGGACTACGGTGCGGAAGGACTCTGAAATTTGTCGGGACTTTGAAATATTTCGGAGCGATTGGGGTTTTTCGCGATTTTCTCGAAAACCAGCACGACGACCGCGGTCGAACCATTAGAGTAAAACGTAGGAAATGGAACGACGAACAGGGATCAATTGTTGTTTGTTCGATTGGACGAACCTGTCTTCGGACAACGGTGCGGAAGGACTCTGAAATTTGTCGGGACTTTGAAATATTTCGGAGCGATTGGAATTTTTCGCGATTTTCTCGAAAACCAGCACGACGATCGCGGTCGAACCATTAGAGTAAAACGTAGGCAATGGGACGACGAATAGGGATCAATTGTTGTTTGTTCGATTGGACGAACCTGTCTTCGGACTACGGTGCGGAAGGACTCTGAAATTTGTCGGGACTTTGAAATATTTCGGAGCGATTGGAGTTTTTCGCGATTTTCTCGAAAACCAGCACGACGACCGCGGCCGAACCATTAGAGTAAAACGTAGGCAATGGAACGACGAACAGGGATCAATTGTTGTTTGGTCGATTGGACGAGTTTAGACTTTCGTCGGACTACGGTACGAAGGAATCTTAAATCTATCGTAGCTTCGAATTACCTCGGAGCGATTGGGGTTTTTCGCGATTTTCTCGAAAACCAGCACGACGACCGCGGTCGAACCATTAGAGTAAAACGTAGGCAATGGAACGACGAACGGGGATCAATGATTGTTTGCTCGATTGGACGAAATTGTGTTCGGACTACGGTGCGGAAGGACTCTGAAATTTGTCGGGACTTTGAAATATTTCGGAGCGATTGGAGTTTTTCGCGATTTTCTCGAAAACCAGCAGGACGACCGCGGTCGAACCATTAGAGTAAAACGTAGGCAATGAAACGACGAACGGGGATCAATGGTTGTTTGCTCGATTGGACGGACTTGTGTTCGGACTACGGTGCGGAAGGACTCTGAAATTTGTCGGGACTTTGAAATATTTCGGAGCGATTGGAATTTTTCGCGATTTTCTCGAAAACCAGCACGACGACCGCGGTCGAACCATTAGAGTAAAACGTAGGAAATGGAACGACAAACAGGGATCAATTGTTGTTTGTTCGATTGGACGAACCTGTCTTCGGACTACGGTGCGGAAGGACTCTGAAATTTGTCGGGACTTTGAAATATTTCGGAGCGATTGGAGTTTTTCGCGATTTTCTCGAAAACCAGCACGACGACCGCGGTCGAACCATTAGAGTAAAACGTAGGCAATGAAACGACGAACGGGGATCAATGGTTGTTTGCTCGATTGGACGAACTTGTGTTCGGACTACGGTGCGGAAGGACTCTGAAATTTGTCGGGCCTTCGAAATATTTCGGAGCGATTGGAATTTTTCGCGATTTTCTCGAAAACCAGCACGACGACCGCGGTCGAACCATTAGAGTAAAACGTAGGCAATGGAACGACGAACAGGGATCAATTGTTGTTTGGTCGATTGGACGAGTTTAGACTTTCGTCGGACTACGGTACGAAGGAATCTTAAATCTATCGTAGCTTCGAATTACCTCGGAGCGATTGGGGTTTTTCGCGATTTTCTCGAAAACCAGCACGACGACCGCGGTCGAACCATTAGAGTAAAACGTAGGCAATGGAACGACGAACGGGGATCAATGATTGTTTGCTCGATTGGACGAAATTGTGTTCGGACTACGGTGCGGAAGGACTCTGAAATTTGTCGGGACTTTGAAATATTTCGGAGCGATTGGGGTTTTTCGCGATTTTCTCGAAAACCAGCACGACGACCGCGGTCGAACCATTAGAGTAAAACGTAGGAAATGGAACGACGAACAGGGATCAATTGTTGTTTGTTCGATTGGACGAACCTGTCTTCGGACAACGGTGCGGAAGGACTCTGAAATTTGTCGGGACTTTGAAATATTTCGGAGCGATTGGAATTTTTCGCGATTTTCTCGAAAACCAGCACGACGATCGCGGTCGAACCATTAGAGTAAAACGTAGGCAATGGGACGACGAATAGGGATCAATTGTTGTTTGTTCGATTGGACGAACCTGTCTTCGGACTACGGTGCGGAAGGACTCTGAAATTTGTCGGGACTTTGAAATATTTCGGAGCGATTGGAGTTTTTCGCGATTTTCTCGAAAACCAGCACGACGACCGCGGCCGAACCATTAGAGTAAAACGTAGGCAATGGAACGACGAACGGGGATCAATGATTGTTTGCTCGATTGGACGAAATTGTGTTCGGACTACGGTGCGGAAGGACTCTGAAATTTGTCGGGACTTTGAAATATTTCGGAGCGATTGGAATTTTTCGCGATTTTCTCGAAAACCAGCACGACGACCGCGGTCGAACCATTAGAGTAAAACGTAGGAAATGGAACGACAAACAGGGATCAATTGTTGTTTGTTCGATTGGACGAACTTGTCTTCGGACTACGGTGCGGAAGGACTCTGAAATTTGTCGGGACTTTGAAATATTTCGGAGCGATTGGAATTTTTCGCGATTTTCTCGAAAACCAGCACGACGATCGCGGTCGAACCATTAGAGTAAAACGTAGGCAATGGGACGACGAATAGGGATCAATTGTTGTTTGTTCGATTGGACGAACCTGTCTTCGGACTACGGTGCGGAAGGACTCTGAAATTTGTCGGGACTTTGAAATATTTCGGAGCGATTGGAGTTTTTCGCGATTTTCTCGAAAACCAGCACGACGACCGCGGTCGAACCATTAGAGTAAAACGTAGGCAATGAAACGACGAACGGGGATCAATGGTTGTTTGCTCGATTGGACGAACTTGTGTTCGGACTACGGTGCGGAAGGACTCTGAAATTTGTCGGGCCTTCGAAATATTTCGGAGCGATTGGAATTTTTCGCGATTTTCTCGAAAACCAGCACGACGACCGCGGTCGAACCATTAGAGTAAAACGTAGGCAATGGAACGACGAACAGGGATCAATTGTTGTTTGGTCGATTGGACGAGTTTAGACTTTCGTCGGACTACGGTACGAAGGAATCTTAAATCTATCGTAGCTTCGAATTACCTCGGAGCGATTGGGGTTTTTCGCGATTTTCTCGAAAACCAGCACGACGACCGCGGTCGAACCATTAGAGTAAAACGTAGGCAATGGAACGACGAACGGGGATCAATGATTGTTTGCTCGATTGGACGAAATTGTGTTCGGACTACGGTGCGGAAGGACTCTGAAATTTGTCGGGACTTTGAAATATTTCGGAGCGATTGGAATTTTTCGCGATTTTCTCGAAAACCAGCACGACGATCGCGGTCGAACCATTAGAGTAAAACGTAGGCAATGGGACGACGAATAGGGATCAATTGTTGTTTGTTCGATTGGACGAACCTGTCTTCGGACTACGGTGCGGAAGGACTCTGAAATTTGTCGGGACTTTGAAATATTTCGGAGCGATTGGAGTTTTTCGCGATTTTCTCGAAAACCAGCACGACGACCGCGGCCGAACCATTAGAGTAAAACGTAGGCAATGGAACGACGAACAGGGATCAATTGTTGTTTGGTCGATTGGACGAGTTTAGACTTTCGTCGGACTACGGTACGAAGGAATCTTAAATCTATCGTAGCTTCGAATTACCTCGGAGCGATTGGGGTTTTTCGCGATTTTCTCGAAAACCAGCACGACGACCGCGGTCGAACCATTAGAGTAAAACGTAGGCAATGGAACGACGAACGGGGATCAATGATTGTTTGCTCGATTGGACGAAATTGTGTTCGGACTACGGTGCGGAAGGACTCTGAAATTTGTCGGGACTTTGAAATATTTCGGAGCGATTGGAGTTTTTCGCGATTTTCTCGAAAACCAGCAGGACGACCGCGGTCGAACCATTAGAGTAAAACGTAGGCAATGAAACGACGAACGGGGATCAATGGTTGTTTGCTCGATTGGACGGACTTGTGTTCGGACTACGGTGCGGAAGGACTCTGAAATTTGTCGGGACTTTGAAATATTTCGGAGCGATTGGAATTTTTCGCGATTTTCTCGAAAACCAGCACGACGACCGCGGTCGAACCATTAGAGTAAAACGTAGGAAATGGAACGACAAACAGGGATCAATTGTTGTTTGTTCGATTGGACGAACCTGTCTTCGGACTACGGTGCGGAAGGACTCTGAAATTTGTCGGGACTTTGAAATATTTCGGAGCGATTGGAGTTTTTCGCGATTTTCTCGAAAACCAGCACGACGACCGCGGTCGAACCATTAGAGTAAAACGTAGGCAATGAAACGACGAACGGGGATCAATGGTTGTTTGCTCGATTGGACGAACTTGTGTTCGGACTACGGTGCGGAAGGACTCTGAAATTTGTCGGGCCTTCGAAATATTTCGGAGCGATTGGAATTTTTCGCGATTTTCTCGAAAACCAGCACGACGACCGCGGTCGAACCATTAGAGTAAAACGTAGGCAATGGAACGACGAACAGGGATCAATTGTTGTTTGGTCGATTGGACGAGTTTAGACTTTCGTCGGACTACGGTACGAAGGAATCTTAAATCTATCGTAGCTTCGAATTACCTCGGAGCGATTGGGGTTTTTCGCGATTTTCTCGAAAACCAGCACGACGACCGCGGTCGAACCATTAGAGTAAAACGTAGGCAATGGAACGACGAACGGGGATCAATGATTGTTTGCTCGATTGGACGAAATTGTGTTCGGACTACGGTGCGGAAGGACTCTGAAATTTGTCGGGACTTTGAAATATTTCGGAGCGATTGGGGTTTTTCGCGATTTTCTCGAAAACCAGCACGACGACCGCGGTCGAACCATTAGAGTAAAACGTAGGAAATGGAACGACGAACAGGGATCAATTGTTGTTTGTTCGATTGGACGAACCTGTCTTCGGACAACGGTGCGGAAGGACTCTGAAATTTGTCGGGACTTTGAAATATTTCGGAGCGATTGGAATTTTTCGCGATTTTCTCGAAAACCAGCACGACGATCGCGGTCGAACCATTAGAGTAAAACGTAGGCAATGGGACGACGAATAGGGATCAATTGTTGTTTGTTCGATTGGACGAACCTGTCTTCGGACTACGGTGCGGAAGGACTCTGAAATTTGTCGGGACTTTGAAATATTTCGGAGCGATTGGAGTTTTTCGCGATTTTCTCGAAAACCAGCACGACGACCGCGGCCGAACCATTAGAGTAAAACGTAGGCAATGGAACGACGAACAGGGATCAATTGTTGTTTGGTCGATTGGACGAGTTTAGACTTTCGTCGGACTACGGTACGAAGGAATCTTAAATCTATCGTAGCTTCGAATTACCTCGGAGCGATTGGGGTTTTTCGCGATTTTCTCGAAAACCAGCACGACGACCGCGGTCGAACCATTAGAGTAAAACGTAGGCAATGGAACGACGAACGGGGATCAATGATTGTTTGCTCGATTGGACGAAATTGTGTTCGGACTACGGTGCGGAAGGACTCTGAAATTTGTCGGGACTTTGAAATATTTCGGAGCGATTGGAGTTTTTCGCGATTTTCTCGAAAACCAGCAGGACGACCGCGGTCGAACCATTAGAGTAAAACGTAGGCAATGAAACGACGAACGGGGATCAATGGTTGTTTGCTCGATTGGACGGACTTGTGTTCGGACTACGGTGCGGAAGGACTCTGAAATTTGTCGGGACTTTGAAATATTTCGGAGCGATTGGAATTTTTCGCGATTTTCTCGAAAACCAGCACGACGACCGCGGTCGAACCATTAGAGTAAAACGTAGGAAATGGAACGACAAACAGGGATCAATTGTTGTTTGTTCGATTGGACGAACCTGTCTTCGGACTACGGTGCGGAAGGACTCTGAAATTTGTCGGGACTTTGAAATATTTCGGAGCGATTGGAGTTTTTCGCGATTTTCTCGAAAACCAGCACGACGACCGCGGTCGAACCATTAGAGTAAAACGTAGGCAATGAAACGACGAACGGGGATCAATGGTTGTTTGCTCGATTGGACGAACTTGTGTTCGGACTACGGTGCGGAAGGACTCTGAAATTTGTCGGGCCTTCGAAATATTTCGGAGCGATTGGAATTTTTCGCGATTTTCTCGAAAACCAGCACGACGACCGCGGTCGAACCATTAGAGTAAAACGTAGGCAATGGAACGACGAACAGGGATCAATTGTTGTTTGGTCGATTGGACGAGTTTAGACTTTCGTCGGACTACGGTACGAAGGAATCTTAAATCTATCGTAGCTTCGAATTACCTCGGAGCGATTGGGGTTTTTCGCGATTTTCTCGAAAACCAGCACGACGACCGCGGTCGAACCATTAGAGTAAAACGTAGGCAATGGAACGACGAACGGGGATCAATGATTGTTTGCTCGATTGGACGAAATTGTGTTCGGACTACGGTGCGGAAGGACTCTGAAATTTGTCGGGACTTTGAAATATTTCGGAGCGATTGGGGTTTTTCGCGATTTTCTCGAAAACCAGCACGACGACCGCGGTCGAACCATTAGAGTAAAACGTAGGAAATGGAACGACGAACAGGGATCAATTGTTGTTTGTTCGATTGGACGAACCTGTCTTCGGACAACGGTGCGGAAGGACTCTGAAATTTGTCGGGACTTTGAAATATTTCGGAGCGATTGGAATTTTTCGCGATTTTCTCGAAAACCAGCACGACGATCGCGGTCGAACCATTAGAGTAAAACGTAGGCAATGGGACGACGAATAGGGATCAATTGTTGTTTGTTCGATTGGACGAACCTGTCTTCGGACTACGGTGCGGAAGGACTCTGAAATTTGTCGGGACTTTGAAATATTTCGGAGCGATTGGAGTTTTTCGCGATTTTCTCGAAAACCAGCACGACGACCGCGGCCGAACCATTAGAGTAAAACGTAGGCAATGGAACGACGAACAGGGATCAATTGTTGTTTGGTCGATTGGACGAGTTTAGACTTTCGTCGGACTACGGTACGAAGGAATCTTAAATCTATCGTAGCTTCGAATTACCTCGGAGCGATTGGGGTTTTTCGCGATTTTCTCGAAAACCAGCACGACGACCGCGGTCGAACCATTAGAGTAAAACGTAGGCAATGGAACGACGAACGGGGATCAATGATTGTTTGCTCGATTGGACGAAATTGTGTTCGGACTACGGTGCGGAAGGACTCTGAAATTTGTCGGGACTTTGAAATATTTCGGAGCGATTGGAGTTTTTCGCGATTTTCTCGAAAACCAGCAGGACGACCGCGGTCGAACCATTAGAGTAAAACGTAGGCAATGAAACGACGAACGGGGATCAATGGTTGTTTGCTCGATTGGACGGACTTGTGTTCGGACTACGGTGCGGAAGGACTCTGAAATTTGTCGGGACTTTGAAATATTTCGGAGCGATTGGAATTTTTCGCGATTTTCTCGAAAACCAGCACGACGACCGCGGTCGAACCATTAGAGTAAAACGTAGGAAATGGAACGACAAACAGGGATCAATTGTTGTTTGTTCGTTTGGACGAACCTGTCTTCGGACTACGGTGCGGAAGGACTCTGAAATTTGTCGGGACTTTGAAATATTTCGGAGCGATTGGAATTTTACGCGATTTTCTCGAAAACCAGCACGACGATCGCGGTCGAACCATTAGAGTAAAACGTAGGCAATGGGACGACGAATAGGGATCAATTGTTGTTTGTTCGATTGGACGAACCTGTCTTCGGACTACGGTGCGGAAGGACTCTGAAATTTGTCGGGACTTTGAAATATTTCGGAGCGATTGGAGTTTTTCGCGATTTTCTCGAAAACCAGCACGACGACCGCGGTCGAACCATTAGAGTAAAACGTAGGCAATGAAACGACGAACGGGGATCAATGGTTGTTTGCTCGATTGGACGAACTTGTGTTCGGACTACGGTGCGGAAGGACTCTGAAATTTGTCGGGCCTTCGAAATATTTCGGAGCGATTGGAATTTTTCGCGATTTTCTCGAAAACCAGCACGACGACCGCGGTCGAACCATTAGAGTAAAACGTAGGCAATGGAACGACGAACAGGGATCAATTGTTGTTTGGTCGATTGGACGAGTTTAGACTTTCGTCGGACTACGGTACGAAGGAATCTTAAATCTATCGTAGCTTCGAATTACCTCGGAGCGATTGGGGTTTTTCGCGATTTTCTCGAAAACCAGCACGACGACCGCGGTCGAACCATTAGAGTAAAACGTAGGCAATGGAACGACGAACGGGGATCAATGATTGTTTGCTCGATTGGACGAAATTGTGTTCGGACTACGGTGCGGAAGGACTCTGAAATTTGTCGGGACTTTGAAATATTTCGGAGCGATTGGGGTTTTTCGCGATTTTCTCGAAAACCAGCACGACGACCGCGGTCGAACCATTAGAGTAAAACGTAGGAAATGGAACGACGAACAGGGATCAATTGTTGTTTGTTCGATTGGACGAACCTGTCTTCGGACTACGGTGCGGAAGGACTCTGAAATTTGTCGGGACTTTGAAATATTTCGGAGCGATTGGAGTTTTTCGCTATTTTCTCGAAAACCAGCACGACGACCGCGGCCGAACCATTAGAGTAAAACGTAGGCAATGGAACGACGAACAGGGATCAATTGTTGTTTGGTCGATTGGACGAGTTTAGACTTTCGTCGGACTACGGTACGAAGGAATCTTAAATCTATCGTAGCTTCGAATTACCTCGGAGCGATTGGAGTTTTTCGCGATGTTCTCGAAAACCAGCACGACGACCGCGGTCGAACCATTAGAGTAAAACGTAGGCAATGGAACGACGAACGGGGATCAATGATTGTTTGCTCGATTGGACGAAATTGTGTTCGGACTACGGTGCGGAAGGACTCTGAAATTTGTCGGGACTTTGAAATATTTCGGAGCGATTGGAGTTTTTCGCGATTTTCTCGAAAACCAGCACGACGACCGCGGCCGAACCATTAGAGTAAAACGTAGGCAATGGAGCGACGAACAGGGATCAATTGTTGTTTGGTCGATTGGACGAGTTTAGACTTTCGTCGGACTACGGTACGAAGGAATCTTAAATCTATCGTAGCTTCGAATTACCTCGGAGCGATTGGGGTTTTTCGCGATTTTCTCGAAAACCAGCACGACGACCGCGGTCGAACCATTAGAGTAAAACGTAGGAAATGGAACGACGAACAGGGATCAATTGTTGTTTGTTCGATTGGACGAACCTGTCTTCGGACAACGGTGCGGAAGGACTCTGAAATTTGTCGGGACTTTGAAATATTTCGGAGCGATTGGAATTTTTCACGATTTTCTCGAAAACCAGCACGACGACCGCGGTCGAACCATTAGAGTAAAACGTAGGCAATGAAACGACGAACGGGGATCAATGGTTGTTTGCTCGATTGGACGAACTTGTGTTCGGACTACGGTGCGGAAGGACTCTGAAATTTGTCGGGCCTTTGAAATATTTCGGAGCGATTGGAATTTTTCGCGATTTTCTCGAAAACCAGCACGACGACCGCGGCCGAACCATTAGAGTAAAACGTAGGCAATGGAACGACGAACAGGGATCAATTGTTGTTTGGTCGATTGGACGAGTTTAGACTTTCGTCGGACTACGGTACGAAGGAATCTTAAATCTATCGTAGCTTCGAATTACCTCGGAGCGATTGGGGTTTTTCGCGATTTTCTCGAAAACCAGCACGACGACCGCGGTCGAACCATTAGAGTAAAACGTAGGCAATGGAACGACGAACGGGGATCAATGATTGTTTGCTCGATTGGACGAAATTGTGTTCGGACTACGGTGCGGAAGGACTCTGAAATTTGTCGGGACTTTGAAATATTTCGGAGCGATTGGAGTTTTTCGCGATTTTCTCGAAAACCAGCACGACGACCGCGGTCGAACCATTAGAGTAAAACGTAGGCAATGGAACGACGAACGGGGATCAATGATTGTTTGCTCGATTGGACGAAATTGTGTTCGGACTACGGTGCGGAAGGACTCTGAAATTTGTCGGGCCTTCGAAATATTTCGGAGCGATTGGAATTTTTCGCGATTTTCTCGAAAACCAGCACGACGACCGCGGTCGAACCATTAGAGTAAAACGTAGGCAATGGAACGACGAACAGGGATCAATTGTTGTTTGGTCGATTGGACGAGTTTAGACTTTCGTCGGACTACGGTACGAAGGAATCTTAAATCTATCGTAGCTTCGAATTACCTCGGAGCGATTGGGGTTTTTCGCGATTTTCTCGAAAACCAGCACGACGACCGCGGTCGAACCATTAGAGTAAAACGTAGGCAATGGAACGACGAACGGGGATCAATGATTGTTTGCTCGATTGGACGAAATTGTGTTCGGACTACGGTGCGGAAGGACTCTGAAATTTGTCGGGACTTTGAAATATTTCGGAGCGATTGGAATTTTTCGCGATTTTCTCGAAAACCAGCACGACGATCGCGGTCGAACCATTAGAGTAAAACGTAGGCAATGGGACGACGAATAGGGATCAATTGTTGTTTGTTCGATTGGACGAACCTGTCTTCGGACTACGGTGCGGAAGGACTCTGAAATTTGTCGGGACTTTGAAATATTTCGGAGCGATTGGAGTTTTTCGCGATTTTCTCGAAAACCAGCACGACGACCGCGGCCGAACCATTAGAGTAAAACGTAGGCAATGGAACGACGAACAGGGATCAATTGTTGTTTGGTCGATTGGACGAGTTTAGACTTTCGTCGGACTACGGTACGAAGGAATCTTAAATCTATCGTAGCTTCGAATTACCTCGGAGCGATTGGGGTTTTTCGCGATTTTCTCGAAAACCAGCACGACGACCGCGGTCGAACCATTAGAGTAAAACGTAGGCAATGGAACGACGAACGGGGATCAATGATTGTTTGCTCGATTGGACGAAATTGTGTTCGGACTACGGTGCGGAAGGACTCTGAAATTTGTCGGGACTTTGAAATATTTCGGAGCGATTGGAGTTTTTCGCGATTTTCTCGAAAACCAGCAGGACGACCGCGGTCGAACCATTAGAGTAAAACGTAGGCAATGAAACGACGAACGGGGATCAATGGTTGTTTGCTCGATTGGACGGACTTGTGTTCGGACTACGGTGCGGAAGGACTCTGAAATTTGTCGGGACTTTGAAATATTTCGGAGCGATTGGAATTTTTCGCGATTTTCTCGAAAACCAGCACGACGACCGCGGTCGAACCATTAGAGTAAAACGTAGGAAATGGAACGACAAACAGGGATCAATTGTTGTTTGTTCGATTGGACGAACCTGTCTTCGGACTACGGTGCGGAAGGACTCTGAAATTTGTCGGGACTTTGAAATATTTCGGAGCGATTGGAGTTTTTCGCGATTTTCTCGAAAACCAGCACGACGACCGCGGTCGAACCATTAGAGTAAAACGTAGGCAATGAAACGACGAACGGGGATCAATGGTTGTTTGCTCGATTGGACGAACTTGTGTTCGGACTACGGTGCGGAAGGACTCTGAAATTTGTCGGGCCTTCGAAATATTTCGGAGCGATTGGAATTTTTCGCGATTTTCTCGAAAACCAGCACGACGACCGCGGTCGAACCATTAGAGTAAAACGTAGGCAATGGAACGACGAACAGGGATCAATTGTTGTTTGGTCGATTGGACGAGTTTAGACTTTCGTCGGACTACGGTACGAAGGAATCTTAAATCTATCGTAGCTTCGAATTACCTCGGAGCGATTGGGGTTTTTCGCGATTTTCTCGAAAACCAGCACGACGACCGCGGTCGAACCATTAGAGTAAAACGTAGGCAATGGAACGACGAACGGGGATCAATGATTGTTTGCTCGATTGGACGAAATTGTGTTCGGACTACGGTGCGGAAGGACTCTGAAATTTGTCGGGACTTTGAAATATTTCGGAGCGATTGGGGTTTTTCGCGATTTTCTCGAAAACCAGCACGACGACCGCGGTCGAACCATTAGAGTAAAACGTAGGAAATGGAACGACGAACAGGGATCAATTGTTGTTTGTTCGATTGGACGAACCTGTCTTCGGACAACGGTGCGGAAGGACTCTGAAATTTGTCGGGACTTTGAAATATTTCGGAGCGATTGGAATTTTTCGCGATTTTCTCGAAAACCAGCACGACGATCGCGGTCGAACCATTAGAGTAAAACGTAGGCAATGGGACGACGAATAGGGATCAATTGTTGTTTGTTCGATTGGACGAACCTGTCTTCGGACTACGGTGCGGAAGGACTCTGAAATTTGTCGGGACTTTGAAATATTTCGGAGCGATTGGAGTTTTTCGCGATTTTCTCGAAAACCAGCACGACGACCGCGGCCGAACCATTAGAGTAAAACGTAGGCAATGGAACGACGAACAGGGATCAATTGTTGTTTGGTCGATTGGACGAGTTTAGACTTTCGTCGGACTACGGTACGAAGGAATCTTAAATCTATCGTAGCTTCGAATTACCTCGGAGCGATTGGGGTTTTTCGCGATTTTCTCGAAAACCAGCACGACGACCGCGGTCGAACCATTAGAGTAAAACGTAGGCAATGGAACGACGAACGGGGATCAATGATTGTTTGCTCGATTGGACGAAATTGTGTTCGGACTACGGTGCGGAAGGACTCTGAAATTTGTCGGGACTTTGAAATATTTCGGAGCGATTGGAGTTTTTCGCGATTTTCTCGAAAACCAGCAGGACGACCGCGGTCGAACCATTAGAGTAAAACGTAGGCAATGAAACGACGAACGGGGATCAATGGTTGTTTGCTCGATTGGACGGACTTGTGTTCGGACTACGGTGCGGAAGGACTCTGAAATTTGTCGGGACTTTGAAATATTTCGGAGCGATTGGAATTTTTCGCGATTTTCTCGAAAACCAGCACGACGACCGCGGTCGAACCATTAGAGTAAAACGTAGGAAATGGAACGACAAACAGGGATCAATTGTTGTTTGTTCGTTTGGACGAACCTGTCTTCGGACTACGGTGCGGAAGGACTCTGAAATTTGTCGGGACTTTGAAATATTTCGGAGCGATTGGAATTTTTCGCGATTTTCTCGAAAACCAGCACGACGATCGCGGTCGAACCATTAGAGTAAAACGTAGGCAATGGGACGACGAATAGGGATCAATTGTTGTTTGTTCGATTGGACGAACCTGTCTTCGGACTACGGTGCGGAAGGACTCTGAAATTTGTCGGGACTTTGAAATATTTCGGAGCGATTGGAGTTTTTCGCGATTTTCTCGAAAACCAGCACGACGACCGCGGTCGAACCATTAGAGTAAAACGTAGGCAATGAAACGACGAACGGGGATCAATGGTTGTTTGCTCGATTGGACGAACTTGTGTTCGGACTACGGTGCGGAAGGACTCTGAAATTTGTCGGGCCTTCGAAATATTTCGGAGCGATTGGAATTTTTCGCGATTTTCTCGAAAACCAGCACGACGACCGCGGTCGAACCATTAGAGTAAAACGTAGGCAATGGAACGACGAACAGGGATCAATTGTTGTTTGGTCGATTGGACGAGTTTAGACTTTCGTCGGACTACGGTACGAAGGAATCTTAAATCTATCGTAGCTTCGAATTACCTCGGAGCGATTGGGGTTTTTCGCGATTTTCTCGAAAACCAGCACGACGACCGCGGTCGAACCATTAGAGTAAAACGTAGGCAATGGAACGACGAACGGGGATCAATGATTGTTTGCTCGATTGGACGAAATTGTGTTCGGACTACGGTGCGGAAGGACTCTGAAATTTGTCGGGACTTTGAAATATTTCGGAGCGATTGGGGTTTTTCGCGATTTTCTCGAAAACCAGCACGACGACCGCGGTCGAACCATTAGAGTAAAACGTAGGAAATGGAACGACGAACAGGGATCAATTGTTGTTTGTTCGATTGGACGAACCTGTCTTCGGACTACGGTGCGGAAGGACTCTGAAATTTGTCGGGACTTTGAAATATTTCGGAGCGATTGGAGTTTTTCGCTATTTTCTCGAAAACCAGCACGACGACCGCGGCCGAACCATTAGAGTAAAACGTAGGCAATGGAACGACGAACAGGGATCAATTGTTGTTTGGTCGATTGGACGAGTTTAGACTTTCGTCGGACTACGGTACGAAGGAATCTTAAATCTATCGTAGCTTCGAATTACCTCGGAGCGATTGGAGTTTTTCGCGATGTTCTCGAAAACCAGCACGACGACCGCGGTCGAACCATTAGAGTAAAACGTAGGCAATGGAACGACGAACGGGGATCAATGATTGTTTGCTCGATTGGACGAAATTGTGTTCGGACTACGGTGCGGAAGGACTCTGAAATTTGTCGGGACTTTGAAATATTTCGGAGCGATTGGAGTTTTTCGCGATTTTCTCGAAAACCAGCACGACGACCGCGGCCGAACCATTAGAGTAAAACGTAGGCAATGGAGCGACGAACAGGGATCAATTGTTGTTTGGTCGATTGGACGAGTTTAGACTTTCGTCGGACTACGGTACGAAGGAATCTTAAATCTATCGTAGCTTCGAATTACCTCGGAGCGATTGGGGTTTTTCGCGATTTTCTCGAAAACCAGCACGACGACCGCGGTCGAACCATTAGAGTAAAACGTAGGAAATGGAACGACGAACAGGGATCAATTGTTGTTTGTTCGATTGGACGAACCTGTCTTCGGACAACGGTGCGGAAGGACTCTGAAATTTGTCGGGACTTTGAAATATTTCGGAGCGATTGGAATTTTTCACGATTTTCTCGAAAACCAGCACGACGACCGCGGTCGAACCATTAGAGTAAAACGTAGGCAATGAAACGACGAACGGGGATCAATGGTTGTTTGCTCGATTGGACGAACTTGTGTTCGGACTACGGTGCGGAAGGACTCTGAAATTTGTCGGGCCTTTGAAATATTTCGGAGCGATTGGAATTTTTCGCGATTTTCTCGAAAACCAGCACGACGACCGCGGCCGAACCATTAGAGTAAAACGTAGGCAATGGAACGACGAACAGGGATCAATTGTTGTTTGGTCGATTGGACGAGTTTAGACTTTCGTCGGACTACGGTACGAAGGAATCTTAAATCTATCGTAGCTTCGAATTACCTCGGAGCGATTGGGGTTTTTCGCGATTTTCTCGAAAACCAGCACGACGACCGCGGTCGAACCATTAGAGTAAAACGTAGGCAATGGAACGACGAACGGGGATTAATGATTGTTTGCTCGATTGGACGAAATTGTGTTCGGACTACGGTGCGGAAGGACTCTGAAATTTGTCGGGACTTTGAAATATTTCGGAGCGATTGGAGTTTTTCGCGATTTTCTCGAAAACCAGCACGACGACCGCGGTCGAACCATTAGAGTAAAACGTAGGCAATGGAACGACGAACGGGGATCAATGATTGTTTGCTCGATTGGACGAAATTGTGTTCGGACTACGGTGCGGAAGGACTCTGAAATTTGTCGGGCCTTCGAAATATTTCGGAGCGATTGGAATTTTTCGCGATTTTCTCGAAAACCAGCACGACGACCGCGGTCGAACCATTAGAGTAAAACGTAGGCAATGGAACGACGAACAGGGATCAATTGTTGTTTGGTCGATTGGACGAGTTTAGACTTTCGTCGGACTACGGTACGAAGGAATCTTAAATCTATCGTAGCTTCGAATTACCTCGGAGCGATTGGGGTTTTTCGCGATTTTCTCGAAAACCAGCACGACGACCGCGGTCGAACCATTAGAGTAAAACGTAGGCAATGGAACGACGAACGGGGATCAATGATTGTTTGCTCGATTGGACGAAATTGTGTTCGGACTACGGTGCGGAAGGACTCTGAAATTTGTCGGGACTTTGAAATATTTCGGAGCGATTGGAATTTTTCGCGATTTTCTCGAAAACCAGCACGACGATCGCGGTCGAACCATTAGAGTAAAACGTAGGCAATGGGACGACGAATAGGGATCAATTGTTGTTTGTTCGATTGGACGAACCTGTCTTCGGACTACGGTGCGGAAGGACTCTGAAATTTGTCGGGACTTTGAAATATTTCGGAGCGATTGGAGTTTTTCGCGATTTTCTCGAAAACCAGCACGACGACCGCGGCCGAACCATTAGAGTAAAACGTAGGCAATGGAACGACGAACAGGGATCAATTGTTGTTTGGTCGATTGGACGAGTTTAGACTTTCGTCGGACTACGGTACGAAGGAATCTTAAATCTATCGTAGCTTCGAATTACCTCGGAGCGATTGGGGTTTTTCGCGATTTTCTCGAAAACCAGCACGACGACCGCGGTCGAACCATTAGAGTAAAACGTAGGCAATGGAACGACGAACGGGGATCAATGATTGTTTGCTCGATTGGACGAAATTGTGTTCGGACTACGGTGCGGAAGGACTCTGAAATTTGTCGGGACTTTGAAATATTTCGGAGCGATTGGAGTTTTTCGCGATTTTCTCGAAAACCAGCACGACGACCGCGGCCGAACCATTAGAGTAAAACGTAGGCAATGGAGCGACGAACAGGGATCAATTGTTGTTTGGTCGATTGGACGAGTTTAGACTTTCGTCGGACTACGGTACGAAGGAATCTTAAATCTATCGTAGCTTCGAATTACCTCGGAGCGATTGGGGTTTTTCGCGATTTTCTCGAAAACCAGCACGACGACCGCGGTCGAACCATTAGAGTAAAACGTAGGAAATGGAACGACGAACAGGGATCAATTGTTGTTTGTTCGATTGGACGAACCTGTCTTCGGACAACGGTGCGGAAGGACTCTGAAATTTGTCGGGACTTTGAAATATTTCGGAGCGATTGGAGTTTTTCACGATTTTCTCGAAAACCAGCACGACGACCGCGGTCGAACCATTAGAGTAAAACGTAGGCAATGAAACGACGAACGGGGATCAATGGTTGTTTGCTCGATTGGACGAACTTGTGTTCGGACTACGGTGCGGAAGGACTCTGAAATTTGTCGGGCCTTTGAAATATTTCGGAGCGATTGGAATTTTTCGCGATTTTCTCGAAAACCAGCACGACGACCGCGGCCGAACCATTAGAGTAAAACGTAGGCAATGGAACGACGAACAGGGATCAATTGTTGTTTGGTCGATTGGACGAGTTTAGACTTTCGTCGGACTACGGTACGAAGGAATCTTAAATCTATCGTAGCTTCGAATTACCTCGGAGCGATTGGGGTTTTTCGCGATTTTCTCGAAAACCAGCACGACGACCGCGGTCGAACCATTAGAGTAAAACGTAGGCAATGGAACGACGAACGGGGATCAATGATTGTTTGCTCGATTGGACGAAATTGTGTTCGGACTACGGTGCGGAAGGACTCTGAAATTTGTCGGGACTTTGAAATATTTCGGAGCGATTGGAGTTTTTCGCGATTTTCTCGAAAACCAGCACGACGACCGCGGTCGAACCATTAGAGTAAAACGTAGGCAATGGAACGACGAACGGGGATCAATGATTGTTTGCTCGATTGGACGAAATTGTGTTCGGACTACGGTGCGGAAGGACTCTGAAATTTGTCGGGACTTTGAAATATTTCGGAGCGATTGGAGTTTTTCGCGATTTTCTCGAAAACCAGCACGACGACCGCGGTCGAACCATTAGAGTAAAACGTAGGCAATGAAACGACGAACGGGGATAAATGGTTGTTTGCTCGATTGGACGGACTTGTGTTCGGACTACGGTGCGGAAGGACTCTGAAATTTGTCGGGACTTTGAAATATTTCGGAGCGATTGGGTTTTTTCGCGATTTTCTCGAAAACCAGCACGACGACCGCGGTCGAACCATTAGAGTAAAACGTAGGAAATGGAACGACGAACAGGGATCAATTGTTGTTTGTTCGATTGGACGAACCTGTCTTCGGACTACGGTGCGGAAGGACTCTGAAATTTGTCGGGACTTTGAAATATTTCGGAGCGATTGGAATTTTTCGCGATTTTCTCGAAAACCAGCACGACGACCGCGGTCGAACCATTAGAGTAAAACGTAGGCAATGGAACGACGAACGGGGATCAATGATTGTTTGCTCGATTGGACGAAATTGTGTTCGGACTACGGTGCGGAAGGACTCTGAAATTTGTCGGGACTTTGAAATATTTCGGAGCGATTGGAATTTTTCGCGATTTTCTCGAAAACCAGCACGACGATCGCGGTCGAACCATTAGAGTAAAACGTAGGCAATGGGACGACGAATAGGGATCAATTGTTGTTTGTTCGATTGGACGAACCTGTCTTCGGACTACGGTGCGGAAGGACTCTGAAATTTGTCGGGACTTTGAAATATTTCGGAGCGATTGGAGTTTTTCGCGATTTTCTCGAAAACCAGCACGACGACCGCGGCCGAACCATTAGAGTAAAACGTAGGCAATGGAACGACGAACAGGGATCAATTGTTGTTTGGTCGATTGGACGAGTTTAGACTTTCGTCGGACTACGGTACGAAGGAATCTTAAATCTATCGTAGCTTCGAATTACCTCGGAGCGATTGGGGTTTTTCGCGATTTTCTCGAAAACCAGCACGACGACCGCGGTCGAACCATTAGAGTAAAACGTAGGCAATGGAACGACGAACGGGGATCAATGATTGTTTGCTCGATTGGACGAAATTGTGTTCGGACTACGGTGCGGAAGGACTCTGAAATTTGTCGGGACTTTGAAATATTTCGGAGCGATTGGAGTTTTTCGCGATTTTCTCGAAAACCAGCACGACGACCGCGGCCGAACCATTAGAGTAAAACGTAGGCAATGGAGCGACGAACAGGGATCAATTGTTGTTTGGTCGATTGGACGAGTTTAGACTTTCGTCGGACTACGGTACGAAGGAATCTTAAATCTATCGTAGCTTCGAATTACCTCGGAGCGATTGGGGTTTTTCGCGATTTTCTCGAAAACCAGCACGACGACCGCGGTCGAACCATTAGAGTAAAACGTAGGCAATGAAACGACGAACGGGGATCAATGGTTGTTTGCTCGATTGGACGAACTTGTGTTCGGACTACGGTGCGGAAGGACTCTGAAATTTGTCGGGCCTTTGAAATATTTCGGAGCGATTGGAATTTTTCGCGATTTTCTCGAAAACCAGCACGACGACCGCGGCCGAACCATTAGAGTAAAACGTAGGCAATGGAACGACGAACAGGGATCAATTGTTGTTTGGTCGATTGGACGAGTTTAGACTTTCGTCGGACTACGGTACGAAGGAATCTTAAATCTATCGTAGCTTCGAATTACCTCGGAGCGATTGGGGTTTTTCGCGATTTTCTCGAAAACCAGCACGACGACCGCGGTCGAACCATTAGAGTAAAACGTAGGCAATGGAACGACGAACAGGGATCAATTGTTGTTTGTTCGATTGGACGAACCTGTCTTCGGACTACGGTGCGGAAGGACTCTGAAATTTGTCGGGACTTTGAAATATTTCGGAGCGATTGGAATTTTTCGCGATTTTCTCGAAAACCAGCACGACGATCGCGGTCGAACCATTAGAGTAAAACGTAGGCAATGGGACGACGAATAGGGATCAATTGTTGTTTGTTCGATTGGACGAACCTGTCTTCGGACTACGGTGCGGAAGGACTCTGAAATTTGTCGGGACTTTGAAATATTTCGGAGCGATTGAAGTTTTTCGCGATTTTCTCGAAAACCAGCACGACGACCGCGGTCGAACCATTAGTGTAAAACGTAGGCAATGAAACGACGAACGGGGATCAATGGTTGTTTGCTCGATTGGACGAACTTGTGTTCGGACTACGGTGCGGAATGACTCTGAAATTTGTCGGGCCTTTGAAATATTTCGGAGCGATTGGAATTTTTCGCGATTTTCTCGAAAACCAGCACGACGACCGCGGCCGAACCATTAGAGTAAAACGTAGGCAATGGAGCGACGAACAGGGATCAATTGTTGTTTGGTCGATTGGACGAGTTTAGACTTTCGTCGGACTACGGTACGAAGGAATCTTAAATCTATCGTAGCTTCGAATTACCTCGGAGCGATTGGGGTTTTTCGCGATTTTCTCGAAAACCAGCACGACGACCGCGGTCGAACCATTAGAGTAAAACGTAGGCAATGGAACGACGAACGGGGATCAATGATTGTTTGCTCGATTGGACGAAATTGTGTTCGGACTACGGTGCGGAAGGACTCTGAAATTTGTCGGGACTTTGAAATATTTCGGAGCGATTGGAGTTTTTCGCGATTTTCTCGAAAACCAGCAGGACGACCGCGGTCGAACCATTAGAGTAAAACGTAGGCAATGAAACGACGAACGGGGATCAATGGTTGTTTGCTCGATTGGACGGACTTGTGTTCGGTCTACGGTGCGGAAGGACTCTGAAATTTGTCGGGACTTTGAAATATTTCGGAGCGATTGGAATTTTTCGCGATTTTCTCGAAAACCAGCACGACGACCGCGGTCGAACCATTAGAGTAAAACGTAGGAAATGGAACGACAAACAGGGATCAATTGTTGTTTGTTCGATTGGACGAACCTGTCTTCGGACTACGGTGCGGAAGGACTCTGAAAAATGTCGGGACTTTGAAATATTTCGGAGCGATTGGAATTTTTCGCGATTTTCTCGAAAACCAGCACGACGATCGCGGTCGAACCATTAGAGTAAAACGTAGGCAATGGGACGACGAATAGGGATCAATTGTTGTTTGTTCGATTGGACGAACCTGTCTTCGGACTACGGTGCGGAAGGACTCTGAAATTTGTCGGGACTTTGAAATATTTCGGAGCGATTGGAGTTTTTCGCGATTTTCTCGAAAACCAGCACGACGACCGCGGTCGAACCATTAGAGTAAAACGTAGGCAATGAAACGACGAACGGGGATCAATGGTTGTTTGCTCGATTGGACGAACTTGTGTTCGGACTACGGTGCGGAAGGACTCTGAAATTTGTCGGGCCTTCGAAATATTTCGGAGCGATTGGAATTTTTCGCGATTTTCTCGAAAACCAGCACGACGACCGCGGTCGAACCATTAGAGTAAAACGTAGGCAATGGAACGACGAACAGGGATCAATTGTTGTTTGGTCGATTGGACGAGTTTAGACTTTCGTCGGACTACGGTACGAAGGAATCTTAAATCTATCGTAGCTTCGAATTACCTCGGAGCGATTGGGGTTTTTCGCGATTTTCTCGAAAACCAGCACGACGACCGCGGTCGAACCATTAGAGTAAAACGTAGGAAATGGAACGACGAACAGGGATCAATTGTTGTTTGTTCGATTGGACGAACCTGTCTTCGGACAACGGTGCGGAAGGAGTCTGAAATTTGTCGGGACTTTGAAATATTTCGGAGCGATTGGGGTTTTTCGCGATTTTCTCGAAAACCAGCACGACGACCGCGGTCGAACCATTAGAGTAAAACGTAGGCAATGGAACGACGAACGGGGATCAATGATTGTTTGCTCGATTGGACGAAATTGTGTTCGGACTACGGTGCGGAAGGACTCTGAAATTTGTCGGGACTTTGAAATATTTCGGAGCGATTGGAGTTTTTCGCGATTTTCTCGAAAACCAGCAGGACGACCGCGGTCGAACCATTAGAGTAAAACGTAGGCAATGAAACGACGAACGGGGATCAATGGTTGTTTGCTCGATTGGACGGACTTGTGTTCGGTCTACGGTGCGGAAGGACTCTGAAATTTGTCGGGACTTTGAAATATTTCGGAGCGATTGGAATTTTTCGCGATTTTCTCGAAAACCAGCACGACGACCGCGGTCGAACCATTAGAGTAAAACGTAGGAAATGGAACGACAAACAGGGATCAATTGTTGTTTGTTCGATTGGACGAACCTGTCTTCGGACTACGGTGCGGAAGGACTCTGAAAAATGTCGGGACTTTGAAATATTTCGGAGCGATTGGAATTTTTCGCGATTTTCTCGAAAACCAGCACGACGATCGCGGTCGAACCATTAGAGTAAAACGTAGGCAATGGGACGACGAATAGGGATCAATTGTTGTTTGTTCGATTGGACGAACCTGTCTTCGGACTACGGTGCGGAAGGACTCTGAAATTTGTCGGGACTTTGAAATATTTCGGAGCGATTGGAGTTTTTCGCGATTTTCTCGAAAACCAGCACGACGACCGCGGTCGAACCATTAGAGTAAAACGTAGGCAATGAAACGACGAACGGGGATCAATGGTTGTTTGCTCGATTGGACGAACTTGTGTTCGGACTACGGTGCGGAAGGACTCTGAAATTTGTCGGGCCTTCGAAATATTTCGGAGCGATTGGAATTTTTCGCGATTTTCTCGAAAACCAGCACGACGACCGCGGTCGAACCATTAGAGTAAAACGTAGGCAATGGAACGACGAACAGGGATCAATTGTTGTTTGGTCGATTGGACGAGTTTAGACTTTCGTCGGACTACGGTACGAAGGAATCTTAAATCTATCGTAGCTTCGAATTACCTCGGAGCGATTGGGGTTTTTCGCGATTTTCTCGAAAACCAGCACGACGACCGCGGTCGAACCATTAGAGTAAAACGTAGGCAATGGAACGACGAACGGGGATCAATGATTGTTTGCTCGATTGGACGAAATTGTGTTCGGACTACGGTGCGGAAGGACTCTGAAATTTGTCGGGACTTTGAAATATTTCGGAGCGATTGGAATTTTTCGCGATTTTCTCGAAAACCAGCACGACGACCGCGGCCGAACCATTAGAGTAAAACGTAGGCAATGGAACGACGAACAGGGATCAATTGTTGTTTGGTCGATTGGACGAGTTTAGACTTTCGTCGGACTACGGTACGAAGGAATCTTAAATCTATCGTAGCTTCGAATTACCTCGGAGCGATTGGGGTTTTTCGCGATTTTCTCGAAAACCAGCACGACGACCGCGGTCGAACCATTAGAGTAAAACGTAGGAAATGGAACGACGAACAGGGATCAATTGTTGTTTGTTCGATTGGACGAACCTGTCTTCGGACAACGGTGCGGAAGGAGTCTGAAATTTGTCGGGACTTTGAAATATTTCGGAGCGATTGGAGTTTTTCGCGATTTTCTCGAAAACCAGCACGACGACCGCGGTCGAACCATTAGAGTAAAACGTAGGCAATGAAACGACGAACGGGGATCAATGGTTGTTTGCTCGATTGGACGAACTTGTGTTCGGACTACGGTGCGGAAGGGCTCTGAAATTTGTCGGGCCTTTGAAATATTTCGGAGCGATTGGAATTTTTCGCGATTTTCTCGAAAACCAGCACGACGACCGCGGCCGAACCATTAGAGTAAAACGTAGGCAATGGAACGACGAACAGGGATCAATTGTTGTTTGGTCGATTGGACGAGTTTAGACTTTCGTCGGAATACGGTACGAAGGAATCTTAAATCTATCGTAGCTTCGAATTACCTCGGAGCGATTGGGGTTTTTCGCGATTTTCTCGAAAACCAGCACGACGACCGCGGTCGAACCATTAGAGTAAAACGTAGGCAATGGAACGACGAACGGGGATCAATGATTGTTTGCTCGATTGGACGAAATTGTGTTCGGACTACGGTGCGGAAGGACTCTGAAATTTGTCGGGACTTTGAAATATTTCGGAGCGATTGGAGTTTTTCGCGATTTTCTCGAAAACCAGCACGACGACCGCGGTCGAACCATTAGAGTAAAACGTAGGCAATGAAACGACGAACGGGGATCAATGATTGTTTGCTCGATTGGACGAACTTGTGTTCGGACTACGGTGCGGAAGGACTCTGAAATTTGTCGGGCCTTTGAAATATTTCGGAGCGATTGGAATTTTTCGCGATTTTCTCGAAAACCAGCACGACGACCGCGGTCGAACCATTAGAGTAAAACGTAGGCAATGAAACGACGAACGGGGATCAATGGTTGTTTGCTCGATTGGACGAACTTGTGTTCGGACTACGGTGCGGAAGGACTCTGAAATTTGTCGGGCCTTCGAAATATTTCGGAGCGATTGGAATTTTTCGCGATTTTCTCGAAAACCAGCACGACGACCGCGGTCGAACCATTAGAGTAAAACGTAGGCAATGGAACGACGAACAGGGATCAATTGTTGTTTGGTCGATTGGACGAGTTTAGACTTTCGTCGGACTACGGTACGAAGGAATCTTAAATCTATCGTAGCTTCGAATTACCTCGGAGCGATTGGGGTTTTTCGCGATTTTCTCGAAAACCAGCACGACGACCGCGGTCGAACCATTAGAGTAAAACGTAGGCAATGGAACGACGAACGGGGATCAATGATTGTTTGCTCGATTGGACGAAATTGTGTTCGGACTACGGTGCGGAAGGACTCTGAAATTTGTCGGGACTTTGAAATATTTCGGAGCGATTGGAGTTTTTCGCGATTTTCTCGAAAACCAGCACGACGACCGCGGCCGAACCATTAGAGTAAAACGTAGGCAATGGAGCGTCGAACAGGGATCAATTGTTGTTTGGTCGATTGGACGAGTTTAGACTTTCGTCGGACTACGGTACGAAGGAATCTTAAATCTATCGTAGCTTCGAATTACCTCGGAGCGATTGGGGTTTTTCGCGATTTTCTCGAAAACCAGCACGACGACCGCGGTCGAACCATTAGAGTAAAACGTAGGAAATGGAACGACGAACAGGGATCAATTGTTGTTTGTTCGATTGGACCAACCTGTCTTCGGACAACGGTGCGGAAGAACTCTGAAATTTGTCGGGACTTTGAAATATTTCGGAGCGATTGGAGTTTTTCACGATTTTCTCGAAAACCAGCACGACGACCGCGGTCGAACCATTAGAGTAAAACGTAGGCAATGAAACGACGAACGGGGATCAATGGTTGTTTGCTCGATTGGACGAACTTGTGTTCGGACTACGGTGCGGAAGGACTCTGAAATTTGTCGGGCCTTTGAAATATTTCGGAGCGATTGGAATTTTTCGCGATTTTCTCGAAAACCAGCACGACCACCGCGGCCGAACCATTAGAGTAAAACGTAGGCAATGGAACGACGAACAGGGATCAATTGTTGTTTGGTCGATTGGACGAGTTTAGACTTTCGTCGGACTACGGTACGAAGGAATCTTAAATCTATCGTAGCTTCGAATTACCTCGGAGCGATTGGGGTTTTTCGCGATTTTCTCGAAAACCAGCACGACGACCGCGGTCGAACCATTAGAGTAAAACGTAGGCAATGGAACGACGAACGGGGATCAATGATTGTTTGCTCGATTGGACGAAATTGTGTTCGGACTACGGTGCGGAAGGACTCTGAAATTTGTCGGGACTTTGAAATATTTCGGAGCGATTGGAGTTTTTCGCGATTTTCTCGAAAACCAGCACGACGACCGCGGTCGAACCATTAGAGTAAAACGTAGGCAATGGAACGACGAACGGGGATCAATGATTGTTTGCTCGATTGGACGAAATTGTGTTCGGACTACGGTGCGGAAGGACTCTGAAATTTGTCGGGACTTTGAAATATTTCGGAGCGATTGGAGTTTTTCGCGATTTTCTCGAAAACCAGCACGACGACCGCGGTCGAACCATTAGAGTAAAACGTAGGAAATGGAACGACGAACAGGGATCAATTGTTGTTTGTTCGATTGGACCAACCTGTCTTCGGACAACGGTGCGGAAGAACTCTGAAATTTGTCGGGACTTTGAAATATTTCGGAGCGATTGGAGTTTTTCACGATTTTCTCGAAAACCAGCACGACGACCGCGGTCGAACCATTAGAGTAAAACGTAGGCAATGAAACGACGAACGGGGATCAATGGTTGTTTGCTCGATTGGACGAACTTGTGTTCGGACTACGGTGCGGAAGGACTCTGAAATTTGTCGGGCCTTTGAAATATTTCGGAGCGATTGGAATTTTTCGCGATTTTCTCGAAAACCAGCACGACGACCGCGGCCGAACCATTAGAGTAAAACGTAGGCAATGGAACGACGAACAGGGATCAATTGTTGTTTGGTCGATTGGACGAGTTTAGACTTTCGTCGGACTACGGTACGAAGGAATCTTAAATCTATCGTAGCTTCGAATTACCTCGGAGCGATTGGGGTTTTTCGCGATTTTCTCGAAAACCAGCACGACGACCGCGGTCGAACCATTAGAGTAAAACGTAGGCAAGGGAACGACGAACGGGGATCAATGATTGTTTGCTCGATTGGACGAAATTGTGTTCGGACTACGGTGCGGAAGGACTCTGAAATTTGTCGGGACTTTGAAATATTTCGGAGCGATTGGAGTTTTTCGCGATTTTCTCGAAAACCAGCACGACGACCGCGGTCGAACCATTAGAGTAAAACGTAGGCAATGGAACGACGAACGGGGATCAATGATTGTTTGCTCGATTGGACGAAATTGTGTTCGGACTACGGTGCGGAAGGACTCTGAAATTTGTCGGGACTTTGAAATATTTCGGAGCGATTGGAGTTTTTCGCGATTTTCTCGAAAACCAGCACGACGACCGCGGTCGAACCATTAGAGTAAAACGTAGGCAATGAAACGACGAACGGGGATAAATGGTTGTTTGCTCGATTGGACGGACTTGTGTTCGGACTACGGTGCGGAAGGACTCTGAAATTTGTCGGGACTTTGAAATATTTCGGAGCGATTGGGTTTTTTCGCGATTTTCTCGAAAACCAGCACGACGACCGCGGTCGAACCATTAGAGTAAAACGTAGGAAATGGAACGACGAACAGGGATCAATTGTTGTTTGTTCGATTGGACGAACCTGTCTTCGGACTACGGTGCGGAAGGACTCTGAAATTTGTCGGGACTTTGAAATATTTCGGAGCGATTGGAATTTTTCGCGATTTTCTCGAAAACCAGCACGACGATCGCGGTCGAACCATTAGAGTAAAACGTAGGCAATGGGACGACGAATAGGGATCAATTGTTGTTTGTTCGATTGGACGAACCTGTCTTCGGACTACGGTGCGGAAGGACTCTGAAATTTGTCGGGACTTTGAAATATTTCGGAGCGATTGAAGTTTTTCGCGATTTTCTCGAAAACCAGCACGACGACCGCGGTCGAACCATTAGAGTAAAACGTAGGCAATGAAACGACGAACGGGGATCAATGGTTGTTTGCTCGATTGGACGGACTTGTGTTCGGACTACGGTGCGGAAGGACTCTGAAATTTGTCGGGACTTTGAAATATTTCGGAGCGATTGGAGTTTTTCGCGATTTTCTCGAAAACCAGCACGACGACCGCGGTCGAACCATTAGAGTAAAACGTAGGCAATGAAACGACGAACGGGGATAAATGGTTGTTTGCTCGATTGGACGGACTTGTGTTCGGACTACGGTGCGGAAGGACTCTGAAATTTGTCGGGACTTTGAAATATTTCGGAGCGATTGGGTTTTTTCGCGATTTTCTCGAAAACCAGCACGACGACCGCGGTCGAACCATTAGAGTAAAACGTAGGAAATGGAACGACGAACAGGGATCAATTGTTGTTTGTTCGATTGGACGAACCTGTCTTCGGACTACGGTGCGGAAGGACTCTGAAATTTGTCGGGACTTTGAAATATTTCGGAGCGATTGGAATTTTTCGCGATTTTCTCGAAAACCAGCACGACGATCGCGGTCGAACCATTAGAGTAAAACGTAGGCAATGGGACGACGAATAGGGATCAATTGTTGTTTGTTCGATTGGACGAACCTGTCTTCGGACTACGGTGCGGAAGGACTCTGAAATTTGTCGGGACTTTGAAATATTTCGGAGCGATTGGGGTTTTTCGCGATTTTCTCGAAAACCAGCACGACGACCGCGGTCGAACCATTAGAGTAAAACGTAGGCAATGGAACGACGAACGGGGATCAATGATTGTTTGCTCGATTGGACGAAATTGTGTTCGGACTACGGTGCGGAAGGACTCTGAAATTTGTCGGGACTTTGAAATATTTCGGAGCGATTGGAATTTTTCGCGATTTTCTCGAAAACCAGCACGACGACCGCGGCCGAACCATTAGAGTAAAACGTAGGCAATGGAACGACGAACAGGGATCAATTGTTGTTTGGTCGATTGGACGAGTTTAGACTTTCGTCGGACTACGGTACGAAGGAATCTTAAATCTATCGTAGCTTCGAATTACCTCGGAGCGATTGGGGTTTTTCGCGATTTTCTCGAAAACCAGCACGACGACCGCGGTCGAACCATTAGAGTAAAACGTAGGAAATGGAACGACGAACAGGGATCAATTGTTGTTTGTTCGATTGGACGAACCTGTCTTCGGACAACGGTGCGGAAGGAGTCTGAAATTTGTCGGGACTTTGAAATATTTCGGAGCGATTGGAGTTTTTCGCGATTTTCTCGAAAACCAGCACGACGACCGCGGTCGAACCATTAGAGTAAAACGTAGGCAATGAAACGACGAACGGGGATCAATGGTTGTTTGCTCGATTGGACGAACTTGTGTTCGGACTACGGTGCGGAAGGGCTCTGAAATTTGTCGGGCCTTTGAAATATTTCGGAGCGATTGGAATTTTTCGCGATTTTCTCGAAAACCAGCACGACGACCGCGGCCGAACCATTAGAGTAAAACGTAGGCAATGGAACGACGAACAGGGATCAATTGTTGTTTGGTCGATTGGACGAGTTTAGACTTTCGTCGGACTACGGTACGAAGGAATCTTAAATCTATCGTAGCTTCGAATTACCTCGGAGCGATTGGGGTTTTTCGCGATTTTCTCGAAAACCAGCACGACGACCGCGGTCGAACCATTAGAGTAAAACGTAGGAAATGGAACGACGAACAGGGATCAATTGTTGTTTGTTCGATTGGACCAACCTGTCTTCGGACAACGGTGCGGAAGAACTCTGAAATTTGTCGGGACTTTGAAATATTTCGGAGCGATTGGAGTTTTTCACGATTTTCTCGAAAACCAGCACGACGACCGCGGTCGAACCATTAGAGTAAAACGTAGGCAATGAAACGACGAACGGGGATCAATGGTTGTTTGCTCGATTGGACGAACTTGTGTTCGGACTACGGTGCGGAAGGACTCTGAAATTTGTCGGGCCTTTGAAATATTTCGGAGCGATTGGAATTTTTCGCGATTTTCTCGAAAACCAGCACGACGACCGCGGCCGAACCATTAGAGTAAAACGTAGGCAATGGAACGACGAACAGGGATCAATTGTTGTTTGGTCGATTGGACGAGTTTAGACTTTCGTCGGACTACGGTACGAAGGAATCTTAAATCTATCGTAGCTTCGAATTACCTCGGAGCGATTGGGGTTTTTCGCGATTTTCTCGAAAACCAGCACGACGACCGCGGTCGAACCATTAGAGTAAAACGTAGGCAAGGGAACGACGAACGGGGATCAATGATTGTTTGCTCGATTGGACGAAATTGTGTTCGGACTACGGTGCGGAAGGACTCTGAAATTTGTCGGGACTTTGAAATATTTCGGAGCGATTGGAGTTTTTCGCGATTTTCTCGAAAACCAGCACGACGACCGCGGTCGAACCATTAGAGTAAAACGTAGGCAATGGAACGACGAACGGGGATCAATGATTGTTTGCTCGATTGGACGAAATTGTGTTCGGACTACGGTGCGGAAGGACTCTGAAATTTGTCGGGACTTTGAAATATTTCGGAGCGATTGGAGTTTTTCGCGATTTTCTCGAAAACCAGCACGACGACCGCGGTCGAACCATTAGAGTAAAACGTAGGCAATGAAACGACGAACGGGGATAAATGGTTGTTTGCTCGATTGGACGGACTTGTGTTCGGACTACGGTGCGGAAGGACTCTGAAATTTGTCGGGACTTTGAAATATTTCGGAGCGATTGGGTTTTTTCGCGATTTTCTCGAAAACCAGCACGACGACCGCGGTCGAACCATTAGAGTAAAACGTAGGAAATGGAACGACGAACAGGGATCAATTGTTGTTTGTTCGATTGGACGAACCTGTCTTCGGACTACGGTGCGGAAGGACTCTGAAATTTGTCGGGACTTTGAAATATTTCGGAGCGATTGGAATTTTTCGCGATTTTCTCGAAAACCAGCACGACGATCGCGGTCGAACCATTAGAGTAAAACGTAGGCAATGGGACGACGAATAGGGATCAATTGTTGTTTGTTCGATTGGACGAACCTGTCTTCGGACTACGGTGCGGAAGGACTCTGAAATTTGTCGGGACTTTGAAATATTTCGGAGCGATTGAAGTTTTTCGCGATTTTCTCGAAAACCAGCACGACGACCGCGGTCGAACCATTAGAGTAAAACGTAGGCAATGAAACGACGAACGGGGATCAATGGTTGTTTGCTCGATTGGACGGACTTGTGTTCGGACTACGGTGCGGAAGGACTCTGAAATTTGTCGGGACTTTGAAATATTTCGGAGCGATTGGAGTTTTTCGCGATTTTCTCGAAAACCAGCACGACGACCGCGGTCGAACCATTAGAGTAAAACGTAGGCAATGAAACGACGAACGGGGATAAATGGTTGTTTGCTCGATTGGACGGACTTGTGTTCGGACTACGGTGCGGAAGGACTCTGAAATTTGTCGGGACTTTGAAATATTTCGGAGCGATTGGGTTTTTTCGCGATTTTCTCGAAAACCAGCACGACGACCGCGGTCGAACCATTAGAGTAAAACGTAGGAAATGGAACGACGAACAGGGATCAATTGTTGTTTGTTCGATTGGACGAACCTGTCTTCGGACTACGGTGCGGAAGGACTCTGAAATTTGTCGGGACTTTGAAATATTTCGGAGCGATTGGAATTTTTCGCGATTTTCTCGAAAACCAGCACGACGATCGCGGTCGAACCATTAGAGTAAAACGTAGGCAATGGGACGACGAATAGGGATCAATTGTTGTTTGTTCGATTGGACGAACCTGTCTTCGGACTACGGTGCGGAAGGACTCTGAAATTTGTCGGGACTTTGAAATATTTCGGAGCGATTGGGGTTTTTCGCGATTTTCTCGAAAACCAGCACGACGACCGCGGTCGAACCATTAGAGTAAAACGTAGGCAATGGAACGACGAACGGGGATCAATGATTGTTTGCTCGATTGGACGAAATTGTGTTCGGACTACGGTGCGGAAGGACTCTGAAATTTGTCGGGACTTTGAAATATTTCGGAGCGATTGGAATTTTTCGCGATTTTCTCGAAAACCAGCACGACGACCGCGGCCGAACCATTAGAGTAAAACGTAGGCAATGGAACGACGAACAGGGATCAATTGTTGTTTGGTCGATTGGACGAGTTTAGACTTTCGTCGGACTACGGTACGAAGGAATCTTAAATCTATCGTAGCTTCGAATTACCTCGGAGCGATTGGGGTTTTTCGCGATTTTCTCGAAAACCAGCACGACGACCGCGGTCGAACCATTAGAGTAAAACGTAGGAAATGGAACGACGAACAGGGATCAATTGTTGTTTGTTCGATTGGACGAACCTGTCTTCGGACAACGGTGCGGAAGGAGTCTGAAATTTGTCGGGACTTTGAAATATTTCGGAGCGATTGGAGTTTTTCGCGATTTTCTCGAAAACCAGCACGACGACCGCGGTCGAACCATTAGAGTAAAACGTAGGCAATGAAACGACGAACGGGGATCAATGGTTGTTTGCTCGATTGGACGAACTTGTGTTCGGACTACGGTGCGGAAGGGCTCTGAAATTTGTCGGGCCTTTGAAATATTTCGGAGCGATTGGAATTTTTCGCGATTTTCTCGAAAACCAGCACGACGACCGCGGCCGAACCATTAGAGTAAAACGTAGGCAATGGAACGACGAACAGGGATCAATTGTTGTTTGGTCGATTGGACGAGTTTAGACTTTCGTCGGACTACGGTACGAAGGAATCTTAAATCTATCGTAGCTTCGAATTACCTCGGAGCGATTGGGGTTTTTCGCGATTTTCTCGAAAACCAGCACGACGACCGCGGTCGAACCATTAGAGTAAAACGTAGGCAATGGAACGACGAACGGGGATCAATGATTGTTTGCTCGATTGGACGAAATTGTGTTCGGACTACGGTGCGGAAGGACTCTGAAATTTGTCGGGACTTTGAAATATTTCGGAGCGATTGGAGTTTTTCGCGATTTTCTCGAAAACCAGCACGACGACCGCGGTCGAACCATTAGAGTAAAACGTAGGCAATGAAACGACGAACGGGGATCAATGATTGTTTGCTCGATTGGACGAACTTGTGTTCGGACTACGGTGCGGAAGGACTCTGAAATTTGTCGGGCCTTTGAAATATTTCGGAGCGATTGGAATTTTTCGCGATTTTCTCGAAAACCAGCACGACGACCGCGGTCGAACCATTAGAGTAAAACGTAGGCAATGAAACGACGAACGGGGATCAATGGTTGTTTGCTCGATTGGACGAACTTGTGTTCGGACTACGGTGCGGAAGGACTCTGAAATTTGTCGGGCCTTCGAAATATTTCGGAGCGATTGGAATTTTTCGCGATTTTCTCGAAAACCAGCACGACGACCGCGGTCGAACCATTAGAGTAAAACGTAGGCAATGGAACGACGAACAGGGATCAATTGTTGTTTGGTCGATTGGACGAGTTTAGACTTTCGTCGGACTACGGTACGAAGGAATCTTAAATCTATCGTAGCTTCGAATTACCTCGGAGCGATTGGGGTTTTTCGCGATTTTCTCGAAAACCAGCACGACGACCGCGGTCGAACCATTAGAGTAAAACGTAGGCAATGGAACGACGAACGGGGATCAATGATTGTTTGCTCGATTGGACGAAATTGTGTTCGGACTACGGTGCGGAAGGACTCTGAAATTTGTCGGGACTTTGAAATATTTCGGAGCGATTGGAGTTTTTCGCGATTTTCTCGAAAACCAGCACGACGACCGCGGCCGAACCATTAGAGTAAAACGTAGGCAATGGAGCGACGAACAGGGATCAATTGTTGTTTGGTCGATTGGACGAGTTTAGACTTTCGTCGGACTACGGTACGAAGGAATCTTAAATCTATCGTAGCTTCGAATTACCTCGGAGCGATTGGGGTTTTTCGCGATTTTCTCGAAAACCAGCACGACGACCGCGGTCGAACCATTAGAGTAAAACGTAGGAAATGGAACGACGAACAGGGATCAATTGTTGTTTGTTCGATTGGACCAACCTGTCTTCGGACAACGGTGCGGAAGAACTCTGAAATTTGTCGGGACTTTGAAATATTTCGGAGCGATTGGAGTTTTTCACGATTTTCTCGAAAACCAGCACGACGACCGCGGTCGAACCATTAGAGTAAAACGTAGGCAATGAAACGACGAACGGGGATCAATGGTTGTTTGCTCGATTGGACGAACTTGTGTTCGGACTACGGTGCGGAAGGACTCTGAAATTTGTCGGGCCTTTGAAATATTTCGGAGCGATTGGAATTTTTCGCGATTTTCTCGAAAACCAGCACGACGACCGCGGCCGAACCATTAGAGTAAAACGTAGGCAATGGAACGACGAACAGGGATCAATTGTTGTTTGGTCGATTGGACGAGTTTAGACTTTCGTCGGACTACGGTACGAAGGAATCTTAAATCTATCGTAGCTTCGAATTACCTCGGAGCGATTGGGGTTTTTCGCGATTTTCTCGAAAACCAGCACGACGACCGCGGTCGAACCATTAGAGTAAAACGTAGGCAATGGAACGACGAACGGGGATCAATGATTGTTTGCTCGATTGGACGAAATTGTGTTCGGACTACGGTGCGGAAGGACTCTGAAATTTGTCGGGACTTTGAAATATTTCGGAGCGATTGGAGTTTTTCGCGATTTTCTCGAAAACCAGCACGACGACCGCGGTCGAACCATTAGAGTAAAACGTAGGCAATGGAACGACGAACGGGGATCAATGGTTGTTTGCTCGATTGGACGAACTTGTGTTCGGACTACGGTGCGGAAGGACTCTGAAATTTGACGGGCCTTCGAAATATTTCGGAGCGATTGGAATTTTTCGCGATTTTCTCGAAAACCAGCACGACGACCAGGGTCGAACCATTAGAGTAAAACGTAGGCAATGGAACGACGAACAGGGATCAATTGTTGTTTGGTCGATTGGACGAGTTTAGACTTTCGTCGGACTACGGTACGAAGGAATCTTAAATCTATCGTAGCTTCGAATTACCTCGGAGCGATTGGGGTTTTTCGCGATTTTCTCGAAAACCAGCACGACGACCGCGGTCGAACCATTAGAGTAAAACGTAGGCAATGGAACGACGAACGGGGATCAATGATTGTTTGCTCGATTGGACGAAATTGTGTTCCGACTACGTTGCGGAAGGACTCTGAAATTTGTCGGGACTTTGAAATATTTCGGAGCGATTGGAGTTTTTCGCGATTTTCTCGAAAACCAGCACGACGACCGCGGCCGAACCATTAGAGTAAAACGTAGGCAATGGAGCGACGAACAGGGATCAATTGTTGTTTGGTCGATTGGACGAGTTTAGACTTTCGTCGGACTACGGTACGAAGGAATCTTAAATCTATCGTAGCTTCGAATTACCTCGGAGCGATTGGGGTTTTTCGCGATTTTCTCGAAAACCAGCACGACGACCGCGGTCGAACCATTAGAGTAAAACGTAGGAAATGGAACGACGAACAGGGATCAATTGTTGTTTGTTCGATTGGACCAACCTGTCTTCGGACAACGGTGCGGAAGAACTCTGAAATTTGTCGGGACTTTGAAATATTTCGGAGCGATTGGAGTTTTTCACGATTTTCTCGAAAACCAGCACGACGACCGCGGTCGAACCATTAGAGTAAAACGTAGGCAATGAAACGACGAACGGGGATCAATGGTTGTTTGCTCGATTGGACGAACTTGTGTTCGGACTACGGTGCGGAAGGACTCTGAAATTTGTCGGGCCTTTGAAATATTTCGGAGCGATTGGAATTTTTCGCGATTTTCTCGAAAACCAGCACGACGACCGCGGCCGAACCATTAGAGTAAAACGTAGGCAATGGAACGACGAACAGGGATCAATTGTTGTTTGGTCGATTGGACGAGTTTAGACTTTCGTCGGACTACGGTACGAAGGAATCTTAAATCTATCGTAGCTTCGAATTACCTCGGAGCGATTGGGGTTTTTCGCGATTTTCTCGAAAACCAGCACGACGACCGCGGTCGAACCATTAGAGTAAAACGTAGGCAATGGAACGACGAACGGGGATCAATGATTGTTTGCTCGATTGGACGAAATTGTGTTCGGACTACGGTGCGGAAGGACTCTGAAATTTGTCGGGACTTTGAAATATTTCGGAGCGATTGGAGTTTTTCGCGATTTTCTCGAAAACCAGCACGACGACCGCGGTCGAACCATTAGAGTAAAACGTAGGCAATGGAACGACGAACGGGGATCAATGATTGTTTGCTCGATTGGACGAAATTGTGTTCGGACTACGGTGCGGAAGGACTCTGAAATTTGTCGGGACTTTGAAATATTTCGGAGCGATTGGAGTTTTTCGCGATTTTCTCGAAAACCAGCACGACGACCGCGGTCGAACCATTAGAGTAAAACGTAGGCAATGAAACGACGAACGGGGATAAATGGTTGTTTGCTCGATTGGACGGACTTGTGTTCGGACTACGGTGCGGAAGGACTCTGAAATTTGTCGGGACTTTGAAATATTTCGGAGCGATTGGGTTTTTTCGCGATTTTCTCGAAAACCAGCACGACGACCGCGGTCGAACCATTAGAGTAAAACGTAGGAAATGGAACGACGAACAGGGATCAATTGTTGTTTGTTCGATTGGACGAACCTGTCTTCGGACTACGGTGCGGAAGGACTCTGAAATTTGTCGGGACTTTGAAATATTTCGGAGCGATTGGAATTTTTCGCGATTTTCTCGAAAACCAGCACGACGATCGCGGTCGAACCATTAGAGTAAAACGTAGGCAATGGGACGACGAATAGGGATCAATTGTTGTTTGTTCGATTGGACGAACCTGTCTTCGGACTACGGTGCGGAAGGACTCTGAAATTTGTCGGGACTTTGAAATATTTCGGAGCGATTGAAGTTTTTCGCGATTTTCTCGAAAACCAGCACGACGACCGCGGTCGAACCATTAGTGTAAAACGTAGGCAATGAAACGACGAACGGGGATCAATGGTTGTTTGCTCGATTGGACGAACTTGTGTTCGGACTACGGTGCGGAAGGACTCTGAAATTTGTCGGGCCTTTGAAATATTTCGGAGCGATTGGAATTTTTCGCGATTTTCTCGAAAACCAGCACGACGACCGCGGCCGAACCATTAGAGTAAAACGTAGGCAATGGAGCGACGAACAGGGATCAATTGTTGTTTGGTCGATTGGACGAGTTTAGACTTTCGTCGGACTACGGTACGAAGGAATCTTAAATCTATCGTAGCTTCGAATTACCTCGGAGCGATTGGGGTTTTTCGCGATTTTCTCGAAAACCAGCACGACGACCGCGGTCGAACCATTAGAGTAAAACGTAGGCAATGGAACGACGAACGGGGATCAATGATTGTTTGCTCGATTGGACGAAATTGTGTTCGGACTACGGTGCGGAAGGACTCTGAAATTTGTCGGGACTTTGAAATATTTCGGAGCGATTGGAGTTTTTCGCGATTTTCTCGAAAACCAGCACGACGACCGCGGTCGAACCATTAGAGTAAAACGTAGGCAATGGAACGACGAACGGGGATCAATGATTGTTTGCTCGATTGGACGAAATTGTGTTCGGACTACGATGCGGAAGGACTCTGAAATTTGTCGGGACTTTGAAATATTTCGGAGCGATTGGAGTTTTTCGCGATTTTCTCGAAAACCAGCACGACGACCGCGGTCGAACCATTAAAGTAAAACGTAGGCAATGAAACGACGAACGGGGATAAATGGTTGTTTGCTCGATTGGACGGACTTGTGTTCGGACTACGGTGCGGAAGGACTCTGAAATTTGTCGGGACTTTGAAATATTTCGGAGCGATTGGGTTTTTTCGCGATTTTCTCGAAAACCAGCACGACGACCGCGGCCGAACCATTAGAGTAAAACGTAGGCAATGGAGCGACGAACAGGGATCAATTGTTGTTTGGTCGATTGGACGAGTTTAGACTTTCGTCGGACTACGGTACGAAGGAATCTTAAATCTATCGTAGCTTCGAATTACCTCGGAGCGATTGGGGTTTTTCGCGATTTTCTCGAAAACCAGCACGACGACCGCGGTCGAACCATTAGAGTAAAACGTAGGAAATGGAACGACGAACAGGGATCAATTGTTGTTTGTTCGATTGGACCAACCTGTCTTCGGACAACGGTGCGGAAGAACTCTGAAATTTGTCGGGACTTTGAAATATTTCGGAGCGATTGGAGTTTTTCACGATTTTCTCGAAAACCAGCACGACGACCGCGGTCGAACCATTAGAGTAAAACGTAGGCAATGAAACGACGAACGGGGATCAATGGTTGTTTGCTCGATTGGACGAACTTGTGTTCGGACTACGGTGCGGAAGGACTCTGAAATTTGTCGGGCCTTTGAAATATTTCGGAGCGATTGGAATTTTTCGCGATTTTCTCGAAAACCAGCACGACGACCGCGGCCGAACCATTAGAGTAAAACGTAGGCAATGGAACGACGAACAGGGATCAATTGTTGTTTGGTCGATTGGACGAGTTTAGACTTTCGTCGGACTACGGTACGAAGGAATCTTAAATCTATCGTAGCTTCGAATTACCTCGGAGCGATTGGGGTTTTTCGCGATTTTCTCGAAAACCAGCACGACGACCGCGGTCGAACCATTAGAGTAAAACGTAGGCAATGGAACGACGAACGGGGATCAATGATTGTTTGCTCGATTGGACGAAATTGTGTTCGGACTACGGTGCGGAAGGACTCTGAAATTTGTCGGGACTTTGAAATATTTCGGAGCGATTGGAGTTTTTCGCGATTTTCTCGAAAACCAGCACGACGACCGCGGTCGAACCATTAGAGTAAAACGTAGGCAATGGAACGACGAACGGGGATCAATGATTGTTTGCTCGATTGGACGAAATTGTGTTCGGACTACGGTGCGGAAGGACTCTGAAATTTGTCGGGACTTTGAAATATTTCGGAGCGATTGGAGTTTTTCGCGATTTTCTCGAAAACCAGCACGACGACCGCGGTCGAACCATTAGAGTAAAACGTAGGCAATGAAACGACGAACGGGGATAAATGGTTGTTTGCTCGATTGGACGGACTTGTGTTCGGACTACGGTGCGGAAGGACTCTGAAATTTGTCGGGACTTTGAAATATTTCGGAGCGATTGGGTTTTTTCGCGATTTTCTCGAAAACCAGCACGACGACCGCGGTCGAACCATTAGAGTAAAACGTAGGAAATGGAACGACGAACAGGGATCAATTGTTGTTTGTTCGATTGGACGAACCTGTCTTCGGACTACGGTGCGGAAGGACTCTGAAATTTGTCGGGACTTTGAAATATTTCGGAGCGATTGGAATTTTTCGCGATTTTCTCGAAAACCAGCACGACGATCGCGGTCGAACCATTAGAGTAAAACGTAGGCAATGGGACGACGAATAGGGATCAATTGTTGTTTGTTCGATTGGACGAACCTGTCTTCGGACTACGGTGCGGAAGGACTCTGAAATTTGTCGGGACTTTGAAATATTTCGGAGCGATTGAAGTTTTTCGCGATTTTCTCGAAAACCAGCACGACGACCGCGGTCGAACCATTAGTGTAAAACGTAGGCAATGAAACGACGAACGGGGATCAATGGTTGTTTGCTCGATTGGACGAACTTGTGTTCGGACTACGGTGCGGAAGGACTCTGAAATTTGTCGGGCCTTTGAAATATTTCGGAGCGATTGGAATTTTTCGCGATTTTCTCGAAAACCAGCACGACGACCGCGGCCGAACCATTAGAGTAAAACGTAGGCAATGGAGCGACGAACAGGGATCAATTGTTGTTTGGTCGATTGGACGAGTTTAGACTTTCGTCGGACTACGGTACGAAGGAATCTTAAATCTATCGTAGCTTCGAATTACCTCGGAGCGATTGGGGTTTTTCGCGATTTTCTCGAAAACCAGCACGACGACCGCGGTCGAACCATTAGAGTAAAACGTAGGCAATGGAACGACGAACGGGGATCAATGATTGTTTGCTCGATTGGACGAAATTGTGTTCGGACTACGGTGCGGAAGGACTCTGAAATTTGTCGGGACTTTGAAATATTTCGGAGCGATTGGAGTTTTTCGCGATTTTCTCGAAAACCAGCACGACGACCGCGGTCGAACCATTAGAGTAAAACGTAGGCAATGGAACGACGAACGGGGATCAATGATTGTTTGCTCGATTGGACGAAATTGTGTTCGGACTACGGTGCGGAAGGACTCTGAAATTTGTCGGGACTTTGAAATATTTCGGAGCGATTGGAGTTTTTCGCGATTTTCTCGAAAACCAGCACGACGACCGCGGTCGAACCATTAAAGTAAAACGTAGGCAATGAAACGACGAACGGGGATAAATGGTTGTTTGCTCGATTGGACGGACTTGTGTTCGGACTACGGTGCGGAAGGACTCTGAAATTTGTCGGGACTTTGAAATATTTCGGAGCGATTGGGTTTTTTCGCGATTTTCTCGAAAACCAGCACGACGACCGCGGCCGAACCATTAGAGTAAAACGTAGGCAATGGAGCGACGAACAGGGATCAATTGTTGTTTGGTCGATTGGACGAGTTTAGACTTTCGTCGGACTACGGTACGAAGGAATCTTAAATCTATCGTAGCTTCGAATTACCTCGGAGCGATTGGGGTTTTTCGCGATTTTCTCGAAAACCAGCACGACGACCGCGGTCGAACCATTAGAGTAAAACGTAGGAAATGGAACGACGAACAGGGATCAATTGTTGTTTGTTCGATTGGACCAACCTGTCTTCGGACAACGGTGCGGAAGAACTCTGAAATTTGTCGGGACTTTGAAATATTTCGGAGCGATTGGAGTTTTTCACGATTTTCTCGAAAACCAGCACGACGACCGCGGTCGAACCATTAGAGTAAAACGTAGGCAATGAAACGACGAACGGGGATCAATGGTTGTTTGCTCGATTGGACGAACTTGTGTTCGGACTACGGTGCGGAAGGACTCTGAAATTTGTCGGGCCTTTGAAATATTTCGGAGCGATTGGAATTTTTCGCGATTTTCTCGAAAACCAGCACGACGACCGCGGCCGAACCATTAGAGTAAAACGTAGGCAATGGAACGACGAACAGGGATCAATTGTTGTTTGGTCGATTGGACGAGTTTAGACTTTCGTCGGACTACGGTACGAAGGAATCTTAAATCTATCGTAGCTTCGAATTACCTCGGAGCGATTGGGGTTTTTCGCGATTTTCTCGAAAACCAGCACGACGACCGCGGTCGAACCATTAGAGTAAAACGTAGGCAATGGAACGACGAACGGGGATCAATGATTGTTTGCTCGATTGGACGAAATTGTGTTCGGACTACGGTGCGGAAGGACTCTGAAATTTGTCGGGACTTTGAAATATTTCGGAGCGATTGGAGTTTTTCGCGATTTTCTCGAAAACCAGCACGACGACCGCGGTCGAACCATTAGAGTAAAACGTAGGCAATGGAACGACGAACGGGGATCAATGATTGTTTGCTCGATTGGACGAAATTGTGTTCGGACTACGGTGCGGAAGGACTCTGAAATTTGTCGGGACTTTGAAATATTTCGGAGCGATTGGAGTTTTTCGCGATTTTCTCGAAAACCAGCACGACGACCGCGGTCGAACCATTAGAGTAAAACGTAGGCAATGAAACGACGAACGGGGATAAATGGTTGTTTGCTCGATTGGACGGACTTGTGTTCGGACTACGGTGCGGAAGGACTCTGAAATTTGTCGGGACTTTGAAATATTTCGGAGCGATTGGGTTTTTTCGCGATTTTCTCGAAAACCAGCACGACGACCGCGGTCGAACCATTAGAGTAAAACGTAGGCAATGGAACGACGAACGGGGATCAATGATTGTTTGCTCGATTGGACGAAATTGTGTTCGGACTACGGTGCGGAAGGACTCTGAAATTTGTCGGGACTTTGAAATATTTCGGAGCGATTGGAGTTTTTCGCGATTTTCTCGAAAACCAGCACGACGACCGCGGTCGAACCATTAGAGTAAAACGTAGGCAATGGAACGACGAACGGGGATCAATGATTGTTTGCTCGATTGGACGAAATTGTGTTCGGACTACGGTGCGGAAGGACTCTGAAATTTGTCGGGCCTTTGAAATATTTCGGAGCGATTGGAATTTTTCGCGATTTTCTCGAAAACCAGCACGACGACCGCGGCCGAACCATTAGAGTAAAACGTAGGCAATGGAACGACGAACAGGGATCAATTGTTGTTTGGTCGATTGGACGAGTTTAGACTTTCGTCGGACTACGGTACGAAGGAATCTTAAATCTATCGTAGCTTCGAATTACCTCGGAGCGATTGGGGTTTTTCGCGATTTTCTCGAAAACCAGCACGACGACCGCGGTCGAACCATTAGAGTAAAACGTAGGCAATGGAACGACGAACGGGGATCAATGATTGTTTGCTCGATTGGACGAAATTGTGTTCGGACTACGGTGCGGAAGGACTCTGAAATTTGTCGGGACTTTGAAATATTTCGGAGCGATTGGAGTTTTTCGCGATTTTCTCGAAAACCAGCACGACGACCGCGGTCGAACCATTAGAGTAAAACGTAGGCAATGGAACGACGAACGGGGATCAATGATTGTTTGCTCGATTGGACGAAATTGTGTTCGGACTACGGTGCGGAAGGACTCTGAAATTTGTCGGGACTTTGAAATATTTCGGAGCGATTGGAGTTTTTCGCGATTTTCTCGAAAACCAGCACGACGACCGCGGTCGAACCATTAGAGTAAAACGTAGGCAATGAAACGACGAACGGGGATAAATGGTTGTTTGCTCGATTGGACGGACTTGTGTTCGGACTACGGTGCGGAAGGACTCTGAAATTTGTCGGGACTTTGAAATATTTCGGAGCGATTGGGTTTTTTCGCGATTTTCTCGAAAACCAGCACGACGACCGCGGTCGAACCATTAGAGTAAAACGTAGGAAATGGAACGACGAACAGGGATCAATTGTTGTTTGTTCGATTGGACGAACCTGTCTTCGGACTACGGTGCGGAAGGACTCTGAAATTTGTCGGGACTTTGAAATATTTCGGAGCGATTGGAATTTTTCGCGATTTTCTCGAAAACCAGCACGACGATCGCGGTCGAACCATTAGAGTAAAACGTAGGCAATGGGACGACGAATAGGGATCAATTGTTGTTTGTTCGATTGGACGAACCTGTCTTCGGACTACGGTGCGGAAGGACTCTGAAATTTGTCGGGACTTTGAAATATTTCGGAGCGATTGAAGTTTTTCGCGATTTTCTCGAAAACCAGCACGACGACCGCGGTCGAACCATTAGTGTAAAACGTAGGCAATGAAACGACGAACGGGGATCAATGGTTGTTTGCTCGATTGGACGAACTTGTGTTCGGACTACGGTGCGGAAGGACTCTGAAATTTGTCGGGCCTTTGAAATATTTCGGAGCGATTGGAATTTTTCGCGATTTTCTCGAAAACCAGCACGACGACCGCGGCCGAACCATTAGAGTAAAACGTAGGCAATGGAGCGACGAACAGGGATCAATTGTTGTTTGGTCGATTGGACGAGTTTAGACTTTCGTCGGACTACGGTACGAAGGAATCTTAAATCTATCGTAGCTTCGAATTACCTCGGAGCGATTGGGGTTTTTCGCGATTTTCTCGAAAACCAGCACGACGACCGCGGTCGAACCATTAGAGTAAAACGTAGGCAATGGAACGACGAACGGGGATCAATGATTGTTTGCTCGATTGGACGAAATTGTGTTCGGACTACGGTGCGGAAGGACTCTGAAATTTGTCGGGACTTTGAAATATTTCGGAGCGATTGGAGTTTTTCGCGATTTTCTCGAAAACCAGCACGACGACCGCGGTCGAACCATTAGAGTAAAACGTAGGCAATGGAACGACGAACGGGGATCAATGATTGTTTGCTCGATTGGACGAAATTGTGTTCGGACTACGGTGCGGAAGGACTCTGAAATTTGTCGGGACTTTGAAATATTTCGGAGCGATTGGAGTTTTTCGCGATTTTCTCGAAAACCAGCACGACGACCGCGGTCGAACCATTAAAGTAAAACGTAGGCAATGAAACGACGAACGGGGATAAATGGTTGTTTGCTCGATTGGACGGACTTGTGTTCGGACTACGGTGCGGAAGGACTCTGAAATTTGTCGGGACTTTGAAATATTTCGGAGCGATTGGGTTTTTTCGCGATTTTCTCGAAAACCAGCACGACGACCGCGGCCGAACCATTAGAGTAAAACGTAGGCAATGGAGCGACGAACAGGGATCAATTGTTGTTTGGTCGATTGGACGAGTTTAGACTTTCGTCGGACTACGGTACGAAGGAATCTTAAATCTATCGTAGCTTCGAATTACCTCGGAGCGATTGGGGTTTTTCGCGATTTTCTCGAAAACCAGCACGACGACCGCGGTCGAACCATTAGAGTAAAACGTAGGAAATGGAACGACGAACAGGGATCAATTGTTGTTTGTTCGATTGGACCAACCTGTCTTCGGACAACGGTGCGGAAGAACTCTGAAATTTGTCGGGACTTTGAAATATTTCGGAGCGATTGGAGTTTTTCACGATTTTCTCGAAAACCAGCACGACGACCGCGGTCGAACCATTAGAGTAAAACGTAGGCAATGAAACGACGAACGGGGATCAATGGTTGTTTGCTCGATTGGACGAACTTGTGTTCGGACTACGGTGCGGAAGGACTCTGAAATTTGTCGGGCCTTTGAAATATTTCGGAGCGATTGGAATTTTTCGCGATTTTCTCGAAAACCAGCACGACGACCGCGGCCGAACCATTAGAGTAAAACGTAGGCAATGGAACGACGAACAGGGATCAATTGTTGTTTGGTCGATTGGACGAGTTTAGACTTTCGTCGGACTACGGTACGAAGGAATCTTAAATCTATCGTAGCTTCGAATTACCTCGGAGCGATTGGGGTTTTTCGCGATTTTCTCGAAAACCAGCACGACGACCGCGGTCGAACCATTAGAGTAAAACGTAGGCAATGGAACGACGAACGGGGATCAATGATTGTTTGCTCGATTGGACGAAATTGTGTTCGGACTACGGTGCGGAAGGACTCTGAAATTTGTCGGGACTTTGAAATATTTCGGAGCGATTGGAGTTTTTCGCGATTTTCTCGAAAACCAGCACGACGACCGCGGTCGAACCATTAGAGTAAAACGTAGGCAATGGAACGACGAACGGGGATCAATGATTGTTTGCTCGATTGGACGAAATTGTGTTCGGACTACGGTGCGGAAGGACTCTGAAATTTGTCGGGACTTTGAAATATTTCGGAGCGATTGGAGTTTTTCGCGATTTTCTCGAAAACCAGCACGACGACCGCGGTCGAACCATTAGAGTAAAACGTAGGCAATGAAACGACGAACGGGGATAAATGGTTGTTTGCTCGATTGGACGGACTTGTGTTCGGACTACGGTGCGGAAGGACTCTGAAATTTGTCGGGACTTTGAAATATTTCGGAGCGATTGGGTTTTTTCGCGATTTTCTCGAAAACCAGCACGACGACCGCGGTCGAACCATTAGAGTAAAACGTAGGAAATGGAACGACGAACAGGGATCAATTGTTGTTTGTTCGATTGGACGAACCTGTCTTCGGACTACGGTGCGGAAGGACTCTGAAATTTGTCGGGACTTTGAAATATTTCGGAGCGATTGGAATTTTTCGCGATTTTCTCGAAAACCAGCACGACGATCGCGGTCGAACCATTAGAGTAAAACGTAGGCAATGGGACGACGAATAGGGATCAATTGTTGTTTGTTCGATTGGACGAACCTGTCTTCGGACTACGGTGCGGAAGGACTCTGAAATTTGTCGGGACTTTGAAATATTTCGGAGCGATTGAAGTTTTTCGCGATTTTCTCGAAAACCAGCACGACGACCGCGGTCGAACCATTAGTGTAAAACGTAGGCAATGAAACGACGAACGGGGATCAATGGTTGTTTGCTCGATTGGACGAACTTGTGTTCGGACTACGGTGCGGAAGGACTCTGAAATTTGTCGGGCCTTTGAAATATTTCGGAGCGATTGGAATTTTTCGCGATTTTCTCGAAAACCAGCACGACGACCGCGGCCGAACCATTAGAGTAAAACGTAGGCAATGGAGCGACGAACAGGGATCAATTGTTGTTTGGTCGATTGGACGAGTTTAGACTTTCGTCGGACTACGGTACGAAGGAATCTTAAATCTATCGTAGCTTCGAATTACCTCGGAGCGATTGGGGTTTTTCGCGATTTTCTCGAAAACCAGCACGACGACCGCGGTCGAACCATTAGAGTAAAACGTAGGCAATGGAACGACGAACGGGGATCAATGATTGTTTGCTCGATTGGACGAAATTGTGTTCGGACTACGGTGCGGAAGGACTCTGAAATTTGTCGGGACTTTGAAATATTTCGGAGCGATTGGAGTTTTTCGCGATTTTCTCGAAAACCAGCAGGACGACCGCGGTCGAACCATTAGAGTAAAACGTAGGCAATGAAACGACGAACGGGGATCAATGGTTGTTTGCTCGATTGGACGGACTTGTGTTCGGACTACGGTGCGGAAGGACTCTGAAATTTGTCGGGACTTTGAAATATTTCGGAGCGATTGGAATTTTTCGCGATTTTCTCGAAAACCAGCACGACGACCGCGGTCGAACCATTAGAGTAAAACGTAGGAAATGGAACGACAAACAGGGATCAATTGTTGTTTGTTCGATTGGACGAACCTGTCTTCGGACTACGGTGCGGAAGGACTCTGAAAAATGTCGGGACTTTGAAATATTTCGGAGCGATTGGAATTTTTCGCGATTTTCTCGAAAACCAGCACGACGATCGCGGTCGAACCATTAGAGTAAAACGTAGGCAATGGGACGACGAATAGGGATCAATTGTTGTTTGTTCGATTGGACGAACCTGTCTTCGGACTACGGTGCGGAAGTACTCTGAAATTTGTCGGGACTTTGAAATATTTCGGAGCGATTGGAGTTTTTCGCGATTTTCTCGAAAACCAGCACGACGACCGCGGTCGAACCATTAGAGTAAAACGTAGGCAATGAAACGACGAACGGGGATCAATGGTTGTTTGCTCGATTGGACGAACTTGTGTTCGGACTACGGTGCGGAAGGACTCTGAAATTTGTCGGGCCTTCGAAATATTTCGGAGCGATTGGAATTTTTCGCGATTTTCTCGAAAACCAGCACGACGACCGCGGTCGAACCATTAGAGTAAAACGTAGGCAATGGAACGACGAACGGGGATCAATGATTGTTTGCTCGATTGGACGAAATTGTGTTCGGACTACGGTGCGGAAGGACTCTGAAATTTGTCGGGACTTTGAAATATTTCGGAGCGATTGGGGTTTTTCGCGATTTTCTCGAAAACCAGCACGACGACCGCGGTCGAACCATTAGAGTAAAACGTAGGAAATGGAACGACGAACAGGGATCAATTGTTGTTTGTTCGATTGGACGAACCTGTCTTCGGACAACGGTGCGGAAGGACTCTGAAATTTGTCGGGACTTTGAAATATTTCGGAGCGATTGGAATTTTTCGCGATTTTCTCGAAAACCAGCACGACGATCGCGGTCGAACCATTAGAGTAAAACGTAGGCAATGGGACGACGAATAGGGATCAATTGTTGTTTGTTCGATTGGACGAACCTGTCTTCGGACTACGGTGCGGAAGGACTCTGAAATTTGTCGGGACTTTGAAATATTTCGGAGCGATTGGGTTTTTTCGCGATTTTCTCGAAAACCAGCACGACGACCGCGGTCGAACCATTAGAATAAAACGTAGGAAATGGAACGACGAACAGGGATCAATTGTTGTTTGTTCGATTGGACGAACCTGTCTTCGGACTACGGTGCGGAAGGACTCTGAAATTTGTCGGGCCTTTGAAATATTTCGGAGCGATTGGAATTTTTCGCGATTTTCTCGAAAACCAGCACGACGACTGCGGCCGAACCATTAGAGTAAAACGTAGGCAATGGAGCGACGAACAGGGATCAATTGTTGTTTGGTCGATTGGACGAGTTTAGACTTTCGTCGGACTACGGTACGAAGGAATCTTAAATCTATCGTGCCTTCGAATTACCTCGGAGCGATTGGGGTTTTTCGCGATTTTCTCGAAAACCAGCACGACGACCGCGGTCGAACCATTAGAGTAAAACGTAGGCAATGGAACGACGAACGGGGATCAATGATTGTTTGCTCGATTGGACGAAATTGTGTTCGGACTACGGTGCGGAAGGACTCTGAAATTTGTCGGGACTTTGAAATATTTCGGAGCGATTGGAGTTTTTCGCGATTTTCTCGAAAACCAGCAGGACGACCGCGGTCGAACCATTAGAGTAAAACGTAGGCAATGAAACGACGAACGGGGATCAATGGTTGTTTGCTCGATTGGACGGACTTGTGTTCGGACTACGGTGCGGAAGGACTCTGAAATTTGTCGGGACTTTGAAATATTTCGGAGCGATTGGAATTTTTCGCGATTTTCTCGAAAACCAGCACGACGACCGCGGTCGAACCATTAGAGTAAAACGTAGGAAATGGAACGACAAACAGGGATCAATTGTTGTTTGTTCGATTGGACGAACCTGTCTTCGGACTACGGTGCGGAAGGACTCTGAAAAATGTCGGGACTTTGAAATATTTCGGAGCGATTGGAATTTTTCGCGATTTTCTCGAAAACCAGCACGACGATCGCGGTCGAACCATTAGAGTAAAACGTAGGCAATGGGACGACGAATAGGGATCAATTGTTGTTTGTTCGATTGGACGAACCTGTCTTCGGACTACGGTGCGGAAGGACTCTGAAATTTGTCGGGACTTTGAAATATTTCGGAGCGATTGGAGTTTTTCGCGATTTTCTCGAAAACCAGCACGACGACCGCGGTCGAACCATTAGAGTAAAACGTAGGCAATGAAACGACGAACGGGGATCAATGGTTGTTTGCTCGATTGGACGAACTTGTGTTCGGACTACGGTGCGGAAGGACTCTGAAATTTGTCGGGCCTTCGAAATATTTCGGAGCGATTGGAATTTTTCGCGATTTTCTCGAAAACCAGCACGACGACCGCGGTCGAACCATTAGAGTAAAACGTAGGCAATGGAACGACGAACAGGGATCAATTGTTGTTTGGTCGATTGGACGAGTTTAGACTTTCGTCGGACTACGGTACGAAGGAATCTTAAATCTATCGTAGCTTCGAATTACCTCGGAGCGATTGGGGTTTTTCGCGATTTTCTCGAAAACCAGCACGACGACCGCGGTCGAACCATTAGAGTAAAACGTAGGCAATGGAACGACGAACGGGGATCAATGATTGTTTGCTCGATTGGACGAAATTGTGTTCGGACTACGGTGCGGAAGGACTCTGAAATTTGTCGGGACTTTGAAATATTTCGGAGCGATTGGAGTTTTTCGCGATTTTCTCGAAAACCAGCACGACGACCGCGGCCGAACCATTAGAGTAAAACGTAGGCAATGGAGCGACGAACAGGGATTAATTGTTGTTTGGTCGATTGGACGAGTTTAGACTTTCGTCGGACTACGGTACGAAGGAATCTTATATCTATCGTAGCTTCGAATTACCTCGGAGCGATTGGGGTTTTTCGCGATTTTCTCGAAAACCAGCACGACGACCGCGGTCGAACCATTAGAGTAAAACGTAGGAAATGGAACGACGAACAGGGATCAATTGTTGTTTGTTCGATTGGACGAACCTGTCTTCGGACAACGGTGCGGAAGGACTCTGAAATTTGTCGGGACTTTGAAATATTTCGGAGCGATTGGAGTTTTTCACGATTTTCTCGAAAACCAGCACGACGACCGCGGTCGAACCATTAGAGTAAAACGTAGGCAATGAAACGACGAACGGGGATCAATGGTTGTTTGCTCGATTGGACGAACTTGTGTTCGGACTACGGTGCGGAAGGACTCTGAAATTTGTCGGGCCTTTGAAATATTTCGGAGCGATTGGAATTTTTCGCGATTTTCTCGAAAACCAGCACGACGACCGCGGCCGAACCATTAGAGTAAAACGTAGGCAATGGAACGACGAACAGGGATCAATTGTTGTTTGGTCGATTGGACGAGTTTAGACTTTCGTCGGACTACGGTACGAAGGAATCTTAAATCTATCGTAGCTTCGAATTACCTCGGAGCGATTGGGGTTTTTCGCGATTTTCTCGAAAACCAGCACGACGACCGCGGTCGAACCATTAGAGTAAAACGTAGGCAATGGAACGACGAACGGGGATCAATGATTGTTTGCTCGATTGGACGAAATTGTGTTCGGACTACGGTGCGGAAGGACTCTGAAATTTGTCGGGACTTTGAAATATTTCGGAGCGATTGGAGTTTTTCGCGATTTTCTCGAAAACCAGCACGACGACCGCGGCCGAACCATTAGAGTAAAACGTAGGCAATGGAGCGACGAACAGGGATTAATTGTTGTTTGGTCGATTGGACGAGTTTAGACTTTCGTCGGACTACGGTACGAAGGAATCTTATATCTATCGTAGCTTCGAATTACCTCGGAGCGATTGGGGTTTTTCGCGATTTTCTCGAAAACCAGCACGACGACCGCGGTCGAACCATTAGAGTAAAACGTAGGAAATGGAACGACGAACAGGGATCAATTGTTGTTTGTTCGATTGGACGAACCTGTCTTCGGACAACGGTGCGGAAGGACTCTGAAATTTGTCGGGACTTTGAAATATTTCGGAGCGATTGGAGTTTTTCACGATTTTCTCGAAAACCAGCACGACGACCGCGGTCGAACCATTAGAGTAAAACGTAGGCAATGAAACGACGAACGGGGATCAATGGTTGTTTGCTCGATTGGACGAACTTGTGTTCGGACTACGGTGCGGAAGGACTCTGAAATTTGTCGGGCCTTTGAAATATTTCGGAGCGATTGGAATTTTTCGCGATTTTCTCGAAAACCAGCACGACGACCGCGGCCGAACCATTAGAGTAAAACGTAGGCAATGGAACGACGAACAGGGATCAATTGTTGTTTGGTCGATTGGACGAGTTTAGACTTTCGTCGGACTACGGTACGAAGGAATCTTAAATCTATCGTAGCTTCGAATTACCTCGGAGCGATTGGGGTTTTTCGCGATTTTCTCGAAAACCAGCACGACGACCGCGGTCGAACCATTAGTGTAAAACGTAGGCAATGAAACGACGAACGGGGATCAATGGTTGTTTGCTGGATTGGACGAACTTGTGTTCGGACTACGGTGCGGAAGGACTCTGAAATTTGTCGGGCCTTTGAAATATTTCGGAGCGATTGGAATTTTTCGCGATTTTCTCGAAAACCAGCACGACGACCGCGGCCGAACCATTAGAGTAAAACGTAGGCAATGGAGCGACGAACAGGGATCAATTGTTGTTTGGTCGATTGGACGAGTTTAGACTTTCGTCGGACTACGGTACGAAGGAATCTTAAATCTATCGTAGCTTCGAATTACCTCGGAGCGATTGGGGTTTTTCGCGATTTTCTCGAAAACCAGCACGACGACCGCGGTCGAACCATTAGAGTAAAACGTAGGCAATGGAACGACGAACGGGGATCAATGATTGTTTGCTCGATTGGACGAAATTGTGTTCGGACTACGGTGCGGAAGGACTCTGAAATTTGTCGGGACTTTGAAATATTTCGGAGCGATTGGAGTTTTTCGCGATTTTCTCGAAAACCAGCACGACGACCGCGGTCGAACCATTAGAGTAAAACGTAGGCAATGGAACGACGAACGGGGATCAATGATTGTTTGCTCGATTGGACGAAATTGTGTTCGGACTACGGTGCGGAAGGACTCTGAAATTTGTCGGGACTTTGAAATATTTCGGAGCGATTGGAGTTTTTCGCGATTTTCTCGAAAACCAGCACGACGACCGCGGTCGAACCATTAAAGTAAAACGTAGGCAATGAAACGACGAACGGGGATAAATGGTTGTTTGCTCGATTGGACGGACTTGTGTTCGGACTACGGTGCGGAAGGACTCTGAAATTTGTCGGGACTTTGAAATATTTCGGAGCGATTGGGTTTTTTCGCGATTTTCTCGAAAACCAGCACGACGACCGCGGTCGAACCATTAGAGTAAAACGTAGGAAATGGAACGACGAACAGGGATCAATTGTTGTTTGTTCGATTGGACGAACCTGTCTTCGGACTACGGTGCGGAAGGACTCTGAAATTTGTCGGGACTTTGAAATATTTCGGAGCGATTGGAATTTTTCGCGATTTTCTCGAAAACCAGCACGACGATCGCGGTCGAACCATTAGAGTAAAACGTAGGCAATGGGACGACGAATAGGGATCAATTGTTGTTTGTTCGATTGGACGAACCTGTCTTCGGACTACGGTGCGGAAGGACTCTGAAATTTGTCGGGACTTTGAAATATTTCGGAGCGATTGAAGTTTTTCGCGATTTTCTCGAAAACCAGCACGACGACCGCGGTCGAACCATTAGTGTAAAACGTAGGCAATGAAACGACGAACGGGGATCAATGGTTGTTTGCTCGATTGGACGAACTTGTGTTCGGACTACGGTGCGGAAGGACTCTGAAATTTGTCGGGCCTTTGAAATATTTCGGAGCGATTGGAATTTTTCGCGATTTTCTCGAAAACCAGCACGACGACCGCGGCCGAACCATTAGAGTAAAACGTAGGCAATGGAGCGACGAACAGGGATCAATTGTTGTTTGGTCGATTGGACGAGTTTAGACTTTCGTCGGACTACGGTACGAAGGAATCTTAAATCTATCGTAGCTTCGAATTACCTCGGAGCGATTGGGGTTTTTCGCGATTTTCTCGAAAACCAGCACGACGACCGCGGTCGAACCATTAGAGTAAAACGTAGGCAATGGAACGACGAACGGGGATCAATGATTGTTTGCTCGATTGGACGAAATTGTGTTCGGACTACGGTGCGGAAGGACTCTGAAATTTGTCGGGACTTTGAAATATTTCGGAGCGATTGGAGTTTTTCGCGATTTTCTCGAAAACCAGCAGGACGACCGCGGTCGAACCATTAGAGTAAAACGTAGGCAATGAAACGACGAACGGGGATCAATGGTTGTTTGCTCGATTGGACGGACTTGTGTTCGGACTACGGTGCGGAAGGACTCTGAAATTTGTCGGGACTTTGAAATATTTCGGAGCGATTGGAATTTTTCGCGATTTTCTCGAAAACCAGCACGACGACCGCGGTCGAACCATTAGAGTAAAACGTAGGAAATGGAACGACAAACAGGGATCAATTGTTGTTTGTTCGATTGGACGAACCTGTCTTCGGACTACGGTGCGGAAGGACTCTGAAAAATGTCGGGACTTTGAAATATTTCGGAGCGATTGGAATTTTTCGCGATTTTCTCGAAAACCAGCACGACGATCGCGGTCGAACCATTAGAGTAAAACGTAGGCAATGGGACGACGAATAGGGATCAATTGTTGTTTGTTCGATTGGACGAACCTGTCTTCGGACTACGGTGCGGAAGTACTCTGAAATTTGTCGGGACTTTGAAATATTTCGGAGCGATTGGAGTTTTTCGCGATTTTCTCGAAAACCAGCACGACGACCGCGGTCGAACCATTAGAGTAAAACGTAGGCAATGAAACGACGAACGGGGATCAATGGTTGTTTGCTCGATTGGACGAACTTGTGTTCGGACTACGGTGCGGAAGGACTCTGAAATTTGTCGGGCCTTCGAAATATTTCGGAGCGATTGGAATTTTTCGCGATTTTCTCGAAAACCAGCACGACGACCGCGGTCGAACCATTAGAGTAAAACGTAGGCAATGGAACGACGAACGGGGATCAATGATTGTTTGCTCGATTGGACGAAATTGTGTTCGGACTACGGTGCGGAAGGACTCTGAAATTTGTCGGGACTTTGAAATATTTCGGAGCGATTGGGGTTTTTCGCGATTTTCTCGAAAACCAGCACGACGACCGCGGTCGAACCATTAGAGTAAAACGTAGGAAATGGAACGACGAACAGGGATCAATTGTTGTTTGTTCGATTGGACGAACCTGTCTTCGGACAACGGTGCGGAAGGACTCTGAAATTTGTCGGGACTTTGAAATATTTCGGAGCGATTGGAATTTTTCGCGATTTTCTCGAAAACCAGCACGACGATCGCGGTCGAACCATTAGAGTAAAACGTAGGCAATGGGACGACGAATAGGGATCAATTGTTGTTTGTTCGATTGGACGAACCTGTCTTCGGACTACGGTGCGGAAGGACTCTGAAATTTGTCGGGACTTTGAAATATTTCGGAGCGATTGGGTTTTTTCGCGATTTTCTCGAAAACCAGCACGACGACCGCGGTCGAACCATTAGAATAAAACGTAGGAAATGGAACGACGAACAGGGATCAATTGTTGTTTGTTCGATTGGACGAACCTGTCTTCGGACTACGGTGCGGAAGGACTCTGAAATTTGTCGGGCCTTTGAAATATTTCGGAGCGATTGGAATTTTTCGCGATTTTCTCGAAAACCAGCACGACGACCGCGGCCGAACCATTAGAGTAAAACGTAGGCAATGGAGCGACGAACAGGGATCAATTGTTGTTTGGTCGATTGGACGAGTTTAGACTTTCGTCGGACTACGGTACGAAGGAATCTTAAATCTATCGTGCCTTCGAATTACCTCGGAGCGATTGGGGTTTTTCGCGATTTTCTCGAAAACCAGCACGACGACCGCGGTCGAACCATTAGAGTAAAACGTAGGCAATGGAACGACGAACGGGGATCAATGATTGTTTGCTCGATTGGACGAAATTGTGTTCGGACTACGGTGCGGAAGGACTCTGAAATTTGTCGGGACTTTGAAATATTTCGGAGCGATTGGAGTTTTTCGCGATTTTCTCGAAAACCAGCAGGACGACCGCGGTCGAACCATTAGAGTAAAACGTAGGCAATGAAACGACGAACGGGGATCAATGGTTGTTTGCTCGATTGGACGGACTTGTGTTCGGACTACGGTGCGGAAGGACTCTGAAATTTGTCGGGACTTTGAAATATTTCGGAGCGATTGGAATTTTTCGCGATTTTCTCGAAAACCAGCACGACGACCGCGGTCGAACCATTAGAGTAAAACGTAGGAAATGGAACGACAAACAGGGATCAATTGTTGTTTGTTCGATTGGACGAACCTGTCTTCGGACTACGGTGCGGAAGGACTCTGAAAAATGTCGGGACTTTGAAATATTTCGGAGCGATTGGAATTTTTCGCGATTTTCTCGAAAACCAGCACGACGATCGCGGTCGAACCATTAGAGTAAAACGTAGGCAATGGGACGACGAATAGGGATCAATTGTTGTTTGTTCGATTGGACGAACCTGTCTTCGGACTACGGTGCGGAAGGACTCTGAAATTTGTCGGGACTTTGAAATATTTCGGAGCGATTGGAGTTTTTCGCGATTTTCTCGAAAACCAGCACGACGACCGCGGTCGAACCATTAGAGTAAAACGTAGGCAATGAAACGACGAACGGGGATCAATGGTTGTTTGCTCGATTGGACGAACTTGTGTTCGGACTACGGTGCGGAAGGACTCTGAAATTTGTCGGGCCTTCGAAATATTTCGGAGCGATTGGAATTTTTCGCGATTTTCTCGAAAACCAGCACGACGACCGCGGTCGAACCATTAGAGTAAAACGTAGGCAATGGAACGACGAACAGGGATCAATTGTTGTTTGGTCGATTGGACGAGTTTAGACTTTCGTCGGACTACGGTACGAAGGAATCTTAAATCTATCGTAGCTTCGAATTACCTCGGAGCGATTGGGGTTTTTCGCGATTTTCTCGAAAACCAGCACGACGACCGCGGTCGAACCATTAGAGTAAAACGTAGGCAATGGAACGACGAACGGGGATCAATGATTGTTTGCTCGATTGGACGAAATTGTGTTCGGACTACGGTGCGGAAGGACTCTGAAATTTGTCGGGACTTTGAAATATTTCGGAGCGATTGGAGTTTTTCGCGATTTTCTCGAAAACCAGCACGACGACCGCGGCCGAACCATTAGAGTAAAACGTAGGCAATGGAGCGACGAACAGGGATTAATTGTTGTTTGGTCGATTGGACGAGTTTAGACTTTCGTCGGACTACGGTACGAAGGAATCTTATATCTATCGTAGCTTCGAATTACCTCGGAGCGATTGGGGTTTTTCGCGATTTTCTCGAAAACCAGCACGACGACCGCGGTCGAACCATTAGAGTAAAACGTAGGAAATGGAACGACGAACAGGGATCAATTGTTGTTTGTTCGATTGGACGAACCTGTCTTCGGACAACGGTGCGGAAGGACTCTGAAATTTGTCGGGACTTTGAAATATTTCGGAGCGATTGGAGTTTTTCACGATTTTCTCGAAAACCAGCACGACGACCGCGGTCGAACCATTAGAGTAAAACGTAGGCAATGAAACGACGAACGGGGATCAATGGTTGTTTGCTCGATTGGACGAACTTGTGTTCGGACTACGGTGCGGAAGGACTCTGAAATTTGTCGGGCCTTTGAAATATTTCGGAGCGATTGGAATTTTTCGCGATTTTCTCGAAAACCAGCACGACGACCGCGGCCGAACCATTAGAGTAAAACGTAGGCAATGGAACGACGAACAGGGATCAATTGTTGTTTGGTCGATTGGACGAGTTTAGACTTTCGTCGGACTACGGTACGAAGGAATCTTAAATCTATCGTAGCTTCGAATTACCTCGGAGCGATTGGGGTTTTTCGCGATTTTCTCGAAAACCAGCACGACGACCGCGGTCGAACCATTAGTGTAAAACGTAGGCAATGAAACGACGAACGGGGATCAATGGTTGTTTGCTGGATTGGACGAACTTGTGTTCGGACTACGGTGCGGAAGGACTCTGAAATTTGTCGGGCCTTTGAAATATTTCGGAGCGATTGGAATTTTTCGCGATTTTCTCGAAAACCAGCACGACGACCGCGGCCGAACCATTAGAGTAAAACGTAGGCAATGGAGCGACGAACAGGGATCAATTGTTGTTTGGTCGATTGGACGAGTTTAGACTTTCGTCGGACTACGGTACGAAGGAATCTTAAATCTATCGTAGCTTCGAATTACCTCGGAGCGATTGGGGTTTTTCGCGATTTTCTCGAAAACCAGCACGACGACCGCGGTCGAACCATTAGAGTAAAACGTAGGCAATGGAACGACGAACGGGGATCAATGATTGTTTGCTCGATTGGACGAAATTGTGTTCGGACTACGGTGCGGAAGGACTCTGAAATTTGTCGGGACTTTGAAATATTTCGGAGCGATTGGAGTTTTTCGCGATTTTCTCGAAAACCAGCAGGACGACCGCGGTCGAACCATTAGAGTAAAACGTAGGCAATGAAACGACGAACGGGGATCAATGGTTGTTTGCTCGATTGGACGGACTTGTGTTCGGACTACGGTGCGGAGGGACTCTGAAATTTGTCGGGACTTTGAAATATTTCGGAGCGATTGGAATTTTTCGCGATTTTCTCGAAAACCAGCACGACGACCGCGGTCGAACCATTAGAGTAAAACGTAGGAAATGGAACGACAAACAGGGATCAATTGTTGTTTGTTCGATTGGACGAACCTGTCTTCGGACTATGGTGCGGAAGGACTCTGAAAAATGTCGGGACTTTGAAATATTTCGGAGCGATTGGAATTTTTCGCGATTTTCTCGAAAACCAGCACGACGATCGCGGTCGAACCATTAGAGTAAAACGTAGGCAATGGGACGACGAATAGGGATCAATTGTTGTTTGTTCGATTGGACGAACCTGTCTTCGGACTACGGTGCGGAAGTACTCTGAAATTTGTCGGGACTTTGAAATATTTCGGAGCGATTGGAGTTTTTCGCGATTTTCTCGAAAACCAGCACGACGACCGCGGTCGAACCATTAGAGTAAAACGTAGGCAATGAAACGACGAACGGGGATCAATGGTTGTTTGCTCGATTGGACGAACTTGTGTTCGGACTACGGTGCGGAAGGACTCTGAAATTTGTCGGGCCTTCGAAATATTTCGGAGCGATTGGAATTTTTCGCGATTTTCTCGAAAACCAGCACGACGACCGCGGTCGAACCATTAGAGTAAAACGTAGGCAATGGAACGACGAACAGGGATCAATTGTTGTTTGGTCGATTGGACGAGTTTAGACTTTCGTCGGACTACGGTACGAAGGAATCTTAAATCTATCGTAGCTTCGAATTACCTCGGAGCGATTGGGGTTTTTCGCGATTTTCTCGAAAACCAGCACGACGACCGCGGTCGAACCATTAGAGTAAAACGTAGGCAATGGAACGACGAACGGGGATCAATGATTGTTTGCTCGATTGGACGAAATTGTGTTCGGACTACGGTGCGGAAGGACTCTGAAATTTGTCGGGACTTTGAAATATTTCGGAGCGATTGGAGTTTTTCGCGATTTTCTCGAAAACCAGCAGGACGACCGCGGTCGAACCATTAGAGTAAAACGTAGGCAATGAAACGACGAACGGGGATCAATGGTTGTTTGCTCGATTGGACGGACTTGTGTTCGGACTACGGTGCGGAAGGACTCTGAAATTTGTCGGGACTTTGAAATATTTCGGAGCGATTGGAATTTTTCGCGATTTTCTCGAAAACCAGCACGACGACCGCGGTCGAACCATTAGAGTAAAACGTAGGAAATGGAACGACAAACAGGGATCAATTGTTGTTTGTTCGATTGGACGAACCTGTCTTCGGACTACGGTGCGGAAGGACTCTGAAAAATGTCGGGACTTTGAAATATTTCGGAGCGATTGGAATTTTTCGCGATTTTCTCGAAAACCAGCACGACGATCGCGGTCGAACCATTAGAGTAAAACGTAGGCAATGGGACGACGAATAGGGATCAATTGTTGTTTGTTCGATTGGACGAACCTGTCTTCGGACTACGGTGCGGAAGGACTCTGAAATTTGTCGGGACTTTGAAATATTTCGGAGCGATTGGAGTTTTTCGCGATTTTCTCGAAAACCAGCACGACGACCGCGGTCGAACCATTAGAGTAAAACGTAGGCAATGAAACGACGAACGGGGATCAATGGTTGTTTGCTCGATTGGACGAACTTGTGTTCGGACTACGGTGCGGAAGGACTCTGAAATTTGTCGGGCCTTCGAAATATTTCGGAGCGATTGGAATTTTTCGCGATTTTCTCGAAAACCAGCACGACGACCGCGGTCGAACCATTAGAGTAAAACGTAGGCAATGGAACGACGAACAGGGATCAATTGTTGTTTGGTCGATTGGACGAGTTTAGACTTTCGTCGGACTACGGTACGAAGGAATCTTAAATCTATCGTAGCTTCGAATTACCTCGGAGCGATTGGGGTTTTTCGCGATTTTCTCGAAAACCAGCACGACGACCGCGGTCGAACCATTAGAGTAAAACGTAGGCAATGGAACGACGAACGGGGATCAATGATTGTTTGCTCGATTGGACGAAATTGTGTTCGGACTACGGTGCGGAAGGACTCTGAAATTTGTCGGGACTTTGAAATATTTCGGAGCGATTGGAGTTTTTCGCGATTTTCTCGAAAACCAGCACGACGACCGCGGCCGAACCATTAGAGTAAAACGTAGGCAATGGAGCGACGAACAGGGATTAATTGTTGTTTGGTCGAATGGACGAGTTTAGACTTTCGTCGGACTACGGTACGAAGGAATCTTATATCTATCGTAGCTTCGAATTACCTCGGAGCGATTGGGGTTTTTCGCGATTTTCTCGAAAACCAGCACGACGACCGCGGTCGAACCATTAGAGTAAAACGTAGGAAATGGAACGACGAACAGGGATCAATTGTTGTTTGTTCGATTGGACGAACCTGTCTTCGGACAACGGTGCGGAAGGACTCTGAAATTTGTCGGGACTTTGAAATATTTCGGAGCGATTGGAGTTTTTCACGATTTTCTCGAAAACCAGCACGACGACCGCGGTCGAACCATTAGAGTAAAACGTAGGCAATGAAACGACGAACGGGGATCAATGGTTGTTTGCTCGATTGGACGAACTTGTGTTCGGACTACGGTGCGGAAGGACTCTGAAATTTGTCGGGCCTTTGAAATATTTCGGAGCGATTGGAATTTTTCGCGATTTTCTCGAAAACCAGCACGACGACCGCGGCCGAACCATTAGAGTAAAACGTAGGCAATGGAACGACGAACAGGGATCAATTGTTGTTTGGTCGATTGGACGAGTTTAGACTTTCGTCGGACTACGGTACGAAGGAATCTTAAATCTATCGTAGCTTCGAATTACCTCGGAGCGATTGGGGTTTTTCGCGATTTTCTCGAAAACCAGCACGACGACCGCGGTCGAACCATTAGTGTAAAACGTAGGCAATGAAACGACGAACGGGGATCAATGGTTGTTTGCTGGATTGGACGAACTTGTGTTCGGACTACGGTGCGGAAGGACTCTGAAATTTGTCGGGCCTTTGAAATATTTCGGAGCGATTGGAATTTTTCGCGATTTTCTCGAAAACCAGCACGACGACCGCGGCCGAACCATTAGAGTAAAACGTAGGCAATGGAGCGACGAACAGGGATCAATTGTTGTTTGGTCGATTGGACGAGTTTAGACTTTCGTCGGACTACGGTACGAAGGAATCTTAAATCTATCGTAGCTTCGAATTACCTCGGAGCGATTGGGGTTTTTCGCGATTTTCTCGAAAACCAGCACGACGACCGCGGTCGAACCATTAGAGTAAAACGTAGGCAATGGAACGACGAACGGGGATCAATGATTGTTTGCTCGATTGGACGAAATTGTGTTCGGACTACGGTGCGGAAGGACTCTGAAATTTGTCGGGACTTTGAAATATTTCGGAGCGATTGGAGTTTTTCGCGATTTTCTCGAAAACCAGCAGGACGACCGCGGTCGAACCATTAGAGTAAAACGTAGGCAATGAAACGACGAACGGGGATCAATGGTTGTTTGCTCGATTGGACGGACTTGTGTTCGGACTACGGTGCGGAGGGACTCTGAAATTTGTCGGGACTTTGAAATATTTCGGAGCGATTGGAATTTTTCGCGATTTTCTCGAAAACCAGCACGACGACCGCGGTCGAACCATTAGAGTAAAACGTAGGAAATGGAACGACAAACAGGGATCAATTGTTGTTTGTTCGATTGGACGAACCTGTCTTCGGACTATGGTGCGGAAGGACTCTGAAAAATGTCGGGACTTTGAAATATTTCGGAGCGATTGGAATTTTTCGCGATTTTCTCGAAAACCAGCACGACGATCGCGGTCGAACCATTAGAGTAAAACGTAGGCAATGGGACGACGAATAGGGATCAATTGTTGTTTGTTCGATTGGACGAACCTGTCTTCGGACTACGGTGCGGAAGTACTCTGAAATTTGTCGGGACTTTGAAATATTTCGGAGCGATTGGAGTTTTTCGCGATTTTCTCGAAAACCAGCACGACGACCGCGGTCGAACCATTAGAGTAAAACGTAGGCAATGAAACGACGAACGGGGATCAATGGTTGTTTGCTCGATTGGACGAACTTGTGTTCGGACTACGGTGCGGAAGGACTCTGAAATTTGTCGGGCCTTCGAAATATTTCGGAGCGATTGGAATTTTTCGCGATTTTCTCGAAAACCAGCACGACGACCGCGGTCGAACCATTAGAGTAAAACGTAGGCAATGGAACGACGAACAGGGATCAATTGTTGTTTGGTCGATTGGACGAGTTTAGACTTTCGTCGGACTACGGTACGAAGGAATCTTAAATCTATCGTAGCTTCGAATTACCTCGGAGCGATTGGGGTTTTTCGCGATTTTCTCGAAAACCAGCACGACGACCGCGGTCGAACCATTAGAGTAAAACGTAGGCAATGGAACGACGAACGGGGATCAATGATTGTTTGCTCGATTGGACGAAATTGTGTTCGGACTACGGTGCGGAAGGACTCTGAAATTTGTCGGGACTTTGAAATATTTCGGAGCGATTGGAGTTTTTCGCGATTTTCTCGAAAACCAGCACGACGACCGCGGCCGAACCATTAGAGTAAAACGTAGGCAATGGAGCGACGAACAGGGATTAATTGTTGTTTGGTCGATTGGACGAGTTTAGACTTTCGTCGGACTACGGTACGAAGGAATCTTATATCTATCGTAGCTTCGAATTACCTCGGAGCGATTGGGGTTTTTCGCGATTTTCTCGAAAACCAGCACGACGACCGCGGTCGAACCATTAGAGTAAAACGTAGGAAATGGAACGACGAACAGGGATCAATTGTTGTTTGTTCGATTGGACGAACCTGTCTTCGGACAACGGTGCGGAAGGACTCTGAAATTTGTCGGGACTTTGAAATATTTCGGAGCGATTGGAGTTTTTCACGATTTTCTCGAAAACCAGCACGACGACCGCGGTCGAACCATTAGAGTAAAACGTAGGCAATGAAACGACGAACGGGGATCAATGGTTGTTTGCTCGATTGGACGAACTTGTGTTCGGACTACGGTGCGGAAGGACTCTGAAATTTGTCGGGCCTTTGAAATATTTCGGAGCGATTGGAATTTTTCGCGATTTTCTCGAAAACCAGCACGACGACCGCGGCCGAACCATTAGAGTAAAACGTAGGCAATGGAACGACGAACAGGGATCAATTGTTGTTTGGTCGATTGGACGAGTTTAGACTTTCGTCGGACTACGGTACGAAGGAATCTTAAATCTATCGTAGCTTCGAATTACCTCGGAGCGATTGGGGTTTTTCGCGATTTTCTCGAAAACCAGCACGACGACCGCGGTCGAACCATTAGAGTAAAACGTAGGCAATGGAACGACGAACGGGGATCAATGATTGTTTGCTCGATTGGACGAAATTGTGTTCGGACTACGGTGCGGAAGGACTCTGAAATTTGTCGGGACTTTGAAATATTTCGGAGCGATTGGAGTTTTTCGCGATTTTCTCGAAAACCAGCACGACGACCGCGGTCGAACCATTAGAGTAAAACGTAGGCAATGGAACGACGAACGGGGATCAATGATTGTTTGCTCGATTGGACGAAATTGTGTTCGGACTACGGTGCGGAAGGACTCTGAAATTTGTCGGGACTTTGAAATATTTCGGAGCGATTGGAGTTTTTCGCGATTTTCTCGAAAACCAGCACGACGACCGCGGTCGAACCATTAGAGTAAAACGTAGGCAATGAAACGACGAACGGGGATAAATGGTTGTTTGCTCGATTGGACGGACTTGTGTTCGGACTACGGTGCGGAAGGACTCTGAAATTTGTCGGGACTTTGAAATATTTCGGAGCGATTGGGTTTTTTCGCGATTTTCTCGAAAACCAGCACGACGACCGCGGTCGAACCATTAGAGTAAAACGTAGGAAATGGAACGACGAACAGGGATCAATTGTTGTTTGTTCGATTGGACGAACCTGTCTTCGGACTACGGTGCGGAAGGACTCTGAAATTTGTCGGCACTTTGAAATATTTCGGAGCGATTGGAATTTTTCGCGATTTTCTCGAAAACCAGCACGACGATCGCGGTCGAACCATTAGAGTAAAACGTAGGCAATGGGACGACGAATAGGGATCAATTGTTGTTTGTTCGATTGGACGAACCTGTCTTCGGACTACGGTGCGGAAGGACTCTGAAATTTGTCGGGACTTTGAAATATTTCGGAGCGATTGAAGTTTTTCGCGATTTTCTCGAAAACCAGCACGACGACCGCGGTCGAACCATTAGTGTAAAACGTAGGCAATGAAACGGCGAACGGGGATCAATGGTTGTTTGCTCGATTGGACGAACTTGTGTTCGGACTACGGTGCGGAAGGACTCTGAAATTTGTCGGGCCTTTGAAATATTTCGGAGCGATTGGAATTTTTCGCGATTTTCTCGAAAACCAGCACGACGACCGCGGCCGAACCATTAGAGTAAAACGTAGGCAATGGAGCGACGAACAGGGATCAATTGTTGTTTGGTCGATTGGACGAGTTTAGACTTTCGTCGGACTACGGTACGAAGGAATCTTAAATCTATCGTAGCTTCGAATTACCTCGGAGCGATTGGGGTTTTTCGCGATTTTCTCGAAAACCAGCACGACGACCGCGGTCGAACCATTAGAGTAAAACGTAGGCAATGGAACGACGAACGGGGATCAATGATTGTTTGCTCGATTGGACGAAATTGTGTTCGGACTACGGTGCGGAAGGACTCTGAAATTTGTCGGGACTTTGAAATATTTCGGAGCGATTGGAGTTTTTCGCGATTTTCTCGAAAACCAGCAGGACGACCGCGGTCGAACCATTAGAGTAAAACGTAGGCAATGAAACGACGAACGGGGATCAATGGTTGTTTGCTCGATTGGACGGACTTGTGTTCGGACTACGGTGCGGAAGGACTCTGAAATTTGTCGGGACTTTGAAATATTTCGGAGCGATTGGAATTTTTCGCGATTTTCTCGAAAACCAGCACGACGACCGCGGTCGAACCATTAGAGTAAAACGTAGGAAATGGAACGACAAACAGGGATCAATTGTTGTTTGTTCGATTGGACGAACCTGTCTTCGGACTACGGTGCGGAAGGACTCTGAAAAATGTCGGGACTTTGAAATATTTCGGAGCGATTGGAATTTTTCGCGATTTTCTCGAAAACCAGCACGACGATCGCGGTCGAACCATTAGAGTAAAACGTAGGCAATGGGACGACGAATAGGGATCAATTGTTGTTTGTTCGATTGGACGAACCTGTCTTCGGACTACGGTGCGGAAGGACTCTGAAATTTGTCGGGCCTTCGAAATATTTCGGAGCGATTGGAATTTTTCGCGATTTTCTCGAAAACCAGCACGACGACCGCGGTCGAACCATTAGAGTAAAACGTAGGCAATGGAACGACGAACAGGGATCAATTGTTGTTTGGTCGATTGGACGAGTTTAGACTTTCGTCGGACTACGGTACGAAGGAATCTTAAATCTATCGTAGCTTCGAATTACCTCGGAGCGATTGGGGTTTTTCGCGATTTTCTCGAAAACCAGCACGACGACCGCGGTCGAACCATTAGAGTAAAACGTAGGCAATGGAACGACGAACGGGGATCAATGATTGTTTGCTCGATTGGACGAAATTGTGTTCGGACTACGGTGCGGAAGGACTCTGAAATTTGTCGGGACTTTGAAATATTTCGGAGCGATTGGAATTTTTCGCGATTTTCTCGAAAACCAGCACGACGACCGCGGTCGAACCATTAGAGTAAAACGTAGGAAATGGAACGACAAACAGGGATCAATTGTTGTTTGTTCGATTGGACGAACCTGTCTTCGGACTACGGTGCGGAAGGACTCTGAAAAATGTCGGGACTTTGAAATATTTCGGAGCGATTGGAATTTTTCGCGATTTTCTCGAAAACCAGCACGACGATCGCGGTCGAACCATTAGAGTAAAACGTAGGCAATGGGACGACGAATAGGGATCAATTGTTGTTTGTTCGATTGGACGAACCTGTCTTCGGACTACGGTGCGGAAGGACTCTGAAATTTGTCGGGCCTTCGAAATATTTCGGAGCGATTGGAATTTTTCGCGATTTTCTCGAAAACCAGCACGACGACCGCGGTCGAACCATTAGAGTAAAACGTAGGCAATGGAACGACGAACAGGGATCAATTGTTGTTTGGTCGATTGGACGAGTTTAGACTTTCGTCGGACTACGGTACGAAGGAATCTTAAATCTATCGTAGCTTCGAATTACCTCGGAGCGATTGGGGTTTTTCGCGATTTTCTCGAAAACCAGCACGACGACCGCGGTCGAACCATTAGAGTAAAACGTAGGCAATGGAACGACGAACGGGGATCAATGATTGTTTGCTCGATTGGACGAAATTGTGTTCGGACTACGGTGCGGAAGGACTCTGAAATTTGTCGGGACTTTGAAATATTTCGGAGCGATTGGGGTTTTTCGCGATTTTCTCGAAAACCAGCACGACGACCGCGGTCGAACCATTAGAGTAAAACGTAGGAAATGGAACGACGAACAGGGATCAATTGTTGTTTGTTCGATTGGACGAACCTGTCTTCGGACAACGGTGCGGAAGGACTCTGAAATTTGTCGGGACTTTGAAATATTTCGGAGCGATTGGAATTTTTCGCGATTTTCTCGAAAACCAGCACGACGATCGCGGTCGAACCATTAGAGTAAAACGTAGGCAATGGAACGACGAACAGGGATCAATTGTTGTTTGTTCGATTGGACGAACCTGTCTTCGGACAACGGTGCGGAAGGACTCTGAAATTTGTCGGGACTTTGAAATATTTCGGAGCGATTGGAGTTTTTCGCGATTTTCTCGAAAACCAGCACGACGACCGCGGTCGAACCATTAGAGTAAAACGTAGGCAATGAAACGACGAACGGGGATCAATGGTTGTTTGCTCGATTGGACGAACTTGTGTTCGGACTACGGTGCGGAAGGACTCTGAAATTTGTCGGGACTTTGAAATATTTCGGAGCGATTGGGGTTTTTCGCGATTTTCTCGAAAACCAGCACGACGACCGCGGTCGAACCATTAGAGTAAAACGTAGGAAATGGAACGACGAACAGGGATCAATTGTTGATTGTTCGATTGGACGAACCTGTCTTCGGACAACGGTGCGGAAGGACTCTGAAATTTGTCGGGACTTTGAAATAATTCGGAGCGATTGGAATTTTTCGCGATTTTCTCGAAAACCAGCACGACGATCGCGGTCGAACCATTAGAGTAAAACGTAGGCAATGGGACGACGAATAGGGATCAATTGTTGTTTGTTCGATTGGACGAACCTGTCTTCGGACTACGGTGCGGAAGGACTCTGAAATTTGTCGGGACTTTGAAATATTTCGGAGCGATTGGAGTTTTTCGCGATTTTCTCGAAAACCAGCACGACGACCGCGGTCGAACCATTAGAGTAAAACGTAGGCAATGAAACGACGAACGGGGATCAATGGTTGTTTGCTCGATTGGACGGACTTGTGTTCGGACTACGGTGCGGAAGGACTCTGAAATTTGTCGGGACTTTGAAATATTTCGGAGCGATTGGAGTTTTTCGCGATTTTCTCGAAAACCAGCACGACGACCGCGGTCGAACCATTAGAGTAAAACGTAGGCAATGAAACGACGAACGGGGATAAATGGTTGTTTGCTCGATTGGACGGACTTGTGTTCGGACTACGGTGCGGAAGGACTCTGAAATTTGTCGGGACTTTGAAATATTTCGGAGCGATTGGGTTTTTTCGCGATTTTCTCGAAAACCAGCACGACGACCGCGGTCGAACCATTAGAGTAAAACGTAGGAAATGGAACGACGAACAGGGATCAATTGTTGTTTGTTCGATTGGACGAACCTGTCTTCGGACTACGGTGCGGAAGGACTCTGAAATTTGTCGGGACTTTGAAATATTTCGGAGCGATTGGAATTTTTCGCGATTTTCTCGAAAACCAGCACGACGATCGCGGTCGAACCATTAGAGTAAAACGTAGGCAATGGGACGACGAATAGGGATCAATTGTTGTTTGTTCGATTGGACGAACCTGTCTTCGGACTACGGTGCGGAAGGACTCTGAAATTTGTCGGGACTTTGAAATATTTCGGAGCGATTGAAGTTTTTCGCGATTTTCTCGAAAACCAGCACGACGACCGCTGTCGAACCATTAGTGTAAAACGTAGGCAATGAAACGACGAACGGGGATCAATGGTTGTTTGCTCGATTGGACGAACTTGTGTTCGGACTACGGTGCGGAAGGACTCTGAAATTTGTCGGGCCTTTGAAATATTTCGGAGCGATTGGAATTTTTCGCGATTTTCTCGAAAACCAGCACGACGACCGCGGCCGAACCATTAGAGTAAAACGTAGGCAATGGAGCGACGAACAGGGATCAATTGTTGTTTGGTCGATTGGACGAGTTTAGACTTTCGTCGGACTACGGTACGAAGGAATCTTAAATCTATCGTAGCTTCGAATTACCTCGGAGCGATTGGGGTTTTTCGCGATTTTCTCGAAAACCAGCACGACGACCGCGGTCGAACCATTAGAGTAAAACGTAGGCAATGGAACGACGAACGGGGATCAATGATTGTTTGCTCGATTGGACGAAATTGTGTTCGGACTACGGTGCGGAAGGACTCTGAAATTTGTCGGGACTTTGAAATATTTCGGAGCGATTGGAGTTTTTCGCGATTTTCTCGAAAACCAGCAGGACGACCGCGGTCGAACCATTAGAGTAAAACGTAGGCAATGAAACGACGAACGGGGATCAATGGTTGTTTGCTCGATTGGACGGACTTGTGTTCGGACTACGGTGCGGAAGGACTCTGAAATTTGTCGGGACTTTGAAATATTTCGGACCGATTGGAATTTTTCGCGATTTTCTCGAAAACCAGCACGACGACCGCGGTCGAACCATTAGAGTAAAACGTAGGAAATGGAACGACAAACAGGGATCAATTGTTGTTTGTTCGATTGGACGAACCTGTCTTCGGACTACGGTGCGGAAGGACTCTGAAAAATGTCGGGACTTTGAAATATTTCGGAGCGATTGGAATTTTTCGCGATTTTCTCGAAAACCAGCACGACGATCGCGGTCGAACCATTAGAGTAAAACGTAGGCAATGGGACGACGAATAGGGATCAATTGTTGTTTGTTCGATTGGACGAACCTGTCTTCGGACTACGGTGCGGAAGGACTCTGAAATTTGTCGGGCCTTCGAAATATTTCGGAGCGATTGGAATTTTTCGCGATTTTCTCGAAAACCAGCACGACGACCGCGGTCGAACCATTAGAGTAAAACGTAGGCAATGGAACGACGAACAGGGATCAATTGTTGTTTGGTCGATTGGACGAGTTTAGACTTTCGTCGGACTACGGTACGAAGGAATCTTAAATCTATCGTAGCTTCGAATTACCTCGGAGCGATTGGGGTTTTTCGCGATTTTCTCGAAAACCAGCACGACGACCGCGGTCGAACCATTAGAGTAAAACGTAGGCAATGGAACGACGAACGGGGATCAATGATTGTTTGCTCGATTGGACGAAATTGTGTTCGGACTACGGTGCGGAAGGACTCTGAAATTTGTCGGGACTTTGAAATATTTCGGAGCGATTGGGGTTTTTCGCGATTTTCTCGAAAACCAGCACGACGACCGCGGTCGAACCATTAGAGTAAAACGTAGGAAATGGAACGACGAACAGGGATCAATTGTTGTTTGTTCGATTGGACGAACCTGTCTTCGGACAACGGTGCGGAAGGACTCTGAAATTTGTCGGGACTTTGAAATATTTCGGAGCGATTGGAATTTTTCGCGATTTTCTCGAAAACCAGCACGACGATCGCGGTCGAACCATTAGAGTAAAACGTAGGCAATGGGACGACGAATAGGGATCAATTGTTGTTTGTTCGATTGGACGAACCTGTCTTCGGACTACGGTGCGGAAGGACTCTGAAATTTGTCGGGACTTTGAAATATTTCGGAGCGATTGGAGTTTTTCGCGATTTTCTCGAAAACCAGCACGACGACCGCGGTCGAACCATTAGAGTAAAACGTAGGCAATGAAACGACGAACGGGGATCAATGGTTGTTTGCTCGATTGGACGAACTTGTGTTCGGACTACGGTGCGGAAGGACTCTGAAATTTGTCGGGACTTTGAAATATTTCGGAGCGATTGGGGTTTTTCGCGATTTTCTCGAAAACCAGCACGACGACCGCGGTCGAACCATTAGAGTAAAACGTAGGAAATGGAACGACGAACAGGGATCAATTGTTGTTTGTTCGATTGGACGAACCTGTCTTCGGACAACGGTGCGGAAGGACTCTGAAATTTGTCGGGACTTTGAAATATTTCGGAGCGATTGGAATTTTTCGCGATTTTCTCGAAAACCAGCACGACGATCGCGGTCGAACCATTAGAGTAAAACGTAGGCAATGGGACGACGAATAGGGATCAATTGTTGTTTGTTCGATTGGACGAACCTGTCTTCGGACTACGGTGCGGAAGGACTCTGAAATTTGTCGGGACTTTGAAATATTTCGGAGCGATTGGAGTTTTTCGCGATTTTCTCGAAAACCAGCACGACGACCGCGGTCGAACCATTAGAGTAAAACGTAGGCAATGAAACGACGAACGGGGATCAATGGTTGTTTGCTCGATTGGACGGACTTGTGTTCGGACTACGGTGCGGAAGGACTCTGAAATTTGTCGGGACTTTGAAATATTTCGGAGCGATTGGAGTTTTTCGCGATTTTCTCGAAAACCAGCACGACGACCGCGGTCGAACCATTAGAGTAAAACGTAGGCAATGAAACGACGAACGGGGATAAATGGTTGTTTGCTCGATTGGACGGACTTGTGTTCGGACTACGGTGCGGAAGGACTCTGAAATTTGTCGGGACTTTGAAATATTTCGGAGCGATTGGGTTTTTTCGCGATTTTCTCGAAAACCAGCACGACGACCGCGGTCGAACCATTAGAGTAAAACGTAGGAAATGGAACGACGAACAGGGATCAATTGTTGTTTGTTCGATTGGACGAACCTGTCTTCGGACTACGGTGCGGAAGGACTCTGAAATTTGTCGGGACTTTGAAATATTTCGGAGCGATTGGAATTTTTCGCGATTTTCTCGAAAACCAGCACGACGATCGCGGTCGAACCATTAGAGTAAAACGTAGGCAATGGGACGACGAATAGGGATCAATTGTTGTTTGTTCGATTGGACGAACCTGTCTTCGGACTACGGTGCGGAAGGACTCTGAAATTTGTCGGGACTTTGAAATATTTCGGAGCGATTGAAGTTTTTCGCGATTTTCTCGAAAACCAGCACGACGACCGCGGTCGAACCATTAGTGTAAAACGTAGGCAATGAAACGACGAACGGGGATCAATGGTTGTTTGCTCGATTGGACGAACTTGTGTTCGGACTACGGTGCGGAAGGACTCTGAAATTTGTCGGGCCTTTGAAATATTTCGGAGCGATTGGAATTTTTCGCGATTTTCTCGAAAACCAGCACGACGACCGCGGCCGAACCATTAGAGTAAAACGTAGGCAATGGAGCGACGAACAGGGATCAATTGTTGTTTGGTCGATTGGACGAGTTTAGACTTTCGTCGGACTACGGTACGAAGGAATCTTAAATCTATCGTAGCTTCGAATTACCTCGGAGCGATTGGGGTTTTTCGCGATTTTCTCGAAAACCAGCACGACGACCGCGGTCGAACCATTAGAGTAAAACGTAGGCAATGGAACGACGAACGGGGATCAATGATTGTTTGCTCGATTGGACGAAATTGTGTTCGGACTACGGTGCGGAAGGACTCTGAAATTTGTCGGGACTTTGAAATATTTCGGAGCGATTGGAGTTTTTCGCGATTTTCTCGAAAACCAGCAGGACGACCGCGGTCGAACCATTAGAGTAAAACGTAGGCAATGAAACGACGAACGGGGATCAATGGTTGTTTGCTCGATTGGACGGACTTGTGTTCGGACTACGGTGCGGAAGGACTCTGAAATTTGTCGGGACTTTGAAATATTTCGGACCGATTGGAATTTTTCGCGATTTTCTCGAAAACCAGCACGACGACCGCGGTCGAACCATTAGAGTAAAACGTAGGAAATGGAACGACAAACAGGGATCAATTGTTGTTTGTTCGATTGGACGAACCTGTCTTCGGACTACGGTGCGGAAGGACTCTGAAAAATGTCGGGACTTTGAAATATTTCGGAGCGATTGGAATTTTTCGCGATTTTCTCGAAAACCAGCACGACGATCGCGGTCGAACCATTAGAGTAAAACGTAGGCAATGGGACGACGAATAGGGATCAATTGTTGTTTGTTCGATTGGACGAACCTGTCTTCGGACTACGGTGCGGAAGGACTCTGAAATTTGTCGGGCCTTCGAAATATTTCGGAGCGATTGGAATTTTTCGCGATTTTCTCGAAAACCAGCACGACGACCGCGGTCGAACCATTAGAGTAAAACGTAGGCAATGGAACGACGAACAGGGATCAATTGTTGTTTGGTCGATTGGACGAGTTTAGACTTTCGTCGGACTACGGTACGAAGGAATCTTAAATCTATCGTAGCTTCGAATTACCTCGGAGCGATTGGGGTTTTTCGCGATTTTCTCGAAAACCAGCACGACGACCGCGGTCGAACCATTAGAGTAAAACGTAGGCAATGGAACGACGAACGGGGATCAATGATTGTTTGCTCGATTGGACGAAATTGTGTTCGGACTACGGTGCGGAAGGACTCTGAAATTTGTCGGGACTTTGAAATATTTCGGAGCGATTGGGGTTTTTCGCGATTTTCTCGAAAACCAGCACGACGACCGCGGTCGAACCATTAGAGTAAAACGTAGGAAATGGAACGACGAACAGGGATCAATTGTTGTTTGTTCGATTGGACGAACCTGTCTTCGGACAACGGTGCGGAAGGACTCTGAAATTTGTCGGGACTTTGAAATATTTCGGAGCGATTGGAATTTTTCGCGATTTTCTCGAAAACCAGCACGACGATCGCGGTCGAACCATTAGAGTAAAACGTAGGCAATGGGACGACGAATAGGGATCAATTGTTGTTTGTTCGATTGGACGAACCTGTCTTCGGACTACGGTGCGGAAGGACTCTGAAATTTGTCGGGACTTTGAAATATTTCGGAGCGATTGGAGTTTTTCGCGATTTTCTCGAAAACCAGCACGACGACCGCGGTCGAACCATTAGAGTAAAACGTAGGCAATGAAACGACGAACGGGGATCAATGGTTGTTTGCTCGATTGGACGGACTTGTGTTCGGACTACGGTGCGGAAGGACTCTGAAATTTGTCGGGACTTTGAAATATTTCGGAGCGATTGGAATTTTTCGCGATTTTCTCGAAAACCAGCACGACGATCGCGGTCGAACCATTAGAGTAAAACGTAGGCAATGGGACGACGAATAGGGATCAATTGTTGTTTGTTCGATTGGACGAACCTGTCTTCGGACTACGGTGCGGAAGGACTCTGAAATTTGTCGGGACTTTGAAATATTTCGGAGCGATTGAAGTTTTTCGCGATTTTCTCGAAAACCAGCACGACGACCGCGGTCGAACCATTAGTGTAAAACGTAGGCAATGAAACGACGAACGGGGATCAATGGTTGTTTGCTCGATTGGACGAACTTGTGTTCGGACTACGGTGCGGAAGGACTCTGAAATTTGTCGGGCCTTTGAAATATTTCGGAGCGATTGGAATTTTTCGCGATTTTCTCGAAAACCAGCACGACGACCGCGGCCGAACCATTAGAGTAAAACGTAGGCAATGGAGCGACGAACAGGGATCAATTGTTGTTTGGTCGATTGGACGAGTTTAGACTTTCGTCGGACTACGGTACGAAGGAATCTTAAATCTATCGTAGCTTCGAATTACCTCGGAGCGATTGGGGTTTTTCGCGATTTTCTCGAAAACCAGCACGACGACCGCGGTCGAACCATTAGAGTAAAACGTAGGCAATGGAACGACGAACGGGGATCAATGATTGTTTGCTCGATTGGACGAAATTGTGTTCGGACTACGGTGCGGAAGGACTCTGAAATTTGTCGGGACTTTGAAATATTTCGGAGCGATTGGAGTTTTTCGCGATTTTCTCGAAAACCAGCAGGACGACCGCGGTCGAACCATTAGAGTAAAACGTAGGCAATGAAACGACGAACGGGGATCAATGGTTGTTTGCTCGATTGGACGGACTTGTGTTCGGACTACGGTGCGGAAGGACTCTGAAATTTGTCGGGACTTTGAAATATTTCGGACCGATTGGAATTTTTCGCGATTTTCTCGAAAACCAGCACGACGACCGCGGTCGAACCATTAGAGTAAAACGTAGGAAATGGAACGACAAACAGGGATCAATTGTTGTTTGTTCGATTGGACGAACCTGTCTTCGGACTACGGTGCGGAAGGACTCTGAAAAATGTCGGGACTTTGAAATATTTCGGAGCGATTGGAATTTTTCGCGATTTTCTCGAAAACCAGCACGACGATCGCGGTCGAACCATTAGAGTAAAACGTAGGCAATGGGACGACGAATAGGGATCAATTGTTGTTTGTTCGATTGGACGAACCTGTCTTCGGACTACGGTGCGGAAGGACTCTGAAATTTGTCGGGCCTTCGAAATATTTCGGAGCGATTGGAATTTTTCGCGATTTTCTCGAAAACCAGCACGACGACCGCGGTCGAACCATTAGAGTAAAACGTAGGCAATGGAACGACGAACAGGGATCAATTGTTGTTTGGTCGATTGGACGAGTTTAGACTTTCGTCGGACTACGGTACGAAGGAATCTTAAATCTATCGTAGCTTCGAATTACCTCGGAGCGATTGGGGTTTTTCGCGATTTTCTCGAAAACCAGCACGACGACCGCGGTCGAACCATTAGAGTAAAACGTAGGCAATGGAACGACGAACGGGGATCAATGATTGTTTGCTCGATTGGACGAAATTGTGTTCGGACTACGGTGCGGAAGGACTCTGAAATTTGTCGGGACTTTGAAATATTTCGGAGCGATTGGGGTTTTTCGCGATTTTCTCGAAAACCAGCACGACGACCGCGGTCGAACCATTAGAGTAAAACGTAGGAAATGGAACGACGAACAGGGATCAATTGTTGTTTGTTCGATTGGACGAACCTGTCTTCGGACAACGGTGCGGAAGGACTCTGAAATTTGTCGGGACTTTGAAATATTTCGGAGCGATTGGAATTTTTCGCGATTTTCTCGAAAACCAGCACGACGATCGCGGTCGAACCATTAGAGTAAAACGTAGGCAATGGGACGACGAATAGGGATCAATTGTTGTTTGTTCGATTGGACGAACCTGTCTTCGGACTACGGTGCGGAAGGACTCTGAAATTTGTCGGGACTTTGAAATATTTCGGAGCGATTGGAGTTTTTCGCGATTTTCTCGAAAACCAGCACGACGACCGCGGTCGAACCATTAGAGTAAAACGTAGGCAATGAAACGACGAACGGGGATCAATGGTTGTTTGCTCGATTGGACGGACTTGTGTTCGGACTACGGTGCGGAAGGACTCTGAAATTTGTCGGGACTTTGAAATATTTCGGAGCGATTGGAGTTTTTCGCGATTTTCTCGAAAACCAGCACGACGACCGCGGTCGAACCATTAGAGTAAAACGTAGGCAATGAAACGACGAACGGGGATAAATGGTTGTTTGCTCGATTGGACGGACTTGTGTTCGGACTACGGTGCGGAAGGACTCTGAAATTTGTCGGGACTTTGAAATATTTCGGAGCGATTGGGTTTTTTCGCGATTTTCTCGAAAACCAGCACGACGACCGCGGTCGAACCATTAGAGTAAAACGTAGGAAATGGAACGACGAACAGGGATCAATTGTTGTTTGTTCGATTGGACGAACCTGTCTTCGGACTACGGTGCGGAAGGACTCTGAAATTTGTCGGGACTTTGAAATATTTCGGAGCGATTGGAATTTTTCGCGATTTTCTCGAAAACCAGCACGACGATCGCGGTCGAACCATTAGAGTAAAACGTAGGCAATGGGACGACGAATAGGGATCAATTGTTGTTTGTTCGATTGGACGAACCTGTCTTCGGACTACGGTGCGGAAGGACTCTGAAATTTGTCGGGACTTTGAAATATTTCGGAGCGATTGAAGTTTTTCGCGATTTTCTCGAAAACCAGCACGACGACCGCGGTCGAACCATTAGTGTAAAACGTAGGCAATGAAACGACGAACGGGGATCAATGGTTGTTTGCTCGATTGGACGAACTTGTGTTCGGACTACGGTGCGGAAGGACTCTGAAATTTGTCGGGCCTTTGAAATATTTCGGAGCGATTGGAATTTTTCGCGATTTTCTCGAAAACCAGCACGACGACCGCGGCCGAACCATTAGAGTAAAACGTAGGCAATGGAGCGACGAACAGGGATCAATTGTTGTTTGGTCGATTGGACGAGTTTAGACTTTCGTCGGACTACGGTACGAAGGAATCTTAAATCTATCGTAGCTTCGAATTACCTCGGAGCGATTGGGGTTTTTCGCGATTTTCTCGAAAACCAGCACGACGACCGCGGTCGAACCATTAGAGTAAAACGTAGGCAATGGAACGACGAACGGGGATCAATGATTGTTTGCTCGATTGGACGAAATTGTGTTCGGACTACGGTGCGGAAGGACTCTGAAATTTGTCGGGACTTTGAAATATTTCGGAGCGATTGGAGTTTTTCGCGATTTTCTCGAAAACCAGCAGGACGACCGCGGTCGAACCATTAGAGTAAAACGTAGGCAATGAAACGACGAACGGGGATCAATGGTTGTTTGCTCGATTGGACGGACTTGTGTTCGGACTACGGTGCGGAAGGACTCTGAAATTTGTCGGGACTTTGAAATATTTCGGAGCGATTGGAATTTTTCGCGATTTTCTCGAAAACCAGCACGACGACCGCGGTCGAACCATTAGAGTAAAACGTAGGAAATGGAACGACAAACAGGGATCAATTGTTGTTTGTTCGATTGGACGAACCTGTCTTCGGACTACGGTGCGGAAGGACTCTGAAAAATGTCGGGACTTTGAAATATTTCGGAGCGATTGGAATTTTTCGCGATTTTCTCGAAAACCAGCACGACGATCGCGGTCGAACCATTAGAGTAAAACGTAGGCAATGGGACGACGAATAGGGATCAATTGTTGTTTGTTCGATTGGACGAACCTGTCTTCGGACTACGGTGCGGAAGGACTCTGAAATTTTTCGGGCCTTCGAAATATTTCGGAGCGATTGGAATTTTTCGCGATTTTCTCGAAAACCAGCACGACGACCGCGGTCGAACCATTAGAGTAAAACGTAGGCAATGGAACGACGAACAGGGATCAATTGTTGTTTGGTCGATTGGACGAGTTTAGACTTTCGTCGGACTACGGTACGAAGGAATCTTAAATCTATCGTAGCTTCGAATTACCTCGGAGCGATTGGGGTTTTTCGCGATTTTCTCGAAAACCAGCACGACGACCGCGGTCGAACCATTAGAGTAAAACGTAGGCAATGAAACGACGAACGGGGATCAATGATTGTTTGCTCGATTGGACGAAATTGTGTTCGGACTACGGTGCGGAAGGACTCTGAAATTTGTCGGGACTTTGAAATATTTCGGAGCGATTGGAGTTTTTCGCGATTTTCTCGAAAACCAGCACGACGACCGCGGTCGAACCATTAGAGTAAAACGTAGGCAATGAAACGACGAACGGGGATAAATGGTTGTTTGCTCGATTGGACGGACTTGTGTTCGGACTACGGTGCGGAAGGACTCTGAAATTTGTCGGGACTTTGAAATATTTCGGAGCGATTGGGTTTTTTCGCGATTTTCTCGAAAACCAGCACGACGACCGCGGTCGAACCATTAGAGTAAAACGTAGGAAATGGAACGACGAACAGGGATCAATTGTTGTTTGTTCGATTGGACGAACCTGTCTTCGGACTACGGTGCGGAAGGACTCTGAAATTTGTCGGGACTTTGAAATATTTCGGAGCGATTGGAATTTTTCGCGATTTTCTCGAAAACCAGCACGACGATCGCGGTCGAACCATTAGAGTAAAACGTAGGCAATGGGACGACGAATAGGGATCAATTGTTGTTTGTTCGATTGGACGAACCTGTCTTCGGACTACGGTGCGGAAGGACTCTGAAATTTGTCGGGACTTTGAAATATTTCGGAGCGATTGAAGTTTTTCGCGATTTTCTCGAAAACCAGCACGACGACCGCGGTCGAACCATTAGTGTAAAACGTAGGCAATGAAACGACGAACGGGGATCAATGGTTGTTTGCTCGATTGGACGAACTTGTGTTCGGACTACGGTGCGGAAGGACTCTGAAATTTGTCGGGCCTTTGAAATATTTCGGAGCGATTGGAATTTTTCGCGATTTTCTCGAAAACCAGCACGACGACCGCGGCCGAACCATTAGAGTAAAACGTAGGCAATGGAGCGACGAACAGGGATCAATTGTTGTTTGGTCGATTGGACGAGTTTAGACTTTCGTCGGACTACGGTACGAAGGAATCTTAAATCTATCGTGCCTTCGAATTACCTCGGAGCGATTGGGGTTTTTCGCGATTTTCTCGAAAACCAGCACGACGACCGCGGTCGAACCATTAGAGTAAAACGTAGGCAATGGAACGACGAACGGGGATCAATGATTGTTTGCTCGATTGGACGAAATTGTGTTCGGACTACGGTGCGGAAGGACTCTGAAATTTGTCGGGACTTTGAAATATTTCGGAGCGATTGGAATTTTTCGCGATTTTCTCGAAAACCAGCACGACGACCGCGGTCGAACCATTAGAGTAAAACGTAGGAAATGGAACGACAAACAGGGATCAATTGTTGTTTGTTCGATTGGACGAACCTGTCTTCGGACTACGGTGCGGAAGGACTCTGAAAAATGTCGGGACTTTGAAATATTTCGGAGCGATTGGAATTTTTCGCGATTTTCTCGAAAACCAGCACGACGATCGCGGTCGAACCATTAGAGTAAAACGTAGGCAATGGGACGACGAATAGGGATCAATTGTTGTTTGTTCGATTGGACGAACCTGTCTTCGGACTACGGTGCGGAAGGACTCTGAAATTTGTCGGGCCTTCGAAATATTTCGGAGCGATTGGAATTTTTCGCGATTTTCTCGAAAACCAGCACGACGACCGCGGTCGAACCATTAGAGTAAAACGTAGGCAATGGAACGACGAACAGGGATCAATTGTTGTTTGGTCGATTGGACGAGTTTAGACTTTCGTCGGACTACGGTACGAAGGAATCTTAAATCTATCGTAGCTTCGAATTACCTCGGAGCGATTGGGGTTTTTCGCGATTTTCTCGAAAACCAGCACGACGACCGCGGTCGAACCATTAGAGTAAAACGTAGGCAATGGAACGACGAACGGGGATCAATGATTGTTTGCTCGATTGGACGAAATTGTGTTCGGACTACGGTGCGGAAGGACTCTGAAATTTGTCGGGACTTTGAAATATTTCGGAGCGATTGGGGTTTTTCGCGATTTTCTCGAAAACCAGCACGACGACCGCGGTCGAACCATTAGAGTAAAACGTAGGAAATGGAACGACGAACAGGGATCAATTGTTGTTTGTTCGATTGGACGAACCTGTCTTTGGACAACGGTGCGGAAGGACTCTGAAATTTGTCGGGACTTTGAAATATTTCGGAGCGATTGGAATTTTTCGCGATTTTCTCGAAAACCAGCACGACGATCGCGGTCGAACCATTAGAGTAAAACGTAGGCAATGGGACGACGAATAGGGATCAATTGTTGTTTGTTCGATTGGACGAACCTGTCTTCGGACTACGGTGCGGAAGGACTCTGAAATTTGTCGGGACTTTGAAATATTTCGGAGCGATTGAAGTTTTTCGCGATTTTCTCGAAAACCAGCACGACGACCGCGGTCGAACCATTAGTGTAAAACGTAGGCAATGAAACGACGAACGGGGATCAATGGTTGTTTGCTCGATTGGACGAACTTGTGTTCGGACTACGGTGCGGAAGTACTCTGAAATTTGTCGGGCCTTTGAAATATTTCGGAGCGATTGGAATTTTTCGCGATTTTCTCGAAAACCAGCACGACGACCGCGGCCGAACCATTAGAGTAAAACGTAGGCAATGGAACGACGAACGGGGATCAATGATTGTTTGCTCGATTGGACGAAATTGTGTTCGGACTACGGTGCGGAAGGACTCTGAAATTTGTCGGGACTTTGAAATATTTCGGAGCGATTGGAGTTTTTCGCGATTTTCTCGAAAACCAGCAGGACGACCGCGGTCGAACCATTAGAGTAAAACGTAGGCAATGAAACGACGAACGGGGATCAATGGTTGTTTGCTCGATTGGACGGACTTGTGTTCGGACTACGGTGCGGAAGGACTCTGAAATTTGTCGGGACTTTGAAATATTTCGGAGCGATTGGAATTTTTCGCGATTTTCTCGAAAACCAGCACGACGACCGCGGTCGAACCATTAGAGTAAAACGTAGGAAATGGAACGACAAACAGGGATCAATTGTTGTTTGTTCGATTGGACGAACCTGTCTTCGGACTACGGTGCGGAAGGACTCTGAAAAATGTCGGGACTTTGAAATATTTCGGAGCGATTGGAATTTTTCGCGATTTTCTCGAAAACCAGCACGACGATCGCGGTCGAACCATTAGAGTAAAACGTAGGAAATGGAACGACGAACAGGGATCAATTGTTGTTTGTTCGATTGGACGAACCTGTCTTCGGACTACGGTGCGGAAGGACTCTGAAATTTGTCGGGACTTTGAAATATTTCGGAGCGATTGAAGTTTTTCGCGATTTTCTCGAAAACCAGCACGACGACCGCGGTCGAACCATTAGTGTAAAACGTAGGCAATGAAACGACGAACGGGGATCAATGGTTGTTTGCTCGATTGGACGAACTTGTGTTCGGACTACGGTGCGGAAGGACTCTGAAATTTGTCGGGCCTTTGAAATATTTCGGAGCGATTGGAATTTTTCGCGATTTTCTCGAAAACCAGCACGACGACCGCGGTCGAACCATTAGAGTAAAACGTAGGCAATGGAACGACGAACGGGGATCAATGATTGTTTGCTCGATTGGACGAAATTGTGTTCGGACTACGGTGCGGAAGGACTCTGAAATTTGTCGGGACTTTGAAATATTTCGGAGCGATTGGAGTTTTTCGCGATTTTCTCGAAAACCAGCAGGACGACCGCGGTCGAACCATTAGAGTAAAACGTAGGCAATGAAACGACGAACGGGGATCAATGGTTGTTTGCTCGATTGGACGGACTTGTGTTCGGACTACGGTGCGGAAGGACTCTGAAATTTGTCGGGACTTTGAAATATTTCGGAGCGATTGGAATTTTTCGCGATTTTCTCGAAAACCAGCACGACGACCGCGGTCGAACCATTAGAGTAAAACGTAGGAAATGGAACGACAAACAGGGATCAATTGTTGTTTGTTCGATTGGACGAACCTGTCTTCGGACTACGGTGCGGAAGGACTCTGAAAAATGTCGGGACTTTGAAATATTTCGGAGCGATTGGAATTTTTCGCGATTTTCTCGAAAACCAGCACGACGATCGCGGTCGAACCATTAGAGTAAAACGTAGGCAATGGGACGACGAATAGGGATCAATTGTTGTTTGTTCGATTGGACGAACCTGTCTTCGGACTACGGTGCGGAAGGACTCTGAAATTTGTCGGGCCTTCGAAATATTTCGGAGCGATTGGAATTTTTCGCGATTTTCTCGAAAACCAGCACGACGACCGCGGTCGAACCATTAGAGTAAAACGTAGGCAATGGAACGACGAACAGGGATCAATTGTTGTTTGGTCGATTGGACGAGTTTAGACTTTCGTCGGACTACGGTACGAAGGAATCTTAAATCTATCGTAGCTTCGAATTACCTCGGAGCGATTGGGGTTTTTCGCGATTTTCTCGAAAACCAGCACGACGACCGCGGTCGAACCATTAGAGTAAAACGTAGGCAATGGAACGACGAACGGGGATCAATGATTGTTTGCTCGATTGGACGAAATTGTGTTCGGACTACGGTGCGGAAGGACTCTGAAATTTGTCGGGACTTTGAAATATTTCGGAGCGATTGGGGTTTTTCGCGATTTTCTCGAAAACCAGCACGACGACCGCGGTCGAACCATTAGAGTAAAACGTAGGAAATGGAACGACGAACAGGGATCAATTGTTGTTTGTTCGATTGGACGAACCTGTCTTTGGACAACGGTGCGGAAGGACTCTGAAATTTGTCGGGACTTTGAAATATTTCGGAGCGATTGGAATTTTTCGCGATTTTCTCGAAAACCAGCACGACGATCGCGGTCGAACCATTAGAGTAAAACGTAGGCAATGGGACGACGAATAGGGATCAATTGTTGTTTGTTCGATTGGACGAACCTGTCTTCGGACTACGGTGCGGAATGACTCTGAAATTTGTCGGGACTTTGAAATATTTCGGAGCGATTGAAGTTTTTCGCGATTTTCTCGAAAACCAGCACGACGACCGCGGTCGAACCATTAGTGTAAAACGTAGGCAATGAAACGACGAACGGGGATCAATGGTTGTTTGCTCGATTGGACGAACTTGTGTTCGGACTACGGTGCGGAAGTACTCTGAAATTTGTCGGGCCTTTGAAATATTTCGGAGCGATTGGAATTTTTCGCGATTTTCTCGAAAACCAGCACGACGACCGCGGCCGAACCATTAGAGTAAAACGTAGGCAATGGAACGACGAACGGGGATCAATGATTGTTTGCTCGATTGGACGAAATTGTGTTCGGACTACGGTGCGGAAGGACTCTGAAATTTGTCGGGACTTTGAAATATTTCGGAGCGATTGGAGTTTTTCGCGATTTTCTCGAAAACCAGCAGGACGACCGCGGTCGAACCATTAGAGTAAAACGTAGGCAATGAAACGACGAACGGGGATCAATGGTTGTTTGCTCGATTGGACGGACTTGTGTTCGGACTACGGTGCGGAAGGACTCTGAAATTTGTCGGGACTTTGAAATATTTCGGAGCGATTGGAATTTTTCGCGATTTTCTCGAAAACCAGCACGACGACCGCGGTCGAACCATTAGAGTAAAACGTAGGAAATGGAACGACAAACAGGGATCAATTGTTGTTTGTTCGATTGGACGAACCTGTCTTCGGACTACGGTGCGGAAGGACTCTGAAAAATGTCGGGACTTTGAAATATTTCGGAGCGATTGGAATTTTTCGCGATTTTCTCGAAAACCAGCACGACGATCGCGGTCGAACCATTAGAGTAAAACGTAGGCAATGGGACGACGAATAGGGATCAATTGTTGTTTGTTCGATTGGACGAACCTGTCTTCGGACTACGGTGCGGAAGGACTCTGAAATTTGTCGGGCCTTCGAAATATTTCGGAGCGATTGGAATTTTTCGCGATTTTCTCGAAAACCAGCACGACGACCGCGGTCGAACCATTAGAGTAAAACGTAGGCAATGGAACGACGAACAGGGATCAATTGTTGTTTGGTCGATTGGACGAGTTTAGACTTTCGTCGGACTACGGTACGAAGGAATCTTAAATCTATCGTAGCTTCGAATTACCTCGGAGCGATTGGGGTTTTTCGCGATTTTCTCGAAAACCAGCACGACGACCGCGGTCGAACCATTAGAGTAAAACGTAGGCAATGGAACGACGAACGGGGATCAATGATTGTTTGCTCGATTGGACGAAATTGTGTTCGGACTACGGTGCGGAAGGACTCTGAAATTTGTCGGGACTTTGAAATATTTCGGAGCGATTGGGGTTTTTCGCGATTTTCTCGAAAACCAGCACGACGACCGCGGTCGAACCATTAGAGTAAAACGTAGGCAATGGAACGACGAACGGGGATCAATGATTGTTTGCTCGATTGGACGAAATTGTGTTCGGACTACGGTGCGGAAGGACTCTGAAATTTGTCGGGACTTTGAAATATTTCGGAGCGATTGGGGTTTTTCGCGATTTTCTCGAAAACCAGCACGACGACCGCGGTCGAACCATTAGAGTAAAACGTAGGCAATGGAACGACGAACGGGGATCAATGATTGTTTGCTCGATTGGACGAAATTGTGTTCGGACTACGGTGCGGAAGGACTCTGAAATTTGTCGGGACTTTGAAATATTTCGGAGCGATTGGAGTTTTTCGCGATTTTCTCGAAAACCAGCACGACGACCGCGGTCGAACCATTAGAGTAAAACGTAGGCAATGAAACGACGAACGGGGATAAATGGTTGTTTGCTCGATTGGACGGACTTGTGTTCGGACTACGGTGCGGAAGGACTCTGAAATTTGTCGGGACTTTGAAATATTTCGGAGCGATTGGGTTTTTTCGCGATTTTCTCGAAAACCAGCACGACGACCGCGGTCGAACCATTAGAGTAAAACGTAGGAAATGGAACGACGAACAGGGATCAATTGTTGTTTGTTCGATTGGACGAACCTGTCTTCGGACTACGGTGCGGAAGGACTCTGAAATTTGTCGGGACTTTGAAATATTTCGGAGCGATTGGAATTTTTCGCGATTTTCTCGAAAACCAGCACGACGATCGCGGTCGAACCATTAGAGTAAAACGTAGGCAATGGGACGACGAATAGGGATCAATTGTTGTTTGTTCGATTGGACGAACCTGTCTTCGGACTACGGTGCGGAAGGACTCTGAAATTTGTCGGGACTTTGAAATATTTCGGAGCGATTGAAGTTTTTCGCGATTTTCTCGAAAACCAGCACGACGACCGCGGTCGAACCATTAGTGTAAAACGTAGGCAATGAAACGACGAACGGGGATCAATGGTTGTTTGCTCGATTGGACGAACTTGTGTTCGGACTACGGTGCGGAAGGACTCTGAAATTTGTCGGGCCTTTGAAATATTTCGGAGCGATTGGAATTTTTCGCGATTTTCTCGAAAACCAGCACGACGACCGCGGCCGAACCATTAGAGTAAAACGTAGGCAATGGAGCGACGAACAGGGATCAATTGTTGTTTGGTCGATTGGACGAGTTTAGACTTTCGTCGGACTACGGTACGAAGGAATCTTAAATCTATCGTAGCTTCGAATTACCTCGGAGCGATTGGGGTTTTTCGCGATTTTCTCGAAAACCAGCACGACGACCGCGGTCGAACCATTAGAGTAAAACGTAGGCAATGGAACGACGAACGGGGATCAATGATTGTTTGCTCGATTGGACGAAATTGTGTTCGGACTACGGTGCGGAAGGACTCTGAAATTTGTCGGGACTTTGAAATATTTCGGAGCGATTGGAGTTTTTCGCGATTTTCTCGAAAACCAGCAGGACGACCGCGGTCGAACCATTAGAGTAAAACGTAGGCAATGAAACGACGAACGGGGATCAATGGTTGTTTGCTCGATTGGACGGACTTGTGTTCGGACTACGGTGCGGAAGGACTCTGAAATTTGTCGGGACTTTGAAATATTTCGGAGCGATTGGAATTTTTCGCGATTTTCTCGAAAACCAGCACGACGACCGCGGTCGAACCATTAGAGTAAAACGTAGGAAATGGAACGACGAACAGGGATCAATTGTTGTTTGTTCGATTGGACGAACCTGTCTTCGGACAACGGTGCGGAAGGACTCTGAAATTTGTCGGGACTTTGAAATATTTCGGAGCGATTGGAATTTTTCGCGATTTTCTCGAAAACCAGCACGACGATCGCGGTCGAACCATTAGAGTAAAACGTAGGCAATGGGACGACGAATAGGGATCAATTGTTGTTTGTTCGATTGGACGAACCTGTCTTCGGACTACGGTGCGGAAGGACTCTGAAATTTGTCGGGCCTTCGAAATATTTCGGAGCGATTGGAATTTTTCGCGATTTTCTCGAAAACCAGCACGACGACCGCGGTCGAACCATTAGAGTAAAACGTAGGCAATGGAACGACGAACGGGGATCAATGATTGTTTGCTCGATTGGACGAAATTGTGTTCGGACTACGGTGCGGAAGGACTCTGAAATTTGTCGGGACTTTGAAATATTTCGGAGCGATTGGAGTTTTTCGCGATTTTCTCGAAAACCAGCACGACGACCGCGGTCGAACCATTAGAGTAAAACGTAGGCAATGAAACGACGAACGGGGATAAATGGTTGTTTGCTCGATTGGACGGACTTGTGTTCGGACTACGGTGCGGAAGGACTCTGAAATTTGTCGGGACTTTGAAATATTTCGGAGCGATTGGGTTTTTTCGCGATTTTCTCGAAAACCAGCACGACGACCGCGGTCGAACCATTAGAGTAAAACGTAGGAAATGGAACGACGAACAGGGATCAATTGTTGTTTGTTCGATTGGACGAACCTGTCTTCGGACTACGGTGCGGAAGGACTCTGAAATTTGTCGGGACTTTGAAATATTTCGGAGCGATTGGAATTTTTCGCGATTTTCTCGAAAACCAGCACGACGATCGCGGTCGAACCATTAGAGTAAAACGTAGGCAATGGGACGACGAATAGGGATCAATTGTTGTTTGTTCGATTGGACGAACCTGTCTTCGGACTACGGTGCGGAAGGACTCTGAAATTTGTCGGGACTTTGAAATATTTCGGAGCGATTGAAGTTTTTCGCGATTTTCTCGAAAACCAGCACGACGACCGCGGTCGAACCATTAGTGTAAAACGTAGGCAATGAAACGACGAACGGGGATCAATGGTTGTTTGCTCGATTGGACGAACTTGTGTTCGGACTACGGTGCGGAAGGACTCTGAAATTTGTCGGGCCTTTGAAATATTTCGGAGCGATTGGAATTTTTCGCGATTTTCTCGAAAACCAGCACGACGACCGCGGCCGAACCATTAGAGTAAAACGTAGGCAATGGAGCGACGAACAGGGATCAATTGTTGTTTGGTCGATTGGACGAGTTTAGACTTTCGTCGGACTACGGTACGAAGGAATCTTAAATCTATCGTAGCTTCGAATTACCTCGGAGCGATTGGGGTTTTTCGCGATTTTCTCGAAAACCAGCACGACGACCGCGGTCGAACCATTAGAGTAAAACGTAGGCAATGGAACGACGAACGGGGATCAATGATTGTTTGCTCGATTGGACGAAATTGTGTTCGGACTACGGTGCGGAAGGACTCTGAAATTTGTCGGGACTTTGAAATATTTCGGAGCGATTGGAGTTTTTCGCGATTTTCTCGAAAACCAGCAGGACGACCGCGGTCGAACCATTAGAGTAAAACGTAGGCAATGAAACGACGAACGGGGATCAATGGTTGTTTGCTCGATTGGACGGACTTGTGTTCGGACTACGGTGCGGAAGGACTCTGAAATTTGTCGGGACTTTGAAATATTTCGGAGCGATTGGAATTTTTCGCGATTTTCTCGAAAACCAGCACGACGACCGCGGTCGAACCATTAGAGTAAAACGTAGGAAATGGAACGACAAACAGGGATCAATTGTTGTTTGTTCGATTGGACGAACCTGTCTTCGGACTACGGTGCGGAAGGACTCTGAAAAATGTCGGGACTTTGAAATATTTCGGAGCGATTGGAATTTTTCGCGATTTTCTCGAAAACCAGCACGACGATCGCGGTCGAACCATTAGAGTAAAACGTAGGCAATGGGACGACGAATAGGGATCAATTGTTGTTTGTTCGATTGGACGAACCTGTCTTCGGACTACGGTGCGGAAGGACTCTGAAATTTGTCGGGCCTTCGAAATATTTCGGAGCGATTGGAATTTTTCGCGATTTCCTCGAAAACCAGCACGACGACCGCGGTCGAACCATTAGAGTAAAACGTAGGCAATGGAACGACGAACAGGGATCAATTGTTGTTTGGTCGATTGGACGAGTTTAGACTTTCGTCGGACTACGGTACGAAGGAATCTTAAATCTATCGTAGCTTCGAATTACCTCGGAGCGATTGGGGTTTTTCGCGATTTTCTCGAAAACCAGCACGACGACCGCGGTCGAACCATTAGAGTAAAACGTAGGCAATGGAACGACGAACGGGGATCAATGATTGTTTGCTCGATTGGACGAAATTGTGTTCGGACTACGGTGCGGAAGGACTCTGAAATTTGTCGGGACTTTGAAATATTTCGGAGCGATTGGGGTTTTTCGCGATTTTCTCGAAAACCAGCACGACGACCGCGGTCGAACCATTAGAGTAAAACGTAGGAAATGGAACGACGAACAGGGATCAATTGTTGTTTGTTCGATTGGACGAACCTGTCTTTGGACAACGGTGCGGAAGGACTCTGAAATTTGTCGGGACTTTGAAATATTTCGGAGCGATTGGAATTTTTCGCGATTTTCTCGAAAACCAGCACGACGACCGCGGTCGAACCATTAGAGTAAAACGTAGGAAATGGAACGACAAACAGGGATCAATTGTTGTTTGTTCGATTGGACGAACCTGTCTTCGGACTACGGTGCGGAAGGACTCTGAAAAATGTCGGGACTTTGAAATATTTCGGAGCGATTGGAATTTTTCGCGATTTTCTCGAAAACCAGCACGACGATCGCGGTCGAACCATTAGAGTAAAACGTAGGCAATGGGACGACGAATAGGGATCAATTGTTGTTTGTTCGATTGGACGAACCTGTCTTCGGACTACGGTGCGGAAGGACTCTGAAATTTGTCGGGCCTTCGAAATATTTCGGAGCGATTGGAATTTTTCGCGATTTTCTCGAAAACCAGCACGACGACCGCGGTCGAACCATTAGAGTAAAACGTAGGCAATGGAACGACGAACGGGGATCAATGATTGTTTGCTCGATTGGACGAAATTGTGTTCGGACTACGGTGCGGAAGGACTCTGAAATTTGTCGGGACTTTGAAATATTTCGGAGCGATTGGAGTTTTTCGCGATTTTCTCGAAAACCAGCACGACGACCGCGGTCGAACCATTAGAGTAAAACGTAGGCAATGAAACGACGAACGGGGATAAATGGTTGTTTGCTCGATTGGACGGACTTGTGTTCGGACTACGGTGCGGAAGGACTCTGAAATTTGTCGGGACTTTGAAATATTTCGGAGCGATTGGGTTTTTTCGCGATTTTCTCGAAAACCAGCACGACGACCGCGGTCGAACCATTAGAGTAAAACGTAGGAAATGGAACGACGAACAGGGATCAATTGTTGTTTGTTCGATTGGACGAACCTGTCTTCGGACTACGGTGCGGAAGGACTCTGAAATTTGTCGGGACTTTGAAATATTTCGGAGCGATTGGAATTTTTCGCGATTTTCTCGAAAACCAGCACGACGATCGCGGTCGAACCATTAGAGTAAAACGTAGGCAATGGGACGACGAATAGGGATCAATTGTTGTTTGTTCGATTGGACGAACCTGTCTTCGGACTACGGTGCGGAAGGACTCTGAAATTTGTCGGGACTTTGAAATATTTCGGAGCGATTGAAGTTTTTCGCGATTTTCTCGAAAACCAGCACGACGACCGCGGTCGAACCATTAGTGTAAAACGTAGGCAATGAAACGACGAACGGGGATCAATGGTTGTTTGCTCGATTGGACGAACTTGTGTTCGGACTACGGTGCGGAAGGACTCTGAAATTTGTCGGGCCTTTGAAATATTTCGGAGCGATTGGAATTTTTCGCGATTTTCTCGAAAACCAGCACGACGACCGCGGCCGAACCATTAGAGTAAAACGTAGGCAATGGAGCGACGAACAGGGATCAATTGTTGTTTGGTCGATTGGACGAGTTTAGACTTTCGTCGGACTACGGTACGAAGGAATCTTAAATCTATCGTAGCTTCGAATTACCTCGGAGCGATTGGGGTTTTTCGCGATTTTCTCGAAAACCAGCACGACGACCGCGGTCGAACCATTAGAGTAAAACGTAGGCAATGGAACGACGAACGGGGATCAATGATTGTTTGCTCGATTGGACGAAATTGTGTTCGGACTACGGTGCGGAAGGACTCTGAAATTTGTCGGGACTTTGAAATATTTCGGAGCGATTGGAGTTTTTCGCGATTTTCTCGAAAACCAGCACGACGACCGCGGTCGAACCATTAGAGTAAAACGTAGGCAATGAAACGACGAACGGGGATCAATGGTTGTTTGCTCGATTGGACGGACTTGTGTTCGGACTACGGTGCGGAAGGACTCTGAAATTTGTCGGGACTTTGAAATATTTCGGAGCGATTGGAATTTTTCGCGATTTTCTCGAAAACCAGCACGACGACCGCGGTCGAACCATTAGAGTAAAACGTAGGAAATGGAACGACAAACAGGGATCAATTGTTGTTTGTTCGATTGGACGAACCTGTCTTCGGACTACGGTGCGGAAGGACTCTGAAAAATGTCGGGACTTTGAAATATTTCGGAGCGATTGGAATTTTTCGCGATTTTCTCGAAAACCAGCACGACGATCGCGGTCGAACCATTAGAGTAAAACGTAGGCAATGGGACGACGAATAGGGATCAATTGTTGTTTGTTCGATTGGACGAACCTGTCTTCGGACTACGGTGCGGAAGGACTCTGAAATTTGTCGGGCCTTCGAAATATTTCGGAGCGATTGGAATTTTTCGCGATTTCCTCGAAAACCAGCACGACGACCGCGGTCGAACCATTAGAGTAAAACGTAGGCAATGGAACGACGAACAGGGATCAATTGTTGTTTGGTCGATTGGACGAGTTTAGACTTTCGTCGGACTACGGTACGAAGGAATCTTAAATCTATCGTAGCTTCGAATTACCTCGGAGCGATTGGGGTTTTTCGCGATTTTCTCGAAAACCAGCACGACGACCGCGGTCGAACCATTAGAGTAAAACGTAGGCAATGGAACGACGAACGGGGATCAATGATTGTTTGCTCGATTGGACGAAATTGTGTTCGGACTACGGTGCGGAAGGACTCTGAAATTTGTCGGGACTTTGAAATATTTCGGAGCGATTGGGGTTTTTCGCGATTTTCTCGAAAACCAGCACGACGACCGCGGTCGAACCATTAGAGTAAAACGTAGGAAATGGAACGACGAACAGGGATCAATTGTTGTTTGTTCGATTGGACGAACCTGTCTTTGGACAACGGTGCGGAAGGACTCTGAAATTTGTCGGGACTTTGAAATATTTCGGAGCGATTGGAATTTTTCGCGATTTTCTCGAAAACCAGCACGACGATCGCGGTCGAACCATTAGAGTAAAACGTAGGCAATGGGACGACGAATAGGGATCAATTGTTGTTTGTTCGATTGGACGAACCTGTCTTCGGACTACGGTGCGGAAGGACTCTGAAATTTGTCGGGACTTTGAAATATTTCGGAGCGATTGAAGTTTTTCGCGATTTTCTCGAAAACCAGCACGACGACCGCGGTCGAACCATTAGTGTAAAACGTAGGCAATGAAACGACGAACGGGGATCAATGGTTGTTTGCTCGATTGGACGAACTTGTGTTCGGACTACGGTGCGGAAGTACTCTGAAATTTGTCGGGCCTTTGAAATATTTCGGAGCGATTGGAATTTTTCGCGATTTTCTCGAAAACCAGCACGACGACCGCGGCCGAACCATTAGAGTAAAACGTAGGCAATGGAACGACGAACGGGGATCAATGATTGTTTGCTCGATTGGACGAAATTGTGTTCGGACTACGGTGCGGAAGGACTCTGAAATTTGTCGGGACTTTGAAATATTTCGGAGCGATTGGAGTTTTTCGCGATTTTCTCGAAAACCAGCAGGACGACCGCGGTCGAACCATTAGAGTAAAACGTAGGCAATGAAACGACGAACGGGGATCAATGGTTGTTTGCTCGATTGGACGGACTTGTGTTCGGACTACGGTGCGGAAGGACTCTGAAATTTGTCGGGACTTTGAAATATTTCGGAGCGATTGGAATTTTTCGCGATTTTCTCGAAAACCAGCACGACGACCGCGGTCGAACCATTAGAGTAAAACGTAGGAAATGGAACGACAAACAGGGATCAATTGTTGTTTGTTCGATTGGACGAACCTGTCTTCGGACTACGGTGCGGAAGGACTCTGAAAAATGTCGGGACTTTGAAATATTTCGGAGCGATTGGAATTTTTCGCGATTTTCTCGAAAACCAGCACGACGATCGCGGTCGAACCATTAGAGTAAAACGTAGGCAATGGGACGACGAATAGGGATCAATTGTTGTTTGTTCGATTGGACGAACCTGTCTTCGGACTACGGTGCGGAAGGACTCTGAAATTTGTCGGGCCTTCGAAATATTTCGGAGCGATTGGAATTTTTCGCGATTTTCTCGAAAACCAGCACGACGACCGCGGTCGAACCATTAGAGTAAAACGTAGGCAATGGAACGACGAACAGGGATCAATTGTTGTTTGGTCGATTGGACGAGTTTAGACTTTCGTCGGACTACGGTACGAAGGAATCTTAAATCTATCGTAGCTTCGAATTACCTCGGAGCGATTGGGGTTTTTCGCGATTTTCTCGAAAACCAGCACGACGACCGCGGTCGAACCATTAGAGTAAAACGTAGGCAATGGAACGACGAACGGGGATCAATGATTGTTTGCTCGATTGGACGAAATTGTGTTCGGACTACGGTGCGGAAGGACTCTGAAATTTGTCGGGACTTTGAAATATTTCGGAGCGATTGGGGTTTTTCGCGATTTTCTCGAAAACCAGCACGACGACCGCGGTCGAACCATTAGAGTAAAACGTAGGCAATGGAACGACGAACGGGGATCAATGATTGTTTGCTCGATTGGACGAAATTGTGTTCGGACTACGGTGCGGAAGGACTCTGAAATTTGTCGGGACTTTGAAATATTTCGGAGCGATTGGGGTTTTTCGCGATTTTCTCGAAAACCAGCACGACGACCGCGGTCGAACCATTAGAGTAAAACGTAGGAAATGGAACGACCAACAGGGATCAATTGTTGTTTGTTCGATTGGACGAACCTGTCTTCGGACAACGGTGCGGAAGGACTCTGAAATTTGTCGGGACTTTGAAATATTTCGGAGCGATTGGAATTTTTCGCGATTTTCTCGAAAACCAGCACGACGATCGCGGTCGAACCATTAGAGTAAAACGTAGGCAATGGGACGACGAATAGGGATCAATTGTTGTTTGTTCGATTGGACGAACCTGTCTTCGGACTACGGTGCGGAAGGGCTCTGAAATTTGTCGGGACTTTGAAATATTTCGGAGCGATTGGAATTTTTCGCGATTTTCTCGAAAACCAGCACGACGACCGCGGTCGAACCATTAGAGTAAAACGTAGGCAATGAAACGACGAACGGGGATCAATGGTTGTTTGCTCGATTGGACGAACTTGTGTTCGGACTACGGTGCGGAAGGACTCTGAAATTTGTCGGGCCTTCGAAATATTTCGGAGCGATTGGAATTTTTCGCGATTTTCTCGAAAACCAGCACGACGACCGCGGTCGAACCATTAGAGTAAAACGTAGGCAATGGAGCGACGAACAGGGATCAATTGTTGTTTGGTCGATTGGACGAGTTTAGACTTTCGTCGGACTACGGTACGCAGGAATCTTAAATCTATCGTAGCTTCGAATTACCTCGGAGCGATTGGGGTTTTTCGCGATTTTCTCGAAAACCAGCACGACGACCGCGGCCGAACCATTAGAGTAAAACGTAGGCAATGGAGCGACGAACAGGGATCAATTGTTGTTTGGTCGATTGGACGAGTTTAGACTTTCGTCGGACTACGGTACGAAGGAATCTTAAATCTATCGTAGCTTCGAATTACCTCGGAGCGATTGGGGTTTTTCGCGATTTTCTCGAAAACCAGCACGACGACCGCGGTCGAACCATTAGAGTAAAACGTAGGCAATGGAACGACGAACGGGGATCAATGATTGTTTGCTCGATTGGACGAAATTGTGTTCGGACTACGGTGCGGAAGGACTCTGAAATTTGTCGGGACTTTGAAATATTTCGGAGCGATTGGAGTTTTTCGCGATTTTCTCGAAAACCAGCAGGACGACCGCGGTCGAACCATTAGAGTAAAACGTAGGCAATGAAACGACGAACGGGGATCAATGGTTGTTTGCTCGATTGGACGGACTTGTGTTCGGACTACGGTGCGGAAGGACTCTGAAATTTGTCGGGACTTTGAAATATTTCGGAGCGATTGGAATTTTTCGCGATTTTCTCGAAAACCATCACGACGACCGCGGTCGAACCATTAGAGTAAAACGTAGGAAATGGAACGACAAACAGGGATCAATTGTTGTTTGTTCGATTGGACGAACCTGTCTTCGGACTACGGTGCGGAAGGACTCTGAAAAATGTCGGGACTTTGAAATATTTCGGAGCGATTGGAATTTTTCGCGATTTTCTCGAAAACCAGCACGACGATCGCGGTCGAACCATTAGAGTAAAACGTAGGCAATGGGACGACGAATAGGGATCAATTGTTGTTTGTTCGATTGGACGAACCTGTCTTCGGACTACGGTGCGGAAGGACTCTGAAATTTGTCGGGACTTTGAAATATTTCGGAGCGATTGGAGTTTTTCGCGATTTTCTCGAAAACCAGCACGACGACCGCGGTCGAACCATTAGAGTAAAACGTAGGCAATGAAACGACGAACGGGGATCAATGGTTGTTTGCTCGATTGGACGAACTTGTGTTCGGACTACGGTGCGGAAGGACTCTGAAATTTGTCGGGCCTTCGAAATATTTCGGAGCGATTGGAATTTTTCGCGATTTTCTCGAAAACCAGCACGACGACCGCGGTCGAACCATTAGAGTAAAACGTAGGCAATGGAACGACGAACAGGGATCAATTGTTGTTTGGTCGATTGGACGAGTTTAGACTTTCGTCGGACTACGGTACGAAGGAATCTTAAATCTATCGTAGCTTCGAATTACCTCGGAGCGATTGGGGTTTTTCGCGATTTTCTCGAAAACCAGCACGACGACCGCGGTCGAACCATTAGAGTAAAACGTAGGCAATGGAACGACGAACGGGGATCAATGATTGTTTGCTCGATTGGACGAAATTGTGTTCGGACTACGGTGCGGAAGGACTCTGAAATTTGTCGGGACTTTGAAATATTTCGGAGCGATTGGAGTTTTTCGCGATTTTCTCGAAAACCAGCACGACGACCGCGGCCGAACCATTAGAGTAAAACGTAGGCAATGGAGCGACGAACAGGGATTAATTGTTGTTTGGTCGATTGGACGAGTTTAGACTTTCGTCGGACTACGGTACGAAGGAATCTTATATCTATCGTAGCTTCGAATTACCTCGGAGCGATTGGGGTTTTTCGCGATTTTCTCGAAAACCAGCACGACGACCGCGGTCGAACCATTAGAGTAAAACGTAGGAAATGGAACGACGAACAGGGATCAATTGTTGTTTGTTCGATTGGACGAACCTGTCTTCGGACAACGGTGCGGAAGGACTCTGAAATTTGTCGGGACTTTGAAATATTTCGGAGCGATTGGAGTTTTTCACGATTTTCTCGAAAACCAGCACGACGACCGCGGTCGAACCATTAGAGTAAAACGTAGGCAATGAAACGACGAACGGGGATCAATGGTTGTTTGCTCGATTGGACGAACTTGTGTTCGGACTACGGTGCGGAAGGACTCTGAAATTTGTCGGGCCTTTGAAATATTTCGGAGCGATTGGAGTTTTTCGCGATTTTCTCGAAAACCAGCACGACGACCGCGGTCGAACCATTAGAGTAAAACGTAGGCAATGGAACGACGAACGGGGATCAATGATTGTTTGCTCGATTGGACGAAATTGTGTTCGGACTACGGTGCGGAAGGACTCTGAAATTTGTCGGGACTTTGAAATATTTCGGAGCGATTGAAGTTTTTCGCGATTTTCTCGAAAACCAGCACGACGACCGCGGTCGAACCATTAGTGTAAAACGTAGGCAATGAAACGACGAACGGGGATCAATGGTTGTTTGCTCGATTGGACGAACTTGTGTTCGGACTACGGTGCGGAAGGACTCTGAAATTTGTCGGGCCTTTGAAATATTTCGGAGCGATTGGAATTTTTCGCGATTTTCTCGAAAACCAGCACGACGACCGCGGCCGAACCATTAGAGTAAAACGTAGGCAATGGAGCGACGAACAGGGATCAATTGTTGTTTGGTCGATTGGACGAGTTTAGACTTTCGTCGGACTACGGTACGAAGGAATCTTAAATCTATCGTAGCTTCGAATTACCTCGGAGCGATTGGGGTTTTTCGCGATTTTCTCGAAAACCAGCACGACGACCGCGGTCGAACCATTAGAGTAAAACGTAGGCAATGGAACGACGAACGGGGATCAATGATTGTTTGCTCGATTGGACGAAATTGTGTTCGGACTACGGTGCGGAAGGACTCTGAAATTTGTCGGGACTTTGAAATATTTCGGAGCGATTGGAGTTTTTCGCGATTTTCTCGAAAACCAGCAGGACGACCGCGGTCGAACCATTAGAGTAAAACGTAGGCAATGAAACGACGAACGGGGATCAATGGTTGTTTGCTCGATTGGACGGACTTGTGTTCGGACTACGGTGCGGAAGGACTCTGAAATTTGTCGGGACTTTGAAATATTTCGGAGCGATTGGAATTTTTCGCGATTTTCTCGAAAACCAGCACGACGACCGCGGTCGAACCATTAGAGTAAAACGTAGGAAATGGAACGACAAACAGGGATCAATTGTTGTTTGTTCGATTGGACGAACCTGTCTTCGGACTACGGTGCGGAAGGACTCTGAAAAATGTCGGGACTTTGAAATATTTCGGAGCGATTGGAATTTTTCGCGATTTTCTCGAAAACCAGCACGACGATCGCGGTCGAACCATTAGAGTAAAACGTAGGCAATGGGACGACGAATAGGGATCAATTGTTGTTTGTTCGATTGGACGAACCTGTCTTCGGACTACGGTGCGGAAGGACTCTGAAATTTGTCGGGCCTTCGAAATATTTCGGAGCGATTGGAATTTTTCGCGATTTTCTCGAAAACCAGCACGACGACCGCGGTCGAACCATTAGAGTAAAACGTAGGCAATGGAACGACGAACAGGGATCAATTGTTGTTTGGTCGATTGGACGAGTTTAGACTTTCGTCGGACTACGGTACGAAGGAATCTTAAATCTATCGTAGCTTCGAATTACCTCGGAGCGATTGGGGTTTTTCGCGATTTTCTCGAAAACCAGCACGACGACCGCGGTCGAACCATTAGAGTAAAACGTAGGCAATGGAACGACGAACGGGGATCAATGATTGTTTGCTCGATTGGACGAAATTGTGTTCGGACTACGGTGCGGAAGGACTCTGAAATTTGTCGGGACTTTGAAATATTTCGGAGCGATTGGGGTTTTTCGCGATTTTCTCGAAAACCAGCACGACGACCGCGGTCGAACCATTAGAGTAAAACGTAGGCAATGGAACGACGAACAGGGATCAATTGTTGTTTGTTCGATTGGACGAACCTGTCTTCGGACAACGGTGCGGAAGGACTCTGAAATTTGTCGGGACTTTGAAATATTTCGGAGCGATTGGAATTTTTCGCGATTTTCTCGAAAACCAGCACGACGATCGCGGTCGAACCATTAGAGTAAAACGTAGGCAATGGGACGACGAATAGGGATCAATTGTTGTTTGTTCGATTGGACGAACCTGTCTTCGGACTACGGTGCGGAAGGACTCTGAAATTTGTCGGGACTTTGAAATATTTCGGAGCGATTGGAGTTTTTCGCGATTTTCTCGAAAACCAGCACGACGACCGCGGTCGAACCATTAGAGTAAAACGTAGGCAATGAAACGACGAACGGGGATCAATGGTTGTTTGCTCGATTGGACGAACTTGTGTTCGCACTACGGTGCGGAAGGACTCTGAAATTTGTCGGGACTTTGAAATATTTCGGAGCGATTGGGGTTTTTCGCGATTTTCTCGAAAACCAGCACGACGACCGCGGTCGAACCATTAGAGTAAAACGTAGGAAATGGAACGACGAACAGGGATCAATTGTTGTTTGTTCGATTGGACGAACCTGTCTTCGGACAACGGTGCGGAAGGACTCTGAAATTTGTCGGGACTTTGAAATATTTCGGAGCGATTGGAATTTTTCGCGATTTTCTCGAAAACCAGCACGACGATCGCGGTCGAACCATTAGAGTAAAACGTACGCAATGGGACGACGAATAGGGATCAATTGTTGTTTGTTCGATTGGACGAACCTGTCTTCGGACTACGGTGCGGAAGGACTCTGAAATTTGTCGGGACTTTGAAATATTTCGGAGCGATTGGAGTTTTTCGCGATTTTCTCGAAAACCAGCACGACGACCGCGGTCGAACCATTAGAGTAAAACGTAGGCAATGAAACGACGAACGGGGATCAATGGTTGTTTGCTCGATTGGACGGACTTGTGTTCGGACTACGGTGCGGAAGGACTCTGAAATTTGTCGGGACTTTGAAATATTTCGGAGCGATTGGAGTTTTTCGCGATTTTCTCGAAAACCAGCACGACGACCGCGGTCGAACCATTAGAGTAAAACGTAGGCAATGAAACGACGAACGGGGATAAATGGTTGTTTGCTCGATTGGACGGACTTGTGTTCGGATTACGGTGCGGAAGGACTCTGAAATTTGTCGGGACTTTGAAATATTTCGGAGCGATTGGGTTTTTTCGCGATTTTCTCGAAAACCAGCACGACGACCGCGGTCGAACCATTAGAGTAAAACGTAGGAAATGGAACGACGAACAGGGATCAATTGTTGTTTGTTCGATTGGACGAACCTGTCTTCGGACTACGGTGCGGAAGGACTCTGAAATTTGTCGGGACTTTGAAATATTTCGGAGCGATTGGAATTTTTCGCGATTTTCTCGAAAACCAGCACGACGATCGCGGTCGAACCATTAGAGTAAAACGTAGGCAATGGGACGACGAATAGGGATCAATTGTTGTTTGTTCGATTGGACGAACCTGTCTTCGGACTACGGTGCGGAAGGACTCTGAAATTTGTCGGGACTTTGAAATATTTCGGAGCGATTGAAGTTTTTCGCGATTTTCTCGAAAACCAGCACGACGACCGCGGTCGAACCATTAGTGTAAAACGTAGGCAATGAAACGACGAACGGGGATCAATGGTTGTTTGCTCGATTGGACGAACTTGTGTTCGGACTACGGTGCGGAAGGACTCTGAAATTTGTCGGGCCTTTGAAATATTTCGGAGCGATTGGAATTTTTCGCGATTTTCTCGAAAACCAGCACGACGACCGCGGCCGAACCATTAGAGTAAAACGTAGGCAATGGAGCGACGAACAGGGATCAATTGTTGTTTGGTCGATTGGACGAGTTTAGACTTTCGTCGGACTACGGTACGAAGGAATCTTAAATCTATCGTAGCTTCGAATTACCTCGGAGCGATTGGGGTTTTTCGCGATTTTCTCGAAAACCAGCACGACGACCGCGGTCGAACCATTAGAGTAAAACGTAGGCAATGGAACGACGAACGGGGATCAATGATTGTTTGCTCGATTGGACGAAATTGTGTTCGGACTACGGTGCGGAAGGACTCTGAAATTTGTCGGGACTTTGAAATATTTCGGAGCGATTGGAGTTTTTCGCGATTTTCTCGAAAACCAGCAGGACGACCGCGGTCGAACCATTAGAGTAAAACGTAGGCAATGAAACGACGAACGGGGATCAATGGTTGTTTGCTCGATTGGACGAACTTGTGTTCGGACTACGGTGCGGAAGGACTCTGAAATTTGTCGGGACTTTGAAATATTTCGGAGCGATTGGAATTTTTCGCGATTTTCTCGAAAACCAGCACGACGACCGCGGTCGAACCATTAGAGTAAAACGTAGGAAATGGAACGACAAACAGGGATCAATTGTTGTTTGTTCGATTGGACGAACCTGTCTTCGGACTACGGTGCGGAAGGACTCTGAAAAATGTCGGGACTTTGAAATATTTCGGAGCGATTGGAATTTTTCGCGATTTTCTCGAAAACCAGCACGACGATCGCGGTCGAACCATTAGAGTAAAACGTAGGCAATGGGACGACGAATAGGGATCAATTGTTGTTTGTTCGATTGGACGAACCTGTCTTCGGACTACGGTGCGGAAGGACTCTGAAATTTGTGGGGCCTTCGAAATATTTCGGAGCGATTGGAATTTTTCGCGATTTTCTCGAAAACCAGCACGACGACCGCGGTCGAACCATTAGAGTAAAACGTAGGCAATGGAACGACGAACAGGGATCAATTGTTGTTTGGTCGATTGGACGAGTTTAGACTTTCGTCGGACTACGGTACGAAGGAATCTTAAATCTATCGTAGCTTCGAATTACCTCGGAGCGATTGGGGTTTTTCGCGATTTTCTCGAAAACCAGCACGACGACCGCGGTCGAACCATTAGAGTAAAACGTAGGCAATGGAACGACGAACGGGGATCAATGATTGTTTGCTCGATTGGACGAAATTGTGTTCGGACTACGGTGCGGAAGGACTCTGAAATTTGTCGGGACTTTGAAATATTTCGGAGCGATTGGAGTTTTTCGCGATTTTCTCGAAAACCAGCAGGACGACCGCGGTCGAACCATTAGAGTAAAACGTAGGCAATGAAACGACGAACGGGGATCAATGGTTGTTTGCTCGATTGGACGGACTTGTGTTCGGACTACGGTGCGGAAGGACTCTGAAATTTGTCGGGACTTTGAAATATTTCGGAGCGATTGGAATTTTTCGCGATTTTCTCGAAAACCATCACGACGACCGCGGTCGAACCATTAGAGTAAAACGTAGGAAATGGAACGACAAACAGGGATCAATTGTTGTTTGTTCGATTGGACGAACCTGTCTTCGGACTACGGTGCGGAAGGACTCTGAAAAATGTCGGGACTTTGAAATATTTCGGAGCGATTGGAATTTTTCGCGATTTTCTCGAAAACCAGCACGACGATCGCGGTCGAACCATTAGAGTAAAACGTAGGCAATGGGACGACGAATAGGGATCAATTGTTGTTTGTTCGATTGGACGAACCTGTCTTCGGACTACGGTGCGGAAGGACTCTGAAATTTGTCGGGACTTTGAAATATTTCGGAGCGATTGGAGTTTTTCGCGATTTTCTCGAAAACCAGCACGACGACCGCGGTCGAACCATTAGAGTAAAACGTAGGCAATGAAACGACGAACGGGGATCAATGGTTGTTTGCTCGATTGGACGAACTTGTGTTCGGACTACGGTGCGGAAGGACTCTGAAATTTGTCGGGCCTTCGAAATATTTCGGAGCGATTGGAATTTTTCGCGATTTTCTCGAAAACCAGCACGACGACCGCGGTCGAACCATTAGAGTAAAACGTAGGCAATGGAACGACGAACAGGGATCAATTGTTGTTTGGTCGATTGGACGAGTTTAGACTTTCGTCGGACTACGGTACGAAGGAATCTTAAATCTATCGTAGCTTCGAATTACCTCGGAGCGATTGGGGTTTTTCGCGATTTTCTCGAAAACCAGCACGACGACCGCGGTCGAACCATTAGAGTAAAACGTAGGCAATGGAACGACGAACGGGGATCAATGATTGTTTGCTCGATTGGACGAAATTGTGTTCGGACTACGGTGCGGAAGGACTCTGAAATTTGTCGGGACTTTGAAATATTTCGGAGCGATTGGAGTTTTTCGCGATTTTCTCGAAAACCAGCACGACGACCGCGGCCGAACCATTAGAGTAAAACGTAGGCAATGGAGCGACGAACAGGGATTAATTGTTGTTTGGTCGATTGGACGAGTTTAGACTTTCGTCGGACTACGGTACGAAGGAATCTTATATCTATCGTAGCTTCGAATTACCTCGGAGCGATTGGGGTTTTTCGCGATTTTCTCGAAAACCAGCACGACGACCGCGGTCGAACCATTAGAGTAAAACGTAGGAAATGGAACGACGAACAGGGATCAATTGTTGTTTGTTCGATTGGACGAACCTGTCTTCGGACAACGGTGCGGAAGGACTCTGAAATTTGTCGGGACTTTGAAATATTTCGGAGCGATTGGAGTTTTTCACGATTTTCTCGAAAACCAGCACGACGACCGCGGTCGAACCATTAGAGTAAAACGTAGGCAATGAAACGACGAACGGGGATCAATGGTTGTTTGCTCGATTGGACGAACTTGTGTTCGGACTACGGTGCGGAAGGACTCTGAAATTTGTCGGGCCTTTGAAATATTTCGGAGCGATTGGAGTTTTTCGCGATTTTCTCGAAAACCAGCACGACGACCGCGGTCGAACCATTAGAGTAAAACGTAGGCAATGGAACGACGAACGGGGATCAATGATTGTTTGCTCGATTGGACGAAATTGTGTTCGGACTACGGTGCGGAAGGACTCTGAAATTTGTCGGGACTTTGAAATATTTCGGAGCGATTGAAGTTTTTCGCGATTTTCTCGAAAACCAGCACGACGACCGCGGTCGAACCATTAGTGTAAAACGTAGGCAATGAAACGACGAACGGGGATCAATGGTTGTTTGCTCGATTGGACGAACTTGTGTTCGGACTACGGTGCGGAAGGACTCTGAAATTTGTCGGGCCTTTGAAATATTTCGGAGCGATTGGAATTTTTCGCGATTTTCTCGAAAACCAGCACGACGACCGCGGCCGAACCATTAGAGTAAAACGTAGGCAATGGAGCGACGAACAGGGATCAATTGTTGTTTGGTCGATTGGACGAGTTTAGACTTTCGTCGGACTACGGTACGAAGGAATCTTAAATCTATCGTAGCTTCGAATTACCTCGGAGCGATTGGGGTTTTTCGCGATTTTCTCGAAAACCAGCACGACGACCGCGGTCGAACCATTAGAGTAAAACGTAGGCAATGGAACGACGAACGGGGATCAATGATTGTTTGCTCGATTGGACGAAATTGTGTTCGGACTACGGTGCGGAAGGACTCTGAAATTTGTCGGGACTTTGAAATATTTCGGAGCGATTGGAGTTTTTCGCGATTTTCTCGAAAACCAGCAGGACGACCGCGGTCGAACCATTAGAGTAAAACGTAGGCAATGAAACGACGAACGGGGATCAATGGTTGTTTGCTCGATTGGACGGACTTGTGTTCGGACTACGGTGCGGAAGGACTCTGAAATTTGTCGGGACTTTGAAATATTTCGGAGCGATTGGAATTTTTCGCGATTTTCTCGAAAACCAGCACGACGACCGCGGTCGAACCATTAGAGTAAAACGTAGGAAATGGAACGACAAACAGGGATCAATTGTTGTTTGTTCGATTGGACGAACCTGTCTTCGGACTACGGTGCGGAAGGACTCTGAAAAATGTCGGGACTTTGAAATATTTCGGAGCGATTGGAATTTTTCGCGATTTTCTCGAAAACCAGCACGACGATCGCGGTCGAACCATTAGAGTAAAACGTAGGCAATGGGACGACGAATAGGGATCAATTGTTGTTTGTTCGATTGGACGAACCTGTCTTCGGACTACGGTGCGGAAGGACTCTGAAATTTGTGGGGCCTTCGAAATATTTCGGAGCGATTGGAATTTTTCGCGATTTTCTCGAAAACCAGCACGACGACCGCGGTCGAACCATTAGAGTAAAACGTAGGCAATGGAACGACGAACAGGGATCAATTGTTGTTTGGTCGATTGGACGAGTTTAGACTTTCGTCGGACTACGGTACGAAGGAATCTTAAATCTATCGTAGCTTCGAATTACCTCGGAGCGATTGGGGTTTTTCGCGATTTTCTCGAAAACCAGCACGACGACCGCGGTCGAACCATTAGAGTAAAACGTAGGCAATGGAACGACGAACGGGGATCAATGATTGTTTGCTCGATTGGACGAAATTGTGTTCGGACTACGGTGCGGAAGGACTCTGAAATTTGTCGGGACTTTGAAATATTTCGGAGCGATTGGGGTTTTTCGCGATTTTCTCGAAAACCAGCACGACGACCGCGGTCGAACCATTAGAGTAAAACGTAGGCAATGGAACGACGAACGGGGATCAATGATTGTTTGCTCGATTGGACGAAATTGTGTTCGGACTACGGTGCGGAAGGACTCTGAAATTTGTCGGGACTTTGAAATATTTCGGAGCGATTGGGGTTTTTCGCGATTTTCTCGAAAACCAGCACGACGACCGCGGTCGAACCATTAGAGTAAAACGTAGGAAATGGAACGACGAACAGGGATCAATTGTTGTTTGTTCGATTGGACGAACCTGTCTTCGGACAACGGTGCGGAAGGACTCTGAAATTTGTCGGGACTTTGAAATATTTCGGAGCGATTGGAATTTTTCGCGATTTTCTCGAAAACCAGCACGACGATCGCGGTCGAACCATTAGAGTAAAACGTAGGCAATGGGACGACGAATAGGGATCAATTGTTGTTTGTTCGATTGGACGAACCTGTCTTCGGACTACGGTGCGGAAGGACTCTGAAATTTGTCGGGACTTTGAAATATTTCGGAGCGATTAGAATTTTTCGCGATTTTCTCGAAAACCAGCACGACGACCGCGGTCGAACCATTAGAGTAAAACGTAGGCAATGAAACGACGAACGGGGATCAATGGTTGTTTGCTCGATTGGACGAACTTGTGTTCGGACTACGGTGCGGAAGGACTCTGAAATTTGTCGGGACTTTGAAATATTTCGGAGCGATTGGGGTTTTTCGCGATTTTCTCGAAAACCAGCACGACGACCGCGGTCGAACCATTAGAGTAAAACGTAGGAAATGGAACGACGAACAGGGATCAATTGTTGTTTGTTCGATTGGACGAACCTGTCTTCGGACAACGGTGCGGAAGGAGTCTGAAATTTGTCGGGACTTTGAAATATTTCGGAGCGATTGGAATTTTTCGCGATTTTCTCGAAAACCAGCACGACGATCGCGGTCGAACCATTAGAGTAAAACGTAGGCAATGGGACGACGAATAGGGATCAATTGTTGTTTGTTCGATTGGACGAACCTGTCTTCGGACTACGGTGCGGAAGGACTCTGAAATTTGTCGGGACTTTGAAATATTTCGGAGCGATTGGAGTTTTTCGCGATTTTCTCGAAAACCAGCACGACGACCGCGGTCGAACCATTAGAGTAAAACGTAGGCAATGAAACGACGAACGGGGATCAATGGTTGTTTGCTCGATTGGACGAACTTGTGTTCGGACTACGGTGCGGAAGGACTCTGAAATTTGTCGGGCCTTCGAAATATTTCGGAGCGATTGGAATTTTTCGCGATTTTCTCGAAAACCAGCACGACGACCGCGGTCGAACCATTAGAGTAAAACGTAGGCAATGGAACGACGAACAGGGATCAATTGTTGTTTGGTCGATTGGACGAGTTTAGACTTTCGTCGGACTACGGTACGAAGGAATCTTAAATCTATCGTAGCTTCGAATTACCTCGGAGCGATTGGGGTTTTTCGCGATTTTCTCGAAAACCAGCACGACGACCGCGGTCGAACCATTAGAGTAAAACGTAGGCAATGGAACGACGAACGGGGATCAATGATTGTTTGCTCGATTGGACGAAATTGTGTTCGGACTACGGTGCGGAAGGACTCTGAAATTTGTCGGGACTTTGAAATATTTCGGAGCGATTGGAGTTTTTCGCGATTTTCTCGAAAACCAGCACGACGACCGCGGCCGAACCATTAGAGTAAAACGTAGGCAATGGAGCGACGAACAGGGATTAATTGTTGTTTGGTCGATTGGACGAGTTTAGACTTTCGTCGGACTACGGTACGAAGGAATCTTATATCTATCGTAGCTTCGAATTACCTCGGAGCGATTGGGGTTTTTCGCGATTTTCTCGAAAACCAGCACGACGACCGCGGTCGAACCATTAGAGTAAAACGTAGGAAATGGAACGACGAACAGGGATCAATTGTTGTTTGTTCGATTGGACGAACCTGTCTTCGGACAACGGTGCGGAAGGACTCTGAAATTTGTCGGGACTTTGAAATATTTCGGAGCGATTGGAGTTTTTCACGATTTTCTCGAAAACCAGCACGACGACCGCGGTCGAACCATTAGAGTAAAACGTAGGCAATGAAACGACGAACGGGGATCAATGGTTGTTTGCTCGATTGGACGAACTTGTGTTCGGACTACGGTGCGGAAGGACTCTGAAATTTGTCGGGCCTTTGAAATATTTCGGAGCGATTGGAGTTTTTCGCGATTTTCTCGAAAACCAGCACGACGACCGCGGTCGAACCATTAGAGTAAAACGTAGGCAATGGAACGACGAACGGGGATCAATGATTGTTTGCTCGATTGGACGAAATTGTGTTCGGACTACGGTGCGGAAGGACTCTGAAATTTGTCGGGACTTTGAAATATTTCGGAGCGATTGAAGTTTTTCGCGATTTTCTCGAAAACCAGCACGACGACCGCGGTCGAACCATTAGTGTAAAACGTAGGCAATGAAACGACGAACGGGGATCAATGGTTGTTTGCTCGATTGGACGAACTTGTGTTCGGACTACGGTGCGGAAGGACTCTGAAATTTGTCGGGCCTTTGAAATATTTCGGAGCGATTGGAATTTTTCGCGATTTTCTCGAAAACCAGCACGACGACCGCGGCCGAACCATTAGAGTAAAACGTAGGCAATGGAGCGACGAACAGGGATCAATTGTTGTTTGGTCGATTGGACGAGTTTAGACTTTCGTCGGACTACGGTACGAAGGAATCTTAAATCTATCGTAGCTTCGAATTACCTCGGAGCGATTGGGGTTTTTCGCGATTTTCTCGAAAACCAGCACGACGACCGCGGTCGAACCATTAGAGTAAAACGTAGGCAATGGAACGACGAACGGGGATCAATGATTGTTTGCTCGATTGGACGAAATTGTGTTCGGACTACGGTGCGGAAGGACTCTGAAATTTGTCGGGACTTTGAAATATTTCGGAGCGATTGGAGTTTTTCGCGATTTTCTCGAAAACCAGCAGGACGACCGCGGTCGAACCATTAGAGTAAAACGTAGGCAATGAAACGACGAACGGGGATCAATGGTTGTTTGCTCGATTGGACGGACTTGTGTTCGGACTACGGTGCGGAAGGACTCTGAAATTTGTCGGGACTTTGAAATATTTCGGAGCGATTGGAATTTTTCGCGATTTTCTCGAAAACCAGCACGACGACCGCGGTCGAACCATTAGAGTAAAACGTAGGAAATGGAACGACAAACAGGGATCAATTGTTGTTTGTTCGATTGGACGAACCTGTCTTCGGACTACGGTGCGGAAGGACTCTGAAAAATGTCGGGACTTTGAAATATTTCGGAGCGATTGGAATTTTTCGCGATTTTCTCGAAAACCAGCACGACGATCGCGGTCGAACCATTAGAGTAAAACGTAGGCAATGGGACGACGAATAGGGATCAATTGTTGTTTGTTCGATTGGACGAACCTGTCTTCGGACTACGGTGCGGAAGGACTCTGAAATTTGTCGGGCCTTCGAAATATTTCGGAGCGATTGGAATTTTTCGCGATTTTCTCGAAAACCAGCACGACGACCGCGGTCGAACCATTAGAGTAAAACGTAGGCAATGGAACGACGAACAGGGATCAATTGTTGTTTGGTCGATTGGACGAGTTTAGACTTTCGTCGGACTACGGTACGAAGGAATCTTAAATCTATCGTAGCTTCGAATTACCTCGGAGCGATTGGGGTTTTTCGCGATTTTCTCGAAAACCAGCACGACGACCGCGGTCGAACCATTAGAGTAAAACGTAGGCAATGGAACGACGAACGGGGATCAATGATTGTTTGCTCGATTGGACGAAATTGTGTTCGGACTACGGTGCGGAAGGACTCTGAAATTTGTCGGGACTTTGAAATATTTCGGAGCGATTGGGGTTTTTCGCGATTTTCTCGAAAACCAGCACGACGACCGCGGTCGAACCATTAGAGTAAAACGTAGGCAATGGAACGACGAACAGGGATCAATTGTTGTTTGTTCGATTGGACGAACCTGTCTTCGGACAACGGTGCGGAAGGACTCTGAAATTTGTCGGGACTTTGAAATATTTCGGAGCGATTGGAATTTTTCGCGATTTTCTCGAAAACCAGCACGACGATCGCGGTCGAACCATTAGAGTAAAACGTAGGCAATGGGACGACGAATAGGGATCAATTGTTGTTTGTTCGATTGGACGAACCTGTCTTCGGACTACGGTGCGGAAGGACTCTGAAATTTGTCGGGACTTTGAAATATTTCGGAGCGATTGGAGTTTTTCGCGATTTTCTCGAAAACCAGCACGACGACCGCGGTCGAACCATTAGAGTAAAACGTAGGCAATGAAACGACGAACGGGGATCAATGGTTGTTTGCTCGATTGGACGAACTTGTGTTCGCACTACGGTGCGGAAGGACTCTGAAATTTGTCGGGACTTTGAAATATTTCGGAGCGATTGGGGTTTTTCGCGATTTTCTCGAAAACCAGCACGACGACCGCGGTCGAACCATTAGAGTAAAACGTAGGAAATGGAACGACGAACAGGGATCAATTGTTGTTTGTTCGATTGGACGAACCTGTCTTCGGACTACGGTGCGGAAGGACTCTGAAATTTGTCGGGACTTTGAAATATTTCGGAGCGATTGGAATTTTTCGCGATTTTCTCGAAAACCAGCACGACGATCGCGGTCGAACCATTAGAGTAAAACGTAGGCAATGGGACGACGAATAGGGATCAATTGTTGTTTGTTCGATTGGACGAACCTGTCTTCGGACTACGGTGCGGAAGGACTCTGAAATTTGTCGGGACTTTGAAATATTTCGGAGCGATTGAAGTTTTTCGCGATTTTCTCGAAAACCAGCACGACGACCGCGGTCGAACCATTAGTGTAAAACGTAGGCAATGAAACGACGAACGGGGATCAATGGTTGTTTGCTCGATTGGACGAACTTGTGTTCGGACTACGGTGCGGAAGGACTCTGAAATTTGTCGGGCCTTTGAAATATTTCGGAGCGATTGGAATTTTTCGCGATTTTCTCGAAAACCAGCACGACGACCGCGGCCGAACCATTAGAGTAAAACGTAGGCAATGGAGCGACGAACAGGGATCAATTGTTGTTTGGTCGATTGGACGAGTTTAGACTTTCGTCGGACTACGGTACGAAGGAATCTTAAATCTATCGTAGCTTCGAATTACCTCGGAGCGATTGGGGTTTTTCGCGATTTTCTCGAAAACCAGCACGACGACCGCGGTCGAACCATTAGAGTAAAACGTAGGCAATGGAACGACGAACGGGGATCAATGATTGTTTGCTCGATTGGACGAAATTGTGTTCGGACTACGGTGCGGAAGGACTCTGAAATTTGTCGGGACTTTGAAATATTTCGGAGCGATTGGAGTTTTTCGCGATTTTCTCGAAAACCAGCAGGACGACCGCGGTCGAACCATTAGAGTAAAACGTAGGCAATGAAACGACGAACGGGGATCAATGGTTGTTTGCTCGATTGGACGAACTTGTGTTCGGACTACGGTGCGGAAGGACTCTGAAATTTGTCGGGACTTTGAAATATTTCGGAGCGATTGGAATTTTTCGCGATTTTCTCGAAAACCAGCACGACGACCGCGGTCGAACCATTAGAGTAAAACGTAGGAAATGGAACGACAAACAGGGATCAATTGTTGTTTGTTCGATTGGACGAACCTGTCTTCGGACTACGGTGCGGAAGGACTCTGAAAAATGTCGGGACTTTGAAATATTTCGGAGCGATTGGAATTTTTCGCGATTTTCTCGAAAACCAGCACGACGATCGCGGTCGAACCATTAGAGTAAAACGTAGGCAATGGGACGACGAATAGGGATCAATTGTTGTTTGTTCGATTGGACGAACCTGTCTTCGGACTACGGTGCGGAAGGACTCTGAAATTTGTGGGGCCTTCGAAATATTTCGGAGCGATTGGAATTTTTCGCGATTTTCTCGAAAACCAGCACGACGACCGCGGTCGAACCATTAGAGTAAAACGTAGGCAATGGAACGACGAACAGGGATCAATTGTTGTTTGGTCGATTGGACGAGTTTAGACTTTCGTCGGACTACGGTACGAAGGAATCTTAAATCTATCGTAGCTTCGAATTACCTCGGAGCGATTGGGGTTTTTCGCGATTTTCTCGAAAACCAGCACGACGACCGCGGTCGAACCATTAGAGTAAAACGTAGGCAATGGAACGACGAACGGGGATCAATGATTGTTTGCTCGATTGGACGAAATTGTGTTCGGACTACGGTGCGGAAGGACTCTGAAATTTGTCGGGACTTTGAAATATTTCGGAGCGATTGGGGTTTTTCGCGATTTTCTCGAAAACCAGCACGACGACCGCGGTCGAACCATTAGAGTAAAACGTAGGCAATGGAACGACGAACGGGGATCAATGATTGTTTGCTCGATTGGACGAAATTGTGTTCGGACTACGGTGCGGAAGGACTCTGAAATTTGTCGGGACTTTGAAATATTTCGGAGCGATTGGGGTTTTTCGCGATTTTCTCGAAAACCAGCACGACGACCGCGGTCGAACCATTAGAGTAAAACGTAGGAAATGGAACGACGAACAGGGATCAATTGTTGTTTGTTCGATTGGACGAACCTGTCTTCGGACAACGGTGCGGAAGGACTCTGAAATTTGTCGGGACTTTGAAATATTTCGGAGCGATTGGAATTTTTCGCGATTTTCTCGAAAACCAGCACGACGATCGCGGTCGAACCATTAGAGTAAAACGTAGGCAATGGGACGACGAATAGGGATCAATTGTTGTTTGTTCGATTGGACGAACCTGTCTTCGGACTACGGTGCGGAAGGACTCTGAAATTTGTCGGGACTTTGAAATATTTCGGAGCGATTAGAATTTTTCGCGATTTTCTCGAAAACCAGCACGACGACCGCGGTCGAACCATTAGAGTAAAACGTAGGCAATGAAACGACGAACGGGGATCAATGGTTGTTTGCTCGATTGGACGAACTTGTGTTCGGACTACGGTGCGGAAGGACTCTGAAATTTGTCGGGACTTTGAAATATTTCGGAGCGATTGGGGTTTTTCGCGATTTTCTCGAAAACCAGCACGACGACCGCGGTCGAACCATTAGAGTAAAACGTAGGAAATGGAACGACGAACAGGGATCAATTGTTGTTTGTTCGATTGGACGAACCTGTCTTCGGACAACGGTGCGGAAGGAGTCTGAAATTTGTCGGGACTTTGAAATATTTCGGAGCGATTGGAATTTTTCGCGATTTTCTCGAAAACCAGCACGACGATCGCGGTCGAACCATTAGAGTAAAACGTAGGCAATGGGACGACGAATAGGGATCAATTGTTGTTTGTTCGATTGGACGAACCTGTCTTCGGACTACGGTGCGGAAGGACTCTGAAATTTGTCGGGACTTTGAAATATTTCGGAGCGATTGGAGTTTTTCGCGATTTTCTCGAAAACCAGCACGACGACCGCGGTCGAACCATTAGAGTAAAACGTAGGCAATGAAACGACGAACGGGGATCAATGGTTGTTTGCTCGATTGGACGAACTTGTGTTCGGACTACGGTGCGGAAGGACTCTGAAATTTGTCGGGCCTTTGAAATATTTCGGAGCGATTGGAATTTTTCGCGATTTTCTCGAAAACCAGCACGACGACCGCGGCCGAACCATTAGAGTAAAACGTAGGCAATGGAACGACGAACAGGGATCAATTGTTGTTTGGTCGATTGGACGAGTTTAGACTTTCGTCGGACTACGGTACGAAGGAATCTTAAATCTATCGTAGCTTCGAATTACCTCGGAGCGATTGGGGTTTTTCGCGATTTTCTCGAAAACCAGCACGACGACCGCGGTCGAACCATTAGAGTAAAACGTAGGAAATGGAACGACGAACAGGGATCAATTGTTGTTTGTTCGATTGGACGAACCTGTCTTCGGACAACGGTGCGGAAGGAGTCTGAAATTTGTCGGGACTTTGAAATATTTCGGAGCGATTGGAGTTTTTCGCGATTTTCTCGAAAACCAGCACGACGACCGCGGTCGAACCATTAGAGTAAAACGTAGGCAATGAAACGACGAACGGGGATCAATGGTTGTTTGCTCGATTGGACGAACTTGTGTTCGGACTACGGTGCGGAAGGACTCTGAAATTTGTCGGGCCTTTGAAATATTTCGGAGCGATTGGAATTTTTCGCGATTTTCTCGAAAACCAGCACGACGACCGCGGCCGAACCATTAGAGTAAAACGTAGGCAATGGAACGACGAACAGGGATCAATTGTTGTTTGGTCGATTGGACGAGTTTAGACTTTCGTCGGACTACGGTACGAAGGAATCTTAAATCTATCGTAGCTTCGAATTACCTCGGAGCGATTGGGGTTTTTCGCGATTTTCTCGAAAACCAGCACGACGACCGCGGTCGAACCATTAGAGTAAAACGTAGGCAATGAAACGACGAACGGGGATCAATGATTGTTTGCTCGATTGGACGAACTTGTGTTCGGACTACGGTGCGGAAGGACTCTGAAATTTGTCGGGCCTTTGAAATATTTCGGAGCGATTGGAGTTTTTCGCGATTTTCTCGAAAACCAGCACGACGACCGCGGTCGAACCATTAGAGTAAAACGTAGGCAATGAAACGACAAACAGGGATCAATTGTTGTTTGTTCGATTGGACGAACCTGTCTTCGGACTACGGTGCGGAAGGACTCTGAAAAATGTCGGGACTTTGAAATATTTCGGAGCGATTGGAATTTTTCGCGATTTTCTCGAAAACCAGCACGACGATCGCGGTCGAACCATTAGAGTAAAACGTAGGCAATGGGACGACGAATAGGGATCAATTGTTGTTTGTTCGATTGGACGAACCTGTCTTCGGACTACGGTGCGGAAGGACTCTGAAATTTGTGGGGCCTTCGAAATATTTCGGAGCGATTGGAATTTTTCGCGATTTTCTCGAAAACCAGCACGACGACCGCGGTCGAACCATTAGAGTAAAACGTAGGCAATGGAACGACGAACAGGGATCAATTGTTGTTTGGTCGATTGGACGAGTTTAGACTTTCGTCGGACTACGGTACGAAGGAATCTTAAATCTATCGTAGCTTCGAATTACCTCGGAGCGATTGGGGTTTTTCGCGATTTTCTCGAAAACCAGCACGACGACCGCGGTCGAACCATTAGAGTAAAACGTAGGCAATGGAACGACGAACGGGGATCAATGATTGTTTGCTCGATTGGACGAAATTGTGTTCGGACTACGGTGCGGAAGGACTCTGAAATTTGTCGGGACTTTGAAATATTTCGGAGCGATTGGGGTTTTTCGCGATTTTCTCGAAAACCAGCACGACGACCGCGGTCGAACCATTAGAGTAAAACGTAGGCAATGGAACGACGAACGGGGATCAATGATTGTTTGCTCGATTGGACGAAATTGTGTTCGGACTACGGTGCGGAAGGACTCTGAAATTTGTCGGGACTTTGAAATATTTCGGAGCGATTGGGGTTTTTCGCGATTTTCTCGAAAACCAGCACGACGACCGCGGTCGAACCATTAGAGTAAAACGTAGGAAATGGAACGACGAACAGGGATCAATTGTTGTTTGTTCGATTGGACGAACCTGTCTTCGGACAACGGTGCGGAAGGACTCTGAAATTTGTCGGGACTTTGAAATATTTCGGAGCGATTGGAATTTTTCGCGATTTTCTCGAAAACCAGCACGACGATCGCGGTCGAACCATTAGAGTAAAACGTAGGCAATGGGACGACGAATAGGGATCAATTGTTGTTTGTTCGATTGGACGAACCTGTCTTCGGACTACGGTGCGGAAGGACTCTGAAATTTGTCGGGACTTTGAAATATTTCGGAGCGATTAGAATTTTTCGCGATTTTCTCGAAAACCAGCACGACGACCGCGGTCGAACCATTAGAGTAAAACGTAGGCAATGAAACGACGAACGGGGATCAATGGTTGTTTGCTCGATTGGACGAACTTGTGTTCGGACTACGGTGCGGAAGGACTCTGAAATTTGTCGGGACTTTGAAATATTTCGGAGCGATTGGGGTTTTTCGCGATTTTCTCGAAAACCAGCACGACGACCGCGGTCGAACCATTAGAGTAAAACGTAGGAAATGGAACGACGAACAGGGATCAATTGTTGTTTGTTCGATTGGACGAACCTGTCTTCGGACAACGGTGCGGAAGGAGTCTGAAATTTGTCGGGACTTTGAAATATTTCGGAGCGATTGGAATTTTTCGCGATTTTCTCGAAAACCAGCACGACGATCGCGGTCGAACCATTAGAGTAAAACGTAGGCAATGGGACGACGAATAGGGATCAATTGTTGTTTGTTCGATTGGACGAACCTGTCTTCGGACTACGGTGCGGAAGGACTCTGAAATTTGTCGGGACTTTGAAATATTTCGGAGCGATTGGAGTTTTTCGCGATTTTCTCGAAAACCAGCACGACGACCGCGGTCGAACCATTAGAGTAAAACGTAGGCAATGAAACGACGAACGGGGATCAATGGTTGTTTGCTCGATTGGACGAACTTGTGTTCGGACTACGGTGCGGAAGGACTCTGAAATTTGTCGGGCCTTTGAAATATTTCGGAGCGATTGGAATTTTTCGCGATTTTCTCGAAAACCAGCACGACGACCGCGGCCGAACCATTAGAGTAAAACGTAGGCAATGGAACGACGAACAGGGATCAATTGTTGTTTGGTCGATTGGACGAGTTTAGACTTTCGTCGGACTACGGTACGAAGGAATCTTAAATCTATCGTAGCTTCGAATTACCTCGGAGCGATTGGGGTTTTTCGCGATTTTCTCGAAAACCAGCACGACGACCGCGGTCGAACCATTAGAGTAAAACGTAGGAAATGGAACGACGAACAGGGATCAATTGTTGTTTGTTCGATTGGACGAACCTGTCTTCGGACAACGGTGCGGAAGGAGTCTGAAATTTGTCGGGACTTTGAAATATTTCGGAGCGATTGGAGTTTTTCGCGATTTTCTCGAAAACCAGCACGACGACCGCGGTCGAACCATTAGAGTAAAACGTAGGCAATGAAACGACGAACGGGGATCAATGGTTGTTTGCTCGATTGGACGAACTTGTGTTCGGACTACGGTGCGGAAGGACTCTGAAATTTGTCGGGCCTTTGAAATATTTCGGAGCGATTGGAATTTTTCGCGATTTTCTCGAAAACCAGCACGACGACCGCGGCCGAACCATTAGAGTAAAACGTAGGCAATGGAACGACGAACAGGGATCAATTGTTGTTTGGTCGATTGGACGAGTTTAGACTTTCGTCGGACTACGGTACGAAGGAATCTTAAATCTATCGTAGCTTCGAATTACCTCGGAGCGATTGGGGTTTTTCGCGATTTTCTCGAAAACCAGCACGACGACCGCGGTCGAACCATTAGAGTAAAACGTAGGCAATGAAACGACGAACAGGGATCAATTGTTGTTTGTTCGATTGGACGAACCTGTCTTCGGACTACGGTGCGGAAGGACTCTGAAATTTGTCGGGCCTTTGAAATATTTCGGAGCGATTGGAATTTTTCGCGATTTTCTCGAAAACCAGCACGACGACCGCGGCCGAACCATTAGAGTAAAACGTAGGCAATGGAACGACGAACAGGGATCAATTGTTGTTTGGTCGATTGGACGAGTTTAGACTTTCGTCGGACTACGGTACGAAGGAATCTTAAATCTATCGTAGCTTCGAATTACCTCGGAGCGATTGGGGTTTTTCGCGATTTTCTCGAAAACCAGCACGACGACCGCGGTCGAACCATTAGAGTAAAACGTAGGAAATGGAACGACGAACAGGGATCAATTGTTGTTTGTTCGATTGGACGAACCTGTCTTCGGACAACGGTGCGGAAGGAGTCTGAAATTTGTCGGGACTTTGAAATATTTCGGAGCGATTGGAGTTTTTCGCGATTTTCTCGAAAACCAGCACGACGACCGCGGTCGAACCATTAGAGTAAAACGTAGGCAATGAAACGACGAACGGGGATCAATGGTTGTTTGCTCGATTGGACGAACTTGTGTTCGGACTACGGTGCGGAAGGACTCTGAAATTTGTCGGGCCTTTGAAATATTTCGGAGCGATTGGAATTTTTCGCGATTTTCTCGAAAACCAGCACGACGACCGCGGCCGAACCATTAGAGTAAAACGTAGGCAATGGAACGACGAACAGGGATCAATTGTTGTTTGGTCGATTGGACGAGTTTAGACTTTCGTCGGACTACGGTACGAAGGAATCTTAAATCTATCGTAGCTTCGAATTACCTCGGAGCGATTGGGGTTTTTCGCGATTTTCTCGAAAACCAGCACGACGACCGCGGTCGAACCATTAGAGTAAAACGTAGGCAATGAAACGACGAACAGGGATCAATTGTTGTTTGTTCGATTGGACGAACCTGTCTTCGGACTACGGTGCGGAAGGACTCTGAAATTTGTCGGGACTTTGAAATATTTCGGAGCGATTGGGGTTTTTCGCGATTTTCTCGAAAACCAGCACGACGACCGCGGTCGAACCATTAGAGTAAAACGTAGGAAATGGAACGACGAACAGGGATCAATTGTTGTTTGTTCGATTGGACGAACCTGTCTTCGGACAACGGTGCGGAAGGACTCTGAAATTTGTCGGGACTTTGAAATATTTCGGAGCGATTGGAATTTTTCGCGATTTTCTCGAAAACCAGCACGACGATCGCGGTCGAACCATTAGAATAAAACGTAGGCAATGGGACGACGAATAGGGATCAATTGTTGTTTGTTCGATTGGACGAACCTGTCTTCGGACTACGGTGCGGAAGGACTCTGAAATTTGTCGGGACTTTGAAATATTTCGGAGCGATTGGAGTTTTTCGCGATTTTCTCGAAAACCAGCACGACGACCGCGGTCGAACCATTAGAGTAAAACGTAGGCAATGAAACGACGAACGGGGATCAATGGTTGTTTGCTCGATTGGACGAACTTGTGTTCGGACTACGGTGCGGAAGGACTCTGAAATTTGTCGGGCCTTTGAAATATTTCGGAGCGATTGGAATTTTTCGCGATTTTCTCGAAAACCAGCACGACGACCGCGGCCGAACCATTAGAGTAAAACGTAGGCAATGGAACGACGAACAGGGATCAATTGTTGTTTGGTCGATTGGACGAGTTTAGACTTTCGTCGGACTACGGTACGAAGGAATCTTAAATCTATCGTAGCTTCGAATTACCTCGGAGCGATTGGGGTTTTTCGCGATTTTCTCGAAAACCAGCACGACGACCGCGGTCGAACCATTAGAGTAAAACGTAGGAAATGGAACGACGAACAGGGATCAATTGTTGTTTGTTCGATTGGACGAACCTGTCTTCGGACAACGGTGCGGAAGGAGTCTGAAATTTGTCGGGACTTTGAAATATTTCGGAGCGATTGGAATTTTTCGCGATTTTCTCGAAAACCAGCACGACGATCGCGGTCGAACCATTAGAGTAAAACGTAGGCAATGGGACGACGAATAGGGATCAATTGTTGTTTGTTCGATTGGACGAACCTGTCTTCGGACTACGGTGCGGAAGGACTCTGAAATTTGTCGGGCCTTTGAAATATTTCGGAGCGATTGGAATTTTTCGCGATTTTCTCGAAAACCAGCACGACGACCGCGGCCGAACCATTAGAGTAAAACGTAGGCAATGGAACGACGAACAGGGATCAATTGTTGTTTGGTCGATTGGACGAGTTTAGACTTTCGTCGGACTACGGTACGAAGGAATCTTAAATCTATCGTAGCTTCGAATTACCTCGGAGCGATTGGGGTTTTTCGCGATTTTCTCGAAAACCAGCACGACGACCGCGGTCGAACCATTAGAGTAAAACGTAGGAAATGGAACGACGAACAGGGATCAATTGTTGTTTGTTCGATTGGACGAACCTGTCTTCGGACAACGGTGCGGAAGGAGTCTGAAATTTGTCGGGACTTTGAAATATTTCGGAGCGATTGGAGTTTTTCGCGATTTTCTCGAAAACCAGCACGACGACCGCGGTCGAACCATTAGAGTAAAACGTAGGCAATGAAACGACGAACGGGGATCAATGATTGTTTGCTCGATTGGACGAACTTGTGTTCGGACTACGGTGCGGAAGGACTCTGAAATTTGTCGGGCCTTTGAAATATTTCGGAGCGATTGGAATTTTTCGCGATTTTCTCGAAAACCAGCACGACGACCGCGGTCGAACCATTAGAGTAAAACGTAGGCAATGAAACGACGAACGGGGATCAATGGTTGTTTGCTCGATTGGACGAACTTGTGTTCGGACTACGGTGCGGAAGGACTCTGAAATTTGTCGGGCCTTTGAAATATTTCGGAGCGATTGGAATTTTTCGCGATTTTCTCGAAAACCAGCACGACGACCGCGGCCGAACCATTAGAGTAAAACGTAGGCAATGGAACGACGAACAGGGATCAATTGTTGTTTGGTCGATTGGACGAGTTTAGACTTTCGTCGGACTACGGTACGAAGGAATCTTAAATCTATCGTAGCTTCGAATTACCTCGGAGCGATTGGGGTTTTTCGCGATTTTCTCGAAAACCAGCACGACGACCGCGGTCGAACCATTAGAGTAAAACGTAGGAACTGGAACGACGAACAGGGATCAATTGTTGTTTGTTCGATTGGACGAACCTGTCTTCGGACAACGGTGCGGAAGGAGTCTGAAATTTGTCGGGACTTTGAAATATTTCGGAGCGATTGGAATTTTTCGCGATTTTCTCGAAAACCAGCACGACGATCGCGGTCGAACCATTAGAGTAAAACGTAGGCAATGGGACGACGAATAGGGATCAATTGTTGTTTGTTCGATTGGACAAACCTGTCTTCGGACTACGGTGCGGAAGGACTCTGAAATTTGTCGGGACTTTGAAATATTTCGGAGCGATTGGAGTTTTTCGCGATTTTCTCGAAAACCAGCACGACGACCGCGGTCGAACCATTAGAGTAAAACGTAGGCAATGAAACGACGAACGGGGATCAATGGTTGTTTGCTCGATTGGACGAACTTGTGTTCGGACTACGGTGCGGAAGGACTCTGAAATTTGTCGGGCCTTTGAAATATTTCGGAGCGATTGGAATTTTTCGCGATTTTCTCGAAAACCAGCACGACGACCGCGGCCGAACCATTAGAGTAAAACGTAGGCAATGGAACGACGAACAGGGATCAATTGTTGTTTGGTCGATTGGACGAGTTTAGACTTTCGTCGGACTACGGTACGAAGGAATCTTAAATCTATCGTAGCTTCGAATTACCTCGGAGCGATTGGGGTTTTTCGCGATTTTCTCGAAAACCAGCACGACGACCGCGGTCGAACCATTAGAGTAAAACGTAGGCAATGGAACGACGAACGGGGATCAATGATTGTTTGCTCGATTGGACGAAATTGTGTTCGGACTACGGTGCGGAAGGACTCTGAAATTTGTCGGGACTTTGAAATATTTCGGAGCGATTGGAGTTTTTCGCGATTTTCTCGAAAACCAGCACGACGACCGCGGTCGAACCATTAGAGTAAAACGTAGGCAATGAAACGACGAACGGGGATCAATGGTTGTTTGCTCGATTGGACGGACTTGTGTTCGGACTACGGTGCGGAAGGACTCTGAAATTTGTCCGGACTTTGAAATATTTCGGAGCGATTGGAATTTTTCGCGATTTTCTCGAAAACCAGCACGACGACCGCGGTCGAACCATTAGAGTAAAACGTAGGAAATGGAACGACAAACAGGGATCAATTGTTGTTTGTTCGATTGGACGAACCTGTCTTCGGACTACGGTGCGGAAGGACTCTGAAATTTGTCGGGACTTTGAAATATTTCGGAGCGATTGGAATTTTTCGCGATTTTCTCGAAAACCAGCACGACGATCGCGGTCGAACCATTAGAGTCAAACGTAGGCAATGGGACGACGAATAGGGATCAATTGTTGTTTGTTCGATTGGACGAACCTGTCTTCGGACTACGGTGCGGAAGGACTCTGAAATTTGTCGGGACTTTGAAATATTTCGGAGCGATTGGAGTTTTTCGCGATTTTGTCGAAAACCAGCACGACGACCGCGGTCGAACCATTAGAGTAAAACGTAGGCAATGAAACGACGAACGGGGATCAATGGTTGTTTGCTCGATTGGACGGACTTGTGTTCGGACTACGGTGCGGAAGGACTCTGAAATTTGTCCGGACTTTGAAATATTTCGGAGCGATTGGAATTTTTCGCGATTTTCTCGAAAACCAGCACGACGACCGCGGTCGAACCATTAGAGTAAAACGTAGGCAATGAAACGACGAACGGGGATCAATGGTTGTTTGCTCGATTGGACGAACTTGTGTTCGGACTACGGTGCGGAAGGACTCTGAAATTTGTCGGGCCTTTGAAATATTTCGGAGCGATTGGAATTTTTCGCGATTTTCTCGAAAACCAGCACGACGACCGCGGCCGAACCATTAGAGTAAAACGTAGGCAATGGAACGACGAACAGGGATCAATTGTTGTTTGGTCGATTGGACGAGTTTAGACTTTCGTCGGACTACGGTACGAAGGAATCTTAAATCTATCGTAGCTTCGAATTACCTCGGAGCGATTGGGGTTTTTCGCGATTTTCTCGAAAACCAGCACGACGACCGCGGTCGAACCATTAGAGTAAAACGTAGGCAATGGAACGACGAACGGGGATCAATGATTGTTTGCTCGATTGGACGAAATTGTGTTCGGACTACGGTGCGGAAGGACTCTGAAATTTGTCGGGACTTTGAAATATTTCGGAGCGATTGGAGTTTTTCGCGATTTTCTCGAAAACCAGCACGACGACCGCGGTCGAACCATTAGAGTAAAACGTAGGCAATGAAACGACGAACGGGGATCAATGGTTGTTTGCTCGATTGGACGGACTTGTGTTCGGACTACGGTGCGGAAGGACTCTGAAATTTGTCCGGACTTTGAAATATTTCGGAGCGATTGGAATTTTTCGCGATTTTCTCGAAAACCAGCACGACGACCGCGGTCGAACCATTAGAGTAAAACGTAGGAAATGGAACGACAAACAGGGATCAATTGTTGTTTGTTCGATTGGACGAACCTGTCTTCGGACTACGGTGCGGAAGGACTCTGAAATTTGTCGGGACTTTGAAATATTTCGGAGCGATTGGAATTTTTCGCGATTTTCTCGAAAACCAGCACGACGATCGCGGTCGAACCATTAGAGTCAAACGTAGGCAATGGGACGACGAATAGGGATCAATTGTTGTTTGTTCGATTGGACGAACCTGTCTTCGGACTACGGTGCGGAAGGACTCTGAAATTTGTCGGGACTTTGAAATATTTCGGAGCGATTGGAGTTTTTCGCGATTTTGTCGAAAACCAGCACGACGACCGCGGTCGAACCATTAGAGTAAAACGTAGGCAATGAAACGACGAACGGGGATCAATGGTTGTTTGCTCGATTGGACGAACTTGTGTTCGGACTACGGTGCGGAAGGACTCTGAAATTTGTCGGGCCTTTGAAATATTTCGGAGCGATTGGAATTTTTCGCGATTTTCTCGAAAACCAGCACGACGACCGCGGTCGAACCATTAGAGTAAAACGTAGGCAATGGAACGACGAACAGGGATCAATTGTTGTTTGGTCGATTGGACGAGTTTAGACTTTCGTCGGACTACGGTACGAAGGAATCTTAAATCTATCGTAGCTTCGAATTACCTCGGAGCGATTGGGGTTTTTCGCGATTTTCTCGAAAACCAGCACGACGACCGCGGTCGAACCATTAGAGTAAAACGTAGGCAATGGAACGACGAACGGGGATCAATGATTGTTTGCTCGATTGGACGAAATTGTGTTCGGACTACGGTGCGGAAGGACTCTGAAATTTGTCGGGACTTTGAAATATTTCGGAGCGATTGGAGTTTTTCGCGATTTTCTCGAAAACCAGCACGACGACCGCGGTCGAACCATTAGAGTAAAACGTAGGCAATGAAACGACGAACGGGGATCAATGGTTGTTTGCTCGATTGGACGAACTTGTGTTCGGACTACGGTGCGGAAGGACTCTGAAATTTGTCGGGACTTTGAAATATTTCGGAGCGATTGGGGTTTTTCGCGATTTTCTCGAAAACCAGCACGACGACCGCGGTCGAACCATTAGAGTAAAACGTAGGAAATGGAACGACGAACAGGGATCAATTGTTGTTTGTTCGATTGGACGAACCTGTCTTCGGACAACGGTGCGGAAGGACTCTGAAATTTGTCGGGACTTTGAAATATTTCGGAGCGATTGGAATTTTTCGCGATTTTCTCGAAAACCAGCACGACGATCGCGGTCGAACCATTAGAGTAAAACGTAGGCAATGGGACGACGAATAGGGATCAATTGTTGTTTGTTCGATTGGACGAACCTGTCTTCGGACTACGGTGCGGAAGGACTCTGAAATTTGTCGGGACTTTGAAATATTTCGGAGCGATTGGAGTTTTTCGCGATTTTCTCGAAAACCAGCACGACGACCGCGGTCGAACCATTAGAGTAAAACGTAGGCAATGAAACGACGAACGGGGATCAATGGTTGTTTGCTCGATTGGACGAACTTGTGTTCGGACTACGGTGCGGAAGGACTCTGAAATTTGTCGGGCCTTTGAAATATTTCGGAGCGATTGGAATTTTTCGCGATTTTCTCGAAAACCAGCACGACGACCGCGGCCGAACCATTAGAGTAAAACGTAGGCAATGGAACGACGAACAGGGATCAATTGTTGTTTGGTCGATTGGACGAGTTTAGACTTTCGTCGGATTACGGTACGAAGGAATCTTAAATCTATCGTAGCTTCGAATTACCTCGGAGCGATTGGGGTTTTTCGCGATTTTCTCGAAAACCAGCACGACGACCGCGGTCGAACCATTAGAGTAAAACGTAGGAAATGGAACGACGAACAGGGATCAATTGTTGTTTGTTCGATTGGACGAACCTGTCTTCGGACAACGGTGCGGAAGGAGTCTGAAATTTGTCGGGACTTTGAAATATTTCGGAGCGATTGGAGTTTTTCGCGATTTTCTCGAAAACCAGCACGACGACCGCGGTCGAACCATTAGAGTAAAACGTAGGCAATGAAACGACGAACGGGGATCAATGGTTGTTTGCTCGATTGGACGGACTTGTGTTCGGACTACGGTGCGGAAGGACTCTGAAATTTGTCCGGACTTTGAAATATTTCGGAGCGATTGGAATTTTTCGCGATTTTCTCGAAAACCAGCACGACGATCGCGGTCGAACCATTAGAGTCAAACGTAGGCAATGGGACGACGAATAGGGATCAATTGTTGTTTGTTCGATTGGACGAACCTGTCTTCGGACTACGGTGCGGAAGGACTCTGAAATTTGTCGGGACTTTGAAATATTTCGGAGCGATTGGAGTTTTTCGCGATTTTGTCGAAAACCAGCACGACGACCGCGGTCGAACCATTAGAGTAAAACGTAGGCAATGAAACGACGAACGGGGATCAATGGTTGTTTGCTCGATTGGACGAACTTGTGTTCGGACTACGGTGCGGAAGGACTCTGAAATTTGTCGGGCCTTTGAAATATTTCGGAGCGATTGGAATTTTTCGCGATTTTCTCGAAAACCAGCACGACGACCGCGGTCGAACCATTAGAGTAAAACGTAGGCAATGGAACGACGAACAGGGATCAATTGTTGTTTGGTCGATTGGACGAGTTTAGACTTTCGTCGGACTACGGTACGAAGGAATCTTAAATCTATCGTAGCTTCGAATTACCTCGGAGCGATTGGGGTTTTTCGCGATTTTCTCGAAAACCAGCACGACGACCGCGGTCGAACCATTAGAGTAAAACGTAGGCAATGGAACGACGAACGGGGATCAATGATTGTTTGCTCGATTGGACGAAATTGTGTTCGGACTACGGTGCGGAAGGACTCTGAAATTTGTCGGGACTTTGAAATATTTCGGAGCGATTGGAGTTTTTCGCGATTTTCTCGAAAACCAGCACGACGACCGCGGTCGAACCATTAGAGTAAAACGTAGGCAATGAAACGACGAACGGGGATCAATGGTTGTTTGCTCGATTGGACGAACTTGTGTTCGGACTACGGTGCGGAAGGACTCTGAAATTTGTCGGGCCTTTGAAATATTTCGGAGCGATTGGAATTTTTCGCGATTTTCTCGAAAACCAGCACGACGACCGCGGCCGAACCATTAGAGTAAAACGTAGGCAATGGAACGACGAACAGGGATCAATTGTTGTTTGGTCGATTGGACGAGTTTAGACTTTCGTCGGATTACGGTACGAAGGAATCTTAAATCTATCGTAGCTTCGAATTACCTCGGAGCGATTGGGGTTTTTCGCGATTTTCTCGAAAACCAGCACGACGACCGCGGTCGAACCATTAGAGTAAAACGTAGGAAATGGAACGACGAACAGGGATCAATTGTTGTTTGTTCGATTGGACGAACCTGTCTTCGGACAACGGTGCGGAAGGAGTCTGAAATTTGTCGGGACTTTGAAATATTTCGGAGCGATTGGAGTTTTTCGCGATTTTCTCGAAAACCAGCACGACGACCGCGGTCGAACCATTAGAGTAAAACGTAGGCAATGAAACGACGAACGGGGATCAATGGTTGTTTGCTCGATTGGACGAACTTGTGTTCGGACTACGGTGCGGAAGGACTCTGAAATTTGTCGGGCCTTTGAAATATTTCGGAGCGATTGGAATTTTTCGCGATTTTCTCGAAAACCAGCACGACGACCGCGGCCGAACCATTAGAGTAAAACGTAGGCAATGGAACGACGAACAGGGATCAATTGTTGTTTGGTCGATTGGACGAGTTTAGACTTTCGTCGGACTACGGGACGAAGGAATCTTAAATCTATCGTAGCTTCGAATTACCTCGGAGCGATTGGGGTTTTTCGCGATTTTCTCGAAAACCAGCACGACGACCGCGGTCGAACCATTAGAGTAAAACGTAGGCAATGGAACGACGAACGGGGATCAATGATTGTTTGCTCGATTGGACGAAATTGTGTTCGGACTACGGTGCGGAAGGACTCTGAAATTTGTCGGGACTTTGAAATATTTCGGAGCGATTGGAGTTTTTCGCGATTTTCTCGAAAACCAGCACGACGACCGCGGTCGAACCATTAGAGTAAAACGTAGGCAATGAAACGACGAACGGGGATCAATGATTGTTTGCTCGATTGGACGAACTTGTGTTCGGACTACGGTGCGGAAGGACTCTGAAATTTGTCGGGCCTTTGAAATATTTCGGAGCGATTGGAATTTTTCGCGATTTTCTCGAAAACCAGCACGACGACCGCGGTCGAACCATTAGAGTAAAACGTAGGCAATGAAACGACGAACGGGGATCAATGGTTGTTTGCTCGATTGGACGAACTTGTGTTCGGACTACGGTGCGGAAGGACTCTGAAATTTGTCGGGACTTTGAAATATTTCGGAGCGATTGGGGTTTTTCGCGATTTTCTCGAAAACCAGCACGACGACCGCGGTCGAACCATTAGAGTAAAACGTAGGAAATGGAACGACGAACAGGGATCAATTGTTGTTTGTTCGATTGGACGAACCTGTCTTCGGACAACGGTGCGGAAGGACTCTGAAATTTGTCGGGACTTTGAAATATTTCGGAGCGATTGGAATTTTTCGCGATTTTCTCGAAAACCAGCACGACGATCGCGGTCGAACCATTAGAGTAAAACGTAGGCAATGGGACGACGAATAGGGATCAATTGTTGTTTGTTGGATTGGACGAACCTGTCTTCGGACTACGGTGCGGAAGGACTCTGAAATTTGTCGGGACTTTGAAATATTTCGGAGCGATTGGAGTTTTTCGCGATTTTCTCGAAAACCAGCACGACGACCGCGGTCGAACCATTAGAGTAAAACGTAGGCAATGAAACGACGAACGGGGATCAATGGTTGTTTGCTCGATTGGACGAACTTGTGTTCGGACTACGGTGCGGAAGGACTCTGTAATTTGTCGGGCCTTTGAAATATTTCGGAGCGATTGGAATTTTTCGCGATTTTCTCGAAAACCAGCACGACGACCGCGGCCGAACCATTAGAGTAAAACGTAGGCAATGGAACGACGAACAGGGATCAATTGTTGTTTGGTCGATAGGACGAGTTTAGACTTTCGTCGGACTACGGTACGAAGGAATCTTAAATCTATCGTAGCTTCGAATTACCTCGGAGCGATTGGAGTTTTTCGCGATTTTCTCGAAAACCAGCACGACGACCGCGGTCGAACCATTAGAGTAAAACGTAGGCAATGAAACGACGAACGGGGATCAATGGTTGTTTGCTCGATTGGACGGACTTGTGTTCGGACTACGGTGCGGAAGGACTCTGAAATTTGTCCGGACTTTGAAATATTTCGGAGCGATTGGAATTTTTCGCGATTTTCTCGAAAACCAGCACGACGATCGCGGTCGAACCATTAGAGTCAAACGTAGGCAATGGGACGACGAATAGGGATCAATTGTTGTTTGTTCGATTGGACGAACCTGTCTTCGGACTACGGTGCGGAAGGACTCTGAAATTTGTCGGGCCTTTGAAATATTTCGGAGCGATTGGAATTTTTCGCGATTTTCTCGAAAACCAGCACGACGACCGCGGTCGAACCATTAGAGTAAAACGTAGGCAATGGAACGACGAACGGGGATCAATGATTGTTTGCTCGATTGGACGAAATTGTGTTCGGACTACGGTGCGGAAGGACTCTGAAATTTGTCGGGACTTTGAAATATTTCGGAGCGATTGGAGTTTTTCGCGATTTTCTCGAAAACCAGCACGACGACCGCGGTCGAACCATTAGAGTAAAACGTAGGCAATGAAACGACGAACGGGGATCAATGGTTGTTTGCTCGATTGGACGAACTTGTGTTCGGACTACGGTGCGGAAGGACTCTGAAATTTGTCGGGACTTTGAAATATTTCGGAGCGATTGGAGTTTTTCGCGATTTTCTCGAAAACCAGCACGACGACCGCGGTCGAACCATTAGAGTAAAAAGTAGGCAATGAAACGACGAACGGGGATCAATGGTTGTTTGCTCGATTGGACGAACTTGTGTTCGGACTACGGTGCGGAAGGACTCTGAAATTTGTCGGGACATTGAAATATTTCGGAGCGATTGGAGTTTTTCGCGATTTTCTCGAAAACCAGCACGACGACCGCGGTCGAACCATTAGAGTAAAACGTAGGCAATGAAACGACGAACGGGGATCAATGGTTGTTTGCTCGATTGGACGGACTTGTGTTCGGACTACGGTGCGGAAGGACTCTGAAATTTGTCCGGACTTTGAAATATTTCGGAGCGATTGGAATTTTTCGCGATTTTCTCGAAAACCAGCACGACGATCGCGGTCGAACCATTAGAGTCAAACGTAGGCAATGGGACGACGAATAGGGATCAATTGTTGTTTGTTCGATTGGACGAACCTGTCTTCGGACTACGGTGCGGAAGGACTCTGAAATTTGTCGGGCCTTTGAAATATTTCGGAGCGATTGGAATTTTTCGCGATTTTCTCGAAAACCAGCACGACGACCGCGGTCGAACCATTAGAGTAAAACGTAGGCAATGGAACGACGAACGGGGATCAATGATTGTTTGCTCGATTGGACGAAATTGTGTTCGGACTACGGTGCGGAAGGACTCTGAAATTTGTCGGGACTTTGAAATATTTCGGAGCGATTGGAGTTTTTCGCGATTTTCTCGAAAACCAGCACGACGACCGCGGTCGAACCATTAGAGTAAAACGTAGGCAATGAAACGACGAACGGGGATCAATGGTTGTTTGCTCGATTGGACGAACTTGTGTTCGGACTACGGTGCGGAAGGACTCTGAAATTTGTCGGGACTTTGAAATATTTCGGAGCGATTGGAGTTTTTCGCGATTTTCTCGAAAACCAGCACGACGACCGCGGTCGAACCATTAGAGTAAAAAGTAGGCAATGAAACGACGAACGGGGATCAATGGTTGTTTGCTCGATTGGACGAACTTGTGTTCGGACTACGGTGCGGAAGGAATCTGAAATTTGTCGGGACATTGAAATATTTCGGAGCGATTGGAATTTTTCGCGATTTTCTCGAAAACCAGCACGACGACCGCGGTCGAACCATTAGAGTAAAACGTAGGCAATGGAACGACGAACGGGGATCAATGATTGTTTGCTCGATTGGGCGAAATTGTGTTCGGACTACGGTGCGGAAGGACTCTGAAATTTGTCGGGACTTTGAAATATTTCGGAGCGATTGGAGTTTTTCGCGATTTTCTCGAAAACCAGCACGACGACCGCGGTCGAACCATTAGAGTAAAACGTAGGAAATGGAACGACGAACAGGGATCAATTGTTGTTTGTTCGATTGGACGAACCTGTCTTCGGACAACGGTGCGGAAGGAGTCTGAAATTTGTCGGGACTTTGAAATATTTCGGAGCGATTGGAGTTTTTCGCGATTTTCTCGAAAACCAGCACGACGACCGCGGTCGAACCATTAGAGTAAAACGTAGGCAATGAAACGACGAACGGGGATAAATGGTTGTTTGCTCGATTGGACGGACTTGTGTTCGGACTACGGTGCGGAAGGACTCTGAAATTTGTCGGGACTTTGAAATATTTCGGAGCGATTGGAATTTTTCGCGATTTTCTCGAAAACCAGCACGACGATCGCGGTCGAACCATTAGAGTAAAACGTAGGCAATGGGACGACGAATAGGGCTCAATTGTTGTTTGTTCGATTGGACGAACCTGTCTTCGGACTACGGTGCGGAAGGACTCTGAAATTTGTCGGGACTTTGAAATATTTCGGAGCGATTGGAGTTTTTCGCGATTTTCTCGAAAACCAGCACGACGACCGCGGTCGAACCATTAGAGTAAAACGTAGGCAATGGAACGACGAACGGGGATCAATGATTGTTTGCTCGATTGGACGAAATTGTGTTCGGACTACGGTGCGGAAGGACTCTGAAATTTGTCGGGACTTTGAAATATTTCGGAGCGATTGGAGTTTTTCGCGATTTTCTCGAAAACCAGCACGACGACCGCGGTCGAACCATTAGAGTAAAACGTAGGCAATGGAACGACGAACGGGGATCAATGATTGTTTGCTCGATTGGACGAAATTGTGTTCGGACTACGGTGCGGAAGGACTCTGAAATTTGTCGGGACTTTGAAATATTTCGGAGCGATTGGAGTTTTTCGCGATTTTCTCGAAAACCAGCACGACGACAGCGGTCGAACCATTAGAGTAAAACGTAGGCAATGAAACGACGAACGGGGATCAATGGTTGTTTGCTCGATTGGACGAACTTGTGTTCGGACTACGGTGCGGAAGGACTCTGAAATTTGTCGGGCCTTTGAAATATTTCGGAGCGATTGGAATTTTTCGCGATTTTCTCGAAAACCAGCACGACGACCGCGGCCGAACCATTAGAGTAAAACGTAGGCAATGGAACGACGAACAGGGATCAATTGTTGTTTGGTCGATTGGACGAGTTTAGACTTTCGTCGGACTACGGTACGAAGGAATCTTAAATCTATCGTAGCTTCGAATTACCTCGGAGCGATTGGGGTTTTTCGCGATTTTCTCGAAAACCAGCACGACGACCGCGGTCGAACCATTAGAGTAAAACGTAGGAAATGGAACGACAAACAGGGATCAATTGTTGTTTGTTCGATTGGACGAACCTGTCTTCGGACTACGGTGCGGAAGGACTCTGAAATTTGTCGGGACTTTGAAATATTTCGGAGCGATTGGAGTTTTTCGCGATTTTCTCGAAAACCAGCACGACGACCGCGGTCGAACCATTAGAGTAAAACGTAGGCAATGAAACGACGAACGGGGATCAATGGTTGTTTGCTCGATTGGACGAACTTGTGTTCGGACTACGGTGCGGAAGGACTCTGAAATTTGTCGGGCCTTTGAAATATTTCGGAGCGATTGGAATTTTTCGCGATTTTCTCGAAAACCAGCACGACGACCGCGGTCGAACCATTAGAGTAAAACGTAGGCAATGGAACGACGAACGGGGATCAATGATTGTTTGCTCGATTGGACGAAATTGTGTTCGGACTACGGTGCGGAAGGACTCTGAAATTTGTCGGGACTTTGAAATATTTCGGAGCGATTGGAGTTTTTCGCGATTTTCTCGAAAACCAGCACGACGACCGCGGTCGAACCATTAGAGTAAAACGTAGGCAATGAAACGACGAACGGGGATCAATGGTTGTTTGCTCGATTGGACGAAATTGTGTTCGGACTACGGTGCGGAAGGACTCTGAAATTTGTCGGGACTTTGAAATATTTCGGAGCGATTGGAGTTTTTCGCGATTTTCTCGAAAACCAGCACGACGACCGCGGTCGAACCATTAGAGTAAAACGTAGGCAATGAAACGACGAACGGGGATCAATGGTTGTTTGCTCGATTGGACGAACTTGTGTTCGGACTACGGTGCGGAAGGACTCTGAAATTTGTCGGGACTTTGAAATATTTCGGAGCGATTGGAGTTTTTCGCGATTTTCTCGAAAACCAGCACGACGACCGCGGTCGAACCATTAGAGTAAAAAGTAGGCAATGAAACGACGAACGGGGATCAATGGTTGTTTGCTCGATTGGACGAACTTGTGTTCGGACTACGGTGCGGAAGGACTCTGAAATTTGTCGGGACATTGAAATATTTCGGAGCGATTGGAGTTTTTCGCGATTTTCTCGAAAACCAGCACGACGACCGCGGTCGAACCATTAGAGTAAAACGTAGGCAATGAAACGACGAACGGGGATCAATGGTTGTTTGCTCGATTGGACGGACTTGTGTTCGGACTACGGTGCGGAAGGACTCTGAAATTTGTCCGGACTTTGAAATATTTCGGAGCGATTGGAATTTTTCGCGATTTTCTCGAAAACCAGCACGACGATCGCGGTCGAACCATTAGAGTCAAACGTAGGCAATGGGACGACGAATAGGGATCAATTGTTGTTTGTTCGATTGGACGAACCTGTCTTCGGACTACGGTGCGGAAGGACTCTGAAATTTGTCGGGCCTTTGAAATATTTCGGAGCGATTGGAATTTTTCGCGATTTTCTCGAAAACCAGCACGACGACCGCGGTCGAACCATTAGAGTAAAACGTAGGCAATGGAACGACGAACGGGGATCAATGATTGTTTGCTCGATTGGACGAAATTGTGTTCGGACTACGGTGCGGAAGGACTCTGAAATTTGTCGGGACTTTGAAATATTTCGGAGCGATTGGAGTTTTTCGCGATTTTCTCGAAAACCAGCACGACGACCGCGGTCGAACCATTAGAGTAAAACGTAGGCAATGAAACGACGAACGGGGATCAATGGTTGTTTGCTCGATTGGACGAACTTGTGTTCGGACTACGGTGCGGAAGGACTCTGAAATTTGTCGGGACTTTGAAATATTTCGGAGCGATTGGAGTTTTTCGCGATTTTCTCGAAAACCAGCACGACGACCGCGGTCGAACCATTAGAGTAAAAAGTAGGCAATGAAACGACGAACGGGGATCAATGGTTGTTTGCTCGATTGGACGAACTTGTGTTCGGACTACGGTGCGGAAGGAATCTGAAATTTGTCGGGACATTGAAATATTTCGGAGCGATTGGAATTTTTCGCGATTTTCTCGAAAACCAGCACGACGACCGCGGTCGAACCATTAGAGTAAAACGTAGGCAATGGAACGACGAACGGGGATCAATGATTGTTTGCTCGATTGGACGAAATTGTGTTCGGACTACGGTGCGGAAGGACTCTGAAATTTGTCGGGACTTTGAAATATTTCGGAGCGATTGGAGTTTTTCGCGATTTTCTCGAAAACCAGCACGACGACCGCGGTCGAACCATTAGAGTAAAACGTAGGAAATGGAACGACGAACAGGGATCAATTGTTGTTTGTTCGATTGGACGAACCTGTCTTCGGACAACGGTGCGGAAGGAGTCTGAAATTTGTCGGGACTTTGAAATATTTCGGAGCGATTGGAGTTTTTCGCGATTTTCTCGAAAACCAGCACGACGACCGCGGTCGAACCATTAGAGTAAAACGTAGGCAATGAAACGACGAACGGGGATAAATGGTTGTTTGCTCGATTGGACGGACTTGTGTTCGGACTACGGTGCGGAAGGACTCTGAAATTTGTCGGGACTTTGAAATATTTCGGAGCGATTGGAATTTTTCGCGATTTTCTCGAAAACCAGCACGACGATCGCGGTCGAACCATTAGAGTAAAACGTAGGCAATGGGACGACGAATAGGGCTCAATTGTTGTTTGTTCGATTGGACGAACCTGTCTTCGGACTACGGTGCGGAAGGACTCTGAAATTTGTCGGGACTTTGAAATATTTCGGAGCGATTGGAGTTTTTCGCGATTTTCTCGAAAACCAGCACGACGACCGCGGTCGAACCATTAGAGTAAAACGTAGGCAATGGAACGACGAACGGGGATCAATGATTGTTTGCTCGATTGGACGAAATTGTGTTCGGACTACGGTGCGGAAGGACTCTGAAATTTGTCGGGACTTTGAAATATTTCGGAGCGATTGGAGTTTTTCGCGATTTTCTCGAAAACCAGCACGACGACCGCGGTCGAACCATTAGAGTAAAACGTAGGCAATGGAACGACGAACGGGGATCAATGATTGTTTGCTCGATTGGACGAAATTGTGTTCGGACTACGGTGCGGAAGGACTCTGAAATTTGTCGGGACTTTGAAATATTTCGGAGCGATTGGAGTTTTTCGCGATTTTCTCGAAAACCAGCACGACGACAGCGGTCGAACCATTAGAGTAAAACGTAGGCAATGAAACGACGAACGGGGATCAATGGTTGTTTGCTCGATTGGACGAACTTGTGTTCGGACTACGGTGCGGAAGGACTCTGAAATTTGTCGGGCCTTTGAAATATTTCGGAGCGATTGGAATTTTTCGCGATTTTCTCGAAAACCAGCACGACGACCGCGGCCGAACCATTAGAGTAAAACGTAGGCAATGGAACGACGAACAGGGATCAATTGTTGTTTGGTCGATTGGACGAGTTTAGACTTTCGTCGGACTACGGTACGAAGGAATCTTAAATCTATCGTAGCTTCGAATTACCTCGGAGCGATTGGGGTTTTTCGCGATTTTCTCGAAAACCAGCACGACGACCGCGGTCGAACCATTAGAGTAAAACGTAGGAAATGGAACGACAAACAGGGATCAATTGTTGTTTGTTCGATTGGACGAACCTGTCTTCGGACTACGGTGCGGAAGGACTCTGAAATTTGTCGGGACTTTGAAATATTTCGGAGCGATTGGAGTTTTTCGCGATTTTCTCGAAAACCAGCACGACGACCGCGGTCGAACCATTAGAGTAAAACGTAGGCAATGAAACGACGAACGGGGATCAATGGTTGTTTGCTCGATTGGACGAACTTGTGTTCGGACTACGGTGCGGAAGGACTCTGAAATTTGTCGGGCCTTTGAAATATTTCGGAGCGATTGGAATTTTTCGCGATTTTCTCGAAAACCAGCACGACGACCGCGGTCGAACCATTAGAGTAAAACGTAGGCAATGGAACGACGAACGGGGATCAATGATTGTTTGCTCGATTGGACGAAATTGTGTTCGGACTACGGTGCGGAAGGACTCTGAAATTTGTCGGGACTTTGAAATATTTCGGAGCGATTGGAGTTTTTCGCGATTTTCTCGAAAACCAGCACGACGACCGCGGTCGAACCATTAGAGTAAAACGTAGGCAATGAAACGACGAACGGGGATCAATGGTTGTTTGCTCGATTGGACGAACTTGTGTTCGGACTACGGTGCGGAAGGACTCTGAAATTTGTCGGGACTTTGAAATATTTCGGAGCGATTGGAGTTTTTCGCGATTTTCTCGAAAACCAGCACGACGACCGCGGTCGAACCATTAGAGTAAAACGTAGGCAATGAAACGACGAACGGGGATCAATGGTTGTTTGCTCGATTGGACGAACTTGTGTTCGGACTACGGTGCGGAAGGACTCTGAAATTTGTCGGGACATTGAAATATTTCGGAGCGATTGGAATTTTTCGCGATTTTCTCGAAAACCAGCACGACGACCGCGGTCGAACCATTAGAGTAAAACGTAGGCAATGGAACGACGAACGGGGATCAATGATTGTTTGCTCGATTGGACGAAATTGTGTTCGGACTACGGTGCGGAAGGACTCTGAAATTTGTCGGGACTTTGAAATATTTCGGAGCGATTGGAGTTTTTCGCGATTTTCTCGAAAACCAGCACGACGACCGCGGTCGAACCATTAGAGTAAAACGTAGGAAATGGAACGACGAACAGGGATCAATTGTTGTTTGTTCGATTGGACGAACCTGTCTTCGGACAACGGTGCGGAAGGAGTCTGAAATTTGTCGGGACTTTGAAATATTTCGGAGCGATTGGAGTTTTTCGCGATTTTCTCGAAAACCAGCACGACGACCGCGGTCGAACCATTAGAGTAAAACGTAGGCAATGAAACGACGAACGGGGATAAATGGTTGTTTGCTCGATTGGACGGACTTGTGTTCGGACTACGGTGCGGAAGGACTCTGAAATTTGTCGGGACTTTGAAATATTTCGGAGCGATTGGAATTTTTCGCGATTTTCTCGAAAACCAGCACGACGATCGCGGTCGAACCATTAGAGTAAAACGTAGGCAATGGGACGACGAATAGGGATCAATTGTTGTTTGTTCGATTGGACGAACCTGTCTTCGGACTACGGTGCGGAAGGACTCTGAAATTTGTCGGGACTTTGAAATATTTCGGAGCGATTGGAGTTTTTCGCGATTTTCTCGAAAACCAGCACGACGACCGCGGTCGAACCATTAGAGTAAAACGTAGGCAATGGAACGACGAACGGGGATCAATGATTGTTTGCTCGATTGGACGAAATTGTGTTCGGACTACGGTGCGGAAGGACTCTGAAATTTGTCGGGACTTTGAAATATTTCGGAGCGATTGGAGTTTTTCGCGATTTTCTCGAAAACCAGCACGACGACCGCGGTCGAACCATTAGAGTAAAACGTAGGCAATGGAACGACGAACGGGGATCAATGATTGTTTGCTCGATTGGACGAAATTGTGTTCGGACTACGGTGCGGAAGGACTCTGAAATTTGTCGGGACTTTGAAATATTTCGGAGCGATTGGAGTTTTTCGCGATTTTCTCGAAAACCAGCACGACGACAGCGGTCGAACCATTAGAGTAAAACGTAGGCAATGAAACGACGAACGGGGATCAATGGTTGTTTGCTCGATTGGACGAACTTGTGTTCGGACTACGGTGCGGAAGGACTCTGAAATTTGTCGGGCCTTTGAAATATTTCGGAGCGATTGGAATTTTTCGCGATTTTCTCGAAAACCAGCACGACGACCGCGGCCGAACCATTAGAGTAAAACGTAGGCAATGGAACGACGAACAGGGATCAATTGTTGTTTGGTCGATTGGACGAGTTTAGACTTTCGTCGGACTACGGTACGAAGGAATCTTAAATCTATCGTAGCTTCGAATTACCTCGGAGCGATTGGGGTTTTTCGCGATTTTCTCGAAAACCAGCACGACGACCGCGGTCGAACCATTAGAGTAAAACGTAGGAAATGGAACGACGAACAGGGATCAATTGTTGTTTGTTCGATTGGACGAACCTGTCTTCGGAGAACGGTGCGGAAGGAGTCTGAAATTTGTCGGGACTTTGAAATATTTCGGAGCGATTGGAATTTTTCGCGATTTTCTCGAAAACCAGCACGACGATCGCGGTCGCACCATTAGAGTAAAACGTAGGCAATGGGACGACGAATAGGGATCAATTGTTGTTTGTTCGATTGGACGAACCTGTCTTCGGACTACGGTGCGGAAGGACTCTGAAATTTGTCGGGACTTTGAAATATTTCGGAGCGATTGGAGTTTTTCGCGATTTTCTCGAAAACCAGCACGACGACCGCGGTCGAACCATTAGAGTAAAACGTAGGCAATGAAACGACGAACGGGGATCAATGGTTGTTTGCTCGATTGGACGGACTTGTGTTCGGACTACGGTGCGGAAGGACTCTGAAATTTGTCGGGACTTTGAAATATTTCGGAGCGATTGGAATTTTTCGCGATTTTCTCGAAAACCAGCACGACGACCGCGGTCGAACCATTAGAGTAAAACGTAGGAAATGGAACGACAAACAGGGATCAATTGTTGTTTGTTCGATTGGACGAACCTGTCTTCGGACTACGGTGCGGAAGGACTCTGAAATTTGTCGGGACTTTGAAATATTTCGGAGCGATTGGAATTTTTCGCGATTTTCTCGAAAACCAGCACGACGATCGCGGTCGCACCATTAGAGTAAAACGTAGGCAATGGGACGACGAATAGGGATCAATTGTTGTTTGTTCGATTGGACGAACCTGTCTTCGGACTACGGTGCGGAAGGACTCTGAAATTTGTCGGGACTTTGAAATATTTCGGAGCGATTGGAGTTTTTCGCGATTTTCTCGAAAACCAGCACGACGACCGCGGTCGAACCATTAGAGTAAAACGTAGGCAATGAAACGACGAACGGGGATCAATGGTTGTTTGCTCGATTGGACGAACTTGTGTTCGGACTACGGTGCGGAAGGACTCTGAAATTTGTCGGGACTTTGAAATATTTCGGAGCGATTGGAGTTTTTCGCGATTTTCTCGAAAACCAGCACGACGACCGCGGTCGAACCATTAGAGTAAAACGTAGGCAATGAAACGACGAACGGGGATCAATGGTTGTTTGCTCGATTGGACGAACTTGTGTTCGGACTACGGTGCGGAAGGACTCTGAAATTTGTCGGGACATTGAAATATTTCGGAGCGATTGGAATTTTTCGCGATTTTCTCGAAAACCAGCACGACGACCGCGGTCGAACCATTAGAGTAAAACGTAGGCAATGGAACGACGAACGGGGATCAATGATTGTTTGCTCGATTGGACGAAATTGTGTTCGGACTACGGTGCGGAAGGACTCTGAAATTTGTCGGGACTTTGAAATATTTCGGAGCGATTGGAGTTTTTCGCGATTTTCTCGAAAACCAGCACGACGACCGCGGTCGAACCATTAGAGTAAAACGTAGGAAATGGAACGACGAACAGGGATCAATTGTTGTTTGTTCGATTGGACGAACCTGTCTTCGGACAACGGTGCGGAAGGAGTCTGAAATTTGTCGGGACTTTGAAATATTTCGGAGCGATTGGAGTTTTTCGCGATTTTCTCGAAAACCAGCACGACGACCGCGGTCGAACCATTAGAGTAAAACGTAGGCAATGAAACGACGAACGGGGATAAATGGTTGTTTGCTCGATTGGACGGACTTGTGTTCGGACTACGGTGCGGAAGGACTCTGAAATTTGTCGGGACTTTGAAATATTTCGGAGCGATTGGAATTTTTCGCGATTTTCTCGAAAACCAGCACGACGATCGCGGTCGAACCATTAGAGTAAAACGTAGGCAATGGGACGACGAATAGGGATCAATTGTTGTTTGTTCGATTGGACGAACCTGTCTTCGGACTACGGTGCGGAAGGACTCTGAAATTTGTCGGGACTTTGAAATATTTCGGAGCGATTGGAGTTTTTCGCGATTTTCTCGAAAACCAGCACGACGACCGCGGTCGAACCATTAGAGTAAAACGTAGGCAATGGAACGACGAACGGGGATCAATGATTGTTTGCTCGATTGGACGAAATTGTGTTCGGACTACGGTGCGGAAGGACTCTGAAATTTGTCGGGACTTTGAAATATTTCGGAGCGATTGGAGTTTTTCGCGATTTTCTCGAAAACCAGCACGACGACCGCGGTCGAACCATTAGAGTAAAACGTAGGCAATGAAACGACGAACGGGGATCAATGGTTGTTTGCTCGATTGGACGAACTTGTGTTCGGACTACGGTGCGGAAGGACTCTGAAATTTGTCGGGACATTGAAATATTTCGGAGCGATTGGAATTTTTCGCGATTTTCTCGAAAACCAGCACGACGACCGCGGTCGAACCATTAGAGTAAAACGTAGGCAATGGAACGACGAACGGGGATCAATGATTGTTTGCTCGATTGGACGAAATTGTGTTCGGACTACGGTGCGGAAGGACTCTGAAATTTGTCGGGACTTTGAAATATTTCGGAGCGATTGGAGTTTTTCGCGATTTTCTCGAAAACCAGCACGACGACCGCGGTCGAACCATTAGAGTAAAACGTAGGAAATGGAACGACGAACAGGGATCAATTGTTGTTTGTTCGATTGGACGAACCTGTCTTCGGACAACGGTGCGGAAGGAGTCTGAAATTTGTCGGGACTTTGAAATATTTCGGAGCGATTGGAGTTTTTCGCGATTTTCTCGAAAACCAGCACGACGACCGCGGTCGAACCATTAGAGTAAAACGTAGGCAATGAAACGACGAACGGGGATAAATGGTTGTTTGCTCGATTGGACGGACTTGTGTTCGGACTACGGTGCGGAAGGACTCTGAAATTTGTCGGGACTTTGAAATATTTCGGAGCGATTGGAATTTTTCGCGATTTTCTCGAAAACCAGCACGACGATCGCGGTCGAACCATTAGAATAAAACGTAGGCAATGGGACGACGAATAGGGATCAATTGTTGTTTGTTCGATTGGACGAACCTGTCTTCGGACTACGGTGCGGAAGGACTCTGAAATTTGTCGGGACTTTGAAATATTTCGGAGCGATTGGAGTTTTTCGCGATTTTCTCGAAAACCAGCACGACGACCGCGGTCGAACCATTAGAGTAAAACGTAGGCAATGGAACGACGAACGGGGATCAATGATTGTTTGCTCGATTGGACGAAATTGTGTTCGGACTACGGTGCGGAAGGACTCTGAAATTTGTCGGGACTTTGAAATATTTCGGAGCGATTGGAGTTTTTCGCGATTTTCTCGAAAACCAGCACGACGACCGCGGTCGAACCATTAGAGTAAAACGTAGGCAATGGAACGACGAACGGGGATCAATGATTGTTTGCTCGATTGGACGAAATTGTGTTCGGACTACGGTGCGGAAGGACTCTGAAATTTGTCGGGACTTTGAAATATTTCGGAGCGATTGGAGTTTTTCGCGATTTTCTCGAAAACCAGCACGACGACCGCGGTCGAACCATTAGAGTAAAACGTAGGCAATGAAACGACGAACGGGGATCAATGGTTGTTTGCTCGATTGGACGAACTTGTGTTCGGACTACGGTGCGGAAGGACTCTGAAATTTGTCGGGACATTGAAATATTTCGGAGCGATTGGAATTTTTCGCGATTTTCTCGAAAACCAGCACGACGACCGCGGTCGAACCATTAGAGTAAAACGTAGGCAATGGAACGACGAACGGGGATCAATGATTGTTTGCTCGATTGGACGAAATTGTGTTCGGACTACGGTGCGGAAGGACTCTGAAATTTGTCGGGACTTTGAAATATTTCGGAGCGATTGGAGTTTTTCGCGATTTTCTCGAAAACCAGCACGACGACCGCGGTCGAACCATTAGAGTAAAACGTAGGAAATGGAACGACGAACAGGGATCAATTGTTGTTTGTTCGATTGGACGAACCTGTCTTCGGACAACGGTGCGGAAGGAGTCTGAAATTTGTCGGGACTTTGAAATATTTCGGAGCGATTGGAGTTTTTCGCGATTTTCTCGAAAACCAGCACGACGACCGCGGTCGAACCATTAGAGTAAAACGTAGGCAATGAAACGACGAACGGGGATAAATGGTTGTTTGCTCGATTGGACGGACTTGTGTTCGGACTACGGTGCGGAAGGACTCTGAAATTTGTCGGGACTTTGAAATATTTCGGAGCGATTGGAATTTTTCGCGATTTTCTCGAAAACCAGCACGACGATCGCGGTCGAACCATTAGAATAAAACGTAGGCAATGGGACGACGAATAGGGATCAATTGTTGTTTGTTCGATTGGACGAACCTGTCTTCGGACTACGGTGCGGAAGGACTCTGAAATTTGTCGGGACTTTGAAATATTTCGGAGCGATTGGAGTTTTTCGCGATTTTCTCGAAAACCAGCACGACGACCGCGGTCGAACCATTAGAGTAAAACGTAGGCAATGGAACGACGAACGGGGATCAATGATTGTTTGCTCGATTGGACGAAATTGTGTTCGGACTACGGTGCGGAAGGACTCTGAAATTTGTCGGGACTTTGAAATATTTCGGAGCGATTGGAGTTTTTCGCGATTTTCTCGAAAACCAGCACGACGACCGCGGTCGAACCATTAGAGTAAAACGTAGGCAATGGAACGACGAACGGGGATCAATGATTGTTTGCTCGATTGGACGAAATTGTGTTCGGACTACGGTGCGGAAGGACTCTGAAATTTGTCGGGACTTTGAAATATTTCGGAGCGATTGGAGTTTTTCGCGATTTTCTCGAAAACCAGCACGACGACCGCGGTCGAACCATTAGAGTAAAACGTAGGCAATGAAACGACGAACGGGGATCAATGGTTGTTTGCTCGATTGGACGAACTTGTGTTCGGACTACGGTGCGGAAGGACTCTGAAATTTGTCGGGCCTTTGAAATATTTCGGAGCGATTGGAATTTTTCGCGATTTTCTCGAAAACCAGCACGACGACCGCGGCCGAACCATTAGAGTAAAACGTAGGCAATGGAACGACGAACAGGGATCAATTGTTGTTTGGTCGATTGGACGAGTTTAGACTTTCGTCGGACTACGGTACGAAGGAATCTTAAATCTATCGTAGCTTCGAATTACCTCGGAGCGATTGGGGTTTTTCGCGATTTTCTCGAAAACCAGCACGACGACCGCGGTCGAACCATTAGAGTAAAACGTAGGAAATGGAACGACGAACAGGGATCAATTGTTGTTTGTTCGATTGGACGAACCTGTCTTCGGACAACGGTGCGGAAGGAGTCTGAAATTTGTCGGGACTTTGAAATATTTCGGAGCGATTGGAATTTTTCGCGATTTTCTCGAAAACCAGCACGACGACCGCGGTCGAACCATTAGAGTAAAACGTAGGCAATGAAACGACGAACGGGGATCAATGGTTGTTTGCTCGATTGGACGAACTTGTGTTCGGACTACGGTGCGGAAGGACTCTGAAATTTGTCGGGCCTTTGAAATCTTTCGGAGCGATTGGAATTTTTCGCGATTTTCTCGAAAACCAGCACGACGACCGCGGTCGAACCATTAGAGTAAAACGTAGGCAATGGGACGACGAATAGGGATCAATTGTTGTTTGTTCGATTGGACGAACCTGTCTTCGGACTACGGTGCGGAAGGACTCTGAAATTTGTCGGGACTTTGAAATATTTCGGAGCGATTGGAGTTTTTCGCGATTTTCTCGAAAACCAGCACGACGACCGCGGTCGAACCATTAGAGTAAAACGTAGGCAATGAAACGACGAACGGGGATCAATGGTTGTTTGCTCGATTGGACGAACTTGTGTTCGGACTACGGTGCGGAAGGACTCTGAAATTTGTCGGGCCTTTGAAATCTTTCGGAGCGATTGGAATTTTTCGCGATTTTCTCGAAAACCAGCACGACGACCGCGGTCGAACCATTAGAGTAAAACGTAGGCAATGGAACGACGAACAGGGATCAATTGTTGTTTGGTCGATTGGACGAGTTTAGACTTTCGTCGGACTACGGTACGAAGGAATCTTAAATCTATCGTAGCTTCGAATTACCTCGGAGCGATTGGGGTTTTTCGCGATTTTCTCGAAAACCAGCACGACGACCGCGGTCGAACCATTAGAGTAAAACGTAGGCAATGGAACGACGAACGGGGATCAATGATTGTTTGCTCGATTGGACGAAATTGTGTTCGGACTACGGTGCGGAAGGACTCTGAAATTTGTCGGGACTTTGAAATATTTCGGAGCGATTGGAGTTTTTCGCGATTTTCTCGAAAACCAGCACGACGACCGCGGTCGAACCATTAGAGTAAAACGTAGGCAATGGAACGACGAACGGGGATCAATGATTGTTTGCTCGATTGGACGAAATTGTGTTCGGACTACGGTGCGGAAGGACTCTGAAATTTGTCGGGACTTTGAAATATTTCGGAGCGATTGGAGTTTTTCGCGATTTTCTCGAAAACCAGCACGACGACCGCGGTCGAACCATTAGAGTAAAACGTAGGCAATGGAACGACGAACGGGGATCAATGATTGTTTGCTCGATTGGACGAAATTGTGTTCGGACTACGGTGCGGAAGGACTCTGAAATTTGTCGGGACTTTGAAATATTTCGGAGCGATTGGAGTTTTTCGCGATTTTCTCGAAAACCAGCACGACGACCGCGGTCGAACCATTAGAGTAAAACGTAGGCAATGAAACGACGAACGGGGATCAATGGTTGTTTGCTCGATTGGACGAACTTGTGTTCGGACTACGGTGCGGAAGGACTCTGAAATTTGTCGGGCCTTTGAAATATTTCGGAGCGATTGGAATTTTTCGCGATTTTCTCGAAAACCAGCACGACGACCGCGGCCGAACCATTAGAGTAAAACGTAGGCAATGGAACGACGAACAGGGATCAATTGTTGTTTTGTCGATTGGACGAGTTTAGACTTTCGTCGGACTACGGTACGAAGGAATCTTAAATCTATCGTAGCTTCGAATTACCTCGGAGCGATTGGGGTTTTTCGCGATTTTCTCGAAAACCAGCACGACGACCGCGGTCGAACCATTAGAGTAAAACGTAGGAAATGGAACGACGAACAGGGATCAATTGTTGTTTGTTCGATTGGACGAACCTGTCTTCGGACAACGGTGCGGAAGGAGTCTGAAATTTGTCGGGACTTTGAAATATTTCGGAGCGATTGGAATTTTTCGCGATTTTCTCGAAAACCAGCACGACGACCGCGGTCGAACCATTAGAGTAAAACGTAGGCAATGGAACGACGAACGGGGATCAATGATTGTTTGCTCGATTGGACGAAATTGTGTTCGGACTACGGTGCGGAAGGACTCTGAAATTTGTCGGGACTTTGAAATATTTCGGAGCGATTGGAGTTTTTCGCGATTTTCTCGAAAACCAGCACGACGACCGCGGTCGAACCATTAGAGTAAAACGTAGGCAATGAAACGACGAACGGGGATCAATGGTTGTTTGCTCGATTGGACGAACTTGTGTTCGGACTACGGTGCGGAAGGACTCTGAAATTTGTCGGGCCTTTGAAATATTTCGGAGCGATTGGAATTTTTCGCGATTTTCTCGAAAACCAGCACGACGACCGCGGCCGAACCATTAGAGTAAAACGTAGGCAATGGAACGACGAACAGGGATCAATTGTTGTTTTGTCGATTGGACGAGTTTAGACTTTCGTCGGACTACGGTACGAAGGAATCTTAAATCTATCGTAGCTTCGAATTACCTCGGAGCGATTGGGGTTTTTCGCGATTTTCTCGAAAACCAGCACGACGACCGCGGTCGAACCATTAGAGTAAAACGTAGGAAATGGAACGACGAACAGGGATCAATTGTTGTTTGTTCGATTGGACGAACCTGTCTTCGGACAACGGTGCGGAAGGAGTCTGAAATTTGTCGGGACTTTGAAATATTTCGGAGCGATTGGAATTTTTCGCGATTTTCTCGAAAACCAGCACGACGACCGCGGTCGAACCATTAGAGTAAAACGTAGGCAATGGAACGACGAACGGGGATCAATGATTGTTTGCTCGATTGGACGAAATTGTGTTCGGACTACGGTGCGGAAGGACTCTGAAATTTGTCGGGACTTTGAAATATTTCGGAGCGATTGGAGTTTTTCGCGATTTTCTCGAAAACCAGCACGACGACCGCGGTCGAACCATTAGAGTAAAACGTAGGCAATGAAACGACGAACGGGGATCAATGGTTGTTTGCTCGATTGGACGAACTTGTGTTCGGACTACGGTGCGGAAGGACTCTGAAATTTGTCGGGCCTTTGAAATATTTCGGAGCGATTGGAATTTTTCGCGATTTTCTCGAAAACCAGCACGACGACCGCGGTCGAACCATTAGAGTAAAACGTAGGCAATGGAACGACGAACAGGGATCAATTGTTGTTTGGTCGATTGGACGAGTTTAGACTTTCGTCGGACTACGGTACGAAGGAATCTTAAATCTATCGTAGCTTCGAATTACCTCGGAGCGATTGGGGTTTTTCGCGATTTTCTCGAAAACCAGCACGACGACCGCGGTCGAACCATTAGAGTAAAACGTAGGCAATGGAACGACGAACGGGGATCAATGATTGTTTGCTCGATTGGACGAAATTGTGTTCGGACTACGGTGCGGAAGGACTCTGAAATTTGTCGGGACTTTGAAATATTTCGGAGCGATTGGAGTTTTTCGCGATTTTCTCGAAAACCAGCACGACGACCGCGGTCGAACCATTAGAGTAAAACGTAGGCAATGAAACGACGAACGGGGATCAATGGTTGTTTGCTCGATTGGACGGACTTGTGTTCGGACTACGGTGCGGAAGGACTCTGAAATTTGTCCGGACTTTGAAATATTTCGGAGCGATTGGAATTTTTCGCGATTTTCTCGAAAACCAGCACGACGACCGCGGTCGAACCATTAGAGTAAAACGTAGGAAATGGAACGACAAACAGGGATCAATTGTTGTTTGTTCGATTGGACGAACCTGTCTTCGGACTACGGTGCGGAAGGACTCTGAAATTTGTCGGGACTTTGAAATATTTCGGAGCGATTGGAATTTTTCGCGATTTTCTCGAAAACCAGCACGACGATCGCGGTCGAACCATTAGAGTCAAACGTAGGCAATGGGACGACGAATAGGGATCAATTGTTGTTTGTTCGATTGGACGAACCTGTCTTCGGACTACGGTGCGGAAGGACTCTGAAATTTGTCGGGACTTTGAAATATTTCGGAGCGATTGGAGTTTTTCGCGATTTTCTCGAAAACCAGCACGACGACCGCGGTCGAACCATTAGAGTAAAACGTAGGCAATGGAACGACGAACGGGGATCAATGATTGTTTGCTCGATTGGACGAAATTGTGTTCGGACTACGGTGCGGAAGGACTCTGAAATTTGTCGGGACTTTGAAATATTTCGGAGCGATTGGAGTTTTTCGCGATTTTCTCGAAAACCAGCACGACGACCGCGGTCGAACCATTAGAGTAAAACGTAGGCAATGGAACGACGAACGGGGATCAATGATTGTTTGCTCGATTGGACGAAATTGTGTTCGGACTACGGTGCGGAAGGACTCTGAAATTTGTCGGGACTTTGAAATATTTCGGAGCGATTGGAGTTTTTCGCGATTTTCTCGAAAACCAGCACGACGACCGCGGTCGAACCATTAGAGTAAAACGTAGGCAATGAAACGACGAACGGGGATCAATGGTTGTTTGCTCGATTGGACGAACTTGTGTTCGGACTACGGTGCGGAAGGACTCTGAAATTTGTCGGGCCTTTGAAATATTTCGGAGCGATTGGAATTTTTCGCGATTTTCTCGAAAACCAGCACGACGACCGCGGCCGAACCATTAGAGTAAAACGTAGGCAATGGAACGACGAACAGGGATCAATTGTTGTTTGGTCGATTGGACGAGTTTAGACTTTCGTCGGACTACGGTACGAAGGAATCTTAAATCTATCGTAGCTTCGAATTACCTCGGAGCGATTGGGGTTTTTCGCGATTTTCTCGAAAACCAGCACGACGACCGCGGTCGAACCATTAGAGTAAAACGTAGGAAATGGAACGACGAACAGGGATCAATTGTTGTTTGTTCGATTGGACGAACCTGTCTTCGGACAACGGTGCGGAAGGAGTCTGAAATTTGTCGGGACTTTGAAATATTTCGGAGCGATTGGAATTTTTCGCGATTTTCTCGAAAACCAGCACGACGACCGCGGTCGAACCATTAGAGTAAAACGTAGGCAATGGAACGACGAACGGGGATCAATGATTGTTTGCTCGATTGGACGAAATTGTGTTCGGACTACGGTGCGGAAGGACTCTGAAATTTGTCGGGACTTTGAAATATTTCGGAGCGATTGGAGTTTTTCGCGATTTTCTCGAAAACCAGCACGACGACCGCGGTCGAACCATTAGAGTAAAACGTAGGCAATGAAACGACGAACGGGGATCAATGGTTGTTTGCTCGATTGGACGAACTTGTGTTCGGACTACGGTGCGGAAGGACTCTGAAATTTGTCGGGCCTTTGAAATATTTCGGAGCGATTGGAATTTTTCGCGATTTTCTCGAAAACCAGCACGACGACCGCGGTCGAACCATTAGAGTAAAACGTAGGCAATGGAACGACGAACAGGGATCAATTGTTGTTTGGTCGATTGGACGAGTTTAGACTTTCGTCGGACTACGGTACGAAGGAATCTTAAATCTATCGTAGCTTCGAATTACCTCGGAGCGATTGGGGTTTTTCGCGATTTTCTCGAAAACCAGCACGACGACCGCGGTCGAACCATTAGAGTAAAACGTAGGCAATGGAACGACGAACGGGGATCAATGATTGTTTGCTCGATTGGACGAAATTGTGTTCGGACTACGGTGCGGAAGGACTCTGAAATTTGTCGGGACTTTGAAATATTTCGGAGCGATTGGAGTTTTTCGCGATTTTCTCGAAAACCAGCACGACGACCGCGGTCGAACCATTAGAGTAAAACGTAGGCAATGAAACGACGAACGGGGATCAATGGTTGTTTGCTCGATTGGACGGACTTGTGTTCGGACTACGGTGCGGAAGGACTCTGAAATTTGTCCGGACTTTGAAATATTTCGGAGCGATTGGAATTTTTCGCGATTTTCTCGAAAACCAGCACGACGACCGCGGTCGAACCATTAGAGTAAAACGTAGGAAATGGAACGACAAACAGGGATCAATTGTTGTTTGTTCGATTGGACGAACCTGTCTTCGGACTACGGTGCGGAAGGACTCTGAAATTTGTCGGGACTTTGAAATATTTCGGAGCGATTGGAATTTTTCGCGATTTTCTCGAAAACCAGCACGACGATCGCGGTCGAACCATTAGAGTCAAACGTAGGCAATGGGACGACGAATAGGGATCAATTGTTGTTTGTTCGATTGGACGAACCTGTCTTCGGACTACGGTGCGGAAGGACTCTGAAATTTGTCGGGACTTTGAAATATTTCGGAGCGATTGGAGTTTTTCGCGATTTTCTCGAAAACCAGCACGACGACCGCGGTCGAACCATTAGAGTAAAACGTAGGCAATGAAACGACGAACGGGGATCAATGGTTGTTTGCTCGATTGGACGAACTTGTGTTCGGACTACGGTGCGGAAGGACTCTGAAATTTGTCGGGCCTTTGAAATATTTCGGAGCGATTGGAATTTTTCGCGATTTTCTCGAAAACCAGCACGACGACCGCGGTCGAACCATTAGAGTAAAACGTAGGCAATGGAACGACGAAAAGGGATCAATTGTTGTTTGGTCGATTGGACGAGTTTAGACTTTCGTCGGACTACGGTACGAAGGAATCTTAAATCTATCGTAGCTTCGAATTACCTCGGAGCGATTGGGGTTTTTCGCGATTTTCTCGAAAACCAGCACGACGACCGCGGTCGAACCATTAGAGTAAAACGTAGGAAATGGAACGACGAACAGGGATCAATTGTTGTTTGTTCGATTGGACGAACCTGTCTTCGGACAACGGTGCGGAAGGAGTCTGAAATTTGTCGGGACTTTGAAATATTTCGGAGCGATTGGAGTTTTTCGCGATTTTCTCGAAAACCAGCACGACGACCGCGGTCGAACCATTAGAGTAAAACGTAGGAAATGGAACGACGAACAGGGATCAATTGTTGTTTGTTCGATTGGACGAACCTGTCTTCGGACAACGGTGCGGAAGGAGTCTGAAATTTGTCGGGACTTTGAAATATTTCGGAGCGATTGGAGTTTTTCGCGATTTTCTCGAAAACCAGCACGACGACCGCGGTCGAACCATTAGAGTAAAACGTAGGCAATGAAACGACGAACGGGGATAAATGGTTGCTTGCTCGATTGGACGGACTTGTGTTCGGACTACGGTGCGGAAGGACTCTGAAATTTGTCGGGACTTTGAAATATTTCGGAGCGATTGGAATTTTTCGCGATTTTCTCGAAAACCAGCACGACGATCGCGGTCGAACCATTAGAGTAAAACGTAGGCAATGGGACGACGAATAGGGATCAATTGTTGTTTGTTCGATTGGACGAACCTGTCTTCGGACTACGGTGCGGAAGGACTCTGAAATTTGTCGGGACTTTGAAATATTTCGGAGCGATTGGAGTTTTTCGCGATTTTCTCGAAAACCAGCACGACGACCGCGGTCGAACCATTAGAGTAAAACGTAGGCAATGAAACGACGAACGGGGATCAATGGTTGTTTGCTCGATTGGACGAACTTGTGTTCGGACTACGGTGCGGAAGGACTCTGAAATTTGTCGGGCCTTTGAAATATTTCGGAGCGATTGGAATTTTTCGCGATTTTCTCGAAAACCAGCACGACGACCGCGGTCGAACCATTAGAGTAAAACGTAGGCAATGGAACGACGAAAAGGGATCAATTGTTGTTTGGTCGATTGGACGAGTTTAGACTTTCGTCGGACTACGGTACGAAGGAATCTTAAATCTATCGTAGCTTCGAATTACCTCGGAGCGATTGGGGTTTTTCGCGATTTTCTCGAAAACCAGCACGACGACCGCGGTCGAACCATTAGAGTAAAACGTAGGAAATGGAACGACGAACAGGGATCAATTGTTGTTTGTTCGATTGGACGAACCTGTCTTCGGACAACGGTGCGGAAGGAGTCTGAAATTTGTCGGGACTTTGAAATATTTCGGAGCGATTGGAATTTTTCGCGATTTTCTCGAAAACCAGCACGACGATCGCGGTCGAACCATTAGAGTAAAACGTAGGCAATGGGACGACGAATAGGGATCAATTGTTGTTTGTTCGATTGGACGAACCTGTCTTCGGACTACGGTGCGGAAGGACTCTGAAATTTGTCGGGACTTTGAAATATTTCGGAGCGATTGGAATTTTTCGCGATTTTCTCGAAAACCAGCACGACGATCGCGGTCGAACCATTAGAGTCAAACGTAGGCAATGGGACGACGAATAGGGATCAATTGTTGTTTGTTCGATTGGACGAACCTGTCTTCGGACTACGGTGCGGAAGGACTCTGAAATTTGTCGGGACTTTGAAATATTTCGGAGCGATTGGAGTTTTTCGCGATTTTCTCGAAAACCAGCACGACGACCGCGGTCGAACCATTAGAGTAAAACGTAGGCAATGGAACGACGAACAGGGATCAATTGTTGTTTGGTCGATTGGACGAGTTTAGACTTTCGTCGGACTACGGTACGAAGGAATCTTAAATCTATCGTAGCTTCGAATTACCTCGGAGCGATTGGGGTTTTTCGCGATTTTCTCGAAAACCAGCACGACGACCGCGGTCGAACCATTAGAGTAAAACGTAGGCAATGGAACGACGAACGGGGATCAATGATTGTTTGCTCGATTGGACGAAATTGTGTTCGGACTACGGTGCGGAAGGACTCTGAAATTTGTCGGGACTTTGAAATATTTCGGAGCGATTGGAGTTTTTCGCGATTTTCTCGAAAACCAGCACGACGACCGCGGTCGAACCATTAGAGTAAAACGTAGGCAATGAAACGACGAACGGGGATCAATGGTTGTTTGCTCGATTGGACGGACTTGTGTTCGGACTACGGTGCGGAAGGACTCTGAAATTTGTCCGGACTTTGAAATATTTCGGAGCGATTGGAATTTTTCGCGATTTTCTCGAAAACCAGCACGACGACCGCGGTCGAACCATTAGAGTAAAACGTAGGAAATGGAACGACAAACAGGGATCAATTGTTGTTTGTTCGATTGGACGAACCTGTCTTCGGACTACGGTGCGGAAGGACTCTGAAATTTGTCGGGACTTTGAAATATTTCGGAGCGATTGGAATTTTTCGCGATTTTCTCGAAAACCAGCACGACGATCGCGGTCGAACCATTAGAGTCAAACGTAGGCAATGGGACGACGAATAGGGATCAATTGTTGTTTGTTCGATTGGACGAACCTGTCTTCGGACTACGGTGCGGAAGGACTCTGAAATTTGTCGGGACTTTGAAATATTTCGGAGCGATTGGAGTTTTTCGCGATTTTCTCGAAAACCAGCACGACGACCGCGGTCGAACCATTAGAGTAAAACGTAGGCAATGAAACGACGAACGGGGATCAATGGTTGTTTGCTCGATTGGACGAACTTGTGTTCGGACTACGGTGCGGAAGGACTCTGAAATTTGTCGGGCCTTTGAAATCTTTCGGAGCGATTGGAATTTTTCGCGATTTTCTCGAAAACCAGCACGACGACCGCGGTCGAACCATTAGAGTAAAACGTAGGCAATGGAACGACGAACAGGGATCAATTGTTGTTTGGTCGATTGGACGAGTTTAGACTTTCGTCGGACTACGGTACGAAGGAATCTTAAATCTATCGTAGCTTCGAATTACCTCGGAGCGATTGGGGTTTTTCGCGATTTTCTCGAAAACCAGCACGACGACCGCGGTCGAACCATTAGAGTAAAACGTAGGCAATGGAACGACGAACGGGGATCAATGATTGTTTGCTCGATTGGACGAAATTGTGTTCGGACTACGGTGCGGAAGGACTCTGAAATTTGTCGGGACTTTGAAATATTTCGGAGCGATTGGAGTTTTTCGCGATTTTCTCGAAAACCAGCACGACGACCGCGGTCGAACCATTAGAGTAAAACGTAGGAAATGGAACGACGAACAGGGATCAATTGTTGTTTGTTCGATTGGACGAACCTGTCTTCGGACAACGGTGCGGAAGGAGTCTGAAATTTGTCGGGACTTTGAAATATTTCGGAGCGATTGGAGTTTTTCGCGATTTTCTCGAAAACCAGCACGACGACCGCGGTCGAACCATTAGAGTAAAACGTAGGCAATGAAACGACGAACGGGGATAAATGGTTGCTTGCTCGATTGGACGGACTTGTGTTCGGACTACGGTGCGGAAGGACTCTGAAATTTGTCGGGACTTTGAAATATTTCGGAGCGATTGGAATTTTTCGCGATTTTCTCGAAAACCAGCACGACGATCGCGGTCGAACCATTAGAGTAAAACGTAGGCAATGGGACGACGAATAGGGATCAATTGTTGTTTGTTCGATTGGACGAACCTGTCTTCGGACTACGGTGCGGAAGGACTCTGAAATTTGTCGGGACTTTGAAATATTTCGGAGCGATTGGAGTTTTTCGCGATTTTCTCGAAAACCAGCACGACGACCGCGGTCGAACCATTAGAGTAAAACGTAGGCAATGAAACGACGAACGGGGATCAATGGTTGTTTGCTCGATTGGACGAACTTGTGTTCGGACTACGGTGCGGAAGGACTCTGAAATTTGTCGGGCCTTTGAAATATTTCGGAGCGATTGGAATTTTTCGCGATTTTCTCGAAAACCAGCACGACGACCGCGGTCGAACCATTAGAGTAAAACGTAGGCAATGGAACGACGAAAAGGGATCAATTGTTGTTTGGTCGATTGGACGAGTTTAGACTTTCGTCGGACTACGGTACGAAGGAATCTTAAATCTATCGTAGCTTCGAATTACCTCGGAGCGATTGGGGTTTTTCGCGATTTTCTCGAAAACCAGCACGACGACCGCGGTCGAACCATTAGAGTAAAACGTAGGAAATGGAACGACGAACAGGGATCAATTGTTGTTTGTTCGATTGGACGAACCTGTCTTCGGACAACGGTGCGGAAGGAGTCTGAAATTTGTCGGGACTTTGAAATATTTCGGAGCGATTGGAATTTTTCGCGATTTTCTCGAAAACCAGCACGACGATCGCGGTCGAACCATTAGAGTAAAACGTAGGCAATGGGACGACGAATAGGGATCAATTGTTGTTTGTTCGATTGGACGAACCTGTCTTCGGACTACGGTGCGGAAGGACTCTGAAATTTGTCGGGACTTTGAAATATTTCGGAGCGATTGGAGTTTTTCGCGATTTTCTCGAAAACCAGCACGACGACCGCGGTCGAACCATTAGAGTAAAACGTAGGCAATGAAACGACGAACGGGGATCAATGGTTGTTTGCTCGATTGGACGAACTTGTGTTCGGACTACGGTGCGGAAGGACTCTGAAATTTGTCGGGCCTTTGAAATATTTCGGAGCGATTGGAATTTTTCGCGATTTTCTCGAAAACCAGCACGACGACCGCGGCCGAACCATTAGAGTAAAACGTAGGCAATGGAACGACGAACAGGGATCAATTGTTGTTTGGTCGATTGGACGAGTTTAGACTTTCGTCGGACTACGGGACGAAGGAATCTTAAATCTATCGTAGCTTCGAATTACCTCGGAGCGATTGGGGTTTTTCGCGATTTTCTCGAAAACCAGCACGACGACCGCGGTCGAACCATTAGAGTAAAACGTAGGCAATGGAACGACGAACGGGGATCAATGATTGTTTGCTCGATTGGACGAAATTGTGTTCGGACTACGGTGCGGAAGGACTCTGAAATTTGTCGGGACTTTGAAATATTTCGGAGCGATTGGAGTTTTTCGCGATTTTCTCGAAAACCAGCACGACGACCGCGGTCGAACCATTAGAGTAAAACGTAGGCAATGAAACGACGAACGGGGATCAATGATTGTTTGCTCGATTGGACGAACTTGTGTTCGGACTACGGTGCGGAAGGACTCTGAAATTTGTCGGGCCTTTGAAATATTTCGGAGCGATTGGAATTTTTCGCGATTTTCTCGAAAACCAGCACGACGACCGCGGTCGAACCATTAGAGTAAAACGTAGGCAATGAAACGACGAACGGGGATCAATGGTTGTTTGCTCGATTGGACGAACTTGTGTTCGGACTACGGTGCGGAAGGACTCTGAAATTTGTCGGGACTTTGAAATATTTCGGAGCGATTGGGGTTTTTCGCGATTTTCTCGAAAACCAGCACGACGACCGCGGTCGAACCATTAGAGTAAAACGTAGGAAATGGAACGACGAACAGGGATCAATTGTTGTTTGTTCGATTGGACGAACCTGTCTTCGGACAACGGTGCGGAAGGACTCTGAAATTTGTCGGGACTTTGAAATATTTCGGAGCGATTGGAATTTTTCGCGATTTTCTCGAAAACCAGCACGACGATCGCGGTCGAACCATTAGAGTAAAACGTAGGCAATGGGACGACGAATAGGGATCAATTGTTGTTTGTTGGATTGGACGAACCTGTCTTCGGACTACGGTGCGGAAGGACTCTGAAATTTGTCGGGACTTTGAAATATTTCGGAGCGATTGGAGTTTTTCGCGATTTTCTCGAAAACCAGCACGACGACCGCGGTCGAACCATTAGAGTAAAACGTAGGCAATGAAACGACGAACGGGGATCAATGGTTGTTTGCTCGATTGGACGAACTTGTGTTCGGACTACGGTGCGGAAGGACTCTGTAATTTGTCGGGCCTTTGAAATATTTCGGAGCGATTGGAGTTTTTCGCGATTTTCTCGAAAACCAGCACGACGACCGCGGTCGAACCATTAGAGTAAAACGTAGGCAATGGAACGACGAACAGGGATCAATTGTTGTTTGGTCGATTGGACGAGTTTAGACTTTCGTCGGACTACGGTACGAAGGAATCTTAAATCTATCGTAGCTTCGAATTACCTCGGAGCGATTGGGGTTTTTCGCGATTTTCTCGAAAACCAGCACGACGACCGCGGTCGAACCATTAGAGTAAAACGTAGGAAATGGAACGACGAACAGGGATCAATTGTTGTTTGTTCGATTGGACGAACCTGTCTTCGGACAACGGTGCGGAAGGAGTCTGAAATTTGTCGGGACTTTGAAATATTTCGGAGCGATTGGAATTTTTCGCGATTTTCTCGAAAACCAGCACGACGATCGCGGTCGAACCATTAGAGTAAAACGTAGGCAATGGGACGACGAATAGGGATCAATTGTTGTTTGTTCGATTGGACGAACCTGTCTTCGGACTACGGTGCGGAAGGACTCTGAAATTTGTCGGGACTTTGAAATATTTCGGAGCGATTGGAATTTTTCGCGATTTTCTCGAAAACCAGCACGACGATCGCGGTCGAACCATTAGAGTCAAACGTAGGCAATGGGACGACGAATAGGGATCAATTGTTGTTTGTTCGATTGGACGAGTTTAGACTTTCGTCGGACTACGGTACGAAGGAATCTTAAATCTATCGTAGCTTCGAATTACCTCGGAGCGATTGGGGTTTTTCGCGATTTTCTCGAAAACCAGCACGACGACCGCGGTCGAACCATTAGAGTAAAACGTAGGCAATGGAACGACGAACGGGGATCAATGATTGTTTGCTCGATTGGACGAAATTGTGTTCGGACTACGGTGCGGAAGGACTCTGAAATTTGTCGGGACTTTGAAATATTTCGGAGCGATTGGAGTTTTTCGCGATTTTCTCGAAAACCAGCACGACGACCGCGGTCGAACCATTAGAGTAAAACGTAGGCAATGAAACGACGAACGGGGATCAATGGTTGTTTGCTCGATTGGACGGACTTGTGTTCGGACTACGGTGCGGAAGGACTCTGAAATTTGTCCGGACTTTGAAATATTTCGGAGCGATTGGAATTTTTCGCGATTTTCTCGAAAACCAGCACGACGACCGCGGTCGAACCATTAGAGTAAAACGTAGGAAATGGAACGACAAACAGGGATCAATTGTTGTTTGTTCGATTGGACGAACCTGTCTTCGGACTACGGTGCGGAAGGACTCTGAAATTTGTCGGGACTTTGAAATATTTCGGAGCGATTGGAATTTTTCGCGATTTTCTCGAAAACCAGCACGACGATCGCGGTCGAACCATTAGAGTCAAACGTAGGCAATGGGACGACGAATAGGGATCAATTGTTGTTTGTTCGATTGGACGAACCTGTCTTCGGACTACGGTGCGGAAGGACTCTGAAATTTGTCGGGACTTTGAAATATTTCGGAGCGATTGGAGTTTTTCGCGATTTTCTCGAAAACCAGCACGACGACCGCGGTCGAACCATTAGAGTAAAACGTAGGCAATGAAACGACGAACGGGGATCAATGGTTGTTTGCTCGATTGGACGAACTTGTGTTCGGACTACGGTGCGGAAGGACTCTGAAATTTGTCGGGCCTTTGAAATCTTTCGGAGCGATTGGAATTTTTCGCGATTTTCTCGAAAACCAGCACGACGACCGCGGCCGAACCATTAGAGTAAAACGTAGGCAATGGAACGACGAACAGGGATCAATTGTTGTTTGGTCGATTGGACGAGTTTAGACTTTCGTCGGACTACGGTACGAAGGAATCTTAAATCTATCGTAGCTTCGAATTACCTCGGAGCGATTGGGGTTTTTCGCGATTTTCTCGAAAACCAGCACGACGACCGCGGTCGAACCATTAGAGTAAAACGTAGGAAATGGAACGACGAACAGGGATCAATTGTTGTTTGTTCGATTGGACGAACCTGTCTTCGGACAACGGTGCGGAAGGAGTCTGAAATTTGTCGGGACTTTGAAATATTTCGGAGCGATTGGAATTTTTCGCGATTTTCTCGAAAACCAGCACGACGACCGCGGTCGAACCATTAGAGTAAAACGTAGGCAATGGAACGACGAACGGGGATCAATGATTGTTTGCTCGATTGGACGAAATTGTGTTCGGACTACGGTGCGGAAGGACTCTGAAATTTGTCGGGACTTTGAAATATTTCGGAGCGATTGGAGTTTTTCGCGATTTTCTCGAAAACCAGCACGACGACCGCGGTCGAACCATTAGAGTAAAACGTAGGCAATGAAACGACGAACGGGGATCAATGGTTGTTTGCTCGATTGGACGGACTTGTGTTCGGACTACGGTGCGGAAGGACTCTGAAATTTGTCCGGACTTTGAAATATTTCGGAGCGATTGGAATTTTTCGCGATTTTCTCGAAAACCAGCACGACGACCGCGGTCGAACCATTAGAGTAAAACGTAGGAAATGGAACGACAAACAGGGATCAATTGTTGTTTGTTCGATTGGACGAACCTGTCTTCGGACAACGGTGCGGAAGGAGTCTGAAATTTGTCGGGACTTTGAAATATTTCGGAGCGATTGGAATTTTTCGCGATTTTCTCGAAAACCAGCACGACGATCGCGGTCGAACCATTAGAGTAAAACGTAGGCAATGGGACGACGAATAGGGATCAATTGTTGTTTGTTCGATTGGACGAACCTGTCTTCGGACTACGGTGCGGAAGGACTCTGAAATTTGTCGGGACTTTGAAATATTTCGGAGCGATTGGAATTTTTCGCGATTTTCTCGAAAACCAGCACGACGATCGCGGTCGAACCATTAGAGTCAAACGTAGGCAATGGGACGACGAATAGGGATCAATTGTTGTTTGTTCGATTGGACGAACCTGTCTTCGGACTACGGTGCGGAAGGACTCTGAAATTTGTCGGGACTTTGAAATATTTCGGAGCGATTGGAGTTTTTCGCGATTTTCTCGAAAACCAGCACGACGACCGCGGTCGAACCATTAGAGTAAAACGTAGGCAATGGAACGACGAACAGGGATCAATTGTTGTTTGGTCGATTGGACGAGTTTAGACTTTCGTCGGACTACGGTACGAAGGAATCTTAAATCTATCGTAGCTTCGAATTACCTCGGAGCGATTGGGGTTTTTCGCGATTTTCTCGAAAACCAGCACGACGACCGCGGTCGAACCATTAGAGTAAAACGTAGGAAATGGAACGACGAACAGGGATCAATTGTTGTTTGTTCGATTGGACGAACCTGTCTTCGGACAACGGTGCGGAAGGAGTCTGAAATTTGTCGGGACTTTGAAATATTTCGGAGCGATTGGAATTTTTCGCGATTTTCTCGAAAACCAGCACGACGATCGCGGTCGAACCATTAGAGTAAAACGTAGGCAATGGGACGACGAATAGGGATCAATTGTTGTTTGTTCGATTGGACGAACCTGTCTTCGGACTACGGTGCGGAAGGACTCTGAAATTTGTCGGGACTTTGAAATATTTCGGAGCGATTGGAATTTTTCGCGATTTTCTCGAAAACCAGCACGACGATCGCGGTCGAACCATTAGAGTCAAACGTAGGCAATGGGACGACGAATAGGGATCAATTGTTGTTTGTTCGATTGGACGAACCTGTCTTCGGACTACGGTGCGGAAGGACTCTGAAATTTGTCGGGACTTTGAAATATTTCGGAGCGATTGGAGTTTTTCGCGATTTTCTCGAAAACCAGCACGACGACCGCGGTCGAACCATTAGAGTAAAACGTAGGCAATGGAACGACGAACAGGGATCAATTGTTGTTTGGTCGATTGGACGAGTTTAGACTTTCGTCGGACTACGGTACGAAGGAATCTTAAATCTATCGTAGCTTCGAATTACCTCGGAGCGATTGGGGTTTTTCGCGATTTTCTCGAAAACCAGCACGACGACCGCGGTCGAACCATTAGAGTAAAACGTAGGCAATGGAACGACGAACGGGGATCAATGATTGTTTGCTCGATTGGACGAAATTGTGTTCGGACTACGGTGCGGAAGGACTCTGAAATTTGTCGGGACTTTGAAATATTTCGGAGCGATTGGAGTTTTTCGCGATTTTCTCGAAAACCAGCACGACGACCGCGGTCGAACCATTAGAGTAAAACGTAGGCAATGAAACGACGAACGGGGATCAATGGTTGTTTGCTCGATTGGACGGACTTGTGTTCGGACTACGGTGCGGAAGGACTCTGAAATTTGTCCGGACTTTGAAATATTTCGGAGCGATTGGAATTTTTCGCGATTTTCTCGAAAACCAGCACGACGACCGCGGTCGAACCATTAGAGTAAAACGTAGGAAATGGAACGACAAACAGGGATCAATTGTTGTTTGTTCGATTGGACGAACCTGTCTTCGGACTACGGTGCGGAAGGACTCTGAAATTTGTCGGGACTTTGAAATATTTCGGAGCGATTGGAATTTTTCGCGATTTTCTCGAAAACCAGCACGACGATCGCGGTCGAACCATTAGAGTCAAACGTAGGCAATGGGACGACGAATAGGGATCAATTGTTGTTTGTTCGATTGGACGAACCTGTCTTCGGACTACGGTGCGGAAGGACTCTGAAATTTGTCGGGACTTTGAAATATTTCGGAGCGATTGGAGTTTTTCGCGATTTTCTCGAAAACCAGCACGACGACCGCGGTCGAACCATTAGAGTAAAACGTAGGCAATGAAACGACGAACGGGGATCAATGGTTGTTTGCTCGATTGGACGAACTTGTGTTCGGACTACGGTGCGGAAGGACTCTGAAATTTGTCGGGCCTTTGAAATCTTTCGGAGCGATTGGAATTTTTCGCGATTTTCTCGAAAACCAGCACGACGACCGCGGTCGAACCATTAGAGTAAAACGTAGGCAATGGAACGACGAACAGGGATCAATTGTTGTTTGGTCGATTGGACGAGTTTAGACTTTCGTCGGACTACGGTACGAAGGAATCTTAAATCTATCGTAGCTTCGAATTACCTCGGAGCGATTGGGGTTTTTCGCGATTTTCTCGAAAACCAGCACGACGACCGCGGTCGAACCATTAGAGTAAAACGTAGGCAATGGAACGACGAACGGGGATCAATGATTGTTTGCTCGATTGGACGAAATTGTGTTCGGACTACGGTGCGGAAGGACTCTGAAATTTGTCGGGACTTTGAAATATTTCGGAGCGATTGGAGTTTTTCGCGATTTTCTCGAAAACCAGCACGACGACCGCGGTCGAACCATTAGAGTAAAACGTAGGAAATGGAACGACGAACAGGGATCAATTGTTGTTTGTTCGATTGGACGAACCTGTCTTCGGACAACGGTGCGGAAGGAGTCTGAAATTTGTCGGGACTTTGAAATATTTCGGAGCGATTGGAGTTTTTCGCGATTTTCTCGAAAACCAGCACGACGACCGCGGTCGAACCATTAGAGTAAAACGTAGGCAATGAAACGACGAACGGGGATAAATGGTTGCTTGCTCGATTGGACGGACTTGTGTTCGGACTACGGTGCGGAAGGACTCTGAAATTTGTCGGGACTTTGAAATATTTCGGAGCGATTGGAATTTTTCGCGATTTTCTCGAAAACCAGCACGACGATCGCGGTCGAACCATTAGAGTAAAACGTAGGCAATGGGACGACGAATAGGGATCAATTGTTGTTTGTTCGATTGGACGAACCTGTCTTCGGACTACGGTGCGGAAGGACTCTGAAATTTGTCGGGACTTTGAAATATTTCGGAGCGATTGGAGTTTTTCGCGATTTTCTCGAAAACCAGCACGACGACCGCGGTCGAACCATTAGAGTAAAACGTAGGCAATGAAACGACGAACGGGGATCAATGGTTGTTTGCTCGATTGGACGAACTTGTGTTCGGACTACGGTGCGGAAGGACTCTGAAATTTGTCGGGCCTTTGAAATATTTCGGAGCGATTGGAATTTTTCGCGATTTTCTCGAAAACCAGCACGACGACCGCGGTCGAACCATTAGAGTAAAACGTAGGCAATGGAACGACGAAAAGGGATCAATTGTTGTTTGGTCGATTGGACGAGTTTAGACTTTCGTCGGACTACGGTACGAAGGAATCTTAAATCTATCGTAGCTTCGAATTACCTCGGAGCGATTGGGGTTTTTCGCGATTTTCTCGAAAACCAGCACGACGACCGCGGTCGAACCATTAGAGTAAAACGTAGGAAATGGAACGACGAACAGGGATCAATTGTTGTTTGTTCGATTGGACGAACCTGTCTTCGGACAACGGTGCGGAAGGAGTCTGAAATTTGTCGGGACTTTGAAATATTTCGGAGCGATTGGAATTTTTCGCGATTTTCTCGAAAACCAGCACGACGATCGCGGTCGAACCATTAGAGTAAAACGTAGGCAATGGGACGACGAATAGGGATCAATTGTTGTTTGTTCGATTGGACGAACCTGTCTTCGGACTACGGTGCGGAAGGACTCTGAAATTTGTCGGGACTTTGAAATATTTCGGAGCGATTGGAGTTTTTCGCGATTTTCTCGAAAACCAGCACGACGACCGCGGTCGAACCATTAGAGTAAAACGTAGGCAATGAAACGACGAACGGGGATCAATGGTTGTTTGCTCGATTGGACGAACTTGTGTTCGGACTACGGTGCGGAAGGACTCTGAAATTTGTCGGGCCTTTGAAATATTTCGGAGCGATTGGAATTTTTCGCGATTTTCTCGAAAACCAGCACGACGACCGCGGCCGAACCATTAGAGTAAAACGTAGGCAATGGAACGACGAACAGGGATCAATTGTTGTTTGGTCGATTGGACGAGTTTAGACTTTCGTCGGACTACGGGACGAAGGAATCTTAAATCTATCGTAGCTTCGAATTACCTCGGAGCGATTGGGGTTTTTCGCGATTTTCTCGAAAACCAGCACGACGACCGCGGTCGAACCATTAGAGTAAAACGTAGGCAATGGAACGACGAACGGGGATCAATGATTGTTTGCTCGATTGGACGAAATTGTGTTCGGACTACGGTGCGGAAGGACTCTGAAATTTGTCGGGACTTTGAAATATTTCGGAGCGATTGGAGTTTTTCGCGATTTTCTCGAAAACCAGCACGACGACCGCGGTCGAACCATTAGAGTAAAACGTAGGCAATGAAACGACGAACGGGGATCAATGATTGTTTGCTCGATTGGACGAACTTGTGTTCGGACTACGGTGCGGAAGGACTCTGAAATTTGTCGGGCCTTTGAAATATTTCGGAGCGATTGGAATTTTTCGCGATTTTCTCGAAAACCAGCACGACGACCGCGGTCGAACCATTAGAGTAAAACGTAGGCAATGAAACGACGAACGGGGATCAATGGTTGTTTGCTCGATTGGACGAACTTGTGTTCGGACTACGGTGCGGAAGGACTCTGAAATTTGTCGGGACTTTGAAATATTTCGGAGCGATTGGGGTTTTTCGCGATTTTCTCGAAAACCAGCACGACGACCGCGGTCGAACCATTAGAGTAAAACGTAGGAAATGGAACGACGAACAGGGATCAATTGTTGTTTGTTCGATTGGACGAACCTGTCTTCGGACAACGGTGCGGAAGGACTCTGAAATTTGTCGGGACTTTGAAATATTTCGGAGCGATTGGAATTTTTCGCGATTTTCTCGAAAACCAGCACGACGATCGCGGTCGAACCATTAGAGTAAAACGTAGGCAATGGGACGACGAATAGGGATCAATTGTTGTTTGTTGGATTGGACGAACCTGTCTTCGGACTACGGTGCGGAAGGACTCTGAAATTTGTCGGGACTTTGAAATATTTCGGAGCGATTGGAGTTTTTCGCGATTTTCTCGAAAACCAGCACGACGACCGCGGTCGAACCATTAGAGTAAAACGTAGGCAATGAAACGACGAACGGGGATCAATGGTTGTTTGCTCGATTGGACGAACTTGTGTTCGGACTACGGTGCGGAAGGACTCTGTAATTTGTCGGGCCTTTGAAATATTTCGGAGCGATTGGAGTTTTTCGCGATTTTCTCGAAAACCAGCACGACGACCGCGGTCGAACCATTAGAGTAAAACGTAGGCAATGGAACGACGAACAGGGATCAATTGTTGTTTGGTCGATTGGACGAGTTTAGACTTTCGTCGGACTACGGTACGAAGGAATCTTAAATCTATCGTAGCTTCGAATTACCTCGGAGCGATTGGGGTTTTTCGCGATTTTCTCGAAAACCAGCACGACGACCGCGGTCGAACCATTAGAGTAAAACGTAGGAAATGGAACGACGAACAGGGATCAATTGTTGTTTGTTCGATTGGACGAACCTGTCTTCGGACAACGGTGCGGAAGGAGTCTGAAATTTGTCGGGACTTTGAAATATTTCGGAGCGATTGGAATTTTTCGCGATTTTCTCGAAAACCAGCACGACGATCGCGGTCGAACCATTAGAGTAAAACGTAGGCAATGGGACGACGAATAGGGATCAATTGTTGTTTGTTCGATTGGACGAACCTGTCTTCGGACTACGGTGCGGAAGGACTCTGAAATTTGTCGGGACTTTGAAATATTTCGGAGCGATTGGAATTTTTCGCGATTTTCTCGAAAACCAGCACGACGATCGCGGTCGAACCATTAGAGTCAAACGTAGGCAATGGGACGACGAATAGGGATCAATTGTTGTTTGTTCGATTGGACGAACCTGTCTTCGGACTACGGTGCGGAAGGACTCTGAAATTTGTCGGGACTTTGAAATATTTCGGAGCGATTGGAGTTTTTCGCGATTTTCTCGAAAACCAGCACGACGACCGCGGTCGAACCATTAGAGTAAAACGTAGGCAATGGAACGACGAACAGGGATCAATTGTTGTTTGGTCGATTGGACGAGTTTAGACTTTCGTCGGACTACGGTACGAAGGAATCTTAAATCTATCGTAGCTTCGAATTACCTCGGAGCGATTGGGGTTTTTCGCGATTTTCTCGAAAACCAGCACGACGACCGCGGTCGAACCATTAGAGTAAAACGTAGGCAATGGAACGACGAACGGGGATCAATGATTGTTTGCTCGATTGGACGAAATTGTGTTCGGACTACGGTGCGGAAGGACTCTGAAATTTGTCGGGACTTTGAAATATTTCGGAGCGATTGGAGTTTTTCGCGATTTTCTCGAAAACCAGCACGACGACCGCGGTCGAACCATTAGAGTAAAACGTAGGCAATGAAACGACGAACGGGGATCAATGGTTGTTTGCTCGATTGGACGGACTTGTGTTCGGACTACGGTGCGGAAGGACTCTGAAATTTGTCCGGACTTTGAAATATTTCGGAGCGATTGGAATTTTTCGCGATTTTCTCGAAAACCAGCACGACGACCGCGGTCGAACCATTAGAGTAAAACGTAGGAAATGGAACGACAAACAGGGATCAATTGTTGTTTGTTCGATTGGACGAACCTGTCTTCGGACTACGGTGCGGAAGGACTCTGAAATTTGTCGGGACTTTGAAATATTTCGGAGCGATTGGAATTTTTCGCGATTTTCTCGAAAACCAGCACGACGATCGCGGTCGAACCATTAGAGTCAAACGTAGGCAATGGGACGACGAATAGGGATCAATTGTTGTTTGTTCGATTGGACGAACCTGTCTTCGGACTACGGTGCGGAAGGACTCTGAAATTTGTCGGGACTTTGAAATATTTCGGAGCGATTGGAGTTTTTCGCGATTTTCTCGAAAACCAGCACGACGACCGCGGTCGAACCATTAGAGTAAAACGTAGGCAATGAAACGACGAACGGGGATCAATGGTTGTTTGCTCGATTGGACGAACTTGTGTTCGGACTACGGTGCGGAAGGACTCTGAAATTTGTCGGGCCTTTGAAATCTTTCGGAGCGATTGGAATTTTTCGCGATTTTCTCGAAAACCAGCACGACGACCGCGGCCGAACCATTAGAGTAAAACGTAGGCAATGGAACGACGAACAGGGATCAATTGTTGTTTGGTCGATTGGACGAGTTTAGACTTTCGTCGGACTACGGTACGAAGGAATCTTAAATCTATCGTAGCTTCGAATTACCTCGGAGCGATTGGGGTTTTTCGCGATTTTCTCGAAAACCAGCACGACGACCGCGGTCGAACCATTAGAGTAAAACGTAGGAAATGGAACGACGAACAGGGATCAATTGTTGTTTGTTCGATTGGACGAACCTGTCTTCGGACAACGGTGCGGAAGGAGTCTGAAATTTGTCGGGACTTTGAAATATTTCGGAGCGATTGGAATTTTTCGCGATTTTCTCGAAAACCAGCACGACGACCGCGGTCGAACCATTAGAGTAAAACGTAGGCAATGGAACGACGAACGGGGATCAATGATTGTTTGCTCGATTGGACGAAATTGTGTTCGGACTACGGTGCGGAAGGACTCTGAAATTTGTCGGGACTTTGAAATATTTCGGAGCGATTGGAGTTTTTCGCGATTTTCTCGAAAACCAGCACGACGACCGCGGTCGAACCATTAGAGTAAAACGTAGGCAATGAAACGACGAACGGGGATCAATGGTTGTTTGCTCGATTGGACGGACTTGTGTTCGGACTACGGTGCGGAAGGACTCTGAAATTTGTCCGGACTTTGAAATATTTCGGAGCGATTGGAATTTTTCGCGATTTTCTCGAAAACCAGCACGACGACCGCGGTCGAACCATTAGAGTAAAACGTAGGAAATGGAACGACAAACAGGGATCAATTGTTGTTTGTTCGATTGGACGAACCTGTCTTCGGACAACGGTGCGGAAGGAGTCTGAAATTTGTCGGGACTTTGAAATATTTCGGAGCGATTGGAATTTTTCGCGATTTTCTCGAAAACCAGCACGACGATCGCGGTCGAACCATTAGAGTAAAACGTAGGCAATGGGACGACGAATAGGGATCAATTGTTGTTTGTTCGATTGGACGAACCTGTCTTCGGACTACGGTGCGGAAGGACTCTGAAATTTGTCGGGACTTTGAAATATTTCGGAGCGATTGGAATTTTTCGCGATTTTCTCGAAAACCAGCACGACGATCGCGGTCGAACCATTAGAGTCAAACGTAGGCAATGGGACGACGAATAGGGATCAATTGTTGTTTGTTCGATTGGACGAACCTGTCTTCGGACTACGGTGCGGAAGGACTCTGAAATTTGTCGGGACTTTGAAATATTTCGGAGCGATTGGAGTTTTTCGCGATTTTCTCGAAAACCAGCACGACGACCGCGGTCGAACCATTAGAGTAAAACGTAGGCAATGGAACGACGAACAGGGATCAATTGTTGTTTGGTCGATTGGACGAGTTTAGACTTTCGTCGGACTACGGTACGAAGGAATCTTAAATCTATCGTAGCTTCGAATTACCTCGGAGCGATTGGGGTTTTTCGCGATTTTCTCGAAAACCAGCACGACGACCGCGGTCGAACCATTAGAGTAAAACGTAGGAAATGGAACGACGAACAGGGATCAATTGTTGTTTGTTCGATTGGACGAACCTGTCTTCGGACAACGGTGCGGAAGGAGTCTGAAATTTGTCGGGACTTTGAAATATTTCGGAGCGATTGGAATTTTTCGCGATTTTCTCGAAAACCAGCACGACGATCGCGGTCGAACCATTAGAGTAAAACGTAGGCAATGGGACGACGAATAGGGATCAATTGTTGTTTGTTCGATTGGACGAACCTGTCTTCGGACTACGGTGCGGAAGGACTCTGAAATTTGTCGGGACTTTGAAATATTTCGGAGCGATTGGAATTTTTCGCGATTTTCTCGAAAACCAGCACGACGATCGCGGTCGAACCATTAGAGTCAAACGTAGGCAATGGGACGACGAATAGGGATCAATTGTTGTTTGTTCGATTGGACGAACCTGTCTTCGGACTACGGTGCGGAAGGACTCTGAAATTTGTCGGGACTTTGAAATATTTCGGAGCGATTGGAGTTTTTCGCGATTTTCTCGAAAACCAGCACGACGACCGCGGTCGAACCATTAGAGTAAAACGTAGGCAATGGAACGACGAACAGGGATCAATTGTTGTTTGGTCGATTGGACGAGTTTAGACTTTCGTCGGACTACGGTACGAAGGAATCTTAAATCTATCGTAGCTTCGAATTACCTCGGAGCGATTGGGGTTTTTCGCGATTTTCTCGAAAACCAGCACGACGACCGCGGTCGAACCATTAGAGTAAAACGTAGGCAATGGAACGACGAACGGGGATCAATGATTGTTTGCTCGATTGGACGAAATTGTGTTCGGACTACGGTGCGGAAGGACTCTGAAATTTGTCGGGACTTTGAAATATTTCGGAGCGATTGGAGTTTTTCGCGATTTTCTCGAAAACCAGCACGACGACCGCGGTCGAACCATTAGAGTAAAACGTAGGCAATGAAACGACGAACGGGGATCAATGGTTGTTTGCTCGATTGGACGGACTTGTGTTCGGACTACGGTGCGGAAGGACTCTGAAATTTGTCCGGACTTTGAAATATTTCGGAGCGATTGGAATTTTTCGCGATTTTCTCGAAAACCAGCACGACGACCGCGGTCGAACCATTAGAGTAAACCGTAGGAAATGGAACGACAAACAGGGATCAATTGTTGTTTGTTCGATTGGACGAACCTGTCTTCGGACTACGGTGCGGAAGGACTCTGAAATTTGTCGGGACTTTGAAATATTTCGGAGCGATTGGAATTTTTCGCGATTTTCTCGAAAACCAGCACGACGATCGCGGTCGAACCGTTAGAGTCAAACGTAGGCAATGGGACGACGAATAGGGATCAATTGTTGTTTGTTCGATTGGACGAACCTGTCTTCGGACTACGGTGCGGAAGGACTCTGAAATTTGTCGGGACTTTGAAATATTTCGGAGCGATTGGAGTTTTTCGCGATTTTCTCGAAAACCAGCACGACGACCGCGGTCGAACCATTAGAGTAAAACGTAGGCAATGAAACGACGAACGGGGATCAATGGTTGTTTGCTCGATTGGACGAACTTGTGTTCGGACTACGGTGCGGAAGGACTCTGAAATTTGTCGGGCCTTTGAAATCTTTCGGAGCGATTGGAATTTTTCGCGATTTTCTCGAAAACCAGCACGACGACCGCGGTCGAACCATTAGAGTAAAACGTAGGCAATGGAACGACGAACAGGGATCAATTGTTGTTTGGTCGATTGGACGAGTTTAGACTTTCGTCGGACTACGGTACGAAGGAATCTTAAATCTATCGTAGCTTCGAATTACCTCGGAGCGATTGGGGTTTTTCGCGATTTTCTCGAAAACCAGCACGACGACCGCGGTCGAACCATTAGAGTAAAACGTAGGCAATGGAACGACGAACGGGGATCAATGATTGTTTGCTCGATTGGACGAAATTGTGTTCGGACTACGGTGCGGAAGGACTCTGAAATTTGTCGGGACTTTGAAATATTTCGGAGCGATTGGAGTTTTTCGCGATTTTCTCGAAAACCAGCACGACGACCGCGGTCGAACCATTAGAGTAAAACGTAGGAAATGGAACGACGAACAGGGATCAATTGTTGTTTGTTCGATTGGACGAACCTGTCTTCGGACAACGGTGCGGAAGGAGTCTGAAATTTGTCGGGACTTTGAAATATTTCGGAGCGATTGGAGTTTTTCGCGATTTTCTCGAAAACCAGCACGACGACCGCGGTCGAACCATTAGAGTAAAACGTAGGCAATGAAACGACGAACGGGGATAAATGGTTGCTTGCTCGATTGGACGGACTTGTGTTCGGACTACGGTGCGGAAGGACTCTGAAATTTGTCGGGACTTTGAAATATTTCGGAGCGATTGGAATTTTTCGCGATTTTCTCGAAAACCAGCACGACGATCGCGGTCGAACCATTAGAGTAAAACGTAGGCAATGGGACGACGAATAGGGATCAATTGTTGTTTGTTCGATTGGACGAACCTGTCTTCGGACTACGGTGCGGAAGGACTCTGAAATTTGTCGGGACTTTGAAATATTTCGGAGCGATTGGAGTTTTTCGCGATTTTCTCGAAAACCAGCACGACGACCGCGGTCGAACCATTAGAGTAAAACGTAGGCAATGAAACGACGAACGGGGATCAATGGTTGTTTGCTCGATTGGACGAACTTGTGTTCGGACTACGGTGCGGAAGGACTCTGAAATTTGTCGGGCCTTTGAAATATTTCGGAGCGATTGGAATTTTTCGCGATTTTCTCGAAAACCAGCACGACGACCGCGGTCGAACCATTAGAGTAAAACGTAGGCAATGGAACGACGAAAAGGGATCAATTGTTGTTTGGTCGATTGGACGAGTTTAGACTTTCGTCGGACTACGGTACGAAGGAATCTTAAATCTATCGTAGCTTCGAATTACCTCGGAGCGATTGGGGTTTTTCGCGATTTTCTCGAAAACCAGCACGACGACCGCGGTCGAACCATTAGAGTAAAACGTAGGAAATGGAACGACGAACAGGGATCAATTGTTGTTTGTTCGATTGGACGAACCTGTCTTCGGACAACGGTGCGGAAGGAGTCTGAAATTTGTCGGGACTTTGAAATATTTCGGAGCGATTGGAATTTTTCGCGATTTTCTCGAAAACCAGCACGACGATCGCGGTCGAACCATTAGAGTAAAACGTAGGCAATGGGACGACGAATAGGGATCAATTGTTGTTTGTTCGATTGGACGAACCTGTCTTCGGACTACGGTGCGGAAGGACTCTGAAATTTGTCGGGACTTTGAAATATTTCGGAGCGATTGGAGTTTTTCGCGATTTTCTCGAAAACCAGCACGACGACCGCGGTCGAACCATTAGAGTAAAACGTAGGCAATGAAACGACGAACGGGGATCAATGGTTGTTTGCTCGATTGGACGAACTTGTGTTCGGACTACGGTGCGGAAGGACTCTGAAATTTGTCGGGCCTTTGAAATATTTCGGAGCGATTGGAATTTTTCGCGATTTTCTCGAAAACCAGCACGACGACCGCGGCCGAACCATTAGAGTAAAACGTAGGCAATGGAACGACGAACAGGGATCAATTGTTGTTTGGTCGATTGGACGAGTTTAGACTTTCGTCGGACTACGGTACGAAGGAATCTTAAATCTATCGTAGCTTCGAATTACCTCGGAGCGATTGGGGTTTTTCGCGATTTTCTCGAAAACCAGCACGACGACCGCGGTCGAACCATTAGAGTAAAACGTAGGAAATGGAACGACGAACAGGGATCAATTGTTGTTTGTTCGATTGGACGAACCTGTCTTCGGACAACGGTGCGGAAGGAGTCTGAAATTTGTCGGGACTTTGAAATATTTCGGAGCGATTGGAATTTTTCGCGATTTTCTCGAAAACCAGCACGACGACCGCGGTCGAACCATTAGAGTAAAACGTAGGCAATGGAACGACGAACGGGGATCAATGATTGTTTGCTCGATTGGACGAAATTGTGTTCGGACTACGGTGCGGAAGGACTCTGAAATTTGTCGGGACTTTGAAATATTTCGGAGCGATTGGAGTTTTTCGCGATTTTCTCGAAAACCAGCACGACGACCGCGGTCGAACCATTAGAGTAAAACGTAGGCAATGAAACGACGAACGGGGATCAATGGTTGTTTGCTCGATTGGACGGACTTGTGTTCGGACTACGGTGCGGAAGGACTCTGAAATTTGTCCGGACTTTGAAATATTTCGGAGCGATTGGAATTTTTCGCGATTTTCTCGAAAACCAGCACGACGACCGCGGTCGAACCATTAGAGTAAAACGTAGGAAATGGAACGACAAACAGGGATCAATTGTTGTTTGTTCGATTGGACGAACCTGTCTTCGGACTACGGTGCGGAAGGACTCTGAAATTTGTCGGGACTTTGAAATATTTCGGAGCGATTGGAATTTTTCGCGATTTTCTCGAAAACCAGCACGACGATCGCGGTCGAACCATTAGAGTCAAACGTAGGCAATGGGACGACGAATAGGGATCAATTGTTGTTTGTTCGATTGGACGAACCTGTCTTCGGACTACGGTGCGGAAGGACTCTGAAATTTGTCGGGACTTTGAAATATTTCGGAGCGATTGGAGTTTTTCGCGATTTTCTCGAAAACCAGCACGACGACCGCGGTCGAACCATTAGAGTAAAACGTAGGCAATGAAACGACGAACGGGGATCAATGGTTGTTTGCTCGATTGGACGAACTTGTGTTCGGACTACGGTGCGGAAGGACTCTGAAATTTGTCGGGCCTTTGAAATCTTTCGGAGCGATTGGAATTTTTCGCGATTTTCTCGAAAACCAGCACGACGACCGCGGTCGAACCATTAGAGTAAAACGTAGGCAATGGAACGACGAACAGGGATCAATTGTTGTTTGGTCGATTGGACGAGTTTAGACTTTCGTCGGACTACGGTACGAAGGAATCTTAAATCTATCGTAGCTTCGAATTACCTCGGAGCGATTGGGGTTTTTCGCGATTTTCTCGAAAACCAGCACGACGACCGCGGTCGAACCATTAGAGTAAAACGTAGGCAATGGAACGACGAACGGGGATCAATGATTGTTTGCTCGATTGGACGAAATTGTGTTCGGACTACGGTGCGGAAGGACTCTGAAATTTGTCGGGACTTTGAAATATTTCGGAGCGATTGGAGTTTTTCGCGATTTTCTCGAAAACCAGCACGACGACCGCGGTCGAACCATTAGAGTAAAACGTAGGAAATGGAACGACGAACAGGGATCAATTGTTGTTTGTTCGATTGGACGAACCTGTCTTCGGACAACGGTGCGGAAGGAGTCTGAAATTTGTCGGGACTTTGAAATATTTCGGAGCGATTGGAGTTTTTCGCGATTTTCTCGAAAACCAGCACGACGACCGCGGTCGAACCATTAGAGTAAAACGTAGGCAATGAAACGACGAACGGGGATAAATGGTTGCTTGCTCGATTGGACGGACTTGTGTTCGGACTACGGTGCGGAAGGACTCTGAAATTTGTCGGGACTTTGAAATATTTCGGAGCGATTGGAATTTTTCGCGATTTTCTCGAAAACCAGCACGACGATCGCGGTCGAACCATTAGAGTAAAACGTAGGCAATGGGACGACGAATAGGGATCAATTGTTGTTTGTTCGATTGGACGAACCTGTCTTCGGACTACGGTGCGGAAGGACTCTGAAATTTGTCGGGACTTTGAAATATTTCGGAGCGATTGGAGTTTTTCGCGATTTTCTCGAAAACCAGCACGACGACCGCGGTCGAACCATTAGAGTAAAACGTAGGCAATGAAACGACGAACGGGGATCAATGGTTGTTTGCTCGATTGGACGAACTTGTGTTCGGACTACGGTGCGGAAGGACTCTGAAATTTGTCGGGCCTTTGAAATATTTCGGAGCGATTGGAATTTTTCGCGATTTTCTCGAAAACCAGCACGACGACCGCGGTCGAACCATTAGAGTAAAACGTAGGCAATGGAACGACGAAAAGGGATCAATTGTTGTTTGGTCGATTGGACGAGTTTAGACTTTCGTCGGACTACGGTACGAAGGAATCTTAAATCTATCGTAGCTTCGAATTACCTCGGAGCGATTGGGGTTTTTCGCGATTTTCTCGAAAACCAGCACGACGACCGCGGTCGAACCATTAGAGTAAAACGTGGGAAATGGAACGACGAACAGGGATCAATTGTTGTTTGTTCGATTGGACGAACCTGTCTTCGGACAACGGTGCGGAAGGAGTCTGAAATTTGTCGGGACTTTGAAATATTTCGGAGCGATTGGAATTTTTCGCGATTTTCTCGAAAACCAGCACGACGATCGCGGTCGAACCATTAGAGTAAAACGTAGGCAATGGGACGACGAATAGGGATCAATTGTTGTTTGTTCGATTGGACGAACCTGTCTTCGGACTACGGTGCGGAAGGACTCTGAAATTTGTCGGGACTTTGAAATATTTCGGAGCGATTGGAGTTTTTCGCGATTTTCTCGAAAACCAGCACGACGACCGCGGTCGAACCATTAGAGTAAAACGTAGGCAATGAAACGACGAACGGGGATCAATGGTTGTTTGCTCGATTGGACGAACTTGTGTTCGGACTACGGTGCGGAAGGACTCTGAAATTTGTCGGGCCTTTGAAATATTTCGGAGCGATTGGAATTTTTCGCGATTTTCTCGAAAACCAGCACGACGACCGCGGCCGAACCATTAGAGTAAAACGTAGGCAATGGAACGACGAACAGGGATCAATTGTTGTTTGGTCGATTGGACGAGTTTAGACTTTCGTCGGACTACGGTACGAAGGAATCTTAAATCTATCGTAGCTTCGAATTACCTCGGAGCGATTGGGGTTTTTCGCGATTTTCTCGAAAACCAGCACGACGACCGCGGTCGAACCATTAGAGTAAAACGTAGGCAATGGAACGACGAACGGGGATCAATGATTGTTTGCTCGATTGGACGAAATTGTGTTCGGACTACGGTGCGGAAGGACTCTGAAATTTGTCGGGACTTTGAAATATTTCGGAGCGATTGGAGTTTTTCGCGATTTTCTCGAAAACCAGCACGACGACCGCGGTCGAACCATTAGAGTAAAACGTAGGCAATGAAACGACGAACGGGGATCAATGGTTGTTTGCTCGATTGGACGGACTTGTGTTCGGACTACGGTGCGGAAGGACTCTGAAATTTGTCCGGACTTTGAAATATTTCGGAGCGATTGGAATTTTTCGCGATTTTCTCGAAAACCAGCACGACGACCGCGGTCGAACCATTAGAGTAAAACGTAGGAAATGGAACGACAAACAGGGATCAATTGTTGTTTGTTCGATTGGACGAACCTGTCTTCGGACTACGGTGCGGAAGGACTCTGAAATTTGTCGGGACTTTGAAATATTTCGGAGCGATTGGAATTTTTCGCGATTTTCTCGAAAACCAGCACGACGATCGCGGTCGAACCATTAGAGTCAAACGTAGGCAATGGGACGACGAATAGGGATCAATTGTTGTTTGTTCGATTGGACGAACCTGTCTTCGGACTACGGTGCGGAAGGACTCTGAAATTTGTCGGGACTTTGAAATATTTCGGAGCGATTGGAGTTTTTCGCGATTTTCTCGAAAACCAGCACGACGACCGCGGTCGAACCATTAGAGTAAAACGTAGGCAATGAAACGACGAACGGGGATCAATGGTTGTTTGCTCGATTGGACGAACTTGTGTTCGGACTACGGTGCGGAAGGACTCTGAAATTTGTCGGGCCTTTGAAATATTTCGGAGCGATTGGAATTTTTCGCGATTTTCTCGAAAACCAGCACGACGACCGCGGTCGAACCATTAGAGTAAAACGTAGGCAATGGAACGACGAACAGGGATCAATTGTTGTTTGGTCGATTGGACGAGTTTAGACTTTCGTCGGACTACGGTACGAAGGAATCTTAAATCTATCGTAGCTTCGAATTACCTCGGAGCGATTGGGGTTTTTCGCGATTTTCTCGAAAACCAGCACGACGACCGCGGTCGAACCATTAGAGTAAAACGTAGGCAATGGAACGACGAACGGGGATCAATGATTGTTTGCTCGATTGGACGAAATTGTGTTCGGACTACGGTGCGGAAGGACTCTGAAATTTGTCGGGACTTTGAAATATTTCGGAGCGATTGGAGTTTTTCGCGATTTTCTCGAAAACCAGCACGACGACCGCGGTCGAACCATTAGAGTAAAACGTAGGCAATGAAACGACGAACGGGGATCAATGGTTGTTTGCTCGATTGGACGGACTTGTGTTCGGACTACGGTGCGGAAGGACTCTGAAATTTGTCCGGACTTTGAAATATTTCGGAGCGATTGGAATTTTTCGCGATTTTCTCGAAAACCAGCACGACGACCGCGGTCGAACCATTAGAGTAAAACGTAGGAAATGGAACGACAAACAGGGATCAATTGTTGTTTGTTCGATTGGACGAACCTGTCTTCGGACTACGGTGCGGAAGGACTCTGAAATTTGTCGGGACTTTGAAATATTTCGGAGCGATTGGAGTTTTTCGCGATTTTCTCGAAAACCAGCACGACGACCGCGGTCGAACCATTAGAGTAAAACGTAGGCAATGAAACGACGAACGGGGATCAATGGTTGTTTGCTCGATTGGACGAACTTGTGTTCGGACTACGGTGCGGAAGGACTCTGAAATTTGTCGGGCCTTTGAAATATTTCGGAGCGATTGGGATTTTTCGCGATTTTCTCGAAAACCAGCACAACGACCGCGGTCGAACCATTAGAGTAAAACGTAGGCAATGGAACGACGAACAGGGATCAATTGTTGTTTGGTCGATTGGACGAGTTTAGACTTTCGTCGGACTACGGTACGAAGGAATCTTAAATCTATCGTAGCTTCGAATTACCTCGGAGCGATTGGGGTTTTTCGCGATTTTCTCGAAAACCAGCACGACGACCGCGGTCGAACCATTAGAGTAAAACGTAGGCAATGGAACGACGAACGGGGATCAATGATTGTTTGCTCGATTGGACGAAATTGTGTTCGGACTACGGTGCGGAAGGACTCTGAAATTTGTCGGGACTTTGAAATATTTCGGAGCGATTGGAGTTTTTCGCGATTTTCTCGAAAACCAGCACGACGACCGCGGTCGAACCATTAGAGTAAAACGTAGGAAATGGAACGACGAACAGGGATCAATTGTTGTTTGTTCGATTGGACGAACCTGTCTTCGGACAACGGTGCGGAAGGAGTCTGAAATTTGTCGGGACTTTGAAATATTTCGGAGCGATTGGAGTTTTTCGCGATTTTCTCGAAAACCAGCACGACGACCGCGGTCGAACCATTAGAGTAAAACGTAGGCAATGAAACGACGAACGGGGATAAATGGTTGTTTGCTCGATTGGACGGACTTGTGTTCGGACTACGGTGCGGAAGGACTCTGAAATTTGTCGGGACTTTGAAATATTTCGGAGCGATTGGAATTTTTCGCGATTTTCTCGAAAACCAGCACGACGATCGCGGTCGAACCATTAGAGTAAAACGTAGGCAATGGGACGACGAATAGGGATCAATTGTTGTTTGTTCGATTGGACGAACCTGTCTTCGGACTACGGTGCGGAAGGACTCTGAAATTTGTCGGGACTTTGAAATATTTCGGAGCGATTGGAGTTTTTCGCGATTTTCTCGAAAACCAGCACGACGACCGCGGTTGAACCATTAGAGTAAAACGTAGGCAATGAAACGACGAACGGGGATCAATGGTTGTTTGCTCGATTGGACGAACTTGTGTTCGGACTACGGTGCGGAAGGACTCTGAAATTTGTCGGGCCTTTGAAATATTTCGGAGCGATTGGAATTTTTCGCGATTTTCTCGAAAACCAGCACGACGACCGCGGTCGAACCATTAGAGTAAAACGTAGGCAATGGAACGACGAAAAGGGATCAATTGTTGTTTGGTCGATTGGACGAGTTTAGACTTTCGTCGGACTACGGTACGAAGGAATCTTAAATCTATCGTAGCTTCGAATTACCTCGGAGCGATTGGGGTTTTTCGCGATTTTCTCGAAAACCAGCACGACGACCGCGGTCGAACCATTAGAGTAAAACGTAGGCAATGGAACGACGAACGGGGATCAATGATTGTTTGCTCGATTGGACGAAATTGTGTTCGGACTACGGTGCGGAAGGACTCTGAAATTTGTCGGGACTTTGAAATATTTCGGAGCGATTGGAGTTTTTCGCGATTTTCTCGAAAACCAGCACGACGACCGCGGTCGAACCATTAGAGTAAAACGTAGGCAATGAAACGACGAACGGGGATCAATGGTTGTTTGCTCGATTGGACGGACTTGTGTTCGGACTACGGTGCGGAAGGACTCTGAAATTTGTCGGGACTTTGAAATATTTCGGAGCGATTGGAATTTTTCGCGATTTTCTCGAAAACCAGCACGACGATCGCGGTCGCACCATTAGAGTAAAACGTAGGCAATGGGACGACGAATAGGGATCAATTGTTGTTTGTTCGATTGGACGAACCTGTCTTCGGACTACGGTGCGGAAGGACTCTGAAATTTGTCGGGACTTTGAAATATTTCGGAGCGATTGGAGTTTTTCGCGATTTTCTCGAAAACCAGCACGACGACCGCGGTCGAACCATTAGAGTAAAACGTAGGCAATGAAACGACGAACGGGGATCAATGGTTGTTTGCTCGATTGGACGAACTTGTGTTCGGACTACGGTGCGGAAGGACTCTGAAATTTGTCGGGACTTTGAAATATTTCGGAGCGATTGGAGTTTTTCGCGATTTTCTCGAAAACCAGCACGACGACCGCGGTCGAACCATTAGAGTAAAACGTAGGCAATGAAACGACGAACGGGGATCAATGGTTGTTTGCTCGATTGGACGAACTTGTGTTCGGACTACGGTGCGGAAGGACTCTGAAATTTGTCGGGACATTGAAATATTTCGGAGCGATTGGAATTTTTCGCGATTTTCTCGAAAACCAGCACGACGACCGCGGTCGAACCATTAGAGTAAAACGTAGGCAATGGAACGACGAACGGGGATCAATGATTGTTTGCTCGATTGGACGAAATTGTGTTCGGACTACGGTGCGGAAGTACTCTGAAATTTGTCGGGACTTTGAAATATTTCGGAGCGATTGGAGTTTTTCGCGATTTTCTCGAAAACCAGCACGACGACCGCGGTCGAACCATTAGAGTAAAACGTAGGAAATGGAACGACGAACAGGGATCAATTGTTGTTTGTTCGATTGGACGAACCTGTCTTCGGACAACGGTGCGGAAGGAGTCTGAAATTTGTCGGGACTTTGAAATATTTCGGAGCGATTGGAGTTTTTCGCGATTTTCTCGAAAACCAGCACGACGACCGCGGTCGAACCATTAGAGTAAAACGTAGGCAATGAAACGACGAACGGGGATAAATGGTTGTTTGCTCGATTGGACGGACTTGTGTTCGGACTACGGTGCGGAAGGACTCTGAAATTTGTCGGGACTTTGAAATATTTCGGAGCGATTGGAATTTTTCGCGATTTTCTCGAAAACCAGCACGACGATCGCGGTCGAACCATTAGAGTAAAACGTAGGCAATGGGACGACGAATAGGGATCAATTGTTGTTTGTTCGATTGGACGAACCTGTCTTCGGACTACGGTGCGGAAGGACTCTGAAATTTGTCGGGCCTTTGAAATATTTCGGAGCGATTGGAATTTTTCGCGATTTTCTCGAAAACCAGCACGACGACCGCGGTCGAACCATTAGAGTAAAACGTAGGCAATGGAACGACGAACGGGGATCAATGATTGTTTGCTCGATTGGACGAAATTGTGTTCGGACTACGGTGCGGAAGGACTCTGAAATTTGTCGGGACTTTGAAATATTTCGGAGCGATTGGAGTTTTTCGCGATTTTCTCGAAAACCAGCACGACGACCGCGGTCGAACCATTAGAGTAAAACGTAGGCAATGAAACGACGAACGGGGATCAATGGTTGTTTGCTCGATTGGACGGACTTGTGTTCGGACTACGGTGCGGAAGGACTCTGAAATTTGTCGGGACTTTGAAATATTTCGGAGCGATTGGAATTTTTCGCGATTTTCTCGAAAACCAGCACGACGATCGCGGTCGCACCATTAGAGTAAAACGTAGGCAATGGGACGACGAATAGGGATCAATTGTTGTTTGTTCGATTGGACGAACCTGTCTTCGGACTACGGTGCGGAAGGACTCTGAAATTTGTCGGGACTTTGAAATATTTCGGAGCGATTGGAGTTTTTCGCGATTTTCTCGAAAACCAGCACGACGACCGCGGTCGAACCATTAGAGTAAAACGTAGGCAATGAAACGACGAACGGGGATCAATGGTTGTTTGCTCGATTGGACGAACTTGTGTTCGGACTACGGTGCGGAAGGACTCTGAAATTTGTCGGGACATTGAAATATTTCGGAGCGATTGGAATTTTTCGCGATTTTCTCGAAAACCAGCACGACGACCGCGGTCGAACCATTAGAGTAAAACGTAGGCAATGGAACGACGAACGGGGATCAATGATTGTTTGCTCGATTGGACGAAATTGTGTTCGGACTACGGTGCGGAAGTACTCTGAAATTTGTCGGGACTTTGAAATATTTCGGAGCGATTGGAGTTTTTCGCGATTTTCTCGAAAACCAGCACGACGACCGCGGTCGAACCATTAGAGTAAAACGTAGGAAATGGAACGACGAACAGGGATCAATTGTTGTTTGTTCGATTGGACGAACCTGTCTTCGGACAACGGTGCGGAAGGAGTCTGAAATTTGTCGGGACTTTGAAATATTTCGGAGCGATTGGAGTTTTTCGCGATTTTCTCGAAAACCAGCACGACGACCGCGGTCGAACCATTAGAGTAAAACGTAGGCAATGAAACGACGAACGGGGATAAATGGTTGTTTGCTCGATTGGACGGACTTGTGTTCGGACTACGGTGCGGAAGGACTCTGAAATTTGTCGGGACTTTGAAATATTTCGGAGCGATTGGAATTTTTCGCGATTTTCTCGAAAACCAGCACGACGATCGCGGTCGAACCATTAGAGTAAAACGTAGGCAATGGGACGACGAATAGGGATCAATTGTTGTTTGTTCGATTGGACGAACCTGTCTTCGGACTACGGTGCGGAAGGACTCTGAAATTTGTCGGGACTTTGAAATATTTCGGAGCGATTGGAGTTTTTCGCGATTTTCTCGAAAACCAGCACGACGACCGCGGTCGAACCATTAGAGTAAAACGTAGGCAATGAAACGACGAACGGGGATCAATGGTTGTTTGCTCGATTGGACGAACTTGTGTTCGGACTACGGTGCGGAAGGACTCTGAAATTTGTCGGGCCTTTGAAATATTTCGGAGCGATTGGAATTTTTCGCGATTTTCTCGAAAACCAGCACGACGACCGCGGTCGAACCATTAGAGTAAAACGTAGGCAATGGAACGACGAACAGGGATCAATTGTTGTTTGGTCGATTGGACGAGTTTAGACTTTCGTCGGACTACGGTACGAAGGAATCTTAAATCTATCGTAGCTTCGAATTACCTCGGAGCGATTGGGGTTTTTCGCGATTTTCTCGAAAACCAGCACGACGACCGCGGTCGAACCATTAGAGTAAAACGTAGGCAATGGAACGACGAACGGGGATCAATGATTGTTTGCTCGATTGGACGAAATTGTGTTCGGACTACGGTGCGGAAGGACTCTGAAATTTGTCGGGACTTTGAAATATTTCGGAGCGATTGGAATTTTTCGCGATTTTCTCGAAAACCAGCACGACGACCGCGGTCGAACCATTAGAGTAAAACGTAGGAAATGGAACGACAAACAGGGATCAATTGTTGTTTGTTCGATTGGACGAACCTGTCTTCGGACTACGGTGCGGAAATACTCTGAAATTTGTCGGGACTTTGAAATATTTCGGAGCGATTGGAATTTTTCGCGATTTTCTCGAAAACCGGCACGACGATCGCGGTCGAACCATTAGAGTAAAACGTAGGCAATGGGACGACGAATAGGGATCAATTGTTGTTTGTTCGATTGGACGAACCTGTCTTCGGACTACGGTGCGGAAGGACTCTGAAATTTGTCGGGACTTTGAAATATTTCGGAGCGATTGGAGTTTTTCGCGATTTTCTCGAAAACCAGCACGACGACCGCGGTCGAAACATTAGAGTAAAACGTAGGCAATGAAACGACGAACGGGGATCAATGGTTGTTTGCTCGATTGGACGAACTTGTGTTCGGACTACGGTGCGGAAGGACTCTGAAATTTGTCGGGCCTTCGAAATATTTCGGAGCGATTGGAATTTTTCGCGATTTTCTCGAAAACCAGCACGACGACCGCGGTCGAACCATTAGAGTAAAACGTAGGCAATGGAACGACGAACAGGGATCAATTGTTGTTTGGTCGAACGGACGAGTTTAGACTTTCGTCGGACTACGGTACGAAGGAATCTTAAATCTATCGTAGCTTCGAATTACCTCGGAGCGATTGGGGTTTTTCGCGATTTTCTCGAAAACCAGCACGACGACCGCGGTCGAACCATTAGAGTAAAACGTAGGCAATGGGACGACGAATAGGGATCAATTGTTGTTTGTTCGATTGGACGAACCTGTCTTCGGACTACGGTGCGGAAGGACTCTGAAATTTGTCGGGACTTTGAAATATTTCGGAGCGATTGGAGTTTTTCGCGATTTTCTCGAAAACCAGCACGACGACCGCGGTCGAACCATTAGAGTAAAACGTAGGCAATGAAACGACGAACGGGGATCAATGGTTGTTTGCTCGATTGGACGGACTTGTGTTCGGACTACGGTGCGGAAGGACTCTGAAATTTGTCCGGACTTTGAAATATTTCGGAGCGATTGGAATTTTTCGCGATTTTCTCGAAAACCAGCACGACGACCGCGGTCGAACCATTAGAGTAAAACGTAGGAAATGGAACGACGAACAGGGATCAATTGTTGTTTGTTCGATTGGACGAACCTGTCTTCGGACTACGGTGCGGAAGGACTCTGAAATTTGTCGGGACTTTGAAATATTTCGGAGCGATTGGAATTTTCCGCGATTTTCTCGAAAACCAGCACGACGATCGCGGTCGAACCATTAGAGTAAAACGTAGGCAATGGGACGACGAATAGGGATCAATTGTTGTTTGTTCGATTGGACGAACCTGTCTTCGGACTACGGTGCGGAAGGACTCTGAAATTTGTCCGGACTTTGAAATATTTCGGAGCGATTGGAATTTTTCGCGATTTTCTCGAAAACCAGCACGACGACCGCGGTCGAACCATTAGAGTAAAACGTAGGAAATGGAACGACGAACAGGGATCAATTGTTGTTTGTTCGATTGGACGAACCTGTCTTCGGACAACGGTGCGGAAGGAGTCTGAAATTTGTCGGGACTTTGAAATATTTCGGAGCGATTGGAGTTTTTCGCGATTTTCTCGAAAACCAGCACGACGACCGCGGTCGAACCATTAGAGTAAAACGTAGGCAATGAAACGACGAACGGGGATAAATGGTTGTTTGCTCGATTGGACGGACTTGTGTTCGGACTACGGTGCGGAAGGACTCTGAAATTTGTCGGGACTTTGAAATATTTCGGAGCGATTGGAATTTTTCGCGATTTTCTCGAAAACCAGCACGACGATCGCGGTCGAACCATTAGAGTAAAACGTAGGCAATGGGACGACGAATAGGGATCAATTGTTGTTTGTTCGATTGGACGAACCTGTCTTCGGACTACGGTGCGGAAGGACTCTGAAATTTGTCGGGACTTTGAAATATTTCGGAGCGATTGGAGTTTTTCGCGATTTTCTCGAAAACCAGCACGACGACCGCGGTCGAACCATTAGAGTAAAACGTAGGCAATGAAACGACGAACGGGGATCAATGGTTGTTTGCTCGATTGGACGAACTTGTGTTCGGACTACGGTGCGGAAGGACTCTGAAATTTGTCGGGCCTTTGAAATATTTCGGAGCGATTGGAATTTTTCGCGATTTTCTCGAAAACCAGCACGACGACCGCGGTCGAACCATTAGAGTAAAACGTAGGCAATGGAACGACGAAAAGGGATCAATTGTTGTTTGGTCGATTGGACGAGTTTAGACTTTCGTCGGACTACGGTACGAAGGAATCTTAAATCTATCGTAGCTTCGAATTACCTCGGAGCGATTGGGGTTTTTCGCGATTTTCTCGAAAACCAGCACGACGACCGCGGTCGAACCATTAGAGTAAAACGTAGGCAATGGAACGACGAACGGGGATCAATGATTGTTTGCTCGATTGGACGAAATTGTGTTCGGACTACGGTGCGGAAGGACTCTGAAATTTGTCGGGACTTTGAAATATTTCGGAGCGATTGGAGTTTTTCGCGATTTTCTCGAAAACCAGCACGACGACCGCGGTCGAACCATTAGAGTAAAACGTAGGCAATGAAACGACGAACGGGGATCAATGGTTGTTTGCTCGATTGGACGGACTTGTGTTCGGACTACGGTGCGGAAGGACTCTGAAATTTGTCGGGACTTTGAAATATTTCGGAGCGATTGGAATTTTTCGCGATTTTCTCGAAAACCAGCACGACGATCGCGGTCGCACCATTAGAGTAAAACGTAGGCAATGGGACGACGAATAGGGATCAATTGTTGTTTGTTCGATTGGACGAACCTGTCTTCGGACTACGGTGCGGAAGGACTCTGAAATTTGTCGGGACTTTGAAATATTTCGGAGCGATTGGAGTTTTTCGCGATTTTCTCGAAAACCAGCACGACGACCGCGGTCGAACCATTAGAGTAAAACGTAGGCAATGAAACGACGAACGGGGATCAATGGTTGTTTGCTCGATTGGACGAACTTGTGTTCGGACTACGGTGCGGAAGGACTCTGAAATTTGTCGGGACATTGAAATATTTCGGAGCGATTGGAATTTTTCGCGATTTTCTCGAAAACCAGCACGACGACCGCGGTCGAACCATTAGAGTAAAACGTAGGCAATGGAACGACGAACGGGGATCAATGATTGTTTGCTCGATTGGACGAAATTGTGTTCGGACTACGGTGCGGAAGTACTCTGAAATTTGTCGGGACTTTGAAATATTTCGGAGCGATTGGAGTTTTTCGCGATTTTCTCGAAAACCAGCACGACGACCGCGGTCGAACCATTAGAGTAAAACGTAGGAAATGGAACGACGAACAGGGATCAATTGTTGTTTGTTCGATTGGACGAACCTGTCTTCGGACAACGGTGCGGAAGGAGTCTGAAATTTGTCGGGACTTTGAAATATTTCGGAGCGATTGGAGTTTTTCGCGATTTTCTCGAAAACCAGCACGACGACCGCGGTCGAACCATTAGAGTAAAACGTAGGCAATGAAACGACGAACGGGGATAAATGGTTGTTTGCTCGATTGGACGGACTTGTGTTCGGACTACGGTGCGGAAGGACTCTGAAATTTGTCGGGACTTTGAAATATTTCGGAGCGATTGGAATTTTTCGCGATTTTCTCGAAAACCAGCACGACGATCGCGGTCGAACCATTAGAGTAAAACGTAGGCAATGGGACGACGAATAGGGATCAATTGTTGTTTGTTCGATTGGACGAACCTGTCTTCGGACTACGGTGCGGAAGGACTCTGAAATTTGTCGGGACTTTGAAATATTTCGGAGCGATTGGAGTTTTTCGCGATTTTCTCGAAAACCAGCACGACGACCGCGGTCGAACCATTAGAGTAAAACGTAGGCAATGAAACGACGAACGGGGATCAATGGTTGTTTGCTCGATTGGACGAACTTGTGTTCGGACTACGGTGCGGAAGGACTCTGAAATTTGTCGGGCCTTTGAAATATTTCGGAGCGATTGGAATTTTTCGCGATTTTCTCGAAAACCAGCACGACGACCGCGGTCGAACCATTAGAGTAAAACGTAGGCAATGGAACGACGAACAGGGATCAATTGTTGTTTGGTCGATTGGACGAGTTTAGACTTTCGTCGGACTACGGTACGAAGGAATCTTAAATCTATCGTAGCTTCGAATTACCTCGGAGCGATTGGGGTTTTTCGCGATTTTCTCGAAAACCAGCACGACGACCGCGGTCGAACCATTAGAGTAAAACGTAGGCAATGGAACGACGAACGGGGATCAATGATTGTTTGCTCGATTGGACGAAATTGTGTTCGGACTACGGTGCGGAAGGACTCTGAAATTTGTCGGGACTTTGAAATATTTCGGAGCGATTGGAATTTTTCGCGATTTTCTCGAAAACCAGCACGACGACCGCGGTCGAACCATTAGAGTAAAACGTAGGAAATGGAACGACAAACAGGGATCAATTGTTGTTTGTTCGATTGGACGAACCTGTCTTCGGACTACGGTGCGGAAATACTCTGAAATTTGTCGGGACTTTGAAATATTTCGGAGCGATTGGAATTTTTCGCGATTTTCTCGAAAACCGGCACGACGATCGCGGTCGAACCATTAGAGTAAAACGTAGGCAATGGGACGACGAATAGGGATCAATTGTTGTTTGTTCGATTGGACGAACCTGTCTTCGGACTACGGTGCGGAAGGACTCTGAAATTTGTCGGGACTTTGAAATATTTCGGAGCGATTGGAGTTTTTCGCGATTTTCTCGAAAACCAGCACGACGACCGCGGTCGAAACATTAGAGTAAAACGTAGGCAATGAAACGACGAACGGGGATCAATGGTTGTTTGCTCGATTGGACGAACTTGTGTTCGGACTACGGTGCGGAAGGACTCTGAAATTTGTCGGGCCTTCGAAATATTTCGGAGCGATTGGAATTTTTCGCGATTTTCTCGAAAACCAGCACGACGACCGCGGTCGAACCATTAGAGTAAAACGTAGGCAATGGAACGACGAACAGGGATCAATTGTTGTTTGGTCGAACGGACGAGTTTAGACTTTCGTCGGACTACGGTACGAAGGAATCTTAAATCTATCGTAGCTTCGAATTACCTCGGAGCGATTGGGGTTTTTCGCGATTTTCTCGAAAACCAGCACGACGACCGCGGTCGAACCATTAGAGTAAAACGTAGGCAATGGAACGACGAACGGGGATCAATGATTGTTTGCTCGATTGGACGAAATTGTGTTCGGACTACGGTGCGGAAGGACTCTGAAATTTGTCGGGACTTTGAAATATTTCGGAGCGATTGGAGTTTTTCGCGATTTTCTCGAAAACCAGCACGACGACCGCGGTCGAACCATTAGAGTAAAACGTAGGCAATGAAACGACGAACGGGGATCAATGGTTGTTTGCTCGATTGGACGGACTTGTGTTCGGACTACGGTGCGGAAGGGCTCTGAAATTTGTCCGGACTTTGAAATATTTCGGAGCGATTGGAATTTTTCGCGATTTTCTCGAAAACCAGCACGGCGACCGCGGTCGAACCATTAGAGTAAAACGTAGGAAATGGAACGACGAACAGGGATCAATTGTTGTTTGTTCGATTGGACGAACCTGTCTTCGGACTACGGTGCGGAAGGACTCTGAAATTTGTCGGGACTTTGAAATATTTCGGAGCGATTGGAATTTTCCGCGATTTTCTCGAAAACCAGCACGACGATCGCGGTCGAACCATTAGAGTAAAACGTAGGCAATGGGACGACGAATAGGGATCAATTGTTGTTTGTTCGATTGGACGAACCTGTCTTCGGACTACGGTGCGGAAGGACTCTGAAATTTGTCGGGACTTTGAAATATTTCGGAGCGATTGGAGTTTTTCGCGATTTTCTCGAAAACCAGCACGACGACCGCGGTCGAACCATTAGAGTAAAACGTAGGCAATGAAACGACGAACGGGGATCAATGGTTGTTTGCTCGATTGGACGAACTTGTGTTCGGACTACGGTGCGGAAGGACTCTGAAATTTGTCGGGCCTTTGAAATATTTCGGAGCGATTGGAATTTTTCGCGATTTTCTCGAAAACCAGCACGACGACCGCGGTCGAACCATTAGAGTAAAACGTAGGCAATGGAACGACGAACAGGGATCAATTGTTGTTTGGTCGATTGGACGAGTTTAGACTTTCGTCGGACTACGGTACGAAGGAATCTTAAATCTATCGTAGCTTCGAATTACCTCGGAGCGATTGGGGTTTTTCGCGATTTTCTCGAAAACCAGCACGACGACAGCGGTCGAACCATTAGAGTAAAACGTAGGCAATGAAACGACGAACGGGGATCAATGGTTGTTTGCTCGATTGGACGAACTTGTGTTCGGACTACGGTGCGGAAGGACTCTGACATTTGTCGGGCCTTTCAAATATTTCGGAGCGATTGGAGTTTTTCGCGATTTTCTCGAAAACCAGCACGACGACCGCGGTCGAAACATTAGAGTAAAACGTAGGCAATGAAACGACGAACGGGGATCAATGGTTGTTTGCTCGATTGGACGAACTTGTGTTCGGACTACGGTGCGGAAGGACTCTGAAATTTGTCGGGCCTTCGAAATATTTCGGAGCGATTGGAATTTTTCGCGATTTTCTCGAAAACCAGCACGACGACCGCGGTCGAACCATTAGAGTAAAACGTAGGCAATGAAACGACGAACGGGGATCAATGATTGTTTGCTCGATTGGACGGACTTGTGTTCGGACTACGGTGCGGAAGGACTCTGAAATTTGTCGGGACTTTGAAATATTTCGGAGCGATTGGAATTTTTCGCGATTTTCTCGAAAACCAGCACGACGACCGCGGTCGAACCATTAGAGTAAAACGTAGGAAATGGAACGACAAACAGGGATCAATTGTTGTTTGTTCGATTGGACGAACCTGTCTTCGGACTACGGTGCGGAAATACTCTGAAATTTGTCGGGACTTTGAAATATTTCGGAGCGATTGGAATTTTTCGCGATTTTCTCGAAAACCGGCACGACGATCGCGGTCGAACCATTAGAGTAAAACGTAGGCAATGGGACGACGAATAGGGATCAATTGTTGTTTGTTCGATTGGACGAACCTGTCTTCGGACTACGGTGCGGAAGGACTCTGAAATTTGTCGGGACTTTGAAATATTTCGGAGCGATTGGAGTTTTTCGCGATTTTCTCGAAAACCAGCACGACGACCGCGGTCGAACCATTAGAGTAAAACGTAGGCAATGAAACGACGAACGGGGATAAATGGTTGTTTGCTCGATTGGACGGACTTGTGTTCGGACTACGGTGCGGAAGGACTCTGAAATTTGTCGGGACTTTGAAATATTTCGGAGCGATTGGAATTTTTCGCGATTTTCTCGAAAACCAGCACGACGATCGCGGTCGAACCATTAGAGTAAAACGTAGGCAATGGGACGACGAATAGGGATCAATTGTTGTTTGTTCGATTGGACGAACCTGTCTTCGGACTACGGTGCGGAAGGACTCTGAAATTTGTCGGGACTTTGAAATATTTCGGAGCGATTGGAATTTTTCGCGATTTTCTCGAAAACCAGCACGACGATCGCGGTCGCACCATTAGAGTAAAACGTAGGCAATGAAACGACGAACGGGGATCAATGGTTGTTTGCTCGATTGGACGAACTTGTGTTCGGACTACGGTGCGGAAGGACTCTGAAATTTGTCGGGCCTTTGAAATATTTCGGAGCGATTGGAATTTTTCGCGATTTTCTCGAAAACCAGCACGACGACCGCGGTCGAACCATTAGAGTAAAACGTAGGCAATGGAACGACGAACAGGGATCAATTGTTGTTTGGTCGATTGGACGAGTTTAGACTTTCGTCGGACTACGGTACGGAGGAATCTTAAATCTATCGTAGCTTCGAATTACCTCGGAGCGATTGGGGTTTTTCGCGATTTTCTCGAAAACCAGCACGACGACCGCGGTCGAACCATTAGAGTAAAACGTAGGCAATGGAACGACGAACGGGGATCAATGATTGTTTGCTCGATTGGACGAAATTGTGTTCGGACTACGGTGCGGAAGGACTCTGAAATTTGTCGGGACTTTGAAATATTTCGGAGCGATTGGAGTTTTTCGCGATTTTCTCGAAAACCAGCACGACGACCGCGGTCGAACCATTAGAGTAAAACGTAGGCAATGGAACGACGAACGGGGATCAATGATTGTTTGCTCGATTGGACGAAATTGTGTTCGGACTACGGTGCGGAAGGACTCTGAAATTTGTCGGGCCTTTGAAATATTTCGGAGCGATTGGAATTTTTCGCGATTTTCTCGAAAACCAGCACGACGACCGCGGTCGAACCATTAGAGTAAAACGTAGGCAATGAAACGACGAACGGGGATCAATGATTGTTTGCTCGATTGGACGGACTTGTGTTCGGACTACGGTGCGGAAGGACTCTGAAATTTGTCGGGACTTTGAAATATTTCGGAGCGATTGGAATTTTTCGCGATTTTCTCGAAAACCAGCACGACGACCGCGGTCGAACCATTAGAGTAAAACGTAGGAAATGGAACGACAAACAGGGATCAATTGTTGTTTGTTCGATTGGACGAACCTGTCTTCGGACTACGGTGCGGAAATACTCTGAAATTTGTCGGGACTTTGAAATATTTCGGAGCGATTGGAATTTTTCGCGATTTTCTCGAAAACCGGCACGACGATCGCGGTCGAACCATTAGAGTAAAACGTAGGCAATGGGACGACGAATAGGGATCAATTGTTGTTTGTTCGATTGGACGAACCTGTCTTCGGACTACGGTGCGGAAGGACTCTGAAATTTGTCGGGACTTTGAAATATTTCGGAGCGATTGGAGTTTTTCGCGATTTTCTCGAAAACCAGCACGACGACCGCGGTCGAACCATTAGAGTAAAACGTAGGCAATGAAACGACGAACGGGGATAAATGGTTGTTTGCTCGATTGGACGGACTTGTGTTCGGACTACGGTGCGGAAGGACTCTGAAATTTGTCAGGACTTTGAAATATTTCGGAGCGATTGGAATTTTTCGCGATTTTCTCGAAAACCAGCACGACGATCGCGGTCGAACCATTAGAGTAAAACGTAGGCAATGGGACGACGAATAGGGATCAATTGTTGTTTGTTCGATTGGACGAACCTGTCTTCGGACTACGGTGCGGAAGGACTCTGAAATTTGTCGGGACTTTGAAATATTTCGGAGCGATTGGAGTTTTTCGCGATTTTCTCGAAAACCAGCACGACGACCGCGGTCGAACCATTAGAGTAAAACGTAGGCAATGAAACGACGAACGGGGATCAATGGTTGTTTGCTCGATTGGACGAACTTGTGTTCGGACTACGGTGCGGAAGGACTCTGAAATTTGTCGGGCCTTTGAAATATTTCGGAGCGATTGGAATTTTTCGCGATTTTCTCGAAAACCAGCACGACGACCGCGGTCGAACCAATTAGAGTAAAACGTAGGCAATGGAACGACGAACAGGGATCAATTGTTGTTTGGTCGATTGGACGAGTTTAGACTTTCGTCGGACTACGGTACGAAGGAATCTTAAATCTATCGTAGCTTCGAATTACCTCGGAGCGATTGGGGTTTTTCGCGATTTTCTCGAAAACCAGCACGACGACCGCGGTCGAACCATTAGAGTAAAACGTAGGCAATGGAACGACGAACGGGGATCAATGATTGTTTGCTCGATTGGACGAAATTGTGTTCGGACTACGGTGCGGAAGGACTCTGAAATTTGTCGGGACTTTGAAATATTTCGGAGCGATTGGAATTTTTCGCGATTTTCTCGAAAACCAGCACGACGACCGCGGTCGAACCATTAGAGTAAAACGTAGGAAATGGAACGACAAACAGGGATCAATTGTTGTTTGTTCGATTGGACGAACCTGTCTTCGGACTACGGTGCGGAAGGACTCTGAAATTTGTCGGGACTTTGAAATATTTCGGAGCGATTGGAATTTTTCGCGATTTTCTCGAAAACCAGCACGACGATCGCGGTCGCACCATTAGAGTAAAACGTAGGCAATGAAACGACGAACGGGGATCAATGGTTGTTTGCTCGATTGGACGAACTTGTGTTCGGACTACGGTGCGGAAGGACTCTGAAATTTGTCGGGCCTTTGAAATATTTCGGAGCGATTGGAATTTTTCGCGATTTTCTCGAAAACCAGCACGACGACCGCGGTCGAACCATTAGAGTAAAACGTAGGCAATGGAACGACGAACAGGGATCAATTGTTGTTTGGTCGATTGGACGAGTTTAGACTTTCGTCGGACTACGGTACGGAGGAATCTTAAATCTATCGTAGCTTCGAATTACCTCGGAGCGATTGGGGTTTTTCGCGATTTTCTCGAAAACCAGCACGACGACCGCGGTCGAACCATTAGAGTAAAACGTAGGCAATGGAACGACGAACGGGGATCAATGATTGTTTGCTCGATTGGACGAAATTGTGTTCGGACTACGGTGCGGAAGGACTCTGAAATTTGTCGGGACTTTGAAATATTTCGGAGCGATTGGAGTTTTTCGCGATTTTCTCGAAAACCAGCACGACGACCGCGGTCGAACCATTAGAGTAAAACGTAGGCAATGGAACGACGAACGGGGATCAATGATTGTTTGCTCGATTGGACGAAATTGTGTTCGGACTACGGTGCGGAAGGACTCTGAAATTTGTCGGGCCTTTGAAATATTTCGGAGCGATTGGAATTTTTCGCGATTTTCTCGAAAACCAGCACGACGACCGCGGTCGAACCATTAGAGTAAAACGTAGGCAATGAAACGACGAACGGGGATCAATGATTGTTTGCTCGATTGGACGGACTTGTGTTCGGACTACGGTGCGGAAGGACTCTGAAATTTGTCGGGACTTTGAAATATTTCGGAGCGATTGGAATTTTTCGCGATTTTCTCGAAAACCAGCACGACGACCGCGGTCGAACCATTAGAGTAAAACGTAGGAAATGGAACGACAAACAGGGATCAATTGTTGTTTGTTCGATTGGACGAACCTGTCTTCGGACTACGGTGCGGAAATACTCTGAAATTTGTCGGGACTTTGAAATATTTCGGAGCGATTGGAATTTTTCGCGATTTTCTCGAAAACCGGCACGACGATCGCGGTCGAACCATTAGAGTAAAACGTAGGCAATGGGACGACGAATAGGGATCAATTGTTGTTTGTTCGATTGGACGAACCTGTCTTCGGACTACGGTGCGGAAGGACTCTGAAATTTGTCGGGACTTTGAAATATTTCGGAGCGATTGGAGTTTTTCGCGATTTTCTCGAAAACCAGCACGACGACCGCGGTCGAACCATTAGAGTAAAACGTAGGCAATGAAACGACGAACGGGGATAAATGGTTGTTTGCTCGATTGGACGGACTTGTGTTCGGACTACGGTGCGGAAGGACTCTGAAATTTGTCGGGACTTTGAAATATTTCGGAGCGATTGGAATTTTTCGCGATTTTCTCGAAAACCAGCACGACGACCGCGGTCGAACCATTAGAGTAAAACGTAGGCAATGGAACGACGAACGGGGATCAATGATTGTTTGCTCGATTGGACGAAATTGTGTTCGGACTACGGTGCGGAAGGACTCTGAAATTTGTCGGGACTTTGAAATATTTCGGAGCGATTGGAATTTTTCGCGATTTTCTCGAAAACCAGCACGACGACCGCGGTCGAACCATTAGAGTAAAACGTAGGAAATGGAACGACAAACAGGGATCAATTGTTGTTTGTTCGATTGGACGAACCTGTCTTCGGACTACGGTGCGGAAGGACTCTGAAATTTGTCGGGACTTTGAAATATTTCGGAGCGATTGGAATTTTTCGCGATTTTCTCGAAAACCAGCACGACGATCGCGGTCGCACCATTAGAGTAAAACGTAGGCAATGAAACGACGAACGGGGATCAATGGTTGTTTGCTCGATTGGACGAACTTGTGTTCGGACTACGGTGCGGAAGGACTCTGAAATTTGTCGGGCCTTTGAAATATTTCGGAGCGATTGGAATTTTTCGCGATTTTCTCGAAAACCAGCACGACGACCGCGGTCGAACCATTAGAGTAAAACGTAGGCAATGGAACGACGAACAGGGATCAATTGTTGTTTGGTCGATTGGACGAGTTTAGACTTTCGTCGGACTACGGTACGGAGGAATCTTAAATCTATCGTAGCTTCGAATTACCTCGGAGCGATTGGGGTTTTTCGCGATTTTCTCGAAAACCAGCACGACGACCGCGGTCGAACCATTAGAGTAAAACGTAGGCAATGGAACGACGAACGGGGATCAATGATTGTTTGCTCGATTGGACGAAATTGTGTTCGGACTACGGTGCGGAAGGACTCTGAAATTTGTCGGGACTTTGAAATATTTCGGAGCGATTGGAATTTTTCGCGATTTTCTCGAAAACCAGCACGACGACCGCGGTCGAACCATTAGAGTAAAACGTAGGCAATGAAACGACGAACGGGGATCAATGGTTGTTTGCTCGATTGGACGAACTTGTGTTCGGACTACGGTGCGGAAGGACTCTGAAATTTGTCGGGCCTTTGAAATATTTCGGAGCGATTGGAATTTTTCGCGATTTTCTCGAAAACCAGCACGACGACCGCGGTCGAACCATTAGAGTAAAACGTAGGCAATGGAACGACGAACAGGGATCAATTGTTGTTTGGTCGATTGGACGAGTTTAGACTTTCGTCGGACTACGGTACGAAGGAATCTTAAATCTATCGTAGCTTCGAATTACCTCGGAGCGATTGGGGTTTTTCGCGATTTTCTCGAAAACCAGCACGACGACCGCGGTCGAACCATTAGAGTAAAACGTAGGCAATGGAACGACGAACGGGGATCAATGATTGTTTGCTCGATTGGACGAAATTGTGTTCGGACTACGGTGCGGAAGGACTCTGAAATTTGTCGGGACTTTGAAATATTTCGGAGCGATTGGAATTTTTCGCGATTTTCTCGAAAACCAGCACGACGACCGCGGTCGAACCATTAGAGTAAAACGTAGGAAATGGAACGACAAACAGGGATCAATTGTTGTTTGTTCGATTGGACGAAATTGTGTTCGGACTACGGTGCGGAAGGACTCTGAAATTTGTCGGGCCTTTGAAATATTTCGGAGCGATTGGAATTTTTCGCGATTTTCTCGAAAACCAGCACGACGATCGCGGTCGCACCATTAGAGTAAAACGTAGGCAATGAAACGACGAACGGGGATCAATGGTTGTTTGCTCGATTGGACGAACTTGTGTTCGGACTACGGTGCGGAAGGACTCTGAAATTTGTCGGGACTTTGAAATATTTCGGAGCGATTGGAATTTTTCGCGATTTTCTCGAAAACCAGCACGACGACCGCGGTCGAACCATTAGAGTAAAACGTAGGAAATGGAACGACAAACAGGGATCAATTGTTGTTTGTTCGATTGGACGAACCTGTCTTCGGACTACGGTGCGGAAATACTCTGAAATTTGTCGGGACTTTGAAATATTTCGGAGCGATTGGAATTTTTCGCGATTTTCTCGAAAACCGGCACGACGATCGCGGTCGAACCATTAGAGTAAAACGTAGGCAATGGGACGACGAATAGGGATCAATTGTTGTTTGTTCGATTGGACGAACCTGTCTTCGGACTACGGTGCGGAAGGACTCTGAAATTTGTCGGGACTTTGAAATATTTCGGAGCGATTGGAGTTTTTCGCGATTTTCTCGAAAACCAGCACGACGACCGCGGTCGAACCATTAGAGTAAAACGTAGGCAATGAAACGACGAACGGGGATAAATGGTTGTTTGCTCGATTGGACGGACTTGTGTTCGGACTACGGTGCGGAAGGACTCTGAAATTTGTCGGGACTTTGAAATATTTCGGAGCGATTGGAATTTTTCGCGATTTTCTCGAAAACCAGCACGACGACCGCGGTCGAACCATTAGAGTAAAACGTAGGCAATGGAACGACGAACGGGGATCAATGATTGTTTGCTCGATTGGACGAAATTGTGTTCGGACTACGGTGCGGAAGGACTCTGAAATTTGTCGGGACTTTGAAATATTTCGGAGCGATTGGAATTTTTCGCGATTTTCTCGAAAACCAGCACGACGACCGCGGTCGAACCATTAGAGTAAAACGTAGGAAATGGAACGACAAACAGGGATCAATTGTTGTTTGTTCGATTGGACGAACCTGTCTTCGGACTACGGTGCGGAAGGACTCTGAAATTTGTCGGGACTTTGAAATATTTCGGAGCGATTGGAATTTTTCGCGATTTTCTCGAAAACCAGCACGACGATCGCGGTCGCACCATTAGAGTAAAACGTAGGCAATGAAACGACGAACGGGGATCAATGGTTGTTTGCTCGATTGGACGAACTTGTGTTCGGACTACGGTGCGGAAGGACTCTGAAATTTGTCGGGCCTTTGAAATATTTCGGAGCGATTGGAATTTTTCGCGATTTTCTCGAAAACCAGCACGACGACCGCGGTCGAACCATTAGAGTAAAACGTAGGCAATGGAACGACGAACAGGGATCACTTGTTGTTTGGTCGATTGGACGAGTTTAGACTTTCGTCGGACTACGGTACGGAGGAATCTTAAATCTATCGTAGCTTCGAATTACCTCGGAGCGATTGGGGTTTTTCGCGATTTTCTCGAAAACCAGCACGACGACCGCGGTCGAACCATTAGAGTAAAACGTAGGCAATGGAACGACGAACGGGGATCAATGATTGTTTGCTCGATTGGACGAAATTGTGTTCGGACTACGGTGCGGAAGGACTCTGAAATTTGTCGGGACTTTGAAATATTTCGGAGCGATTGGAGTTTTTCGCGATTTTCTCGAAAACCAGCACGACGACCGCGGTCGAACCATTAGAGTAAAACGTAGGCAATGGAACGACGAACGGGGATCAATGATTGTTTGCTCGATTGGACGAAATTGTGTTCGGACTACGGTGCGGAAGGACTCTGAAATTTGTCGGGCCTTTGAAATATTTCGGAGCGATTGGAATTTTTCGCGATTTTCTCGAAAACCAGCACGACGACCGCGGTCGAACCATTAGAGTAAAACGTAGGCAATGAAACGACGAACGGGGATCAATGATTGTTTGCTCGATTGGACGGACTTGTGTTCGGACTACGGTGCGGAAGGACTCTGAAATTTGTCGGGACTTTGAAATATTTCGGAGCGATTGGAATTTTTCGCGATTTTCTCGAAAACCAGCACGACGACCGCGGTCGAACCATTAGAGTAAAACGTAGGAAATGGAACGACAAACAGGGATCAATTGTTGTTTGTTCGATTGGACGAACCTGTCTTCGGACTACGGTGCGGAAATACTCTGAAATTTGTCGGGACTTTGAAATATTTCGGAGCGATTGGAATTTTTCGCGATTTTCTCGAAAACCGGCACGACGATCGCGGTCGAACCATTAGAGTAAAACGTAGGCAATGGGACGACGAATAGGGATCAATTGTTGTTTGTTCGATTGGACGAACCTGTCTTCGGACTACGGTGCGGAAGGACTCTGAAATTTGTCGGGACTTTGAAATATTTCGGAGCGATTGGAGTTTTTCGCGATTTTCTCGAAAACCAGCACGACGACCGCGGTCGAACCATTAGAGTAAAACGTAGGCAATGAAACGACGAACGGGGATAAATGGTTGTTTGCTCGATTGGACGGACTTGTGTTCGGACTACGGTGCGGAAGGACTCTGAAATTTGTCGGGACTTTGAAATATTTCGGAGCGATTGGAATTTTTCGCGATTTTCTCGAAAACCAGCACGACGATCGCGGTCGAACCATTAGAGTAAAACGTAGGCAATGGGACGACGAATAGGGATCAATTGTTGTTTGTTCGATTGGACGAACCTGTCTTCGGACTACGGTGCGGAAGGACTCTGAAATTTGTCGGGACTTTGAAATATTTCGGAGCGATTGGAGTTTTTCGCGATTTTCTCGAAAACCAGCACGACGACCGCGGTCGAACCATTAGAGTAAAACGTAGGCAATGAAACGACGAACGGGGATCAATGGTTGTTTGCTCGATTGGACGAACTTGTGTTCGGACTACGGTGCGGAAGGACTCTGAAATTTGTCGGGCCTTTGAAATATTTCGGAGCGATTGGAATTTTTCGCGATTTTCTCGAAAACCAGCACGACGACCGCGGTCGAACCATTAGAGTAAAACGTAGGCAATGGAACGACGAACAGGGATCAATTGTTGTTTGGTCGATTGGACGAGTTTAGACTTTCGTCGGACTACGGTACGAAGGAATCTTAAATCTATCGTAGCTTCGAATTACCTCGGAGCGATTGGGGTTTTTCGCGATTTTCTCGAAAACCAGCACGACGACCGCGGTCGAACCATTAGAGTAAAACGTAGGCAATGGAACGACGAACGGGGATCAATGATTGTTTGCTCGATTGGACGAAATTGTGTTCGGACTACGGTGCGGAAGGACTCTGAAATTTGTCGGGACTTTGAAATATTTCGGAGCGATTGGAATTTTTCGCGATTTTCTCGAAAACCAGCACGACGACCGCGGTCGAACCATTAGAGTAAAACGTAGGAAATGGAACGACAAACAGGGATCAATTGTTGTTTGTTCGATTGGACGAACCTGTCTTCGGACTACGGTGCGGAAGGACTCTGAAATTTGTCGGGACTTTGAAATATTTCGGAGCGATTGGAATTTTTCGCGATTTTCTCGAAAACCAGCACGACGATCGCGGTCGCACCATTAGAGTAAAACGTAGGCAATGAAACGACGAACGGGGATCAATGGTTGTTTGCTCGATTGGACGAACTTGTGTTCGGACTACGGTGCGGAAGGACTCTGAAATTTGTCGGGCCTTTGAAATATTTCGGAGCGATTGGAATTTTTCGCGATTTTCTCGAAAACCAGCACGACGACCGCGGTCGAACCATCAGAGTAAAACGTAGGCAATGGAACGACGAACAGGGATCAATTGTTGTTTGGTCGATTGGACGAGTTTAGACTTTCGTCGGACTACGGTACGGAGGAATCTTAAATCTATCGTAGCTTCGAATTACCTCGGAGCGATTGGGGTTTTTCGCGATTTTCTCGAAAACCAGCACGACGACCGCGGTCGAACCATTAGAGTAAAACGTAGGCAATGGAACGACGAACGGGGATCAATGATTGTTTGCTCGATTGGACGAAATTGTGTTCGGACTACGGTGCGGAAGGACTCTGAAATTTGTCGGGACTTTGAAATATTTCGGAGCGATTGGAGTTTTTCGCGATTTTCTCGAAAACCAGCACGACGACCGCGGTCGAACCATTAGAGTAAAACGTAGGCAATGGAACGACGAACGGGGATCAATGATTGTTTGCTCGATTGGACGAAATTGTGTTCGGACTACGGTGCGGAAGGACTCTGAAATTTGTCGGGACTTTGAAATATTTCGGAGCGATTGGAGTTTTTCGCGATTTTCTCGAAAACCAGCACGACGACCGCGGTCGAACCATTAGAGTAAAACGTAGGCAATGAAACGACGAACGGGGATCAATGGTTGTTTGCTCGATTGGACGAACTTGTGTTCGGACTACGGTGCGGAAGGACTCTGAAATTTGTCGGGCCTTCGAAATATTTCGGAGCGATTGGAATTTTTCGCGATTTTCTCGAAAACCAGCACGACGACCGCGGTCGAACCATTAGAGTAAAACGTAGGCAATGGAACGACGAACAGGGATCAATTGTTGTTTGGTCGAACGGACGAGTTTAGACTTTCGTCGGACTACGGTACGAAGGAATCTTAAATCTATCGTAGCTTCGAATTACCTCGGAGCGATTGGGGTTTTTCGCGATTTTCTCGAAAACCAGCACGACGACCGCGGTCGAACCATTAGAGTAAAACGTAGGCAATGGAACGACGAACGGGGATCAATGATTGTTTGCTCGATTGGACGAAATTGTGTTCGGACTACGGTGCGGAAGGACTCTGAAATTTGTCGGGACTTTGAAATATTTCGGAGCGATTGGAATTTTTCGCGATTTTCTCGAAAACCAGCACGACGACCGCGGTCGAACCATTAGAGTAAAACGTAGGAAATGGAACGACAAACAGGGATCAATTGTTGTTTGTTCGATTGGACGAACCTGTCTTCGGACTACGGTGCGGAAGAACTCTGAAATTTGTCGGGACTTTGAAATATTTCGGAGCGATTGGAATTTTTCGCGATTTTCTCGAAAACCAGCACGACGATCGCGGTCGCACCATTAGAGTAAAACGTAGGCAATGAAACGACGAACGGGGATCAATGGTTGTTTGCTCGATTGGACGAACTTGTGTTCGGACTACGGTGCGGAAGGACTCTGAAATTTGTCGGGCCTTTGAAATATTTCGGAGCGATTGGAATTTTTCGCGATTTTCTCGAAAACCAGCACGACGACCGCGGTCGAACCATTAGAGTAAAACGTAGGCAATGGAACGACGAACAGGGATCAATTGTTGTTTGGTCGATTGGACGAGTTTAGACTTTCGTCGGACTACGGTACGGAGGAATCTTAAATCTATCGTAGCTTCGAATTACCTCGGAGCGATTGGGGTTTTTCGCGATTTTCTCGAAAACCAGCACGACGACCGCGGTCGAACCATTAGAGTAAAACGTAGGCAATGGAACGACGAACGGGGATCAATGATTGTTTGCTCGATTGGACGAAATTGTGTTCGGACTACGGTGCGGAAGGACTCTGAAATTTGTCGGGACTTTGAAATATTTCGGAGCGATTGGAGTTTTTCGCGATTTTCTCGAAAACCAGCACGACGACCGCGGTCGAACCATTAGAGTAAAACGTAGGCAATGGAACGACGAACGGGGATCAATGATTGTTTGCTCGATTGGACGAAATTGTGTTCGGACTACGGTGCGGAAGGACTCTGAAATTTGTCGGGACTTTGAAATATTTCGGAGCGATTGGAGTTTTTCGCGATTTTCTCGAAAACCAGCACGACGACCGCGGTCGAACCATTAGAGTAAAACGTAGGCAATGAAACGACGAACGGGGATCAATGGTTGTTTGCTCGATTGGACGAACTTGTGTTCGGACTACGGTGCGGAAGGACTCTGAAATTTGTCGGGCCTTTCAAATATTTCGGAGCGATTGGAATTTTTCGCGATTTTCTCGAAAACCAGCACGACGACCGCGGCCGAACCATTAGAGTAAAACGTAGGCAATGGAGCGACGAACAGCGATCAATTGTTGTTTGGTCGATTGGACGAGTTTAGACTTTCGTCGGACTACGGTACGAAGGAATCTTAAATCTATCGTAGCTTCGAATTACCTCGGAGCGATTGGGGTTTTTCGCGATTTTCTCGAAAACCAGCACGACGACCGCGGTCGAACCATTAGAGTAAAACGTAGGCAATGGAACGACGAACGGGGATCAATGATTGTTTGCTCGATTGGACGAAATTGTGTTCGGACTACGGTGCGGAAGGACTCTGAAATTTGTCGGGACTTTGAAATATTTCGGAGCGATTGGAATTTTTCGCGATTTTCTCGAAAACCAGCACGACGACCGCGGTCGAACCATTAGAGTAAAACGTAGGAAATGGAACGACAAACAGGGATCAATTGTTGTTTGTTCGATTGGACGAACCTGTCTTCGGACTACGGTGCGGAAGGACTCTGAAATTTGTCGGGACTTTGAAATATTTCGGAGCGATTGGAATTTTTCGCGATTTTCTCGAAAACCAGCACGACGATCGCGGTCGCACCATTAGAGTAAAACGTAGGCAATGAAACGACGAACGGGGATCAATGGTTGTTTGCTCGATTGGACGAACTTGTGTTCGGACTACGGTGCGGAAGGACTCTGAAATTTGTCGGGCCTTTGAAATATTTCGGAGCGATTGGAATTTTTCGCGATTTTCTCGAAAACCAGCACGACGACCGCGGTCGAACCATTAGAGTAAAACGTAGGCAATGGAACGACGAACAGGGATCAATTGTTGTTTGGTCGATTGGACGAGTTTAGACTTTCGTCGGACTACGGTACGGAGGAATCTTAAATCTATCGTAGCTTCGAATTACCTCGGAGCGATTGGGGTTTTTCGCGATTTTCTCGAAAACCAGCACGACGACCGCGGTCGAACCATTAGAGTAAAACGTAGGCAATGGAACGACGAACGGGGATCAATGATTGTTTGCTCGATTGGACGAAATTGTGTTCGGACTACGGTGCGGAAGGACTCTGAAATTTGTCGGGACTTTGAAATATTTCGGAGCGATTGGAGTTTTTCGCGATTTTCTCGAAAACCAGCACGACGACCGCGGTCGAACCATTAGAGTAAAACGTAGGCAATGGAACGACGAACGGGGATCAATGATTGTTTGCTCGATTGGACGAAATTGTGTTCGGACTACGGTGCGGAAGGACTCTGAAATTTGTCGGGACTTTGAAATATTTCGGAGCGATTGGAGTTTTTCGCGATTTTCTCGAAAACCAGCACGACGACCGCGGTCGAACCATTAGAGTAAAACGTAGGCAATGAAACGACGAACGGGGATCAATGGTTGTTTGCTCGATTGGACGAACTTGTGTTCGGACTACGGTGCGGAAGGACTCTGAAATTTGTCGGGCCTTTCAAATATTTCGGAGCGATTGGAATTTTTCGCGATTTTCTCGAAAACCAGCACGACGACCGCGGCCGAACCATTAGAGTAAAACGTAGGCAATGGAGCGACGAACAGCGATCAATTGTTGTTTGGTCGATTGGACGAGTTTAGACTTTCGTCGGACTACGGTACGAAGGAATCTTAAATCTATCGTAGCTTCGAATTACCTCGGAGCGATTGGGGTTTTTCGCGATTTTCTCGAAAACCAGCACGACGACCGCGGTCGAACCATTAGAGTAAAACGTAGGCAATGGAACGACGAACGGGGATCAATGATTGTTTGCTCGATTGGACGAAATTGTGTTCGGACTACGGTGCGGAAGGACTCTGAAATTTGTCGGGACTTTGAAATATTTCGGAGCGATTGGAATTTTTCGCGATTTTCTCGAAAACCAGCACGACGACCGCGGTCGAACCATTAGAGTAAAACGTAGGAAATGGAACGACAAACAGGGATCAATTGTTGTTTGTTCGATTGGACGAACCTGTCTTCGGACTACGGTGCGGAAATACTCTGAAATTTGTCGGGACTTTGAAATATTTCGGAGCGATTGGAATTTTTCGCGATTTTCTCGAAAACCGGCACGACGATCGCGGTCGAACCATTAGAGTAAAACGTAGGCAATGGGACGACGAATAGGGATCAATTGTTGTTTGTTCGATTGGACGAACCTGTCTTCGGACTACGGTGCGGAAGGACTCTGAAATTTGTCGGGACTTTGAAATATTTCGGAGCGATTGGAGTTTTTCGCGATTTTCTCGAAAACCAGCACGACGACCGCGGTCGAAACATTAGAGTAAAACGTAGGCAATGAAACGACGAACGGGGATCAATGGTTGTTTGCTCGATTGGACGAACTTGTGTTCGGACTACGGTGCGGAAGGACTCTGAAATTTGTCGGGCCTTCGAAATATTTCGGAGCGATTGGAATTTTTCGCGATTTTCTCGAAAACCAGCACGACGACCGCGGTCGAACCATTAGAATAAAACGTAGGCAATGGAACGACGAACAGGGATCAATTGTTGTTTGGTCGAACGGACGAGTTTAGACTTTCGTCGGACTACGGTACGAAGGAATCTTAAATCTATCGTAGCTTCGAATTACCTCGGAGCGATTGGGGTTTTTCGCGATTTTCTCGAAAACCAGCACGACGACCGCGGTCGAACCATTAGAGTAAAACGTAGGCAATGGGACGACGAATAGGGATCAATTGTTGTTTGTTCGATTGGACGAACCTGTCTTCGGACAACGGTGCGGAAGGACTCTGAAATTTGTCGGGACTTTGAAATATTTCGGAGCGATTGGAGTTTTTCGCGATTTTCTCGAAAACCAGCACGACGACCGCGGTCGAACCATTAGAGTAAAACGTAGGCAATGAAACGACGAACGGGGATCAATGGTTGTTTGCTCGATTGGACGGACTTGTGTTCGGACTACGGTGCGGAAGGACTCTGAAATTTGTCCGGACTTTGAAATATTTCGGAGCGATTGGAATTTTTCGCGATTTTCTCGAAAACCAGCACGACGACCGCGGTCGAACCATTAGAGTAAAACGTAGGAAATGGAACGACGAACAGGGATCAATTGTTGTTTGTTCGATTGGACGAACCTGTCTTCGGACTACGGTGCGGAAGGACTCTGAAATTTGTCGGGACTTTGAAATATTTCGGAGCGATTGGAATTTTCCGCGATTTTCTCGAAAACCAGCACGACGATCGCGGTCGAACCATTAGAGTAAAACGTAGGCAATGGGACGACGAATAGGGATCAATTGTTGTTTGTTCGATTGGACGAACCTGTCTTCGGACTACGGTGCGGAAGGACTCTGAAATTTGTCGGGACTTTGAAATATTTCGGAGCGATTGGAGTTTTTCGCGATTTTCTCGAAAACCAGCACGACGACCGCGGTCGAACCATTAGAGTAAAACGTAGGCAATGAAACGACGAACGGGGATCAATGGTTGTTTGCTCGATTGGACGAACTTGTGTTCGGACTACGGTGCGGAAGAACTCTGAAATTTGTCGGGCCTTTGAAATATTTCGGAGCGATTGGAATTTTTCGCGATTTTCTCGAAAACCAGCACGACGACCGCGGTCGAACCATTAGAGTAAAACGTAGGCAATGGAACGACGAACAGGGATCAATTGTTGTTTGGTCGATTGGACGAGTTTAGACTTTCGTCGGACTACGGTACGAAGGAATCTTAAATCTATCGTAGCTTCGAATTACCTCGGAGCGATTGGGGTTTTTCGCGATTTTCTCGAAAACCAGCACGACGACCGCGGTCGAACCATTAGAGTAAAACGTAGGCAATGGAACGACGAACGGGGATCAATGATTGTTTGCTCGATTGGACGAAATTGTGTTCGGACTACGGTGCGGAAGGACTCTGAAATTTGTCGGGACTTTGAAATATTTCGGGGCGATTGGAGTTTTTCGCGATTTTCTCGAAAACCAGCACGACGACCGCGGTCGAACCATTAGAGTAAAACGTAGGAAATGGAACGACGAACAGGGATCAATGGTTGTTTGCTCGATTGGACGGACTTGTGTTCGGACTACGGTGCGGAAGGACTCTGAAATTTGTCGGGACTTTGAAATATTTCGGAGCGATTGGAATTTTTCGCGATTTTCTCGAAAACCAGCACGACGATCGCGGTCGAACCATTAGAGTAAAACGTAGGCAATGGGACGACGAATAGGGATCAATTGTTGTTTGTTCGATTGGACGAACCTGTCTTCGGACTACGGTGCGGAAGGACTCTGAAATTTGTCGGGACTTTGAAATATTTCGGAGCGATTGGAGTTTTTCGCGATTTTCTCGAAAACCAGCACGACGACCGCGGTCGAACCATTAGAGTAAAACGTAGGCAATGAAACGACGAACGGGGATCAATGGTTGTTTGCTCGATTGGACGGACTTGTGTTCGGACTACGGTGCGGAAGGACTCTGAAATTTGTCCGGACTTTGAAATATTTCGGAGCGATTGGAATTTTTCGCGATTTTCTCGAAAACCAGCACGACGACCGCGGTCGAACCATTAGAGTAAAACGTAGGAAATGGAACGACGAACAGGGATCAATGGTTGTTTGCTCGATTGGACGGACTTGTGTTCGGACTACGGTGCGGAAGGACTCTGAAATTTGTCGGGACTTTGAAATATTTCGGAGCGATTGGAATTTTTCGCGATTTTCTCGAAAACCAGCACGACGACCGCGGTCGAACCATTAGAGTAAAACGTAGGAAATGGAACGACAAACAGGGATCAATTGTTGTTTGTTCGATTGGACGAACCTGTCTTCGGACTACGGTGCGGAAGGACTCTGAAATTTGTCGGGACTTTGAAATATTTCGGAGCGATTGGAATTTTTCGCGATTTTCTCGAAAACCAGCACGACGATCGCGGTCGAACCATTAGAGTAAAACGTAGGCAATGGGACGACGAATAGGGATCAATTGTTGTTTGTTCGATTGGACGAACCTGTCTTCGGACTACGGTGCGGAAGGACTCTGAAATTTGTCGGGACTTTGAAATATTTCGGAGCGATTGGAGTTTTTCGCGATTTTCTCGAAAACCAGCACGACGACCGCGGTCGAACCATTAGAGTAAAACGTAGGCAATGAAACGACGAACGGGGATCAATGGTTGTTTGCTCGATTGGACGGACTTGTGTTCGGACTACGGTGCGGAAGGACTCTGAAATTTGTCCGGACTTTGAAATATTTCGGAGCGATTGGAATTTTTCGCGATTTTCTCGAAAACCAGCACGACGACCGCGGTCGAACCATTAGAGTAAAACGTAGGAAATGGAACGACGAACAGGGATCAATTGTTGTTTGTTCGATTGGACGAACCTGTCTTCGGACTACGGTGCGGAAGGACTCTGAAATTTGTCGGGACTTTGAAATATTTCGGAGCGATTGGAATTTTCCGCGATTTTCTCGAAAACCAGCACGACGATCGCGGTCGAACCATTAGAGTAAAACGTAGGCAATGGGACGACGAATAGGGATCAATTGTTGTTTGTTCGATTGGACGAACCTGTCTTCGGACTACGGTGCGGAAGGACTCTGAAATTTGTCGGGACTTTGAAATATTTCGGAGCGATTGGAGTTTTTCGCGATTTTCTCGAAAACCAGCACGACGACCGCGGTCGAACCATTAGAGTAAAACGTAGGCAATGAAACGACGAACGGGGATCAATGGTTGTTTGCTCGATTGGACGAACTTGTGTTCGGACTACGGTGCGGAAGGACTCTGAAATTTGTCGGGCCTTTGAAATATTTGGGAGCGATTGGAATTTTTCGCGATTTTCTCGAAAACCAGCACGACGACCGCGGTCGAACCATTAGAGTAAAACGTAGGCAATGGAACGACGAACAGGGATCAATTGTTGTTTGGTCGATTGGACGAGTTTAGACTTTCGTCGGACTACGGTACGAAGGAATCTTAAATCTATCGTAGCTTCGAATTACCTCGGAGCGATTGGGGTTTTTCGCGATTTTCTCGAAAACCAGCACGACGACCGCGGTCGAACCATTAGAGTAAAACGTAGGCAATGGAACGACGAACGGGGATCAATGATTGTTTGCTCGATTGGACGAAATTGTGTTCGGACTACGGTGCGGAAGGACTCTGAAATTTGTCGGGACTTTGAAATATTTCGGGGCGATTGGAGTTTTTCGCGATTTTCTCGAAAACCAGCACGACGACCGCGGTCGAACCATTAGAGTAAAACGTAGGAAATGGAACGACGAACAGGGATCAATGGTTGTTTGCTCGATTGGACGGACTTGTGTTCGGACTACGGTGCGGAAGGACTCTGAAATTTGTCGGGACTTTGAAATATTTCGGAGCGATTGGAATTTTTCGCGATTTTCTCGAAAACCAGCACGACGACCGCGGTCGAACCATTAGAGTAAAACGTAGGAAATGGAACGACAAACAGGGATCAATTGTTGTTTGTTCGATTGGACGAACCTGTCTTCGGACTACGGTGCGGAAGGACTCTGAAATTTGTCGGGACTTTGAAATATTTCGGAGCGATTGGAATTTTTCGCGATTTTCTCGAAAACCAGCACGACGATCGCGGTCGAACCATTAGAGTAAAACGTAGGCAATGAAACGACGAACGGGGATCAATGGTTGTTTGCTCGATTGGACGGACTTGTGTTCGGACTACGGTGCGGAAGGACTCTGAAATTTGTCCGGACTTTGAAATATTTCGGAGCGATTGGAATTTTTCGCGATTTTCTCGAAAACCAGCACGACGACCGCGGTCGAACCATTAGAGTAAAACGTAGGAAATGGAACGACGAACAGGGATCAATGGTTGTTTGCTCGATTGGACGGACTTGTGTTCGGACTACGGTGCGGAAGGACTCTGAAATTTGTCGGGACTTTGAAATATTTCGGAGCGATTGGAATTTTTCGCGATTTTCTCGAAAACCAGCACGACGACCGCGGTCGAACCATTAGAGTAAAACGTAGGAAATGGAACGACAAACAGGGATCAATTGTTGTTTGTTCGATTGGACGAACCTGTCTTCGGACTACGGTGCGGAAGGACTCTGAAATTTGTCGGGACTTTGAAATATTTCGGAGCGATTGGAATTTTTCGCGATTTTCTCGAAAACCAGCACGACGATCGCGGTCGAACCATTAGAGTAAAACGTAGGCAATGGGACGACGAATAGGGATCAATTGTTGTTTGTTCGATTGGACGAACCTGTCTTCGGACTACGGTGCGGAAGGACTCTGAAATTTGTCGGGACTTTGAAATATTTCGGAGCGATTGGAGTTTTTCGCGATTTTCTCGAAAACCAGCACGACGACCGCGGTCGAACCATTAGAGTAAAACGTAGGCAATGAAACGACGAACGGGGATCAATGGTTGTTTGCTCGATTGGACGGACTTGTGTTCGGACTACGGTGCGGAAGGACTCTGAAATTTGTCCGGACTTTGAAATATTTCGGAGCGATTGGAATTTTTCGCGATTTTCTCGAAAACCAGCACGACGACCGCGGTCGAACCATTAGAGTAAAACGTAGGAAATGGAACGACGAACAGGGATCAATTGTTGTTTGTTCGATTGGACGAACCTGTCTTCGGACTACGGTGCGGAAGGACTCTGAAATTTGTCGGGACTTTGAAATATTTCGGAGCGATTGGAATTTTCCGCGATTTTCTCGAAAACCAGCACGACGATCGCGGTCGAACCATTAGAGTAAAACGTAGGCAATGGGACGACGAATAGGGATCAATTGTTGTTTGTTCGATTGGACGAACCTGTCTTCGGACTACGGTGCGGAAGGACTCTGAAATTTGTCGGGACTTTGAAATATTTCGGAGCGATTGGAGTTTTTCGCGATTTTCTCGAAAACCAGCACGACGACCGCGGTCGAACCATTAGAGTAAAACGTAGGCAATGAAACGACGAACGGGGATCAATGGTTGTTTGCTCGATTGGACGAACTTGTGTTCGGACTACGGTGCGGAAGGTCTCTGAAATTTGTCGGGACTTTGAAATATTTCGGAGCGATTGGAATTTTTCGCGATTTTCTCGAAAACCAGCACGACGACCGCGGTCGAACCATTAGAGTAAAACGTAGGAAATGGAACGACAAACAGGGATCAATTGTTGTTTGTTCGATTGGACGAACCTGTCTTCGGACTACGGTGCGGAAGGACTCTGAAATTTGTCGGGACTTTGAAATATTTCGGAGCGATTGGAATTTTTCGCGATTTTCTCGAAAACCAGCACGACGATCGCGGTCGAACCATTAGAGTAAAACGTAGGCAATGGGACGACGAATAGGGATCAATTGTTGTTTGTTCGATTGGACGAACCTGTCTTCGGACTACGGTGCGGAAGGACTCTGAAATTTGTCGGGACTTTGAAATATTTCGGAGCGATTGGAGTTTTTCGCGATTTTCTCGAAAACCAGCACGACGACCGCGGTCGAACCATTAGAGTAAAACGTAGGCAATGAAACGACGAACGGGGATCAATGGTTGTTTGCTCGATTGGACGGACTTGTGTTCGGACTACGGTGCGGAAGGACTCTGAAATTTGTCCGGACTTTGAAATATTTCGGAGCGATTGGAATTTTTCGCGATTTTCTCGAAAACCAGCACGACGACCGCGGTCGAACCATTAGAGTAAAACGTAGGAAATGGAACGACGAACAGGGATCAATTGTTGTTTGTTCGATTGGACGAACCTGTCTTCGGACTACGGTGCGGAAGGACTCTGAAATTTGTCGGGACTTTGAAATATTTCGGAGCGATTGGAATTTTCCGCGATTTTCTCGAAAACCAGCACGACGATCGCGGTCGAACCATTAGAGTAAAACGTAGGCAATGGGACGACGAATAGGGATCAATTGTTGTTTGTTCGATTGGACGAACCTGTCTTCGGACTACGGTGCGGAAGGACTCTGAAATTTGTCGGGACTTTGAAATATTTCGGAGCGATTGGAGTTTTTCGCGATTTTCTCGAAAACCAGCACGACGACCGCGGTCGAACCATTAGAGTAAAACGTAGGCAATGAAACGACGAACGGGGATCAATGGTTGTTTGCTCGATTGGACGAACTTGTGTTCGGACTACGGTGCGGAAGGACTCTGAAATTTGTCGGGCCTTTGAAATATTTCGGAGCGATTGGAATTTTTCGCGATTTTCTCGAAAACCAGCACGACGACCGCGGTCGAACCATTAGAGTAAAACGTAGGCAATGGAACGACGAACAGGGATCAATTGTTGTTTGGTCGATTGGACGAGTTTAGACTTTCGTCGGACTACGGTACGAAGGAATCTTAAATCTATCGTAGCTTCGAATTACCTCGGAGCGATTGGGGTTTTTCGCGATTTTCTCGAAAACCAGCACGACGACCGCGGTCGAACCATTAGAGTAAAACGTAGGCAATGGAACGACGAACGGGGATCAATGATTGTTTGCTCGATTGGACGAAATTGTGTTCGGACTACGGTGCGGAAGGACTCTGAAATTTGTCGGGACTTTGAAATATTTCGGGGCGATTGGAGTTTTTCGCGATTTTCTCGAAAACCAGCACGACGACCGCGGTCGAACCATTAGAGTAAAACGTAGGAAATGGAACGACGAACAGGGATCAATGGTTGTTTGCTCGATTGGACGGACTTGTGTTCGGACTACGGTGCGGAAGGACTCTGAAATTTGTCGGGACTTTGAAATATTTCGGAGCGATTGGAATTTTTCGCGATTTTCTCGAAAACCAGCACGACGACCGCGGTCGAACCATTAGAGTAAAACGTAGGAAATGGAACGACAAACAGGGATCAATTGTTGTTTGTTCGATTGGACGAACCTGTCTTCGGACTACGGTGCGGAAATACTCTGAAATTTGTCGGGACTTTGAAATATTTCGGAGCGATTGGAATTTTTCGCGATTTTCTCGAAAACCGGCACGACGATCGCGGTCGAACCATTAGAGTAAAACGTAGGCAATGGGACGACGAATAGGGATCAATTGTTGTTTGTTCGATTGGACGAACCTGTCTTCGGACTACGGTGCGGAAGGACTCTGAAATTTGTCGGGACTTTGAAATATTTCGGAGCGATTGGAGTTTTTCGCGATTTTCTCGAAAACCAGCACGACGACCGCGGTCGAAACATTAGAGTAAAACGTAGGCAATGAAACGACGAACGGGGATCAATGGTTGTTTGCTCGATTGGACGAACTTGTGTTCGGACTACGGTGCGGAAGGACTCTGAAATTTGTCGGGCCTTCGAAATATTTCGGAGCGATTGGAATTTTTCGCGATTTTCTCGAAAACCAGCACGACGACCGCGGTCGAACCATTAGAGTAAAACGTAGGCAATGGAACGACGAACAGGGATCAATTGTTGTTTGGTCGAACGGACGAGTTTAGACTTTCGTCGGACTACGGTACGAAGGAATCTTAAATCTATCGTAGCTTCGAATTACCTCGGAGCGATTGGGGTTTTTCGCGATTTTCTCGAAAACCAGCACGACGACCGCGGTCGAACCATTAGAGTAAAACGTAGGCAATGGGACGACGAATAGGGATCAATTGTTGTTTGTTCGATTGGACGAACCTGTCTTCGGACTACGGTGCGGAAGGACTCTGAAATTTGTCGGGACTTTGAAATATTTCGGAGCGATTGGAGTTTTTCGCGATTTTCTCGAAAACCAGCACGACGACCGCGGTCGAACCATTAGAGTAAAACGTAGGCAATGAAACGACGAACGGGGATCAATGGTTGTTTGCTCGATTGGACGGACTTGTGTTCGGACTACGGTGCGGAAGGACTCTGAAATTTGTCCGGACTTTGAAATATTTCGGAGCGATTGGAATTTTTCGCGATTTTCTCGAAAACCAGCACGACGACCGCGGTCGAACCATTAGAGTAAAACGTAGGAAATGGAACGACGAACAGGGATCAATTGTTGTTTGTTCGATTGGACGAACCTGTCTTCGGACTACGGTGCGGAAGGACTCTGAAATTTGTCGGGACTTTGAAATATTTCGGAGCGATTGGAATTTTCCGCGATTTTCTCGAAAACCAGCACGACGATCGCGGTCGAACCATTAGAGTAAAACGTAGGCAATGGGACGACGAATAGGGATCAATTGTTGTTTGTTCGATTGGACGAACCTGTCTTCGGACTACGGTGCGGAAGGACTCTGAAATTTGTCGGGACTTTGAAATATTTCGGGGCGATTGGAGTTTTTCGCGATTTTCTCGAAAACCAGCACGACGACCGCGGTCGAACCATTAGAGTAAAACGTAGGCAATGAAACGACGAACGGGGATCAATGGTTGTTTGCTCGATTGGACGAACTTGTGTTCGGACTACGGTGCGGAAGAACTCTGAAATTTGTCGGGCCTTTGAAATATTTCGGAGCGATTGGAATTTTTCGCGATTTTCTCGAAAACCAGCACGACGACCGCGGTCGAACCATTAGAGTAAAACGTAGGCAATGGAACGACGAACAGGGATCAATTGTTGTTTGGTCGATTGGACGAGTTTAGACTTTCGTCGGACTACGGTACGAAGGAATCTTAAATCTATCGTAGCTTCGAATTACCTCGGAGCGATTGGGGTTTTTCGCGATTTTCTCGAAAACCAGCACGACGACCGCGGTCGAACCATTAGAGTAAAACGTAGGCAATGGAACGACGAACGGGGATCAATGATTGTTTGCTCGATTGGACGAAATTGTGTTCGGACTACGGTGCGGAAGGACTCTGAAATTTGTCGGGACTTTGAAATATTTCGGGGCGATTGGAGTTTTTCGCGATTTTCTCGAAAACCAGCACGACGACCGCGGTCGAACCATTAGAGTAAAACGTAGGAAATGGAACGACGAACAGGGATCAATGGTTGTTTGCTCGATTGGACGGACTTGTGTTCGGACTACGGTGCGGAAGGACTCTGAAATTTGTCGGGACTTTGAAATATTTCGGAGCGATTGGAATTTTTCGCGATTTTCTCGAAAACCAGCACGACGACCGCGGTCGAACCATTAGAGTAAAACGTAGGAAATGGAACGACAAACAGGGATCAATTGTTGTTTGTTCGATTGGACGAACCTGTCTTCGGACTACGGTGCGGAAGGACTCTGAAATTTGTCGGGACTTTGAAATATTTCGGAGCGATTGGAATTTTTCGCGATTTTCTCGAAAACCAGCACGACGATCGCGGTCGTACCATTAGAGTAAAACGTAGGCAATGGGACGACGAATAGGGATCAATTGTTGTTTGTTCGATTGGACGAACCTGTCTTCGGACTACGGTGCGGAAGGACTCTGAAATTTGTCGGGACTTTGAAATATTTCGGAGCGATTGGAGTTTTTCGCGATTTTCTCGAAAACCAGCACGACGACCGCGGTCGAACCATTAGAGTAAAACGTAGGCAATGAAACGACGAACGGGGATCAATGGTTGTTTGCTCGATTGGACGGACTTGTGTTCGGACTACGGTGCGGAAGGACTCTGAAATTTGTCCGGACTTTGAAATATTTCGGAGCGATTGGAATTTTTCGCGATTTTCTCGAAAACCAGCACGACGACCGCGGTCGAACCATTAGAGTAAAACGTAGGAAATGGAACGACGAACAGGGATCAATTGTTGTTTGTTCGATTGGACGAACCTGTCTTCGGACTACGGTGCGGAAGGACTCTGAAATTTGTCGGGACTTTGAAATATTTCGGAGCGATTGGAATTTTCCGCGATTTTCTCGAAAACCAGCACGACGATCGCGGTCGAACCATTAGAGTAAAACGTAGGCAATGGGACGACGAATAGGGATCAATTGTTGTTTGTTCGATTGGACGAACCTGTCTTCGGACTACGGTGCGGAAGGACTCTGAAATTTGTCGGGACTTTGAAATATTTCGGAGCGATTGGAGTTTTTCGCGATTTTCTCGAAAACCAGCACGACGACCGCGGTCGAACCATTAGAGTAAAACGTAGGCAATGAAACGACGAACGGGGATCAATGGTTGTTTGCTCGATTGGACGAACTTGTGTTCGGACTACGGTGCGGAAGGACTCTGAAATTTGTCGGGCCTTTGAAATATTTCGGAGCGATTGGAATTTTTCGCGATTTTCTCGAAAACCAGCACGACGACCGCGGTCGAACCATTAGAGTAAAACGTAGGCAATGGAACGACGAACAGGGATCAATTGTTGTTTGGTCGATTGGACGAGTTTAGACTTTCGTCGGACTACGGTACGAAGGAATCTTAAATCTATCGTAGCTTCGAATTACCTCGGAGCGATTGGGGTTTTTCGCGATTTTCTCGAAAACCAGCACGACGACCGCGGTCGAACCATTAGAGTAAAACGTAGGCAATGGAACGACGAACGGGGATCAATGATTGTTTGCTCGATTGGACGAAATTGTGTTCGGACTACGGTGCGGAAGGACTCTGAAATTTGTCGGGACTTTGAAATATTTCGGGGCGATTGGAGTTTTTCGCGATTTTCTCGAAAACCAGCACGACGACCGCGGTCGAACCATTAGAGTAAAACGTAGGAAATGGAACGACGAACAGGGATCAATGGTTGTTTGCTCGATTGGACGGACTTGTGTTCGGACTACGGTGCGGAAGGACTCTGAAATTTGTCGGGACTTTGAAATATTTCGGAGCGATTGGAATTTTTCGCGATTTTCTCGAAAACCAGCACGACGACCGCGGTCGAACCATTAGAGTAAAACGTAGGAAATGGAACGACAAACAGGGATCAATTGTTGTTTGTTCGATTGGACGAACCTGTCTTCGGACTACGGTGCGGAAGGACTCTGAAATTTGTCGGGACTTTGAAATATTTCGGAGCGATTGGAATTTTTCGCGATTTTCTCGAAAACCAGCACGACGATCGCGGTCGAACCATTAGAGTAAAACGTAGGCAATGGGACGACGAATAGGGATCAATTGTTGTTTGTTCGATTGGACGAACCTGTCTTCGGACTACGGTGCGGAAGGACTCTGAAATTTGTCGGGACTTTGAAATATTTCGGAGCGATTGGAGTTTTTCGCGATTTTCTCGAAAACCAGCACGACGACCGCGGTCGAACCATTAGAGTAAAACGTAGGCAATGAAACGACGAACGGGGATCAATGGTTGTTTGCTCGATTGGACGGACTTGTGTTCGGACTACGGTGCGGAAGGACTCTGAAATTTGTCCGGACTTTGAAATATTTCGGAGCGATTGGAATTTTTCGCGATTTTCTCGAAAACCAGCACGACGACCGCGGTCGAACCATTAGAGTAAAACGTAGGAAATGGAACGACGAACAGGGATCAATTGTTGTTTGTTCGATTGGACGAACCTGTCTTCGGACTACGGTGCGGAAGGACTCTGAAATTTGTCGGGACTTTGAAATATTTCGGAGCGATTGGAATTTTCCGCGATTTTCTCGAAAACCAGCACGACGATCGCGGTCGAACCATTAGAGTAAAACGTAGGCAATGGGACGACGAATAGGGATCAATTGTTGTTTGTTCGATTGGACGAACCTGTCTTCGGACTACGGTGCGGAAGGACTCTGAAATTTGTCGGGACTTTGAAATATTTCGGAGCGATTGGAGTTTTTCGCGATTTTCTCGAAAACCAGCACGACGACCGCGGTCGAACCATTAGAGTAAAACGTAGGCAATGAAACGACGAACGGGGATCAATGGTTGTTTGCTCGATTGGACGAACTTGTGTTCGGACTACGGTGCGGAAGGACTCTGAAATTTGTCGGGACTTTGAAATATTTCGGAGCGATTGGAATTTTCCGCGATTTTCTCGAAAACCAGCACGACGATCGCGGTCGAACCATTAGAGTAAAACGTAGGCAATGGGACGACGAATAGGGATCAATTGTTGTTTGTTCGATTGGACGAACCTGTCTTCGGACTACGGTGCGGAAGGACTCTGAAATTTGTCGGGACTTTGAAATATTTCGGAGCGATTGGAGTTTTTCGCGATTTTCTCGAAAACCAGCACGACGACCGCGGTCGAACCATTAGAGTAAAACGTAGGCAATGAAACGACGAACGGGGATCAATGGTTGTTTGCTCGATTGGACGAACTTGTGTTCGGACTACGGTGCGGAAGAACTCTGAAATTTGTCGGGCCTTTGAAATATTTCGGAGCGATTGGAATTTTTCGCGATTTTCTCGAAAACCAGCACGACGACCGCGGTCGAACCATTAGAGTAAAACGTAGGCAATGGGACGACGAATAGGGATCAATTGTTGTTTGTTCGATTGGACGAACCTGTCTTCGGACTACGGTGCGGAAGGACTCTGAAATTTGTCGGGACTTTGAAATATTTCGGAGCGATTGGAGTTTTTCGCGATTTTCTCGAAAACCAGCACGACGACCGCGGTCGAAACATTAGAGTAAAACGTAGGCAATGAAACGACGAACGGGGATCAATGGTTGTTTGCTCGATTGGACGAACTTGTGTTCGGACTACGGTGCGGAAGGACTCTGAAATTTGTCGGGCCTTCGAAATATTTCGGAGCGATTGGAATTTTTCGCGATTTTCTCGAAAACCAGCACGACGACCGCGGTCGAACCATTAGAGTAAAACGTAGGCAATGGAACGACGAACAGGGATCAATTGTTGTTTGGTCGAACGGACGAGTTTAGACTTTCGTCGGACTACGGTACGAAGGAATCTTAAATCTATCGTAGCTTCGAATTACCTCGGAGCGATTGGGGTTTTTCGCGATTTTCTCGAAAACCAGCACGACGACCGCGGTCGAACCATTAGAGTAAAACGTAGGCAATGGGACGACGAATAGGGATCAATTGTTGTTTGTTCGATTGGACGAACCTGTCTTCGGACTACGGTGCGGAAGGACTCTGAAATTTGTCGGGACTTTGAAATATTTCGGAGCGATTGGAGTTTTTCGCGATTTTCTCGAAAACCAGCACGACGACCGCGGTCGAACCATTAGAGTAAAACGTAGGCAATGAAACGACGAACGGGGATCAATGGTTGTTTGCTCGATTGGACGGACTTGTGTTCGGACTACGGTGCGGAAGGACTCTGAAATTTGTCCGGACTTTGAAATATTTCGGAGCGATTGGAATTTTTCGCGATTTTCTCGAAAACCAGCACGACGACCGCGGTCGAACCATTAGAGTAAAACGTAGGAAATGGAACGACGAACAGGGATCAATTGTTGTTTGTTCGATTGGACGAACCTGTCTTCGGACTACGGTGCGGAAGGACTCTGAAATTTGTCGGGACTTTGAAATATTTCGGAGCGATTGGAATTTTCCGCGATTTTCTCGAAAACCAGCACGACGATCGCGGTCGAACCATTAGAGTAAAACGTAGGCAATGGGACGACGAATAGGGATCAATTGTTGTTTGTTCGATTGGACGAACCTGTCTTCGGACTACGGTGCGGAAGGACTCTGAAATTTGTCGGGACTTTGAAATATTTCGGGGCGATTGGAGTTTTTCGCGATTTTCTCGAAAACCAGCACGACGACCGCGGTCGAACCATTAGAGTAAAACGTAGGCAATGAAACGACGAACGGGGATCAATGGTTGTTTGCTCGATTGGACGAACTTGTGTTCGGACTACGGTGCGGAAGAACTCTGAAATTTGTCGGGCCTTTGAAATATTTCGGAGCGATTGGAATTTTTCGCGATTTTCTCGAAAACCAGCACGACGACCGCGGTCGAACCATTAGAGTAAAACGTAGGCAATGGAACGACGAACAGGGATCAATTGTTGTTTGGTCGATTGGACGAGTTTAGACTTTCGTCGGACTACGGTACGAAGGAATCTTAAATCTATCGTAGCTTCGAATTACCTCGGAGCGATTGGGGTTTTTCGCGATTTTCTCGAAAACCAGCACGACGACCGCGGTCGAACCATTAGAGTAAAACGTAGGAAATGGAACGACAAACAGGGATCAATTGTTGTTTGTTCGATTGGACGAACCTGTCTTCGGACTACGGTGCGGAAGGACTCTGAAATTTGTCGGGACTTTGAAATATTTCGGAGCGATTGGAATTTTTCGCGATTTTCTCGAAAACCAGCACGACGATCGCGGTCGTACCATTAGAGTAAAACGTAGGCAATGGGACGACGAATAGGGATCAATTGTTGTTTGTTCGATTGGACGAACCTGTCTTCGGACTACGGTGCGGAAGGACTCTGAAATTTGTCGGGACTTTGAAATATTTCGGAGCGATTGGAGTTTTTCGCGATTTTCTCGAAAACCAGCACGACGACCGCGGTCGAACCATTAGAGTAAAACGTAGGCAATGAAACGACGAACGGGGATCAATGGTTGTTTGCTCGATTGGACGGACTTGTGTTCGGACTACGGTGCGGAAGGACTCTGAAATTTGTCCGGACTTTGAAATATTTCGGAGCGATTGGAATTTTTCGCGATTTTCTCGAAAACCAGCACGACGATCGCGGTCGAACCATTAGAGTAAAACGTAGGCAATGGGACGACGAATAGGGATCAATTGTTGTTTGTTCGATTGGACGAACCTGTCTTCGGACTACGGTGCGGAAGGACTCTGAAATTTGTCGGGACTTTGAAATATTTCGGGGCGATTGGAGTTTTTCGCGATTTTCTCGAAAACCAGCACGACGACCGCGGTCGAACCATTAGAGTAAAACGTAGGCAATGAAACGACGAACGGGGATCAATGGTTGTTTGCTCGATTGGACGAACTTGTGTTCGGACTACGGTGCGGAAGAACTCTGAAATTTGTCGGGCCTTTGAAATATTTCGGAGCGATTGGAATTTTTCGCGATTTTCTCGAAAACCAGCACGACGACCGCGGTCGAACCATTAGAGTAAAACGTAGGCAATGGAACGACGAACAGGGATCAATTGTTGTTTGGTCGATTGGACGAGTTTAGACTTTCGTCGGACTACGGTACGAAGGAATCTTAAATCTATCGTAGCTTCGAATTACCTCGGAGCGATTGGGGTTTTTCGCGATTTTCTCGAAAACCAGCACGACGACCGCGGTCGAACCATTAGAGTAAAACGTAGGCAATGGAACGACGAACGGGGATCAATGATTGTTTGCTCGATTGGACGAAATTGTGTTCGGACTACGGTGCGGAAGGACTCTGAAATTTGTCGGGACTTTGAAATATTTCGGGGCGATTGGAGTTTTTCGCGATTTTCTCGAAAACCAGCACGACGACCGCGGTCGAACCATTAGAGTAAAACGTAGGAAATGGAACGACGAACAGGGATCAATGGTTGTTTGCTCGATTGGACGGACTTGTGTTCGGACTACGGTGCGGAAGGACTCTGAAATTTGTCGGGACTTTGAAATATTTCGGAGCGATTGGAATTTTTCGCGATTTTCTCGAAAACCAGCACGACGACCGCGGTCGAACCATTAGAGTAAAACGTAGGAAATGGAACGACAAACAGGGATCAATTGTTGTTTGTTCGATTGGACGAACCTGTCTTCGGACTACGGTGCGGAAGGACTCTGAAATTTGTCGGGACTTTGAAATATTTCGGAGCGATTGGAATTTTTCGCGATTTTCTCGAAAACCAGCACGACGATCGCGGTCGTACCATTAGAGTAAAACGTAGGCAATGGGACGACGAATAGGGATCAATTGTTGTTTGTTCGATTGGACGAACCTGTCTTCGGACTACGGTGCGGAAGGACTCTGAAATTTGTCGGGACTTTGAAATATTTCGGAGCGATTGGAGTTTTTCGCGATTTTCTCGAAAACCAGCACGACGACCGCGGTCGAACCATTAGAGTAAAACGTAGGCAATGAAACGACGAACGGGGATCAATGGTTGTTTGCTCGATTGGACGGACTTGTGTTCGGACTACGGTGCGGAAGGACTCTGAAATTTGTCCGGACTTTGAAATATTTCGGAGCGATTGGAATTTTTCGCGATTTTCTCGAAAACCAGCACGACGACCGCGGTCGAACCATTAGAGTAAAACGTAGGAAATGGAACGACGAACAGGGATCAATTGTTGTTTGTTCGATTGGACGAACCTGTCTTCGGACTACGGTGCGGAAGGACTCTGAAATTTGTCGGGACTTTGAAATATTTCGGAGCGATTGGAATTTTCCGCGATTTTCTCGAAAACCAGCACGACGATCGCGGTCGAACCATTAGAGTAAAACGTAGGCAATGGGACGACGAATAGGGATCAATTGTTGTTTGTTCGATTGGACGAACCTGTCTTCGGACTACGGTGCGGAAGGACTCTGAAATTTGTCGGGACTTTGAAATATTTCGGAGCGATTGGAGTTTTTCGCGATTTTCTCGAAAACCAGCACGACGACCGCGGTCGAACCATTAGAGTAAAACGTAGGCAATGAAACGACGAACGGGGATCAATGGTTGTTTGCTCGATTGGACGAACTTGTGTTCGGACTACGGTGCGGAAGGACTCTGAAATTTGTCGGGCCTTTGAAATATTTCGGAGCGATTGGAATTTTTCGCGATTTTCTCGAAAACCAGCACGACGACCGCGGTCGAACCATTAGAGTAAAACGTAGGCAATGGAACGACGAACAGGGATCAATTGTTGTTTGGTCGATTGGACGAGTTTAGACTTTCGTCGGACTACGGTACGAAGGAATCTTAAATCTATCGTAGCTTCGAATTACCTCGGAGCGATTGGGGTTTTTCGCGATTTTCTCGAAAACCAGCACGACGACCGCGGTCGAACCATTAGAGTAAAACGTAGGCAATGGAACGACGAACGGGGATCAATGATTGTTTGCTCGATTGGACGAAATTGTGTTCGGACTACGGTGCGGAAGGACTCTGAAATTTGTCGGGACTTTGAAATATTTCGGGGCGATTGGAGTTTTTCGCGATTTTCTCGAAAACCAGCACGACGACCGCGGTCGAACCATTAGAGTAAAACGTAGGAAATGGAACGACGAACAGGGATCAATGGTTGTTTGCTCGATTGGACGGACTTGTGTTCGGACTACGGTGCGGAAGGACTCTGAAATTTGTCGGGACTTTGAAATATTTCGGAGCGATTGGAATTTTTCGCGATTTTCTCGAAAACCAGCACGACGACCGCGGTCGAACCATTAGAGTAAAACGTAGGAAATGGAACGACAAACAGGGATCAATTGTTGTTTGTTCGATTGGACGAACCTGTCTTCGGACTACGGTGCGGAAGGACTCTGAAATTTGTCGGGACTTTGAAATATTTCGGAGCGATTGGAATTTTTCGCGATTTTCTCGAAAACCAGCACGACGATCGCGGTCGAACCATTAGAGTAAAACGTAGGCAATGGGACGACGAATAGGGATCAATTGTTGTTTGTTCGATTGGACGAACCTGTCTTCGGACTACGGTGCGGAAGGACTCTGAAATTTGTCGGGACTTTGAAATATTTCGGAGCGATTGGAGTTTTTCGCGATTTTCTCGAAAACCAGCACGACGACCGCGGTCGAACCATTAGAGTAAAACGTAGGCAATGAAACGACGAACGGGGATCAATGGTTGTTTGCTCGATTGGACGGACTTGTGTTCGGACTACGGTGCGGAAGGACTCTGAAATTTGTCCGGACTTTGAAATATTTCGGAGCGATTGGAATTTTTCGCGATTTTCTCGAAAACCAGCACGACGACCGCGGTCGAACCATTAGAGTAAAACGTAGGAAATGGAACGACGAACAGGGATCAATTGTTGTTTGTTCGATTGGACGAACCTGTCTTCGGACTACGGTGCGGAAGGACTCTGAAATTTGTCGGGACTTTGAAATATTTCGGAGCGATTGGAATTTTCCGCGATTTTCTCGAAAACCAGCACGACGATCGCGGTCGAACCATTAGAGTAAAACGTAGGCAATGGGACGACGAATAGGGATCAATTGTTGTTTGTTCGATTGGACGAACCTGTCTTCGGACTACGGTGCGGAAGGACTCTGAAATTTGTCGGGACTTTGAAATATTTCGGAGCGATTGGAGTTTTTCGCGATTTTCTCGAAAACCAGCACGACGACCGCGGTCGAACCATTAGAGTAAAACGTAGGCAATGAAACGACGAACGGGGATCAATGGTTGTTTGCTCGATTGGACGAACTTGTGTTCGGACTACGGTGCGGAAGGACTCTGAAATTTGTCGGGACTTTGAAATATTTCGGAGCGATTGGAATTTTCCGCGATTTTCTCGAAAACCAGCACGACGATCGCGGTCGAACCATTAGAGTAAAACGTAGGCAATGGGACGACGAATAGGGATCAATTGTTGTTTGTTCGATTGGACGAACCTGTCTTCGGACTACGGTGCGGAAGGACTCTGAAATTTGTCGGGACTTTGAAATATTTCGGAGCGATTGGAGTTTTTCGCGATTTTCTCGAAAACCAGCACGACGACCGCGGTCGAACCATTAGAGTAAAACGTAGGCAATGAAACGACGAACGGGGATCAATGGTTGTTTGCTCGATTGGACGAACTTGTGTTCGGACTACGGTGCGGAAGAACTCTGAAATTTGTCGGGCCTTTGAAATATTTCGGAGCGATTGGAATTTTTCGCGATTTTCTCGAAAACCAGCACGACGACCGCGGTCGAACCATTAGAGTAAAACGTAGGCAATGGGACGACGAATAGGGATCAATTGTTGTTTGTTCGATTGGACGAACCTGTCTTCGGACTACGGTGCGGAAGGACTCTGAAATTTGTCGGGACTTCGAAATATTTCGGAGCGATTGGAATTTTTCGCGATTTTCTCGAAAACCAGCACGACGACCGCGGTCGAACCATTAGAGTAAAACGTAGGCAATGGAACGACGAACAGGGATCAATTGTTGTTTGGTCGAACGGACGAGTTTAGACTTTCGTCGGACTACGGTACGAAGGAATCTTAAATCTATCGTAGCTTCGAATTACCTCGGAGCGATTGGGGTTTTTCGCGATTTTCTCGAAAACCAGCACGACGACCGCGGTCGAACCATTAGAGTAAAACGTAGGCAATGGGACGACGAATAGGGATCAATTGTTGTTTGTTCGATTGGACGAACCTGTCTTCGGACTACGGTGCGGAAGGACTCTGAAATTTGTCGGGACTTTGAAATATTTCGGAGCGATTGGAGTTTTTCGCGATTTTCTCGAAAACCAGCACGACGACCGCGGTCGAACCATTAGAGTAAAACGTAGGCAATGAAACGACGAACGGGGATCAATGGTTGTTTGCTCGATTGGACGGACTTGTGTTCGGACTACGGTGCGGAAGGACTCTGAAATTTGTCCGGACTTTGAAATATTTCGGAGCGATTGGAATTTTTCGCGATTTTCTCGAAAACCAGCACGACGACCGCGGTCGAACCATTAGAGTAAAACGTAGGAAATGGAACGACGAACAGGGATCAATTGTTGTTTGTTCGATTGGACGAACCTGTCTTCGGACTACGGTGCGGAAGGACTCTGAAATTTGTCGGGACTTTGAAATATTTCGGAGCGATTGGAATTTTCCGCGATTTTCTCGAAAACCAGCACGACGATCGCGGTCGAACCATTAGAGTAAAACGTAGGCAATGGGACGACGAATAGGGATCAATTGTTGTTTGTTCGATTGGACGAACCTGTCTTCGGACTACGGTGCGGAAGGACTCTGAAATTTGTCGGGACTTTGAAATATTTCGGGGCGATTGGAGTTTTTCGCGATTTTCTCGAAAACCAGCACGACGACCGCGGTCGAACCATTAGAGTAAAACGTAGGCAATGAAACGACGAACGGGGATCAATGGTTGTTTGCTCGATTGGACGAACTTGTGTTCGGACTACGGTGCGGAAGAACTCTGAAATTTGTCGGGCCTTTGAAATATTTCGGAGCGATTGGAATTTTTCGCGATTTTCTCGAAAACCAGCACGACGACCGCGGTCGAACCATTAGAGTAAAACGTAGGCAATGGAACGACGAACAGGGATCAATTGTTGTTTGGTCGATTGGACGAGTTTAGACTTTCGTCGGACTACGGTACGAAGGAATCTTAAATCTATCGTAGCTTCGAATTACCTCGGAGCGATTGGGGTTTTTCGCGATTTTCTCGAAAACCAGCACGACGACCGCGGTCGAACCATTAGAGTAAAACGTAGGAAATGGAACGACAAACAGGGATCAATTGTTGTTTGTTCGATTGGACGAACCTGTCTTCGGACTACGGTGCGGAAGGACTCTGAAATTTGTCGGGACTTTGAAATATTTCGGAGCGATTGGAATTTTTCGCGATTTTCTCGAAAACCAGCACGACGATCGCGGTCGTACCATTAGAGTAAAACGTAGGCAATGGGACGACGAATAGGGATCAATTGTTGTTTGTTCGATTGGACGAACCTGTCTTCGGACTACGGTGCGGAAGGACTCTGAAATTTGTCGGGACTTTGAAATATTTCGGAGCGATTGGAGTTTTTCGCGATTTTCTCGAAAACCAGCACGACGACCGCGGTCGAACCATTAGAGTAAAACGTAGGCAATGAAACGACGAACGGGGATCAATGGTTGTTTGCTCGATTGGACGGACTTGTGTTCGGACTACGGTGCGGAAGGACTCTGAAATTTGTCCGGACTTTGAAATATTTCGGAGCGATTGGAATTTTTCGCGATTTTCTCGAAAACCAGCACGACGACCGCGGTCGAACCATTAGAGTAAAACGTAGGAAATGGAACGACGAACAGGGATCAATTGTTGTTTGTTCGATTGGACGAACCTGTCTTCGGACTACGGTGCGGAAGGACTCTGAAATTTGTCGGGACTTTGAAATATTTCGGAGCGATTGGAATTTTCCGCGATTTTCTCGAAAACCAGCACGACGATCGCGGTCGAACCATTAGAGTAAAACGTAGGCAATGGGACGACGAATAGGGATCAATTGTTGTTTGTTCGATTGGACGAACCTGTCTTCGGACTACGGTGCGGAAGGACTCTGAAATTTGTCGGGACTTTGAAATATTTCGGAGCGATTGGAGTTTTTCGCGATTTTCTCGAAAACCAGCACGACGACCGCGGTCGAACCATTAGAGTAAAACGTAGGCAATGAAACGACGAACGGGGATCAATGGTTGTTTGCTCGATTGGACGAACTTGTGTTCGGACTACGGTGCGGAAGGACTCTGAAATTTGTCGGGCCTTTGAAATATTTCGGAGCGATTGGAATTTTTCGCGATTTTCTCGAAAACCAGCACGACGACCGCGGTCGAACCATTAGAGTAAAACGTAGGCAATGGAACGACGAACAGGGATCAATTGTTGTTTGGTCGATTGGACGAGTTTAGACTTTCGTCGGACTACGGTACGAAGGAATCTTAAATCTATCGTAGCTTCGAATTACCTCGGAGCGATTGGGGTTTTTCGCGATTTTCTCGAAAACCAGCACGACGACCGCGGTCGAACCATTAGAGTAAAACGTAGGCAATGGAACGACGAACGGGGATCAATGATTGTTTGCTCGATTGGACGAAATTGTGTTCGGACTACGGTGCGGAAGGACTCTGAAATTTGTCGGGACTTTGAAATATTTCGGGGCGATTGGAGTTTTTCGCGATTTTCTCGAAAACCAGCACGACGACCGCGGTCGAACCATTAGAGTAAAACGTAGGAAATGGAACGACGAACAGGGATCAATGGTTGTTTGCTCGATTGGACGGACTTGTGTTCGGACTACGGTGCGGAAGGACTCTGAAATTTGTCGGGACTTTGAAATATTTCGGAGCGATTGGAATTTTTCGCGATTTTCTCGAAAACCAGCACGACGACCGCGGTCGAACCATTAGAGTAAAACGTAGGAAATGGAACGACAAACAGGGATCAATTGTTGTTTGTTCGATTGGACGAACCTGTCTTCGGACTACGGTGCGGAAGGACTCTGAAATTTGTCGGGACTTTGAAATATTTCGGAGCGATTGGAATTTTTCGCGATTTTCTCGAAAACCAGCACGACGATCGCGGTCGAACCATTAGAGTAAAACGTAGGCAATGGGACGACGAATAGGGATCAATTGTTGTTTGTTCGATTGGACGAACCTGTCTTCGGACTACGGTGCGGAAGGACTCTGAAATTTGTCGGGACTTTGAAATATTTCGGAGCGATTGGAGTTTTTCGCGATTTTCTCGAAAACCAGCACGACGACCGCGGTCGAACCATTAGAGTAAAACGTAGGCAATGAAACGACGAACGGGGATCAATGGTTGTTTGCTCGATTGGACGGACTTGTGTTCGGACTACGGTGCGGAAGGACTCTGAAATTTGTCCGGACTTTGAAATATTTCGGAGCGATTGGAATTTTTCGCGATTTTCTCGAAAACCAGCACGACGACCGCGGTCGAACCATTAGAGTAAAACGTAGGAAATGGAACGACGAACAGGGATCAATTGTTGTTTGTTCGATTGGACGAACCTGTCTTCGGACTACGGTGCGGAAGGACTCTGAAATTTGTCGGGACTTTGAAATATTTCGGAGCGATTGGAATTTTCCGCGATTTTCTCGAAAACCAGCACGACGATCGCGGTCGAACCATTAGAGTAAAACGTAGGCAATGGGACGACGAATAGGGATCAATTGTTGTTTGTTCGATTGGACGAACCTGTCTTCGGACTACGGTGCGGAAGGACTCTGAAATTTGTCGGGACTTTGAAATATTTCGGAGCGATTGGAGTTTTTCGCGATTTTCTCGAAAACCAGCACGACGACCGCGGTCGAACCATTAGAGTAAAACGTAGGCAATGAAACGACGAACGGGGATCAATGGTTGTTTGCTCGATTGGACGAACTTGTGTTCGGACTACGGTGCGGAAGGACTCTGAAATTTGTCGGGACTTTGAAATATTTCGGAGCGATTGGAATTTTCCGCGATTTTCTCGAAAACCAGCACGACGATCGCGGTCGAACCATTAGAGTAAAACGTAGGCAATGGGACGACGAATAGGGATCAATTGTTGTTTGTTCGATTGGACGAACCTGTCTTCGGACTACGGTGCGGAAGGACTCTGAAATTTGTCGGGACTTTGAAATATTTCGGAGCGATTGGAGTTTTTCGCGATTTTCTCGAAAACCAGCACGACGACCGCGGTCGAACCATTAGAGTAAAACGTAGGCAATGAAACGACGAACGGGGATCAATGGTTGTTTGCTCGATTGGACGAACTTGTGTTCGGACTACGGTGCGGAAGAACTCTGAAATTTGTCGGGCCTTTGAAATATTTCGGAGCGATTGGAATTTTTCGCGATTTTCTCGAAAACCAGCACGACGACCGCGGTCGAACCATTAGAGTAAAACGTAGGCAATGGGACGACGAATAGGGATCAATTGTTGTTTGTTCGATTGGACGAACCTGTCTTCGGACTACGGTGCGGAAGGACTCTGAAATTTGTCGGGACTTTGAAATATTTCGGAGCGATTGGAGTTTTTCGCGATTTTCTCGAAAACCAGCACGACGACCGCGGTCGAAACATTAGAGTAAAACGTAGGCAATGAAACGACGAACGGGGATCAATGGTTGTTTGCTCGATTGGACGAACTTGTGTTCGGACTACGGTGCGGAAGGACTCTGAAATTTGTCGGGCCTTCGAAATATTTCGGAGCGATTGGAATTTTTCGCGATTTTCTCGAAAACCAGCACGACGACCGCGGTCGAACCATTAGAGTAAAACGTAGGCAATGGAACGACGAACAGGGATCAATTGTTGTTTGGTCGAACGGACGAGTTTAGACTTTCGTCGGACTACGGTACGAAGGAATCTTAAATCTATCGTAGCTTCGAATTACCTCGGAGCGATTGGGGTTTTTCGCGATTTTCTCGAAAACCAGCACGACGACCGCGGTCGAACCATTAGAGTAAAACGTAGGCAATGGGACGACGAATAGGGATCAATTGTTGTTTGTTCGATTGGACGAACCTGTCTTCGGACTACGGTGCGGAAGGACTCTGAAATTTGTCGGGACTTTGAAATATTTCGGAGCGATTGGAGTTTTTCGCGATTTTCTCGAAAACCAGCACGACGACCGCGGTCGAACCATTAGAGTAAAACGTAGGCAATGAAACGACGAACGGGGATCAATGGTTGTTTGCTCGATTGGACGGACTTGTGTTCGGACTACGGTGCGGAAGGACTCTGAAATTTGTCCGGACTTTGAAATATTTCGGAGCGATTGGAATTTTTCGCGATTTTCTCGAAAACCAGCACGACGACCGCGGTCGAACCATTAGAGTAAAACGTAGGAAATGGAACGACGAACAGGGATCAATTGTTGTTTGTTCGATTGGACGAACCTGTCTTCGGACTACGGTGCGGAAGGACTCTGAAATTTGTCGGGACTTTGAAATATTTCGGAGCGATTGGAATTTTCCGCGATTTTCTCGAAAACCAGCACGACGATCGCGGTCGAACCATTAGAGTAAAACGTAGGCAATGGGACGACGAATAGGGATCAATTGTTGTTTGTTCGATTGGACGAACCTGTCTTCGGACTACGGTGCGGAAGGACTCTGAAATTTGTCGGGACTTTGAAATATTTCGGGGCGATTGGAGTTTTTCGCGATTTTCTCGAAAACCAGCACGACGACCGCGGTCGAACCATTAGAGTAAAACGTAGGCAATGAAACGACGAACGGGGATCAATGGTTGTTTGCTCGATTGGACGAACTTGTGTTCGGACTACGGTGCGGAAGAACTCTGAAATTTGTCGGGCCTTTGAAATATTTCGGAGCGATTGGAATTTTTCGCGATTTTCTCGAAAACCAGCACGACGACCGCGGTCGAACCATTAGAGTAAAACGTAGGCAATGGAACGACGAACAGGGATCAATTGTTGTTTGGTCGATTGGACGAGTTTAGACTTTCGTCGGACTACGGTACGAAGGAATCTTAAATCTATCGTAGCTTCGAATTACCTCGGAGCGATTGGGGTTTTTCGCGATTTTCTCGAAAACCAGCACGACGACCGCGGTCGAACCATTAGAGTAAAACGTAGGCAATGGAACGACGAACGGGGATCAATGATTGTTTGCTCGATTGGACGAAATTGTGTTCGGACTACGGTGCGGAAGGACTCTGAAATTTGTCGGGACTTTGAAATATTTCGGGGCGATTGGAGTTTTTCGCGATTTTCTCGAAAACCAGCACGACGACCGCGGTCGAACCATTAAAGTAAAACGTAGGAAATGGAACGACGAACAGGGATCAATGGTTGTTTGCTCGATTGGACGGACTTGTGTTCGGACTACGGTGCGGAAGGACTCTGAAATTTGTCGGGACTTTGAAATATTTCGGAGCGATTGGAATTTTTCGCGATTTTCTCGAAAACCAGCACGACGACCGCGGTCGAACCATTAGAGTAAAACGTAGGAAATGGAACGACAAACAGGGATCAATTGTTGTTTGTTCGATTGGACGAACCTGTCTTCGGACTACGGTGCGGAAGGACTCTGAAATTTGTCGGGACTTTGAAATATTTCGGAGCGATTGGAATTTTTCGCGATTTTCTCGAAAACCAGCACGACGATCGCGGTCGTACCATTAGAGTAAAACGTAGGCAATGGGACGACGAATAGGGATCAATTGTTGTTTGTTCGATTGGACGAACCTGTCTTCGGACTACGGTGCGGAAGGACTCTGAAATTTGTCGGGACTTTGAAATATTTCGGAGCGATTGGAGTTTTTCGCGATTTTCTCGAAAACCAGCACGACGACCGCGGTCGAACCATTAGAGTAAAACGTAGGCAATGAAACGACGAACGGGGATCAATGGTTGTTTGCTCGATTGGACGGACTTGTGTTCGGACTACGGTGCGGAAGGACTCTGAAATTTGTCCGGACTTTGAAATATTTCGGAGCGATTGGAATTTTTCGCGATTTTCTCGAAAACCAGCACGACGACCGCGGTCGAACCATTAGAGTAAAACGTAGGAAATGGAACGACGAACAGGGATCAATTGTTGTTTGTTCGATTGGACGAACCTGTCTTCGGACTACGGTGCGGAAGGACTCTGAAATTTGTCGGGACTTTGAAATATTTCGGAGCGATTGGAATTTTCCGCGATTTTCTCGAAAACCAGCACGACGATCGCGGTCGAACCATTAGAGTAAAACGTAGGCAATGGGACGACGAATAGGGATCAATTGTTGTTTGTTCGATTGGACGAACCTGTCTTCGGACTACGGTGCGGAAGGACTCTGAAATTTGTCGGGACTTTGAAATATTTCGGAGCGATTGGAGTTTTTCGCGATTTTCTCGAAAACCAGCACGACGACCGCGGTCGAACCATTAGAGTAAAACGTAGGCAATGAAACGACGAACGGGGATCAATGGTTGTTTGCTCGATTGGACGAACTTGTGTTCGGACTACGGTGCGGAAGGACTCTGAAATTTGTCGGGCCTTTGAAATATTTCGGAGCGATTGGAATTTTTCGCGATTTTCTCGAAAACCAGCACGACGACCGCGGTCGAACCATTAGAGTAAAACGTAGGCAATGGAACGACGAACAGGGATCAATTGTTGTTTGGTCGATTGGACGAGTTTAGACTTTCGTCGGACTACGGTACGAAGGAATCTTAAATCTATCGTAGCTTCGAATTACCTCGGAGCGATTGGGGTTTTTCGCGATTTTCTCGAAAACCAGCACGACGACCGCGGTCGAACCATTAGAGTAAAACGTAGGCAATGGAACGACGAACGGGGATCAATGATTGTTTGCTCGATTGGACGAAATTGTGTTCGGACTACGGTGCGGAAGGACTCTGAAATTTGTCGGGACTTTGAAATATTTCGGGGCGATTGGAGTTTTTCGCGATTTTCTCGAAAACCAGCACGACGACCGCGGTCGAACCATTAGAGTAAAACGTAGGAAATGGAACGACGAACAGGGATCAATGGTTGTTTGCTCGATTGGACGGACTTGTGTTCGGACTACGGTGCGGAAGGACTCTGAAATTTGTCGGGACTTTGAAATATTTCGGAGCGATTGGAATTTTTCGCGATTTTCTCGAAAACCAGCACGACGACCGCGGTCGAACCATTAGAGTAAAACGTAGGAAATGGAACGACAAACAGGGATCAATTGTTGTTTGTTCGATTGGACGAACCTGTCTTCGGACTACGGTGCGGAAGGACTCTGAAATTTGTCGGGACTTTGAAATATTTCGGAGCGATTGGAATTTTTCGCGATTTTCTCGAAAACCAGCACGACGATCGCGGTCGAACCATTAGAGTAAAACGTAGGCAATGGGACGACGAATAGGGATCAATTGTTGTTTCTTCGATTGGACGAACCTGTCTTCGGACTACGGTGCGGAAGGACTCTGAAATTTGTCGGGACTTTGAAATATTTCGGAGCGATTGGAGTTTTTCGCGATTTTCTCGAAAACCAGCACGACGACCGCGGTCGAACCATTAGAGTAAAACGTAGGCAATGAAACGACGAACGGGGATCAATGGTTGTTTGCTCGATTGGACGGACTTGTGTTCGGACTACGGTGCGGAAGGACTCTGAAATTTGTCCGGACTTTGAAATATTTCGGAGCGATTGGAATTTTTCGCGATTTTCTCGAAAACCAGCACGACGACCGCGGTCGAACCATTAGAGTAAAACGTAGGAAATGGAACGACGAACAGGGATCAATTGTTGTTTGTTCGATTGGACGAACCTGTCTTCGGACTACGGTGCGGAAGGACTCTGAAATTTGTCGGGACTTTGAAATATTTCGGAGCGATTGGAATTTTCCGCGATTTTCTCGAAAACCAGCACGACGATCGCGGTCGAACCATTAGAGTAAAACGTAGGCAATGGGACGACGAATAGGGATCAATTGTTGTTTGTTCGATTGGACGAACCTGTCTTCGGACTACGGTGCGGAAGGACTCTGAAATTTGTCGGGACTTTGAAATATTTCGGAGCGATTGGAGTTTTTCGCGATTTTCTCGAAAACCAGCACGACGACCGCGGTCGAACCATTAGAGTAAAACGTAGGCAATGAAACGACGAACGGGGATCAATGGTTGTTTGCTCGATTGGACGAACTTGTGTTCGGACTACGGTGCGGAAGGACTCTGAAATTTGTCGGGACTTTGAAATATTTCGGAGCGATTGGAATTTTCCGCGATTTTCTCGAAAACCAGCACGACGATCGCGGTCGAACCATTAGAGTAAAACGTAGGCAATGGGACGACGAATAGGGATCAATTGTTGTTTGTTCGATTGGACGAACCTGTCTTCGGACTACGGTGCGGAAGGACTCTGAAATTTGTCGGGACTTTGAAATATTTCGGAGCGATTGGAGTTTTTCGCGATTTTCTCGAAAACCAGCACGACGACCGCGGTCGAACCATTAGAGTAAAACGTAGGCAATGAAACGACGAACGGGGATCAATGGTTGTTTGCTCGATTGGACGAACTTGTGTTCGGACTACGGTGCGGAAGAACTCTGAAATTTGTCGGGCCTTTGAAATATTTCGGAGCGATTGGAATTTTTCGCGATTTTCTCGAAAACCAGCACGACGACCGCGGTCGAACCATTAGAGTAAAACGTAGGCAATGGAACGACGAACAGGGATCAATTGTTGTTTGGTCGATTGGACGAGTTTAGACTTTCGTCGGACTACGGTACGAAGGAATCTTAAATCTATCGTAGCTTCGAATTACCTCGGAGCGATTGGGGTTTTTCGCGATTTTCTCGAAAACCAGCACGACGACCGCGGTCGAACCATTAGAGTAAAACGTAGGCAATGGAACGACGAACGGGGATCAATGATTGTTTGCTCGATTGGACGAAATTGTGTTCGGACTACGGTGCGGAAGGACTCTGAAATTTGTCGGGACTTTGAAATATTTCGGGGCGATTGGAGTTTTTCGCGATTTTCTCGAAAACCAGCACGACGACCGCGGTCGAACCATTAGAGTAAAACGTAGGAAATGGAACGACGAACAGGGATCAATGGTTGTTTGCTCGATTGGACGGACTTGTGTTCGGACTACGGTGCGGAAGGACTCTGAAATTTGTCGGGACTTTGAAATATTTCGGAGCGATTGGAATTTTTCGCGATTTTCTCGAAAACCAGCACGACGACCGCGGTCGAACCATTAGAGTAAAACGTAGGAAATGGAACGACAAACAGGGATCAATTGTTGTTTGTTCGATTGGACGAACCTGTCTTCGGACTACGGTGCGGAAGGACTCTGAAATTTGTCGGGACTTTGAAATATTTCGGAGCGATTGGAATTTTTCGCGATTTTCTCGAAAACCAGCACGACGATCGCGGTCGTACCATTAGAGTAAAACGTAGGCAATGGGACGACGAATAGGGATCAATTGTTGTTTGTTCGATTGGACGAACCTGTCTTCGGACTACGGTGCGGAAGGACTCTGAAATTTGTCGGGACTTTGAAATATTTCGGAGCGATTGGAGTTTTTCGCGATTTTCTCGAAAACCAGCACGACGACCGCGGTCGAACCATTAGAGTAAAACGTAGGCAATGAAACGACGAACGGGGATCAATGGTTGTTTGCTCGATTGGACGAACTTGTGTTCGGACTACGGTGCGGAAGGACTCTGAAATTTGTCGGGCCTTTGAAATATTTCGGAGCGATTGGAATTTTTCGCGATTTTCTCGAAAACCAGCACGGCGACCGCGGTCGAACCATTAGAGTAAAACGTAGGCAATGGAACGACGAACAGGGATCAATTGTTGTTTGGTCGATTGGACGAGTTTAGACTTTCGTCGGACTACGGTACGAAGGAATCTTAAATCTATCGTAGCTTCGAATTACCTCGGAGCGATTGGGGTTTTTCGCGATTTTCTCGAAAACCAGCACGACGACCGCGGTCGAACCATTAGAGTAAAACGTAGGCAATGGAACGACGAACGGGGATCAATGATTGTTTGCTCGATTGGAAGAAATTGTGTTCGGACTACGGTGCGGAAGGACTCTGAAATTTGTCGGGACTTTGAAATATTTCGGGGCGATTGGAGTTTTTCGCGATTTTCTCGAAAACCAGCACGACGACCGCGGTCGAACCATTAGAGTAAAACGTAGGAAATGGAACGACGAACAGGGATCAATTGTTGTTTGTTCGATTGGACGAACCTGTCTTCGGACTACGGTGCGGAAGGACTCTGAAATTTGTCGGGACTTTGAAATATTTCGGAGCGATTGGAATTTTTCGCGATTTTCTCGAAAACCAGCACGACGATCGCGGTCGAACCATTAGAGTAAAACGTAGGCAATGGGACGACGAATAGGGATCAATTGTTGTTTGTTCGATTGGACGAACCTGTCTTCGGACTACGGTGCGGAAGGACTCTGAAATTTGTCGGGACTTTGAAATATTTCGGAGCGATTGGAGTTTTTCGCGATTTTCTCGAAAACCAGCACGACGACCGCGGTCGAACCATTAGAGTAAAACGTAGGCAATGAAACGACGAACGGGGATCAATGGTTGTTTGCTCGATTGGACGGACTTGTGTTCGGACTACGGTGCGGAAGGACTCTGAAATTTGTCCGGACTTTGAAATATTTCGGAGCTATTGGAATTTTTCGCGATTTTCTCGAAAACCAGCACGACGACCGCGGTCGAACCATTAGAGTAAAACGTAGGAAATGGAACGACGAACAGGGATCAATTGTTGTTTGTTCGATTGGACGAACCTGTCTTCGGACTACGGTGCGGAAGGACTCTGAAATTTGTCGGGACTTTGAAATATTTCGGAGCGATTGGAATTTTCCGCGATTTTCTCGAAAACCAGCACGACGATCGCGGTCGAACCATTAGAGTAAAACGTAGGCAATGGGACGACGAATAGGGATCAATTGTTGTTTGTTCGATTGGACGAACCTGTCTTCGGACTACGGTGCGGAAGGACTCTGAAATTTGTCGGGACTTTGAAATATTTCGGAGCGATTGGAGTTTTTCGCGATTTTCTCGAAAACCAGCACGACGACCGCGGTCGAACCATTAGAGTAAAACGTAGGCAATGAAACGACGAACGGGGATCAATGGTTGTTTGCTCGATTGGACGGACTTGTGTTCGGACTACGGTGCGGAAGGACTCTGAAATTTGTCCGGACTTTGAAATATTTCGGAGCGATTGGAATTTTTCGCGATTTTCTGGAAAACCAGCACGACGACCGCGGTCGAACCATTAGAGTAAAACGTAGGAAATGGAACGACGAACAGGGATCAATTGTTGTTTGGTCGATTGGACGAGTTTAGACTTTCGTCGGACTACGGTACGAAGGAATCTTAAATCTATCGTAGCTTCGAATTACCTCGGAGCGATTGGGGTTTTTCGCGATTTTCTCGAAAACCAGCACGACGACCGCGGTCGAACCATTAGAGTAAAACGTAGGCAATGGAACGACGAACGGGGATCAATGATTGTTTGCTCGATTGGACGAAATTGTGTTCGGACTACGGTGCGGAAGGACTCTGAAATTTGTCGGGACTTTGAAATATTTCGGGGCGATTGGAGTTTTTCGCGATTTTCTCGAAAACCAGCACGACGACCGCGGTCGAACCATTAGAGTAAAACGTAGGCAATGAAACGACGAACGGGGATCAATGGTTGTTTGCTCGATTGGACGGACTTGTGTTCGGACTACGGTGCGGAAGGACTCTGAAATTTGTCCGGACTTTGAAATATTTCGGAGCGATTGGAATTTTTCGCGATTTTCTGGAAAACCAGCACGACGACCGCGGTCGAACCATTAGAGTAAAACGTAGGAAATGGAACGACGAACAGGGATCAATTGTTGTTTGTTCGATTGGACGAACCTGTCTTCGGACTACGGTGCGGAAGGACTCTGAAATTTGTCGGGACTTTGAAATATTTCGGAGCGATTGGAATTTTCCGCGATTTTCTCGAAAACCAGCACGACGATCGCGGTCGAACCATTAGAGTAAAACGTAGGCAATGGGACGACGAATAGGGATCAATTGTTGTTTGTTCGATTGGACGAACCTGTCTTCGGACTACGGTGCGGAAGGACTCTGAAATTTGTCGGGACTTTGAAATATTTCGGAGCGATTGGAGTTTTTCGCGATTTTCTCGAAAACCAGCACGACGACCGCGGTCGAACCATTAGAGTAAAACGTAGGCAATGAAACGACGAACGGGGATCAATGGTTGTTTGCTCGATTGGACGAACTTGTGTTCGGACTACGGTGCGGAAGAACTCTGAAATTTGTCGGGCCTTTGAAATATTTCGGAGCGATTGGAATTTTTCGCGATTTTCTCGAAAACCAGCACGACGACCGCGGTCGAACCATTAGAGTAAAACGTAGGCAATGGAACGACGAACAGGGATCAATTGTTGTTTGGTCGATTGGACGAGTTTAGACTTTCGTCGGACTACGGTACGAAGGAATCTTAAATCTATCGTAGCTTCGAATTACCTCGGAGCGATTGGGGTTTTTCGCGATTTTCTCGAAAACCAGCACGACGACCGCGGTCGAACCATTAGAGTAAAACGTAGGCAATGGAACGACGAACGGGGATCAATGATTGTTTGCTCGATTGGACGAAATTGTGTTCGGACTACGGTGCGGAAGGACTCTGAAATTTGTCGGGACTTTGAAATATTTCGGGGCGATTGGAGTTTTTCGCGATTTTCTCGAAAACCAGCACGACGACCGCGGTCGAACCATTAGAGTAAAACGTAGGAAATGGAACGACGAACAGGGATCAATGGTTGTTTGCTCGATTGGACGGACTTGTGTTCGGACTACGGTGCGGAAGGACTCTGAAATTTGTCGGGACTTTGAAATATTTCGGAGCGATTGGAATTTTTCGCGATTTTCTCGAAAACCAGCACGACGACCGCGGTCGAACCATTAGAGTAAAACGTAGGAAATGGAACGACAAACAGGGATCAATTGTTGTTTGTTCGATTGGACGAACCTGTCTTCGGACTACGGTGCGGAAGGACTCTGAAATTTGTCGGGACTTTGAAATATTTCGGAGCGATTGGAGTTTTTCGCGATTTTCTCGAAAACCAGCACGACGACCGCGGTCGAACCATTAGAGTAAAACGTAGGCAATGAAACGACGAACGGGGATCAATGGTTGTTTGCTCGATTGGACGAACTTGTGTTCGGACTACGGTGCGGAAGGACTCTGAAATTTGTCGGGCCTTTGAAATATTTCGGAGCGATTGGAATTTTTCGCGATTTTCTCGAAAACCAGCACGACGACCGCGGTCGAACCATTAGAGTAAAACGTAGGCAATGGAACGACGAACGGGGATCAATGATTGTTTGCTCGATTGGAAGAAATTGTGTTCGGACTACGGTGCGGAAGGACTCTGAAATTTGTCGGGACTTTGAAATATTTCGGGGCGATTGGAGTTTTTCGCGATTTTCTCGAAAACCAGCACGACGACCGCGGTCGAACCATTAGAGTAAAACGTAGGAAATGGAACGACGAACAGGGATCAATTGTTGTTTGTTCGATTGGACGAACCTGTCTTCGGACTACGGTGCGGAAGGACTCTGAAATTTGTCGGGACTTTGAAATATTTCGGAGCGATTGGAATTTTTCGCGATTTTCTCGAAAACCAGCACGACGATCGCGGTCGAACCATTAGAGTAAAACGTAGGCAATGGGACGACGAATAGGGATCAATTGTTGTTTGTTCGATTGGACGAACCTGTCTTCGGACTACGGTGCGGAAGGACTCTGAAATTTGTCGGGACTTTGAAATATTTCGGAGCGATTGGAGTTTTTCGCGATTTTCTCGAAAACCAGCACGACGACCGCGGTCGAACCATTAGAGTAAAACGTAGGCAATGAAACGACGAACGGGGATCAATGGTTGTTTGCTCGATTGGACGGACTTGTGTTCGGACTACGGTGCGGAAGGACTCTGAAATTTGTCCGGACTTTGAAATATTTCGGAGCTATTGGAATTTTTCGCGATTTTCTCGAAAACCAGCACGACGACCGCGGTCGAACCATTAGAGTAAAACGTGGGAAATGGAACGACGAACAGGGATCAATTGTTGTTTGTTCGATTGGACGAACCTGTCTTCGGACTACGGTGCGGAAGGACTCTGAAATTTGTCGGGACTTTGAAATATTTCGGAGCGATTGGAATTTTCCGCGATTTTCTCGAAAACCAGCACGACGATCGCGGTCGAACCATTAGAGTAAAACGTAGGCAATGGGACGACGAATAGGGATCAATTGTTGTTTGTTCGATTGGACGAACCTGTCTTCGGACTACGGTGCGGAAGGACTCTGAAATTTGTCGGGACTTTGAAATATTTCGGAGCGATTGGAGTTTTTCGCGATTTTCTCGAAAACCAGCACGACGACCGCGGTCGAACCATTAGAGTAAAACGTAGGAAATGGAACGACGAACAGGGATCAATTGTTGTTTGTTCGATTGGACGAACCTGTCTTCGGACTACGGTGCGGAAGGACTCTGAAATTTGTCGGGACTTTGAAATATTTCGGAGCGATTGGAATTTTTCGCGATTTTCTCGAAAACCAGCACGACGATCGCGGTCGAACCATTAGAGTAAAACGTAGGCAATGGGACGACGAATAGGGATCAATTGTTGTTTGTTCGATTGGACGAACCTGTCTTCGGACTACGGTGCGGAAGGACTCTGAAATTTGTCGGGACTTTGAAATATTTCGGAGCGATTGGAGTTTTTCGCGATTTTCTCGAAAACCAGCACGACGACCGCGGTCGAACCATTAGAGTAAAACGTAGGCAATGAAACGACGAACGGGGATCAATGGTTGTTTGCTCGATTGGACGGACTTGTGTTCGGACTACGGTGCGGAAGGACTCTGAAATTTGTCCGGACTTTGAAATATTTCGGAGCTATTGGAATTTTTCGCGATTTTCTCGAAAACCAGCACGACGACCGCGGTCGAACCATTAGAGTAAAACGTAGGAAATGGAACGACGAACAGGGATCAATTGTTGTTTGTTCGATTGGACGAACCTGTCTTCGGACTACGGTGCGGAAGGACTCTGAAATTTGTCGGGACTTTGAAATATTTCGGAGCGATTGGAATTTTCCGCGATTTTCTCGAAAACCAGCACGACGATCGCGGTCGAACCATTAGAGTAAAACGTAGGCAATGGGACGACGAATAGGGATCAATTGTTGTTTGTTCGATTGGACGAACCTGTCTTCGGACTACGGTGCGGAAGGACTCTGAAATTTGTCGGGACTTTGAAATATTTCGGAGCGATTGGAGTTTTTCGCGATTTTCTCGAAAACCAGCACGACGACCGCGGTCGAACCATTAGAGTAAAACGTAGGCAATGAAACGACGAACGGGGATCAATGGTTGTTTGCTCGATTGGACGAACTTGTGTTCGGACTACGGTGCGGAAGGACTCTGAAATTTGTCGGGCCTTTGAAATATTTCGGAGCGATTGGAATTTTTCGCGATTTTCTCGAAAACCAGCACGACGACCGCGGTCGAACCATTAGAGTAAAACGTAGGCAATGGAACGACGAACAGGGATCAATTGTTGTTTGGTCGATTGGACGAGTTTAGACTTTCGTCGGACTACGGTACGAAGGAATCTTAAATCTATCGTAGCTTCGAATTACCTCGGAGCGATTGGGGTTTTTCGCGATTTTCTCGAAAACCAGCACGACGACCGCGGTCGAACCATTAGAGTAAAACGTAGGCAATGGAACGACGAACGGGGATCAATGATTGTTTGCTCGATTGGACGAAATTGTGTTCGGACTACGGTGCGGAAGGACTCTGAAATTTGTCGGGACTTTGAAATATTTCGGGGCGATTGGAGTTTTTCGCGATTTTCTCGAAAACCAGCACGACGACCGCGGTCGAACCATTAGAGTAAAACGTAGGAAATGGAACGACGAACAGGGATCAATGGTTGTTTGCTCGATTGGACGGACTTGTGTTCGGACTACGGTGCGGAAGGACTCTGAAATTTGTCGGGACTTTGAAATATTTCGGAGCGATTGGAATTTTTCGCGATTTTCTCGAAAACCAGCACGACGACCGCGGTCGAACCATTAGAGTAAAACGTAGGAAATGGAACGACAAACAGGGATCAATTGTTGTTTGTTCGATTGGACGAACCTGTCTTCGGACTACGGTGCGGAAGGACTCTGAAATTTGTCGGGACTTTGAAATATTTCGGAGCGATTGGAATTTTTCGCGATTTTCTCGAAAACCAGCACGACGATCGCGGTCGAACCATTAGAGTAAAACGTAGGCAATGGGACGACGAATAGGGATCAATTGTTGTTTGTTCGATTGGACGAACCTGTCTTCGGACTACGGTGCGGAAGGACTCTGAAATTTGTCGGGACTTTGAAATATTTCGGAGCGATTGGAGTTTTTCGCGATTTTCTCGAAAACCAGCACGACGACCGCGGTCGAACCATTAGAGTAAAACGTAGGCAATGAAACGACGAACGGGGATCAATGGTTGTTTGCTCGATTGGACGGACTTGTGTTCGGACTACGGTGCGGAAGGACTCTGAAATTTGTCCGGACTTTGAAATATTTCGGAGCGATTGGAATTTTTCGCGATTTTCTGGAAAATCAGCACGACGACCGCGGTCGAACCATTAGAGTAAAACGTAGGAAATGGAACGACGAACAGGGATCAATTGTTGTTTGTTCGATTGGACGAACCTGTCTTCGGACTACGGTGCGGAAGGACTCTGAAATTTGTCGGGACTTTGAAATATTTCGGAGCGATTGGAATTTTCCGCGATTTTCTCGAAAACCAGCACGACGATCGCGGTCGAACCATTAGAGTAAAACGTAGGCAATGGGACGACGAATAGGGATCAATTGTTGTTTGTTCGATTGGACGAACCTGTCTTCGGACTACGGTGCGGAAGGACTCTGAAATTTGTCGGGACTTTGAAATATTTCGGAGCGATTGGAGTTTTTCGCGATTTTCTCGAAAACCAGCACGACGACCGCGGTCGAACCATTAGAGTAAAACGTAGGCAATGAAACGACGAACGGGGATCAATGGTTGTTTGCTCGATTGGACGAACTTGTGTTCGGACTACGGTGCGGAAGAACTCTGAAATTTGTCGGGCCTTTGAAATATTTCGGAGCGATTGGAATTTTTCGCGATTTTCTCGAAAACCAGCACGACGACCGCGGTCGAACCATTAGAGTAAAACGTAGGCAATGGAACGACGAACAGGGATCAATTGTTGTTTGGTCGATTGGACGAGTTTAGACTTTCGTCGGACTACGGTACGAAGGAATCTTAAATCTATCGTAGCTTCGAATTACCTCGGAGCGATTGGGGTTTTTCGCGATTTTCTCGAAAACCAGCACGACGACCGCGGTCGAACCATTAGAGTAAAACGTAGGCAATGGAACGACGAACGGGGATCAATGATTGTTTGCTCGATTGGACGAAATTGTGTTCGGACTACGGTGCGGAAGGACTCTGAAATTTGTCGGGACTTTGAAATATTTCGGGGCGATTGGAGTTTTTCGCGATTTTCTCGAAAACCAGCACGACGACCGCGGTCGAACCATTAGAGTAAAACGTAGGAAATGGAACGACGAACAGGGATCAATGGTTGTTTGCTCGATTGGACGGACTTGTGTTCGGACTACGGTGCGGAAGGACTCTGAAATTTGTCGGGACTTTGAAATATTTCGGAGCGATTGGAATTTTTCGCGATTTTCTCGAAAACCAGCACGACGACCGCGGTCGAACCATTAGAGTAAAACGTAGGAAATGGAACGACAAACAGGGATCAATTGTTGTTTGTTCGATTGGACGAACCTGTCTTCGGACTACGGTGCGGAAGGACTCTGAAATTTGTCGGGACTTTGAAATATTTCGGAGCGATTGGAATTTTTCGCGATTTTCTCGAAAACCAGCACGACGATCGCGGTCGTACCATTAGAGTAAAACGTAGGCAATGGGACGACGAATAGGGATCAATTGTTGTTTGTTCGATTGGACGAACCTGTCTTCGGACTACGGTGCGGAAGGACTCTGAAATTTGTCGGGACTTTGAAATATTTCGGAGCGATTGGAGTTTTTCGCGATTTTCTCGAAAACCAGCACGACGACCGCGGTCGAACCATTAGAGTAAAACGTAGGCAATGAAACGACGAACGGGGATCAATGGTTGTTTGCTCGATTGGACGAACTTGTGTTCGGACTACGGTGCGGAAGGACTCTGAAATTTGTCGGGCCTTTGAAATATTTCGGAGCGATTGGAATTTTTCGCGATTTTCTCGAAAACCAGCACGGCGACCGCGGTCGAACCATTAGAGTAAAACGTAGGCAATGGAACGACGAACAGGGATCAATTGTTGTTTGGTCGATTGGACGAGTTTAGACTTTCGTCGGACTACGGTACGAAGGAATCTTAAATCTATCGTAGCTTCGAATTACCTCGGAGCGATTGGGGTTTTTCGCGATTTTCTCGAAAACCAGCACGACGACCGCGGTCGAACCATTAGAGTAAAACGTAGGCAATGGAACGACGAACGGGGATCAATGATTGTTTGCTCGATTGGAAGAAATTGTGTTCGGACTACGGTGCGGAAGGACTCTGAAATTTGTCGGGACTTTGAAATATTTCGGGGCGATTGGAGTTTTTCGCGATTTTCTCGAAAACCAGCACGACGACCGCGGTCGAACCATTAGAGTAAAACGTAGGAAATGGAACGACGAACAGGGATCAATTGTTGTTTGTTCGATTGGACGAACCTGTCTTCGGACTACGGTGCGGAAGGACTCTGAAATTTGTCGGGACTTTGAAATATTTCGGAATGATTGGAATTTTTCGCGATTTTCTCGAAAACCAGCACGACGATCGCGGTCGAACCATTAGAGTAAAACGTAGGCAATGGGACGACGAATAGGGATCAATTGTTGTTTGTTCGATTGGACGAACCTGTCTTCGGACTACGGTGCGGAAGGACTCTGAAATTTGTCGGGACTTTGAAATATTTCGGAGCGATTGGAGTTTTTCGCGATTTTCTCGAAAACCAGCACGACGACCGCGGTCGAACCATTAGAGTAAAACGTAGGCAATGAAACGACGAACGGGGATCAATGGTTGTTTGCTCGATTGGACGGACTTGTGTTCGGACTACGGTGCGGAAGGACTCTGAAATTTGTCCGGACTTTGAAATATTTCGGAGCTATTGGAATTTTTCGCGATTTTCTCGAAAACCAGCACGACGACCGCGGTCGAACCATTAGAGTAAAACGTAGGAAATGGAACGACGAACAGGGATCAATTGTTGTTTGTTCGATTGGACGAACCTGTCTTCGGACTACGGTGCGGAAGGACTCTGAAATTTGTCGGGACTTTGAAATATTTCGGAGCGATTGGAATTTTCCGCGATTTTCTCGAAAACCAGCACGACGATCGCGGTCGAACCATTAGAGTAAAACGTAGGCAATGAAACGACGAACGGGGATCAATGGTTGTTTGCTCGATTGGACGAACTTGTGTTCGGACTACGGTGCGGAAGAACTCTGAAATTTGTCGGGCCTTTGAAATATTTCGGAGCGATTGGAATTTTTCGCGATTTTCTCGAAAACCAGCACGACGACCGCGGTCGAACCATTAGAGTAAAACGTAGGCAATGGAACGACGAACAGGGATCAATTGTTGTTTGGTCGATTGGACGAGTTTAGACTTTCGTCGGACTACGGTACGAAGGAATCTTAAATCTATCGTAGCTTCGAATTACCTCGGAGCGATTGGGGTTTTTCGCGATTTTCTCGAAAACCAGCACGACGACCGCGGTCGAACCATTAGAGTAAAACGTAGGCAATGGAACGACGAACGGGGATCAATGATTGTTTGCTCGATTGGACGAAATTGTGTTCGGACTACGGTGCGGAAGGACTCTGAAATTTGTCGGGACTTTGAAATATTTCGGGGCGATTGGAGTTTTTCGCGATTTTCTCGAAAACCAGCACGACGACCGCGGTCGAACCATTAGAGTAAAACGTAGGAAATGGAACGACGAACAGGGATCAATGGTTGTTTGCTCGATTGGACGGACTTGTGTTCGGACTACGGTGCGGAAGGACTCTGAAATTTGTCGGGACTTTGAAATATTTCGGAGCGATTGGAATTTTTCGCGATTTTCTCGAAAACCAGCACGACGACCGCGGTCGAACCATTAGAGTAAAACGTAGGAAATGGAACGACGAACAGGGATCAATTGTTGTTTGTTCGATTGGACGAACCTGTCTTCGGACTACGGTGCGGAAGGACTCTGAAATTTGTCGGGACTTTGAAATATTTCGGAGCGATTGGAATTTTCCGCGATTTTCTCGAAAACCAGCACGACGATCGCGGTCGAACCATTAGAGTAAAACGTAGGCAATGGGACGACGAATAGGGATCAATTGTTGTTTGTTCGATTGGACGAACCTGTCTTCGGACTACGGTGCGGAAGGACTCTGAAATTTGTCGGGACTTTGAAATATTTCGGAGCGATTGGAGTTTTTCGCGATTTTCTCGAAAACCAGCACGACGACCGCGGTCGAACCATTAGAGTAAAACGTAGGCAATGAAACGACGAACGGGGATCAATGGTTGTTTGCTCGATTGGACGAACTTGTGTTCGGACTACGGTGCGGAAGAACTCTGAAATTTGTCGGGCCTTTGAAATATTTCGGAGCGATTGGAATTTTTCGCGATTTTCTCGAAAACCAGCACGACGACCGCGGTCGAACCATTAGAGTAAAACGTAGGCAATGGAACGACGAACAGGGATCAATTGTTGTTTGGTCGATTGGACGAGTTTAGACTTTCGTCGGACTACGGTACGAAGGAATCTTAAATCTATCGTAGCTTCGAATTACCTCGGAGCGATTGGGGTTTTTCGCGATTTTCTCGAAAACCAGCACGACGATCGCGGTCGAACCATTAGAGTAAAACGTAGGCAATGGGACGACGAATAGGGATCAATTGTTGTTTGTTCGATTGGACGAACCTGTCTTCGGACTACGGTGCGGAAGGACTCTGAAATTTGTCGGGACTTTGAAATATTTCGGAGCGATTGGAGTTTTTCGCGATTTTCTCGAAAACCAGCACGACGACCGCGGTCGAACCATTAGAGTAAAACGTAGGCAATGAAACGACGAACGGGGATCAATGGTTGTTTGCTCGATTGGACGAACTTGTGTTCGGACTACGGTGCGGAAGGACTCTGAAATTTGTCGGGCCTTTGAAATATTTCGGAGCGATTGGAATTTTTCGCGATTTTCTCGAAATCCAGCACGACGACCGCGGTCGAACCATTAGAGTAAAACGTAGGCAATGGAACGACGAACAGGGATCAATTGTTGTTTGGTCGATTGGACGAGTTTAGACTTTCGTCGGACTACGGTACGAAGGAATCTTAAATCTATCGTAGCTTCGAATTACCTCGGAGCGATTGGGGTTTTTCGCGATTTTCTCGAAAACCAGCACGACGACCGCGGTCGAACCATTAGAGTAAAACGTAGGCAATGGAACGACGAACGGGGATCAATGATTGTTTGCTCGATTGGACGAAATTGTGTTCGGACTACGGTGCGGAAGGACTCTGAAATTTGTCGGGACTTTGAAATATTTCGGGGCGATTGGAGTTTTTCGCGATTTTCTCGAAAACCAGCACGACGACCGCGGTCGAACCATTAGAGTAAAACGTAGGAAATGGAACGACGAACAGGGATCAATGGTTGTTTGCTCGATTGGACGGACTTGTGTTCGGACTACGGTGCGGAAGGACTCTGAAATTTGTCGGGACTTTGAAATATTTCGGAGCGATTGGAATTTTTCGCGATTTTCTCGAAAACCAGCACGACGACCGCGGTCGAACCATTAGAGTAAAACGTAGGAAATGGAACGACAAACAGGGATCAATTGTTGTTTGTTCGATTGGACGAACCTGTCTTCGGACTACGGTGCGGAAGGACTCTGAAATTTGTCGGGACTTTGAAATATTTCGGAGCGATTGGAATTTTTCGCGATTTTCTCGAAAACCAGCACGACGATCGCGGTCGAACCATTAGAGTAAAACGTAGGCAATGGGACGACGAATAGGGATCAATTGTTGTTTGTTCGATTGGACGAACCTGTCTTCGGACTACGGTGCGGAAGGACTCTGAAATTTGTCGGGACTTTGAAATATTTCGGAGCGATTGGAGTTTTTCGCGATTTTCTCGAAAACCAGCACGACGACCGCGGTCGAACCATTAGAGTAAAACGTAGGCAATGAAACGACGAACGGGGATCAATGGTTGTTTGCTCGATTGGACGGACTTGTGTTCGGACTACGGTGCGGAAGGACTCTGAAATTTGTCCGGACTTTGAAATATTTCGGAGCGATTGGAATTTTTCGCGATTTTCTGGAAAACCAGCACGACGACCGCGGTCGAACCATTAGAGTAAAACGTAGGAAATGGAACGACGAACAGGGATCAATTGTTGTTTGTTCGATTGGACGAACCTGTCTTCGGACTACGGTGCGGAAGGACTCTGAAATTTGTCGGGACTTTGAAATATTTCGGAGCGATTGGAATTTTCCGCGATTTTCTCGAAAACCAGCACGACGATCGCGGTCGAACCATTAGAGTAAAACGTAGGCAATGGGACGACGAATAGGGATCAATTGTTGTTTGTTCGATTGGACGAACCTGTCTTCGGACTACGGTGCGGAAGGACTCTGAAATTTGTCGGGACTTTGAAATATTTCGGAGCGATTGGAGTTTTTCGCGATTTTCTCGAAAACCAGCACGACGACCGCGGTCGAACCATTAGAGTAAAACGTAGGCAATGAAACGACGAACGGGGATCAATGGTTGTTTGCTCGATTGGACGAACTTGTGTTCGGACTACGGTGCGGAAGAACTCTGAAATTTGTCGGGCCTTTGAAATATTTCGGAGCGATTGGAATTTTTCGCGATTTTCTCGAAAACCAGCACGACGACCGCGGTCGAACCATTAGAGTAAAACGTAGGCAATGGAACGACGAACAGGGATCAATTGTTGTTTGGTCGATTGGACGAGTTTAGACTTTCGTCGGACTACGGTACGAAGGAATCTTAAATCTATCGTAGCTTCGAATTACCTCGGAGCGATTGGGGTTTTTCGCGATTTTCTCGAAAACCAGCACGACGATCGCGGTCGAACCATTAGAGTAAAACGTAGGCAATGGGACGACGAATAGGGATCAATTGTTGTTTGTTCGATTGGACGAACCTGTCTTCGGACTACGGTGCGGAAGGACTCTGAAATTTGTCGGGACTTTGAAATATTTCGGAGCGATTGGAGTTTTTCGCGATTTTCTCGAAAACCAGCACGACGACCGCGGTCGAACCATTAGAGTAAAACGTAGGCAATGAAACGACGAACGGGGATCAATGGTTGTTTGCTCGATTGGACGAACTTGTGTTCGGACTACGGTGCGGAAGGACTCTGAAATTTGTCGGGCCTTTGAAATATTTCGGAGCGATTGGAATTTTTCGCGATTTTCTCGAAATCCAGCACGACGACCGCGGTCGAACCATTAGAGTAAAACGTAGGCAATGGAACGACGAACAGGGATCAATTGTTGTTTGGTCGATTGGACGAGTTTAGACTTTCGTCGGACTACGGTACGAAGGAATCTTAAATCTATCGTAGCTTCGAATTACCTCGGAGCGATTGGGGTTTTTCGCGATTTTCTCGAAAACCAGCACGACGACCGCGGTCGAACCATTAGAGTAAAACGTAGGCAATGGAACGACGAACGGGGATCAATGATTGTTTGCTCGATTGGACGAAATTGTGTTCGGACTACGGTGCGGAAGGACTCTGAAATTTGTCGGGACTTTGAAATCTTTCGGGGCGATTGGAGTTTTTCGCGATTTTCTCGAAAACCAGCACGACGACCGCGGTCGAACCATTAGAGTAAAACGTAGGAAATGGAACGACGAACAGGGATCAATGGTTGTTTGCTCGATTGGACGGACTTGTGTTCGGACTACGGTGCGGAAGGACTCTGAAATTTGTCGGGACTTTGAAATATTTCGGAGCGATTGGAATTTTTCGCGATTTTCTCGAAAACCAGCACGACGACCGCGGTCGAACCATTAGAGTAAAACGTAGGAAATGGAACGACAAACAGGGATCAATTGTTGTTTGTTCGATTGGACGAACCTGTCTTCGGACTACGGTGCGGAAGGACTCTGAAATTTGTCGGGACTTTGAAATATTTCGGAGCGATTGGAATTTTTCGCGATTTTCTCGAAAACCAGCACGACGATCGCGGTCGAACCATTAGAGTAAAACGTAGGCAATGGGACGACGAATAGGGATCAATTGTTGTTTGTTCGATTGGACGAAATTGTCTTCGGACTACGGTGCGGAAGGACTCTGAAATTTGTCGGGACTTTGAAATATTTCGGAGCGATTGGAGTTTTTCGCGATTTTCTCGAAAACCAGCACGACGACCGCGGTCGAACCATTAGAGTAAAACGTAGGCAATGAAACGACGAACGGGGATCAATGGTTGTTTGCTCGATTGGACGAACTTGTGTTCGGACTACGGTGCGGAAGGACTCTGAAATTTGTCGGGCCTTTGAAATATTTCGGAGCGATTGGAATTTTTCGCGATTTTCTCGAAAACCAGCACGACGACCGCGGCCGAACCATTAGAGTAAAACGTAGGCAATGGAGCGACGAACAGCGATCAATTGTTGTTTGGTCGATTGGACGAACTTGTGTTCGGACTACGGTGCGGAAGGACTCTGAAATTTGTCGGGCCTTTGAAATATTTCGGAGCGATTGGAATTTTTCGCGATTTTCTCGAAAACCAGCACGACGACCGCGGTCGAACCATTAGAGTAAAACGTAGGCAATGGAACGACGAACAGGGATCAATTGTTGTTTGGTCGATTGGACGAGTTTAGACTTTCGTCGGACTACGGTACGAAGGAATCTTAAATCTATCGTAGCTTCGAATTACCTCGGAGCGATTGGGGTTTTTCGCGATTTTCTCGAAAACCAGCACGACGACCGCGGTCGAACCATTAGAGTAAAACGTAGGCAATGGAACGACGAACGGGGATCAATGATTGTTTGCTCGATTGGACGAAATTGTGTTCGGACTACGGTGCGGAAGGACTCTGAAATTTGTCGGGACTTTGAAATATTTCGGGGCGATTGGAGTTTTTCGCGATTTTCTCGAAAACCAGCACGACGACCGCGGTCGAACCATTAGAGTAAAACGTAGGAAATGGAACGACGAACAGGGATCAATTGTTGTTTGTTCGATTGGACGAACCTGTCTTCGGACTACGGTGCGGAAGGACTCTGAAATTTGTCGGGACTTTGAAATATTTCGGAGCGATTGGAGTTTTTCGCGATTTTCTCGAAAACCAGCACGACGACCGCGGTCGAACCATTAGAGTAAAACGTAGGCAATGAAACGACGAACAGGGATCAATGGTTGTTTGCTCGATTGGACGAACTTGTGTTCGGACTACGGTGCGGAAGGACTCTGAAATTTGTCGGGCCTTTGAAATATTTCGGAGCGATTGGAATTTTTCGCGATTTTCTCGAAAACCAGCACGACGACCGCGGCCGAACCATTAGAGTAAAACGTAGGCAATGGAGCGACGAACAGCGATCAATTGTTGTTTGGTCGATTGGACGAGTTTAGACTTTCGTCGGACTACGGTACGAAGGAATCTTAAATCTATCGTAGCTTCGAATTACCTCGGTGCGATTGGGGTTTTTCGCGATTTTCTCGAAAACCAGCACGACGACCGCGGTCGAACCATTAGAATAAAACGTAGGCAATGGAACGACGAACGGGGATCAATGATTGCTTGCTCGATTGGACGAAATTGTGTTCGGACTACGGTGCGGAAGGACTCTGAAATTTGTCGGGACTTTGAAATATTTCGGAGCGATTGGAGTTTTTCGCGATTTTCTCGAAAACCAGCACGACGACCGCGGTCGAACCATTAGAGTAAAACGTAGGCAATGAAACGACGAACGGGGATCAATGATTGTTTGCTCGATTGGACGGACTTGTGTTCGGGCTACGGTGCGGAAGGACTCTGAAATTTGTCGGGACTTTGAAATATTTCGGAGCGATTGGAATTTTTCGCGATTTTCTCGAAAACCAGCACGACGACCGCGGTCGAACCATTAGAGTAAAACGTAGGAAATGGAACGACAAACAGGGATCAATTGTTGTTTGTTCGATTGGACGAACCTGTCTTCGGACTACGGTGCGGAAATACTCTGAAATTTGTCGGGACTTTGAAATATTTCGGAGCGATTGGAATTTTTCGCGATTTTCTCGAAAACCGGCACGACGATCGCGGTCGAACCATTAGAGTAAAACGTAGGCAATGGGACGACGAATAGGGATCAATTGTTGTTTGTTCGATTGGACGAACCTGTCTTCGGACTACGGTGCGGAAGGACTCTGAAATTTGTCGGGACTTTGAAATATTTCGGAGCGATTGGAGTTTTTCGCGATTTTCTCGAAAACCAGCACGACGACCGCGGTCGAACCATTAGAGTAAAACGTAGGCAATGAAACGACGAACGGGGATCAATGGTTGTTTGCTCGATTGGACGAACTTGTGTTCGGACTACGGTGCGGAAGGACTCTGAAATTTGTCGGGCCTTTGAAATATTTCGGAGCGATTGGAATTTTTCGCGATTTTCTCGAAAACCAGCACGACGATCGCGGTCGAACCATTAGAGTAAAACGTAGGCAATGGAACGACGAACAGGGATCAATTGTTGTTTGGTCGAACGGACGAGTTTAGACTTTCGTCGGACTACGGTACGAAGGAATCTTAAATCTATCGTAGCTTCGAATTACCTCGGAGCGATTGGGGTTTTTCGCGATTTTCTCGAAAACCAGCACGACGACCGCGGTCGAACCATTAGAGTAAAACGTAGGCAATGGAACGACGAACGGGGATCAATGATTGTTTGCTCGATTGGACGAAATTGTGTTCGGACTACGGTGCGGAAGGACTCTGAAATTTGTCGGGACTTTGAAATATTTCGGAGCGATTGGAGTTTTTCGCGATTTTCTCGAAAACCAGCACGACGACCGCGGTCGAACCATTAGAGTAAAACGTAGGCAATGGGACGACGAATAGGGATCAATTGTTGTTTGTTCGATTGGACGAACCTGTCTTCGGACTACGGTGCGGAAGGACTCTGAAATTTGTCGGGACTTTGAAATATTTCGGAGCGATTGGAGTTTTTCGCGATTTTCTCGAAAACCAGCACGACGACCGCGGTCGAACCATTAGAGTAAAACGTAGGCAATGAAACGACGAACGGGGATCAATGGTTGTTTGCTCGATTGGACGAACTTGTGTTCGGACTACGGTGCGGAAGGACTCTGAAATTTGTCGGGCCTTTGAAATATTTCGGAGCGATTGGAATTTTTCGCGATTTTCTCGAAAACCAGCACGACGACCGCGGCCGAACCATTAGAGTAAAACGTAGGCAATGGAGCGACGAACAGCGATCAATTGTTGTTTGGTCGATTGGACGAACTTGTGTTCGGACTACGGTGCGGAAGGACTCTGAAATTTGTCGGGCCTTTGAAATATTTCGGAGCGATTGGAATTTTTCGCGATTTTCTCGAAAACCAGCACGACGATCGCGGTCGAACCATTAGAGTAAAACGTAGGCAATGGAACGACGAACAGGGATCAATTGTTGTTTGGTCGATTGGACGAGTTTAGACTTTCGTCGGACTACGGTACGAAGGAATCTTAAATCTATCGTAGCTTCGAATTACCTCGGAGCGATTGGGGTTTTTCGCGATTTTCTCGAAAACCAGCACGACGACCGCGGTCGAACCATTAGAGTAAAACGTAGGCAATGGAACGACGAACGGGGATCAATGATTGTTTGCTCGATTGGACGAAATTGTGTTCGGACTACGGTGCGGAAGGACTCTGAAATTTGTCGGGACTTTGAAATATTTCGGGGCGATTGGAGTTTTTCGCGATTTTCTCGAAAACCAGCACGACGACCGCGGTCGAACCATTAGAGTAAAACGTAGGAAATGGAACGACGAACAGGGATCAATGGTTGTTTGCTCGATTGGACGGACTTGTGTTCGGACTACGGTGCGGAAGGACTCTGAAATTTGTCGGGACTTTGAAATATTTCGGAGCGATTGGAATTTTTCGCGATTTTCTCGAAAACCAGCACGACGACCGCGGTCGAACCATTAGAGTAAAACGTAGGAAATGGAACGACAAACAGGGATCAATTGTTGTTTGTTCGATTGGACGAACCTGTCTTCGGACTACGGTGCGGAAGGACTCTGAAATTTGTCGGGACTTTGAAATATTTCGGAGCGATTGGAATTTTTCGCGATTTTCTCGAAAACCAGCACGACGATCGCGGTCGAACCATTAGAGTAAAACGTAGGCAATGGGACGACGAATAGGGATCAATTGTTGTTTGTTCGATTGGACGAACCTGTCTTCGGACTACGGTGCGGAAGGACTCTGAAATTTGTCGGGACTTTGAAATATTTCGGAGCGATTGGAGTTTTTCGCGATTTTCTCGAAAACCAGCACGACGACCGCGGTCGAACCATTAGAGTAAAACGTAGGCAATGAAACGACGAACGGGGATCAATGGTTGTTTGCTCGATTGGACGAACTTGTGTTCGGACTACGGTGCGGAAGGACTCTGAAATTTGTCGGGCCTTTGAAATATTTCGGAGCGATTGGAATTTTTCGCGATTTTCTCGAAAACCAGCACGACGACCGCGGTCGAACCATTAGAGTAAAACGTAGGCAATGGAACGACGAACAGGGATCAATTGTTGTTTGGTCGATTGGACGAGTTTAGACTTTCGTCCGACTACGGTACGAAGGAATCTTAAATCTATCGTAGCTTCGAATTACCTCGGAGCGATTGGGGTTTTTCGCGATTTTCTCGAAAACCAGCACGACGACTGCGGTCGAACCATTAGAGTAAAACGTAGGCAATGGAACGACGAACGGGGATCAATGATTGTTTGCTCGATTGGACGAACTTGTGTTCGGACTACGGTGCGGAAGGACTCTGAAATTTGTCGGGCCTTTGAAATATTTCGGAGCGATTGGAATTTTTCGCGATTTTCTCGAAAACCAGCACGACGACCGCGGCCGAACCATTAGAGTAAAACGTAGGCAATGGAGCGACGAACAGCGATCAATTGTTGTTTGGTCGATTGGACGAGTTTAGACTTTCGTCGGACTACGGTACGAAGGAATCTTAAATCTATCGTAGCTTCGAATTACCTCGGTGCGATTGGGGTTTTTCGCGATTTTCTCGAAAACCAGCACGACGACCGCGGTCGAACCATTAGAATAAAACGTAGGCAATGGAACGACGAACGGGGATCAATGATTGCTTGCTCGATTGGACGAAATTGTGTTCGGACTACGGTGCGGAAGGACTCTGAAATTTGTCGGGACTTTGAAATATTTCGGAGCGATTGGAGTTTTTCGCGATTTTCTCGAAAACCAGCACGACGACCGCGGTCGAACCATTAGAGTAAAACGTAGGCAATGGAACGACGAACGGGGATCAATGATTGTTTGCTCGATTGGACGAAATTGTGTTCGGACTACGGTGCGGAAGGACTCTGAAATTTGTCGGGACTTTGAAATATTTCGGGGCGATTGGAGTTTTTCGCGATTTTCTCGAAAACCAGCACGACGACCGCGGTCGAACCATTAGAGTAAAACGTAGGAAATGGAACGACAAACAGGGATCAATTGTTGTTTGTTCGATTGGACGAACCTGTCTTCGGACTACGGTGCGGAAATACTCTGAAATTTGTCGGGACTTTGAAATATTTCGGAGCGATTGGAATTTTTCGCGATTTTCTCGAAAACCGGCACGACGATCGCGGTCGAACCATTAGAGTAAAACGTAGGCAATGGGACGACGAATAGGGATCAATTGTTGTTTGTTCGATTGGACGAACCTGTCTTCGGACTACGGTGCGGAAGGACTCTGAAATTTGTCGGGACTTTGAAATATTTCGGAGCGATTGGAGTTTTTCGCGATTTTCTCGAAAACCAGCACGACGACCGCGGTCGAAACATTAGAGTAAAACGTAGGCAATGAAACGACGAACGGGGATCAATGGTTGTTTGCTCGATTGGACGAACTTGTGTTCGGACTACGGTGCGGAAGGACTCTGAAATTTGTCGGGCCTTCGAAATATTTCGGAGCGATTGGAATTTTTCGCGATTTTCTCGAAAACCAGCACGACGACCGCGGTCGAACCATTAGAGTAAAACGTAGGCAATGGAACGACGAACAGGGATCAATTGTTGTTTGGTCGAACGGACGAGTTTAGACTTTCGTCGGACTACGGTACGAAGGAATCTTAAATCTATCGTAGCTTCGAATTACCTCGGAGCGATTGGGGTTTTTCGCGATTTTCTCGAAAACCAGCACGACGACCGCGGTCGAACCATTAGAGTAAAACGTAGGCAATGGAACGACGAACGGGGATCAATGATTGTTTGCTCGATTGGACGAAATTGTGTTCGGACTACGGTGCGGAAGGACTCTGAAATTTGTCGGGACTTTGAAATATTTCGGAGCGATTGGAGTTTTTCGCGATTTTCTCGAAAACCAGCACGACGACCGCGGTCGAACCATTAGAGTAAAACGTAGGCAATGGGACGACGAATAGGGATCAATTGTTGTTTGTTCGATTGGACGAACCTGTCTTCGGACTACGGTGCGGAAGGACTCTGAAATTTGTCGGGACTTTGAAATATTTCGGAGCGATTGGAGTTTTTCGCGATTTTCTCGAAAACCAGCACGACGACCGCGGTCGAACCATTAGAGTAAAACGTAGGCAATGAAACGACGAACGGGGATCAATGGTTGTTTGCTCGATTGGACGAACTTGTGTTCGGACTACGGTGCGGAAGGACTCTGAAATTTGTCGGGCCTTTGAAATATTTCGGAGCGATTGGAATTTTTCGCGATTTTCTCGAAAACCAGCACGACGACCGCGGCCGAACCATTAGAGTAAAACGTAGGCAATGGAGCGACGAACAGCGATCAATTGTTGTTTGGTCGATTGGACGAACTTGTGTTCGGACTACGGTGCGGAAGGACTCTGAAATTTGTCGGGCCTTTGAAATATTTCGGAGCGATTGGAATTTTTCGCGATTTTCTCGAAAACCAGCACGACGATCGCGGTCGAACCATTAGAGTAAAACGTAGGCAATGGAACGACGAACAGGGATCAATTGTTGTTTGGTCGATTGGACGAGTTTAGACTTTCGTCGGACTACGGTACGAAGGAATCTTAAATCTATCGTAGCTTCGAATTACCTCGGAGCGATTGGGGTTTTTCGCGATTTTCTCGAAAACCAGCACGACGACCGCGGTCGAACCATTAGAGTAAAACGTAGGCAATGGAACGACGAACGGGGATCAATGATTGTTTGCTCGATTGGACGAAATTGTGTTCGGACTACGGTGCGGAAGGACTCTGAAATTTGTCGGGACTTTGAAATATTTCGGGGCGATTGGAGTTTTTCGCGATTTTCTCGAAAACCAGCACGACGACCGCGGTCGAACCATTAGAGTAAAACGTAGGAAATGGAACGACGAACAGGGATCAATGGTTGTTTGCTCGATTGGACGGACTTGTGTTCGGACTACGGTGCGGAAGGACTCTGAAATTTGTCGGGACTTTGAAATATTTCGGAGCGATTGGAATTTTTCGCGATTTTCTCGAAAACCAGCACGACGACCGCGGTCGAACCATTAGAGTAAAACGTAGGAAATGGAACGACAAACAGGGATCAATTGTTGTTTGTTCGATTGGACGAACCTGTCTTCGGACTACGGTGCGGAAGGACTCTGAAATTTGTCGGGACTTTGAAATATTTCGGAGCGATTGGAATTTTTCGCGATTTTCTCGAAAACCAGCACGACGATCGCGGTCGAACCATTAGAGTAAAACGTAGGCAATGGGACGACGAATAGGGATCAATTGTTGTTTGTTCGATTGGACGAACCTGTCTTCGGACTACGGTGCGGAAGGACTCTGAAATTTGTCGGGACTTTGAAATATTTCGGAGCGATTGGAGTTTTTCGCGATTTTCTCGAAAACCAGCACGACGACCGCGGTCGAACCATTAGAGTAAAACGTAGGCAATGAAACGACGAACGGGGATCAATGGTTGTTTGCTCGATTGGACGAACTTGTGTTCGGACTACGGTGCGGAAGGACTCTGAAATTTGTCGGGCCTTTGAAATATTTCGGAGCGATTGGAATTTTTCGCGATTTTCTCGAAAACCAGCACGACGACCGCGGTCGAACCATTAGAGTAAAACGTAGGCAATGGAACGACGAACAGGGATCAATTGTTGTTTGGTCGATTGGACGAGTTTAGACTTTCGTCCGACTACGGTACGAAGGAATCTTAAATCTATCGTAGCTTCGAATTACCTCGGAGCGATTGGGGTTTTTCGCGATTTTCTCGAAAACCAGCACGACGACTGCGGTCGAACCATTAGAGTAAAACGTAGGCAATGGAACGACGAACGGGGATCAATGATTGTTTGCTCGATTGGACGAACTTGTGTTCGGACTACGGTGCGGAAGGACTCTGAAATTTGTCGGGCCTTTGAAATATTTCGGAGCGATTGGAATTTTTCGCGATTTTCTCGAAAACCAGCACGACGACCGCGGCCGAACCATTAGAGTAAAACGTAGGCAATGGAGCGACGAACAGCGATCAATTGTTGTTTGGTCGATTGGACGAGTTTAGACTTTCGTCGGACTACGGTACGAAGGAATCTTAAATCTATCGTAGCTTCGAATTACCTCGGTGCGATTGGGGTTTTTCGCGATTTTCTCGAAAACCAGCACGACGACCGCGGTCGAACCATTAGAATAAAACGTAGGCAATGGAACGACGAACGGGGATCAATGATTGCTTGCTCGATTGGACGAAATTGTGTTCGGACTACGGTGCGGAAGGACTCTGAAATTTGTCGGGACTTTGAAATATTTCGGAGCGATTGGAGTTTTTCGCGATTTTCTCGAAAACCAGCACGACGACCGCGGTCGAACCATTAGAGTAAAACGTAGGCAATGGAACGACGAACGGGGATCAATGATTGTTTGCTCGATTGGACGAAATTGTGTTCGGACTACGGTGCGGAAGGACTCTGAAATTTGTCGGGACTTTGAAATATTTCGGGGCGATTGGAGTTTTTCGCGATTTTCTCGAAAACCAGCACGACGACCGCGGTCGAACCATTAGAGTAAAACGTAGGAAATGGAACGACAAACAGGGATCAATTGTTGTTTGTTCGATTGGACGAACCTGTCTTCGGACTACGGTGCGGAAATACTCTGAAATTTGTCGGGACTTTGAAATATTTCGGAGCGATTGGAATTTTTCGCGATTTTCTCGAAAACCGGCACGACGATCGCGGTCGAACCATTAGAGTAAAACGTAGGCAATGGGACGACGAATAGGGATCAATTGTTGTTTGTTCGATTGGACGAACCTGTCTTCGGACTACGGTGCGGAAGGACTCTGAAATTTGTCGGGACTTTGAAATATTTCGGAGCGATTGGAGTTTTTCGCGATTTTCTCGAAAACCAGCACGACGACCGCGGTCGAAACATTAGAGTAAAACGTAGGCAATGAAACGACGAACGGGGATCAATGGTTGTTTGCTCGATTGGACGAACTTGTGTTCGGACTACGGTGCGGAAGGACTCTGAAATTTGTCGGGCCTTCGAAATATTTCGGAGCGATTGGAATTTTTCGCGATTTTCTCGAAAACCAGCACGACGACCGCGGTCGAACCATTAGAGTAAAACGTAGGCAATGGAACGACGAACAGGGATCAATTGTTGTTTGGTCGAACGGACGAGTTTAGACTTTCGTCGGACTACGGTACGAAGGAATCTTAAATCTATCGTAGCTTCGAATTACCTCGGAGCGATTGGGGTTTTTCGCGATTTTCTCGAAAACCAGCACGACGACCGCGGTCGAACCATTAGAGTAAAACGTAGGCAATGGAACGACGAACGGGGATCAATGATTGTTTGCTCGATTGGACGAAATTGTGTTCGGACTACGGTGCGGAAGGACTCTGAAATTTGTCGGGACTTTGAAATATTTCGGAGCGATTGGAGTTTTTCGCGATTTTCTCGAAAACCAGCACGACGACCGCGGTCGAACCATTAGAGTAAAACGTAGGCAATGGGACGACGAATAGGGATCAATTGTTGTTTGTTCGATTGGACGAACCTGTCTTCGGACTACGGTGCGGAAGGACTCTGAAATTTGTCGGGACTTTGAAATATTTCGGAGCGATTGGAGTTTTTCGCGATTTTCTCGAAAACCAGCACGACGACCGCGGTCGAACCATTAGAGTAAAACGTAGGCAATGAAACGACGAACGGGGATCAATGGTTGTTTGCTCGATTGGACGAACTTGTGTTCGGACTACGGTGCGGAAGGACTCTGAAATTTGTCGGGCCTTTGAAATATTTCGGAGCGATTGGAATTTTTCGCGATTTTCTCGAAAACCAGCACGACGACCGCGGCCGAACCATTAGAGTAAAACGTAGGCAATGGAGCGACGAACAGCGATCAATTGTTGTTTGGTCGATTGGACGAACTTGTGTTCGGACTACGGTGCGGAAGGACTCTGAAATTTGTCGGGCCTTTGAAATATTTCGGAGCGATTGGAATTTTTCGCGATTTTCTCGAAAACCAGCACGACGACCGCGGTCGAACCATTAGAGTAAAACGTAGGCAATGGAACGACGAACAGGGATCAATTGTTGTTTGGTCGATTGGACGAGTTTAGACTTTCGTCGGACTACGGTACGAAGGAATCTTAAATCTATCGTAGCTTCGAATTACCTCGGAGCGATTGGGGTTTTTCGCGATTTTCTCGAAAACCAGCACGACGACCGCGGTCGAACCATTAGAGTAAAACGTAGGCAATGGAACGACGAACGGGGATCAATGATTGTTTGCTCGATTGGACGAAATTGTGTTCGGACTACGGTGCGGAAGGACTCTGAAATTTGTCGGGACTTTGAAATATTTCGGGGCGATTGGAGTTTTTCGCGATTTTCTCGAAAACCAGCACGACGACCGCGGTCGAACCATTAGAGTAAAACGTAGGAAATGGAACGACGAACAGGGATCAATGGTTGTTTGCTCGATTGGACGGACTTGTGTTCGGACTACGGTGCGGAAGGACTCTGAAATTTGTCGGGTCTTTGAAATATTTCGGAGCGATTGGAATTTTTCGCGATTTTCTCGAAAACCAGCACGACGACCGCGGTCGAACCATTAGAGTAAAACGTAGGAAATCGAACGACAAACAGGGATCAATTGTTGTTTGTTCGATTGGACGAACCTGTCTTCGGACTACGGTGCGGAAGGACTCTGAAATTTGTCGGGACTTTGAAATATTTCGGAGCGATTGGAATTTTTCGCGATTTTCTCGAAAACCAGCACGACGATCGCGGTCGAACCATTAGAGTAAAACGTAGGCAATGGGACGACGAATAGGGATCAATTGTTGTTTGTTCGATTGGACGAACCTGTCTTCGGACTACGGTGCGGAAGGACTCTGAAATTTGTCGGGACTTTGAAATATTTCGGAGCGATTGGAGTTTTTCGCGATTTTCTCGAAAACCAGCACGACGACCGCGGTCGAACCATTAGAGTAAAACGTAGGCAATGAAACGACGAACGGGGATCAATGGTTGTTTGCTCGATTGGACGAACTTGTGTTCGGACTACGGTGCGGAAGGACTCTGAAATTTGTCGGGCCTTTGAAATATTTCGGAGCGATTGGAATTTTTCGCGATTTTCTCGAAAACCAGCACGACGACCGCGGTCGAACCATTAGAGTAAAACGTAGGAAATGGAACGACGAACAGGGATCAATTGTTGTTTGTTCGATTGGACGAACCTGTCTTCGGACTACGGTGCGGAAGGACTCTGAAATTTGTCGGGACTTTGAAATATTTCGGAGCGATTGGAGTTTTTCGCGATTTTCTCGAAAACCAGCACGACGACCGCGGTCGAACCATTAGAGTAAAACGTAGGCAATGAAACGACGAACAGGGATCAATGGTTGTTTGCTCGATTGGACGAACTTGTGTTCGGACTACGGTGCGGAAGGACTCTGAAATTTGTCGGGCCTTTGAAATATTTCGGAGCGATTGGAATTTTTCGCGATTTTCTCGAAAACCAGCACGACGACCGCGGCCGAACCATTAGAGTAAAACGTAGGCAATGGAGCGACGAACAGCGATCAATTGTTGTTTGGTCGATTGGACGAGTTTAGACTTTCGTCGGACTACGGTACGAAGGAATCTTAAATCTATCGTAGCTTCGAATTACCTCGGAGCGATTGGGGTTTTTCGCGATTTTCTCGAAAACCAGCACGACGACCGCGGTCGAACCATTAGAGTAAAACGTAGGCAATGGAACGACGAACGGGGATCAATGATTGTTTGCTCGATTGGACGAAATTGTGTTCGGACTACGGTGCGGAAGGACTCTGAAATTTGTCGGGACTTTGAAATATTTCGGAGCGATTGGAGTTTTTCGCGATTTTCTCGAAAACCAGCACGACGACCGCGGTCGAACCATTAGAGTAAAACGTAGGCAATGAAACGACGAACGGGGATCAATGGTTGTTTGCTCGATTGGACGGACTTGTGTTCGGGCTACGGTGCGGAAGGACTCTGAAATTTGTCCGGACTTTGAAATATTTCGGAGCGATTGGAATTTTTCGCGATTTTCTCGAAAACCAGCACGACGACCGCGGTCGAACCATTAGAGTAAAACGTAGGAAATGGAACGACGAACAGGGATCAATTGTTGTTTGTTCGATTGGACGAACCTGTCTTCGGACTACGGTGCGGAAGGACTCTGAAATTTGTCGGGACTTTGAAATATTTCGGAGCGATTGGAATTTTCCGCGATTTTCTCGAAAACCAGCACGACGATCGCGGTCGAACCATTAGAGTAAAACGTAGGCAATGGGACGACGAATAGGGATCAATTGTTGTTTGTTCGATTGGACGAACCTGTCTTCGGACTACGGTGCGGAAGGACTCTGAAATTTGTCGGGACTTTGAAATATTTCGGAGCGATTGGAGTTTTTCGCGATTTTCTCGAAAACCAGCACGACGACCGCGGTCGAACCATTAGAGTAAAACGTAGGCAATGAAACGACGAACGGGGATCAATGGTTGTTTGCTCGATTGGACGAACTTGTGTTCGGACTACGGTGCGGAAGGACTCTGAAATTTGTCGGGCCTTTGAAATATTTCGGAGCGATTGGAATTTTTCGCGATTTTCTCGAAAACCAGCACGACGACCGCGGTCGAACCATTAGAGTAAAACGTAGGCAATGGAACGACGAACAGGGATCAATTGTTGTTTGGTCGATTGGACGAGTTTAGACTTTCGTCGGACTACGGTACGAAGGAATCTTAAATCTATCGTAGCTTCGAATTACCTCGGAGCGATTGGGGTTTTTCGCGATTTTCTCGAAAACCAACACGACGACCGCGGTCGAACCATTAGAGTAAAACGTAGGCAATGGAACGACGAACGGGGATCAATGATTGTTTGCTCGATTGGACGAAATTGTGTTCGGACTACGGTGCGGAAGGACTCTGAAATTTGTCGGGACTTTGAAATATTTCGGGGCGATTGGAGTTTTTCGCGATTTTCTCGAAAACCAGCACGACGACCGCGGTCGAACCATTAGAGTAAAACGTAGGAAATGGAACGACGAACAGGGATCAATGGTTGTTTGCTCGATTGGACGGACTTGTGTTCGGACTACGGTGCGGAAGGACTCTGAAATTTGTCGGGACTTTGAAATATTTCGGAGCGATTGGAATTTTTCGCGATTTTCTCGAAAACCAGCACGACGACCGCGGTCGAACCATTAGAGTAAAACGTAGGAAATGGAACGACGAACAGGGATCAATTGTTGTTTGTTCGATTGGACGAACCTGTCTTCGGACTACGGTGCGGAAGGACTCTGAAATTGGTCGGGACTTTGAAATATTTCGGAGCGATTGGAGTTTTTCGCGATTTTCTCGAAAACCAGCACGACGACCGCGGTCGAACCATTAGAGTAAAACGTAGGCAATGAAACGACGAACGGGGATCAATGGTTGTTTGCTCGATTGGACGTACTTGTGTTCGGACTACGGTGCGGAAGGACTCTGAAATTTGTCGGGACTTTGAAATATTTCGGAGCGATTGGAATTTTTCGCGATTTTCTCGAAAACCAGCACGACGACCGCGGTCGAACCATTAGAGTAAAACGTAGGAAATGGAACGACGAACAGGGATCAATTGTTGTTTGTTCGATTGGACGAACCTGTCTTCGGACTACGGTGCGGAAGGACTCTGAAATTTGTCGGGACTTTGAAATATTTCGGAGCGATTGGAGTTTTTCGCGATTTTCTCGAAAACCAGCACGACGACCGCGGTCGAACCATTAGAGTAAAACGTAGGCAATGAAACGACGAACAGGGATCAATGGTTGTTTGCTCGATTGGACGAACTTGTGTTCGGACTACGGTGCGGAAGGACTCTGAAATTTGTCGGGCCTTTGAAATATTTCGGAGCGATTGGAATTTTTCGCGATTTTCTCGAAAACCAGCACGACGACCGCGGCCGAACCATTAGAGTAAAACGTAGGCAATGGAGCGACGAACAGCGATCAATTGTTGTTTGGTCGATTGGACGAGTTTAGACTTTCGTCGGACTACGGTACGAAGGAATCTTAAATCTATCGTAGCTTCGAATTACCTCGGAGCGATTGGGGTTTTTCGCGATTTTCTCGAAAACCAGCACGACGACCGCGGTCGAACCATTAGAATAAAACGTAGGCAATGGAACGACGAACGGGGATCAATGATTGTTTGCTCGATTGGACGAAATTGTGTTCGGACTACGGTGCGGAAGGACTCTGAAATTTGTCGGGACTTTGAAATATTTCGGAGCGATTGGAGTTTTTCGCGATTTTCTCGAAAACCAGCACGACGACCGCGGTCGAACCATTAGAGTAAAACGTAGGCAATGAAACGACGAACGGGGATCAATGGTTGTTTGCTCGATTGGACGGACTTGTGTTCGGACTACGGTGCGGAAGGACTCTGAAATTTGTCGGGACTTTGAAATATTTCGGAGCGATTGGAATTTTTCGCGATTTTCTCGAAAACCAGCACGACGATCGCGGTCGAACCATTAGAGTAAAACGTAGGCAATGGGACGACGAATAGGGATCAATTGTTGTTTGTTCGATTGGACGAACCTGTCTTCGGACTACGGTGCGGAAGGACTCTGAAATTTGTCGGGACTTTGAAATATTTCGGAGCAATTGGAGTTTTTCGCGATTTTCTCGAAAACCAGCACGACGACCGCGGTCGAACCATTAGAGTAAAACGTAGGCAATGAAACGACGAACGGGGATCAATGGTTGTTTGCTCGATTGGACGAACTTGTGTTCGGACTACGGTGCGGAAGGACTCTGAAATTTGTCGGGCCTTTGAAATATTTCGGAGCGATTGGAATTTTTCGCGATTTTCTCGAAAACCAGCACGACGACCGCGGCCGAACCATTAGAGTAAAACGTAGGCAATGGAACGACGAACAGGGATCAATTGTTGTTTGGTCGATTGGACGAGTTTAGACTTTCGTCGGACTACGGTACGAAGGAATCTTAAATCTATCGTAGCTTCGAATTACCTCGGAGCGATTGGGGTTTTTCGCGATTTTCTCGAAAACCAGCACGACGACCGCGGTCGAACCATTAGAGTAAAACGTAGGCAATGGAACGACGAACGGGGATCAATGATTGTTTGCTCGATTGGACGAAATTGTGTTCGGACTACGGTGCGGAAGGACTCTGAAATTTGTCGGGACTTTGAAATATTTCGGAGCGATTGGAGTTTTTCGCGATTTTCTCGAAAACCAGCACGACGACCGCGGTCGAACCATTAGAGTAAAACGTAGGCAATGAAACGACGAACGGGGATCAATGGTTGTTTGCTCGATTGGACGGACTTGTGTTCGGACTACGGTGCGGAAGGACTCTGAAATTTGTCGGGACTTTGAAATATTTCGGAGCGATTCGAGTTTTTCGCGATTTTCTCGAAAACCAGCACGACGACCGCTGTCGAACCATTAGAGTAAAACGTAGGCAATGAAACGACGAACGGGGATCAATGGTTGTTTGCTCGATTGGACGAACTTGTGTTCGGACTACGGTGCGGAAGGACTCTGAAATTTGTCGGGCCTTTGAAATATTTCGGAGCGATTGGAATTTTTCGCGATTTTCTCGAAAACCAGCACGACGACCGCGGCCGAACCATTAGAGTAAAACGTAGGCAATGGAACGACGAACAGGGATCAATTGTTGTTTGGTCGATTGGACGAGTTTAGACTTTCGTCGGACTACGGTACGAAGGAATCTTAAATCTATCGTAGCTTCGAATTACCTCGGAGCGATTGGGGTTTTTCGCGATTTTCTCGAAAACCAGCACGACGACCGCGGTCGAACCATTAGAGTAAAACGTAGGCAATGGGACGACGAATAGGGATCAATTGTTGTTTGTTCGATTGGACGAACCTGTCTTCGGACTACGGTGCGGAAGGACTCTGAAATTTGTCGGGACTTTGAAATATTTCGGAGCGATTCGAGTTTTTCGCGATTTTCTCGAAAACCAGCACGACGACCGCTGTCGAACCATTAGAGTAAAACGTAGGCAATGAAACGACGAACGGGGATCAATAGTTGTTTGCTCGATTGGACGAACTTGTGTTCGGACTACGGTGCGGAAGGACTCTGAAATTTGTCGGGCCTTTGAAATATTTCGGAGCGATTGGAATTTTTCGCGATTTTCTCGAAAACCAGCACGACGACCGCGGTCGAACCATTAGAGTAAAACGTAGGCAATGGAACGACGAACAGGGATCAATTGTTGTTTGGTCGATTGGACGAGTTTAGACTTTCGTCGGACTACGGTACGAAGGAATCTTAAATCTATCGTAGCTTCGAATTACCTCGGAGCGATTGGGGTTTTTCGCGATTTTCTCGAAAACCAGCACGACGACCGCGGTCGAACCATTAGAGTAAAACGTAGGCAATGGAACGACGAACGGGGATCAATGATTGTTTGCTCGATTGGACGAAATTGTGTTCGGACTACGGTGCGGAAGGACTCTGAAATTTGTCGGGACTTTGAAATATTTCGGGGCGATTGGAGTTTTTCGCGATTTTCTCGAAAACCAGCACGACGACCGCGGTCGAACCATTAGAGTAAAACGTAGGAAATGGAACGACGAACAGGGGTCAATGGTTGTTTGCTCGATTGGACGGACTTGTGTTCGGACTACGGTGCGGAAGGACTCTGAAATTTGTCGGGACTTTGAAATATTTCGGAGCGATTGGAATTTTTCGCGATTTTCTCGAAAACCAGCACGACGACCGCGGTCGAACCATTAGAGTAAAACGTAGGAAATGGAACGACGAACAGGGATCAATTGTTGTTTGTTCGATTGGACGAACCTGTCTTCGGACTACGGTGCGGAAGGACTCTGAAATTTGTCGGGCCTTTGAAATATTTCGGAGCGATTGGAATTTTTCGCGATTTTCTCGAAAACCAGCACGACGACCGCGGCCGAACCATTAGAGTAAAACGTAGGCAATGGAACGACGAACAGGGATCAATTGTTGTTTGGTCGATTGGACGAGTTTAGACTTTCGTCGGACTACGGTACGAAGGAATCTTAAATCTATCGTAGCTTCGAATTACCTCGGAGCGATTGGGGTTTTTCGCGATTTTCTCGAAAACCAGCACGACGACCGCGGTCGACCCATTAGAGTAAAGCGTAGGCAATGGAACGACGAACGGGGATCAATGATTGTTTGCTCGATTGGACGAAATTGTGTTCGGACTACGGTGCGGAAGGACTCTGAAATTTGTCGGGCCTTTGAAATATTTCGGAGCGATTGGAATTTTTTGCGATTTTCTCGAAAACCAGCACGACGCCCGCGGTCGAACCATTAGAGTAAAACGTAGGCAATGGAACGACGAACAGGGATCAATTTTTGTTTGGTCGATTGGACGAGTTTAGACTTTCGTCGGACTACGGTACGAAGGAATCTTAAATCTATCGTAGCTTCGAATTACCTCGGAGCGATTGGGGTTTTTCGCGATTTTCTCCAAAACCAGCACGACAACCGCGGTCGAACCATTAGAGTAAAACGTAGGCAATGGAACGACGAACGGGGATCAATGATTGTTTGCTCGATTGGACGAAATTGTGTTCGGACTACGGTGCGGAAGGACTCTGAAATTTGTCGGGACTTTGAAATATTTCGGAGCGATTGGAGTTTTTCGCGATTTTCTCGAAAACCAGCACGACGACCGCGGTCGAACCATTAGAGTAAAACGTAGGCAATGGGACGACGAATAGGGATCAATTGTTGTTTGTTCGATTGGACGAACCTGTCTTCGGACTACGGTGCGGAAGGACTCTGAAATTTGTCGGGACTTTGAAATATTTCGGAGCGATTCGAGTTTTTCGCGATTTTCTCGAAAACCAGCACGACGACCGCTGTCGAACCATTAGAGTAAAACGTAGGCAATGAAACGACGAACGGGGATCAATAGTTGTTTGCTCGATTGGACGAACTTGTGTTCGGACTACGGTGCGGAAGGACTCTGAAATTTGTCGGGCCTTTGAAATATTTCGGAGCGATTGGAATTTTTCGCGATTTTCTCGAAAACCAGCACGACGACCGCGGTCGAACCATTAGAGTAAAACGTAGGCAATGGAACGACGAACAGGGATCAATTGTTGTTTGGTCGATTGGACGAGTTTAGACTTTCGTCGGACTACGGTACGAAGGAATCTTAAATCTATCGTAGCTTCGAATTACCTCGGAGCGATTGGGGTTTTTCGCGATTTTCTCGAAAACCAGCACGACGACCGCGGTCGAACCATTAGAGTAAAACGTAGGCAATGGAACGACGAACGGGGATCAATGATTGTTTGCTCGATTGGACGAAATTGTGTTCGGACTACGGTGCGGAAGGACTCTGAAATTTGTCGGGCCTTTGAAATATTTCGGAGCGATTGGAATTTTTCGCGATTTTCTCGAAAACCAGCACGACGACCGCGGCCGAACCATTAGAGTAAAACGTAGGCAATGGAACGACGAACAGGGATCAATTGTTGTTTGGTCGATTGGACGAGTTTAGACTTTCGTCGGACTACGGTACGAAGGAATCTTAAATCTATCGTAGCTTCGAATTACCTCGGAGCGATTGGGGTTTTTCGCGATTTTCTCGAAAACCAGCACGACGACCGCGGTCGACCCATTAGAGTAAAGCGTAGGCAATGGAACGACGAACGGGGATCAATGATTGTTTGCTCGATTGGACGAAATTGTGTTCGGACTACGGTGCGGAAGGACTCTGAAATTTGTCGGGCCTTTGAAATATTTCGGAGCGATTGGAATTTTTTGCGATTTTCTCGAAAACCAGCACGACGCCCGCGGTCGAACCATTAGAGTAAAACGTAGGCAATGGAACGACGAACAGGGATCAATTTTTGTTTGGTCGATTGGACGAGTTTAGACTTTCGTCGGACTACGGTACGAAGGAATCTTAAATCTATCGTAGCTTCGAATTACCTCGGAGCGATTGGGGTTTTTCGCGATTTTCTCCAAAACCAGCACGACAACCGCGGTCGAACCATTAGAGTAAAACGTAGGCAATGGAACGACGAACGGGGATCAATGATTGTTTGCTCGATTGGACGAAATTGTGTTCGGACTACGGTGCGGAAGGACTCTGAAATTTGTCGGGACTTTGAAATATTTCGGAGCGATTGGAGTTTTTCGCGATTTTCTCGAAAACCAGCACGACGACCGCGGTCGAACCATTAGAGTAAAACGTAGGCAATGGGACGACGAATAGGGATCAATTGTTGTTTGTTCGATTGGACGAACCTGTCTTCGGACTACGGTGCGGAAGGACTCTGAAATTTGTCGGGACTTTGAAATATTTCGGAGCAATTGGAGTTTTTCGCGATTTTCTCGAAAACCAGCACGACGACCGCGGTCGAACCATTAGAGTAAAACGTAGGCAATGAAACGACGAACGGGGATCAATGGTTGTTTGCTCGATTGGACGAACTTGTGTTCGGACTACGGTGCGGAAGGACTCTGAAATTTGTCGGGCCTTTGAAATATTTCGGAGCGATTGGAATTTTTCGCGATTTTCTCGAAAACCAGCACGACGACCGCGGCCGAACCATTAGAGTAAAACGTAGGCAATGGAACGACGAACAGGGATCAATTGTTGTTTGGTCGATTGGACGAGTTTAGACTTTCGTCGGACTACGGTACGAAGGAATCTTAAATCTATCGTAGCTTCGAATTACCTCGGAGCGATTGGGGTTTTTCGCGATTTTCTCGAAAACCAGCACGACGACCGCGGTCGAACCATTAGAGTAAAACGTAGGCAATGGAACGACGAACGGGGATCAATGATTGTTTGCTCGATTGGACGAAATTGTGTTCGGACTACGGTGCGGAAGGACTCTGAAATTTGTCGGGACTTTGAAATATTTCGGAGCGATTGGAGTTTTTCGCGATTTTCTCGAAAACCAGCACGACGACCGCGGTCGAACCATTAGAGTAAAACGTAGGCAATGAAACGACGAACGGGGATCAATGGTTGTTTTCTCGATTGGACGGACTTGTGTTCGGACTACGGTGCGGAAGGACTCTGAAATTTGTCGGGACTTTGAAATATTTCGGAGCGATTGGAGTTTTTCGCGATTTTCTCGAAAACCAGCACGACGACCGCGGTCGAACCATTAGAGTAAAACGTAGGCAATGAAACGACGAACGGGGATCAATGGTTGTTTGCTCGATTGGACGAACTTGTGTTCGGACTACGGTGCGGAAGGACTCTGAAATTTGTCGGGCCTTTGAAATATTTCGGAGCGATTGGAATTTTTCGCGATTTTCTCGAAAACCAGCACGACGACCGCGGCCGAACCATTAGAGTAAAACGTAGGCAATGGAACGACGAACAGGGATCAATTGTTGTTTGGTCGATTGGACGAGTTTAGACTTTCGTCGGACTACGGTACGAAGGAATCTTAAATCTATCGTAGCTTCGAATTACCTCGGAGCGATTGGGGTTTTTCGCGATTTTCTCGAAAACCAGCACGACGACCGCGGTCGAACCATTAGAGTAAAACGTAGGCAATGGAACGACGAACGGGGATCAATGATTGTTTGCTCGATTGGACGAAATTGTGTTCGGACTACGGTGCGGAAGGACTCTGAAATTTGTCGGGACTTTGAAATATTTCGGGGCGATTGGAGTTTTTCGCGATTTTCTCGAAAACCAGCACGACGACCGCGGTCGAACCATTAGAGTAAAACGTAGGCAATGGGACGACGAATAGGGATCAATTGTTGTTTGTTCGATTGGACGAACCTGTCTTCGGACTACGGTGCGGAAGGACTCTGAAATTTGTCGGGACTTTGAAATATTTCGGAGCGATTGGAATTTTTCGCGATTTTCTCGAAAACCAGCACGACGATCGCGGTCGAACCATTAGAGTAAAACGTAGGCAATGGGACGACGAATAGGGATCAATTGTTGTTTGTTCGATTGGACGAACCTGTCTTCGGACTACGGTGCGGAAGGACTCTGAAATTTGTCGGGACTTTGAAATATTTCGGAGCGATTGGAGTTTTTCGCGATTTTCTCGAAAACCAGCACGACGACCGCGGTCGAACCATTAGAGTAAAACGTAGGCAATGAAACGACGAACGGGGATCAATGGTTGTTTGCTCGATTGGACGAACTTGTGTTCGGACTACGGTGCGGAAGGACTCTGAAATTTGTCGGGCCTTTGAAATATTTCGGAGCGATTGGAATTTTTCGCGATTTTCTCGAAAACCAGCACGACGACCGCGGCCGAACCATTAGAGTAAAACGTAGGCAATGGAACGACGAACAGGGATCAATTGTTGTTTGGTCGATTGGACGAGTTTAGACTTTCGTCGGACTACGGTACGAAGGAATCTTAAATCTATCGTAGCTTCGAATTACCTCGGAGCGATTGGGGTTTTTCGCGATTTTCTCGAAAACCAGCACGACGACCGCGGTCGAACCATTAGAGTAAAACGTAGGCAATGGAACGACGAACGGGGATCAATGATTGTTTGCTCGATTGGACGAAATTGTGTTCGGACTACGGTGCGGAAGGACTCTGAAATTTGTCGGGACTTTGAAATATTTCGGGGCGATTGGAGTTTTTCGCGATTTTCTCGAAAACCAGCACGACGACCGCGGTCGAACCATTAGAGTAAAACGTAGGCAATGGGACGACGAATAGGGATCAATTGTTGTTTGTTCGATTGGACGAACCTGTCTTCGGACTACGGTGCGGAAGGACTCTGAAATTTGTCGGGACTTTGAAATATTTCGGAGCGATTGGAATTTTTCGCGATTTTCTCGAAAACCAGCACGACGATCGCGGTCGAACCATTAGAGTAAAACGTAGGCAATGGGACGACGAATAGGGATCAATTGTTGTTTGTTCGATTGGACGAACCTGTCTTCGGACTACGGTGCGGAAGGACTCTGAAATTTGTCGGGACTTTGAAATATTTCGGAGCGATTGGAGTTTTTCGCGATTTTCTCGAAAACCAGCACGACGACCGCGGTCGAACCATTAGAGTAAAACGTAGGCAATGAAACGACGAACGGGGATCAATGGTTGTTTGCTCGATTGGACGAACTTGTGTTCGGACTACGGTGCGGAAGGACTCTGAAATTTGTCGGGCCTTTGAAATATTTCGGAGCGATTGGAATTTTTCGCGATTTTCTCGAAAACCAGCACGACGACCGCGGCCGAACCATTAGAGTAAAACGTAGGCAATGGAACGACGAACAGGGATCAATTGTTGTTTGGTCGATTGGACGAGTTTAGACTTTCGTCGGACTACGGTACGAAGGAATCTTAAATCTATCGTAGCTTCGAATTACCTCGGAGCGATTGGAGTTTTTCGCGATTTTCTCGAAAACCAGCACGACGACCGCGGTCGAACCATTAGAGTAAAACGTAGGCAATGAAACGACGAACGGGGATCAATGGTTGTTTGCTCGATTGGACGGACTTGTGTTCGGACTACGGTGCGGAAGGACTCTGAAATTTGTCGGGACTTTGAAATATTTCGGAGCGATTGGAATTTTTCGCGATTTTCTCGAAAACCAGCACGACGATCGCGGTCGAACCATTAGAGTAAAACGTAGGCAATGGGACGACGAATAGGGATCAATTGTTGTTTGTTCGATTGGACGAACCTGTCTTCGGACTACGGTGCGGAAGGACTCTGAAATTTGTCGGGACTTTGAAATATTTCGGAGCAATTGGAGTTTTTCGCGATTTTCTCGAAAACCAGCACGACGACCGCGGTCGAACCATTAGAGTAAAACGTAGGCAATGAAACGACGAACGGGGATCAATGGTTGTTTGCTCGATTGGACGAACTTGTGTTCGGACTACGGTGCGGAAGGACTCTGAAATTTGTCGGGCCTTTGAAATATTTCGGAGCGATTGGAATTTTTCGCGATTTTCTCGAAAACCAGCACGACGACCGCGGCCGAACCATTAGAGTAAAACGTAGGCAATGGAACGACGAACAGGGATCAATTGTTGTTTGGTCGATTGGACGAGTTTAGACTTTCGTCGGACTACGGTACGAAGGAATCTTAAATCTATCGTAGCTTCGAATTACCTCGGAGCGATTGGGGTTTTTCGCGATTTTCTCGAAAACCAGCACGACGACCGCGGTCGAACCATTAGAGTAAAACGTAGGCAATGGAACGACGAACGGGGATCAATGATTGTTTGCTCGATTGGACGAAATTGTGTTCGGACTACGGTGCGGAAGGACTCTGAAATTTGTCGGGACTTTGAAATATTTCGGAGCGATTGGAGTTTTTCGCGATTTTCTCGAAAACCAGCACGACGACCGCGGTCGAACCATTAGAGTAAAACGTAGGCAATGAAACGACGAACGGGGATCAATGGTTGTTTGCTCGATTGGACGGACTTGTGTTCGGACTACGGTGCGGAAGGACTCTGAAATTTGTCGGGACTTTGAAATATTTCGGAGCGATTCGAGTTTTTCGCGATTTTCTCGAAAACCAGCACGACGACCGCTGTCGAACCATTAGAGTAAAACGTAGGCAATGAAACGACGAACGGGGATCAATGGTTGTTTGCTCGATTGGACGAACTTGTGTTCGGACTACGGTGCGGAAGGACTCTGAAATTTGTCGGGCCTTTGAAATATTTCGGAGCGATTGGAATTTTTCGCGATTTTCTCGAAAACCAGCACGACGACCGCGGCCGAACCATTAGAGTAAAACGTAGGCAATGGAACGACGAACAGGGATCAATTGTTGTTTGGTCGATTGGACGAGTTTAGACTTTCGTCGGACTACGGTACGAAGGAATCTTAAATCTATCGTAGCTTCGAATTACCTCGGAGCGATTGGGGTTTTTCGCGATTTTCTCGAAAACCAGCACGACGACCGCGGTCGAACCATTAGAGTAAAACGTAGGCAATGGGACGACGAATAGGGATCAATTGTTGTTTGTTCGATTGGACGAACCTGTCTTCGGACTACGGTGCGGAAGGACTCTGAAATTTGTCGGGACTTTGAAATATTTCGGAGCGATTCGAGTTTTTCGCGATTTTCTCGAAAACCAGCACGACGACCGCTGTCGAACCATTAGAGTAAAACGTAGGCAATGAAACGACGAACGGGGATCAATAGTTGTTTGCTCGATTGGACGAACTTGTGTTCGGACTACGGTGCGGAAGGACTCTGAAATTTGTCGGGCCTTTGAAATATTTCGGAGCGATTGGAATTTTTCGCGATTTTCTCGAAAACCAGCACGACGACCGCGGTCGAACCATTAGAGTAAAACGTAGGCAATGGAACGACGAACAGGGATCAATTGTTGTTTGGTCGATTGGACGAGTTTAGACTTTCGTCGGACTACGGTACGAAGGAATCTTAAATCTATCGTAGCTTCGAATTACCTCGGAGCGATTGGGGTTTTTCGCGATTTTCTCGAAAACCAGCACGACGACCGCGGTCGAACCATTAGAGTAAAACGTAGGCAATGGAACGACGAACGGGGATCAATGATTGTTTGCTCGATTGGACGAAATTGTGTTCGGACTACGGTGCGGAAGGACTCTGAAATTTGTCGGGACTTTGAAATATTTCGGGGCGATTGGAGTTTTTCGCGATTTTCTCGAAAACCAGCACGACGACCGCGGTCGAACCATTAGAGTAAAACGTAGGAAATGGAACGACGAACAGGGGTCAATGGTTGTTTGCTCGATTGGACGGACTTGTGTTCGGACTACGGTGCGGAAGGACTCTGAAATTTGTCGGGACTTTGAAATATTTCGGAGCGATTGGAATTTTTCGCGATTTTCTCGAAAACCAGCACGACGACCGCGGTCGAACCATTAGAGTAAAACGTAGGAAATGGAACGACGAACAGGGATCAATTGTTGTTTGTTCGATTGGACGAACCTGTCTTCGGACTACGGTGCGGAAGGACTCTGAAATTTGTCGGGCCTTTGAAATATTTCGGAGCGATTGGAATTTTTCGCGATTTTCTCGAAAACCAGCACGACGACCGCGGCCGAACCATTAGAGTAAAACGTAGGCAATGGAACGACGAACAGGGATCAATTGTTGTTTGGTCGATTGGACGAGTTTAGACTTTCGTCGGACTACGGTACGAAGGAATCTTAAATCTATCGTAGCTTCGAATTACCTCGGAGCGATTGGGGTTTTTCGCGATTTTCTCGAAAACCAGCACGACGACCGCGGTCGACCCATTAGAGTAAAGCGTAGGCAATGGAACGACGAACGGGGATCAATGATTGTTTGCTCGATTGGACGAAATTGTGTTCGGACTACGGTGCGGAAGGACTCTGAAATTTGTCGGGCCTTTGAAATATTTCGGAGCGATTGGAATTTTTTGCGATTTTCTCGAAAACCAGCACGACGCCCGCGGTCGAACCATTAGAGTAAAACGTAGGCAATGGAACGACGAACAGGGATCAATTTTTGTTTGGTCGATTGGACGAGTTTAGACTTTCGTCGGACTACGGTACGAAGGAATCTTAAATCTATCGTAGCTTCGAATTACCTCGGAGCGATTGGGGTTTTTCGCGATTTTCTCCAAAACCAGCACGACAACCGCGGTCGAACCATTAGAGTAAAACGTAGGCAATGGAACGACGAACGGGGATCAATGATTGTTTGCTCGATTGGACGAAATTGTGTTCGGACTACGGTGCGGAAGGACTCTGAAATTTGTCGGGACTTTGAAATATTTCGGAGCGATTGGAGTTTTTCGCGATTTTCTCGAAAACCAGCACGACGACCGCGGTCGAACCATTAGAGTAAAACGTAGGCAATGGGACGACGAATAGGGATCAATTGTTGTTTGTTCGATTGGACGAACCTGTCTTCGGACTACGGTGCGGAAGGACTCTGAAATTTGTCGGGACTTTGAAATATTTCGGAGCGATTCGAGTTTTTCGCGATTTTCTCGAAAACCAGCACGACGACCGCGGTCGAACCATTAGAGTAAAACGTAGGCAATGAAACGACGAACGGGGATCAATAGTTGTTTGCTCGATTGGACGAACTTGTGTTCGGACTACGGTGCGGAAGGACTCTGAAATTTGTCGGGCCTTTGAAATATTTCGGAGCGATTGGAATTTTTCGCGATTTTCTCGAAAACCAGCACGACGACCGCGGTCGAACCATTAGAGTAAAACGTAGGCAATGGAACGACGAACAGGGATCAATTGTTGTTTGGTCGATTGGACGAGTTTAGACTTTCGTCGGACTACGGTACGAAGGAATCTTAAATCTATCGTAGCTTCGAATTACCTCGGAGCGATTGGGGTTTTTCGCGATTTTCTCGAAAACCAGCACGACGACCGCGGTCGAACCATTAGAGTAAAACGTAGGCAATGGAACGACGAACGGGGATCAATGATTGTTTGCTCGATTGGACGAAATTGTGTTCGGACTACGGTGCGGAAGGACTCTGAAATTTGTCGGGCCTTTGAAATATTTCGGAGCGATTGGAATTTTTCGCGATTTTCTCGAAAACCAGCACGACGACCGCGGCCGAACCATTAGAGTAAAACGTAGGCAATGGAACGACGAACAGGGATCAATTGTTGTTTGGTCGATTGGACGAGTTTAGACTTTCGTCGGACTACGGTACGAAGGAATCTTAAATCTATCGTAGCTTCGAATTACCTCGGAGCGATTGGGGTTTTTCGCGATTTTCTCGAAAACCAGCACGACGACCGCGGTCGACCCATTAGAGTAAAGCGTAGGCAATGGAACGACGAACGGGGATCAATGATTGTTTGCTCGATTGGACGAAATTGTGTTCGGACTACGGTGCGGAAGGACTCTGAAATTTGTCGGGCCTTTGAAATATTTCGGAGCGATTGGAATTTTTTGCGATTTTCTCGAAAACCAGCACGACGCCCGCGGTCGAACCATTAGAGTAAAACGTAGGCAATGGAACGACGAACAGGGATCAATTTTTGTTTGGTCGATTGGACGAGTTTAGACTTTCGTCGGACTACGGTACGAAGGAATCTTAAATCTATCGTAGCTTCGAATTACCTCGGAGCGATTGGGGTTTTTCGCGATTTTCTCCAAAACCAGCACGACAACCGCGGTCGAACCATTAGAGTAAAACGTAGGCAATGGAACGACGAACGGGGATCAATGATTGTTTGCTCGATTGGACGAAATTGTGTTCGGACTACGGTGCGGAAGGACTCTGAAATTTGTCGGGACTTTGAAATATTTCGGAGCGATTGGAGTTTTTCGCGATTTTCTCGAAAACCAGCACGACGACCGCGGTCGAACCATTAGAGTAAAACGTAGGCAATGGGACGACGAATAGGGATCAATTGTTGTTTGTTCGATTGGACGAACCTGTCTTCGGACTACGGTGCGGAAGGACTCTGAAATTTGTCGGGACTTTGAAATATTTCGGAGCAATTGGAGTTTTTCGCGATTTTCTCGAAAACCAGCACGACGACCGCGGTCGAACCATTAGAGTAAAACGTAGGCAATGAAACGACGAACGGGGATCAATGGTTGTTTGCTCGATTGGACGAACTTGTGTTCGGACTACGGTGCGGAAGGACTCTGAAATTTGTCGGGCCTTTGAAATATTTCGGAGCGATTGGAATTTTTCGCGATTTTCTCGAAAACCAGCACGACGACCGCGGCCGAACCATTAGAGTAAAACGTAGGCAATGGAACGACGAACAGGGATCAATTGTTGTTTGGTCGATTGGACGAGTTTAGACTTTCGTCGGACTACGGTACGAAGGAATCTTAAATCTATCGTAGCTTCGAATTACCTCGGAGCGATTGGGGTTTTTCGCGATTTTCTCGAAAACCAGCACGACGACCGCGGTCGAACCATTAGAGTAAAACGTAGGCAATGGAACGACGAACGGGGATCAATGATTGTTTGCTCGATTGGACGAAATTGTGTTCGGACTACGGTGCGGAAGGACTCTGAAATTTGTCGGGACTTTGAAATATTTCGGAGCGATTGGAGTTTTTCGCGATTTTCTCGAAAACCAGCACGACGACCGCGGTCGAACCATTAGAGTAAAACGTAGGCAATGAAACGACGAACGGGGATCAATGGTTGTTTTCTCGATTGGACGGACTTGTGTTCGGACTACGGTGCGGAAGGACTCTGAAATTTGTCGGGACTTTGAAATATTTCGGAGCGATTGGAGTTTTTCGCGATTTTCTCGAAAACCAGCACGACGACCGCGGTCGAACCATTAGAGTAAAACGTAGGCAATGAAACGACGAACGGGGATCAATGGTTGTTTGCTCGATTGGACGAACTTGTGTTCGGACTACGGTGCGGAAGGACTCTGAAATTTGTCGGGCCTTTGAAATATTTCGGAGCGATTGGAATTTTTCGCGATTTTCTCGAAAACCAGCACGACGACCGCGGCCGAACCATTAGAGTAAAACGTAGGCAATGGAACGACGAACAGGGATCAATTGTTGTTTGGTCGATTGGACGAGTTTAGACTTTCGTCGGACTACGGTACGAAGGAATCTTAAATCTATCGTAGCTTCGAATTACCTCGGAGCGATTGGGGTTTTTCGCGATTTTCTCGAAAACCAGCACGACGACCGCGGTCGAACCATTAGAGTAAAACGTAGGCAATGGAACGACGAACGGGGATCAATGATTGTTTGCTCGATTGGACGAAATTGTGTTCGGACTACGGTGCGGAAGGACTCTGAAATTTGTCGGGACTTTGAAATATTTCGGGGCGATTGGAGTTTTTCGCGATTTTCTCGAAAACCAGCACGACGACCGCGGTCGAACCATTAGAGTAAAACGTAGGCAATGGGACGACGAATAGGGATCAATTGTTGTTTGTTCGATTGGACGAACCTGTCTTCGGACTACGGTGCGGAAGGACTCTGAAATTTGTCGGGACTTTGAAATATTTCGGAGCGATTGGAATTTTTCGCGATTTTCTCGAAAACCAGCACGACGATCGCGGTCGAACCATTAGAGTAAAACGTAGGCAATGGGACGACGAATAGGGATCAATTGTTGTTTGTTCGATTGGACGAACCTGTCTTCGGACTACGGTGCGGAAGGACTCTGAAATTTGTCGGGACTTTGAAATATTTCGGAGCGATTGGAGTTTTTCGCGATTTTCTCGAAAACCAGCACGACGACCGCGGTCGAACCATTAGAGTAAAACGTAGGCAATGAAACGACGAACGGGGATCAATGGTTGTTTGCTCGATTGGACGAACTTGTGTTCGGACTACGGTGCGGAAGGACTCTGAAATTTGTCGGGCCTTTGAAATATTTCGGAGCGATTGGAATTTTTCGCGATTTTCTCGAAAACCAGCACGACGACCGCGGCCGAACCATTAGAGTAAAACGTAGGCAATGGAACGACGAACAGGGATCAATTGTTGTTTGGTCGATTGGACGAGTTTAGACTTTCGTCGGACTACGGTACGAAGGAATCTTAAATCTATCGTAGCTTCGAATTACCTCGGAGCGATTGGGGTTTTTCGCGATTTTCTCGAAAACCAGCACGACGACCGCGGTCGAACCATTAGAGTAAAACGTAGGCAATGGAACGACGAACGGGGATCAATGATTGTTTGCTCGATTGGACGAAATTGTGTTCGGACTACGGTGCGGAAGGACTCTGAAATTTGTCGGGACTTTGAAATATTTCGGGGCGATTGGAGTTTTTCGCGATTTTCTCGAAAACCAGCACGACGACCGCGGTCGAACCATTAGAGTAAAACGTAGGCAATGGGACGACGAATAGGGATCAATTGTTGTTTGTTCGATTGGACGAACCTGTCTTCGGACTACGGTGCGGAAGGACTCTGAAATTTGTCGGGACTTTGAAATATTTCGGAGCGATTGGAATTTTTCGCGATTTTCTCGAAAACCAGCACGACGATCGCGGTCGAACCATTAGAGTAAAACGTAGGCAATGGGACGACGAATAGGGATCAATTGTTGTTTGTTCGATTGGACGAACCTGTCTTCGGACTACGGTGCGGAAGGACTCTGAAATTTGTCGGGACTTTGAAATATTTCGGAGCGATTGGAGTTTTTCGCGATTTTCTCGAAAACCAGCACGACGACCGCGGTCGAACCATTAGAGTAAAACGTAGGCAATGAAACGACGAACGGGGATCAATGGTTGTTTGCTCGATTGGACGAACTTGTGTTCGGACTACGGTGCGGAAGGACTCTGAAATTTGTCGGGCCTTTGAAATATTTCGGAGCGATTGGAATTTTTCGCGATTTTCTCGAAAACCAGCACGACGACCGCGGCCGAACCATTAGAGTAAAACGTAGGCAATGGAGCGACGAACAGCGATCAATTGTTGTTTGGTCGATTGGACGAGTTTAGACTTTCGTCGGACTACGGTACGAAGGAATCTTAAATCTATCGTAGCTTCGAATTACCTCGGTGCGATTGGGGTTTTTCGCGATTTTCTCGAAAACCAGCACGACGACCGCGGTCGAACCATTAGAATAAAACGTAGGCAATGGAACGACGAACGGGGATCAATGATTGCTTGCTCGATTGGACGAAATTGTGTTCGGACTACGGTGCGGAAGGACTCTGAAATTTGTCGGGACTTTGAAATATTTCGGAGCGATTGGAGTTTTTCGCGATTTTCTCGAAAACCAGCACGACGACCGCGGTCGAACCATTAGAGTAAAACGTAGGCAATGGAGCGACGAACAGCGATCAATTGTTGTTTGGTCGATTGGACGAGTTTAGACTTTCGTCGGACTACGGTACGAAGGAATCTTAAATCTATCGTAGCTTCGAATTACCTCGGTGCGATTGGGGTTTTTCGCGATTTTCTCGAAAACCAGCACGACGACCGCGGTCGAACCATTAGAATAAAACGTAGGCAATGGAACGACGAACGGGGATCAATGATTGCTTGCTCGATTGGACGAAATTGTGTTCGGACTACGGTGCGGAAGGACTCTGAAATTTGTCGGGACTTTGAAATATTTCGGAGCGATTGGAGTTTTTCGCGATTTTCTCGAAAACCAGCACGACGACCGCGGTCGAACCATTAGAGTAAAACGTAGGCAATGAAACGACGAACGGGGATCAATGGTTGTTTGCTCGATTGGACGAACTTGTGTTCGGACTACGGTGCGGAAGGACTCTGAAATTTGTCGGGCCTTTGAAATATTTCGGAGCGATTGGAATTTTTCGCGATTTTCTCGAAAACCAGCACGACGACCGCGGCCGAACCATTAGAGTAAAACGTAGGCAATGGAGCGACGAACAGCGATCAATTGTTGTTTGGTCGATTGGACGAGTTTAGACTTTCGTCGGACTACGGTACGAAGGAATCTTAAATCTATCGTAGCTTCGAATTACCTCGGAGCGATTGGAGTTTTTCGCGATTTTCTCGAAAACCAGCACGACGACCGCGGTCGAACCATTAGAGTAAAACGTAGGCAATGAAACGACGAACAGGGATCAATGGTTGTTTGCTCGATTGGACGAACTTGTGTTCGGACTACGGTGCGGAAGGACTCTGAAATTTGTCGGGCCTTTGAAATATTTCGGAGCGATTGGAATTTTTCGCGATTTTCTCGAAAACCAGCACGACGACCGCGGCCGAACCATTAGAGTAAAACGTAGGCAATGGAGCGACGAACAGCGATCAATTGTTGTTTGGTCGATTGGACGAGTTTAGACTTTCGTCGGACTACGGTACGAAGGAATCTTAAATCTATCGTAGCTTCGAATTACCTCGGAGCGATTGGAGTTTTTCGCGATTTTCTCGAAAACCAGCACGACGACCGCGGTCGAACCATTAGAGTAAAACGTAGGCAATGAAACGACGAACAGGGATCAATGGTTGTTTGCTCGATTGGACGAACTTGTGTTCGGACTACGGTGCGGAAGGACTCTGAAATTTGTCGGGCCTTTGAAATATTTCGGAGCGATTGGAATTTTTCGCGATTTTCTCGAAAACCAGCACGACGACCGCGGCCGAACCATTAGAGTAAAACGTAGGCAATGGAGCGACGAACAGCGATCAATTGTTGTTTGGTCGATTGGACGAGTTTAGACTTTCGTCGGACTACGGTACGAAGGAATCTTAAATCTATCGTAGCTTCGAATTACCTCGGTGCGATTGGGGTTTTTCGCGATTTTCTCGAAAACCAGCACGACGACCGCGGTCGAACCATTAGAATAAAACGTAGGCAATGGAACGACGAACGGGGATCAATGATTGCTTGCTCGATTGGACGAAATTGTGTTCGGACTACGGTGCGGAAGGACTCTGAAATTTGTCGGGACTTTGAAATATTTCGGAGCGATTGGAGTTTTTCGCGATTTTCTCGAAAACCAGCACGACGACCGCGGTCGAACCATTAGAGTAAAACGTAGGCAATGAAACGACGAACGGGGATCAATGATTGTTTGCTCGATTGGACGGACTTGTGTTCGGGCTACGGTGCGGAAGGACTCTGAAATTTGTCGGGACTTTGAAATATTTCGGAGCGATTGGAATTTTTCGCGATTTTCTCGAAAACCAGCACGACGACCGCGGTCGAACCATTAGAGTAAAACGTAGGAAATGGAACGACAAACAGGGATCAATTGTTGTTTGTTCGATTGGACGAACCTGTCTTCGGACTACGGTGCGGAAATACTCTGAAATTTGTCGGGACTTTGAAATATTTCGGAGCGATTGGAATTTTTCGCGATTTTCTCGAAAACCGGCACGACGATCGCGGTCGAACCATTAGAGTAAAACGTAGGCAATGGGACGACGAATAGGGATCAATTGTTGTTTGTTCGATTGGACGAACCTGTCTTCGGACTACGGTGCGGAAGGACTCTGAAATTTGTCGGGACTTTGAAATATTTCGGAGCGATTGGAGTTTTTCGCGATTTTCTCGAAAACCAGCACGACGACCGCGGTCGAACCATTAGAGTAAAACGTAGGCAATGAAACGACGAACGGGGATCAATGGTTGTTTGCTCGATTGGACGAACTTGTGTTCGGACTACGGTGCGGAAGGACTCTGAAATTTGTCGGGCCTTTGAAATATTTCGGAGCGATTGGAATTTTTCGCGATTTTCTCGAAAACCAGCACGACGATCGCGGTCGAACCATTAGAGTAAAACGTAGGCAATGGAACGACGAACAGGGATCAATTGTTGTTTGGTCGAACGGACGAGTTTAGACTTTCGTCGGACTACGGTACGAAGGAATCTTAAATCTATCGTAGCTTCGAATTACCTCGGAGCGATTGGGGTTTTTCGCGATTTTCTCGAAAACCAGCACGACGACCGCGGTCGAACCATTAGAGTAAAACGTAGGCAATGGAACGACGAACGGGGATCAATGATTGTTTGCTCGATTGGACGAAATTGTGTTCGGACTACGGTGCGGAAGGACTCTGAAATTTGTCGGGACTTTGAAATATTTCGGAGCGATTGGAGTTTTTCGCGATTTTCTCGAAAACCAGCACGACGACCGCGGTCGAACCATTAGAGTAAAACGTAGGCAATGGGACGACGAATAGGGATCAATTGTTGTTTGTTCGATTGGACGAACCTGTCTTCGGACTACGGTGCGGAAGGACTCTGAAATTTGTCGGGACTTTGAAATATTTCGGAGCGATTGGAGTTTTTCGCGATTTTCTCGAAAACCAGCACGACGACCGCGGTCGAACCATTAGAGTAAAACGTAGGCAATGAAACGACGAACGGGGATCAATGGTTGTTTGCTCGATTGGACGAACTTGTGTTCGGACTACGGTGCGGAAGGACTCTGAAATTTGTCGGGCCTTTGAAATATTTCGGAGCGATTGGAATTTTTCGCGATTTTCTCGAAAACCAGCACGACGACCGCGGCCGAACCATTAGAGTAAAACGTAGGCAATGGAGCGACGAACAGCGATCAATTGTTGTTTGGTCGATTGGACGAACTTGTGTTCGGACTACGGTGCGGAAGGACTCTGAAATTTGTCGGGCCTTTGAAATATTTCGGAGCGATTGGAATTTTTCGCGATTTTCTCGAAAACCAGCACGACGATCGCGGTCGAACCATTAGAGTAAAACGTAGGCAATGGAACGACGAACAGGGATCAATTGTTGTTTGGTCGATTGGACGAGTTTAGACTTTCGTCGGACTACGGTACGAAGGAATCTTAAATCTATCGTAGCTTCGAATTACCTCGGAGCGATTGGGGTTTTTCGCGATTTTCTCGAAAACCAGCACGACGACCGCGGTCGAACCATTAGAGTAAAACGTAGGCAATGGAACGACGAACGGGGATCAATGATTGTTTGCTCGATTGGACGAAATTGTGTTCGGACTACGGTGCGGAAGGACTCTGAAATTTGTCGGGACTTTGAAATATTTCGGGGCGATTGGAGTTTTTCGCGATTTTCTCGAAAACCAGCACGACGACCGCGGTCGAACCATTAGAGTAAAACGTAGGAAATGGAACGACGAACAGGGATCAATGGTTGTTTGCTCGATTGGACGGACTTGTGTTCGGACTACGGTGCGGAAGGACTCTGAAATTTGTCGGGACTTTGAAATATTTCGGAGCGATTGGAATTTTTCGCGATTTTCTCGAAAACCAGCACGACGACCGCGGTCGAACCATTAGAGTAAAACGTAGGAAATGGAACGACAAACAGGGATCAATTGTTGTTTGTTCGATTGGACGAACCTGTCTTCGGACTACGGTGCGGAAGGACTCTGAAATTTGTCGGGACTTTGAAATATTTCGGAGCGATTGGAATTTTTCGCGATTTTCTCGAAAACCAGCACGACGATCGCGGTCGAACCATTAGAGTAAAACGTAGGCAATGGGACGACGAATAGGGATCAATTGTTGTTTGTTCGATTGGACGAACCTGTCTTCGGACTACGGTGCGGAAGGACTCTGAAATTTGTCGGGACTTTGAAATATTTCGGAGCGATTGGAGTTTTTCGCGATTTTCTCGAAAACCAGCACGACGACCGCGGTCGAACCATTAGAGTAAAACGTAGGCAATGAAACGACGAACGGGGATCAATGGTTGTTTGCTCGATTGGACGAACTTGTGTTCGGACTACGGTGCGGAAGGACTCTGAAATTTGTCGGGCCTTTGAAATATTTCGGAGCGATTGGAATTTTTCGCGATTTTCTCGAAAACCAGCACGACGACCGCGGTCGAACCATTAGAGTAAAACGTAGGCAATGGAACGACGAACAGGGATCAATTGTTGTTTGGTCGATTGGACGAGTTTAGACTTTCGTCCGACTACGGTACGAAGGAATCTTAAATCTATCGTAGCTTCGAATTACCTCGGAGCGATTGGGGTTTTTCGCGATTTTCTCGAAAACCAGCACGACGACTGCGGTCGAACCATTAGAGTAAAACGTAGGCAATGGAACGACGAACGGGGATCAATGATTGTTTGCTCGATTGGACGAACTTGTGTTCGGACTACGGTGCGGAAGGACTCTGAAATTTGTCGGGCCTTTGAAATATTTCGGAGCGATTGGAATTTTTCGCGATTTTCTCGAAAACCAGCACGACGACCGCGGCCGAACCATTAGAGTAAAACGTAGGCAATGGAGCGACGAACAGCGATCAATTGTTGTTTGGTCGATTGGACGAGTTTAGACTTTCGTCGGACTACGGTACGAAGGAATCTTAAATCTATCGTAGCTTCGAATTACCTCGGTGCGATTGGGGTTTTTCGCGATTTTCTCGAAAACCAGCACGACGACCGCGGTCGAACCATTAGAATAAAACGTAGGCAATGGAACGACGAACGGGGATCAATGATTGCTTGCTCGATTGGACGAAATTGTGTTCGGACTACGGTGCGGAAGGACTCTGAAATTTGTCGGGACTTTGAAATATTTCGGAGCGATTGGAGTTTTTCGCGATTTTCTCGAAAACCAGCACGACGACCGCGGTCGAACCATTAGAGTAAAACGTAGGCAATGGAACGACGAACGGGGATCAATGATTGTTTGCTCGATTGGACGAAATTGTGTTCGGACTACGGTGCGGAAGGACTCTGAAATTTGTCGGGACTTTGAAATATTTCGGGGCGATTGGAGTTTTTCGCGATTTTCTCGAAAACCAGCACGACGACCGCGGTCGAACCATTAGAGTAAAACGTAGGAAATGGAACGACAAACAGGGATCAATTGTTGTTTGTTCGATTGGACGAACCTGTCTTCGGACTACGGTGCGGAAATACTCTGAAATTTGTCGGGACTTTGAAATATTTCGGAGCGATTGGAATTTTTCGCGATTTTCTCGAAAACCGGCACGACGATCGCGGTCGAACCATTAGAGTAAAACGTAGGCAATGGGACGACGAATAGGGATCAATTGTTGTTTGTTCGATTGGACGAACCTGTCTTCGGACTACGGTGCGGAAGGACTCTGAAATTTGTCGGGACTTTGAAATATTTCGGAGCGATTGGAGTTTTTCGCGATTTTCTCGAAAACCAGCACGACGACCGCGGTCGAAACATTAGAGTAAAACGTAGGCAATGAAACGACGAACGGGGATCAATGGTTGTTTGCTCGATTGGACGAACTTGTGTTCGGACTACGGTGCGGAAGGACTCTGAAATTTGTCGGGCCTTCGAAATATTTCGGAGCGATTGGAATTTTTCGCGATTTTCTCGAAAACCAGCACGACGACCGCGGTCGAACCATTAGAGTAAAACGTAGGCAATGGAACGACGAACAGGGATCAATTGTTGTTTGGTCGAACGGACGAGTTTAGACTTTCGTCGGACTACGGTACGAAGGAATCTTAAATCTATCGTAGCTTCGAATTACCTCGGAGCGATTGGGGTTTTTCGCGATTTTCTCGAAAACCAGCACGACGACCGCGGTCGAACCATTAGAGTAAAACGTAGGCAATGGGACGACGAATAGGGATCAATTGTTGTTTGTTCGATTGGACGAACCTGTCTTCGGACTACGGTGCGGAAGGACTCTGAAATTTGTCGGGACTTTGAAATATTTCGGAGCGATTGGAGTTTTTCGCGATTTTCTCGAAAACCAGCACGACGACCGCGGTCGAACCATTAGAGTAAAACGTAGGCAATGAAACGACGAACGGGGATCAATGGTTGTTTGCTCGATTGGACGAACTTGTGTTCGGACTACGGTGCGGAAGGACTCTGAAATTTGTCGGGCCTTTGAAATATTTCGGAGCGATTGGAATTTTTCGCGATTTTCTCGAAAACCAGCACGACGACCGCGGCCGAACCATTAGAGTAAAACGTAGGCAATGGAGCGACGAACAGCGATCAATTGTTGTTTGGTCGATTGGACGAACTTGTGTTCGGACTACGGTGCGGAAGGACTCTGAAATTTGTCGGGCCTTTGAAATATTTCGGAGCGATTGGAATTTTTCGCGATTTTCTCGAAAACCAGCACGACGACCGCGGTCGAACCATTAGAGTAAAACGTAGGCAATGGAACGACGAACAGGGATCAATTGTTGTTTGGTCGATTGGACGAGTTTAGACTTTCGTCGGACTACGGTACGAAGGAATCTTAAATCTATCGTAGCTTCGAATTACCTCGGAGCGATTGGGGTTTTTCGCGATTTTCTCGAAAACCAGCACGACGACCGCGGTCGAACCATTAGAGTAAAACGTAGGCAATGGAACGACGAACGGGGATCAATGATTGTTTGCTCGATTGGACGAAATTGTGTTCGGACTACGGTGCGGAAGGACTCTGAAATTTGTCGGGACTTTGAAATATTTCGGGGCGATTGGAGTTTTTCGCGATTTTCTCGAAAACCAGCACGACGACCGCGGTCGAACCATTAGAGTAAAACGTAGGAAATGGAACGACGAACAGGGATCAATGGTTGTTTGCTCGATTGGACGGACTTGTGTTCGGACTACGGTGCGGAAGGACTCTGAAATTTGTCGGGTCTTTGAAATATTTCGGAGCGATTGGAATTTTTCGCGATTTTCTCGAAAACCAGCACGACGACCGCGGTCGAACCATTAGAGTAAAACGTAGGAAATCGAACGACAAACAGGGATCAATTGTTGTTTGTTCGATTGGACGAACCTGTCTTCGGACTACGGTGCGGAAGGACTCTGAAATTTGTCGGGACTTTGAAATATTTCGGAGCGATTGGAATTTTTCGCGATTTTCTCGAAAACCAGCACGACGATCGCGGTCGAACCATTAGAGTAAAACGTAGGCAATGGGACGACGAATAGGGATCAATTGTTGTTTGTTCGATTGGACGAACCTGTCTTCGGACTACGGTGCGGAAGGACTCTGAAATTTGTCGGGACTTTGAAATATTTCGGAGCGATTGGAGTTTTTCGCGATTTTCTCGAAAACCAGCACGACGACCGCGGTCGAACCATTAGAGTAAAACGTAGGCAATGAAACGACGAACGGGGATCAATGGTTGTTTGCTCGATTGGACGAACTTGTGTTCGGACTACGGTGCGGAAGGACTCTGAAATTTGTCGGGCCTTTGAAATATTTCGGAGCGATTGGAATTTTTCGCGATTTTCTCGAAAACCAGCACGACGACCGCGGTCGAACCATTAGAGTAAAACGTAGGAAATGGAACGACGAACAGGGATCAATTGTTGTTTGTTCGATTGGACGAACCTGTCTTCGGACTACGGTGCGGAAGGACTCTGAAATTTGTCGGGACTTTGAAATATTTCGGAGCGATTGGAGTTTTTCGCGATTTTCTCGAAAACCAGCACGACGACCGCGGTCGAACCATTAGAGTAAAACGTAGGCAATGAAACGACGAACAGGGATCAATGGTTGTTTGCTCGATTGGACGAACTTGTGTTCGGACTACGGTGCGGAAGGACTCTGAAATTTGTCGGGCCTTTGAAATATTTCGGAGCGATTGGAATTTTTCGCGATTTTCTCGAAAACCAGCACGACGACCGCGGCCGAACCATTAGAGTAAAACGTAGGCAATGGAGCGACGAACAGCGATCAATTGTTGTTTGGTCGATTGGACGAGTTTAGACTTTCGTCGGACTACGGTACGAAGGAATCTTAAATCTATCGTAGCTTCGAATTACCTCGGAGCGATTGGGGTTTTTCGCGATTTTCTCGAAAACCAGCACGACGACCGCGGTCGAACCATTAGAGTAAAACGTAGGCAATGGAACGACGAACGGGGATCAATGATTGTTTGCTCGATTGGACGAAATTGTGTTCGGACTACGGTGCGGAAGGACTCTGAAATTTGTCGGGACTTTGAAATATTTCGGAGCGATTGGAGTTTTTCGCGATTTTCTCGAAAACCAGCACGACGACCGCGGTCGAACCATTAGAGTAAAACGTAGGCAATGAAACGACGAACGGGGATCAATGGTTGTTTGCTCGATTGGACGGACTTGTGTTCGGGCTACGGTGCGGAAGGACTCTGAAATTTGTCCGGACTTTGAAATATTTCGGAGCGATTGGAATTTTTCGCGATTTTCTCGAAAACCAGCACGACGACCGCGGTCGAACCATTAGAGTAAAACGTAGGAAATGGAACGACGAACAGGGATCAATTGTTGTTTGTTCGATTGGACGAACCTGTCTTCGGACTACGGTGCGGAAGGACTCTGAAATTTGTCGGGACTTTGAAATATTTCGGAGCGATTGGAATTTTCCGCGATTTTCTCGAAAACCAGCACGACGATCGCGGTCGAACCATTAGAGTAAAACGTAGGCAATGGGACGACGAATAGGGATCAATTGTTGTTTGTTCGATTGGACGAACCTGTCTTCGGACTACGGTGCGGAAGGACTCTGAAATTTGTCGGGACTTTGAAATATTTCGGAGCGATTGGAGTTTTTCGCGATTTTCTCGAAAACCAGCACGACGACCGCGGTCGAACCATTAGAGTAAAACGTAGGCAATGAAACGACGAACGGGGATCAATGGTTGTTTGCTCGATTGGACGAACTTGTGTTCGGACTACGGTGCGGAAGGACTCTGAAATTTGTCGGGCCTTTGAAATATTTCGGAGCGATTGGAATTTTTCGCGATTTTCTCGAAAACCAGCACGACGACCGCGGTCGAACCATTAGAGTAAAACGTAGGCAATGGAACGACGAACAGGGATCAATTGTTGTTTGGTCGATTGGACGAGTTTAGACTTTCGTCGGACTACGGTACGAAGGAATCTTAAATCTATCGTAGCTTCGAATTACCTCGGAGCGATTGGGGTTTTTCGCGATTTTCTCGAAAACCAACACGACGACCGCGGTCGAACCATTAGAGTAAAACGTAGGCAATGGAACGACGAACGGGGATCAATGATTGTTTGCTCGATTGGACGAAATTGTGTTCGGACTACGGTGCGGAAGGACTCTGAAATTTGTCGGGACTTTGAAATATTTCGGGGCGATTGGAGTTTTTCGCGATTTTCTCGAAAACCAGCACGACGACCGCGGTCGAACCATTAGAGTAAAACGTAGGAAATGGAACGACGAACAGGGATCAATGGTTGTTTGCTCGATTGGACGGACTTGTGTTCGGACTACGGTGCGGAAGGACTCTGAAATTTGTCGGGACTTTGAAATATTTCGGAGCGATTGGAATTTTTCGCGATTTTCTCGAAAACCAGCACGACGACCGCGGTCGAACCATTAGAGTAAAACGTAGGAAATGGAACGACGAACAGGGATCAATTGTTGTTTGTTCGATTGGACGAACCTGTCTTCGGACTACGGTGCGGAAGGACTCTGAAATTGGTCGGGACTTTGAAATATTTCGGAGCGATTGGAGTTTTTCGCGATTTTCTCGAAAACCAGCACGACGACCGCGGTCGAACCATTAGAGTAAAACGTAGGCAATGAAACGACGAACGGGGATCAATGGTTGTTTGCTCGATTGGACGTACTTGTGTTCGGACTACGGTGCGGAAGGACTCTGAAATTTGTCGGGACTTTGAAATATTTCGGAGCGATTGGAATTTTTCGCGATTTTCTCGAAAACCAGCACGACGACCGCGGTCGAACCATTAGAGTAAAACGTAGGAAATGGAACGACGAACAGGGATCAATTGTTGTTTGTTCGATTGGACGAACCTGTCTTCGGACTACGGTGCGGAAGGACTCTGAAATTTGTCGGGACTTTGAAATATTTCGGAGCGATTGGAGTTTTTCGCGATTTTCTCGAAAACCAGCACGACGACCGCGGTCGAACCATTAGAGTAAAACGTAGGCAATGAAACGACGAACAGGGATCAATGGTTGTTTGCTCGATTGGACGAACTTGTGTTCGGACTACGGTGCGGAAGGACTCTGAAATTTGTCGGGCCTTTGAAATATTTCGGAGCGATTGGAATTTTTCGCGATTTTCTCGAAAACCAGCACGACGACCGCGGCCGAACCATTAGAGTAAAACGTAGGCAATGGAGCGACGAACAGCGATCAATTGTTGTTTGGTCGATTGGACGAGTTTAGACTTTCGTCGGACTACGGTACGAAGGAATCTTAAATCTATCGTAGCTTCGAATTACCTCGGAGCGATTGGGGTTTTTCGCGATTTTCTCGAAAACCAGCACGACGACCGCGGTCGAACCATTAGAATAAAACGTAGGCAATGGAACGACGAACGGGGATCAATGATTGTTTGCTCGATTGGACGAAATTGTGTTCGGACTACGGTGCGGAAGGACTCTGAAATTTGTCGGGACTTTGAAATATTTCGGAGCGATTGGAGTTTTTCGCGATTTTCTCGAAAACCAGCACGACGACCGCGGTCGAACCATTAGAGTAAAACGTAGGCAATGAAACGACGAACGGGGATCAATGGTTGTTTGCTCGATTGGACGGACTTGTGTTCGGACTACGGTGCGGAAGGACTCTGAAATTTGTCGGGACTTTGAAATATTTCGGAGCGATTGGAATTTTTCGCGATTTTCTCGAAAACCAGCACGACGATCGCGGTCGAACCATTAGAGTAAAACGTAGGCAATGGGACGACGAATAGGGATCAATTGTTGTTTGTTCGATTGGACGAACCTGTCTTCGGACTACGGTGCGGAAGGACTCTGAAATTTGTCGGGACTTTGAAATATTTCGGAGCAATTGGAGTTTTTCGCGATTTTCTCGAAAACCAGCACGACGACCGCGGTCGAACCATTAGAGTAAAACGTAGGCAATGAAACGACGAACGGGGATCAATGGTTGTTTGCTCGATTGGACGAACTTGTGTTCGGACTACGGTGCGGAAGGACTCTGAAATTTGTCGGGCCTTTGAAATATTTCGGAGCGATTGGAATTTTTCGCGATTTTCTCGAAAACCAGCACGACGACCGCGGCCGAACCATTAGAGTAAAACGTAGGCAATGGAACGACGAACAGGGATCAATTGTTGTTTGGTCGATTGGACGAGTTTAGACTTTCGTCGGACTACGGTACGAAGGAATCTTAAATCTATCGTAGCTTCGAATTACCTCGGAGCGATTGGGGTTTTTCGCGATTTTCTCGAAAACCAGCACGACGACCGCGGTCGAACCATTAGAGTAAAACGTAGGCAATGGAACGACGAACGGGGATCAATGATTGTTTGCTCGATTGGACGAAATTGTGTTCGGACTACGGTGCGGAAGGACTCTGAAATTTGTCGGGACTTTGAAATATTTCGGAGCGATTGGAGTTTTTCGCGATTTTCTCGAAAACCAGCACGACGACCGCGGTCGAACCATTAGAGTAAAACGTAGGCAATGAAACGACGAACGGGGATCAATGGTTGTTTGCTCGATTGGACGGACTTGTGTTCGGACTACGGTGCGGAAGGACTCTGAAATTTGTCGGGACTTTGAAATATTTCGGAGCGATTCGAGTTTTTCGCGATTTTCTCGAAAACCAGCACGACGACCGCTGTCGAACCATTAGAGTAAAACGTAGGCAATGAAACGACGAACGGGGATCAATAGTTGTTTGCTCGATTGGACGAAATTGTGTTCGGACTACGGTGCGGAAGGACTCTGAAATTTGTCGGGACTTTGAAATATTTCGGGGCGATTGGAGTTTTTCGCGATTTTCTCGAAAACCAGCACGACGACCGCGGTCGAACCATTAGAGTAAAACGTAGGCAATGAAACGACGAACGGGGATCAATGGTTGTTTGCTCGATTGGACGAACTTGTGTTCGGACTACGGTGCGGAAGGACTCTGAAATTTGTCGGGCCTTTGAAATATTTCGGAGCGATTGGAATTTTTCGCGATTTTCTCGAAAACCAGCACGACGACCGCGGCCGAACCATTAGAGTAAAACGTAGGCAATGGAACGACGAACAGGGATCAATTGTTGTTTGGTCGATTGGACGAGTTTAGACTTTCGTCGGACTACGGTACGAAGGAATCTTAAATCTATCGTAGCTTCGAATTACCTCGGAGCGATTGGGGTTTTTCGCGATTTTCTCGAAAACCAGCACGACGACCGCGGTCGAACCATTAGAGTAAAACGTAGGCAATGGGACGACGAATAGGGATCAATTGTTGTTTGTTCGATTGGACGAACCTGTCTTCGGACTACGGTGCGGAAGGACTCTGAAATTTGTCGGGACTTTGAAATATTTCGGAGCGATTCGAGTTTTTCGCGATTTTCTCGAAAACCAGCACGACGACCGCTGTCGAACCATTAGAGTAAAACGTAGGCAATGAAACGACGAACGGGGATCAATAGTTGTTTGCTCGATTGGACGAACTTGTGTTCGGACTACGGTGCGGAAGGACTCTGAAATTTGTCGGGCCTTTGAAATATTTCGGAGCGATTGGAATTTTTCGCGATTTTCTCGAAAACCAGCACGACGACCGCGGTCGAACCATTAGAGTAAAACGTAGGCAATGGAACGACGAACAGGGATCAATTGTTGTTTGGTCGATTGGACGAGTTTAGACTTTCGTCGGACTACGGTACGAAGGAATCTTAAATCTATCGTAGCTTCGAATTACCTCGGAGCGATTGGGGTTTTTCGCGATTTTCTCGAAAACCAGCACGACGACCGCGGTCGAACCATTAGAGTAAAACGTAGGCAATGGAACGACGAACGGGGATCAATGATTGTTTGCTCGATTGGACGAAATTGTGTTCGGACTACGGTGCGGAAGGACTCTGAAATTTGTCGGGACTTTGAAATATTTCGGGGCGATTGGAGTTTTTCGCGATTTTCTCGAAAACCAGCACGACGACCGCGGTCGAACCATTAGAGTAAAACGTAGGCAATGGAACGACGAACAGGGATCAATTGTTGTTTGGTCGATTGGACGAGTTTAGACTTTCGTCGGACTACGGTACGAAGGAATCTTAAATCTATCGTAGCTTCGAATTACCTCGGAGCGATTGGGGTTTTTCGCGATTTTCTCGAAAACCAGCACGACGACCGCGGTCGAACCATTAGAGTAAAACGTAGGCAATGGGACGACGAACAGGGGTCAATGGTTGTTTGCTCGATTGGACGGACTTGTGTTCGGACTACGGTGCGGAAGGACTCTGAAATTTGTCGGGACTTTGAAATATTTCGGAGCGATTGGAATTTTTCGCGATTTTCTCGAAAACCAGCACGACGACCGCGGTCGAACCATTAGAGTAAAACGTAGGAAATGGAACGACGAACAGGGATCAATTGTTGTTTGTTCGATTGGACGAACCTGTCTTCGGACTACGGTGCGGAAGGACTCTGAAATTTGTCGGGCCTTTGAAATATTTCGGAGCGATTGGAATTTTTCGCGATTTTCTCGAAAACCAGCACGACGACCGCGGCCGAACCATTAGAGTAAAACGTAGGCAATGGAACGACGAACAGGGATCAATTGTTGTTTGGTCGATTGGACGAGTTTAGACTTTCGTCGGACTACGGTACGAAGGAATCTTAAATCTATCGTAGCTTCGAATTACCTCGGAGCGATTGGGGTTTTTCGCGATTTTCTCGAAAACCAGCACGACGACCGCGGTCGACCCATTAGAGTAAAGCGTAGGCAATGGAACGACGAACGGGGATCAATGATTGTTTGCTCGATTGGACGAAATTGTGTTCGGACTACGGTGCGGAAGGACTCTGAAATTTGTCGGGCCTTTGAAATATTTCGGAGCGATTGGAATTTTTTGCGATTTTCTCGAAAACCAGCACGACGCCCGCGGTCGAACCATTAGAGTAAAACGTAGGCAATGGAACGACGAACAGGGATCAATTTTTGTTTGGTCGATTGGACGAGTTTAGACTTTCGTCGGACTACGGTACGAAGGAATCTTAAATCTATCGTAGCTTCGAATTACCTCGGAGCGATTGGGGTTTTTCGCGATTTTCTCCAAAACCAGCACGACAACCGCGGTCGAACCATTAGAGTAAAACGTAGGCAATGGAACGACGAACGGGGATCAATGATTGTTTGCTCGATTGGACGAAATTGTGTTCGGACTACGGTGCGGAAGGACTCTGAAATTTGTCGGGACTTTGAAATATTTCGGAGCGATTGGAGTTTTTCGCGATTTTCTCGAAAACCAGCACGACGACCGCGGTCGAACCATTAGAGTAAAACGTAGGCAATGGGACGACGAATAGGGATCAATTGTTGTTTGTTCGATTGGACGAACCTGTCTTCGGACTACGGTGCGGAAGGACTCTGAAATTTGTCGGGACTTTGAAATATTTCGGAGCGATTCGAGTTTTTCGCGATTTTCTCGAAAACCAGCACGACGACCGCTGTCGAACCATTAGAGTAAAACGTAGGCAATGAAACGACGAACGGGGATCAATAGTTGTTTGCTCGATTGGACGAACTTGTGTTCGGACTACGGTGCGGAAGGACTCTGAAATTTGTCGGGCCTTTGAAATATTTCGGAGCGATTGGAATTTTTCGCGATTTTCTCGAAAACCAGCACGACGACCGCGGTCGAACCATTAGAGTAAAACGTAGGCAATGGAACGACGAACAGGGATCAATTGTTGTTTGGTCGATTGGACGAGTTTAGACTTTCGTCGGACTACGGTACGAAGGAATCTTAAATCTATCGTAGCTTCGAATTACCTCGGAGCGATTGGGGTTTTTCGCGATTTTCTCGAAAACCAGCACGACGACCGCGGTCGAACCATTAGAGTAAAACGTAGGCAATGGAACGACGAACGGGGATCAATGATTGTTTGCTCGATTGGACGAAATTGTGTTCGGACTACGGTGCGGAAGGACTCTGAAATTTGTCGGGACTTTGAAATATTTCGGGGCGATTGGAGTTTTTCGCGATTTTCTCGAAAACCAGCACGACGACCGCGGTCGAACCATTAGAGTAAAACGTAGGAAATGGAACGACGAACAGGGGTCAATGGTTGTTTGCTCGATTGGACGGACTTGTGTTCGGACTACGGTGCGGAAGGACTCTGAAATTTGTCGGGACTTTGAAATATTTCGGAGCGATTGGAATTTTTCGCGATTTTCTCGAAAACCAGCACGACGACCGCGGTCGAACCATTAGAGTAAAACGTAGGAAATGGAACGACGAACAGGGATCAATTGTTGTTTGTTCGATTGGACGAACCTGTCTTCGGACTACGGTGCGGAAGGACTCTGAAATTTGTCGGGCCTTTGAAATATTTCGGAGCGATTGGAATTTTTCGCGATTTTCTCGAAAACCAGCACGACGACCGCGGCCGAACCATTAGAGTAAAACGTAGGCAATGGAACGACGAACAGGGATCAATTGTTGTTTGGTCGATTGGACGAGTTTAGACTTTCGTCGGACTACGGTACGAAGGAATCTTAAATCTATCGTAGCTTCGAATTACCTCGGAGCGATTGGGGTTTTTCGCGATTTTCTCGAAAACCAGCACGACGACCGCGGTCGACCCATTAGAGTAAAGCGTAGGCAATGGAACGACGAACGGGGATCAATGATTGTTTGCTCGATTGGACGAAATTGTGTTCGGACTACGGTGCGGAAGGACTCTGAAATTTGTCGGGCCTTTGAAATATTTCGGAGCGATTGGAATTTTTTGCGATTTTCTCGAAAACCAGCACGACGCCCGCGGTCGAACCATTAGAGTAAAACGTAGGCAATGGAACGACGAACAGGGATCAATTTTTGTTTGGTCGATTGGACGAGTTTAGACTTTCGTCGGACTACGGTACGAAGGAATCTTAAATCTATCGTAGCTTCGAATTACCTCGGAGCGATTGGGGTTTTTCGCGATTTTCTCCAAAACCAGCACGACAACCGCGGTCGAACCATTAGAGTAAAACGTAGGCAATGGAACGACGAACGGGGATCAATGATTGTTTGCTCGATTGGACGAAATTGTGTTCGGACTACGGTGCGGAAGGACTCTGAAATTTGTCGGGACTTTGAAATATTTCGGAGCGATTGGAGTTTTTCGCGATTTTCTCGAAAACCAGCACGACGACCGCGGTCGAACCATTAGAGTAAAACGTAGGCAATGGGACGACGAATAGGGATCAATTGTTGTTTGTTCGATTGGACGAACCTGTCTTCGGACTACGGTGCGGAAGGACTCTGAAATTTGTCGGGACTTTGAAATATTTCGGAGCGATTCGAGTTTTTCGCGATTTTCTCGAAAACCAGCACGACGACCGCGGTCGAACCATTAGAGTAAAACGTAGGCAATGAAACGACGAACGGGGATCAATGGTTGTTTGCTCGATTGGACGAACTTGTGTTCGGACTACGGTGCGGAAGGACTCTGAAATTTGTCGGGCCTTTGAAATATTTCGGAGCGATTGGAATTTTTCGCGATTTTCTCGAAAACCAGCACGACGACCGCGGCCGAACCATTAGAGTAAAACGTAGGCAATGGAACGACGAACAGGGATCAATTGTTGTTTGGTCGATTGGACGAGTTTAGACTTTCGTCGGACTACGGTACGAAGGAATCTTAAATCTATCGTAGCTTCGAATTACCTCGGAGCGATTGGGGTTTTTCGCGATTTTCTCGAAAACCAGCACGACGACCGCGGTCGAACCATTAGAGTAAAACGTAGGCAATGGAACGACGAACGGGGATCAATGATTGTTTGCTCGATTGGACGAAATTGTGTTCGGACTACGGTGCGGAAGGACTCTGAAATTTGTCGGGACTTTGAAATATTTCGGAGCGATTGGAGTTTTTCGCGATTTTCTCGAAAACCAGCACGACGACCGCGGTCGAACCATTAGAGTAAAACGTAGGCAATGAAACGACGAACGGGGATCAATGGTTGTTTTCTCGATTGGACGGACTTGTGTTCGGACTACGGTGCGGAAGGACTCTGAAATTTGTCGGGACTTTGAAATATTTCGGAGCGATTGGAGTTTTTCGCGATTTTCTCGAAAACCAGCACGACGACCGCGGTCGAACCATTAGAGTAAAACGTAGGCAATGAAACGACGAACGGGGATCAATGGTTGTTTGCTCGATTGGACGAACTTGTGTTCGGACTACGGTGCGGAAGGACTCTGAAATTTGTCGGGCCTTTGAAATATTTCGGAGCGATTGGAATTTTTCGCGATTTTCTCGAAAACCAGCACGACGACCGCGGCCGAACCATTAGAGTAAAACGTAGGCAATGGAACGACGAACAGGGATCAATTGTTGTTTGGTCGATTGGACGAGTTTAGACTTTCGTCGGACTACGGTACGAAGGAATCTTAAATCTATCGTAGCTTCGAATTACCTCGGAGCGATTGGGGTTTTTCGCGATTTTCTCGAAAACCAGCACGACGACCGCGGTCGAACCATTAGAGTAAAACGTAGGCAATGGAACGACGAACGGGGATCAATGATTGTTTGCTCGATTGGACGAAATTGTGTTCGGACTACGGTGCGGAAGGACTCTGAAATTTGTCGGGACTTTGAAATATTTCGGGGCGATTGGAGTTTTTCGCGATTTTCTCGAAAACCAGCACGACGACCGCGGTCGAACCATTAGAGTAAAACGTAGGCAATGGGACGACGAATAGGGATCAATTGTTGTTTGTTCGATTGGACGAACCTGTCTTCGGACTACGGTGCGGAAGGACTCTGAAATTTGTCGGGACTTTGAAATATTTCGGAGCGATTGGAATTTTTCGCGATTTTCTCGAAAACCAGCACGACGATCGCGGTCGAACCATTAGAGTAAAACGTAGGCAATGGGACGACGAATAGGGATCAATTGTTGTTTGTTCGATTGGACGAACCTGTCTTCGGACTACGGTGCGGAAGGACTCTGAAATTTGTCGGGACTTTGAAATATTTCGGAGCGATTGGAGTTTTTCGCGATTTTCTCGAAAACCAGCACGACGACCGCGGTCGAACCATTAGAGTAAAACGTAGGCAATGAAACGACGAACGGGGATCAATGGTTGTTTGCTCGATTGGACGAACTTGTGTTCGGACTACGGTGCGGAAGGACTCTGAAATTTGTCGGGCCTTTGAAATATTTCGGAGCGATTGGAATTTTTCGCGATTTTCTCGAAAACCAGCACGACGACCGCGGCCGAACCATTAGAGTAAAACGTAGGCAATGGAACGACGAACAGGGATCAATTGTTGTTTGGTCGATTGGACGAGTTTAGACTTTCGTCGGACTACGGTACGAAGGAATCTTAAATCTATCGTAGCTTCGAATTACCTCGGAGCGATTGGGGTTTTTCGCGATTTTCTCGAAAACCAGCACGACGACCGCGGTCGAACCATTAGAGTAAAACGTAGGCAATGGAACGACGAACGGGGATCAATGATTGTTTGCTCGATTGGACGAAATTGTGTTCGGACTACGGTGCGGAAGGACTCTGAAATTTGTCGGGACTTTGAAATATTTCGGGGCGATTGGAGTTTTTCGCGATTTTCTCGAAAACCAGCACGACGACCGCGGTCGAACCATTAGAGTAAAACGTAGGCAATGGGACGACGAATAGGGATCAATTGTTGTTTGTTCGATTGGACGAACCTGTCTTCGGACTACGGTGCGGAAGGACTCTGAAATTTGTCGGGACTTTGAAATATTTCGGAGCGATTGGAATTTTTCGCGATTTTCTCGAAAACCAGCACGACGATCGCGGTCGAACCATTAGAGTAAAACGTAGGCAATGGGACGACGAATAGGGATCAATTGTTGTTTGTTCGATTGGACGAACCTGTCTTCGGACTACGGTGCGGAAGGACTCTGAAATTTGTCGGGACTTTGAAATATTTCGGAGCGATTGGAGTTTTTCGCGATTTTCTCGAAAACCAGCACGACGACCGCGGTCGAACCATTAGAGTAAAACGTAGGCAATGAAACGACGAACGGGGATCAATGGTTGTTTGCTCGATTGGACGAACTTGTGTTCGGACTACGGTGCGGAAGGACTCTGAAATTTGTCGGGCCTTTGAAATATTTCGGAGCGATTGGAATTTTTCGCGATTTTCTCGAAAACCAGCACGACGACCGCGGCCGAACCATTAGAGTAAAACGTAGGCAATGGAACGACGAACAGGGATCAATTGTTGTTTGGTCGATTGGACGAGTTTAGACTTTCGTCGGACTACGGTACGAAGGAATCTTAAATCTATCGTAGCTTCGAATTACCTCGGAGCGATTGGGGTTTTTCGCGATTTTCTCGAAAACCAGCACGACGACCGCGGTCGAACCATTAGAGTAAAACGTAGGCAATGGAACGACGAACGGGGATCAATGATTGTTTGCTCGATTGGACGAAATTGTGTTCGGACTACGGTGCGGAAGGACTCTGAAATTTGTCGGGACTTTGAAATATTTCGGGGCGATTGGAGTTTTTCGCGATTTTCTCGAAAACCAGCACGACGACCGCGGTCGAACCATTAGAGTAAAACGTAGGCAATGGGACGACGAATAGGGATCAATTGTTGTTTGTTCGATTGGACGAACCTGTCTTCGGACTACGGTGCGGAAGGACTCTGAAATTTGTCGGGACTTTGAAATATTTCGGAGCGATTCGAGTTTTTCGCGATTTTCTCGAAAACCAGCACGACGACCGCTGTCGAACCATTAGAGTAAAACGTAGGCAATGAAACGACGAACGGGGATCAATAGTTGTTTGCTCGATTGGACGAACTTGTGTTCGGACTACGGTGCGGAAGGACTCTGAAATTTGTCGGGCCTTTGAAATATTTCGGAGCGATTGGAATTTTTCGCGATTTTCTCGAAAACCAGCACGACGACCGCGGTCGAACCATTAGAGTAAAACGTAGGCAATGGAACGACGAACAGGGATCAATTGTTGTTTGGTCGATTGGACGAGTTTAGACTTTCGTCGGACTACGGTACGAAGGAATCTTAAATCTATCGTAGCTTCGAATTACCTCGGAGCGATTGGGGTTTTTCGCGATTTTCTCGAAAACCAGCACGACGACCGCGGTCGAACCATTAGAGTAAAACGTAGGCAATGGAACGACGAACGGGGATCAATGATTGTTTGCTCGATTGGACGAAATTGTGTTCGGACTACGGTGCGGAAGGACTCTGAAATTTGTCGGGACTTTGAAATATTTCGGGGCGATTGGAGTTTTTCGCGATTTTCTCGAAAACCAGCACGACGACCGCGGTCGAACCATTAGAGTAAAACGTAGGAAATGGAACGACGAACAGGGGTCAATGGTTGTTTGCTCGATTGGACGGACTTGTGTTCGGACTACGGTGCGGAAGGACTCTGAAATTTGTCGGGACTTTGAAATATTTCGGAGCGATTGGAATTTTTCGCGATTTTCTCGAAAACCAGCACGACGACCGCGGTCGAACCATTAGAGTAAAACGTAGGAAATGGAACGACGAACAGGGATCAATTGTTGTTTGTTCGATTGGACGAACCTGTCTTCGGACTACGGTGCGGAAGGACTCTGAAATTTGTCGGGCCTTTGAAATATTTCGGAGCGATTGGAATTTTTCGCGATTTTCTCGAAAACCAGCACGACGACCGCGGCCGAACCATTAGAGTAAAACGTAGGCAATGGAACGACGAACAGGGATCAATTGTTGTTTGGTCGATTGGACGAGTTTAGACTTTCGTCGGACTACGGTACGAAGGAATCTTAAATCTATCGTAGCTTCGAATTACCTCGGAGCGATTGGGGTTTTTCGCGATTTTCTCGAAAACCAGCACGACGACCGCGGTCGACCCATTAGAGTAAAGCGTAGGCAATGGAACGACGAACGGGGATCAATGATTGTTTGCTCGATTGGACGAAATTGTGTTCGGACTACGGTGCGGAAGGACTCTGAAATTTGTCGGGACTTTGAAATATTTCGGAGCGATTGGAGTTTTTCGCGATTTTCTCGAAAACCAGCACGACGACCGCGGTCGAACCATTAGAGTAAAACGTAGGCAATGAAACGACGAACGGGGATCAATGGTTGTTTGCTCGATTGGACGGACTTGTGTTCGGACTACGGTGCGGAAGGACTCTGAAATTTGTCGGGCCTTTGAAATATTTCGGAGCGATTGGAATTTTTTGCGATTTTCTCGAAAACCAGCACGACGCCCGCGGTCGAACCATTAGAGTAAAACGTAGGCAATGGAACGACGAACAGGGATCAATTTTTGTTTGGTCGATTGGACGAGTTTAGACTTTCGTCGGACTACGGTACGAAGGAATCTTAAATCTATCGTAGCTTCGAATTACCTCGGAGCGATTGGGGTTTTTCGCGATTTTCTCCAAAACCAGCACGACAACCGCGGTCGAACCATTAGAGTAAAACGTAGGCAATGGAACGACGAACGGGGATCAATGATTGTTTGCTCGATTGGACGAAATTGTGTTCGGACTACGGTGCGGAAGGACTCTGAAATTTGTCGGGACTTTGAAATATTTCGGAGCGATTGGAGTTTTTCGCGATTTTCTCGAAAACCAGCACGACGACCGCGGTCGAACCATTAGAGTAAAACGTAGGCAATGAAACGACGAACGGGGATCAATGGTTGTTTGCTCGATTGGACGAACTTGTGTTCGGACTACGGTGCGGAAGGACTCTGAAATTTGTCGGGACTTTGAAATATTTCGGGGCGATTGGAGTTTTTCGCGATTTTCTCGAAAACCAGCACGACGACCGCGGTCGAACCATTAGAGTAAAACGTAGGCAATGAAACGACGAACGGGGATCAATGGTTGTTTGCTCGATTGGACGGACTTGTGTTCGGACTACGGTGCGGAAGGACTCTGAAATTTGTCGGGCCTTTGAAATATTTCGAAACGATTGGAATTTTTTGCGATTTTCTCGAAAACCAGCACGACGCCCGCGGTCGAACCATTAGAGTAAAACGTAGGCAATGGAACGACGAACAGGGATCAATTGTTGTTTGGTCGATTGGACGAGTTTAGACTTTCGTCGGACTACGGTACGAAGGAATCTTAAATCTATCGTAGCTTCGAATTACCTCGGAGCGATTGGGGTTTTTCGCGATTTTCTCCAAAACCAGCACGACAACCGCGGTCGAACCATTAGAGTAAAACGTAGGCAATGAAACGACGAACGGGGATCAATGGTTGTTTGCTCGATTGGACGAACTTGTGTTCGGACTACGGTGCGGAAGGACTCTGAAATTTGTCGGGACTTTGAAATATTTCGGAGCGATTGTAGTTTTTCGCGATTTTCTCGAAAACCAGCACGACGACCGCGGTCGAACCATTAGAGTAAAACGTAGGCAATGAAACGACGAACGGGGATCAATGGTTGTTTGCTCGATTGGAGGAACTTGTGTTCGGACTACGGTGCGGAAGGACTCTGAAACTTGTCGGGACTTTGAAATATTTCGGAGCGATTGTAGTTTTTCGCGATTTTCTCGAAAACCAGCACGACGACCGCGGCCGAACCATTAGAGTAAAACGTAGGCAATGGAGCGACGAACAGCGATCAATTGTTGTTTGTTCGATTGGACGAACCTGTCTTCGGACTACGGTGCGGAAGGACTCTGAAATTTGTCGGGACTTTGAAATATTTCGGAGCGATTGGAATTTTTCGCGATTTTCTCGAAAACCAGCACGACGATCGCGGTCGAACCATTAGAGTAAAACGTAGGCAATGGGACGACGAATAGGGATCAATTGTTGTTTGTTCGATTGGACGAACCTGTCTTCGGACTACGGTGCGGAAGGACTCTGAAATTTGTCGGGACTTTGAAATATTTCGGAGCGATTGGAGTTTTTCGCGATTTTCTCGAAAACCAGCACGACGACCGCGGTCGAACCATTAGAGTAAAACGTAGGCAATGAAACGACGAACGGGGATCAATGGTTGTTTTCTCGATTGGACGGACTTGTGTTCGGACTACGGTGCGGAAGGACTCTGAAATTTGTCGGGACTTTGAAATATTTCGGAGCGATTGGAGTTTTTCGCGATTTTCTCGAAAACCAGCACGACGACCGCGGTCGAACCATTAGAGTAAAACGTAGGCAATGAAACGACGAACGGGGATCAATGGTTGTTTGCTCGATTGGACGAACTTGTGTTCGGACTACGGTGCGGAAGGACTCTGAAATTTGTCGGGCCTTTGAAATATTTCGGAGCGATTGGAATTTTTCGCGATTTTCTCGAAAACCAGCACGACGACCGCGGCCGAACCATTAGAGTAAAACGTAGGCAATGGAACGACGAACAGGGATCAATTGTTGTTTGGTCGATTGGACGAGTTTAGACTTTCGTCGGACTACGGTACGAAGGAATCTTAAATCTATCGTAGCTTCGAATTACCTCGGAGCGATTGGGGTTTTTCGCGATTTTCTCGAAAACCAGCACGACGACCGCGGTCGAACCATTAGAGTAAAACGTAGGCAATGGAACGACGAACGGGGATCAATGATTGTTTGCTCGATTGGACGAAATTGTGTTCGGACTACGGTGCGGAAGGACTCTGAAATTTGTCGGGACTTTGAAATATTTCGGGGCGATTGGAGTTTTTCGCGATTTTCTCGAAAACCAGCACGACGACCGCGGTCGAACCATTAGAGTAAAACGTAGGCAATGGGACGACGAATAGGGATCAATTGTTGTTTGTTCGATTGGACGAACCTGTCTTCGGACTACGGTGCGGAAGGACTCTGAAATTTGTCGGGACTTTGAAATATTTCGGAGCGATTGGAATTTTTCGCGATTTTCTCGAAAACCAGCACGACGATCGCGGTCGAACCATTAGAGTAAAACGTAGGCAATGGGACGACGAATAGGGATCAATTGTTGTTTGTTCGATTGGACGAACCTGTCTTCGGACTACGGTGCGGAAGGACTCTGAAATTTGTCGGGACTTTGAAATATTTCGGAGCGATTGGAGTTTTTCGCGATTTTCTCGAAAACCAGCACGACGACCGCGGTCGAACCATTAGAGTAAAACGTAGGCAATGAAACGACGAACGGGGATCAATGGTTGTTTGCTCGATTGGACGAACTTGTGTTCGGACTACGGTGCGGAAGGACTCTGAAATTTGTCGGGCCTTTGAAATATTTCGGAGCGATTGGAATTTTTCGCGATTTTCTCGAAAACCAGCACGACGACCGCGGCCGAACCATTAGAGTAAAACGTAGGCAATGGAACGACGAACAGGGATCAATTGTTGTTTGGTCGATTGGACGAGTTTAGACTTTCGTCGGACTACGGTACGAAGGAATCTTAAATCTATCGTAGCTTCGAATTACCTCGGAGCGATTGGGGTTTTTCGCGATTTTCTCGAAAACCAGCACGACGACCGCGGTCGAACCATTAGAGTAAAACGTAGGCAATGGAACGACGAACGGGGATCAATGGTTGTTTGCTCGATTGGACGAAATTGTGTTCGGACTACGGTGCGGAAGGACTCTGAAATTTGTCGGGACTTTGAAATATTTCGGAGCGATTGGAGTTTTTCGCGATTTTCTCGAAAACCAGCACGACGACCGCGGTCGAACCATTAGAGTAAAACGTAGGCAATGAAACGACGAACGGGGATCAATGGTTGTTTGCTCGATTGGACGAACTTGTGTTCGGACTACGGTGCGGAAGGACTCTGAAATTTGTCGGGACTTTGAAATATTTCGGGGCGATTGGAGTTTTTCGCGATTTTCTCGAAAACCAGCACGACGACCGCGGTCGAACCATTAGAGTAAAACGTAGGCAATGAAACGACGAACGGGGATCAATGGTTGTTTGCTCGATTGGACGGACTTGTGTTCGGACTACGGTGCGGAAGGACTCTGAAATTTGTCGGGCCTTTGAAATATTTCGAAACGATTGGAATTTTTTGCGATTTTCTCGAAAACCAGCACGACGCCCGCGGTCGAACCATTAGAGTAAAACGTAGGCAATGGAACGACGAACAGGGATCAATTGTTGTTTGGTCGATTGGACGAGTTTAGACTTTCGTCGGACTACGGTACGAAGGAATCTTAAATCTATCGTAGCTTCGAATTACCTCGGAGCGATTGAGGTTTTTCGCGATTTTCTCCAAAACCAGCACGACAACCGCGGTCGAACCATTAGAGTAAAACGTAGGCAATGAAACGACGAACGGGGATCAATGGTTGTTTGCTCGATTGGACGAACTTGTGTTCGGACTACGGTGCGGAAGGACTCTGAAATTTGTCGGGACTTTGAAATATTTCGGAGCGATTGTAGTTTTTCGCGATTTTCTCGAAAACCAGCACGACGACCGCGGTCGAACCATTAGAGTAAAACGTAGGCAATGAAACGACGAACGGGGATCAATGGTTGTTTGCTCGATTGGAGGAACTTGTGTTCGGACTACGGTGCGGAAGGACTCTGAAACTTGTCGGGACTTTGAAATATTTCGGAGCGATTGTAGTTTTTCGCGATTTTCTCGAAAACCAGCACGACGACCGCGGCCGAACCATTAGAGTAAAACGTAGGCAATGGAACGACGAACAGGGGTCAATTGTTGTTTGGTCGATTGGACGAGTTTAGACTTTCGTCGGACTACGGTACGAAGGAATCTTAAATCTATCGTAGCTTCGAATTACCTCGGAGCGATTGGGGTTTTTCGCGATTTTCTCGAAAACCAGCACGACGACCGCGGTCGAACCATTAGAGTAAAACGTAGGCAATGGAACGACGAACGGGGATCAATGATTGTTTGCTCGATTGGACGAAATTGTGTTCGGACTACGGTGCGGAAGGACTCTGAAATATGTCGGGACTTTGAAATATTTCGGAGCGATTGGAGTTTTTCGCGATTTTCTCGAAAACCAGCACGACGACCGCGGTCGAACCATTAGAGTAAAACGTAGGCAATGAAACGACGAACGGGGATCAATGGTTGTTTGCTCGATTGGACGGACTTGTGTTCGGACTACGGTGCGGAAGGACTCTGAAATTTGTCGGGACTTTGAAATATTTCGGGGCGATTGGAGTTTTTCGCGATTTTCTCGAAAACCAGCACGACGACCGCGGTCGAACCATTAGAGTAAAACGTAGGCAATGGGACGACGAATAGGGATCAATTGTTGTTTGTTCGATTGGACGAACCTGTCTTCGGACTACGGTGCGGAAGGACTCTGAAATTTGTCGGGACTTTGAAATATTTCGGAGCGATTGGAGTTTTTCGCGATTTTCTCGAAAACCAGCACGACGACCGCGGTCGAACCATTAGAGTAAAACGTAGGCAATGAAACGACGAACGGGGATCAATGGTTGTTTGCTCGATTGGACGAACTTGTGTTCGGACTACGGTGCGGAAGGACTCTGAAATTTGTCGGGCCTTTGAAATATTTCGGAGCGATTGGAATTTTTCGCGATTTTCTCGAAAACCAGCACGACGACCGCGGCCGAACCATTAGAGTAAAACGTAGGCAATGGAACGACGAACAGGGATCAATTGTTGTTTGGTCGATTGGACGAGTTTAGACTTTCGTCGGACTACGGTACGAAGGAATCTTAAATCTATCGTAGCTTCGAATTACCTCGGAGCGATTGGGGTTTTTCGCGATTTTCTCGAAAACCAGCACGACGACCGCGGTCGAACCATTAGAGTAAAACGTAGGCAATGGAACGACGAACGGGGATCAATGATTGTTTGCTCGATTGGACGAAATTGTGTTCGGACTACGGTGCGGAAGGACTCTGAAATTTGTCGGGACTTTGAAATATTTCGGGGCGATTGGAGTTTTTCGCGATTTTCTCGAAAACCAGCACGACGACCGCGGTCGAACCATTAGAGTAAAACGTAGGCAATGGGACGACGAATAGGGATCAATTGTTGTTTGTTCGATTGGACGAACCTGTCTTCGGACTACGGTGCGGAAGGACTCTGAAATTTGTCGGGCCTTTGAAATATTTCGGAGCGATTGGAATTTTTCGCGATTTTCTCGAAAACCAGCACGACGACCGCGGTCGAACCATTAGAGTAAAACGTAGGCAATGGAACGACGAACGGGGATCAATGATTGTTTGCTCGATTGGACGAAATTGTGTTCGGACTACGGTGCGGAAGGACTCTGAAATTTGTCGGGACTTTGAAATATTTCGGGGCGATTGGAGTTTTTCGCGATTTTCTCGAAAACCAGCACGACGACCACGGTCGAACCATTAGAGTAAAACGTAGGAAATGGAACGACGAACAGGGGTCAATGGTTGTTTGCTCGATTGGACGGACTTGTGTTCGGACTACGGTGCGGAAGGACTCTGAAATTTGTCGGGACTTTGAAATATTTCGGAGCGATTGGAATTTTTCGCGATTTTCTCGAAAACCAGCACGACGACCGCGGTCGAACCATTAGAGTAAAACGTAGGAAATGGAACGACGAACAGGGATCAATTGTTGTTTGTTCGATTGGACGAACCTGTCTTCGGACTACGGTGCGGAAGGACTCTGAAATTTGTCGGGCCTTTGAAATATTTCGGAGCGATTGGAATTTTTCGCGATTTTCTCGAAAACCAGCACGACGACCGCGGCCGAACCATTAGAGTAAAACGTAGGCAATGGAACGACGAACAGGGATCAATTGTTGTTTGGTCGATTGGACGAGTTTAGACTTTCGTCGGACTACGGTACGAAGGAATCTTAAATCTATCGTAGCTTCGAATTACCTCGGAGCGATTGGGGTTTTTCGCGATTTTCTCGAAAACCAGCACGACGACCGCGGTCGACCCATTAGAGTAAAGCGTAGGCAATGGAACGACGAACGGGGATCAATGATTGTTTGCTCGATTGGACGAAATTGTGTTCGGACTACGGTGCGGAAGGACTCTGAAATTTGTCGGGACTTTGAAATATTTCGGAGCGATTGGAGTTTTTCGCGATTTTCTCGAAAACCAGCACGACGACCGCGGTCGAACCATTAGAGTAAAACGTAGGCAATGAAACGACGAACGGGGATCAATGGTTGTTTGCTCGATTGGACGGACTTGTGTTCGGACTACGGTGCGGAAGGACTCTGAAATTTGTCGGGCCTTTGAAATATTTCGGAGCGATTGGAATTTTTTGCGATTTTCTCGAAAACCAGCACGACGCCCGCGGTCGAACCATTAGAGTAAAACGTAGGCAATGGAACGACGAACAGGGATCAATTTTTGTTTGGTCGATTGGACGAGTTTAGACTTTCGTCGGACTACGGTACGAAGGAATCTTAAATCTATCGTAGCTTCGAATTACCTCGGAGCGATTGGGGTTTTTCGCGATTTTCTCCAAAACCAGCACGACAACCGCGGTCGAACCATTAGAGTAAAACGTAGGCAATGGAACGACGAACGGGGATCAATGATTGTTTGCTCGATTGGACGAAATTGTGTTCGGACTACGGTGCGGAAGGACTCTGAAATTTGTCGGGACTTTGAAATATTTCGGAGCGATTGGAGTTTTTCGCGATTTTCTCGAAAACCAGCACGACGACCGCGGTCGAACCATTAGAGTAAAACGTAGGCAATGAAACGACGAACGGGGATCAATGGTTGTTTGCTCGATTGGACGAACTTGTGTTCGGACTACGGTGCGGAAGGACTCTGAAATTTGTCGGGACTTTGAAATATTTCGGGGCGATTGGAGTTTTTCGCGATTTTCTCGAAAACCAGCACGACGACCGCGGCCGAACCATTAGAGTAAAACGTAGGCAATGGAACGACGAACAGGGATCAATTGTTGTTTGGTCGATTGGACGAGTTTAGACTTTCGTCGGACTACGGTACGAAGGAATCTTAAATCTATCGTAGCTTCGAATTACCTCGGAGCGATTGGGGTTTTTCGCGATTTTCTCGAAAACCAGCACGACGACCGCGGTCGACCCATTAGAGTAAAGCGTAGGCAATGGAACGACGAACGGGGATCAATGATTGTTTGCTCGATTGGACGAAATTGTGTTCGGACTACGGTGCGGAAGGACTCTGAAATTTGTCGGGACTTTGAAATATTTCGGAGCGATTGGAGTTTTTCGCGATTTTCTCGAAAACCAGCACGACGACCGCGGTCGAACCATTAGAGTAAAACGTAGGCAATGAAACGACGAACGGGGATCAATGGTTGTTTGCTCGATTGGACGGACTTGTGTTCGGACTACGGTGCGGAAGGACTCTGAAATTTGTCGGGCCTTTGAAATATTTCGGAGCGATTGGAATTTTTTGCGATTTTCTCGAAAACCAGCACGACGCCCGCGGTCGAACCATTAGAGTAAAACGTAGGCAATGGAACGACGAACAGGGATCAATTTTTGTTTGGTCGATTGGACGAGTTTAGACTTTCGTCGGACTACGGTACGAAGGAATCTTAAATCTATCGTAGCTTCGAATTACCTCGGAGCGATTGGGGTTTTTCGCGATTTTCTCCAAAACCAGCACGACAACCGCGGTCGAACCATTAGAGTAAAACGTAGGCAATGGAACGACGAACGGGGATCAATGATTGTTTGCTCGATTGGACGAAATTGTGTTCGGACTACGGTGCGGAAGGACTCTGAAATTTGTCGGGACTTTGAAATATTTCGGAGCGATTGGAGTTTTTCGCGATTTTCTCGAAAACCAGCACGACGACCGCGGTCGAACCATTAGAGTAAAACGTAGGCAATGAAACGACGAACGGGGATCAATGGTTGTTTGCTCGATTGGACGAACTTGTGTTCGGACTACGGTGCGGAAGGACTCTGAAATTTGTCGGGACTTTGAAATATTTCGGGGCGATTGGAGTTTTTCGCGATTTTCTCGAAAACCAGCACGACGACCGCGGTCGAACCATTAGAGTAAAACGTAGGCAATGAAACGACGAACGGGGATCAATGGTTGTTTGCTCGATTGGACGGACTTGTGTTCGGACTACGGTGCGGAAGGACTCTGAAATTTGTCGGGCCTTTGAAATATTTCGAAACGATTGGAATTTTTTGCGATTTTCTCGAAAACCAGCACGACGCCCGCGGTCGAACCATTAGAGTAAAACGTAGGCAATGGAACGACGAACAGGGATCAATTGTTGTTTGGTCGATTGGACGAGTTTAGACTTTCGTCGGACTACGGTACGAAGGAATCTTAAATCTATCGTAGCTTCGAATTACCTCGGAGCGATTGGGGTTTTTCGCGATTTTCTCCAAAACCAGCACGACAACCGCGGTCGAACCATTAGAGTAAAACGTAGGCAATGAAACGACGAACGGGGATCAATGGTTGTTTGCTCGATTGGACGAACTTGTGTTCGGACTACGGTGCGGAAGGACTCTGAAATTTGTCGGGACTTTGAAATATTTCGGAGCGATTGTAGTTTTTCGCGATTTTCTCGAAAACCAGCACGACGACCGCGGTCGAACCATTAGAGTAAAACGTAGGCAATGAAACGACGAACGGGGATCAATGGTTGTTTGCTCGATTGGAGGAACTTGTGTTCGGACTACGGTGCGGAAGGACTCTGAAACTTGTCGGGACTTTGAAATATTTCGGAGCGATTGTAGTTTTTCGCGATTTTCTCGAAAACCAGCACGACGACCGCGGCCGAACCATTAGAGTAAAACGTAGGCAATGGAACGACGAACAGGGGTCAATTGTTGTTTGGTCGATTGGACGAGTTTAGACTTTCGTCGGACTACGGTACGAAGGAATCTTAAATCTATCGTAGCTTCGAATTACCTCGGAGCGATTGGGGTTTTTCGCGATTTTCTCGAAAACCAGCACGACGACCGCGGTCGAACCATTAGAGTAAAACGTAGGCAATGGAACGACGAACGGGGATCAATGATTGTTTGCTCGATTGGACGAAATTGTGTTCGGACTACGGTGCGGAAGGACTCTGAAATTTGTCGGGACTTTGAAATATTTCGGGGCGATTGGAGTTTTTCGCGATTTTCTCGAAAACCAGCACGACGACCGCGGTCGAACCATTAGAGTAAAACGTAGGCAATGGAACGACGAACGGGGATCAATGATTGTTTGCTCGATTGGACGAAATTGTGTTCGGACTACGGTGCGGAAGGACTCTGAAATTTGTCGGGACTTTGAAATATTTCGGGGCGATTGGAGTTTTTCGCGATTTTCTCGAAAACCAGCACGACGACCGCGGTCGAACCATTAGAGTAAAACGTGGGAAATGGAACGACGAACAGGGGTCAATGGTTGTTTGCTCGATTGGACGGACTTGTGTTCGGACTACGGTGCGGAAGGACTCTGAAATTTGTCGGGACTTTGAAATATTTCGGAGCGATTGGAATTTTTCGCGATTTTCTCGAAAACCAGCACGACGACCGCGGTCGAACCATTAGAGTAAAACGTAGGAAATGGAACGACGAACAGGGATCAATTGTTGTTTGTTCGATTGGACGAACCTGTCTTCGGACTACGGTGCGGAAGGACTCTGAAATTTGTCGGGCCTTTGAAATATTTCGGAGCGATTGGAATTTTTCGCGATTTTCTCGAAAACCAGCACGACGATCGCGGTCGAACCATTAGAGTAGAACGTAGGCAATGGGACGACGAATAGGGATCAATTGTTGTTTGTTCGATTGGACGAACCTGTCTTCGGACTACGGTGCGGAAGGACTCTGAAATTTGTCGGGACTTTGAAATATTTCGGAGCGATTGGAGTTTTTCGCGATTTTCTCGAAAACCAGCACGACGACCGCGGTCGAACCATTAGAGTAAAACGTAGGCAATGGAACGACGAACAGGGATCAATTGTTGTTTGGTCGATTGGACGAGTTTAGACTTTCGTCGGACTACGGTACGAAGGAATCTTAAATCTATCGTAGCTTCGAATTACCTCGGAGCGATTGGGGTTTTTCGCGATTTTCTCGAAAACCAGCACGACGACCGCGGTCGAACCATTAGAGTAAAACGTAGGCAATGGAACGACGAACGGGGATCAATGATTGTTTGCTCGATTGGACGAAATTGTGTTCGGACTACGGTGCGGAAGGACTCTGAAATTTGTCGGGACTTTGAAATATTTCGGGGCGATTGGAGTTTTTCGCGATTTTCTCGAAAACCAGCACGACGACCGCGGTCGAACCATTAGAGTAAAACGTAGGCAATGGGACGACGAATAGGGATCAATTGTTGTTTGTTCGATTGGACGAACCTGTCTTCGGACTACGGTGCGGAAGGACTCTGAAATTTGTCGGGCCTTTGAAATATTTCGGAGCGATTGGAATTTTTCGCGATTTTCTCGAAAACCAGCACGACGACCGCGGTCGAACCATTAGAGTAAAACGTAGGCAATGGAACGACGAACAGGGATCAATTGTTGTTTGGTCGATTGGACGAGTTTAGACTTTCGTCGGACTACGGTACGAAGGAATCTTAAATCTATCGTAGCTTCGAATTACCTCGGAGCGATTGGGGTTTTTCGCGATTTTCTCGAAAACCAGCACGACGACCGCGGTCGAACCATTAGAGTAAAACGTAGGCAATGGAACGACGAACGGGGATCAATGATTGTTTGCTCGATTGGACGAAATTGTGTTCGGACTACGGTGCGGAAGGACTCTGAAATTTGTCGGGACTTTGAAATATTTCGGGGCGATTGGAGTTTTTCGCGATTTTCTCGAAAACCAGCACGACGACCGCGGTCGAACCATTAGAGTAAAACGTAGGAAATGGAACGACGAACAGGGGTCAATGGTTGTTTGCTCGATTGGACGGACTTGTGTTCGGACTACGGTGCGGAAGGACTCTGAAATTTGTCGGGACTTTGAAATATTTCGGAGCGATTGGAATTTTTCGCGATTTTCTCGAAAACCAGCACGACGACCGCGGTCGAACCATTAGAGTAAAACGTAGGAAATGGAACGACGAACAGGGATCAATTGTTGTTTGTTCGATTGGACGAACCTGTCTTCGGACTACGGTGCGGAAGGACTCTGAAATTTGTCGGGCCTTTGAAATATTTCGGAGCGATTGGAATTTTTCGCGATTTTCTCGAAAACCAGCACGACGACCGCGGCCGAACCATTAGAGTAAAACGTAGGCAATGGAACGACGAACAGGGATCAATTGTTGTTTGGTCGATTGGACGAGTTTAGACTTTCGTCGGACTACGGTACGAAGGAATCTTAAATCTATCGTAGCTTCGAATTACCTCGGAGCGATTGGGGTTTTTCGCGATTTTCTCGAAAACCAGCACGACGACCGCGGTCGACCCATTAGAGTAAAGCGTAGGCAATGGAACGACGAACGGGGATCAATGATTGTTTGCTCGATTGGACGAAATTGTGTTCGGACTACGGTGCGGAAGGACTCTGAAATTTGTCGGGACTTTGAAATATTTCGGAGCGATTGGAGTTTTTCGCGATTTTCTCGAAAACCAGCACGACGACCGCGGTCGAACCATTAGAGTAAAACGTAGGCAATGAAACGACGAACGGGGATCAATGGTTGTTTGCTCGATTGGACGGACTTGTGTTCGGACTACGGTGCGGAAGGACTCTGAAATTTGTCGGGCCTTTGAAATATTTCGGAGCGATTGGAATTTTTTGCGATTTTCTCGAAAACCAGCACGACGCCCGCGGTCGAACCATTAGAGTAAAACGTAGGCAATGGAACGACGAACAGGGATCAATTTTTGTTTGGTCGATTGGACGAGTTTAGACTTTCGTCGGACTACGGTACGAAGGAATCTTAAATCTATCGTAGCTTCGAATTACCTCGGAGCGATTGGGGTTTTTCGCGATTTTCTCCAAAACCAGCACGACAACCGCGGTCGAACCATTAGAGTAAAACGTAGGCAATGGAACGACGAACGGGGATCAATGATTGTTTGCTCGATTGGACGAAATTGTGTTCGGACTACGGTGCGGAAGGACTCTGAAATTTGTCGGGACTTTGAAATATTTCGGAGCGATTGGAGTTTTTCGCGATTTTCTCGAAAACCAGCACGACGACCGCGGTCGAACCATTAGAGTAAAACGTAGGCAATGAAACGACGAACGGGGATCAATGGTTGTTTGCTCGATTGGACGAACTTGTGTTCGGACTACGGTGCGGAAGGACTCTGAAATTTGTCGGGACTTTGAAATATTTCGGGGCGATTGGAGTTTTTCGCGATTTTCTCGAAAACCAGCACGACGACCGCGGTCGAACCATTAGAGTAAAACGTAGGCAATGAAACGACGAACGGGGATCAATGGTTGTTTGCTCGATTGGACGGACTTGTGTTCGGACTACGGTGCGGAAGGACTCTGAAATTTGTCGGGCCTTTGAAATATTTCGAAACGATTGGAATTTTTTGCGATTTTCTCGAAAACCAGCACGACGCCCGCGGTCGAACCATTAGAGTAAAACGTAGGCAATGGAACGACGAACAGGGATCAATTGTTGTTTGGTCGATTGGACGAGTTTAGACTTTCGTCGGACTACGGTACGAAGGAATCTTAAATCTATCGTAGCTTCGAATTACCTCGGAGCGATTGGGGTTTTTCGCGATTTTCTCCAAAACCAGCACGACAACCGCGGTCGAACCATTAGAGTAAAACGTAGGCAATGAAACGACGAACGGGGATCAATGGTTGTTTGCTCGATTGGACGAACTTGTGTTCGGACTACGGTGCGGAAGGACTCTGAAATTTGTCGGGACTTTGAAATATTTCGGAGCGATTGTAGTTTTTCGCGATTTTCTCGAAAACCAGCACGACGACCGCGGTCGAACCATTAGAGTAAAACGTAGGCAATGAAACGACGAACGGGGATCAATGGTTGTTTGCTCGATTGGAGGAACTTGTGTTCGGACTACGGTGCGGAAGGACTCTGAAACTTGTCGGGACTTTGAAATATTTCGGAGCGATTGTAGTTTTTCGCGATTTTCTCGAAAACCAGCACGACGACCGCGGCCGAACCATTAGAGTAAAACGTAGGCAATGGAACGACGAACAGGGGTCAATTGTTGTTTGGTCGATTGGACGAGTTTAGACTTTCGTCGGACTACGGTACGAAGGAATCTTAAATCTATCGTAGCTTCGAATTACCTCGGAGCGATTGGGGTTTTTCGCGATTTTCTCGAAAACCAGCACGACGACCGCGGTCGAACCATTAGAGTAAAACGTAGGCAATGGAACGACGAACGGGGATCAATGATTGTTTGCTCGATTGGACGAAATTGTGTTCGGACTACGGTGCGGAAGGACTCTGAAATTTGTCGGGACTTTGAAATATTTCGGAGCGATTGGAGTTTTTCGCGATTTTCTCGAAAACCAGCACGACCACCGCGGTCGAACCATTAGAGTAAAACGTAGGCAATGAAACGACGAACGGGGATCAATGGTTGTTTGCTCGATTGGACGGACTTGTGTTCGGACTACGGTGCGGAAGGACTCTGAAATTTGTCGGGACTTTGAAATATTTCGGGGCGATTGGAGTTTTTCGCGATTTTCTCGAAAACCAGCACGACGACCGCGGTCGAACCATTAGAGTAAAACGTAGGCAATGGAACGACGAACGGGGATCAATGATTGTTTGCTCGATTGGACGAAATTGTGTTCGGACTACGGTGCGGAAGGACTCTGAAATTTGTCGGGACTTTGAAATATTTCGGGGCGATTGGAGTTTTTCGCGATTTTCTCGAAAACCAGCACGACGACCGCGGTCGAACCATTAGAGTAAAACGTAGGAAATGGAACGACGAACAGGGGTCAATGGTTGTTTGCTCGATTGGACGGACTTGTGTTCGGACTACGGTGCGGAAGGACTCTGAAATTTGTCGGGACTTTGAAATATTTCGGAGCGATTGGAATTTTTCGCGATTTTCTCGAAAACCAGCACGACGACCGCGGTCGAACCATTAGAGTAAAACGTAGGAAATGGAACGACGAACAGGGATCAATTGTTGTTTGTTCGATTGGACGAACCTGTCTTCGGACTACGGTGCGGAAGGACTCTGAAATTTGTCGGGCCTTTGAAATATTTCGGAGCGATTGGAATTTTTCGCGATTTTCTCGAAAACCAGCACGACGATCGCGGTCGAACCATTAGAGTAAAACGTAGGCAATGGGACGACGAATAGGGATCAATTGTTGTTTGTTCGATTGGACGAACCTGTCTTCGGACTACGGTGCGGAAGGACTCTGAAATTTGTCGGGACTTTGAAATATTTCGGGGCGATTGGAGTTTTTCGCGATTTTCTCGAAAACCAGCACGACGACCGCGGTCGAACCATTAGAGTAAAACGTAGGCAATGAAACGACGAACGGGGATCAATGGTTGTTTGCTCGATTGGAGGAACTTGTGTTCGGACTACGGTGCGGAAGGACTCTGAAACTTGTCGGGACTTTGAAATATTTCGGAGCGATTGTAGTTTTTCGCGATTTTCTCGAAAACCAGCACGACGACCGCGGTCGAACCATTAGAGTAAAACGTAGGCAATGGAACGACGAACAGGGATCAATTTTTGTTTGGTCGATTGGACGAGTTTAGACTTTCGTCGGACTACGGTACGAAGGAATCTTAAATCTATCGTAGCTTCGAATTACCTCGGAGCGATTGGGGTTTTTCGCGATTTTCTCCAAAACCAGCACGACAACCGCGGTCGAACCATTAGAGTAAAACGTAGGCAATGGAACGACGAACGGGGATCAATGATTGTTTGCTCGATTGGACGAAATTGTGTTCGGACTACGGTGCGGAAGGACTCTGAAATTTGTCGGGACTTTGAAATATTTCGGAGCGATTGGAGTTTTTCGCGATTTTCTCGAAAACCAGCACGACGACCGCGGTCGAACCATTAGAGTAAAACGTAGGCAATAAAACGACGAACGGGGATCAATGGTTGTTTGCTCGATTGGACGAACTTGTGTTCGGACTACGGTGCGGAAGGACTCTGAAATTTGTCGGGACTTTGAAATATTTCGGGGCGATTGGAGTTTTTCGCGATTTTCTCGAAAACCAGCACGACGACCGCGGTCGAACCATTAGAGTAAAACGTAGGCAATGAAACGACGAACGGGGATCAATGGTTGTTTGCTCGATTGGACGGACTTGTGTTCGGACTACGGTGCGGAAGGACTCTGAAATTTGTCGGGCCTTTGAAATATTTCGAAACGATTGGAATTTTTTGCGATTTTCTCGAAAACCAGCACGACGCCCGCGGTCGAACCATTAGAGTAAAACGTAGGCAATGGAACGACGAACAGGGATCAATTGTTGTTTGGTCGATTGGACGAGTTTAGACTTTCGTCGGACTACGGTACGAAGGAATCTTAAATCTATCGTAGCTTCGAATTACCTCGGAGCGATTGGGGTTTTTCGCGATTTTCTCCAAAACCAGCACGACAACCGCGGTCGAACCATTAGAGTAAAACGTAGGCAATGAAACGACGAACGGGGATCAATGGTTGTTTGCTCGATTGGACGAACTTGTGTTCGGACTACGGTGCGGAAGGACTCTGAAATTTGTCGGGACTTTGAAATATTTCGGAGCGATTGTAGTTTTTCGCGATTTTCTCGAAAACCAGCACGACGACCGCGGTCGAACCATTAGAGTAAAACGTAGGCAATGAAACGACGAACGGGGATCAATGGTTGTTTGCTCGATTGGAGGAACTTGTGTTCGGACTACGGTGCGGAAGGACTCTGAAACTTGTCGGGACTTTGAAATATTTCGGAGCGATTGTAGTTTTTCGCGATTTTCTCGAAAACCAGCACGACGACCGCGGCCGAACCATTAGAGTAAAACGTAGGCAATGGAACGACGAACAGGGGTCAATTGTTGTTTGGTCGATTGGACGAGTTTAGACTTTCGTCGGACTACGGTACGAAGGAATCTTAAATCTATCGTAGCTTCGAATTACCTCGGAGCGATTGGGGTTTTTCGCGATTTTCTCGAAAACCAGCACGACGACCGCGGTCGAACCATTAGAGTAAAACGTAGGCAATGGAACGACGAACGGGGATCAATGATTGTTTGCTCGATTGGACGAAATTGTGTTCGGACTACGGTGCGGAAGGACTCTGAAATTTGTCGGGACTTTGAAATATTTCGGAGCGATTGGAGTTTTTCGCGATTTTCTCGAAAACCAGCACGACCACCGCGGTCGAACCATTAGAGTAAAACGTAGGCAATGAAACGACGAACGGGGATCAATGGTTGTTTGCTCGATTGGACGGACTTGTGTTCGGACTACGGTGCGGAAGGACTCTGAAATTTGTCGGGACTTTGAAATATTTCGGGGCGATTGGAGTTTTTCGCGATTTTCTCGAAAACCAGCACGACGACCGCGGTCGAACCATTAGAGTAAAACGTAGGCAATGGAACGACGAACGGGGATCAATGATTGTTTGCTCGATTGGACGAAATTGTGTTCGGACTACGGTGCGGAAGGACTCTGAAATTTGTCGGGACTTTGAAATATTTCGGGGCGATTGGAGTTTTTCGCGATTTTCTCGAAAACCAGCACGACGACCGCGGTCGAACCATTAGAGTAAAACGTAGGAAATGGAACGACGAACAGGGGTCAATGGTTGTTTGCTCGATTGGACGGACTTGTGTTCGGACTACGGTGCGGAAGGACTCTGAAATTTGTCGGGACTTTGAAATATTTCGGAGCGATTGGAATTTTTCGCGATTTTCTCGAAAACCAGCACGACGACCGCGGTCGAACCATTAGAGTAAAACGTAGGAAATGGAACGACGAACAGGGATCAATTGTTGTTTGTTCGATTGGACGAACCTGTCTTCGGACTACGGTGCGGAAGGACTCTGAAATTTGTCGGGCCTTTGAAATATTTCGGAGCGATTGGAATTTTTCGCGATTTTCTCGAAAACCAGCACGACGATCGCGGTCGAACCATTAGAGTAAAACGTAGGCAATGGGACGACGAATAGGGATCAATTGTTGTTTGTTCGATTGGACGAACCTGTCTTCGGACTACGGTGCGGAAGGACTCTGAAATTTGTCGGGACTTTGAAATATTTCGGGGCGATTGGAGTTTTTCGCGATTTTCTCGAAAACCAGCACGACGACCGCGGTCGAACCATTAGAGTAAAACGTAGGCAATGAAACGACGAACGGGGATCAATGGTTGTTTGCTCGATTGGAGGAACTTGTGTTCGGACTACGGTGCGGAAGGACTCTGAAACTTGTCGGGACTTTGAAATATTTCGGAGCGATTGTAGTTTTTCGCGATTTTCTCGAAAACCAGCACGACGACCGCGGCCGAACCATTAGAGTAAAACGTAGGCAATGGAACGACGAACAGGGGTCAATTGTTGTTTGGTCGATTGGACGAGTTTAGACTTTCGTCGGACTACGGTACGAAGGAATCTTAAATCTATCGTAGCTTCGAATTACCTCGGAGCGATTGGGGTTTTTCGCGATTTTCTCGAAAACCAGCACGACGACCGCGGTCGAACCATTAGAGTAAAACGTAGGCAATGGAACGACGAACGGGGATCAATGATTGTTTGCTCGATTGGACGAAATTGTGTTCGGACTACGGTGCGGAAGGACTCTGAAATTTGTCGGGACTTTGAAATATTTCGGAGCGATTGGAGTTTTTCGCGATTTTCTCGAAAACCAGCACGACGACCGCGGTCGAACCATTAGAGTAAAACGTAGGCAATGAAACGACGAACGGGGATCAATGGTTGTTTGCTCGATTGGACGGACTTGTGTTCGGACTACGGTGCGGAAGGACTCTGAAATTTGTCGGGACTTTGAAATATTTCGGGGCGATTGGAGTTTTTCGCGATTTTCTCGAAAACCAGCACGACGACCGCGGTCGAACCATTAGAGTAAAACGTAGGCAATGGAACGACGAACGGGGATCAATGATTGTTTGCTCGATTGGACGAAATTGTGTTCGGACTACGGTGCGGAAGGACTCTGAAATTTGTCGGGACTTTGAAATATTTCGGGGCGATTGGAGTTTTTCGCGATTTTCTCGAAAACCAGCACGACGACCGCGGTCGAACCATTAGAGTAAAACGTAGGAAATGGAACGACGAACAGGGGTCAATGGTTGTTTGCTCGATTGGACGGACTTGTGTTCGGACTACGGTGCGGAAGGACTCTGAAATTTGTCGGGACTTTGAAATATTTCGGAGCGATTGGAATTTTTCGCGATTTTCTCGAAAACCAGCACGACGACCGCGGTCGAACCATTAGAGTAAAACGTAGGAAATGGAACGACGAACAGGGATCAATTGTTGTTTGTTCGATTGGACGAACCTGTCTTCGGACTACGGTGCGGAAGGACTCTGAAATTTGTCGGGCCTTTGAAATATTTCGGAGCGATTGGAATTTTTCGCGATTTTCTCGAAAACCAGCACGACGATCGCGGTCGAACCATTAGAGTAGAACGTAGGCAATGGGACGACGAATAGGGATCAATTGTTGTTTGTTCGATTGGACGAACCTGTCTTCGGACTACGGTGCGGAAGGACTCTGAAATTTGTCGGGACTTTGAAATATTTCGGAGCGATTGGAGTTTTTCGCGATTTTCTCGAAAACCAGCACGACGACCGCGGTCGAACCATTAGAGTAAAACGTAGGCAATGGAACGACGAACAGGGATCAATTGTTGTTTGGTCGATTGGACGAGTTTAGACTTTCGTCGGACTACGGTACGAAGGAATCTTAAATCTATCGTAGCTTCGAATTACCTCGGAGCGATTGGGGTTTTTCGCGATTTTCTCGAAAACCAGCACGACGACCGCGGTCGAACCATTAGAGTAAAACGTAGGCAATGGAACGACGAACGGGGATCAATGATTGTTTGCTCGATTGGACGAAATTGTGTTCGGACTACGGTGCGGAAGGACTCTGAAATTTGTCGGGACTTTGAAATATTTCGGGGCGATTGGAGTTTTTCGCGATTTTCTCGAAAACCAGCACGACGACCGCGGTCGAACCATTAGAGTAAAACGTAGGCAATGGGACGACGAATAGGGATCAATTGTTGTTTGTTCGATTGGACGAACCTGTCTTCGGACTACGGTGCGGAAGGACTCTGAAATTTGTCGGGCCTTTGAAATATTTCGGAGCGATTGGAATTTTTCGCGATTTTCTCGAAAACCAGCACGACGACCGCGGTCGAACCATTAGAGTAAAACGTAGGCAATGGAACGACGAACAGGGATCAATTGTTGTTTGGTCGATTGGACGAGTTTAGACTTTCGTCGGACTACGGTACGAAGGAATCTTAAATCTATCGTAGCTTCGAATTACCTCGGAGCGATTGGGGTTTTTCGCGATTTTCTCGAAAACCAGCACGACGACCGCGGTCGAACCATTAGAGTAAAACGTAGGCAATGGAACGACGAACGGGGATCAATGATTGTTTGCTCGATTGGACGAAATTGTGTTCGGACTACGGTGCGGAAGGACTCTGAAATTTGTCGGGACTTTGAAATATTTCGGGGCGATTGGAGTTTTTCGCGATTTTCTCGAAAACCAGCACGACGACCGCGGTCGAACCATTAGAGTAAAACGTAGGAAATGGAACGACGAACAGGGGTCAATGGTTGTTTGCTCGATTGGACGGACTTGTGTTCGGACTACGGTGCGGAAGGACTCTGAAATTTGTCGGGACTTTGAAATATTTCGGAGCGATTGGAATTTTTCGCGATTTTCTCGAAAACCAGCACGACGACCGCGGTCGAACCATTAGAGTAAAACGTAGGAAATGGAACGACGAACAGGGATCAATTGTTGTTTGTTCGATTGGACGAACCTGTCTTCGGACTACGGTGCGGAAGGACTCTGAAATTTGTCGGGCCTTTGAAATATTTCGGAGCGATTGGAATTTTTCGCGATTTTCTCGAAAACCAGCACGACGACCGCGGCCGAACCATTAGAGTAAAACGTAGGCAATGGAACGACGAACAGGGATCAATTGTTGTTTGGTCGATTGGACGAGTTTAGACTTTCGTCGGACTACGGTACGAAGGAATCTTAAATCTATCGTAGCTTCGAATTACCTCGGAGCGATTGGGGTTTTTCGCGATTTTCTCGAAAACCAGCACGACGACCGCGGTCGACCCATTAGAGTAAAGCGTAGGCAATGGAACGACGAACGGGGATCAATGATTGTTTGCTCGATTGGACGAAATTGTGTTCGGACTACGGTGCGGAAGGACTCTGAAATTTGTCGGGACTTTGAAATATTTCGGGGCGATTGGAGTTTTTCGCGATTTTCTCGAAAACCAGCACGACGACCGCGGTCGAACCATTAGAGTAAAACGTAGGCAATGAAACGACGAACGGGGATCAATGGTTGTTTGCTCGATTGGACGGACTTGTGTTCGGACTACGGTGCGGAAGGACTCTGAAATTTGTCGGGCCTTTGAAATATTTCGAAACGATTGGAATTTTTTGCGATTTTCTCGAAAACCAGCACGACGCCCGCGGTCGAACCATTAGAGTAAAACGTAGGCAATGGAACGACGAACAGGGATCAATTGTTGTTTGGTCGATTGGACGAGTTTAGACTTTCGTCGGACTACGGTACGAAGGAATCTTAAATCTATCGTAGCTTCGAATTACCTCGGAGCGATTGGGGTTTTTCGCGATTTTCTCCAAAACCAGCACGACAACCGCGGTCGAACCATTAGAGTAAAACGTAGGCAATGAAACGACGAACGGGGATCAATGGTTGTTTGCTCGATTGGACGAACTTGTGTTCGGACTACGGTGCGGAAGGACTCTGAAATTTGTCGGGACTTTGAAATATTTCGGAGCGATTGTAGTTTTTCGCGATTTTCTCGAAAACCAGCACGACGACCGCGGTCGAACCATTAGAGTAAAACGTAGGCAATGAAACGACGAACGGGGATCAATGGTTGTTTGCTCGATTGGAGGAACTTGTGTTCGGACTACGGTGCGGAAGGACTCTGAAACTTGTCGGGACTTTGAAATATTTCGGAGCGATTGTAGTTTTTCGCGATTTTCTCGAAAACCAGCACGACGACCGCGGCCGAACCATTAGAGTAAAACGTAGGCAATGGAACGACGAACAGGGGTCAATTGTTGTTTGGTCGATTGGACGAGTTTAGACTTTCGTCGGACTACGGTACGAAGGAATCTTAAATCTATCGTAGCTTCGAATTACCTCGGAGCGATTGGGGTTTTTCGCGATTTTCTCGAAAACCAGCACGACGACCGCGGTCGAACCATTAGAGTAAAACGTAGGCAATGGAACGACGAACGGGGATCAATGATTGTTTGCTCGATTGGACGAAATTGTGTTCGGACTACGGTGCGGAAGGACTCTGAAATTTGTCGGGACTTTGAAATATTTCGGAGCGATTGGAGTTTTTCGCGATTTTCTCGAAAACCAGCACGACCACCGCGGTCGAACCATTAGAGTAAAACGTAGGCAATGAAACGACGAACGGGGATCAATGGTTGTTTGCTCGATTGGACGGACTTGTGTTCGGACTACGGTGCGGAAGGACTCTGAAATTTGTCGGGACTTTGAAATATTTCGGGGCGATTGGAGTTTTTCGCGATTTTCTCGAAAACCAGCACGACGACCGCGGTCGAACCATTAGAGTAAAACGTAGGCAATGGAACGACGAACGGGGATCAATGATTGTTTGCTCGATTGGACGAAATTGTGTTCGGACTACGGTGCGGAAGGACTCTGAAATTTGTCGGGACTTTGAAATATTTCGGGGCGATTGGAGTTTTTCGCGATTTTCTCGAAAACCAGCACGACGACCGCGGTCGAACCATTAGAGTAAAACGTAGGAAATGGAACGACGAACAGGGGTCAATGGTTGTTTGCTCGATTGGACGGACTTGTGTTCGGACTACGGTGCGGAAGGACTCTGAAATTTGTCGGGACTTTGAAATATTTCGGAGCGATTGGAATTTTTCGCGATTTTCTCGAAAACCAGCACGACGACCGCGGTCGAACCATTAGAGTAAAACGTAGGAAATGGAACGACGAACAGGGATCAATTGTTGTTTGTTCGATTGGACGAACCTGTCTTCGGACTACGGTGCGGAAGGACTCTGAAATTTGTCGGGCCTTTGAAATATTTCGGAGCGATTGGAATTTTTCGCGATTTTCTCGAAAACCAGCACGACGATCGCGGTCGAACCATTAGAGTAAAACGTAGGCAATGGGACGACGAATAGGGATCAATTGTTGTTTGTTCGATTGGACGAACCTGTCTTCGGACTACGGTGCGGAAGGACTCTGAAATTTGTCGGGACTTTGAAATATTTCGGAGCGATTGGAGTTTTTCGCGATTTTCTCGAAAACCAGCACGACGACCGCGGTCGAACCATTAGAGTAAAACGTAGGCAATGGAACGACGAACGGGGATCAATGATTGTTTGCTCGATTGGACGAAATTGTGTTCGGACTACGGTGCGGAAGGACTCTGAAATTTGTCGGGACTTTGAAATATTTCGGAGCGATTGGAGTTTTTCGCGATTTTCTCGAAAACCAGCACGACGACCGCGGTCGAACCATTAGAGTAAAACGTAGGCAATGAAACGACGAACGGGGATCAATGGTTGTTTGCTCGATTGGACGGACTTGTGTTCGGACTACGGTGCGGAAGGACTCTGAAATTTGTCGGGACTTTGAAATATTTCGGGGCGATTGGAGTTTTTCGCGATTTTCTCGAAAACCAGCACGACGACCGCGGTCGAACCATTAGAGTAAAACGTAGGCAATGGAACGACGAACGGGGATCAATGATTGTTTGCTCGATTGGACGAAATTGTGTTCGGACTACGGTGCGGAAGGACTCTGAAATTTGTCGGGACTTTGAAATATTTCGGGGCGATTGGAGTTTTTCGCGATTTTCTCGAAAACCAGCACGACGACCGCGGTCGAACCATTAGAGTAAAACGTAGGAAATGGAACGACGAACAGGGGTCAATGGTTGTTTGCTCGATTGGACGGACTTGTGTTCGGACTACGGTGCGGAAGGACTCTGAAATTTGTCGGGACTTTGAAATATTTCGGAGCGATTGGAATTTTTCGCGATTTTCTCGAAAACCAGCACGACGACCGCGGTCGAACCATTAGAGTAAAACGTAGGAAATGGAACGACGAACAGGGATCAATTGTTGTTTGTTCGATTGGACGAACCTGTCTTCGGACTACGGTGCGGAAGGACTCTGAAATTTGTCGGGCCTTTGAAATATTTCGGAGCGATTGGAATTTTTCGCGATTTTCTCGAAAACCAGCACGACGATCGCGGTCGAACCATTAGAGTAAAACGTAGGCAATGGGACGACGAATAGGGATCAATTGTTGTTTGTTCGATTGGACGAACCTGTCTTCGGACTACGGTGCGGAAGGACTCTGAAATTTGTCGGGACTTTGAAATATTTCGGAGCGATTGGAGTTTTTCGCGATTTTCTCGAAAACCAGCACGACGACCGCGGTCGAACCATTAGAGTAAAACGTAGGCAATGAAACGACGAACGGGGATCAATGGTTGTTTGCTCGATTGGACGAACTTGTGTTCGGACTACGGTGCGGAAGGACTCTGAAATTTGTCGGGCCTTTGAAATATTTCGGAGCGATTGGAATTTTTCGCGATTTTCTCGAAAACCAGCACGACGACCGCGGCCGAACCATTAGAGTAAAACGTAGGCAATGGAACGACGAACAGGGATCAATTGTTGTTTGGTCGATTGGACGAGTTTAGACTTTCGTCGGACTACGGTACGAAGGAATCTTAAATCTATCGTAGCTTCGAATTACCTCGGAGCGATTGGGGTTTTTCGCGATTTTCTCGAAAACCAGCACGACGACCGCGGTCGAACCATTAGAGTAAAACGTAGGCAATGGAACGACGAACGGGGATCAATGATTGTTTGCTCGATTGGACGAAATTGTGTTCGGACTACGGTGCGGAAGGACTCTGAAATTTGTCGGGACTTTGAAATATTTCGGGGCGATTGGAGTTTTTCGCGATTTTCTCGAAAACCAGCACGACGACCGCGGTCGAACCATTAGAGTAAAACGTAGGCAATGGGACGACGAATAGGGATCAATTGTTGTTTGTTCGATTGGACGAACCTGTCTTCGGACTACGGTGCGGAAGGACTCTGAAATTTGTCGGGACTTTGAAATATTTCGGAGCGATTCGAGTTTTTCGCGATTTTCTCGAAAACCAGCACGACGACCGCTGTCGAACCATTAGAGTAAAACGTAGGCAATGAAACGACGAACGGGGATCAATAGTTGTTTGCTCGATTGGACGAACTTGTGTTCGGACTACGGTGCGGAAGGACTCTGAAATTTGTCGGGCCTTTGAAATATTTCGGAGCGATTGGAATTTTTCGCGATTTTCTCGAAAACCAGCACGACGACCGCGGTCGACCCATTAGAGTAAAACGTAGGCAATGGAACGACGAACAGGGATCAATTGTTGTTTGGTCGATTGGACGAGTTTAGACTTTCGTCGGACTACGGTACGAAGGAATCTTAAATCTATCGTAGCTTCGAATTACCTCGGAGCGATTGGGGTTTTTCGCGATTTTCTCGAAAACCAGCACGACGACCGCGGTCGAACCATTAGAGTAAAACGTAGGCAATGGAACGACGAACGGGGATCAATGATTGTTTGCTCGATTGGACGAAATTGTGTTCGGACTACGGTGCGGAAGGACTCTGAAATTTGTCGGGACTTTGAAATATTTCGGGGCGATTGGAGTTTTTCGCGATTTTCTCGAAAACCAGCACGACGACCGCGGTCGAACCATTAGAGTAAAACGTAGGAAATGGAACGACGAACAGGGGTCAATGGTTGTTTGCTCGATTGGACGGACTTGTGTTCGGACTACGGTGCGGAAGGACTCTGAAATTTGTCGGGACTTTGAAATATTTCGGAGCGATTCGAGTTTTTCGCGATTTTCTCGAAAACCAGCACGACGACCGCTGTCGAACCATTAGAGTAAAACGTAGGCAATGAAACGACGAACGGGGATCAATAGTTGTTTGCTCGATTGGACGAACTTGTGTTCGGACTACGGTGCGGAAGGACTCTGAAATTTGTCGGGCCTTTGAAATATTTCGGAGCGATTGGAATTTTTCGCGATTTTCTCGAAAACCAGCACGACGACCGCGGTCGAACCATTAGAGTAAAACGTAGGCAATGGAACGACGAACAGGGATCAATTGTTGTTTGGTCGATTGGACGAGTTTAGACTTTCGTCGGACTACGGTACGAAGGAATCTTAAATCTATCGTAGCTTCGAATTACCTCGGAGCGATTGGGGTTTTTCGCGATTTTCTCGAAAACCAGCACGACGACCGCGGTCGAACCATTAGAGTAAAACGTAGGCAATGGAACGACGAACGGGGATCAATGATTGTTTGCTCGATTGGACGAAATTGTGTTCGGACTACGGTGCGGAAGGACTCTGAAATTTGTCGGGACTTTGAAATATTTCGGAGCGATTGGAGTTTTTCGCGATTTTCTCGAAAACCAGCACGACGACCGCGGTCGAACCATTAGAGTAAAACGTAGGCAATGAAACGACGAACGGGGATCAATGGTTGTTTGCTCGATTGGACGAACTTGTGTTCGGACTACGGTGCGGAAGGACTCTGAAATTTGTCGGGACTTTGAAATATTTCGGGGCGATTGGAGTTTTTCGCGATTTTCTCGAAAACCAGCACGACGACCGCGGTCGAACCATTAGAGTAAAACGTAGGCAATGAAACGACGAACGGGGATCAATGGTTGTTTGCTCGATTGGACGGACTTGTGTTCGGACTACGGTGCGGAAGGACTCTGAAATTTGTCGGGCCTTTGAAATATTTCGAAACGTTTGGAATTTTTTGCGATTTTCTCGAAAACCAGCACGACGCCCGCGGTCGAACCATTAGAGTAAAACGTAGGCAATGGAACGACGAACAGGGATCAATTGTTGTTTGGTCGATTGGACGAGTTTAGACTTTCGTCGGACTACGGTACGGAGGAATCTTAAATCTATCGTAGCTTCGAATTACCTCGGAGCGATTGGGGTTTTTCGCGATTTTCTCCAAAACCAGCACGACAACCGCGGTCGAACCATTAGAGTAAAACGTAGGCAATGAAACGACGAACGGGGATCAATGGTTGTTTGCTCGATTGGACGAACTTGTGTTCGGACTACGGTGCGGAAGGACTCTGAAATTTGTCGGGACTTTGAAATATTTCGGAGCGATTGGAGTTTTTCGCGATTTTCTCGAAAACCAGCACGACGACCGCGGTCGAACCATTAGAGTAAAACGTAGGCAATGAAACGACGAACGGGGATCAATGGTTGTTTGCTCGATTGGACGGACTTGTGTTCGGACTACGGTGCGGAAGGACTCTGAAATTTGTCGGGCCTTTGAAATATTTCGGAGCGATTGGAATTTTTCGCGATTTTCTCGAAAACCAGCACGACGATCGCGGTCGAACCATTAGAGTAAAACGTAGGCAATGGGACGACGAATAGGGATCAATTGTTGTTTGTTCGATTGGACGAACCTGTCTTCGGACTACGGTGCGGAAGGACTCTGAAATTTGTCGGGACTTTGAAATATTTCGGGGCGATTGGAGTTTTTCGCGATTTTCTCGAAAACCAGCACGACGACCGCGGTCGAACCATTAGAGTAAAACGTAGGCAATGAAACGACGAACGGGGATCAATGGTTGTTTGCTCGATTGGACGGACTTGTGTTCGGACTACGGTGCGGAAGGACTCTGAAATTTGTCGGGCCTTTGAAATATTTCGGAGCGATTGGAATTTTTCGCGATTTTCTCGAAAACCAGCACGACGATCGCGGTCGAACCATTAGAGTAAAACGTAGGCAATGGGACGACGAACAGGGGTCAGTGGTTGTTTGCTCGATTGGACGAACCTGTCTTCGGACTACGGTGCGGAAGGACTCTGAAATTTGTCGGGACTTTGAAATATTTCGGAGCGATTGGAGTTTTTCGCGATTTTCTCGAAAACCAGCACGACGACCGCTGTCGAACCATTAGAGTAAAACGTAGGCAATGAAACGACGAACGGGGATCAATAGTTGTTTGCTCGATTGGACGAACTTGTGTTCGGACTACGGTGCGGAAGGACTCTGAAATTTGTCGGGCCTTTGAAATATTTCGGAGCGATTGGAATTTTTCGCGATTTTCTCGAAAACCAGCACGACGACCGCGGTCGAACCATTAGAGTAAAACGTAGGCAATGGAACGACGAACAGGGATCAATTGTTGTTTGGTCGATTGGACGAGTTTAGACTTTCGTCGGACTACGGTACGAAGGAATCTTAAATCTATCGTAGCTTCGAATTACCTCGGAGCGATTGGGGTTTTTCGCGATTTTCTCGAAAACCAGCACGACGACCGCGGTCGAACCATTAGAGTAAAACGTAGGCAATGGAACGACGAACGGGGATCAATGATTGTTTGCTCGATTGGACGAAATTGTGTTCGGACTACGGTGCGGAAGGACTCTGAAATTTGTCGGGACTTTGAAATATTTCGGAGCGATTGGAGTTTTTCGCGATTTTCTCGAAAACCAGCACGACGACCGCGGTCGAACCATTAGAGTAAAACGTAGGCAATGAAACGACGAACGGGGATCAATGGTTGTTTGCTCGATTGGACGAACTTGTGTTCGGACTACGGTGCGGAAGGACTCTGAAATTTGTCGGGACTTTGAAATATTTCGGGGCGATTGGAGTTTTTCGCGATTTTCTCGAAAACCAGCACGACGACCGCGGTCGAACCATTAGAGTAAAACGTAGGCAATGAAACGACGAACGGGGATCAATGGTTGTTTGCTCGATTGGACGGACTTGTGTTCGGACTACGGTGCGGAAGGACTCTGAAATTTGTCGGGCCTTTGAAATATTTCGAAACGTTTGGAATTTTTTGCGATTTTCTCGAAAACCAGCACGACGCCCGCGGTCGAACCATTAGAGTAAAACGTAGGCAATGGAACGACGAACAGGGATCAATTGTTGTTTGGTCGATTGGACGAGTTTAGACTTTCGTCGGACTACGGTACGGAGGAATCTTAAATCTATCGTAGCTTCGAATTACCTCGGAGCGATTGGGGTTTTTCGCGATTTTCTCCAAAACCAGCACGACAACCGCGGTCGAACCATTAGAGTAAAACGTAGGCAATGAAACGACGAACGGGGATCAATGGTTGTTTGCTCGATTGGACGAACTTGTGTTCGGACTACGGTGCGGAAGGACTCTGAAATTTGTCGGGACTTTGAAATATTTCGGAGCGATTGGAGTTTTTCGCGATTTTCTCGAAAACCAGCACGACGACCGCGGTCGAACCATTAGAGTAAAACGTAGGCAATGAAACGACGAACGGGGATCAATGGTTGTTTGCTCGATTGGACGGACTTGTGTTCGGACTACGGTGCGGAAGGACTCTGAAATTTGTCGGGCCTTTGAAATATTTCGGAGCGATTGGAATTTTTCGCGATTTTCTCGAAAACCAGCACGACGATCGCGGTCGAACCATTAGAGTAAAACGTAGGCAATGGGACGACGAATAGGGATCAATTGTTGTTTGTTCGATTGGACGAACCTGTCTTCGGACTACGGTGCGGAAGGACTCTGAAATTTGTCGGGACTTTGAAATATTTCGGGGCGATTGGAGTTTTTCGCGATTTTCTCGAAAACCAGCACGACGACCGCGGTCGAACCATTAGAGTAAAACGTAGGCAATGAAACGACGAACGGGGATCAATGGTTGTTTGCTCGATTGGACGGACTTGTGTTCGGACTACGGTGCGGAAGGACTCTGAAATTTGTCGGGCCTTTGAAATATTTCGGAGCGATTGGAATTTTTCGCGATTTTCTCGAAAACCAGCACGACGATCGCGGTCGAACCATTAGAGTAAAACGTAGGCAATGGGACGACGAATAGGGATCAATTGTTGTTTGTTCGATTGGACGAACCTGTCTTCGGACTACGGTGCGGAAGGACTCTGAAATTTGTCGGGACTTTGAAATATTTCGGAGCGATTGGAGTTTTTCGCGATTTTCTCGAAAACCAGCACGACGACCGCGGTCGAACCATTAGAGTAAAACGTAGGCAATGAAACGACGAACGGGGATCAATGGTTGTTTGCTCGATTGGACGAACTTGTGTTCGGACTACGGTGCGGAAGGACTCTGAAATTTGTCGGGCCTTTGAAATATTTCGGAGCGATTGGAATTTTTCGCGATTTTCTCGAAAACCAGCACGACGACCGCGGCCGAACCATTAGAGTAAAACGTAGGCAATGGAACGACGAACAGGGATCAATTGTTGTTTGGTCGATTGGACGAGTTTAGACTTTCGTCGGACTACGGTACGAAGGAATCTTAAATCTATCGTAGCTTCGAATTACCTCGGAGCGATTGGGGTTTTTCGCGATTTTCTCGAAAACCAGCACGACGACCGCGGTCGAACCATTGGAGTAAAACGTAGGCAATGGAACGACGAACGGGGATCAATGATTGTTTGCTCGATTGGACGAAATTGTGTTCGGACTACGGTGCGGAAGGACTCTGAAATTTGTCGGGACTTTGAAATATTTCGGGGCGATTGGAGTTTTTCGCGATTTTCTCGAAAACCAGCACGACGACCGCGGTCGAACCATTAGAGTAAAACGTAGGCAATGGGACGACGAATAGGGATCAATTGTTGTTTGTTCGATTGGACGAACCTGTCTTCGGACTACGGTGCGGAAGGACTCTGAAATTTGTCGGGACTTTGAAATATTTCGGAGCGATTCGAGTTTTTCGCGATTTTCTCGAAAACCAGCACGACGACCGCTGTCGAACCATTAGAGTAAAACGTAGGCAATGAAACGACGAACGGGGATCAATAGTTGTTTGCTCGATTGGACGAACTTGTGTTCGGACTACGGTGCGGAAGGACTCTGAAATTTGTCGGGCCTTTGAAATATTTCGGAGCGATTGGAATTTTTCGCGATTTTCTCGAAAACCAGCACGACGACCGCGGTCGACCCATTAGAGTAAAACGTAGGCAATGGAACGACGAACAGGGATCAATTGTTGTTTGGTCGATTGGACGAGTTTAGACTTTCGTCGGACTACGGTACGAAGGAATCTTAAATCTATCGTAGCTTCGAATTACCTCGGAGCGATTGGGGTTTTTCGCGATTTTCTCGAAAACCAGCACGACGACCGCGGTCGAACCATTAGAGTAAAACGTAGGCAATGGAACGACGAACGGGGATCAATGATTGTTTGCTCGATTGGACGAAATTGTGTTCGGACTACGGTGCGGAAGGACTCTGAAATTTGTCGGGACTTTGAAATATTTCGGGGCGATTGGAGTTTTTCGCGATTTTCTCGAAAACCAGCACGACGACCGCGGTCGAACCATTAGAGTAAAACGTAGGAAATGGAACGACGAACAGGGGTCAATGGTTGTTTGCTCGATTGGACGGACTTGTGTTCGGACTACGGTGCGGAAGGACTCTGAAATTTGTCGGGACTTTGAAATATTTCGGAGCGATTCGAGTTTTTCGCGATTTTCTCGAAAACCAGCACGACGACCGCTGTCGAACCATTAGAGTAAAACGTAGGCAATGAAACGACGAACGGGGATCAATAGTTGTTTGCTCGATTGGACGAACTTGTGTTCGGACTACGGTGCGGAAGGACTCTGAAATTTGTCGGGCCTTTGAAATATTTCGGAGCGATTGGAATTTTTCGCGATTTTCTCGAAAACCAGCACGACGACCGCGGTCGAACCATTAGAGTAAAACGTAGGCAATGGAACGACGAACAGGGATCAATTGTTGTTTGGTCGATTGGACGAGTTTAGACTTTCGTCGGACTACGGTACGAAGGAATCTTAAATCTATCGTAGCTTCGAATTACCTCGGAGCGATTGGGGTTTTTCGCGATTTTCTCGAAAACCAGCACGACGACCGCGGTCGAACCATTAGAGTAAAACGTAGGCAATGGAACGACGAACGGGGATCAATGATTGTTTGCTCGATTGGACGAAATTGTGTTCGGACTACGGTGCGGAAGGACTCTGAAATTTGTCGGGACTTTGAAATATTTCGGGGCGATTGGAGTTTTTCGCGATTTTCTCGAAAACCAGCACGACGACCGCGGTCGAACCATTAGAGTAAAACGTAGGAAATGGAACGACGAACAGGGGTCAATGGTTGTTTGCTCGATTGGACGGACTTGTGTTCGGACTACGGTGCGGAAGGACTCTGAAATTTGTCGGGACTTTGAAATATTTCGGAGCGATTGGAATTTTTCGCGATTTTCTCGAAAACCAGCACGACGACCGCGGTCGAACCATTAGAGTAAAACGTAGGAAATGGAACGACGAACAGGGATCAATTGTTGTTTGTTCGATTGGACGAACCTGTCTTCGGACTACGGTGCGGAAGGACTCTGAAATTTGTCGGGCCTTTGAAATATTTCGGAGCGATTGGAATTTTTCGCGATTTTCTCGAAAACCAGCACGACGACCGCGGCCGAACCATTAGAGTAAAACGTAGGCAATGGAACGACGAACAGGGATCAATTGTTGTTTGGTCGATTGGACGAGTTTAGACTTTCGTCGGACTACGGTACGAAGGAATCTTAAATCTATCGTAGCTTCGAATTACCTCGGAGCGATTGGGGTTTTTCGCGATTTTCTCGAAAACCAGCACGACGACCGCGGTCGACCCATTAGAGTAAAGCGTAGGCAATGGAACGACGAACGGGGATCAATGATTGTTTGCTCGATTGGACGAAATTGTGTTCGGACTACGGTGCGGAAGGACTCTGAAATTTGTCGGGACTTTGAAATATTTCGGAGCGATTGGAGTTTTTCGCGATTTTCTCGAAAACCAGCACGACGACCGCGGTCGAACCATTAGAGTAAAACGTAGGCAATGAAACGACGAACGGGGATCAATGGTTGTTTGCTCGATTGGACGGACTTGTGTTCGGACTACGGTGCGGAAGGACTCTGAAATTTGTCGGGCCTTTGAAATATTTCGGAGCGATTGGAATTTTTTGCGATTTTCTCGAAAACCAGCACGACGCCCGCGGTCGAACCATTAGAGTAAAACGTAGGCAATGGAACGACGAACAGGGATCAATTTTTGTTTGGTCGATTGGACGAGTTTAGACTTTCGTCGGACTACGGTACGAAGGAATCTTAAATCTATCGTAGCTTCGAATTACCTCGGAGCGATTGGGGTTTTTCGCGATTTTCTCCAAAACCAGCACGACAACCGCGGTCGAACCATTAGAGTAAAACGTAGGCAATGGAACGACGAACGGGGATCAATGATTGTTTGCTCGATTGGACGAAATTGTGTTCGGACTACGGTGCGGAAGGACTCTGAAATTTGTCGGGACTTTGAAATATTTCGGAGCGATTGGAGTTTTTCGCGATTTTCTCGAAAACCAGCACGACGACCGCGGTCGAACCATTAGAGTAAAACGTAGGCAATGAAACGACGAACGGGGATCAATGGTTGTTTGCTCGATTGGACGAACTTGTGTTCGGACTACGGTGCGGAAGGACTCTGAAATTTGTCGGGACTTTGAAATATTTCGGGGCGATTGGAGTTTTTCGCGATTTTCTCGAAAACCAGCACGACGACCGCGGTCGAACCATTAGAGTAAAACGTAGGCAATGAAACGACGAACGGGGATCAATGGTTGTTTGCTCGATTGGACGGACTTGTGTTCGGACTACGGTGCGGAAGGACTCTGAAATTTGTCGGGCCTTTGAAATATTTCGAAACGATTGGAATTTTTTGCGATTTTCTCGAAAACCAGCACGACGCCCGCGGTCGAACCATTAGAGTAAAACGTAGGCAATGGAACGACGAACAGGGATCAATTGTTGTTTGGTCGATTGGACGAGTTTAGACTTTCGTCGGACTACGGTACGAAGGAATCTTAAATCTATCGTAGCTTCGAATTACCTCGGAGCGATTGGGGTTTTTCGCGATTTTCTCCAAAACCAGCACGACAACCGCGGTCGAACCATTAGAGTAAAACGTAGGCAATGAAACGACGAACGGGGATCAATGGTTGTTTGCTCGATTGGACGAACTTGTGTTCGGACTACGGTGCGGAAGGACTCTGAAATTTGTCGGGACTTTGAAATATTTCGGAGCGATTGTAGTTTTTCGCGATTTTCTCGAAAACCAGCACGACGACCGCGGTCGAACCATTAGAGTAAAACGTAGGCAATGAAACGACGAACGGGGATCAATGGTTGTTTGCTCGATTGGAGGAACTTGTGTTCGGACTACGGTGCGGAAGGACTCTGAAACTTGTCGGGACTTTGAAATATTTCGGAGCGATTGTAGTTTTTCGCGATTTTCTCGAAAACCAGCACGACGACCGCGGCCGAACCATTAGAGTAAAACGTAGGCAATGGAACGACGAACAGGGGTCAATTGTTGTTTGGTCGATTGGACGAGTTTAGACTTTCGTCGGACTACGGTACGAAGGAATCTTAAATCTATCGTAGCTTCGAATTACCTCGGAGCGATTGGGGTTTTTCGCGATTTTCTCGAAAACCAGCACGACGACCGCGGTCGAACCATTAGAGTAAAACGTAGGCAATGGAACGACGAACGGGGATCAATGATTGTTTGCTCGATTGGACGAAATTGTGTTCGGACTACGGTGCGGAAGGACTCTGAAATTTGTCGGGACTTTGAAATATTTCGGAGCGATTGGAGTTTTTCGCGATTTTCTCGAAAACCAGCACGACCACCGCGGTCGAACCATTAGAGTAAAACGTAGGCAATGAAACGACGAACGGGGATCAATGGTTGTTTGCTCGATTGGACGGACTTGTGTTCGGACTACGGTGCGGAAGGACTCTGAAATTTGTCGGGACTTTGAAATATTTCGGGGCGATTGGAGTTTTTCGCGATTTTCTCGAAAACCAGCACGACGACCGCGGTCGAACCATTAGAGTAAAACGTAGGCAATGGAACGACGAACGGGGATCAATGATTGTTTGCTCGATTGGACGAAATTGTGTTCGGACTACGGTGCGGAAGGACTCTGAAATTTGTCGGGACTTTGAAATATTTCGGGGCGATTGGAGTTTTTCGCGATTTTCTCGAAAACCAGCACGACGACCGCGGTCGAACCATTAGAGTAAAACGTAGGAAATGGAACGACGAACAGGGGTCAATGGTTGTTTGCTCGATTGGACGGACTTGTGTTCGGACTACGGTGCGGAAGGACTCTGAAATTTGTCGGGACTTTGAAATATTTCGGAGCGATTGGAATTTTTCGCGATTTTCTCGAAAACCAGCACGACGACCGCGGTCGAACCATTAGAGTAAAACGTAGGAAATGGAACGACGAACAGGGATCAATTGTTGTTTGTTCGATTGGACGAACCTGTCTTCGGACTACGGTGCGGAAGGACTCTGAAATTTGTCGGGCCTTTGAAATATTTCGGAGCGATTGGAATTTTTCGCGATTTTCTCGAAAACCAGCACGACGATCGCGGTCGAACCATTAGAGTAAAACGTAGGCAATGGGACGACGAATAGGGATCAATTGTTGTTTGTTCGATTGGACGAACCTGTCTTCGGACTACGGTGCGGAAGGACTCTGAAATTTGTCGGGACTTTGAAATATTTCGGAGCGATTGGAGTTTTTCGCGATTTTCTCGAAAACCAGCACGACGACCGCGGTCGAACCATTAGAGTAAAACGTAGGCAATGGAACGACGAACGGGGATCAATGATTGTTTGCTCGATTGGACGAAATTGTGTTCGGACTACGGTGCGGAAGGACTCTGAAATTTGTCGGGACTTTGAAATATTTCGGAGCGATTGGAGTTTTTCGCGATTTTCTCGAAAACCAGCACGACGACCGCGGTCGAACCATTAGAGTAAAACGTAGGCAATGAAACGACGAACGGGGATCAATGGTTGTTTGCTCGATTGGACGGACTTGTGTTCGGACTACGGTGCGGAAGGACTCTGAAATTTGTCGGGACTTTGAAATATTTCGGGGCGATTGGAGTTTTTCGCGATTTTCTCGAAAACCAGCACGACGACCGCGGTCGAACCATTAGAGTAAAACGTAGGCAATGGAACGACGAACGGGGATCAATGATTGTTTGCTCGATTGGACGAAATTGTGTTCGGACTACGGTGCGGAAGGACTCTGAAATTTGTCGGGACTTTGAAATATTTCGGGGCGATTGGAGTTTTTCGCGATTTTCTCGAAAACCAGCACGACGACCGCGGTCGAACCATTAGAGTAAAACGTAGGAAATGGAACGACGAACAGGGGTCAATGGTTGTTTGCTCGATTGGACGGACTTGTGTTCGGACTACGGTGCGGAAGGACTCTGAAATTTGTCGGGACTTTGAAATATTTCGGAGCGATTGGAATTTTTCGCGATTTTCTCGAAAACCAGCACGACGACCGCGGTCGAACCATTAGAGTAAAACGTAGGAAATGGAACGACGAACAGGGATCAATTGTTGTTTGTTCGATTGGACGAACCTGTCTTCGGACTACGGTGCGGAAGGACTCTGAAATTTGTCGGGCCTTTGAAATATTTCGGAGCGATTGGAATTTTTCGCGATTTTCTCGAAAACCAGCACGACGATCGCGGTCGAACCATTAGAGTAAAACGTAGGCAATGGGACGACGAATAGGGATCAATTGTTGTTTGTTCGATTGGACGAACCTGTCTTCGGACTACGGTGCGGAAGGACTCTGAAATTTGTCGGGACTTTGAAATATTTCGGAGCGATTGGAGTTTTTCGCGATTTTCTCGAAAACCAGCACGACGACCGCGGTCGAACCATTAGAGTAAAACGTAGGCAATGAAACGACGAACGGGGATCAATGGTTGTTTGCTCGATTGGACGAACTTGTGTTCGGACTACGGTGCGGAAGGACTCTGAAATTTGTCGGGCCTTTGAAATATTTCGGAGCGATTGGAATTTTTCGCGATTTTCTCGAAAACCAGCACGACGACCGCGGCCGAACCATTAGAGTAAAACGTAGGCAATGGAACGACGAACAGGGATCAATTGTTGTTTGGTCGATTGGACGAGTTTAGACTTTCGTCGGACTACGGTACGAAGGAATCTTAAATCTATCGTAGCTTCGAATTACCTCGGAGCGATTGGGGTTTTTCGCGATTTTCTCGAAAACCAGCACGACGACCGCGGTCGAACCATTAGAGTAAAACGTAGGCAATGGAACGACGAACGGGGATCAATGATTGTTTGCTCGATTGGACGAAATTGTGTTCGGACTACGGTGCGGAAGGACTCTGAAATTTGTCGGGACTTTGAAATATTTCGGGGCGATTGGAGTTTTTCGCGATTTTCTCGAAAACCAGCACGACGACCGCGGTCGAACCATTAGAGTAAAACGTAGGCAATGGGACGACGAATAGGGATCAATTGTTGTTTGTTCGATTGGACGAACCTGTCTTCGGACTACGGTGCGGAAGGACTCTGAAATTTGTCGGGACTTTGAAATATTTCGGAGCGATTCGAGTTTTTCGCGATTTTCTCGAAAACCAGCACGACGACCGCTGTCGAACCATTAGAGTAAAACGTAGGCAATGAAACGACGAACGGGGATCAATAGTTGTTTGCTCGATTGGACGAACTTGTGTTCGGACTACGGTGCGGAAGGACTCTGAAATTTGTCGGGCCTTTGAAATATTTCGGAGCGATTGGAATTTTTCGCGATTTTCTCGAAAACCAGCACGACGACCGCGGTCGACCCATTAGAGTAAAACGTAGGCAATGGAACGACGAACAGGGATCAATTGTTGTTTGGTCGATTGGACGAGTTTAGACTTTCGTCGGACTACGGTACGAAGGAATCTTAAATCTATCGTAGCTTCGAATTACCTCGGAGCGATTGGGGTTTTTCGCGATTTTCTCGAAAACCAGCACGACGACCGCGGTCGAACCATTAGAGTAAAACGTAGGCAATGGAACGACGAACGGGGATCAATGATTGTTTGCTCGATTGGACGAAATTGTGTTCGGACTACGGTGCGGAAGGACTCTGAAATTTGTCGGGACTTTGAAATATTTCGGGGCGATTGGAGTTTTTCGCGATTTTCTCGAAAACCAGCACGACGACCGCGGTCGAACCATTAGAGTAAAACGTAGGAAATGGAACGACGAACAGGGGTCAATGGTTGTTTGCTCGATTGGACGGACTTGTGTTCGGACTACGGTGCGGAAGGACTCTGAAATTTGTCGGGACTTTGAAATATTTCGGAGCGATTCGAGTTTTTCGCGATTTTCTCGAAAACCAGCACGACGACCGCTGTCGAACCATTAGAGTAAAACGTAGGCAATGAAACGACGAACGGGGATCAATAGTTGTTTGCTCGATTGGACGAACTTGTGTTCGGACTACGGTGCGGAAGGACTCTGAAATTTGTCGGGCCTTTGAAATATTTCGGAGCGATTGGAATTTTTCGCGATTTTCTCGAAA